>JAYESD010000011.1:5492231-6718051 GCA_036927565.1 Tuctoria greenei
CCACCCAAGACCTCGCTGCGGCCTCATACCCGTCCATAGCCGGGGGCGGAGCGCACCGGGCTCAAACGCCGACGCCATCGAGTACGGAGGAAGCTGCCCAAATCACGTGACTCCTCTTCGAACCCCTTGCGCGAGCACGACGAAGCTAAGACCATCCGCAGGGGTTCCCTCTAAAACTTACTCTATCCCTCTATACTTCCAGTACATACTCTATACTTCCAGCATTTCTCTCTAGACACTTACTCTATACTTCCAGTAATCTACTCTATATTTACAGTTCAGTGAGCTTTACAGTGAACCACTGCGGATGGTCTAACCCCACCACACCTCGTTGACGGCCTCTGCCTCCGACTCCGCCTAGAAGTGCCATGCAGGTGAGCCAGCGGCCAACCACTGGCAAACCAACCTCTATCTCTTCGTTGTTTCATGGCTCGATTCAGCACTCTCGCTTCATCTTGGCATCTAGACATGCATCTTTATTAGTAGGTGATACTCCTCCGTTTAGTTTTAATTGTCGACATCTTCTGTCAAATTAAAGAATTGTTTAATTTGCCGAACCGGCCGCCCTTTGCTGTCGCCGCCACTTCGCCCTTCGCCCGTCGCCCTCCCTGCCGCCACACAACGCCACCGCATCCATCGCCGTCCCTGCCGCCAGACACCACCGCCGCACCCATCGCCCTCCGCGCCGCCGGATCTGTCGCAAGGCAACCCCGTCGCAAGGCAGCCCAGCCCCAGCCCTGGTGCATCTCTCCTGTCCCGCTCCCTCGCGATCCCATCCAATTCCAGCTCCGGAGAAGACGCGTACAGGCCTCCCATCGCCCAAACCCACCGCCGCCGCCGGGAAGCGCAACTACATCTACAGGGGCGACACCAGGTTCTTACATAAGTACGTGCACGTGCTCATCTCACCGCCTCTCGATTTCAGTTTTGTTTCTTTAGATAATACTATTGGAAAAAGTTCCGGCCTTTGCAAATGCCCAATTAACGGGCTGGTTCCTGATTGGTCTCCGTCCCATATAACTTCCCATTTCTCTCGATCAGCATCTGTTACCACTTGTCAGCTCTGAGCTGTTGAATGGCGAGGTACCATTTGAAGATATTAAGGACGACATACCTTTCCCTTGCATCTATGTTTTAGTTTGTGGACCTGGTTGCTGCTACTGTATCTTTTATGTTTTTGCAAGACATTAATGTCCACTTTATAGAAATTTTATCAGGATTGATCCACAGTAGAATCTTTCATACTGTTTCCATTCAGAAGAATTGAAGCAATCTGACTATTCTCCTGTTTATTTTTTGCAGATTCAGAGATGTCGAGTGAACCAAAGCCAGTGAGAGCAGGAGCAAATGCTAGTGTTACTACTCCTACTACCAAATTCAGTAGACAGAAGCAAATCAGCCCAACTGTGACATCAGTTGTGCCAAAAGTTAAGAAGGTCAAACCATTACCATCTAATGCAACGGAGACATCTGCAAGACCTGCGATGTACATGTTCATTGCTCGGTATCTGCAAGCTACAATGGGTGACAAAGAGGTACAATAATCCAGTTTCAGCAAATTTGACTGCATCTTTTCACATTGACATGCATGTAATCTGCAACTCCTTCTCTCTCTTTGTCACAGCTGAAGAACATGGCATTTTCTATGCCAAACTTGCATTGGCTCAGTACTCAATTCTCATTGACCCTCCATCACTGACCGCAGCTGCTGCTGTTTATGCTGCTTGTTGTACCCTGGATGTGAATCCATTTTGGAGTGACGTTCTGGAGTATCACACTGGCTTTGATGAGTCAAATTTGCAGTATGTTCCTTATTCATGATTTAACTTCACTGAAATCAATTATTGCTATTTAATTAGAACACATAGTAATAAGTCAGCATTGTATCTCCAGCTATAAACTATTATCCTGATACCAGTATGTTTTTGCATACTAGTTTGCTTTGTTAGTTATACTTCATAGAGTTGATGTTCTTTACTTATCATCTTTTTGACCATGTGTGGCAGTATATTCCTGGTCCACGCCTCCACGGTATGGACATGTGATGGCCCTGGTTGGGCAGGAATTCTTATTGACAATTGGTGGCAATTTGGACACAACCACATTCATAAGTATTTTTAGCTCACTCAAATCTTTGGATATTTACATACCATCTTTTGGTTTGAGTTAAACATTTGAAATTATCTGGTACGCATTTGAGGATTTTGATATTGCTTTGTTATTACTGACAGATGTCTTTTTAGTCCCTACAGCTGGCCTTCTTGAGGACCCTGCGGCTGGGCTTCCACCACTTGCGCATGTGGTGTCCTAGCAGCTCCCATGCGATGATCGTGGCTACAATGATGATGGCGGACTGCAGCTACAACGGTGACGGTGGCGGTGAAGAAGACGGCAGCTGAGTTGCAGGACACGGTCGGATGCAGCAGCGCATGGAGGAGCACCAGGAAACCGAACGCAGCGAGGACGACGACCGTGACTACAACGGAGACGGCGCACCACGGCTACAACGGCGACGGCTGCGGCGATGAAGACGGTGACCGAGGTGCAGGACGTGGCCGGATGCAGCAACGCGCGGCGGACAGGAAACCGAGAGCGGCGAGGGCGGCGAAATATGATCTGCAACTTTTTTTTTTAATTTATGAACATTCATAGGCAAGAAAAGTGCAATGATAAACTTGTACTATACCCTGATCTGAGTTTATCAAGCAACTTTTTGTGCCTGCCGCACCAATTACTTGGGAAACTGAGACTATACCTTGGTGAAATGTGCGCCAAATTACCAGCCACCACAACACGTGTTATATACGCCACATTCAATCCTCTGTACAAGGAGTAGACACTTTCTTTTTCAGTTACAGAGGACCAAACAGAACAGAGTAAAATACCGACGCCATCTGATAGTAACTCTTAGCTAAACCAACAATTCTCTTGAACCTAACAAAACTTTATCTATACCAATGCAGTTATTTAACAACAGAACAACTCTTAGCTAACAGGTCAACCTAACAAAACTTTATCTACACCAATGCAGTTATTTAACAACAGAACAACTCTTAGCTAACAGTTCAGCTTTACTGCAGGTAAATTTTACTCAGCACTTCCGGAACTGAAGCCCTTCCAGAACGCGATGACAGCCGGAGCGAAATGGGAGAGAAACTTGACAAGTTTTTCGGCTCTGTCACAGATGGTGATGACGAAATCTGCTCGGGCGGCGTATGGATGGCCGCTACGCGACACGACGGCAAGCGCACAGCAAACTAGACACAGCAATAGTTTCGTCGAGTTTTTCTTCACCTCCTGCTGCAGCTCCATGCATCCGTCCCTGAATTTGGGTATCCAACTCCGCTGCGATGTTGTACCCTCTCCACAATACAATCGTGCTGAGCTGAACCCTGCTACTCCTCGAAGTGGCTTGAACACCCAACCGGATGCAGCGCCGACCCGCAGAAACACTGCAAGGAGAGACAGACAGTTCATTGATGAGTCACGAGAGAAGGAGAGGGTAAATTCGAGTCAAAATTCGAAGCCCGCTTCTTACCGCACGAAGCAGGACCTGGGAAGGAAATGAGGCGGAAGCTCGATACTCCTTAAATCGGCGTGAATACCAAACTGGCTGCAGCGCCGGCGACGACGACTGCCGTCCCTGCACGGAGAGGTAGTGAGTATTCGTAGTCAGCAGAGGCGGAGAGATTCAATTCGACACAGCACACTGATATTGTGCTGCGGATTGTGACGAACTCGAACGACGCAACATCGATAGAGAAGCCGACCGCTCCCCTCCCACCACCAGCACCGGCGAGAATACGCCGGCGGGGGCCATTCCGACGGCGATCCCTGTGACCGAGCGGTGCTTGGGAAGGAGGGAAGGGAGCAGACGGGCGGGTTAAGCAAATGGTTCGGTCGGCCCGGCTTGCCCTTAAAGCGTATCTGGGCCGTAAAAGGGCCCAGCCTAAATAGTGACGAGTGGGCTGTTATCGCAAAGTTTTTTCCCTCTGTTTCCAGAAGCTTCGGTTAGAACCTGGAGTGCGATGTGTGTGGGCTTTCCCGTCGAATCGGCCTAGCCGTAGGTGCGCGATATCCTTGACCGACCTGGCGAAACAGAACCTAGGGTGCCGCTGTGGGCCCCAGCAGGGCCGACCAGAGGGAACTGCGGCTGATTTGCTTCGCTTCCACATTTGAGTGCAAGTGTGGAACTGCGAACAGAGCCGGCTATGTATTTTTTTTTTTTAAAAAAAAAAGAGCCTGCCGTGTTTCACCCAAGCCAGAGCAGAGGATCACACGCTCTCAACAATTCAGGGTCCAGCCACCGTTGCTCAGCATTAGAAAATACCTCCGTGAGACCGTGAACTATCGTAAAACAACTCATATCTGAACCCTTTTTTGGACAGTTTCAAGCTGAACCAACACGTATGTGGTCACGTTCCTTAAAACCATATGTAAAAAGGTTGTGCAAATATCTAATCGAGCTTCTACTCCCACCACAATGTCATCTAGTTTGGGAGCATGGGTGACGGACGACGACAGCTCTGTCGGGAAAAAATGTCCCCACTGATTTGCCTAGCTGCCCACACTTTCTCCGTGCGATTATTTGTAACCTGCGCATGCTAACACTCACCAACGTGTGCTGCTGGTCCTTCAAACTGATTTGTGAAAATGTCAGTCAAAATAAACACAATAAAGATACAGGAAGATAAAGCCAACTAGGAATTTGCCTTGTAGTGGAACTGGGCGGGCAAGCGCAGTAGCCCACAGCGTCAATCAACTTGTCAAAAGCAAGGTAACAAGCAGCAACCGCGTGGATGCATGGGTTCCATGTCATCCATGCAACGGATCCAGATTGTCCTAGTACCCCCTCAGCTTAAGCTAGCTTGCACACAGGTTGAAAGCAAAAAAAAAAGGTGGGCCAGTCTAAAATACAGGCGCCTGAATTTTGCAAAAGAATCAGGCGACATTCATTAATAGTTAATTTTTTATCATTAACAACTAATTCATATCACTAAGAGATAATCCTTAAGTTAACAAAATTAACAATTTTTTTCTATGACTGTACATTGATAATATTCATATAATTGATTATTTTACAACTAACATAATCCTTACAGTTAACAAGATTAATAATTAATCCTTAATTACTATCGCCTGAAATCAGACGTTCATTCAGGCGTCCGTAAATTAGTATTCCTTCCCTATCAAATTATTTGTTGTTCCAATCAAATAAAAAAATTAAAAATAAACTAAATGATACAGGAGGGAGTACTTTTGAAAAAAAATAGGTTGCAGAAGGCATGAATTTTGATACAGCGCAAAAGGCCAACCAATTAGTTGATTCGAGTCTCGATCAATGTGTGGCAAGCAACGAAGATTTTGCGTATATCGGTAGTATATGCACGCACTACACCAGTGTGGCAGCAAGAGTCTACTGAAACTGAATCATACATATAACATGATAACACGAAATGAAGAAAACGAAACAGGTACGGTGCTCCCATATATGCTTTTTTTCGATAACTGAATGTTTTATTATACTCAAGAGTTAGCATCAATCTGATATCGCTCCCATGCTTGATCTGATTCAGCGGAGTTACTTTCAGACATGCATGCAGTCACGGCCGCCGTTCATCTCCGCAGATTTCCCGTTGACGCAGCCGGCGTCGCTCTTCACGTTGACGATGTCGAGGTTGTAGAGGATCGGGACCATGACGAAGGACGACAGTAAGGCGAGGAGCGGGCCGAAGATCCAGAGGAGGACAGGCACGCCGGCGTAGAAGAGCCTGTTCCCGACGAAGTTGAGGGTGAACCCGCGCTCCAGGACATTGCTGATGATGTAGTCCGTGGTGTCCGGCAGGCCGAGATGGCCCCCGGCGCCGGCGCCGTCGGCGGGGAGGAGGAGGGAGTTGGCGGTGTTGATGAGGAAGCTGGCCTGGTTGAGGAAGCAGATGGCGAGGGTGTGGCAGAGGAAGGCGAAGAGGAAGAGCAGCAGCAGCGCGACGTACTTGAGCGCCATCATGTACTCGCCGTGCGCGCCGAAGACGGCGTCGCTGAGCGGCTTCTTGATGGTGTAGGTGCTGCTCAGCACCGCCGCGATGCCCGTGCAGAAGAGGATCGCCGTCGTCGCCATCAGCGTGGAGCCCATGATCACGTTCCGCAGGGACTGCACCACCGTCACCGCGTGCTTCCCGTTGTCCTGAGCACGCACCTCGATCGTGAACAGTCAGTTCGTCGGCCGGCCGGTGCAACAGCAGCAGCATGCTGGAAGAAAAGAAACGGAGGAACGTATGTACATATACGTACCTTCATCATGCTGATGGCCCAGAGGCGGCGGGTGGCGGAGTTGATGCCGAGCGCGGTGCGCAGCGGGCGGAGGCGGACGGTGCGCCACAGCCAGGCGTGGTACGCCATGGGGAGGAGGAGGCTGAGCGGGATCAGCATCAGGTCCAGAAAGCTATCCCTCCACTCCATGATCTTCGATCAAACGAACCAACAATCCGACAAAGAAGCAAAGCCTCGTCGATCGACTTCTTCAGCCTAGCGAGAGGCGATAGAGAAGAGAGTGAGAAGAAAGGGGGGAGAGAGAGAAAGAAGAGATACTGCTGGCAAGGACTCCAGAGAACGAAGATACAGTGATGGCGAGCGAGCGAGCAAAAGAGGTAGTGGCGTCTTACACAAAGGCCACAATCTTTAGTAGTGATCAATCAACCAAAAGAAGGAAGGCAACAAAGCAAGGAAGCCGGAAAACCAGACTAATCGTTCTCACCTAATAAGCCGGTGCACATTACCATCTACTAATTTCACCACCCGGATTGCTCTGCGCTCGACTCGTATATATCCTCCGTTAAATGTCATTTTCGAGAGAGAGTGAAAAGGAAACGGATGCCGAGGCGCTGCCGGTGAGCAGCGGAGAGACTGGCCGTTTCCTGTATCCGGCCGGCCGGAAGATGCAGGCCGGCAACTGCAGCTCGGTGGGAGAGACGCCGCGCCCGATTTCGTGGCGACCACGCCTGTGCCGACCTCGCTCGCGCTCGTAACCGAATCGCCGCGCTTCTTCGCGCGCTTGGTCTAGTGATGTGCACATGATGACAGCAGCAGCAGCAGCAGCGTGTTTCGCCTGATACCATCACAGGCCGGGTGAGTGTGACCAGCCACAAGCCAGGTACTCCCTCCTTTCTCAAAAGATTGTCACCTTCTAGTACAAAAATGAACTAGAAGGTGACAATCTTTTGAGAAAGGAGGGAGTACGTGGTTTGCTTGGACGAGGAGAATAATGCTCCCGGGAATCCGCAGGAACTCTGGGTCCCTAATTTCTGCGTTCGAACACGACCATTGTGTGTGCGACACCACACGATATGTTACACACGCGGATGCTCCCGTTGAAAGGACACCGATCGCCAACTCGATCGGCTACGCACCAGTTCTCATTACATGTGCTAGCTTTTTCGACTGGGCTGCTGCGGACGGGTGTGTGGTTAATTGCGTTGGTCGTTGGGGTTCTCGTCGCCATCCTCCATCGGGTACGTCCCGTCGCGACCAATAAACTCCATAGCTTGCAGTGCACTTGTGTGTCACCACCCCTCTCGTCGATCGATGGTGTGTGTGGTGTCAATCCGGCGCGGCTTATCCGCGGTTTTGTTTATGTCTGCGTTGGTTGCCAATTCCCGGGAGGGAGGGGATGCGAGAGCTACGTACGTGGAAACCCATTGATATCTAAGATATGAATGTAACTTGTGATTTTCATTTTTAGCCTATACTTTTCCGTTTTTAAAATTTCATTATTTGTTAGTTCAAAAATAAACTAACAAAGGATAAATATTTAAGGACGGATAGAATATATGTTGTTAGAGTTTCAGCACAAGCTGTTTCGTCTGAGCACCGTCGTCGCTCGTCAGTTTCTCCGCAAAAGCAAAACCGATGCTAGCTGGCCTCACGACACGTAAATTATTTGAGACGATCATTATCGCGTCGCCTTATATTATCGCGAAGCAACGTATTAGTAGAGTGATTAATACTAATACGCCACTAGTCGAGCAGGAGTATGTACACAAAGTCCAGGAGAAAAGCAACGAGGAATTAATAAGCATGTGCGCTGACATGCGCCCACTACTAATCGAGTTATTAGCTTGCGTGGCCGAATCCATGAAAATGAACCTGGCCGGGACGTCGTCCTCGTACAACGACCCCGGCTCTGCCTGTGCATATGGAGGCATCGCACGTCAGGCGGAGCCCTACTACCTAGTGCTGCTGCTTTTGGAAGGGATTTTTTTTGTTGCGATAAGGACTCTTTTATTGGCCGGCGCAAACATCACTACTTACTTTGCATGCCGTTTTTTTAATTGGAAATTGTTTTTCTTTGGATCACTTATGGGCCTAAAAACATCATTGTTTAGGACCCTCCCGACGCCCTCATTCCATTTTACTACAGTACTCCCTCTTTTCTCAAAAGATTGTCACCTTCTAGTTCATTTTTGTACTAGAAGGTGACAATCTTTCGAGAAAGGAGGGAGTACTCATGTGAGGTTCCTCGGCCCTTTCCCTATTTTTCAGCCATGAACATGTCTATCCCGCCATGGAAGAAGAAAACAAAAAAACGGGTGATGTGTCATCCTTCATGTGGGACCCACTACCAAAACTCTCTTTCTTCATGTACCCCGTTCTGCTGAATACAGTACAAAATAACTGGTGATGTGTCAATAGCGGCTCTGCTGCCGGCCGGCCTTATTGCTGAATAGAAATATTTTTTCTCGAAAACGAATAGAAAGATTTACTGCATGGTAATTTTCTTAAACAGGAAATAAATTATGTACCCCGTTCTTGTAATTGTGTGGCGCATGGCTTAGCAGCACTAGGTGCAAACTGTGATTCGAAGCTGATCAGGTTGCTGACAGCCAACCAATTTGTATCCAAAACTCCAAGTTATGATAGCACGCGAGTCTGCGGCTCCTACACTCCTACTACGGGAGATTCTATTTCCTTTTTTTTTTTTTTAAAAAAAACACTGCTGCAGGAATCGATCCGCTTCCTCTCCGGGCCAGGCCGCGGGCTTGCGAGGGCTCCGTTTCGGGCCGCGACCGATCGGGACATCGGTCGGAGACCGCGAGCAAGGCCGCAAGTCCCCATCCCACCCCCAACCCCTCTCCTCCGCCGTAAACCCAGCCGTTCTTCGGCGGAGGACCTCGGTCCCAGTACACGTCTCCTCCCGGCCTCGATCTCCTCGGAGGCCGCGGCTTGGGATCAGCTGGTGACTCTGGTGAGTAACCCGGGGCAGCTCCGATAGGTTGTTCGAGGAGTTCGTCGTGGTCTCCGGAAGCCTTTTTATTTTTAATTTTTATTTATTTTTATAAGGGGGATAGGGTAGCCTTGTGTTAGGACTAGATGCCAAGTCAAATCCAAATATCCCCTTCTCCCATTGAGTTGGGTGCGGTTTTGTATGCTATGTGGTACCCTGCTAATGCGATCTGAGCCATCCACGCTTGGTTCAATTAGGTTTGTTCTATTTCAGCTCGCGAGAAGCGAGACTGATTTATCCAACATAAGGCTGCTGGTAAAAATTTTTAAAGTTAAAATAAAAGTACCATGGCCCATCTCTACTCCGCCCCTCTGCATGGGGTTCTTTGCAGATGCCCCAGGCCTCATCTCTAAATTTGACTGCGCCCACGGATCAATTTTTGTGTGGTTAGGTCGTCGTTCTAAGTTTTTATACGTTCTTTAGTCAAATGGTTCGAGTTCGGCCAACCTGGTGCTGAGATCTTCTCGTTTGTACCACATTGTGGTTGGGAACTCGTAGGCTGGACTAGATTAGTGAGGAGTATGCAGCTTGCGTTTTGGCATTGCATTATAGAAATCCATCTCTCGCTCAATAAGTATAAAATAAGACATTATGACATATGTCTTTAATAAGCTCATGAAACTTAATTTAGGTATGCCCCGTGAATTCGTATCATACACCAGGTTTTAACATGGAAATGTAGATTACCCAATATGTTATTTCCCTTATGCAAGCCTTGTTGCAGTACATCATCCTACCATTTTACATGCAATCTTTGTACTTTGTTCCTATTTGGTCTGCAGCATAAGTATCTAGCCAATTGCTACTCTTACTGCAGGGACCAAACTAAAAGAATATCATCAGATAAAATAATTGGCTTATTTTGTAGTTAGTAAAAATAATGGACAAGGTTATCCCAGTAATATTTATTTATATTGAGCTTGTTTTTTTTGTCATTTAACTGTATTTTGTTGTTAATAAGTGTACGTTCATTTGTGGATTGAGCATACCATGTTTCTTTCACATTACATACATGGTCCACACATAACAATTCTTATGTTTACCAACTGCAGGTATCCAGGCCTTAATAAATTGTACAAAGCAATGGAAAGTTCTAGATCTCAGTCATCGAAGAAGAGCTCGATTGTGCATCCTGATATTGATGGCCCTCGATTCGACACTGACGATTTTTCATCTGAATGTGCTTCGAATCAAGTGGTTGTTTTCAATTCCGAAGCAGTAGACAAAGAGCAAGATGAACTGGGTGAAAACCGTTCTCTGTCCTTGCAGAAATCAGTCGTAACAAGGGTTATATCACCAACTATTGGGGCATTCACTGTCCAATGTGCTAAGTGTTTCAAATGGAGACTTATTCCAACAAAAGAGAAGTATGAAGAAATTCGTGAAAGTATTATACAGCTACCTTTTGTATGCAAACGAGCTCGCGAGTGGAGACCCAATGTAACATGTGATGACCCAGAAGACATATCTCAGGATGGCAGCAGGCTTTGGGCTATTGACAAACCTAATATTGCACAACCCCCTCATGGATGGGAAAGGCAGATCAGAATTAGAGGTGAAGGAGGCACCAAATTTGCTGATGTGTGAGTAATTCTTTTCCCTCAGTGCTGTATTTGCTTTGCTCTGGTTGTTTCTTGCAAAGTGGTTTCCACACTTCTATAATTTTTTGCTTCCAAATATATTTTAATGATTAGGAAATTAACACACCAAAACAACAACAACAACAACAATCAAGCCTAAAGCCTTCCCAAGCACGTCGGGGTAGGCTAAATATGAAACCCCACATTTATGAAAAAGGAAGTAAAAGAAAGAGAGATAAGAGTAACAAAATACGCTTAAACTAATATTCTGGCAGATAATTTGCTAATTTTCATGCAATCCTATCATGAACCAAATCTCTAGGTACATTCCAACCCCTCAAGTCTCATTTCACCGCCTCCTTGCATGTCAGCTTTGGTCACCCTTCGCCCCTCCTAATATTTTTCCTACTCTTTAGAAATTAATGCAAAATCATATTGCATTTAAGACATAAGTTCTTATACAATCTTGCACTTGCATTATTGTTGGAACATTAACACATTGAGGTGTGCACACATGCAGTTCCGTTGATACAAACATCGATACACGGGACATATAACATGGACACACAAGTTATTTGTTTTTTGCTGCATCTTGTGACTTATCACTTATGTTTGTGTAAAACTCTTTAACTTGCTTTCAGGTATTATACCTCTCCAACTGGGAGGAAACTAAGGTCTCTGGTTGAAGTTGATAGGTATGCTAAGATTGCATCACCAAATTCCACTGGTCACCATTTTTATCCACTGCAAAGGTTGCGTGTTTTCCTGAAATTTGTAAGGGCCTGTTTTGTAAAGACCCCCGGACAGAAATTGCTATTGGAAGTCACATCTTCCTGAAAATTGTGTGTTTTCTTTATAATTCATGACTCGATATTTCAATTGAACTGTGAACTATATGTGCTATTTCTGTACTTTATACACCAAATTTATCTAACATACATACTGCTGAATCTTCCTGTCCTAAAGTCTAAGCCTTATTTTGGCAGGTACCTTCAAGAGAATCCAGAGTATGTTGCACAGGGCATAACATTAGCTCAATTTTCATTCCAGATACCTAGACCTCTGAGACAGGACTATGTCAAAAAGAAATCTAGGTTAATAAGTCCCGGTGATGAAGCAAGTACACCTTCATCAAAGTTTATTCAACAAGAAGGTTCGTAATACATAAAATGCAAAACTAATCAGTAGATGTGATGAATGAGTTCTTAATTCTCACGTCTCAGATAGATTTTTCTCTTGTTGAATTATAAATTTATAATCGTATAGGTAAATAATGTATTGACAGACCAGCAGATGTTTGGAAAATACCTGATTGGCTAAAATGCTTTGCTATCTAGGTTCCAACCTACTTGATTAGATTCAGGCAATGCCATATATAAGGGAGTGATGACTGAGTTTAATTTTACTTGTTGAAATGATTTTATATTCATAAAATAACTCAAAATGAATTTGCTTATGGTGCAATTTGGGTTATGGGGATCTTTCCTTGGGGAGATTCTTCCTGTCCAAGCAGGTATTGCATAGCTGTCACATTGGATGTGTTCAAATTGCATACTGTCTTGTAGTTATTTCTACGAGGTTTGCTACATTGCATGCAGCAAATCATTGTTTATCATGGTTAACTTACTGTTAACTTATGCAGCCTTACCTCTCTTTAACAAGAAACCTAATTAGCTATGTTGTCTTTTGTTTTAGTTTGTATACTCCCTCCCGATTTTTTTATTTGTCACCAGCTAGTTCATTTTTGAACTAACCGGTGACAAATAAAAAGATTCGGATGGAGTATCTGCCAGATTCACAGTACTTTTCTGGTTCCACATTTGAATTTTTTGTTTCAGTGAACCCCATATCGTGGGCAGCTCCCATGGCACATGAGGGTGATGGCAGCGAAGAAGCTTCTCGTGCTGATGAGAAACTTGGATCAGAAGATGTGGAGTTAACCCGGAAGAGAAAAGCGAGAAGCATTTTGTCCGGAGAGTCTGACCAACTCCCTGCTGAACCTAAACCCATATCAGAGGATGCTCATAACTGAAAGTCGGAGAAACGTGTACCTGACAGTTGAAAATGGGGACATCGTTATGGCAACTGTTCCCAACCAGTCTTGTTGCTTCCCTGTTTGCTTTTCATCAGAGTCAGTTTCTCTGTTGTCTGGGGCTTTACATGCCCCAGAGGGTGGCTGGCCTAAAATCACTAGCTTTAGGGCAGCAATATAATGTTTTATCTTAGAGACTAGTCTGACTCTTTTGGATGAGCATGTCTATTACCATGTATTTAGCTAGGACAACGTGCTTATGTTTGGTTAGCCTTTACCTTGTGTAATATGAACCTGTCGTAGTGCTGTAGTTCTGCTGTCTCTGGAATTTGATCACTACTTTATTAGACGGACAGTAGCAGTGATCGCCAAATTTTCCTGTACTTTACCATTGCAGAATTGCTGGTTCTGTCACGTCCTTCTGAAATGAGCATATTGAAATCTCTTCCTATCAGTTCGTTGTGCTTTGTTGGCATATTTCTGATTGCAGTTGGTGAGCAGTTCTGTAGAGCACCTTTCCAGTAAGTTAAGACTACAACATTCAAATTGGCTGACTGCGAAGAATTGAACAGCTGAATACAGTAGAATGTAACAAAAAGCTCCGCGGAGCATTTTTTGGGGAAGTTGTAGGACCATACACAACATTCAGTCATTCACACTGGCTAACTATAATGTGATGAAATAAAGTGTGAAACAACAGCTCGATACCAAACTAGACATACAGAAGTTCAAAATGTATGCTCAGTTTTTAATCATCCTTTTTAAACAATAAACATGTATAACGAATCTGACAAAATCAAATAAACCAAAATAGACTATCTATGGACACCATGGTACAAGGGCTACAGATTTCCCAATTCCCATACGCTGCACGGCCAGCTCTCCAACCAGACCAGCCACTCCAAAACGTCATCAATACAAAGCAGCTCAATACATTCTGAAGAATCAGCATGTCACTGTAGTTAGGGAAGCGTAGGCAAATGGCAGTGGGAAAGAACGTGTATAGAGAGGCTCGGGCCACGGGATAGCTTAATTAGCCCGATTGCTGCTGCTGTTGGTCATCCTTGTAGGAGGGATTGAAGGCGGCCTGCTCAGCGCAGTCGAGGTTGTCGCCGGATTGCTCACGACCGACCCCCATGAGGTCGAGGTAGTACTGGTAGTGCGAGATGATGACGTTCATGTCGTCGACGAACCCTTGGCCGCATTTGGTGTCGCCGTAGAGCACGTTGATGGTGGCGCCGAAGCCCGGGAAGCGCTTGCTGAGCGTGTCGTTCTTGGTTGGCTTCCAGTTGCCGACGAACACGTCGTGCGCCGACGGCTGCTTCTTCTTTATCGGGTTCATCCACCGCCACATGGCCGACTCCCACGCTAGCGTCGCGTTCTGCTCCAGGTACTCCGGGTGGTGGAGCAGGTCCTGCTGGATCCCGTCGCCAATGGCACCGTAGTTGTAGTTCCTGGGCAGAAATAGTAACCGAGACCACATTCATTCGACTTCGACCGGGAATTCATAGATTCGCTAATTTATCTCCTACTCTGAATAGATAGAGCCACTACAAGAAAAGGGAAAACAGAACTAAAAATGGTAAGCTGGCAGCAATTGAATTGAATTGCATTGGCGTTCGTTACCAGTAGACGGTGAGCGCGCCGCGGCCGTAGTACTCGGCGCCCTCGACGCAGGGGTACTGGGTGTTGTACTTGTCGCAGTAGTCCTTTTTGGGGCTCATCTCGCGGTTGTAGCAGAGTCCCCACGCCAGCGGGCCGCCGGTGGCGACGCCGAACCCACATGAGGTGGCGGCGCCGACGTGTCCGAGGAAGGCGCAGAGCTCCCTCATCTGCATCTGCTTGCCGCCTGTGGTGCAGAAGCCGAGCGGCTCGTAGATCGCGGCGGCGAGGATGAAGGACTGGTAGTCCCAGAAGCCGACGGCCTTGGCGATGGGGGTGTTGCGCTTGGCGAAGAGGTTCTCGAACTGGTACACCTTGAAGAAGTCGGTGATGGTGTCGTTGCAGCAGTACTTGGTCCCGGAGCACTCCCACCCCTTGTTGCACACCTTCTCGTGCGACTCCTTCACCTTGGCCTTCCACGTCCCCGCCGTGAGCACCAGCGCGATGGTGCCGCCCACCAGCACCGCCGCCGCCGTGAGCGCCGCCACCCACAGGATGATCTTGTTCCGCATCTTCCGCTTCATCCTCCCCGATCGACCCGCTGCTCGCCGACGGAAGCTTGCTTGTTGCTTGCTAGCTGGCGAGCGAGCGAGAGAGCAGGATCTCGGGCTGCCGGGGCTCGAATCCGGTGGATCTGGCCTGGCGAATGCGCGGGCGCCGCCAAGCTCGCGGTAGCTCTGGACGAGATCTCGCGGTAGTTGAGGAGGAGGAGGAGGAGACTAATCGATGGATGGTGGCGAGGAGTGAGAGGTAAGGTAGAGAGGAAAGCGAAGTGGCAACTGCACGTGCCGACGCGGAGGTGTCGGTGGTGGGAGGCCGTCAAGAGGCGCCCGGACAGGCAGCAAGCAACGCAGGATTTCCTTTCCTTTTACTTTTCGGTGCCTGCTCTTATTACCGCTGTTTTTGTAAGGTTGTCCCTTTTTCTGCCGCGTCGCCAGGATTCAATAAAAAAGTTCCGAATTAATACGTGGATCGACAAAGATAAACAGGCTCACTATCAGTGTATATCGTGCCCTCACTCCTCGTTGTTTACCACCTTCGGTGCAGAACATACTCTTACTGCGGTCACTCCATCTCGTGTTCCAGGCTTATTTCTCACCTGTTAGTTGTTCTTGTGGATGTTTGGAATTTCCTTGTTCTGTTCTTGGAAGCGACAAGTTCACAGCTCACAGGAAGGAGTAGATCGCTGGTCATGTGAATGTATAATCAAATTAAATCAGCCCCGGTGATGGTAGCTAAGACTACTTTATCACGCTCCCAACCACCGAATCGCTGGCGTTATCTGGTGCTTGAACCATGCGGGTGCGCAAGCACCGGGGAAGAAGCATGATCTGCATAAGCTACTGTAGTAGATTCAGCAATATCTCCTCGTGCTCGTGGCGCCAGGGCGAGCGACCGAACCAGCTCGTGGCCCATGCGCTCGCTGTCTGTCTTCAAAGGAGACGCTCCTGAGTCATCGCCCCGTCGACTAGAGATAGCAACGGGTTGGATTCGGATCGGGTAGAGCAAAAACCCGACTCGAACTAAAACTGCTCGCGGGTACAATTTCGTATCTGAACCTGTACTCGCGGATAAAATTTCGTACCCGAACCCATACCCGAGGGTTTCGGGCGGGTTTCGGGTACCTGTCGGGCATGACCAAACATAACAAAAAATTCAATAAATCATATTTTAAATGTTGAACGTGTCCAAAACAGCATAACAGCTTAAACAACAGATCAAATTTCAATTTTCAGCAGCTAAACAGGTAATTACAGAATAATTTATAAAACAGCTGAACATAAGTTACAAGTTTCATGAAAAAAATAATGGAACAGGTTACAAGTTCAATAGGAAACAGATTTAGAAAAGTTCAAAGTCTCAACTTCACTTACAGGTTAAAAGTTCAAAGTTTAATCAGAACACAAGTTGCAAATTACACAACACGAGTTATAGAAACATAACACAAGTTTAATAAAACTTGTTTAGTGGGTTGAGCCACTTTTCATAGGCCAAATTCAAGGAGTCGGATAATCCGTCGAGTACCCGTGAGTAAGAAATCAAACCCGTACCCGTACCCGAAAAATGTCGGATCGGGTACGGGTTGTACCCGCGGGTAAAAATATCTACCCGTGCATGTACCCGTCGGGTACAATACCCGTCAGATACCCATACCCGCGGGTACGATTGCCATCCCTACCATCGGCGTTGAGTGAATGGCTTTGCCTTAACGATGAAGTGGCGTGCTCGTCCAGAATGTTCTTTCTAATCTCAGGTACGTACCGGATGCTAAACACGAACTTGCGTGGAGTTGACTTTTCTTGGACCGGGTAATTAAAGCTGATTTATACACTTTCAGAAAAGTTCAATGTGAGGCATCACTCCAGAAGATAAGGGATGATTTTAGGCAGAAAACTACTGGCGAGTGGGCTCTGCATCGCCACCAGCTGGAGACCAGTGCTGTGAAGTCCGTCGAGTCGGAACGCACGCACCCATCCACGTCCACCGGAGGCGTCGGCGCCCGCCTCTCCGTCCGCTCACCGGCCAAGTGGTCCAGCCCAGTCGCGCCTCGCCACGTCAGCGCGATTGGATTACGCTAAGCATCCGTGTGTCCGGGCGTGGGTTTGGACTGTGGACTTTGGGTTTCGGGTTTCCTTCGTCTCGTCCCATCCCGTTCCCATGTCAATGTGACTCATCCCCGCATTAAAATACGGTGGTCTGGAGGGAGCCGGAGAAAAGCACGCGAATCATTCGACGCGCTTTACTACTGCCAGAATCACCAGCCGCCAGAGCAGCGCAGCGCCGCCCACCTCGCCTTCCCTCCACCCCCTCTCCCTCTCTCGCTGCATCGAGTGCGCCGCCGCGGGCGGAGATCTCGGAGGGGCTCCGATCCACCCGGAGTTGGCCGCAGGGACTAGGGAAAGAGAGAGCTGAAGGCGCGAGGAGCCGATTGGTCCGATGGTAAGGGAGACGTGGTACTACGACGTGCTGGGAGTGAGCCCGGCGGCCACCGAGGCCGAGATCAAGAAGGCGTACTACATTAAGGTGACGCGCGCGCCTCGCTGAGCTCGTTCCCGCTCGGTTTGGCTTTGATTTCGGCTTATTATTCTGGTTTGCTGCTGGTGTTGCAGGCCAGGCAGGTCCATCCGGACAAGAACCCCAATGATCCGCTCGCGGCGGAGAAGTTCCAGGCAAGCGCTCGCTCTGTCCCGCTCTTGTTTGCTTAACTATCTCTGTGTGACTGATGATCCAGCTCATTCTGTAACTACAGTGAAGCCTGTCTTAGTGCCATGTTACTTTTGTTTTGTGAGGATATTTCCATAGTACATGAGAACAGAACGAGAACACTTATCATTTTCAAAATGTACTCCCTCTGTTCCCTAATAGATGTCGTTAGGACAGCGGGCCATAGTACAATTTTAGTTGTTTTGCTTTGTCGGGGACGTCATCTATTAAGGGATGGAGGTAGTAGCATTCTATTCTCCTTTCAGTTTAGGATCAGTCAAATGCATCACGTATCCTTTCTGTCATGTATTTATATTGATGACTGTGAAATTTGACCACTCTTCCTAGTTGCATGTACAAATTGGAAATAATTAGCTCCCTTCCACCAAAAACATGTATAAATTGGATGCCATCTGACAGCAAGACGCATGTGTGGGGCCTAGGACCGCACATCACTGACACATTGGATGATTTTTTAAGCCAGTGTTCCTTGATGTCGCTGAATAGTATTACCCCAATCAGATGAAGTATCAGAACAGTTTCCTTTTTTCGTATGGTTCTCAGTCGACCGTGAATGGCTTGTACTAGCAGCCAGCATGCAAGAGCATCTAGAGCATCATCAAAGTTTTGGATTATGCTTAGCATAGTTGCAGCGTATCTTATTTTCTGTGCATCTTGTCTCTGTGGAATACAATTAGTTTCCATTTCAAAAATTTTGAGTGCCATATCTTTATCTTTATCTGAGTTACTGCAACTGCAGGAATTGGGGGAGGCATACCAAGTACTCAGTGATCCCACACAACGTCAAGCCTATGACTCATATGGAAAATCTGGTATTTCGACGTAAGTCAAATTGCCATATACTTATCATGATGTTACTTGTCAAAATAACCTTGAAAAAATGGTAGTTGACTGTTTAGATAAATAGTGAATTATTTTCTTTCTCCTCCTATTACTTTCTGACGGTGTAGTTGGTGTCTCGTATGCTGTTGAGTCTTGTGAGATTGTTACATGCTAACTTGCTTCTTGTCAACCTCATATAGGGAAGCAATAATTGATCCTGCAGCAATTTTTGCAATGCTGTTTGGTAGTGAACTTTTTGAGGATTACATTGGTCAGCTGGCCATGGCGTCCATGGCTTCACTTGATGTATTTAGTGAAGAGGAACAGATTGATGGAAGGATGTTGCAAGAGAAAATGAGAGTATGACCCTTATCATAATGATTTATGGACATTCTATTATACCTGAAATGTCCATTCCTGATTGAAAACTTAGAACCTTCTTATTTTGTGTATAAGACGATTTAAAAAAAACTCGGCCCAGGGGTAAAACCGTCCTGTTTTTTTAAAGATAAGGGCCCATCTCATACGTGAGGCCCACCCACCACAGGTCGGATCAGACCGAGTAAATGGGACACAATGAGTGGATTTTTTAATTCCATAAATTGTGCACACCAGAATTTGAACTCTAGTGGGAGGCCTCACACCTGGAGGCTCTAAACAACTGAGCTACTGCCAGTTTACATTGTTTAAGAATCGCCTAATGAAACTGAAGATAATGTTCAGAGAAGCATGTGCCTGGTGCTAGGAACAAAACATCACGAGAAACTTAGAGAACATGTTCAGGAATGTTTTTTTTTTGTCATTCTTGCACTTTTACAACATGTTCGTTAGGTTGTACAAAGGTGATCGATATGCAGAGAACTTTGACACTAAATTTTAGATCTCTCTAGTTTCTCATTCTATTGTTATATAGGGAAGTTTAAATAACTACATGAACTGCAAAAATCTGGTTATTCTCCATGCACGATGAACTTGAGAAACTCCAGTGACCAGCATCACATAATACACGGGTATTTTGCTGCATGGCATCTCCCATGCAGAATAACAATCTGTATGGCTTTAGACCTCTGCCGTCTTTGCAACATATACAATTTGATGTTTAATATTTTTTTCTAGTTTCTTCTGTAGTATTCACGGGGTTTAAGTACGATGCAGGTTGTACAGCAGGAAAGGGAAGAGAAGCTTGCAGAGATACTGAAAAACAGATTGCACATCTACGTTCAAGGAAACAAAGAAGAATTTGTGCATCTTGCTAAAGCTGAGGTGACTAGACTTTCTAATGCAGGTATCCATTATTCACCAAAGTGTTAATGATGATTGTCACTTGCTAAGTGTTCTATCTATGCAACGGTGCAGTAGCCCCGAATGCCTTTTCTGCTTTTAGCCCACCGAGCAGCTTTGGAAACATTGTTTCACCCTTTCCCCTGGCATGTCATATGAATCAAGCAATACTCAACGGCAGTTCCATTTTCGTTTCTGTGATCATAGCCTGAGTACAACTAATTGATAGTTCTTTCTCTGTTCTGTTTTGCTTATCCTGCAGCATATGGGGTTGATATGCTGGGTACTATTGGTTATGTATATTCAAGACAAGCTGCGAAGGAGCTTGGAAAGAAAGCTATATATTTAGGAGTTCCATTTATTGCTGAATGGTTCAGAAACAAAGGTCACAATATTAAATCCCAAGTAACAGCTGCAACAGGTAAAATTTATTTCTGTTAAATTTTTTATGGCAAAACTGAGATGAGTGTATTAGGTATTGTTGGTGTGATCTTTGTTTTTAAATGTGCTCATGGAATTCAGTTCTTATTCTTCTGTAGGTGCAATAGCTCTTATGCAGCTGCAGGAAGACTTAAAGAAGCATCTCAGTGCTGAGTGTCACTACACTGAAGAGGAACTTGAGGCATACATGGAGACCCATAAAACTATTATGGTTGATTCCTTATGGAAGCTTAATGTTGCTGATATAGAGGCAACCGTATCACATGTTTGTCAAATGGTATGCTCTCATCTCATGTCCTGGCTACATTTCTCTATTTTTTTATGTATGTGTTCATATTCATTTTTAAATTTTGTCGACCATATCAGGTGCTTCAAGATAGCAGTGCCAGAAAAGAGGAATTACGAGCTCGAGCTAAAGGATTGAAAACTTTAGGAAAAATATTCCAGGTACTACTCGTCATTTATTTATCCGTTCACTTTGATGTATAGGTGCTGTTTCATGAGCTAATTTGGGTTTTATTCTGCAGCATGTTAAACTCAATGCTTCTGAGGGGGAACCCACAGCGATGAATAATACGATAAATAACTCGGATGACAATGATGGTAATTCTCCAAATTCATCACCAAAATCTCCTAGGGAGCAGTCATTTGGTCCAAATCCACCATATTCCCAGGTGTGTATTTGCTACTACGATTTTCCAATGACTTTTACAGAGACGTTGACATTTTTCTACTTACGGAGTTCCTAATAACTTTTACAAAGGGTGCACTTAGTCCTGACAACTATGAAATATCACAACCCCGCAAATTTTCTGTCTCCAATCCTTACACATTCGGATTCGGTATTTGCTAATTCCATTAACCAACCACCCCATTTCTCATATTTTTTCTGATCATCTACATATTTGAACTGTAAGATGCCTTGGAACATGACAAACCATGAAATTTCAACGAATATGATTTGGAAAGTCCATCACTCTCACACGGTCAAAATCCTATAGATGATCTGCTGCAGAGTTAGCTGACCTACTACCAATGCAAATGGTGCTGCACTATGTGGTGCTGCATTGTTCTATTTTTTTGAACCGATGCATTGTTCTATATTTGGAAGTAATTTCAGCTAGCGTCCATTTTAGTTTCTGTCTTTATATCCTGTGTATGTGCTGCATTGTTCTATGTGTTTGTGTCTTGAGTGGAATCCTTTTTTCTGGACATGAAAGATTGCTGTGGAACGAAAGACTGAAAACTGCCCTTCTTTCTCTTAAGAGTCCCTACGTGGAGGCGCCTCAGTTCGGCGGAGCTTATTATTCATTCAACTTTCCGATGCCTGCTGCTCCACCTGGTGCGCAGAGAGATCCAGTTCCATGAGGACCATGACTGCTTCCAGGGCCGCAGGTTCATTTTGTACCATATTGCCTGTGTATTTGATGATCGCATGGTCCTCATTTGTATTATTTGTAACACCAGTAGTGTAGTGATAATCAGTCAATCATGTAACGAGGGCAGCCTCAGCCTCATGTCGTGTACAGGCAGGCTTGTTGTACATGAACTATTTTTTTTCGTGCGTCAATGGGTGCATAATTGTTTTTGACTATGCCCATCAGTGAAAACACGAGTCATGCCTCATGACGATCGTCACCAGCTTTCTCTGTAAACTAGATACATGCCCGTGCATTGCAACGGGAGTCTAAAATTTATACCACCTCGTGTGTAATTTCTGCAAAGGTCGTGTGAATTCTTGTGTTCCAGGTATTCTATTGCAAATATGGGTAGCACCGTCCATGCGTGCGTGTGTTTGAGAATCCTGCGTGTTTTTTTTTTCTTTTGTTTCTGTAAAAGAAATGAGGCCGATTACAGGCTTGTTGCTCGATTAAGCAGGCCTGGTTGTGTAAATGTCAGTCTTGTGGGCCTTGGGCCCAGGAAAAAAACAAGCGCGAAATTACCGGGAAGCCGCGTAAAGCCATGGGGCCCACGCAGGTTGAGAGTTCTTAGATTTTTAAGTTGCCGGAGGATCGAGTTGACCCGGCAGACGACACGCCACCAACCCATCCAGCGAGTAGATGGAGAACCCGCCGCCGCGGCGATGGCCGCCGGGCTTCCGCTTCAGCCCCACCGACGAGGAGCTGGTGCTCTACTTCCTCAAGCGCCGGATCGCCTCCGGCCGCCCTACCACCTACATCGCCGATGTCGACGTCTACAAGTCCCACCCCTCCCACCTCCCCGGTACGCGCGTTCGCGTTCCCATCGCCTCGGTTCTTGCAATTCCCGCGACCTCATGACCTGGAATCGTCTGCAGATAGGTCGGCGCTGCAGACGGGGGACCGGCAGTGGTTCTTCTTCACCCGGCTGGACCGCAAGTACCCAAACGGCTCGCGCGCCAGCCGCACAACCGGCGACGGCTACTGGAAGGCCACCGGAAAGGACCGCTTCATCTGCAGCGGAGGCAGGCCGGTGGGGAACAAGAAGACGCTCGTCTACCACCACGGCCGCGCCCCGCGCGGGGAGCGCACGGACTGGGTCATGTACGAGTATACTATCCTCGCCGATGCGCTCCCGCAGGCTGCGGGGGCACTCGAGGCGTATGCGCTGTACAAATTGTTCCAGAAGAGTGGGGTGGGGCCCAAGAACGGAGAGCAGTACGGCGCGCCCTTCCGGGAGGAGGATTGGTTGGACGACGACAAAGAAGAGCAGCGATTGCCTGCAGGTGCTTGCGCTCATCCTGTTGCAAACACCGCAAATCCTGCTCCTACGGTCGAGGAGCAGGCTGACCGGGAGCTTGCAATTGGGGTAATTGAGGAGCTCATGTCAGAGTTTGGAAATGATCAGGAGCAGCTTGAAGCACAATTAGATTTCTCAACTTCTGTTTCCTCCCAAAGTCAGTTTCAGCATGCTGATGGTCAGGGTTGTCCCAGCGATCATGCCAATAAGGCTCAGGTCGTGGATGCTTCCACTGGTAATGATGCTGTGCCAGCGGCAGATAATACGTGCACTGATCTCCCTCTTGGGGATATCGAGGAGCTTCTGATGCAAATTTCTGATGATCAGCAAAATGCCGAATTTTTCTCTGGTTTCTCAACATCAGTTCCAGAATTGCAGCTTCAGTGTGGCGATTATCAGGTTTGGCTTGATAGCAACAAGGGGGAGGAAATTGGTGCTATAGATCCTACCGCCAGTAGTGGTGCTGTGATGACAGCAGAACATACTAGCACTGACCTTCCAGTTGGGGATCTTGAAGGGCTTCTGCTGCAAATAGCCAATGACCAAGAAATGGTTGAACCTATGTCAGAACCCTCCATGCCATTTCTACATCATGATTTTGATCAGGTTTGTGTTGCTGTTTATAAGTTTTAACTTATTGAAAACCTAACGTGTAGTAGTGTGATTGTTAATTGCTTATGCCATTGTGTTCATTTTATTAATTCAGTTTAGAGTTCTACAAGGTGCAAGAATTTCTCGTGTGTTTCGCATATGTTAGAATATCTTTCTGGCCTTGCATGATGCAACACCTTGTATCGTATTCTGCTCAATGCTTAAGGTTGATGAGATATCTTTCTGTTTTTCTTTTCTACTTATGTAGGCTGCTGTTGGAGATTTCCCTCTTGGTGATCCAGCTGGTACTTTTTCTTGTATAGTTCAAGAGAGCAATGATTTTGGTCTAAGAACTGAACCAAGCAGTCTAATTCCCGAGTCTAATATTACCAATGTGCCATTTATTGGAGAGGCGAAATCTGGTGAAGAAACAAGTACATCATGTTGTGTGTCAGGTTTGATGAAGTACAACAGCCAGGATGCTGATGAGTCTGAGTTCCTTGAAATCAATGATTTCTTCGATCTGGAGGATGTAGAACAGATTATGAACTGTACAGAAACTGAGTGCCTGGTATCTGCAACAAATGGGATGTTTGACAATTTGGAGTACTCTGATGCCCCTTTGTTCCTACCTGGTCCATTCGACACAGCTGGAATGGTAGCTGAAAATCAGTTTGCTGATTTGGTTAACAGCGGAATCCAGAACCAGGGGTATCAATATACAACCGAAGTAGGGACTCGAAGTCAAATAGCCCTTAACTCGCATAGCTATATGAAGCATAATCATGTTGTCTTATCTTCACATACATCTGGTACTTAATTATTTCGTTTATTTCTTGACTTTTTTCGCATGATCACTTTGAACAATACTTTATGTGATATCTGATTTGTCCCCTTACTATTTTAACAATGCAGGCACTATGAATCTTCATATGGGGAATGAGCCACCTCAACATAACTCGAATGCTTCAAAATCATGGTTCAATGCTGCTTTATCAGCCTTACTGGACTCTGTACCTAGCAGTCCGGCAATAGCTGCTGAAATTGAAAACACTGTTATTAACAGAACACTTCAGCGCATCTCTAGCTTCAGGTCACAGCAGGCTGGAAACGAAGAAAACACTGTTATTTACAGAACAATTCAGCGCATCTCTAGCTTCAAGTCACAGCGAGCTGCAAGTGAAGAACCAAGCACTCCTGTAATTAAGGCTACAAGAAGTTGCAGGCTAATCTTTGTTTCTTTACTGGTGTTACTTGTTGCTGTCATGTGGACCTTTGTCACTGGGAAGGGGTTATGGAAATCCTCATCTACATGACAGGATCAACAACAACCTTATTACTGTTATATCCCAGTGATCTGATCCTCTCTAATTTCTTTTGTCCTCTGTGAGTTATTGTTTCACTACTGCTTTCCATTCAAAAGGGCGAAGAGCTAGAAGCACTTTGAGGGTTATAAAATTATTAAGGTTAGAATTGAGCTTATATGCAATAGAAGAGAAGAACATCAAGGTTGGGCAGAAGGATATATGATGGTAATATTTGTAACTACGGTGTTGTTCTCATCTGAGGATAATGTATACTGAATGTAATTAACCTGCACGTATTTTGCTCTGTTGCAAAATTGAAGACCGCTCTCTTGTACTCCCTCCATCCCCATGAACTTGTCGCTTTGTAGTTCAAAAATGAACTACAAAGCGACAAGTTCATGGGGACGGAGGGAGTAAATAGTTTGGCTCCCCAATCAAGAAGTGGATGTCTTATTTTCTGTACAACAAGCTTTTTTTCAGGTGTTCATCGTCAAATTTACAAGCATGCATCATTACATGACACTGTTGAAACACGAAGCTAATCTTGTAGAAGTAGGCTTCTACATTGGCACATGAGTGCTGGTATAGCAAGAAGTGGCAATAAGTATAACATAGCTGAAGTCTCAAGGATGCCAGAGTTCTGGACCAGATTTTTTTGGTTCTCTCGTGCTTTTATATTTAGCTTTTTAGAGGCTGGGATGAACCCGAGATTCGATTTGGATTAGAGGTCGGATTACATCAAGGAGAAAAGGACGGAAAGAAGTGGCCCCATTCATCATCACCCACAACTCATGTAAAAATAGCAAATGGATACTGTATGTGCTATTTCTTCGAGTCCCATACATAATCCGTGGGTGATAAACTGACGATCCTGGTTTAGGGACCTAGTAGGATGACATGTATTGTTGTTGTAACAAAGTGATGGGAAGCCAACATGTTTCTGGACGCGATTAGCAACTGCATTTGTCAGTGGCCTGTTATTGTAACGCAGAGGATCTATCTGCGTCTTCATCACAACGGGCACTCCAGCAGATGGCCCTGATCTTTGAGCGACTGGACACAGTCGTCAAACATCTCGTGCACTCCTTTGAACTTGAAGCCCAGCCCCTGCAGTTTGGCGGTGTTCAGCTGATACGACTGCTTCCCGTACGGGTTGTTCAGGCTGCACAACAGTTTCAAGATACGTTTGTCAGTCAATAGTTTTTTTTTTTCGTGAATACGCAGGAATGACCCTGCACCATCCCCAGCTACGTACGCGTATCTGAATGACTACTGACCTCCTGGGAATGGGGAAGATCGGGTATCGTTTCGCGAGCAAGGAGACGAGCTCGTTGTTGTCCAGCACCACTGAACTGCACAGATACCTCCCCATAGCCTCCGGTGCCTCGTACACAAGGATATGGCTGCTCGCAACATCGTCGATGTGGACGTATCCCATTCTTCCGTAAGAACTGAACCTGGCCGTGTCACCTGAAATATCATTTTTTAAATAAATTTTATTGAAATAGGCTTCGCCCTCGTGGTCATACACAGTCGTAAACGTTGCAAGATAAATGGTGTCTGGTGACCCCGCTCATTGTTGGGAAAAGAAAAACTATTGTGATACTAAAGGAAGATAAGTATTCCACCTTGAAATAAGCCGAGGACATCTGAAGCCGTTACGCATAATTCACTGGATAAACTGGGCCCAATGACGAACGATGGAAGAACAGTCACGAGGTCAATGCCGTTCTCCTTGGCAAACTCCCATGCCGCCTTCTCTGCAAATACCTTTGCCAGGGCATACCACAACTGTCGACGAAAATTGGGTGAACAACATTTTCCGTATCTTAAAATTATATAACAACGTGAACAAAAATACGGCTCAAATATTTCCTTTAAATATACGGATGAATGAATGACCTGCATCCTTTCACAGAGTGGCACAGAGCTCCATGTTGTTTCATCCAGGGAGATGTTGGGCTGAGCGTCATCCCTGATCCTCACCGCAGACGACGAAGATGTAAGAACGACCCTTTTCAGAAACGGGTTCTTCTTGCACGATCTTAGCACGTTTAAGGTCCCATTCACTGCAGGAACGAGCGTTTCTTCCTGCAACATGAATGCCGTAAAAGGAAGGTGAAACTTAGAGGGTAGATGCAGTTCAACAGAGGAACAACTAAATCAAACAATGAGTTCCGACTCGATGAATGAAGTCAAGAATGAAATGAAAATGCAGCAGGATCATATATATATGTAGCATGATGGAAAAATGATCGAGCAAACGAGGAGCATGCCTTGCTGCTGGAATCGCACTTAGCTAGGACAGGCGATGCGGTGTGGAAGACGCCCTCGCAGTCCCTGATAGCATCGTCGAAGCTCCCTTCCTCCAACAGATCACCTCTAACGAGCTGCAACCTCTCTTTTGCGCCAGGTAGTTTCCAAAGGTGTGCCACTTTTTGGCGATTTCCTTCAAGTATCAAAATACGAAGAGAGAAAAAAAGGCATTATATTGATTGCAACTGCCATCGACAAGGATCAATATTTACGAGTACGATCAATATGAATAGCTTCGAATGGATGGGCATGTGTAAAAGGAACCTGGGTCTCTGACTGTCCCTAGCACATGATACCCTGACTCCAGAAGCCTTTTGATCAGCCAAGAGGCAAGAAAGCCTGAAGCCCCGGTTACGCACACCTTGCCCTTGGTTGAGCTCACCATTTTCGTAGACTGATGCAAGGTTGCAAGTGATGCTGAGCTCCCGTCCAAAACTAACGTTTCTTATATGCAGCGCAGAGAATATTCTAGAGAGGGAATTAAGAGCAAGAATTAATACAAGCTGGGTTGGTTGAAGGTAGATTTACCACAGATTCAAAGACCTATGAGATTCTAGGTGAAAAGTTGGTGTAGCTTGGAAAGCGGAGAATCCTTGTTGGAAAGATGTTTGCTAGATTGTATATCGTTGAACCTTATATTTGCTGCCATGCGAAAAGGAGAGTACATAGTTACAACTTTGAACTGCATTGAATGGCCAATTAAATCACCATCATTCAGACAAAATAATGATCTGTTTGAAGCCAGCTCCTGCCCAAAATGTTTATCAGACGCTGTATTTCGCGAAACCTGACAATTTCCTAGCACCTATTCTTCTTACTGACAGCATATTGCTCGAACAAATAACACATCCCTCTCAACAATACATAAGAGAATATTTGCATCCAGGTGCCAATCTGGCGCTTCACAGGAGCAGTGGACAGGTGGCATCTATAAGCTCCTCACCATCTGATCATCAAGATGGCCATGTCAAGACTCGTGGTGATACAATGTTGTCAAGACTCGTGGATGATGTTATGCTTGATTGCAGCATCTCCACTGAAGGTTTAGATACCAGTCACTGCACTTGGGTGTCAAATGGGAGTTCGATCGGTGTGGCATTGCCGTAGAACTCCTCCAAATTGTAGAATGCCCGCTGTTGTGGAAGAAATATATGGACCACAACATCCCCTGCAGGCAGGAGTTTGAAATTTCATCAAATAGGTCCATGGGGTGGAGAATGCGTAACATCATCAGGCATTCAAAAATCATCCTTTTCTCTGACAAAATGGGATAGGCCCACTGACCAACCATTTCAGACCTAAGAATATCAAAGGACACTTCAGAAAGACATAACCATGTTTTTTAGGAAGCAAAAAGTGGATGGAGTTTTGTAGTGTCAAGTTTACAACTGCACTAAACCCCTTTGTCTGAAAACTAACATGTAACATGTCATGGACTTGAGTGAAAATATAAGAGCTGTTTTGCAAATTTAACAATGTCAGCAAGCTATGATGCATCTGGCTCAAACGTATTGCAGATCTTCTTAGTTAGATCTTGTCATAGAAGATGGCAATATGAAATGAATAAAGCTAATATCAAAGGAACAACAAAGGTAGAGACTTGCCAAAGTCTAGTAAGGTCCAAGAGTTCGGTTTCGTGTCACCAGATGCAACTTTGCTAAACTGCTGTTCACCAATATCTCTCATCTTGGAACTACAAGGGAAAAACACAGTTCACCATCAACCTAAGTTGCACAAATAATGCCTCTCAAGTTCTTCAGTAGAAATTACATGTAAAAGCTGTTAAATCATCTCTATCTTAAACAAGAGGAAACTCAATTGGTACCTGATAGCATCAATCTGAGCATTTGAGAATGCAGTGAGGATGATGAAGAACCTAGTCCAGTAAACAAGGCGCTTCACACAAAGCACACGAATATCAGCAGCCTTTATCTCGCTTGCAGCTTTAGCCAATGAGACAGCAACTGAGAGTAGAGTAAACAATGATTGGTCCAACCTTTACATAATGGAATATACATAATGGAAAAGGACTATTTTAACAAATTGTGAGTGACTAAAAACAAACTGCATGAGCGGCCAACTGAAAGTGACTAGTACTACAAAAAACAATCTGCAACAATGCCATTCATAGCAGCGTCACGATTTAACAGGCTGTGTACTTTAGCATAAAATCTTATTTATTCCATATTTCTGGTGCAGAAATTTAGTAGTGTAGCGTTGCTGTCACACTATAACTTGCTGTGTATGAGCTTGACACAGGTCGTAGGTCGGTTACTGTGGGTTTACTTTTTTTTTTTTGTTCAGGACTCTTAAGAGGTGAAATTATCATCATAAAAATTTGTATACTTAAAATGTGGCTACAGGTACGGGGTCTGCATACTAGGTTCAGTGACATGGACAGATGGCCTCATGCGGTCTGTATAGAACTGTATAGCGCAAATCACCTGAGTTAAAGTTCCTTCGTTCATTTTATGTCATGATCCTCTTCTTTTTTGTGAGTACTACATTTCTCAAAGTAGATTTGTCATTTCACCAAGCCAAACCGATGCAAAATCTTCAAATTAGTATATAATGTGATTTGCTCAGTTTATTGGCAAACAAATGTATTTTCGGCAAAAACATCCTTGACGAGATCACTTTTGTTGAGACTCCTCTATTTCTTGTTTCAAGTTTGCGTTTGCTCTTGCCACGGGGCAAATGGTACAACTTGAAGATTTCTGTTCAGCTAAGCCTGATTACTTGATTCCAATTTCGCGCCTGTTGGGCTAAGCATCAGCAGAGACGAGAGGGTGTGCGCGGAGGAAGGGAACTTACATGACAAGCACTCCGCATCGTCGTCGGCCTCGACGGTCGGGGATCCCCCGGAACTGTATACCACCTCGCCGTGCTGTTTGAGCAAATGTTCAAGCAGGTTGTCCGCATCATCCCCTCCCCCAAAATTCTACACGACGAACATAAACCAGACACGGGAATCAGAGCAAACATACAAGAAGAACAGACACGAATAAGCTCGCCCTTCCACAAGAAATGGGGAGCGGGGGCCTTTCCGGCGCTCACCACATTAGATGAGGAAGAAGATTGAGAGCGAGCTCGGCAGGGGACCGTGGGTGGCAGCAGGTCGCTCCTCAGGAGCCGCGTGCGGCTGCCCCGGTGACGGTGACCGCCGTCTATGGCGGACGCGCGCCGCGACCTCGGGGTCAGCGGGACGGCGGCCGGGGGCGCGCAGGCGAGGCTACAGCTAGAGACGGTGGCGCTTCTCATGCCTGCAGGTGCCGCTGCAAAATCTTCCACGGCAGGGGATAAGCGAAGCGGCGGGCACACTGACACTGACCGGCCGAAGGGGATAGGCCAGCCAGATCTTTAGGTAGGGCGTGTTCATTTTCACTTGTTTCGGTTTTTAACGTTAGTTGGTCACCTGAGTTTTTCAGCCATGCCTTCAGATTCGTGCCAAGAATTTCTCTGCTCGGCGTCTGTATGAATGTGCCATCGATATTCACTCACGACTAATGCGAGGCCACTTCATTACCATCACAAGTTTATCACCTCAATCCCCAATCATCAGAACAAGTTTCCAAACCACCATACCTGACCCAAAAACCAAAGCTAATCACGATTCACAACCATCCCTCCATTTACACGCGTATCTGTCCATCTTATCTTCACTACTTGTAAGAGTACTGCACTTGTAACAAGGCGTCCAAAATGGACAAGGACCAACCAAGTTAAAACGAGAACGAAAAACGTGCCAGCCTACTCATCAGCAGCCAGGTCCCTATGCACAACGTATCTGAAGGACGACTTGTACGGCAACCACTCCACGCACTTGTCGAGCCGCCGCCGGAGGCAGCGCTGGGCCTCCAGCTGCTGCGCCTCCGACATGCTCTCGCTCACCAGCTCCACCAGGTGCCGCAGCTCCAGCGCCGCGTCCTTGGCGTAGTAGTGTAGGACCTTGGGCAGCAGCAGGGCCTGCTTCCTGACCATGACGTTGGCCTGGATGAACTCGGTCCGGGCCAGCTCCAGCTGGTGGTGTATCTTCTTCGCCTTGTACAGCCGGACCTGCAATGATAAGGCCTTGGAGTAAGATTTTGCCTGCATGATTGGTTCGATTCAGGAGCAGAGGAGGTGTAGTGCTTATTACAGGTGGGTCTGAAAATGCCCCAGTCGAGAGCGCGAAATGAGCGATCGGCTCTGGATGGTGGAGAGCGTAGGGGTGCCTGGTCGTCGCTGCCGTGGATCTTTTTGTTGGCGTGAAAAGAGAGTGAACCCACTGCAATGTGAGGCTCATTAGTTCCACGTTCCTGCATTTCTGGTCGCCGGTTGTGTTTGTATCGTTGATGGAAAACAAATTTGGTACTCCCTCCGTCCCCATGAACTTGTCGCTTTGTAGTTCATTTTTGAACTGCAAAGCGACAAGTTCATGGAGACGGAGGGAGTATTTGGCATGAGTACATACCAGTGATGAACGGTGGGATTGGCACCCAAGAATTGAGTTCTGAATAGTCTGGGCGTTTACTGATTGGCCACCCACATTATACGCAGCCTGGTGGAATTTTTGTCAAAATTAACAGATATACATTTGTGTGTGTAAGTAGAGACAGCAGAGAATGAAATGTACCTTCAAAATCATGTCTGTGCTCTTCATGCGTTTATCATGCAGACCATAGGCCAGAAATGCCTGTCGAGTGACAAGGAAGTAATTTAGGTTTAGCATGCATTTTCAGTCATGGAGCTACCAGCTTGTAATGGACAGAAGAAAGGGTGGGACCAGATCTCAGTAGAGAAAATTACATGCATCACTATAGCATTGTGGATGTTGATCCAAAAGCAGAGCTGCTCCTCATGTGTCATCTTCATTGGGTCAATTTTCTCAAGGCGCTGTATGAGGGTCCTACGACAAAATATGACCAAATAAATCAGTAACTAAGGCCTTATGTACATTAATTAAGTCTCCAATTATGGTCCAGACTCCAGAAGAAAAAAATAAGTCAAAAAACTACCTGATATTCTCTAGCATTTTTGAGGCATAATCAAACTTGTCAGCATCTATACGTATCCTTGGAACAATAATCATGCCTATGTTTTGTTCATTCCACTCTTTCTTGAATCCGTACTGGCGAGGGCTATCAAAGTTGTACTGAGGGCTCCTGCTATCGTTATGGAGCCTTGGGGAAAATGTACTAGCAGATAAAACTGAAGGACTTGGTGAACTCATACAGTCTGCATCTTGAGATGGTGTTCTTCCAAGTTTGCAGTAGACAGAGGCAATGCAGCTTAGAATGTCCTCTGACAATTTGCACGAGATCTTAGGCACGTAGTCAGAAATAGAAGCACTCAAGAAGTTCACAAGGCTGGAATGACTTGACACTGATTTTGATACCGCCTGTAAGATATGAGAGTTGAGTCAGAAGTTTCAAGCTAGAACGATTACTATTCTCTTGCTTCAACCAAAAAAAAAAGAGAAAGATTACTATACTCTATTACGGAGTATGAAAGAGTGGAGAGAAATAGTCTGCACTAACAAAATTTGAGATGGTTGGCAAATTGAAGGCTGCAGAGTGCTTGATATCCCTCATGCGAAGTGCACCCTCATCCATGTTTTTCAGTGTTTCTTGATCCACCTGATTTTAGAGGCATTAGTGTCAGATATTGGACATTTGGACTTTAGATGATCCAATCTAGCACCAAGATTTACGTACCTCGCTTGTAAAACTGCAAGATTCAGATAGGTACTGATCAAATGCTCTTCTGTAGAGGGAAAGCAGATGCAGTTCTTTGCGTATGACTTCCTGCTCAAGAGCTGCAATCTCCCCAGCTAAATCTGCAACGGACTGCACTGCAAGTTCACAACTAAGGATATATCTACAATTGACAAGGCACAGCGACAGATGAACAAGCATGCCAGTATTAATTTTCTCACTTTTCAGTTTTTCATTATGTCATGAAAATGTTTTTGTTTTGATCTCAACCTCTTTCCTGAATAAACTGGATATTACTAATACATTCCCCTCAGATATTAATGCCAAAGATATACTAAGACAGTAAGAGACAAATGGATGAAAACTATCATAAAGAAGCAAATGCATACAACATATAATATTCTAACTTTTGTCTTAGAAAATATATACTAGCTTCAACTTTGGAGAAAAAAATTGCAGAAATTGCAACAAACCTTTGAGGTTGCCTTCTGTGTTCTCTCTATTGTCTTTTTGGAGTAATGGCCTGGCAATTGTTCAGGCAAGTTAAGTGAGTGTCTTCTGTGGAGCATCTTATCTCTTTGTGTGGTCTGCATGATAAGAAGTCATTCCAATATGTAAATTAGATAAGGCATGAAAAAAACGTAAGATGTATGCAGTTTACTTACAGGCTTGCAACTGGAGAATCGTGGTGACATGTCCAGTGCACCTTCGCGTGTCTTCAGCATGCTGAAATGGCAAATAACAAAATAATTAGAACAGTATTTTTGTATGAATACTTGCACAAAATATTTGACGACCACTCAGCACCTGGCCAAGTTCAGTATTTGGAATTTTGAGGTACAGATATCAACGATGTTAATCCTATGCTTCACTAACATAGAAATCACTGTGCTCGGAATTTTCCTTATACTCCCTCCGTTTCGTTTTAATTGTCGTTAGGACAACCTTTATTAGTTAATTTCTAGTTCATTTGATGTCTGAAATGACAATTATTTCAGAACGGAGGGAGTACTATTTTTCCATATTTGTGTGGTAAAGAAAAATCAAGAGCGTGTTGGTTCTCCTGTGCCACCTTTGTCAAACGTTTTCTACTAACTAGAAGATGAGCTCTGGACACCGGTCTAAACTACAGTGGTCCGTACATGTGGTCTAAAGGTATTCAATGTGATCTGAAGAGAGGAAGGTTGAATACGACAGTCAGAAATTAATAGGTTGTGCATACAATCTGATTTATGGTGCAAATATACAATCATTCATCATCAACCATTGCCGCCGAAGTGAAGGTTGAAGGTGAAGAGAGTAGGCAGGATCGTGGGCGAACCGAATCGAACAGGCCACCGCGTCGCTCCCAAGAGCGGCTCGGGAAGCGACCTCCAACCCTTGCCGCCGCCGCCCCTTTCCACGCCGTGCCGCCGCCAGGAAACCCGTGCGGTTAGCCATGACGGCGGCGGCGGGGCCTCGCTCGCGTTCAGAGCTCTCGGTGGTCAGAACCGGAACGGTCCGCAGATGGCGGCGACGGCGTCGTGGTGGCAAGTGACTGGAGCCGGAGGGGCGTGTGGCATGTGCACCGGAGGGGCGTCGAAGGACGATAATTGTGTAAAAATCAATCTGTGATTTCATCTAATAGTTATTGTATTTTATACTTAAATATTTCCGTCTGATAATATAAATGCAGTGTAAACTCTACTGTTATTTGGAGCGATTTAAGTGTAAAAATACAGTAACTATTAGATAAAAATTGTGTGATTCAAACGTAATTTTTGCACGATTACATTAAAATGCTGATTGCATTCTAGTTGTTTCCGTCAACAATTATATTAGATTGTCAATCTATTATTTGTCTAGTTTTGCTTCCCTGCCCCATTGCTGTTTCATCGTTGTCCTTTATGGACAATTCAGTTGTACCCACTCTTGCTTTTCCGTAATTAGAAATTCAGATGAGCATAAACTCACTGTAGATTCCTCATAAAAAAGTAATGCATAAATCCCGATGTCGTTCGTTCAGTATTCCTGCATGAATGCTCAGTGCTCGTGAATTACTCTTCTCACTGTCGGTACTCTTTTAGTAATGCTCAGTAGTACTACCTACCAATTAACCATGAACTACACTGGTTACAGAAAAGAAGAAACTTCTTCCCCCAGGTTTCAGTGCAAGCTGAGAGAAGCAGAGCACTCACCTCCGCGGAGAGTGGCGAGTGCAAGGCGAGGTAACCGACCGTGGAGTGCCGGCGCAGGACCCCGTCTCCGAGACCGAGAGCACTCCTGATCTCGATTCCCTCTGATCCATCGCTGCCTGAGCTTCGTATCCCGTCACCGAGAACCTGCCAAGTCTGTCTGAACCATCAATCGAAATAGCATGCGCAGTGCGAGCATGATGCATCTGATCGCCTCAGGCTACAATCTTATCGGACTGATGAATCAGCAGTTCGGCATTAATGTAATAGCTGAAGAGAGAATCTGACAGCGGGGACGCCATACCTTGAGCTGTTACTGCCGGGTAGAGTGAGCTGTCCTCCATGAGGGGGGAGGTTGAAAGGCGCCGCCGCCGTGGCTCCGCGCTGGTTCTCTGAAGAACCGAGCTCATTCGCTCATGCAAAGTGAAAGGCGAGAGGAGCGGAGGCGGAGTAAGCTGCTACGGACCACGGAGTCGACGAGCAACTGGCGCTTCAGCGACGGTTCTGCTATAGTACTAGGAGGCGAGACGAGGGGGTGGAGGCGATGGAAAGAGGGGAGCGAAAGCTGGCGCAGCAACCGCCAAAACAAATGGGAATGGAAAAGACGGCCACGAAAAGCAGGACTTAATAAAATAAGGATGTGAAAGAGAGGAGGAGGAAGAGGGAAGGGAGAGAAGAATCGAACAATGGCATCAATCCTTGTGTCCCACAGCTGTTAATTCTTTAACCCGAGGAACAGGGAAAGGCTAGCGATCGGTGGATTCCCAAACCACTGCAGTCTAATCGGCAGGAGGGGGAGGACCGAAACACGATGATGATGATGGCCTGGCTGTAATAATAATCGTCGGATTAGTGGTGGCGCTGCCACCAGAAGAAGCTGGGGACAGACACCGAACCCCTGTGTGGATTTTCGGGCAAAGCAGACGCGAGAATGACTGAATGAGTAGAGTCCGTACTGTACTTATTATTGAGTGGGGGTGGGGGGCAGGGAGGGCAGGTGGGAATGACGGGATTTGGTTGCTTGTTCCCTTCTTCTGTTTCCTGTTATTTTTCTCTGGAAAGTAACGTGACCATCAAGACCCCCAAAGATTATTTAGTGCCACTACCTTGCCCGACACCGCTGAAATCTGAACAAACATGTCGTTCTTCCGTGGACACCGTGCAATGCAACTCGGGCATTTTGGGGAGGTTGATGTCGTTTCATCAGCTCGCAGGACGGTTCATTTATAGCCGTCCGATCGTACGATCGGCTGGTCAACAGCATCTTTACACACGGGAAAATGCAACCTGCTAACGAAACTCCCTTTTAGTCCTTTCTCTCTGAAGGAGGAGGAAGAGAAGAGGAAGACAACGTACGTGGTCCTGTCACATTTGCGTGGCACTGTACTGTACGTAGAGGACGGATCAGTTGACAGCGCTTGGAGTGTGGCGAGGCAAATTAAACAGCACCTTTCCGTGGAACAGAAGCGACGCCGACGCGGTTGAGTGAACCACGACGAACGTCTCGCCAGCACAGCAGAGCAGCCGGTCAACAAGCGGATACCGACACCGGCCGCAAGAGATCGCGCGCCACGCCCGCTCCTTTCCTTCCTTCCCGTGACCCCCTCCCCTCTTGCAGGAAAACAAAAGATGAAACAGAGCTTCCCTGCCCTCCCTCTGCTCCGACGCAACGTCTCATCTCACGCATCGTGCCGTGCTTATGATGTTTTGGTACGCGGTAGTAGCTACTCCCTCCTTCCCAAAATAATTGTCGTTTTGGACAAGACTTTTAGTTCATTTTAAACTAGAAATCTTGTCCAAAACGACAATTATTTTGGGAAGGAGAGAGTACTAAACGAAAAGTTTCGGTTGTTGGTGTGCGTATGTATGCCAGCGGCAGGCGATGGGCGGTCGCAGTCCAAGTGTCCGCCACGAGCAACGACGAGGTACCGTGTGTTAAAGCTCTCCGTCGTCCACGGGCAGAGAGATGCGGCCGGCGACAGCGAGCGAGCGCCCACGGCGGCGTGGCATCCCGACGCGGGGAGTAGAGTAAACAATGCGCGAGCGTGCACCGACCGACCCCCATGCCTGCCTACGCGTGCGGCGCCAGAGCATGGCGCGAAACGGAGCCGTACCCAGCCTAGCGCTCGCGCTCCCGCCGTGGATGGAAACTTTTCACTGCTCCGCCGTGCGGTCCGGGAGTGCCCGTGGTGCTCGGCTCGGGTCGGTTGTCCGACGCGCTGCCTCGGCACGTACGACCCCCCATGTCGGCGTCAACAGGAGAGGAACGGTTCGTTCGGCGGCGTGATGAGGCGATGTCGTTGCATGATGTACTGCGCACACGTGTGGCTCCTGAACGGAACGGAACGGCACGGCACGGACGACGAGCTCGACGACCTGCTGCTGCCTGCGGGACCACCTGCCTTCGCGGCCGGTCCATGTGTCGGTGGCGGATCCGAAAGCGATTGAGGGTCCAGTCCATTCACTGCGGCAGGTGGTGCGGGCAGATCCGAAATCCGAGACGGCCGGCCGGACCCCCAACAAAAGAGAGCACATGCACAGGCAGCACAGCCCATCCGTCGCCCGTCCATCGGTGCCGCGGACCCCCGGGAACTTTTGCTTGCGAGCTCGGAGGAAATTTCATGGCAGCGCGTCTCCGGCATCGAATCGTCGAAAGGATTGCGCTGTTTGTGTAGTAATCTCAAGCCTACTACTACCCTCGTTACTGCAAAACAAGACTGTAATGAGAACGTTCATGTCAAGGAGGCTGTGCCATCAGGTTGGTCGTCGTTCAGTTCAACTGTCGAATCTGTCTCACATTGCCATACTACTATACTACTAAGGCAACACAACAACGCGGGTAGCCAATTAAGTCGTGAGCACGCGTACATGCTGATGCTGGTGGCCATACTAAACGAAAGAGCTCCTTCAGGCACCAGCATCAGCAGCAGCTCACCTAAACGAAAGAGTTTACTTGTTCAACGTACGGGCCCAATCTAGCTATCCACCAATATCTAAAAGAACATCTCCCTATACATCGTCATCATCATCTAGAAAACCATCTCGCTATCCATCATTATCTAAAATATCATCTCTCTATCCATCATTATCTAGAAGAATCATCCTAAAACAGAACTGGATTTAAGCGATCTGCCGTATTCTCAACAGCCTGACCTAATTATCCTATTAGCGTGCGAGTTAATCACTTCATCAGCACAGACCGGACGGAAGGGTGGCGCTCGAGCCGAGAGCGTGACGTGTGGATCCGTGAAATGAATGCCGGCGTAGGATGGTAGATGAGACGTGAGCTGGCACGTCCTGTCGCATTCGAGCCAACGTACGTACGGAGGCGGCGAGGAACAATCACCCACACGTGGGTCGCGCAGTCGCTGTACGTGTATCTGGCTCTCGAGATCCATCCAACGTGCTCGTCCGCCCTGCTCCGGCATCGATCAACATGGACATCGATCATAACGAAGATCGATCGGACCGGCACTCCTGCTTCCCACGATCAACAACTGGAGCCTAAGCGAGCACACGGATTTAATTACTTCCAGTTCCAGGAAAACAAACAAAACCACCCACATATGACCGGCAGCAGAGCCAACGTTCTTGTGTACTACGGTTTGTGGAAGAGGATGGAGAGAGGAGGAATCTGGGCACAGACTTCCTGGAACGTGTGTTCCATCTGTCTTTTTGGAGCGCTGAAAACCTCGCGAATCCGAATCTGGTGGTGCTTTTTCATGAACGAGAATCCATTCACAGCGGGTTCGAGGCAGTTACGAGCACATGCGCCCAGCAAAAAAGCAGAGCGTGTCGTGGGGCATGAGAATTGAGGTGACCTCTCGCGGATGGTGTTGGGCTGGCACGCCGCGGTTTCCTGGAAAATACCGTACTGTACTGACTTGGGTCGAGCCCAGTTGTTTTCGGCCCACAAAGCATCTCGGCAGCGAGACGAGAAGCAGGACAAAGACTGATGAGAGCGCTGCCTCCATGGCGCCCGTCTTCGCGAAGTGCTCGACGAGGGCGCTGCCGAAGAAGACGTTGCAGCAGAGGGCGAGCTTGGCGGCGCAGGCGTTCACGTCCCGCAGCGGGGTGCCCGAGTCCACGTCCGGTGCGGCATTTTGTCGAGCACGTTGCGTGGTGGCCCACAGCGGCAACGCTCGATGTGATGATCGGTCGACCTGAGACATTGGCGTGCGGTTCTGGGCCTCTTGGAGCGCTGCCCGCGGAGACTTGAGGTTTTGCAGCAGCTGCTGGTGCTCCTGATTTGGGCGGGCTAATCGGTGCAGTCGACGATTCGGGCGGTTTCAGGCACAAACTGAGCCCCGAAGCTATGACATGACACGAGAACTCCGCTTGGCTCCATGCTGCTTCGATCCAGTTATGCTTCCATTTTATGGATCCGATATCACGTGATAGGTCAAAAACATACAGTATCTGTCAGGTTCCAAAACAACAAGCTCCTAGTAGGCAACAGCGCGGTAGGGTCGGTATACACATGAAGGCATCCATGAATTTTTCAGGCCATTATCTCATCGGTACTGCATTACGGAGTCACCATTCACCAATACATCGGCAATAAAGTCAGACACGTACGTGGGCAACCTTCCAATCTTCAATTGATGAACCGAAGCGTTATAAGATCAACTATTACGTTCACAGTTATATCTAGAGAAAAATTCTCTGGCAAGCCATACTTTTTCCGTTTATTTTTATTTGTCGAACTAACCAGAAACAAATAAAAAGAAATGAAAGAAGTATTACTTGAAAAACTCAACACAGGTACCGTTCTTACATGCCTTCCGAGTTCTTGCTGACTTTAGGTCCTGCCCACTGTTAGCTGGCACGAAACTTCGCCCAAGGATTAGAGGGACTCATTGAGGTGGCGGTGGATACTTTGGTTTGGAGTCAAAGTGAAATAGGATGGATTCATCCCAGTTTCTAGGGATGGGATGGTTCTATTTTTTGTTTGTCTAAAGGGATGTGACGATTCCTGTTTTTTATTTGTTTTGTGGGATGATGTAGGATAGAATGGTTATGTCTCCTGTTTGAATGAGATGATGGGTTAGAGACATGTGAGTATGAGTACCTCCGAAGAGTTGCGCGTCTGCCTCTACGGAGGTGGGATGGATCCGTCTTCATGTTTTTGATGGGATGGTTCCATCCCACATCTGGGCGAAATATTCTCTTTTTAGAGATGACTCCGTCCCATATGTCTCCAAACCAAACAACAGAAAAGTGGGATCGTACCTCCGTCCCACCATATCTCTCAAAACAAACATACCCTAAGCTCATCACAAAGTGACACGTCAGGTCCGACGGGTGTACGAGCGAATGGCGCTCACGTGATGAGGCGGTCTCCCTCGTGCAGTCGTCCTTCGCCTCCCACTGCAGCCGTCGACGGATCCAGCCACGACGAGCCCATTCTGGGCACGGATGCGCCAAAGGCTATTCGCACCAGCATCGTCTAAAGTATACTCTATACACTATTGTTCTTCTACTTTTACAATATGTACTTTAAATTACATTACGATACAGTGTATACAGTATGTTTTACAGTGTGCCACTGCAGACGGTCTAAGACAAAAGTAATACCTTAGCATCGAGATTCAGTGAGCGGCGTGGCGATCGAGATTACGGAAATTGCCCATTGTGACGGGGGAGCGGAAATGCGGACGGCGAGGGGTTTGTGAGGTTGTTCGGTTCAGCAGGCTCGAACTTGTTCGTTGTGCTTGTTGGAACCAAGTGTTACATACTCCTTTCGTTTCTTTATATTTGTCACCAATTAATTCAAAAATAAACTAGCCAACGACAAATAAAAAAATGGAGTGAATAACACTCTAGCAGTGAATTTTTTTCCATTTTAGTATTAATTTATAAGAAACTTACATTATTAGCTACTGTTTTTTTTTTCAATCCTAACCTCTTACCGTACATAGAGTGAATGACTTGACACGTCGCAGGTAATCGTTGCCACGTGGCAGCACCCCATGACGTCTCAATTTTTTGATTAATATTCATTTTTAGACGACTATTTTACAATATCTAAAGACATATTTTAGAAATATTGTTATTGAAGAAATTGTAGTATACAATGTGTGTTACAATTTTTCAATAACAACATTTCCCAGATATGTATCTAGGTATTTTAAAATAGCTATCCAAAAGTGAATAAAATTAAAAATTTGGGCTGCAGAGCAAATTTGCTGAGTTTAGTCACATTTGAACAGCTATTTTAAAATACTTAGAGATATATTTTTAAAATGTTGTTATCAAAGAAAATGTAGTACGCATTGTGTTCCAAATTTATTTAAATAACAGCATTTACGAAATATGTTTTTAGTTATCCTAAAATAGTCGTCCAAAAGTGACTAAACTTAGCAAATTTGCCTGTGCAGCTTAAATTTTTTGGGTTTTATTCAATTTTGTACAGCTATTTTAAAATAACTAGAGACATATTTTGGTAATTTTGATATTAAAAAAATTGTATTACACATTTCGTACTATATTTTCTTTAATAATAACATTTCCAAAATATGTCTCTAATTTTTTTAAAATAGTCATCCAATAGCGAATATTATTCAGGAAATTTGGGGCGTTTCAGGTGGTTGTCATGTGGCAAATTGTCCACGGTGGACGACTCCCTGCCATCGTCAACACTGTAGACGTGTAGACGGTAAGTAGATTAGAATGAAAAAAGTTTTGGTAGCTAATTATGTAAATTCGATATAAATTAATGCTAAAAAGGAAAAAAAATTTCCCTAGCAGCTAGCACTCGGCCCAAGAAATATGCAGCCCATTTAATCGTGTTAGTTACAGTAATTCACAGCTAAAATATGCAACGGCCCACGTACATCGGTTAGGTTTCGCAATTTTTAACATAAGACTTGCTTCAACAATTTTCAAAAAGTGGTTCAACAATTTGCAATAAAAAGTTCTACATTTTATTCGAAATTTTTGGTATAAATATTCAAATTATTTGCCCTGCATATTTATAATGATGAGCACCTCTGCTTGTATTCACCTTTTTAAAATTCTTTATTCGACACTTGTAAAAACCAGTCACAGGTAAGGGGTGATAAGCAACCCACATACTGATGGAGATGATTCAAAACAAATGCACGTCTTCGTTCCCCCACAAAGAATTGAATGAAAGCTGAGGATGGCAGCAACATGAAAAAACACAAATCCACTACCCTAAACAAACTGTAAATCCATGGATTCACAGATCAGTCACAGATACAAGTCTAGCACAAGGGATAAGTGTAGCATCTTTTGCTTAGAGCAATAGTTCAGCAAACCATGATGGAAAGAACATGAAAGCAGGCAACATGGCAATATAACAATATCATTACAAGTCTTCAGGGCTTCATCTCCTCATCTTCTTCAATCTTCGGTGCTAGATAAAATCTAATGTACCCCATCTCTGCAATCTTGTACTCAACCACCACTGGTAGCTCAGATGAAAGGCTTATAGTCACTTGGTCGGACAGTGAAGATGCCTTGGTGAAGGAATTCATGTACCTCAGGGCAAAGGTCAGAGAAACTGGCTCTTGCATCTCTATTGTGGTAGCTTCTTCTGGCTGCAGTCACACAAACAGTACTTGTTAAAGGTAAAAGAAAATTATCTTACTGATATTGTAATACCTCTTACTAAAAGCAGCCCTTCGGGTACTAATGTCATAAGCAACAAGCAGTTTTAAACAGATACAGTTGACAAACAAATAGACACCAACTCACAATTGGAAAACAGACAGACAACTACTATTAGCCACACTCCACTTGAACAGGTCATAGAGCAAGTTCAAACTAAGCCCATTCCTGATTCTATCAATACTAGCCCACTAAGCCAAATTAAGACAGGAGTTCTGCTTTGTCAAATATGTACTGCATAAGCTACACAAACAAAACAAATAGCAAGTTTAAAAATAGATCCAATCCGTACAAGCTTAACTACTAGAACCAATACAGAGAAAAACATTAGGAAAGAGAAGGGGCATTGCATAATGCAGTAGGTTTAGCTAGAATGTATGGCATGTTCTACATAGATCAATTTGACAATTTGAAACCTACAATGCAGATAAGCATGTGGTTGCACGGATAAAAAAACTATAAAAGCGTTTTTTAAAGTATTAGGAATCAAAAACAACATCCATGTTAATAACTTCCATAGCATTATCAGTTTAAAGGGAAACATCAAATGTCTATTGGATCGCACTGATTCAATATTGAGGTAAAAACAAGTTTAAGATACCTTGTCTACAGTTTGGTTCTGCCTGCAAACAATGTTTGCACTCCCAATATCTCCAGAGGTCGAGAACTTGACACCCTCCTTAGTCACCGAGATGATAACTGCAGTAAAATTTATGGGAATTGCTTAACCAAGAAAACCAAATGTAACAATGATGAAGTCCTTGCATACTGCAAAAATGGGAAAATATGTACCTGTGTCCCCGATGCTACTAAGGTCCTTGCATATCCTCATAAACTCAGAGGATGGCATGCGGACGATAGCCTGGTACTCCGAATCCGGGATGCCAAGGTGCTCGCTATCGATGTCCATCAGCTTCATCTCGAAGTCTGCAATCTTATCTTGTTCTATTCATTCACATCGAAATCACCACGGTCAAAATCGAAGGCCGTTCAAGTAAACACCACAGTGAAAAGAACAGGAATGGTAAACCGCGATTGGGCACTCACTGGGCGACTCGAACATGAAGGTGACGGTGTCGGAGCCATCATCAGCCTTGATGGTGATGATGTCCTCGTTGCCGGCGCAGCGGAGCATCTTGGCCATGTTGTTGAGGTTCATGCCCATGGAGAGGTTGCGGTCGCAGCGGTAGTGCTCGAAGCCCTCGGCGCGGAGGAGCAGCGCCACGAGCGCGACGTGGCTCGAGTCCATGGCCTGCAGCGAGAACCCCGTCCCGGAGCAGTCGAAGTTGGCGTCGGTGACCAGCTCGCGGATCGCCTCCAGGACCTTCTTGAGGAGGCTCCCCTGCACCAACCGCAGCTCCAACATCGTGGCGGCGGTTTCTCGTCGGCGGCCTGCGAGACGGAGGGAGAAAGCTAGGGGGCGAGATCGACAAACCCTAGGATCTGAGCGGCGAGAGGGTTTGCAGCGGCGGAAATGAGAGGAAGTGGAAGGGGAGATTAATAGGGAAACGTTCGTAGACGCGGTGTGAAAAAAGGAGGGCGAAAATTTTGGGGGAACCGCCGCCACTGCCGCGAAATATTTCGCGCTCCTTCCTCTGGAAGATTTACCTGGCAGGTGGGTCCGAAAGAAATTGTCAGTTCCGGACCCATGTGTCAGTGGGCAAGCATGGATGATGGCGGTCCGTGTGTTTTGTGATTGGGGAGGGCGCGCTCTCCGGGAACTAGGCGGGAGATGGCTTTGCTTTCCCGGCAGCTCCCGGTTTCCCGCCATCTCGCTGCTTGCACTAGTTCGAGCCTTCCCTCCCATGATTTTGACTTCTCTTTTTTGCATATCTGTCGGTGGTTTGGAACCGGCAGATCTCCCGATACAATTAAAGTATTAGAGGAGTTTGAAGTTCGGTGTGGGCGCGCGGAGATTCAAGAAGATGAATAGTAAATGATGCAGGAGACACAGGAGTTTACGTGGTTCGGGCCGCCTGAGCGTAATACCCTACTCCACGGGTGTGTTAGTGTTGTATTAGCTGTATGAACTTGTGTCGAGCGTCTATGGCGCGTGTGTCTCTAGCCTTCCTGAACGTGTCGTCGGTCTGTCCTTTTATAGTACAAGGGCAGACCGTTACAAATTAGCCTGACCCGACATGTGGCCCCAGCGGTTACTAGTATTGACACTTATTCAACACATTTAATTGTCCTTAACGACCGGGTAATGAGCTTTGACAGCACCGTTACTGGTAATTAAGGTCATCCGATCGTGTGTCATTAATATAGTATTAATGACACATAATCGGGTCTTAAATTCCTTAATTCCTCTTTGAAGATTCAGAGCCGTTATGGAGTCTTCTGGAGGTTAGAGGCTGAAGCTCTGACGGTTGGACACGTGGTAGCTCCGGAGCATACTGTGGGAAGCAGGAAGCTCCGGAGCTACCTGACACGTGTCAGGTCCGGAGCTTCTCTCGGTCTGGGGTTAAATCCGGAGGTGCCATCTCGGTACATAGCCCGGAGCTTCCCCCTTGTGGGCGGTAGCTCCGGTTTTATAGTACACGTGGCAACCCTGAAATTAATCATGCTGGAGAAGCGGATCCGGTTATATCTGACATGTGGGTCTCCGAAGGTTTTCAAATCAAGTATATGACTTTCCTTTGAGATCTTTGTAACCTTAAGGGGTGTACGGTTTCTAGGGTACCGACAATGGCCTCCTGGACCTACCTCCGGGGAAGATCACTGGGGTGAAGTCATTCCGCCGGAGGTGGGTCCGTCCTCGCGACTTTTGAACTGAGTCTTCATAGGTCTTTGGAGGTGCCGTTGGCGTGGATTTGGAGTTAAATCCTCGCCGCGTGGCGTATCCCGCGTGCGGCAGATGAGATCTTTGGCGTGCGGATCTCACGCAATTTAAGGTCGCCGGTTCCCGATACGAAAATCGTATCGGTTCCGCGCGCCTTGTCAGGTCGCCGCCTTCGGGTTTCCCGCCTCATGATGACAACCGTTCGCCTGGGTAAGAACCTCGACTTGATCGTCAGAGTGGTCCCGGGCCCCCTTGTTATCGGCTGGGTGGAATTTTTGGATGGTATCTTCGACTTCCTTGTGGTTTCCATCCAAGCGTTGCGAGAGCTTACTTAAGAAGAAAAGCGCGCACCGCCGGGAGTTCTTTACGCCTCTCATCTGTTCTTGCGCTTAAACTCCCAACTTGTGCTTCACTTTTCCTCTTTTGCCTAGCCGTGCCGCGATGGAGTTGGGTCTCCACGAGAGTCGCTTGAAGACCGACGATGACCTGAAGAAGGTTCGGGCCCTCATGGGATGGTCCTCGGACTTCTTCAACCGCTTGGTCCGCGCCGGTGGAGAGCTCCCGTTTGAGAAGGAGTGCGCCGGCGAAATGGTGTACTTCTCCTCGTACGCTATGGTGGGGTTGATCCCACCTTTTTCTTCCTTTTTCTTGATGCTACTGGACTTTTATGGTCTGCAGCTATACCACCTTGGCCCTCACTCCATTCTTCTCGTGTCTATCTTCGTCCACTTCTGTGAGATGTGGGTGGGCATCCCCCCCCTGCATCGAACTCTTCCGGACCTTCTTCACCGTCCATACCACCGGTAGGAGCAATGAGTACATTGGCTTCTACTACTTCGTGAAGCGCAAGAAGTGCCCATTCAAGTACCTCCGGTTGTTTCCCTCTGGGAAGTGGGATGACTGGAAGAAGGACTGGATAGTCATCCGGGTGGAGGAGCACGAGAGGCTGGAGTTGCCCGAAGGCCTCCCCAACATTGACACGACGATCTGGAGTGAAGCTCCGGTGCTGGTGGACGCCTTCGACCCTGTTCTGACCAGGATCTGCCAGTGCGTGGAGGGGGGATTAACCCCTCAAGCGTTGTTTTGTAGCTTCCTGGTCAACAGGTGGGCACCGCTGAAGAAGAGAGAGAAACTCGCATGGGCCCTCAACAGCGTGATGGACGACGACCGGGTCGAGACCGGGCTGAAGTCCAACATGGTGGGGAAAACCTTGGAGTTCCACCTCAAGAAGTTCCAGTACGACATCGACGTCGAGGGTGACGACTTGACTCCGCCATCGGCTTTTCTTCCTCTGAACGTGGAAGTTGAGTTCAGTAGGGAGCTCCGGCGGAATATGCCCATGCTTGACGACCTTGGTGTCGTCGAGAGAAGATCAACCACCAGGGTGGCGATCCCTGGAGTGTCCGAAGGTGGCTCCGACCCTGCTCCGAAGCCGAGGGAAGAGGTCGTCGGCAAGGGCAAGGAGCTGGCGGATGAACCCGTGAGCCAGAAGAGGAAGCTGCAGTATGCCGACGGAAGGTCCGTCAGGCCCGCTACTTCTGCATCGGCTCCTTCTCCCCGAAGGGGAAGGTCTTCTACAACTGCGGCGACTGTTCCCGTAGTGGGGTCCTCCCGGGGCGCGACTGTTCCCGCAGTGGGGTCCTCCCAGGGTGTTAGCTTCGGGCATGCGACTCCAGCACCTGGGCCGGTGGAGGCCTCCAGGTCCGGGGGTTCTTCCCGATCGAGGGGGGCCTCGACTCGGGAAACACCCGTGGCCGTGACAAGTTCCGGGGGGCCTTCCGGAGCTTCCACACCGGCTATGACCAGCCCAGAACGCCCGGGAAAAAGGTTCCGCGCAAGCTGGTGCGGAAGCCTACCAAGGTAATTTTTGATCTTTACCTTAGATAGTTGTTTTAATTGTAGTAACTATTTTTTAAGTTTCTTCGTTCATCATCTGCAGCGTCCCCAAGAAGGGGAGTGAGGCTCCACCCTCAGCTACAACGGCTGAAGCTGTGAGGGTGGGGGCTTCTGCTCCTGTCCCGGTGCCGCCCCAAGTGGTGGCTGAAGCTGCGATAGCTCCGGCACCGGCTGTCGTGGTCATGGACCTCGACTCATCCCCAGAGACTCCCGTGGTAGCGCCAGACCACGGGAGAGAAGATGTGCCAGCGGCACCTGTCCCGGAGGCTGAAGCTCCGGGTCTTGGTGCTGAGATGATGGAAGCTCCGGTCGTTGAGCCGGAAGAAGCTGTGATTTCGGCCTCTGAGCCGGAAAGTGTTGAAGCCCCGGCGGTTGAGCCGGAGGTGATTGAAGCCCCGGCGTGCGCGCCGGAAGCTGAGGAAGTTCTGGCAGTTGGGCCGGCTACCTCCGAAGCTTCGGCCGCAGAGCCGGTCATTGTTGAAGCTCCGGCCGCAGGGCCGGTCGATGTTGAAGATCTTCCGGCTCCCGAGCCGGTTGTTGAAGGGGTGACGGAGCTCGAGCCCCCATCGGAGGAGGTGCCCAGACCGGAGTCAGCAGTGGCTCCTGCTCCGGAAGTGACGACGCCGGAGGTACCTGCGGCCGAGCCGGAGTGCCCAAGCGAAGTCGCTGGCCCCCTGCCTGAGGGGGTGAACGAAGACCTGGCGGCGGGGACTTCCTCGATGGCGACTGAGGCCATCCCGGAGGACGGTCCTAGTGCCATAGAGACTCAGGGGACCACTCTTGTGGAGTGGGACCCAATTTTTATATCTGGAAACCCGCTGGAACCAGCGGAAGAGACCCCAGCATGTCCGGAACCTATCCCGTTGTCACTGTCTATTGACAACGCATGTTCTAGTCTGCGTCAAGTCCATCTGGCCTTCTTCCACGACAGCAAGGCTCTTGAAGAGGAGCGCCAAACCCTTAGGCGGTGGCATAACCGGCTCTACTTCGAGACCAAGCTGGCGCAGTCGAGGCTAGCGGATGACAAGGAGTGGATCAAGCGGGAGAAGATCCGCCTGGAGTACTGGGGCAAGTTACTAGATGACAGGGAGAGTTTGACTCGCGCCGTCGACGCTCAATCTCGGGAGATCTACGATCAGGCCAAAGCAGCCAATAGTGTGGCCGATGAATGCCACGAAAGGCTTGAGGCCATTAACATTACACTCATCAAGCGCCGAGAGGCACTTGAAGAGAGGGAGAAACGGCTCGAAGATGAAGAGCAGAAACTCCTAGAGCTGCGAGATGACGTCCTGAGGAGGGAGGAGGAGCTCGCCGAGAAGGTGGCTCTGGCTGACAAGGGCCTCAAGGAGCGCGCCAAGAAATTGGAAGGGCGCTTCCATGAGGAAGAGGAGAAGGCCTGGGTGCGAGGGCAGGAACTCTACGAACAAGAGTGTGCCCTTACTGCCAGGGAGAAGAAAGTGAGGGGTAGAGAGAAGGACCTGATCGACCGCCAGAACAAGATCCACCACCGGGAGGAGGAGCTCGGAAAACTCGAAAAGCGGGTTGCTGAGAAGATTCAGCAAAACGCCAAAGAAGTTGAGCGCCTCGCCCGCGAGAATTCTGAACTGGTGGCGGCTAGAAGATCCCTGGAAGAAATAAAAGGCTTGAGGACTGCGGACTCCCTACAGATTTGGGAGTTCCTGGGCAAGGCTAATGATGCGCTGACACTGATGGGCTTCAGCCCTGTGCGCCCGGATGATCCGGAGCCAGAGCCGGACCTGGCATTGCAGGCGTTGAGCTCGGCAGGTAGCAAGCTCTCCATGGTGGGCGATGTCATTGCGGACCAATTGGAGGTTGAGGGGCAATCCCTGGCGAAGAACGTCGCAGAATATGTGTTGACGTGCTACACCAGCCGAAACTCCCAATTTCCTCTGGACCCGGTGCTTGAAGGTCCGGTTGAAGGAGAAGGCGAAGCTACCCGAGCCAACGTATCGGAGGTTGCCCAAAAGGTCGCCCAATTCTTCCATAGGGTCTAGGATCATCTCTGTAGTTCTCACTTGTACTTTCTCTTCTTCCTCCTCAATTTTGTAATCTCTTGTCTCCAGATGTAATCCCTTGTCTCCAGATAAATGAAATCCCCAAATTTTTGTGAATTTCACTTTTTGTCTTCAACACTTTTGTCTTCACTTGGCCCCTTGGTAGATGTACACAATTTGATTGTGAACATGTACCAAGAGGATATTATGTTTTGTTGAAGACTCATTTGCTCCGAACTTGTAGAATTTAGGTCTGAAGTCTTCGATAGTGAAGGCCCCTTGAGGTTGTCGGAGCTTAGAAGCTCCGACATTGTCTATCGCCGGAGCTTAGTAGCTCCGGTAATAGTCTCTATCAACGCGTAGAGCATCGATAGTTAGTCCTCCGGGGTGTCGGAGCTTAGTAGCTCCGGCAGTGACCTTTGCCAACACTTAGTTTGTTGGCAGCAGACTCCTTTTGCCGGGTCTTCTCACCATCTTTTATTCAGCGTCGACGGCTGGCCCCCCTAGCTTTACCGGAGCTTGATTACTCCGATGATGCTCGTTTTCAATGCGTAACATCGATTACAAGCCACCTAGGGGAGACGGAGCTTTGTTAGCTCCGACTTTTCTCCATCAACGTAGATTTTATTTTTCCCGCACACTGAAGTCAAGAAAAATAGTAAAATTCGTTTCTTGTCTATAACTTTGTCGTGGCTTACGATTCTCGAGAATATTTTAAGTCAAACGCGATTCTAAATACAACCGAATGCGTTGTCTTTTCTTCCAGATCCAACTGTGCATGTACCCGCCTTACTTCGGCCTGCCGGGGTGTAGGTAGAGTGGCGTACTTAGGGTGCTTGACCAGGCTAAGTCGATAGCACACTCCAGCCCTAGGTTGGCTTGGCGGCTTTCAGGCGAGTTGGTCATGAACAATATTTGAATCCAAAAGAATTGACAATACAACTCGTATCGTATATAAACCGGTCGAACTAAAATTTCTTAAGAATTGCACGTCTTTGTTATAGACAAGAAAGAGAAAAATAAAAATATTGAGCCTGTACAAAATAAATGCACGTGGAGTCTGTTTCACATGAAGATGTCTTTCATTATAGGTCCGAGATACAGGGGAAACAAGTACACTCTTAGGGTACGGAACCAGGCTAAGCGTGTTTCATTTCTCGTTTGACCCAGGGTAGCTAGCCACACTTTTAGTCCTAAGACTGTGACAAGTGTAGCATGAACTTTGCGGACCTTTCGGGAAAGGTTCGACTGCTCTCCCGGAGGAACTACCTGACTCTGTACAATGACTCTATAACATACATCTCAAGTTACTCAAGACTCACCTCCGTGGTATTAAGTGTAGAACTTACGAAGGTGCTCGATGTTCCAAGGATTTGGGAGAGGTGTCCCATCCTCGGTAGCCAAGCGAACGCTTCCGGGACATGATACTTTAATCACTTGGAAGGGTCCCTCCCAGCTGGGGGAGAGTTTGTTTAACCCTTCTCCTGATTGTATTCTCCGTAGCACCAGGTCGCCTTCCTCGAGCTTTCGGTTGTGTACATGCCGCTGATGATAGCGCCGAAGGGCTTGGCGGTATCGGGCATTCCGAACAGCTGCTTGGCACCTTCCCTCCTCAAGGAGGTCTAGGTCTTCACGCCGGAGCTGGTCCTGCGTGGCTTCGTCGAAGGCTCGGACCCGGAGTGAACCCAAGGTGATTTCTGGAGGAAGGATCGCTTCAGCTCCGTACACCAGAAAGAAGGGTGTCTCTCCAGTTGACCGGTTTGGAGATGTCCTGTTGGCCCATAAGGTGGGCGGAAGCTCTTCGATCCAGTTGGCTCCATGTTTTTTCAAGCGCTCATAGGTGCTCGTTTTGAGTCCTTTAAGGATTTCAGCATTTGCTCTCTCGGCTTGGCCATTGCTGGCTGGGTGAGCTACAGAGGCGTAGCAAACTTGGATGCCGAGGTCTTCGCAATATCCTTGAAATGCGGAGCTTGTGAATTGGGTCCCATTATCAGTGATGATTTTTTTTGGGACTCCAAATCTGCATACAATGGACTGCAAAAAGTTGATAGCAGATTGCTTGTTGATTGTCACTACTGGAGTCTCTTCCGGCCACTTGGTGAACTTATCAATGGCGACGTACAGGAACTTGTAACCTCCGACGGATCTTGGGAAAGGTCCCAAGATGTCCATCCCCCACACAGCGAAAGGCCATGTAGGAGGTATCATTTTTAGGGGCTGAGCCGGTGTGTGAATTTGCTTTGCATGAAATTGGCATGCTTCGCATTTCTTCACCAGGTGAGTTGCATCCTGGAGTGCTGTAGGCCAGTAGAAGCCATGCCGAAAGGCTTTACCAACCAACGTGCGGAAAGACGCGTGGTTCCCACACTCGCCTCCATGGATTTCTGCGAGGAGCTCGCAGCCTTCTTCCCTTGTGATGCACCGCATTAGGATGCCGTTGGCACCGCGCCGGTAGAGATCCCCTTCTACCAACGTGTATCTTTTAGCCAATCTGACTACCCGGTCAACGGATACATCATCGTCAAGAAGGATGTTGTCTTTCAAGTAGTTTCAGATCTCCGAGATCCATGCATCGGAACTAACTTGAGCATTTGAGTATTGCGTGCTGGGTTGCTCGGAGCTTCCGGCAGCACCTACGACCCTTGATGGCTGCCATGGTAACAGGGCCATCGGGACCGTCAGCTTCGGGATGCTGATCTCGCCCCCTTCGCTCAGTTCGACAGGCTGAGCTGTTGGCTTTGACAACCTCCGGACAAAAATTCCGTCAGGAGCCGGAGCTCCAGTTGACGCTTTCGTCGAGAGTTCGTCAGCTTCAACGTTATGGGCACGCTGAACATGGTGGAGATATAGGACTTCAAAGTCCTTCTGAAGCCTCTGGTATTCAAGGAGGTAAGCAGCTAGCTGGAGATTATTGCAGGAACATTCACCCTTCACCTGCTTAATGATGAGCTGCGAATCTCCCTTAACCAGCAGTTGCTTGACACCATATGACAGTGCTACCTTTAGTCCGTAGATGAGCGCTTCGTACTCTGCCATGTTGTTGGTCGCCTTGAAGTCAAGGTGTACCATGTATTTCACCTTCTCCCCGGTCGGTGCAAGGAGAAGAATTCCAGCTCCGGCCCCCTACTTCTGCATGGAGCCGTCGAAGTAGAGGGTCCAGTGAGGCTCGGTGAAGGCTGGAGCTTGATGCTCCGTCTTCTGCTCACTGGGGCCCCCAGGGTTTGATGGAGAGGGAGTCCATTCTGCCACAAAATCTGCCAATGCTTGACTCTTGACTGCTTGTCTTGAAATAAATTCAAGATCAAATTCAGCCAATTCCGCTGCCCACTTTGCAATACTCCCAACAGAATTGGGATTATGCAAGATTGCTCGAAGTGGGTAAGAGGTCACCACTGAGACTTTGTGAGCTTGGAAGTAATGGCGAAGCTTCCTGGAGGCAATAAGAACTGCATAGAGCAGCTTATGCACCTCTAGGTATCGAGTTTTGGCATCATGTAGTACTTCACTAATGAAGTACACTGAGCACTGAATGGTCCGGACCCTCCCAGAGGGGTCCGAAGCTTCCTCTTCACTAACCCGGATCCTCTCGGAGGAATCCGGATTTTCTTCGGGGACCTCCGGGTCCTGGCTGGAGGAACCCGGGGCTTTATCAGAAGTGACCTGGACCCTCCTGGAGGGGTCTGGGTCTCCTGAAGTGACTTCTTGTGGATTCGAGTTTGGGAGCTGGGACCCAGACTCGCTTTCACGTACCTCCAGACCCACCCGAAGGGGTCTGGATTCCTGAGTATGAGGTAGCTCTGGTCTCTCCGCAACCAGAACCATACTGACGACTTCATCAGTTGCTGAAATGTAAAGCAACAAAGGCTCACCAGGGTTCGGAGCTACCAGAATTGGTAGGATGGTGAGGAACTGTTTCATCTCCTGGAATGCCTTCTCTGCTTCTTCGGACCATTGAAATGGTCCGGACTTCCTCAATAACTTGAAGAAGGGGAGTGCCCGTTCCGCCAGTCTTGAAATGAACCAGCTGAGGGCTGCTAGACATACAGTTAACTTTTGGACATCTTTGATGCGGGTTGGTGGCCGCATGTCTTCAATGGCCTTAATCTTCGCCGGATTAGCTTCTATGCCCCGGTGACTTACCAGGAAACCGAGAAGTTTTCCGGAGCTAACCCCGAAGACACACTTGTCTGGGTTTAGCTTTGTGCGGGTGCCCGCAACTTGTCGAAGATAGCCTGCAAGGTGTCAAGGAGTGACTCCTTGTCCCTGACCTTGACCATGATGTCATCGACGTACACTTCCACTATGTCTCTAATGAGTTCTTCAAAAGTTTTGTACATAGCTCGTACAAAAGTTGATGCTGCATTCTTGAGACCAAAGGGCATGGCTGTATAACAGTACAATCCATCTACTGTGATGAATGAAGTATGCTCTTCATCTTCCCTAGACATCCTGATTTGATGATACCCGAAGTATGCGTCTAGGAAACACAATAATTCACACCCGGAGGTGGAATCCACTATTTGATCTATTCTAGGTAGTGGGAATGGATCTTTTGGACATGCCTTATTTAGTGTGGTGTAGTCGATGCACATCTGAAGCTTCCCGCCGGCCTTGGGCACAACGACTGGGTTTGCCAGCCATTTTGGATGGAAGACTTCTCGGATGAATCCGGCTTCGAGTAACTTCTTCACTTCTTGTCGGATGAAGTTCTGTCACTCTACGGATTGCTTCCGAGGCTTCTGATGCACAGGCCGGGCGTCGGGGTAGATCCTCAGATTGTGCTCAATCACTTCCCTGGGGATCCCAGGCATTTGTGACGGTTGCCAGGCAAACACGTCGACGTTAGCCCGGAGGAAAGTGATGAGCACGAGTTCCTATTTGTCGTTCAATCCCCCCGATATACGGGTGGTCTGAGCGGCATCGGAACCAATTTGGACGACTTTGACGGGAATGTCGGTGTCGCCGCTTGGATGCACACGAGGAGCAGAAGTCGAGCCTCGTTGACGAATGCTCGTGGGTTTTGGAGCTTGCTCCTGCCTGGAGTCCTCCTCTTGCGCCGTGGTGAGTGCATGGAGTTCTTCCAGAGCAGTTACTCCGACAGTACGATCTCCGTGGATCTGGAGAACGCCTACTGGTGTTGGCATCTTCAACACCAGATAACCATAATGAGCAGCTGCCATGAATTTGTACAGGGCATGCCTACCCAAGATGGCATTGAAGGGTAAGTTGATCTAAGCGACGTCGAAGACCAACTTCTCGGTGCGGTACTTCTCCCGTGTCCCGAAGGTAACGGGGAGAGTAATAGCTCTGAGTGGGGTAATGGCCCCCGGACCTACTCCGGAGAAAGGTCGAGAGGGGTGGAGATCCAAAGGTCGGAGTTGAAGCTTAGTAAAAGCTTCGAAGCTTATGAGATTAAGCCGTGAACCTCCGTCTACCATGACGTGGTGGAGCTGGATGTTGTTGATGGTAGGAGATACCATCAAAGGTAACTGACCTGCTCCAACCATGCTCCGAGGGCAGTCCGAAGCATCAAAAGTGATGGATGTGTCCATCCACTTCCGATGAGGTTCCGGCCTGACTGTAGGAGCTACAAGAGCCATATCCCGATGCATAGTCTTGATGACGCGGCGGGAGGTGATGTCCCATGATCCACCAAAAATGGTGTTCATGGTCTTCCGACGCTCGTTGTCAGAGACGTCAGAATCATCGTCGACGGAGGTGTCAACGGCCTTCAGGACCTTTTTGGGATCCTGAAATCCTAACTCCTCTTCAGCCGGAGCTTCGTCGACTTTTTGCTTTCCTTCCCTATGTCAGAAAGGATATTCTTCCTGGCGCTTGTTGTAGCACTCGGCAAGGTTTTAGACCTCCCGACAGTATTCCAAACTGTGGCTGCCCGTTTTGTGGATTGAGCACCACACCTTGGGCTTGCTACCATCTTCATAACATGGTCAAGGTCGCTTTTCGGGGCGTGGCCCCCGGCCACCCGGAGCTGCAGCAGCTGCAACGTTGGATGTACCGACCGACTGCTTCTTCTTGCCGTTGGTCTTTTTCTTCTTTTTGCCGTTCCCGGAGGTAGCGGCTTCTTCTTTGGAGGATTTCTTGTGACCCTCCGGGTTGGTTTGGAGTGTGAAAGCATCTAGGCCCCATGAGGTACGGTTTCGGTGATTAATGACAACCATTCGATATTATTAATGAATTTGTGAATGCAAGGTCTCAATAACAGTCAATCAAACGAAATCAAAATTACATTGGAGACCCATATAAAATCAATGAATGAGATCAAATCAAATCGTATGAAGACAAGAAGTGAAAGCTCTAAACTTGATATCACTCAATGCTTGAAGACAATCAAAACAACACTTCAAACAAATGTCAAAGAGGTCACAAGTTCAAAATTCCAAAAGAACAACTCAAAACAACTCGAAGTCAACAAGTTGAACACACCGGATCATCCGATGGGCTTGGAGTTGACTGCATCGGTCGAGTTGGTTCAACTGAAGAAGAAGACCTCAGACAAATGCACTCACCGGATCATCCGATGTGAGTGGCTCAGTGACATCGGTCCATCATCACAGATTGCAATACCATTGGACCAAGTGAAGCACCGGATCATCCGATGTGCAGACTTACACACATCGGTCGATCACTCCAGTGAGCCTCAAGATCAAGCAAAATTCTGGAGGAAGAGCCACCGGATCATCCGATGAGAAGACAAATCAACATCGGTCTAACAACGGTCATATCTGACACAGTGACATCAGCTAATTTGGCTTTGACCGATGATAACTGAAGGGGAGACATCGGATTATCCGGTGTTCGCAGAGAAGTGATGTCAGCCTACTTTTCCAACGGCTATCTCGTGGAGGCTGGCTATTTATACCCCTTCAACCTGTCAAATCGACAAGACTTGAAGCCCAAACATACTCTACACATCCTAGAGCATTCAAGCAATAGAGCAATCACTTTCACATCATTTGTTCATCATTTGTACACCAAGAGATAGGCTAGAACTAGCTAGAGATAGTGCTTGGGTGCCTCCATTCTTGGTGATTGGAGTCTCTAGTGTAGTGAGAGCCCAAAGGGAGTGACCCTTGGTGTGTGCAACTTCCGGAGCTTGCCAAGAAGATTGTGGAAGCCCGGAGGATCCCAAAAGTGTACAAGGCTTGAGCTCCACCTTGCCGAGGTTGGCGAACGAAGAAGAATAGTGAAGAAGCCCCTTGTCTCGGTGACTAAGGGAGTGGCAAAACCCTTCGGTGGGTGCCACAATGTGGATGTAGGAAGATCCTTGTGATCTTACCGAACCACGGGATAAACTCCGTGTCCCTTGAGCGTTTGCATCCCTCTCCCTTTTACTCTTATGCAATCTTCATTCCGCAACTTTAATTTACATTGATTGCATAGTTTAATTGCATAGGGAATTGGGCTTTAAGTTGTTAGTTCTTAATCGTTTTAAAATTTGAAAGAAAGCCCAATTCACCCCCCTCTTGGGCGCTTCGATCCTTACAATTGGTATCAGAGCCTTGTTGCTCATTGGATCATTCTAGCTTCACCGCTAGAGAGCTTAAATGGCCAAGAATGGGGGTTCGGTTCCTATCTTCGAGGGCAAGAACTTTGCCTATTGGAAAGCACGCATGCGTGCCTACCTAGAGGCTATTGCTCCCGAAGTTTGGGAAGCGACCCATGCGGGATTTGGAGATCTTAATTATGTTGGTGATCAACTAAAATGGGATGCTAAGGCTAGAAATGCCATCTATGAATGCATTAGTCAAGATGTATTTGCAAGAATAGCTAGTAAAGAAAAAGCTTGTGAAATTTGGGCATGTCTAATTGAAATTCATGAGGGCTCATCTCGTGTTAAAGAACTCAAATATCACTTGCTAAAATCCAAGTATGATGAATTCAAAATGCTTCCTCATGAGAATGTTAACCAAATGTTTTCTCGCTTAAATGTGCTCATTGAGGAGATTAACGCACTTGACATTGCTTCTCTTGGTAAGGGACTTATAAACCGCAAGATCCTCATGCTTCTACCTAAGCCCAAGTACAACATTATCAACTCAATGCTCCAAAAGGAATCACTTGACAACATTGAAGTCTCGGAGCTCATTGGAGAAATTCATGCTCATGAGATGAGCGTACTTGGAATGATGGAGGAGTCATCGTCAAAAACTATTGCTCTCAAGGCTTCAACCAAGAAGACAACTCTCAAGAAAAAGAAAGTGGTTGAGCCTAGCTCAAGCGAAGAAGAGCAAGCAACAAGCGAAGATGACGATGATGAGCTTGCGTTGATGATGAGAAAATTCTCACGTCTAAACTCCAAAATCGCAAAGAAGGGATACTCCTTTGATCCAAAGAAGAAAGCCTTCCTCCCAATAAAAGATGAAAACAAAACATGCTACAATTGTGGTGATCAAGGCCACATATCATATGATTGTCCAAGACCCGACAAGAGGAAGGACAACCACAAAGGAAAGTATAGAAAGCTAGAAGAAAGTGATGAAGATGAAGAAGAGGTCAAACCCAAGCGCGCCTTTGGAAAGAAGAAATTTGACAAGGGCAAGAAAACCAAGCTCTTTCCAAAGAAGAGAAGAGGGCCTCAAAAAGTCTTCATGTGCGAGGCAAATGAGTGGATCACGGATGAAGAGTCAAGCGATGAAGAGAGTGAAGATGAAGAAAACTTGGCGGGCCTTGCCGTCGTCGACAAAGACAACTCACCTCTTCGTCCACCTCCTATGTGCCTCATGGCTAAAGGTAACTCTAAGGTATGTGACGATTCTAGCGATGATGATGAGCTCTCCCCCGATGAACTAGCATCTATGATTAATGAATACCATGTCATCATAAAAAGGGAAAAGAGCAAGGTTAAAGCACTTGAACAAGCTTGTGCTAAACTTGAGAGTGCGAAGCTCGATTTGCATGACAAGTATGTAACCATACTTAAAGAGCATGACACGCTCAAAACACATGTCAAGCAAATCGAGGAGGAAAATGCTCAAATCAAGCTTGATCATCATGAGCTTGACTTAGCAAACCAAGCACTCTTGGGAAAGCACAATGACTTGGTTCAAAAACATGAAATGCTTAACCTTGCTTATGAGGCAATTGAACTAAAAATGAAAAACATGAAAAAGGAAACCCTTGATGGCAAAGTATCAACTATTTCACATGCCACTAATGCTTTGGATAAGTCTTTGCCTTTGAAAGCAAGCCTTAGGGAGAAGGAATTGATGGACGAAATTGAAAGTCTCCGCACTAGTGTGGTGAGACTTTCCAAGGGGGAGGACAAGCACAAGGAAATCCTCTACCAACAAGCCAAAGGCTTCAACAAGAGAGGACTTGGATCCTTCCCGGTCCTCAACAAAGGGAAAGTGCCCTCACCGGAGCTTAGGACGAGCTTCATCAAAGAAGTTGGATCCTATTGCCAACATTGTGAGGTCACCGGACACCACACGAGGGAGTGTCCTCTTCCCAACCGTCCTTCTCCCAAATTGCCTCCTAACTACAAATCTACTTTCCATGATTATCACTATCTCTTGAGCAAAGTAGGTGGCAAGGTGAAGGCAAGATTCATCGGCAAAGATATTAAGGGCATGAAGGGGAAGCTCCCCAAGCAACTTTGGGTCCCAAAATCACTTGTATCACACATACAAGGACCTAAGTTAGCTTGGGTGCCTAAACTCAAAAACTAACTTCATGTGTGTAGGTGAACTACAAAGCCGGAGGAAAACATTGGGTACTCGATAGCGGGTGCACTCAACATATGACCGGCAATGATGGTATGTTCACCACCATAGAGAACCCCGATAATCATGAACAAGTCACCTTTGGTGACAACTCAAAGGGGAAGGTAATTGGTTTAGGTAAAATTGCTATTTCACATGATTTGTCCATTTCTAATGTACTATATGTTAAGTCACTTAGTTTCAATTTACTTTCTATTGCACAACTATGTGATCTTGGACTAACGTGCACCTTTGACAAGAATGGTGTTGTAGTAACTAGTGAATCAAGCAAAGAACTAATATTCAAAGGATTTCGACATGGACATCTTTACTTGGTGGACTTCTCCAACAAGGATGCTAGCTTGACCACTTGTCTTTTCACTAAGACAAGCTTGGGTTGGCTATGGCATCGACGCATTGCTCACATTGGGATGAGCAAGCTTAAGAAGTCGTTCAAGCTTGGGATGGTGACCGGCGTGAAGGATGTCACGTTTGAGAAGAACAAGCTTTGTAGTGCTTGTCAAGCCGGGAAGCAAGTTGCTTCACACCACCCAATGAAGACAATGGTGTCAACCTCCAAGCCGCTTGAACTACTCCACATGGACCTCTTCGGACCATCCACATATCAAAGTCTTGGTGGTAACTTCTATTGTCTCGTTATCGTTGACGATTATTCTCGATACGCTTGGACTTTGTTTTTAGGTGACAAGGGTGAAACTCCGGAAGTTTTCAAGACCTTTGCCAAACGTGCTCAAAGGGAATTTCAACTTCCCATCATCAAAGTCCGGAGTGACAACGGCACCGAGTTCAAGAACTACAACATTGGGGAGTGGTGTGATCGTGAAGGCGTGAAGCATGAGTTTTCGGCCACATACACCCCTCAACAAAACGGTGTCGTTGAAAGGAAGAACAAGACCCTTATCACCCTTGCAAGAGCAATGCTTGATGACTATGGCACGTCGGAGAAGTTTTGGGCCGAAGCAATCAACACGGCGTGCCATGCCGCAAATAGGGTCTATCTTCACCGACTACTCCAAAAGACCCCATATGAGCTCCTCATTGGGAGAAAGCCCAACATCTCCTACTTTAGAGTCTTTGGGTGCAAATGCTACATCTACCGCAAGAAAAGGCTCGGTAAGTTTGAAAGAAGATGTGATGTTGGTATTTTTCTTGGTTATGCATCAAACTCAAAAGCATATCGAGTATTCAACCAAACCTCCGGTCTAGTTGAAGAAAGTTGTGATGTTGAGTTTGATGAGACTAATGGCTCCCAAGAGGAGAGTTTTGGTCATGATGAAATAGATGATGAGCCTCTACGAGAAGCCATGAAAAACATGACCATTGGAGACATCAAGCCGGAAGTTGAAGAGGGCCATGATCAAGGGGGAGCATCAAGTCCCAACATCAACACCTCCATGATGCCTCAAGTTGATGAAGAAGAAGAAGAAAAAGATGATCCATTGCCAATGCAAGATTCACAAGCCACACAACACCAACAACAAGAAGAAGTCCATGATCAAGTCCAACCACAAGAGGAACAACAAGCTTCACCACCGCCAAGTGCCACACAAACACTTATGAGGCATGGACACATCTCCAAGGCGCATCCAATGGACCAAATCATTGGAAGTCCTTCAAGGGGCGTAAGTACTCGTTCCCGCCATGTCGCCTCATTTTGTGAGCACTACTCTTTTGTTTCGTGTGTAGAACCCACTCATATAGAGGAAGCACTCCAAGATCCAAATTGGGTGATGGCCATGCAAGAAGAACTTAACAACTTCACCCGCAATGAAGTTTGGGTGTTGGAGGAGCGACCCAAGGACAAGAACGTTATCGGTACGAAGTGGGTATACCGGAACAAGCAAGACGAGAATGGCGTCGTGGTCCGCAACAAGGCAAGACTTGTGGCCAAGGGTTTTTCACAAGTTGAAGGACTAGACTTTGGAGAAACATTCGCCCCGGTCGCTCGGTTAGAGGCTATTCGCATACTCCTTGCTTTTGCTTCACATCACAATATAATGCTTTATCAAATGGATGTTAAAAGTGCTTTTCTCAATGGCTTTATTAACGAACTTGTTTATGTTGAGCAACCTCCCGGGTTTGAAGATCCGAGGAATCCTAACCACGTGTATAGATTACACAAGGCGCTCTACGGGCTCAAGCAAGCACCTAGGGCATGGTATGAACGCCTAAGGGATTTCTTGATCATGCAAGGTTTCAAGATCGGGAGGGTGGACACTACACTCTTCACCAAGCACATCGACGGGGATTTATTCATTTGTCAAATTTATGTCGATGATACCATTTTTGGCTCAACTAACAAATCTCTTAGCCATGAGTTTGGCACCATGATGTCTAGGGAATTCGAGATGTCAATGATTGGAGAGCTCAACTTCTTCCTTGGATTCCAAATCAAGCAACTTCAAGAGGGGACCTTCATCTATCAAGAGAAGTACACAAAGGACCTCTTGAAGAAATTTGAGATGGGAGATTGTAGCTCAAGAAGCACTCCAATGGCGACAAATTGTCATCTCGACGCGGACATGGACGGTAAATCTATTGATCAATCTCATTATCGTTCTATGATTGGCTCATTGTTATATCTTACAGCATCTAGGCCCGATATTATGTTTAGTGTGTCCTTGTGTGCTCGCTTTCAAGCGGCACCTAAAGAATCGCACAAGAAGGCGGTCTTTAGGATACTTCGGTATCTCAAGCATACCTCAAGTGTAGGTTTGTGGTACCCCAAGGACGCTAGTTTCCATCTCTTGGGATACTCGGATTCGGACTTTGCCGGATGCCGTGTGGATCGCAAGAGTACCTCCGGTGGGTGCCACTTACTTGGGCGTTCCCTAGTATCTTGGTCGAGCAAAAAGCAAAATTCCGTGGCTTTGTCCACCGCGGAAGCGGAGTATATAGCGGCCGGTGCATGTTGTGCCCAAATTCTATATATGAAGCAAACCCTTTTGGACTTTGGAATTAAAATTGGTTGTGTGCCCCTCCTTTGTGACAATGAAAGTGCGGTTAAGATAGCTAGAAACCCCGTTCAACACTCCCGCACTAAGCACATTGATATTCGCCATCACTTCTTGCGTGATCATGAGGCTAAAGGAGACATCTCTTTGCAAGGTGTTAGATCCGAAGAACAATTGGCGGATATCTTCACAAAACCACTTGATGAGAAAACTTTTTCTAGACTTAGAAGTGAATTAAATGTGCTAGATGCATCTAACGTCATGTAAGTTGCCATGTTCATGTAAGGATGCATATCATATAGGTCTTGTCTAACTCCCAAAGGATAGGGGCAAGCTAGAAGTAGTTTTCCCTGAGGAAGCCTTTGGAAGGTTCAAACTTGGCAAGATAGATTCATTTTATGCCTTGCATGATCCCTGCCATATTAACTTGCACTCATTTAATCTCTTGCATTATAATTTGTTTGGCATTGCATAACGGTAGATTGTCACAAAGGGGAACCCACCTCATGAGAAGGAGACTTGCTTGAAATGCAATATCTCAACTCATATAAGGTGGAAAGAACAAAATGTTAGGTACGTTAATACCTAGAGGATCATGCTTCAAAGAGATAGAAGTCTTCATACTCTACCTCACAAAGCATGGGCCTTACATTTTATTTGGATATTTTCCTCCATTTTTCTTGGTGTTCCATTCGTATTAAGGTCTAGCCAAGCTATTGGCATATTAGCTTCTTGAGGGGTAAAGGGTTGCCCAAAAAGTCCTAAGACATGTGTTTCTCGTCGATTGTTTGTTTGGTCAAAGGACATATATGGGATGTTTTCGTTCTGTTGTCATCGGATTATCCGATGCCTATGTCAATCCCTCATCGGTCAAATAGGTGTTCAATCCTCAAAGCCCAACTCTGTCAGAACCTCAAATGATCCGACGCGCTCATCCTGGAAAACATCGGTCCATCCGATGTTCACTCTTCTGGAGCTGTGATCTAATCAACCGATGTCTACCTCCCTCTAACGTCGGATCATCCGGTGTCAACATCACTCGGTTGAACACCCTTACTGTGATATTCGACCGATGTTCAAAACCCTAAACGTTGGTCCATCCGATGTCAACAGTATTCCTTGAATATCCGTTCTGTGGCAATTGACCGATGCTCACTTCTCATATCATCGGTCCATCCGGTGTTTAAATAACGGCTAGGGTTTGGGTCCCACTATTTAAACACCCGCGCCGCCGCCACCTTCTCTCTCCCCGACGCCTCGCTCCCCCGTGCTCTCGCCGCCGCCGATAACGCCCTAATCGCCGCCGCCGACCACCGTCCACCGCGCCGCCGCCTCCCCGCGCACCGCGCCACCTCCGCCGGCAGCCGCCGCCGCCGCCGCCCTAGGCGCCGCCGCCGCCGTGCTCCTCCCGCGCACCGCGCCACCTCCGCCGGCAGCCGCCGCCGCCGCCGCCGCCCTAGGCGCCGCCGCCGCCGTGCTCCACCCACGCCCAAGCGCCACCACCGCCTCCACGGACCTCTCCACCGCATCCAAGCATCGCCACCGCTCCTCCCTCCGTCGAAGCACCTCCACCCGAGAAACGCCGTCTTCTCCAGCCCCCGTCGCTAAGTTTTCCCGAGCTCCATCGTCGCTAAGGTGAGCTCCGTGCCGTGCGACGTCTCTCGTTGCTTCTCTCGCCATTCTCTTTCATCGTCGCTAACCCTACCTCTCCCTTCCATCTAGATGGGTCGTGATCGCAAAGGAAAGGGCAAGGCGATCGCGGAGCCCGCCGCGAAAAAGCACAAACTTTCGAAGGATGAGAAGAAGGCCTTGATGGCCGCTCGCGCCGCCGAGGAGCGTGAGCGCGGCCGTGGGGGTTCGTTGAGGATTCGCGAGGCCCGTCCAAGGCCGCCTCCCGTGGTCGACGACTCCGACGCCGAAGAGGAGCCAGTTGAGCCCCTCGTCCGCCGGCGCTCAGCCCGGACGCGTGGGGGTCACGTCGAGGCTGCTCCTCGTCCGAGACCGACGGCTGCCGACCGTCGTGAGGACAGGGAGGCTGAGAGGGACATCCATGAGATGGACACGGCCGTCCGGGTCGGTGAAGGAGTCCGTCTTGTGGACTACCGGAAGATGAAGGCTAAGCAACTCCGGAAGCTCAGATGGAGTGTACTGCTTGAGGAGTGGTTCCCACAGCCCCGAGAGCTTCTTGTGGACAGTCGCTTCTGGACTGTCACCCAGGCGTCGCTCTATGAGACCTACAAGCGCCGGGGGCACAAGCTCTTTCAGCACAACCACTTGGACTGGAGGCAGCTTGCAGTGGCAGCGGAGACTGAGGTCCGCCCTTTCTTTGAGAGATACAGAGGCTTGGTGGAGCTACTGGATTATGAGAGAAGTGCCTATGTGGAAGAGTGGGTCCGTGTCTTCTACGCGACCCTGTACATCTCAGAGGGCAGAAGGTCGATTGCCTTCATGTTCAATGGTCAGCACTACCACCTCTCGAGGCAGACCTTGGGGCATATTCTTGGCTTGGACCTGCACGACACTAGCATACACGAGAAGGTCTATGGGCAGGCAGATCCACCAAGAAGGCCACTTACTGGAGGGGTAGCACCACAGCTGGATGAGATCCGCTCCTTGTTTGGCCCCTCGTTCTCTCCAGACCAGCCGAGAGTCCCAGCTCTCCTGACCCCAGCTGCGCGCATTGTGCACCTCGCCTTGCGCCGCACGCTCCTGCCGAGGTCAGGATACTTGGAGGGGTTCACGAGTCTCCAGCAGACCCTCCTGTTCTACATAATGAACGGGATGGATTTCGATATCGTGGACATACTTCTCTGCGAGATGGAGGACGTAATCACGGATGGAATCGGCATGATGAGGCAGATGGTCTATGGGCACTGGATCAGTTTCATTTGCTCTATGGTGGTGCCTGAGGGACATTCAGCACAAGCCCGGCTAGCTGACGAGAGTGTGACTCGCTTCAGTCACTATCGTGCCTCTGCTCCTGGAGACCGTCGCCTTGGTCGTCCAGTTGAGCGCCAGGTCCGGGCCCGTCTGTCAGAGGAAGACTGGTCCGACCTAGAGCGGGAGGACGAGAGGCTTGCTGAGGCTGAGGCTCAGGGGGAGGACTTGCAGCACGTCTGGTCCGAGAGCGACACAGACGACAGTGTCGAGGAGTACTTCCCTCCCCCTCCACCTTCACCGAGGCAGCACGACGCCGAGGTAGGAGGATCAGCTGCTCTGCCACCGACACCACCTCCTGTGTCCGAGGCGCAGGTGACGCAGCCGTCTGAGCTGACGTCGCTTCTCCAGCAGATGATCGAGCAGCAGCGGCAGGACAGGCTCGCTGCTGAGCAGGCCAGGGCAGAGCAGGCTGCTCACCTGGCACAGCTGCAGAGGCAGCAGCAGGAGCTCCAGCTGGAGATCGCCCGTCAGAGGCGAGAGGATACGGACCGGTTCACCAACCTGGTCGATCAGATGCACCGCCGTACCCTCGACCAGCAGCAGCAGACCCAGCAAGCCATGATGGGGATCCTAGGGTTGATCACCAACCTTTACACTCAGACCGGGATCGCCCTTCCTCCACAGCAGCCTGGACTGGGACTGGCTCCAGGTGTTGCTCAGGTGCCCACTACTCCCATCCCTTCCATCAGTATGTCACCACTTCTGGCATCTAGCGCACCGATTCACTCACCACTGCCGGCGACGATCTTGTTCCAGCAGACACCGGCGTCCGTGGTGAGCGCTCCACTTCCTCCAGCTCCACCGGCACCTGCTTCCTCTCCTCCAGCACCGGCAGCGGACCCTCCAGCTCCCGCCGCCCCGGCAGCTCCTACGTCCGGCGACTCCAGCTCCGACAACGGCGACGCTGCCCAGTTCGTCCTCGCGCCCAGCTCTCAGGGTCTGTAGGCGTTCTGATCCCTTTTTGGTGTCTTTATGCCAAAGGGGGAGAAGATGTAGAAGAGTCAGGGGGAGTGGTAGTCTCAGGGGGAGTGTAGGGAGTGAGTGTGTGTGTGCTTATCCTTTGTATTCATGCTTGAGTACTCTTTTGTAATTTTAATTAAGCACTCTTTCACTTGTCTCATTTGCTTATGATTTTAATCAATTGAGCTTTTCGCATCAAAAATTTCTTTTGCGTTTTACAAGCTTAATGTGTCCTATGTTGTATTCATTGCATATATACTTGAGTATTATCATCAAATTCATTATTATTGCGCTTTAAATTATTGTGTTGTCATCAATCACCAAAAAGGGGGAGATTGAAAGCATCTAGGCCCCATGAGGTACGGTTTCGGTGATTAATGACAACCATTCGATATTACTAATGAATTTGTGAATGCAAGGTCTCAATAACAGTCAATCAAACGAAATCAAAATTACATTGGAGACCCATATAAAATCAATGAATGAGATCAAATCAAATCGTATGAAGACAAGAAGTGAAAGCTCTAAACTTGATATCACTCAATGCTTGAAGACAATCAAAACAACACTTCAAACAAATGTCAAAGAGGTCACAAGTTCAAAATTCCAAAAGAACAACTCAAAACAACTCGAAGTCAACAAGTTGAACACACCGGATCATCCGATGGGCTTGGAGTTGACTGCATCGGTCGAGTTGGTTCAACTGAAGAAGAAGACCTCAGACAAATGCACTCACCAGATCATCCGATGTGAGTGGCTCAGTGACATCGGTCCATCATCACAGATTGCAATACCATTGGACCAAGTGAAGCACCGGATCATCCGATGTGCAGACTTACACACATCGGTCGATCACTCCAGTGAGCCTCAAGATCAAGCAAAATTCTGGAGGAAGAGCCACCGGATCATCCGATGAGAAGACAAATCAACATCGGTCTAACAACGGTCATATCTGACACAGTGACATCAGCTAATTTGGCTTTGACCGATGATAACTGAAGGGGAGACATCGGATTATCCGGTGTTCGTAGAGAAGTGATGTCAGCCTACTTTTCCAACGGCTATCTCGTGGAGGCTGGCTATTTATACCCCTTCAACCTGTCAAATCGACAAGACTTGAAGCCCAGACATACTCTACACATCCTAGAGCATTCAAGCAATAGAGCAATCACTTTCACATCATTTGTTCATCATTTGTACACCAAGAGATAGGCTAGAACTAGCTAGAGATAGTGCTTGGGTGCCTCCATTCTTGGTGATTGGAGTCTCTAGTGTAGTGAGAGCCCAAAGGGAGTGACCCTTGGTGTGTGCAACTTCCGGAGCTTGCCAAGAAGATTGTGGAAGCCCGGAGGATCCCAAAAGTGTACAAGGCTTGAGCTCCACCTTGCCGAGGTTGGCGAACGGAGAAGAATAGTGAAGAAGCCCCTTGTCTCGGTGACTAAGGGAGTGGCAAAACCCTTCGGTGGGTGCCACAACGTGGATGTAGGAAGATCCTTGTGATCTTACCGAACCACGGGATAAACTCCGTGTCCCTTGAGCGTTTGCATCCCTCTCCCTTTTACTCTTATGCAATCTTCATTCCGCAACTTTAATTTACATTGATTGCATAGTTTAATTGCATAGGGAATTGGGCTTTAAGTTGTTAGTTCTTAATCGTTTTAAAATTTGAAAGAAAGCCCAATTCACCCCCCCTCTTGGGCGCTTCGATCCTTACAGAGTGCATCTCATAGCCCTCCGCAGCTCTGGCACATTTGTTAGCCAAGCTGAAGAGTTCCGTGACGCTGGTGATCTCCTTGATCGCCAGTTTCTCCAGCATCTTCTTATCCCGTACACCCTGTCTGAATGCCACAATGACAGAGGCGCTAGAGATAGAAGGGATAGTGTTTCGTACCTGAGAGAACCTTTGGATGAATGATCGCAGGGATTCTCCCCCTTTTTGCACGACTGCAAAAAGGTCCAGTTCAGTGCCTGGCCGAGTGTATGAACTCCCGAAGTTGGCGGTGAACTGTCGGCACAACTCCTCCCAACTGTTGATAGAGTTGGGTGGAAGGCTCATAAACCAGGACCTGGCGGTCCCAGTTAAGGCCACTGGAAAATAATTGGCCATCACAGCCTCGTTTCCTCCAGCTGCCAAGATTGCAGTGGAGTAGATCTGAAGAAATTCGGCGGGATTGACAGTCCCGTCGAATTTTTCCGGCAGGTGAGGCCGGAACTTCTGTGGCCACCTGACCATACGCAGATGCATGGCCAGGGCTGAATAGCCTCCTCCCACTCCTTCAGGAGCAAGAACGTCCTGAGCTTCTCGTCTCTCACGAGCACGCTCAATATGGACTCGGCCGTCCTGCTGGCGGTATCGGCGATCAAGCTCCGCCCGGAGGTCACGAGTCGAAAGCCTGGATACCGTGTGGGTGCGTCATGCCCCAGAGGGCAATGACGTCACTTGTTGTGACGCAGCACGTCTCCTGCTATTGGAAACGTGCGGACCAAGTCTACCAGACAAAGTCAGTTGCTGCGACGCGGCTCGTCCTGAAGGAGGAGGACCCTGGTTGCTGAGGCGTTCGGTTGCTGCTGCAACCAAATGTTCCACATCGGCCCTCCACTGTTCCAGTGCATCCCGGGATGCATCTGGAGGTGGTGGGCATTGGAGAAGAGCACGCGTTGCATGGAGCGCGTGTTCCGGGTTGTCATGATTTGTCGACGCAGTGATTGACGTCGGCGCACCATCGCGTTGCCCAACTTGATTTGCTGATGGATGCGGTGGTGGTGGAAGTGTGACTCCTGCTGGTGCTGAGGCTCCTGCTGGTGGCTGCATATTGGAGGGATTGCCCCCAACAGCCTGAGCAGCAGGTTGACCGTTGGATGATCCAGCAGCTGAGTTCACCATTCTCAAAATCTCAGGCGCCCCTTCTTGGCGCGCCAACTGTCGGTGGTTTGGAACCGGCAGATCTCCCGACACTACTAAAGTGTTAGAGGAGTTTGAAGTTCGGTGTGGGCGCGCGGAGATTCAAGAAGGTGAATAGTAAATGATGCAGGAGACACAGGAGTTTACGTGGTTCGGGCCACCTGAGCGTAATACCCTACTCCACGGGTGTGTTGGTGTTGTATTAGCTGTATGAACTTGTGTCGAGCGTCTATGGCGCGTGTGTCTCTAGCCTTCCTGAACGTGTCATCGACCTGTCCTTTTATAGTACAAGGGCAGGCCGTTACAAATTAGTCTGGCCCGACATGTGGCCCCGGCGGTTACTAGTATTGACACTTATTTAACACATTTAATTGTCCTTAACGACCGGGTAATGGACTTTGACAACACCGTTACTAGTAATTAAGGTCATCCGATCGTGTGTCATTAATATGGTATTAATGACACATAATCGGGTCTTGAAGTCCTTGATTCCTCTTTGAAGATCCGGAGCCGTTATGGAGTCTTCTGGAGGTTAGAGGCTGAAGCTCCGACGGTTGGACACGTGGTAGCTCCGGAGCATACTGTGGGAAGCAGGAAGCTCCGGAGCTACCTGACACATGTCAGGTCCGGAGCTTCTCTCGGTCTGGGGTTAAATCCGGAGGTGCCATCTTGGTACATGGCCCGGAGCTTCCCCCTTGTGGGCGGTAGCTCCGGTTTTATAGTACACGTGGCGACCCTGGGATTAACCATGCTGGAGAAGCGGGTCCGGTTATATCTGACATGTGGGTCTCCGAAGGTCTTCAAATCAAGTAGATGACTTTCCTTTGAGATATTTGTAACCTCAAGGGGTGTATGGTTTCTAGGGTACCGACAATATCCTTTTTGAATTCGAAAACACAGGAAATGAAAAACAAAAAGACTGTATAAGATCATCCGCAGTGATTCACTGTAAAATTACTTTACTGTAAATATATAGTAAATTACTAAAGGAAACAACTGATGTGCAATCTGCTATTTTGTGCAAGCATGCAATGTCCACATCCTAACCGTTCTCTACCGATCTAACGGTGGCTGCACTTAGGTTTCTATTTGCATATTGTCAACAACACCATATAAGAGGATTTAAGTGCTAAAAGTACAACATCATTGAATCAGTAGGGAACGGTTAGAATGTGGAGATTGCATGCTTGCACGAAACAGCATATTGCACAGCAGTTGTTCCCATTACTAAAAGCATAGAGTAAGTGTTCACAGTGAACATGCTGAAAATATATAGAATATACTAGAACTATAAAGTAAGTATAGAAGATCGAGTAAATTTTAGAGAGAACAACTGCTAGTGGTCTAATGCGGGCAAAATTTAAAGCTCCGAGTGAATAAATAAAATTGCTTGCCTAACTAAGGGTGTGGGCAACAGCTAACATTTTATTAAATTTCACCAAATTATTAGTAATTTTTTTCATTTCAAAATGCTTATCACTTTGTAATTTATTTTTGAATAAAAAATGATAAATATTTTGAGACAAAGAAAGTATATTTTTTAATAAAAAATCCCATAAAAAGTTATAATCAAAGTGGCAATTTCAGTTCGAACCAAATTTCGATTCGCCAAAGCCCTGCCAGCCACGAATCGATGTGCATATGCCGCTTCAAAAGTAGACATGCATAGCAATACCTTTTCACATCATGCAACAGTGCACCCGTGCTTCGCCGCGATGATGTGGCGGATGGAGCTCCCCGACGTGCACAAGGACCCGCTACTCCTCGCGCTGGTGGCGAAGGCCGGCGCGGAGACAAGCTGATGTGCTGGCGGCGGAGGCGGTGGTTGGTGCACGCGTACCAGTGCCTGCCCCGCGGGTACTACCTCCATGTCAGGTGGGCCAAGGACATGGTGAAGGAGCACGTTGTACGTGCGCGACATCGTGCTGGCGGAGCAGAACGTGATTGCGATGGCGGCCGAGGTCACCGTTCAAGACTTCAAGTTAAGTGGTATAGCCCATAGTTCACTTCCCTCAGCATGTTGTTGAAGAGTTCAGAACATACATAAAAAGGGGCGGATACATGCACATGCTCGACACAGTCCAATGCAACAATGATCGGACCTAGAGTACTTTGTGCCTAACTTTTCTGGTGATGCATGCGAAGACTTCCGCACTTCCCCCGGGCTGGGGTATTGATCCAGTAGTATCTCGAACCGCACGTAATACGAAGACCCCGTTTGGTATGGTTCCAGATTCACACGGAATCAGAAATATTTCAGTTCCAATGCGGAAACGGTTTCATACTCTAGAATAGAATTACTTTAGAAACCGTTTGGCTAAAATATCTGTTTCAGTTTTAGGAGAGAGGAGAGAAACCCATGCAGGACCAGCTCCGGCGTGAAGACCTAGACCTCCTTGAGGAGGGAAGGTGCCAAGCAGCTGTTCGGAATGCCCGATACCGCCAAGCCCTTCGGCGCTATCATCAGCGGCATGTACACAACCGACAACTCGAGGAAGGCGATCTCGTGCTACGGAGAATACAATCCAGAGAAGGGTTAAACAAACTCTCCCCCAGCTGGGAGGGACCCTTCCGGGTGATTAAAGTATCCCGTCCCAAAAGCATTTGCTTGGCTACCGAGGATGGGACACTGTCGAAGGTCGTAAACGACACTTCCCCCGGACCTGCTTAGAGAGCGGCCTGCGAAGGTTCTTTGAATTCACGAGGGATAGTCCCAGAAGATTGAACACGGCAGGGTGGTGAACACAGGGGATTTACGTGGTTCGGGCCGCCGGAGCGTAATACCCTACGTCCACGGGAGTGTTTGTGTATTGCCTCGCTTGAGCGTGTATGAGCCCTGGTCTAAATTTTTGTCCCTTGTGAAGGTCGTCTGCAGAGCTCTTTTATAGTTCAAGGACTCTGCAGTCACAAGGTGGGTCCCAGTACCCAACAGGTGGTCCTGGGGAGAGCCAAATCCTATACAAGATCTAGGATTAATTGCTATCTACTTCCCTTTGTCAAGGATGTCAATGCGCCGTCCCGCCGCGTCGTGCGTCAGGGCTACACATAGTTGGTGATGATGGCCGTGCACGTCTCGTCCGTCTTGTCCTTGTGGCCCATTCGCCCGTCTTGCGGCGTGGGTCTGTACCGGCTACTCGGACAAGACAGGACACTGGAGCCTTGACTTTCGCATGCGCGACTCAGCCTGCCTGGGGAAGGCGCGCGTACTTAATGCCTGTCTAAGCAGTGCACACGTTCCTTTACTGCAGCTTCCTACCACACTGAGTTGGTCGTCCGCCTCGTGGTTGCGCCGGAGCCTGCCTCTGCGGGAAGTAAGGCGCTTGACGGAACAGGCCACGTGGCACATTTGGAGCCCACCCCTATGGAGGGGTGGAGGCTCATCCCTGCTAGCCACGTGGTAGCTCCAGTGCCTTTCCCTGTGAGGACGCGGGCTTGGCCCTGAGGTCTCGATTGGCCACGTGGCGGCTCCGGAGCCCGCCTCAGCGGGGTGGCGTGGGTCCAGTCCTACTGGCCACGTGGCAGCTTGAGAGCCTCCGCCGACAGGGAGGTAGGATCTGGTCCTTCCCTCCTCAACTTGGCAGCTTCGGATTCGGTCTCTTAGGAAAAGGCGGAATCCTTAGCGGTTTTCTCCTGTGCGCGGGGGTACCCGGTTTGCGGGGTATCGACAGTGGCCCCCGAGCCCACCTCGGGAGAATCGTCGATACCGCAGGTGGGGTCTTCTCCCTTTTCTTCCCGTGCAACTCTTCCGATTCCACTTCGAGGCAGTTCCCCAGGCGACACGCCCCTGCCGTTGAGGCGACGTGTCCCCTTCCGGTAAGTGAAGGTGCTAAACAGGCGCCACACGACGTGACTCCTGCCTTCAATCGTGCTTTAACTGCGGTGTTTCCCAAGGTGGCTCCTGCACTTCCGCTGCTTTTGCCCTTTTGGAAACCGCCGAGTTACCTCCCGCATAGCTAGCTGCCCGGCTCGCCTTCTTTGTCGAGCGACTCGAGCCCTCATGTCATTGCCCATACGGGTTCATTACTCTTCTACTGAGGCTGCGGCGATCCACACTCTTGCGCCTGTTGGCCTGCAGGGGTGCATAAAAAGAGAACTTTCCCCCTGAGGGTCCTTTCTCCCGCCACTGCATCCCTACGCTCGTGCTTTTGCCTCAAGCCCAGTTCTTGCGCTCTAGTTCTCAGTCTCCCCGTCCAGAGCCTCCTCCCTCAACCCTCATGGCGAGCATCTTGCCCAAGTCCAGGCTGTCCAGGTCCGCTGACGTGGCCCCCATGTGCCGGCTTCTCGGCTGGCATACTCCTGAGCGGGAGTCGTGGCTCCGTCCCGGGAGGCTCCCGTTGAGCCTCTCCGCCCGAGAGATGATCCTCTTCTTGTCGTACGTGCTGGCCGGCTTCGTCCCGCCAGCATCCGCCTTCCTGGTCATGCTCCTGAAGACCTTCGGCCTCCAACTCCACCACCTTGCGCCAAACTCGATCGCCATGCTGGCGGTCTTCGCTCACCTCTGCAAGATGTTCGTGGGGGTGATGCCGTCGGTGAAGCTCTTCCGGTACTTTTTTGTATTGAGGGCCACCGCCAGGAGTTCGAAGGAGCACCTCGGCGCCTACTATTTTCAGCACCGGACAAAGGTCCCCACGAGGTACATTGCTTCCTTCAACTCCGCGAGGTGGGAGCTGTGGCGTGAAGATTGGATGATCGCCAAGGTCGAGGCCCACGACCAGATGTGCCTCCCCACCGGGATCCCCTACTCCGAGCGATCATTCTGGGAGGAGCGCCCAGAGCTGGAGGAGGTGTTCAACCCGGTGCTCGAGAGGATCCAGATGTTTGCGGACCATGGGCTGTCGTCTGCCATGGTGCTGAGGGACTTCATGTCCCGCCGCATAGCTCCGCTTCAGCACCGCGCCCGTCCGGCATCGGTGTTCACCGACCTGTCGGACTGCACCCGGCTCGAGACCGGCCCCGACTCCAACCTGGGCGAGCAGCAGCTGCTCGACATGCTAACCCGGGTCTGCCCCGACGACATCTCCGCTGAGGCGGTGGCTCTTCCGTCGGCCTGCCGCCCCTTGTGCTCGGACTCCGAGTTGAGGAGGCAGCTGCTGAAGATGATGTCGACCCTTGACGAGTCCGGGCTAGCACGACGTCAAATCGGGGACCCATTCCGGGGGGTCAACATTGCCGACGACGCTGAGGGAGGCGAGGATCCCTTAAGTGACGTTGGTTCTTCAAGCGACGACTCCTCGAGCGGCCCCCAGCACCATCCATGGGGTGGCGTCGTCGCCCCCGCCGACAAGGGGAAGGGGAAGGTGCCGGTTCCGGTGCTGGACCCGTCCCCCAAGAAGCGCGCCCGGTCGCTGCCGCCAGCCCCTTCTGCCCCTCGTCAGGACTCCGGAGCCCTGCCGTGCTCGTCGCCAGGGGGCGCCGATGGCGCCACTTTGCCGCCCGAGTCCTCCACGCGCAAGAGGGGGAGGCTCCTCAACGCTGACGGGACCCTAGCGTTCCCTCTCCGTTCGGAGGGGCGCCATACCTCGGGGTGCCGCCGACACCACCACCACAGGGGCCCACAGCACACTCAGGGGCCCCCGCTGCGGGTTCAGGGGGTCCGAACCCCCCAACCCTTTCGGGAAGCGGTGGAACTTCAGCATCCCCCGGTAAGCCTTCTCAGATTTTACCTTGGGTGTTCTTTGCTGTGCGCCTACCCTGTCAATCTCTTATGGTCTGAGTTTGCTTGATTTCAGCGCCACCACAGCTACTCCACCACCCGCGGGCATTTCTGCTGGGGGGTCTGCCGCTCCAGCCGGCTTGTGGGGATCATCTGCTGCCTCGGGCCCTGCTCCGGTGCACCAGGCTGCTGCCGCCGGGGTACCTCGGGCCTCCGCGCCCGAGGCCCCCACAGCGGCTGCCGGAGCCCAGCCGCGTGCGCCGACGACCGCCGCCACACCTGCCAATGACTCCGCGTCCACCGGCTACTCCGTGTCGGCCGATGCTCCCGTGCCCTCTGACACTGCTACGTCGGCTGGCGCCACCGTCCCGGGTGCTGCCATCCGGGAGGGGTCCCTGGTCCCCGCCTCCCCAGTGGTCCTCCAAATGGAGGACGACATTGAGGAAGTGGGGAGGCAGGGGCCCGCTGCTACGGTGGAGTCTCTCCCCCTGTCCGAGGCTATGGCCGTGGCCTACTTCGGCTTCCGGTAGGCCCAGGCGGCCCTTGCCCGGGAGAAGGGGCGGCTCGAGGACGAGGACGACCGGCTCCGGGAATGGGCGAGGACCCTGGAGGCCCGGACCCGGCTGGCGAAGAGCCGAGCGGCCGAGCGGGAGGCGGTCGTTCGGGAGGAGATGAAGATCCTCGAGCAGGAGCGTGACCTCTTTGCCCAGCTGGGCGCCGTCACCCAGAAGCTGAAGTCAGACGCCGACGCCATCCACACTGAGGCCAGCTCTCGCCTCCAGGCCTGCGAGGACCTTCAGCACCTGCTGTCCCTCCGGGAGGCTGCACAAGCCGAACGGGAGCAGGAGCTGGCGGCGAAGCAGGTCGAAGTGGAGGCGACCTGTCGCGGGCTCATCCTCCAGCAGGAAGGGGCGAAAGTCTGTGCCGCTGAGTTGGACCGCCGGGAAGCCGCCGTGGCTGAGGCGCAGCAGGCCCAGTCCATTGAGCGCCAGGCCCTCTTGGATCGTGAGTTCAACGTCGCCCTCAAGGAGGGTGACTTGAACCGCCGCGAGGCGGGGGTCGGCGAGCACGAGAGGGCCCTGGCGGCCAAGGAGAAGCGGTTCCTGGACGACGGCCCCCGGACACTGGCGGCGGCCCAGCAGGAGGTGGCGGAGCTCCGGGCGGTGCGCTCCGCCGAGGCCCGGAAGGTCTGGGAGTTCCTTGGCGGTGCCGACTCGGCTCTGGTGCCGCTCGGCTTCACCCCGATGCGCGTGGGGGAGCCGGCGCAGGAGGTGAGTCAGGTGTTCCCGACGCTTGACTCCACCAGCTCGAGGATATGCTCGTTGGGGGCCATACTCGACAACCAGCTGGAGGGCGAGGGACGGATGCTGGTGAAGGAGGTGGCGACGCACATCCTGTCCTGCTACCGGAGCTGGTACCCCGACGTCTCCCTGCAGCCGGTCCTCGAGGGGACCATTGCCGAGAGGGAAGAGGACGCCAAGTCTGAAGTTTCGGATGCGGTGGTACTCATCGCCTCAAGGTTCCAGCGGAGCGGCTGAGGGCTCCCCGGGCGTCTGTTTAAGCTTTTATCTTTCCGCTTTTGTCTTGTGGCTGGCTGTGGTGATAAACTCTTTATTTGTGTGATGAAAAATCTGTCTGTGGTGCCCTTTTATACTCAGCTTGCTTTTATTTCCAGCAATGTCTTCCAGCTGCTTGTTGTTCATTAACTTCCAGGACCTGCCGTCCCCCAAAGTATGGCCCCCTGACACGCGTGGCCAGTTGTTGTGGGCACACCTGTCATACACTTAGGACTTAGGACGAACGGGTGCATGGGGAGCCTAGGATGCGTAGGTTACATTGTCGTAGCTGAGTATGCAGGTACGTCGACAGCGGGCCCCTGGGGATGCCGCCGGAGCTTCAGTCCCGCGGTGGCCACCATCTTTATTGAGAGGTCGACAGCGGGCCCCCTGGGGGTGCCGCCTGAGTTTCAGGCCGGTGGTGCCCGCCATGTTCAGTGAGGGGTCGACAGTGGGCCCCCTAGGGGTGCCGTCGGAACTCCAGTCCGGCGGTGCCCACCATCTTCAGCGAGAGGTCGACAGCGGGCCCCCTAGGGGTGCCGCTGGAGCTCCAGTCGGGCGGTGCCCACTGTCTTCGCGGGTACTATGATGGTGGTTGCTGGAATAACTTCCTCAAAGACATGTACATAGATCAAAAAAGGAGAAGTAATTCTGTCCGCTGGTCACTTTACCCCTGCTCTTTTTGTAGTGTCGCTTGACTTACGATCCTGGACTGACTCATGGGGCTTGGGTAATTCAGTGCTCCTGCACCTAGGGCTCGTCGTCCATACTACCCAAGGGTGGTCCATCTGGCTCCCAGTACTCGGCTGTAGCGCTGGGGAGGCAGGGCGCACATGCTTAGGGTACGGGACCAGACTAAGCAGGCTGTAGCCCTGGACCTCCCACTCGGCGTAAGCCTTTTCCGGAGGAGACCATCTGGAGACACAGGCCCCCGAGCATTGGAACATCCGAGGCCCCAGGCGCATTGCAGGTACCTCAAGCAACCCCACCTGCAGTCCAGTCAGCAAGGCTCCCACTATTGCTAAAGCAGGGGAAAAACGACAACGCTCATGATAGATCACGAGCTATGGCGGGCTTACAGCAACATCATAAAAATTAAAGGTAATTTTTGAATTGACAAACCCTATACCAGGCAGGGCAACATTCTTTCATTGTAGTTTCTCATAAGTTGGAGCAGACTTTACAAGGGTAATATCCCGGCCTGGGTGTTAGATGGAGTCGAGTGCACCTACTTAGGGTTCTGGACCAGGCTAAGCGGAATGTGCACTCGGAGCCCCATCCCCTTATCCTAAGTGTTGTACTGAGACTATATGTAACTTTTACAATGAAATAGCATTGCCCCAACCCTGGTCTAGGGGTAGAACTTACGGAGGTGCTCGATGTTCCATGGGTTAGGTAATCGTTGTCCATCCTCCGTAGCCAGGCGGACGCATCCTGGGCGGGAAACCTCTGTTACCCGGAAGGGACCCTCCCAACTGGGGGAGAGTTTGTTCGACCCTTCCCGGGAGAGTATGCGGCGCAACACCATGTCGTCTACCTTTAGCTCCCTACTCCGCACGGTCCTGTGATGGTAGCGCCGGAGCGCCTGCCTGTACCGTGCATTTCGGAGAGCCGCTCGCACTCGTCCCTCGTCGACGAGGTCCAGGTCTTCACGCCGGAGCTGGTCCTGCGTGGCTTCGTCGTACCTCCGGGCACGGGGGGAGCCCATGGTAATTTCTAGGGGGAGGACGACCTCTGCCCCGTACACCAAGAAGAAAGGTGTTTCCCCCGTGGCCCGACTGGTTGATGTCCGGCTAGCCCACAACGCACACGGAAGCTCATCCACCCAATTTGCACCATGCTTCTCAAGGTGTGAGAATGTGCGAGTCTTGAGGCCCTTGAGGATCTCTGCATTGGCTCTCTCGACCTGCCCATTGCTCTCTGGATGAGCAACATATGCATAGCAGACTTGGATCCCCAGGTCCTCGCAGTATTCCTAGAACGTTGCACTTGTGAACTGGGTCCCGTTATCAGTGATGATTCTGTTCGGGACCCCGAACCGGCAGACGATCAACTTGATGAACTTTAATGCTGACTGCTTGTTGATGGTGACAACTGGGGCGGCTTCTGGCCACTTGGTGAACTTATCTACGCGACGTAGAGATGCCAGAATCCCCCGACGGCTCTGGGAAAGGGTCCCAGGATGTCCAACCCCCATACAGCGAATGGCCATGAGGGAGGGATCATCTGCAGCGCCTGAGCTGGTGTGTGGATCTGCTTGGCATGGAACTGGCACGCCTTGCATCTCTTTACCATCTCGGCGGCATCCTGGAGTGCTGTCGGCCAGTAAAAGCCATGCCGAAAGGCTTTACCGACCAGCGTGCGGGAGGACGTGTGGTTCCCGCACTCGCCTCCATGGATCTCTGCGAGCAAGTCGCAGCCCTCCTCCCGGGTAATGCATCGCAGTAGGATGTCGTTGGCGCCGCGCCGGTAGAGATCCCCTTCCACCAGCATGTACCTTTTAGCCATGCGAACAATCCTTTATGCCAGGGCATGTTCTTCGGGAAGGATATTGTCTTTCAAGTAGTCCCGGACCTCCGAGATCCATGCATAGGGACTTGCTTGAGCCTCTGGATCTTGTGTGCCCGGTAGCTCGGAGCCCCCGGTGGCGCATACGATCCTTGGCGGACTCCATGGTAGCAGGGTCGCCAGGACTGCCAGCTTCGAGGTGTTGGGCTCGCCCCCTTCGCCCGGTTTGGCTGCCCAGGCGGTTGGTCGCGGTAACGTCCTTGCAAAGACTCCTTGGGGCACTGGGGCCCCTATGGAGGCCTTCGTTGACAGGTCGTCTGCGACATAGTTGTCGGCTCGGGGTACATGGCACAAGTCCAAGACTTCAAAGTCCTTCTCCAGCTTCCGGACGTGCAGCAGGTATGCTGCTAATTGAGGGTCATTGCAGCTGCACTCTCCTTTGGCTTGCTTGATGATCAGTTGAGAATCACCTTTAGTGAGAAGTTGTCGGACATTGAGGGTCAGGGCAGTCTTCAGCCCAAAGATTAGGGCTTCATATCTGCCATGTTGTTTGTCGCCTTGAAGTTGAGGCGCACCATGTACTTGAACTGCTCCCCAGTCGGGGTGAGGAGCAGGACCTCGACCCCAGCCCCTGCTTCCGCGAGGAGCCGTAGAAGTAGAGCTTCCAGGGGGTCTCCGTGAAAACTGGAGCCTTGGGCACCGTTTCGCCGTTGTCCGGGCCCCTCGGGTTGCTTGGCGATGGGGTCCATTCGGCCAAGAAGTCCGCCAGTGCTTGGCTTTTGACCGCATGTCGAGGTAAGAACTCCAGCTCTACTGCCCACTTGGCAATGTTGCCAGTCGAATTGGGGCTGTGGAGTACGGTTTTCAGTGGGAAGGAGGTGACCACTGAAACCCGGTGAGCCTGGAAGTAACGTTGGAGCTTCCTCGACGCTATGAGCACTGCATACAGCAGTTTGTGTACCTCCAAGTATCTTGTTTTTGCTTCATGGAGGACCTCACTGACGTAGTAGACTGGCCGTTGGGAGGTCTGAACCCTCCCTGGGGGTCCGGGGCTCCCTGCAATGCGTCTGCATCCTGGGGAATGTGGCTCCCAGGGTCTAGCTGGGCCTCCGAGGGCTGGGACCCGTAAGACACTTGATCACTAGAACTCACAGCGGGGGGTGGGGTCTCTTCTGGGTTCGGGCCTTGAGGCTTGGCCTCCCCCTCTGGCGCTCCTTCTGGTGCTTGCTGCGGCAGTAGCTCCAGCCGCTCTGCAACCAAGACCATGCTGACCACTTCCGTTGTTGCGGTGATGTACAACAGGAGCGGTTCACCGGGTTCTGGCGCCACCATAATGGGTAGCGTCGTCAGGTGTTTCTTGAGCTCCTGTAAGGCCACTTCAGCTTCCTCAGTCCACTCAAAGGGGCCTAACTTCCGCAGAATCTTGAAGAAGGGCAGGGCTCGCTCAGCCAGTCTTGAGATGAACCGACTGAGGGCTGCCAAACATCCTGCAAGCTTCTGCACGTCCTTGATACGGGCGGGCGGCTGCATCAACTCTATCACCTTGATATTCTCTGGGTTAGCCTCGATCCCTCGGTGCGATACCAAGAAACTAAGGAGCTTCCCTGCAGAGACCCCAAAGACACACTTGTCGGGGTTCAGCATTGTGCGTGTCGTGCGCAGCTTACTGAAGACTCGGGCTAGGTTGTCTAATAGCGATGTGTTGTCCCTGATTTTTACTACGATGTCGTCGACATACACCTCTACCAGATCTCTAATGAGGTCCCCGAATGTCTTATGCATTACACGTACAAAGGTGGGGAGAGCACTCTTGAGACCATAAGGCATGGAGACATAACAATACAAGCCATCTACTGTTATGAAAGCAGTGTGTTCCTCATCTTCCCTAGACATAGGTATTTGGTGAAAACCGGAATACGCATCTAGGAAACACAGAAGATCACAGCCTGTTGTTGAGTCTACTATTTGATCTATCCTAGGAAGAGGGAATGGATCCTTTGGACATGCCTTATTGAGGTTGGTGTAGTCGATGCACATCCGGAGCTTCCCGCCAGCCTTGGGAACGACAACAGGGTTGGCCAACCACCATGGGTGGTGAACCTCCTAGATGAAACCAGCATCGAGCAGCTTCTTGATTTCTTCACGGATGAAGTTTTGCCGCTCGATGGACTATTTCCTGGGCTTCTGCTGTACCGGTCGGGCGTCGGGGTAGATCTACAGATGGTGCTCAATCATCTCCCTGGGGATCCTGGGGATTTGTGATGTTTGCCATGCAAACACATCGACGTTGTCCCGAAGGAAGGTGATGAGCGCGCATTCCTATTTGCTGTCCAAGTTCCCCGCGATACGGGTTGTCTGGGCAGCCTGAGAGCCAATCCTGACGACCTTCACGGGGACATCGTCGTCGTTGGAAGGTTGCACACGGGGTGCAGTAGTGGAGGCTCGCTGCGCCGGGCCTTGCTCTGGCCGACTCTCCTTCGAGCCTCCTGGGGCCGGAGCCCTCCCCGCTGCAAGTGCTTGGAGCTGCTCCAAGGCTGACACTACAGCTGAGCGGTCCCCTCTGATCCTCAGGACACCGGAAGGCGTCGACATCTTCAGGACGAGGTAGCCTAGTGGGCTACAGCCATGAACCTGTAGAGGGCTGGCCTCCCGATGATTGTGTTGAAGGGGAGGTCGATGTCTGCCATGTCGAATAAAACACTCTTCGTACGGTAATTCTCCGGGGTCCCGAAGGTCACCGGGAGGTGTATGTTACCATACGGGAGGATTTGCCCAGGTCTGACACCCGAGAACGGGCTCGAGGGTGTGAGCTGGGACATCGGCAGCTGCAGCTTTCGGAAAGCCGCCGTGGAGATGAGGTTGAGGTCTGCCCCTCCATCTATCAACTCGTGAAAGACCTTCACGTTGGCGATGGTCGGGGACACCAGCAGCGGGAGCACTCCTGCCCCTGCCATGTTCTTCGGGTAGTCAGAAGCGTCGAAGCTGATCGCCGTGCTCATCCACTTGTGGTGGGGAGCCGGACTTGGGGTGGGGGCCACTGCAGCCACTGCCCGTCGTAGGGTTTTCACTGCGTTTCAGGACGTGGGGTCGGTGGCTCCCTCGTAGATGACATGGAGGGTCTTGCGGCGCTCCTTATCACTGCTGGAGTCGGAGTCGCCACCCTTGAAGATGGCCTTGACCGCCCGCTGGGGTTCCTGGAACCCCATCTCGGTGTCATCCTCCTTCTCAGGATCAGCCTTGTGCTTGCACTCCCTCTGGCGGGGGGGGGGGGGGGGGGTGCGCCCTCCTGGCGCTGCTGCCTCTGTTTCTGTTCGCAGAAACGTTCCGCGAACCTCTTCACTTCCCAACACTCGCTAGCACTATGGCTATTTGTACGGTGCACCGATCACTTGAAGTCGGGCTCCTCGGGCTCAGACGACTACCTAGGGCGCTTGTATCGGCGCGACGCCCGGGCTCCACCCGGTGCCGCAGCCACCATTGCCTGGGCTCCGGGCTTTGGCCTGTTCCTGCCACTACCCTTCTTCTTCTTCTTGCCGCTGCTCCTCGCAGAGACCCCTTCCTCAGTCGGGGTGGCTTCCCTTGCTTCTGAGTATGGTTGGGAGTGCCAGTTGCGCCCCTCAGCTGCCCTAGCACATCTGTCTGCCAGGGAGAACAGCTCGGAGACATCACGCACCTCGTGCGTGGCTAGCTTCTCGAGCATCTTCTTGTCCCTCACACCTTGTCTGAACGCAACAATAACCGATGCGCTAGCAACATGAGGGATGGTGTTCCGTACCTAGGAGAACCGCTGGATGAACGATCACAACGACTCCCGAGCGTGCTGTCTAACGGTGTGGAGGTCAAGCTCGGTGTCGGGGCGCTTGTAGGAACTGCCGAAGTTAGCCACGAACTGTCGGCACAACTCATCCCAAAAGGTTATGGACCCCTCGGGCAGGTTCATGAGCCATGATCGAGCTGGGCCGGTCAGGACGACGGGGAAGTAGTTAGCCATAATGGCCTCGTCGCCTCCTGCAGCTAGTATCGCAGTGGTGTAAATCTGTAGGAACTCGCTCGGGTTGAAGCTCCCATCGTACTTCTCCAGCATGTGCGGCTGGAACTTTCGTGGCCAGACCACGAAACGGAGGTGAGGCGCTAGCGCTGCACACCCTTGGCTGGGGCTGACTGGTGCCGGCGGCGGCAGCGCATACCCCGGGTGAGCAGGCGGGCCTACGTACACCTGGTGCTGGGGTGGTGTTGCATACGCCTGTGCAGGAGGTGCGACGTATGCTTGGTGCGGTGGAGGCGCGACGTACGTCTGGTGTGGTGGAGGCACAACATGAGCCTGGGGCACGGGGCCCGGCACGTTGTAATCTGCCTCGAGGTTGCGCCGACGCTCCCTCTGGCGCCCGATGGTGACTCGGCAGTCCTCTCCGGCCCTACGGCGCTGCAGCACGGTTCTCAGATCTGTTGTTGAGATCCTGGTCGAGCGCGAGTCTGTCGTCCATCGGTCGATTGTCGGCGTTCGCGACAATGCTACATGCATCGGCTGGGCATGTGTCTCCCTCAGCGGAGGCGCGTTGAGTGCGGCGGTGATGAGGTGGTCGACGTCATTGATCCACTGCTGAGCCGCTCCCTGAGGAGCATCCCCAGCAGGAGGGTTGTGGAGTAGCGCGCGCGCTGCCGCGAGCGCACTCTCCGGGCTTGCAGCCGGTGACGCTGTGATTGCTGTCACGGCCGGAGTACGCCGTGGGGTGGCGTGTCGGCCTGCAGCCAGCGAAGTGACTGCAGGGCAACGCGAAGGTCCTGACCTTCCTGCCCTAGAGCAGTATGACGCCTGATCCTCCGCCACTGTCTGTCGCCGTGACTGCGCCCTCGATGAACCAGCATTGGATTGGTCGTTCACCATTGCTGCTGGTGGAGATCATGACGGGGAAAAAGCCCCCTACCTGGCGCGCCAAATGTCGAAGGTTGTAAACGACACTTCCCCCGGACCTGCTTAGAGAGCGGCCCGCGGAGGTTCTTTGGATTCACGAGGGATAGTCCCAGAAGATCGAACACAGCAGGGTGGTGAACACAGGGGATTTACGTGGTTCGGGCCACCGGAGCGTAATACCCTACGTCCACGGGAGTGTTTGTGTATTGCCTCCCTTGAGCGTGCATGAGCCCTGGTCTAAATTTTCGTCCCTTGTGAAGGTCGTCTGCAGAGCCCTTTTATAGTTCAAGGACACTGCAGTCACAAGGTGGGTCCCAGTACCCGACAGGTGGTCCTAGGGAGAGCCAAATCCTATACAAGATCTAAGATTAATTGCTATCTACTTCCCTTTGTCAGGGATGTCAATGCGCCGTCCCGCCACGTCGTGCGCCAGAGCTACACATAGTTGGTGATGGTGGCCGTGCACGTCTCGTTCGTCTTGTCCTTGGGGCCCATTCGCCCGTCTTGCGGCGTGGGTCTGTACCGGCTACTCGGACAAGACAGGACACTGGAGCCTTGACTTTCGCATGCGCGACTCAGGCTGCCTAGGGAAGGCGCACGTACTTAATGCCTATCTAAGCAGCGCACGCGTTCCTTTACTGCGGCTTCCTACCGCACTGAGTTGGTCATTCGCCACGTGGTTGCATCGGAGCCTGCCTCTAAAGGAAGTAAGGCGCTTGACGGAATAGGCCACGTGGCGCATTCGTAGCCCACCCCTATGGAGGGGTGGAGGCTCAGCCCTGCTGGCCACGTGGTAGCTCCGGTGCCTTGCCCTGCGAGGACGCGAGCTTGGCCCTGAGGTCCCGATTGGCCACGTGGCGGCTCCGGAGCCCGCCTCAGCAGGGTGGCGTGGGTCCAGTCCTGCCGGCCACGTGGCAGCATGGGAGCCTCCGCCGACGGGGAGGTAGGATCTGGTCCTTCCCTCCTCAACGTGGCAGCTTCGGATTCGGTCTCTTAGGCAAAGGCGGAGTCCTTAGCGGTTTTCTCCTATGCGTGGGGGTATCTGGTCTGCGGGTACCGACAGACACCTCTCCCAAATCCTTGGAATATTGAGCACCTCCGTAAGTTCTACACTTAATATCACAGAGGTGAGTCTGTACTAACTTGAGGTGTATGTTATAGAGTCATTGTACAGAGTCAGGTAGTTCCTCCGGGAGAACAACCGGACCTTTCCCGGAAGGTCCGCAAAGTTCATGCAACACTTGTCACAGTCTCAGAACTAAAAGTGTGGCTTGCTACCCTGGGTCAAACGAGAAATGAAACACGCTTAGCCTGGTTCCATACCCTAAGAGTGTACTCGTTTCCCCTGTACCCCAGACCTATAATGAAAGACATCTTCATGTGAAACAGACTCCACGTGCATTTATTTTGTACAGGCTCAACATTTTTTATTTTTCTCTTTCTTGTCTATGACAAAGTTGTGCAATTCTTAAGAAATTTTAGTTCGATCAGTTCATGTACAATTGGAGCTGTATTGTCAATTCTTTTGGATTCAAATTTTGTTCATGGCCCACTCGCCTAAATGCCGCCAAGCCAATCTAGGGCTGGAGTGTGCTATCGACTTAGCCTGGTCAAGCACCCTAAGTACGCCACTCTACCTACACCCCGGCAGGCTGAAGTAAGGCGGGTCCAAGTACAATTGGATCTGGAAGAAAGAAGACAACGCATTCGGTTGTATTCAGAATTGTGTTTGACCTAAAACTTTCTTGGGAATAGTAAGCCGCGATGAAGTTATAGGCAAGGAGCGAATTTTACTATTTTCTTGGCTTCAGTGTGCAGGAAAAATAAAGAAACCATGTTGATGGAGAAAAGCCGGAGCTAACAAAGCTTCGTCTCCCCTTAGGTGGCTTGTGATCGATGTTAAACATTGAAAACGAGCATTACCGGAGCAAACAAGCTCCGACAAAGCTACGGGGGCCAGCCATCGATGCAGAATAAAAGATGGTGAGAAGACCCCATAAGCGGAGTCTGCTGCCGACAAGCTACGCGTCGGCAAAGGTCACTGCCGGAGCTACTAAGCTCCGACACCCCGGAGGGCTAAATATCGATGCTCTACGAGTTGATAGGGACTATTGACGGAACTACTAAGCTCCGACGGTAGTCAATGCCGGAGCTTCTGAGCTCCGACGACCTTAGGGGGCCTTCACTATCAAAGACTTCGGACCTACACTCATCAAGTTCGAAGCAAACGAGTCTTCAACAAAACACAATATCCTCTTGGTACATGTTCACAATCAAATTGTGTACATCTACCAGGGGGGCAAGTGAAGATAGAAGTGTTGAAGACAAAAAATGAAATTCATTAACAAATTGTGGATTTCATTCATCTGGAGACAAGGGATTACAAAATTGGGGAAGAAAAAGAGAGAATACAAGTGGGAGCTACAGAGATGGTCCTAGACCCTACGGAAGAACTGGGCGACCTTCGACACGTTGGCTCGGGTGGCTTCACCTTCTCCTTCGACGATACCTTCAAGCACCGAGTCGAGAGGAAATTGAGGATCCCGGCTGGTGTAGCACATCAACACATACTCTGCGACATTCTTCTCCAGGGACTGCCCCTCAGCCTCCAACTGGTCCGCGATGGCGTCACCCACCTTGGAGAGTTTGTCAACCGCCGAGCTCAACGCTTGCAACGCCAGGTCCGGCCCCAGCTCCGGATCATCCGGACGCACAGGACTGAAGCCCATTGGTGTCAGCGCATCGTTGGCTTTGCTCAAGAACTCCAAAACTTGTAGGGAGTCCGCAGTCCTCAAGCCCTTCAGTTCTTCCAAGGATCTTTTGGCCGCTGCCAGTTCAGAATTCTCACGAGCAAGGCGCTCAGCCTCTTTGGCATTTTGCTGAATCTTTTCAGCAACCTGCTTCTCGAGTTTTCTGAGCTCCTCCTCTTGGAGGTGGATCTTGTTCTGGCGGTCGACCAGGTCCTTCTCCCGGCCCTTAACTTTCTTCTCCCTGGCAGCGATGGCACACTCTTGCTTGTAGAGTTCCTGCCCTCGCACCCAGGCCTTCTCCTCCTCCTCAACGCAACGCTCCTCCAATTTCTTGGTGCGTTCATCGAGGCCCTTGTCAACCAGAGCCACCTTTTCAGCGAGCTCCTCCTCCCTCTTCAAGACATCATCCCGCAGCTCTAGGAGTTTTTGCTCTTCGTCTTCGAGCTTCTTCTCCCTCTCCTCAAGTGCCTCCTGGCGTTTGCTGAGGCTAGTGTTAATGGCTTCAAGCCTTTCTTGGCGATCATCAACCGCACAATTAGCTGCCTTGGTCTGCTCATAAATGGCCCAGGATTGAGTGTCGATGGCACGAGTCAAGCTCTCCCTATCATCCAATAATTTGCCTCAGTATTCGAGGCGGACCTTCTCCTGTTTGATCCACTCCTTGTCGTCTGCCAGCCTCGACTGCGCCAGCTTGGTCTCGAAGTAGAGCCGATTACGCCACCGCCTAAGGGTTTGGAGCTCCTCTTCAAGAGTCTTGCTGTCGTGGTAGAACGCCAGTTGGACTTGACGCAGACTGGAGCAAGCGTTGTCAATGGACAATGGCAGGGTAATAGGGTTCGGACCTGCTGGGGTCTCCTCCGCTGGTTCCAGCGGGTTCTCGCTTACAAAAATTGGGTCCCACTCCACAAGAGTGGTCCCCTGAGACTCCACGGCACTAGGGTCATCCTCTGGTATAGCCTCAGTCGCCACCGAGGAGGGTCCCGCAGAAGAAGTTCTGACCTCCCGAAGTGGTTCCGAAGGCCCTGCCGCCAGGTCTTCATTTGCCCCCTCGGGCAGGGGGCCAGCGACTTCATCAGGGCACCCTGGCTCAGCAGCAGGTACCTCCGCCATCATCACTTCTGGAGCATGGGCTACTTCCGGCTCCGGCTTGGGCTCCTCCTCCACTGGTGGCTCGGGTGTTGGCGCCTCAACCATCGTGGGTTCGAGTGTTGATGTCTCCGCAACGACCGGCTCGGGCGCCGAAAGGTCAACAACAACCGACCCTGAGGCCAGAGCTTCAACCTCAACCGGCTCAGGCGCCGGAAGGTCTTCAACTGCAACCGGCTCTGCAGCCGAAGATTAAGTGGCAACCGGCTCTGAGACCGGAGCTTCGGGGGTAGCCGGCTCAACCGCCGGGACTCCTTCAACATCTGGCTCACTCGCCGGGACTTAAATAACCTCCGACTCAACCGCTGGGGCTCCAACAATTTCCAGCTCTGGGGCTGGAATCACTGCTTCCTCCGGCTTAGCGGCCGGAGCTTCCAACATCTCAGCATCAAGACCTGGGGCTTCAACCTCCGGGGCAGGTGCCGCTGGCGCATCTTCTCTCCCGTGGCCCGACGCTACCATGGGAGTCTTGGGGGATGAGTCGAGGTCCATGACCACGACAGCTGGCGCCGGAGCTGCCGCAGCTTCAGCCACCACTTGGGACGGCACAGGGACAGGAGCAGAAGCCTCCGCCCTCACAGCTTCAGCTGCTGTGGCTGAGGGCAGAGCCTCACTCCTCTTCTTGGGGACGTTGCAGATGATGGATGAAGAAACTTAAAAAATAGTTACTACAACAAAACAACTGTCCGAGGTAAAGATTAAAAATTACCTCAGAAGGCTTCCGCACCAGCTTGCACGAAATCTCTTTCCCGGGCGTTCTGGACTGACCATGGCCGCCGCCGGCGTGGTAGCTCTGGAAGCCCCCCCGGAACTTGTTGCAAGCATGGGCATTTCCTTAGTCGAGGCCCCCCTCGACCGGGAAGGACCTCCGGACCCAGAGACCTCAGCTGGCCCTGGTACTGGAGTCACATGCCCGGGGCTAGCACCTCGGGAAGACACTGCTGCAGATGCAGTCGCTGCAGTTGTAGAAGACCTCCCCCTCCGGAGGGAAGGAGCTGCTGCAGAGGGTGCAGGCCTGACGGACCTTCCGTCGGCATGCTTCAGCTTCCTCTTCCGGCTCGAGGGTTTGGCCGCCGGATCCTTGCCCTTGCCGACGACTTCGGTCCTTGGCTTCAGGGCAGAGGCGGAGCCACCTTCAGAATCCCCAGGGATCACCACCGTGGAAGCCGATCGTCTCTCAACGACACCGAGGTCGTCAAGCACCGGCATCATCCGCCGGAGCCCCCTGCTGAAATTCCACATTCAGAGGGAGGAAAGCTGGTGGCGGGGTCAAGTCATCACCCGCGACGTCGATGCCGTGCTGGAACTTCTTGAGATGAAACTCCAAGGTCACCCCCTCCATGTTGGACTTCAGCCCGGTCTCGACCCGATCGTCGTCCATCACACTGTTGAGGGACCAAGCGATTTTTTCTCTCCTCTTCAGCGGTGCCTGCCTGTTGACCAGGAAATTGCAAAATACCGCCTGAGGAGTTAATCCTCCCTCCACACAATGGCAGATCCTGGTCAGAGCAGGGTTGAAGGCATCCGACAGCACCGGAGCTTCACTCCAGACTGCAGTGTCGATGTTGGGGAGGCCTTCGGGCAGCTCTAGCTTCTCGTGCTCCTCCACCCGGATGACTATCCAGTCTTTCTTCCAATCGTCCCACTTTCCAGAGGAAAACGACCTGAGGTACTTGAATGGGCACTTCTTGCGCTTCACAAAGTAGTAGAAGCCAAGGTACTCATCACCCCTTCCAGTGGTATGGACGGTGAAGAAGGTCCGGAAAAGCTTAATGCAGGGGGATGCCCACCCGCATTTCACAGAAGTGGATGAAGACAGACACTAGAAGAATGGAGTGGGGGCCAAGGTGGTACAACTGTAGACCATAGAAGTCTAGCAGTATCAAGAAAAAGGAGGAAAAGGGTGGGATCAACCCCACCGTGGCGTACGCAGAAAAGTACACCATCTCGCCGGCGTGCTCCTTCTCGAAGGGGAGCTCTCCCCCGGCGCGGACCAGGTGGTTGAAGAAGTCCGGGGACCACCCCATGAGGGTCCGAACCTTCTTCAAGTCACATTCGGTCTTCAAGCGGCTCTTGTGGAGACCCAACTCCATCGCAGCACAGGGAGGCAAGGGAGGAAAAGCAAGCACAAGTTTGGGACTTTGAGCGCAAGTTCAGATGAGAGGCGTAAAGAACCCCAGACGGTGCGCGCTTTCCTTATTAAGTAAGCCTCCGCAACGCTTGGATGGAAACCATAGGGAAGCCAAAGATACTATTCAAAAATTTCACCCTGCCGATGACAAGAGGGCCCGGGATCACCCCGACGATCAAGTCGAGGTTCTTAACCAGGCGAACGGTTGTCATCATGAAAGGTGGGAAGCCCGAAGGCGGTGGCCTGACAAGGCGCGCGGAACCGATACAATTTTTGTATCGGGAACTGGCGACCTTCAATTGCGTGAGATCCGCACGCTAAAGATCTCATTTGCCGCACCCAGGATATGCCACGCGGCGAGGATTTAACTCCAAAACTACCGCCAACGGCACATCTGAAGACCTTTGAAGACTCGGCTCAAAAGTCGAAGGATGGACCCACCTCTGGCGGAATGACTTCACCCAAGGGGTCATCCCCAGAGGTGAGCCCAGGGGGCCACTGTCAGTACACTGAGTACCGTATACCCCTTGAGATTGCAAAGATCTCAAGGAAATGTCATCTACTTGATTTGAAGACCTTTAGAGGCCCACATGTCAGACATAACCGGACCCGCTTCCCCAACATGGTTAGTCCCAGGGTCGCTACGTGTACCATCAAACCGGAGCTACCGCCCACAAGGGGGAAGCTCTGGGCTATGTACCATAACGGCACCCCCGGACCTAACCCCAGACCGAGGGAAGCTCCAGAACTGACACGTGTCTAGTGGCACCGGACCTATCTGTTCCCCACAGTATGCTCCGGAGCTGCCACGTGTCCAACCGTCGGATCTTCAGCCTCAAACCTCCGGTAGAATCCACAACGGCTCCGAATCTTCAAAGGGGAATCAAGGACTTGAAGACCCAATTAAGTGTCATTAATACTATGTTAATGACACACGATCGGACGACCTTTATTACCAGTAATGGCGCTGTCAAAGCCCGTAACTCGATCATTAAGGGTAATTAAGTGCATCAAATATGTATCAATACTAGTAACCACCGGGGCCACATGTCGGACCAGGCCAACTTGTAACGGCCTGTCCTTGTACTATAAAAGGACAGGCCGACGATACATAGGGGGGGTCTGATCGGAGAACATAAGATCTGATCTGATCTGGTCTGATCGGCTGGCACACGCTCTCAACTCACGTCACCTGAGTTGATTTCATACATACAATACAACACCAACACACCCCATGGAGTAGGGTATTACGCTCAGGCGGCCCGAACCACGTAAATCTTTGTGTCTCCTGTGTCATTTTACATTTCACCTTCTTGAATCTTCGCGCGCCCACACCGAACCTCAAACTCCGCAAACACTTTTAGTAGTGTCGGGATATCTGCTTGATCAAAACCACCGACAACTGTGATGTCATTTGGGTTAACCAATGCTCCTGCCTACTTCATGACTCTAATGAACCGAGTGTTCGTGCAAGAGTTAGACAAGTTTGTCGTTGTCTTCATTGATGATATTCTTATATATTCTCAGGGTAAGGAAGAACACACACAACATTTGCGAATTGTTCTAGAAATACTCCGAAGTCATGAACTATATGCCAAGTTTAGCAAATGTGAATTTTGATTACGAAAGGTCAGCTTTCTTGGACATGTTCTGACAGCTGAAGGAGTTGTAGTCGATCCAAAGAAGGTTCAAGATGTATCATCTTGGGAGCAACCAACATCAGTTTCGCAAATTCGTAGTTCTCTGGGTTTGGCAGGCTATTATCGGAGGTTCATTGAAGGATTCTCTAAACCGGCTCGACCAATGAAAGAATTGCTCAAGAAGGACAAAAAGTTCGTTTGGACCGAAGCATGTGAGTTGAGTTTTCAGAAGTTGAAGAAAAGGCTAACCACATCACCAGTACTAGTCCTGCCAGACATTCATAAGAACTCTATCATTTACTGTGATGCTTCGAAACGAGGTCTCGGATGTGTTCTAATGCAAGAAGGTCGAGTGGTAGCTTATGCCTCTCGCCAGCTAAGGCCGCACGAGCAGAACTATCCGACACATGACTTGGAATTGGGTGCAGTAGTGCATGCTCTGAAAATTTGGAGACACTATTCAATCGGAAATAAATGTTAGATCTCTACGGACCAAAAGAGTCTCAAATATATCTTCACTCAGTCGGACCTCAACATGAGGCAACGAAGATGGTTAGAGTTAATCAAGGATTATGATTTGGAAATCCATTATCATCCGGGTAAAGCAAATGTGGTAGCTGATGCCCTTAGCAGGAAAGCCTATTGCCACCACTTGGTGACACAAGTACCGCAGTTGTGCGATGAGATGTGGAAGTTGAACCTAAGGGTTGTACCTCACTCCTACAACTACAATCTTAGTGTTCAACCTGTTCTGGATGAACAAATCAAGAAGGCTCAATAATAGGATGAAAAGTTGATGGAGATCAAAGCACATACCGATGAAGACAAGGCTCCAGATTTCAGAGTCGATAGAGATGGAATATTGTGGTTCAAGAAGCGGTTATGTGTGCCTTCACAATGCTAGTACCGGAATACCATCTTGGATGAAGCTCATAACTCTGCATACTCTATTCACCCTGGAGCTACCAAGATGTACTTGGATCTTAAGGAGAAGTATTGGTGGGTCGGCATGAAGGGTGACATAGCAAAGTTCTTGGCCCACTATGATGTGTGTCAGAGGATCAAGGTTGAGCATCAGAAGCCAAGCGGCCTACTCCAACCGTCGATCCCAATTTGGAAATGGGATGAGATAGGGACGGATTTCGTCACAGGTTTGCCAAGAACCAAGAATGGTAACGATTGTGTATGGGTAGTTGTTGATCGTCTCACGAAGGTTACACACTTTATTCCTGTGCGCACTACCTACGGTGGAGATAAGCTAGCTAAGTTGTACATAGATTGTATTGTGAAGCTTCATGGTGTGCCATCAAAGAATAGTCTCGGATCGAGGTACCCAGTTCACATCCAGGTTTTGGAGAAGTCTTCAGATAGCACTTGGTACTAAGTTAGACTTCAGCTCAACATACCATCCTCAGACAGATGGACAGATCGAAAGAGTTAACCAAATCTTGGAGGATATGTTGAGAGCCGTTGTACTCACCTACGACAAGATTGGGAAGACAATTTTCCATACGCCGAGTTTTCCTACAACAACAGCTATCATACCAGCATCAAGATGCCACCGTTTGAAGCTCTCTATGGAAGGAAATGTCGTACACCGCTCATGTGGTCAGAGGTGGGTGATCGTATCGTGGAGCAACCAGACTTCATCGTAGAAGGAGAAGACAAGGTAGCGGAAATTCGAGCAAATATAAAGGCCACTCAGCCTCGCCAAAAAAGCTATGCAGACAAGAGGAGGCGAGAACTCAGATTTGAAATCAGGGATCATGTGTATCTTAAAGTGTCTCCGATCCGTGGCACGGGTAGATTTCATGTGCGGGGAAAGTTAGCCCCTCGATACATTGGTCCTTTTCCAGTCTTGCAAAAGATGGGAGCAGTAGCTTATCAGATTTGTCGGTACCCTAGAAACCGTACACCCCTTGAGGTTACAAAGATTTCAAAGGAAAGTCACCTACTTGGTTTGAAGACCCTCGGAGGCCCACTTGTCAGACATAACCGGACCCGCTTCTCCAACATGGTTAATCCCTGGGTCACCACGTGTACAACCAAACCGGAGCTACCGTCCACAAGGGGGAAGCTCCGGGCCACGTACTGAAATGGCACCTCCGGACTTAACCCCAGACCGAGAGAAGCTCTGGACTTGACACGTGTCTGGTAGCCCCGGAGCTACCTACTTCCCACAGCAAGCTCCGGAGCTGCCACGTGTCCAATCGTCGGACCTTTCAGCCTCTAACCTCCGGAAGACCTTGTAACGGCTCCGGACCTTCAAAGGAGAGCCAAGGACTTCAAGACCCGATTAAGTGCCATTAATGCCATATTAATGACACTTAATCGGACGATCTTAACACCAGTAACGATGTTGTCAAAGCCCGTTACAGGATCATTAAGAGCAATTAATCGTGTATCAATACTAGTAACCGCTGGGGCCACATGTCGGGCCAGGCTAGCTTGTAACGGCCTGTCCTTGTACTATAAAAGGACAGGCCGACGATACACTTAGGGAGGTTCACGCACGGACGATCATACGCACCCCACACGTTCGTGGCAAGCTCTTACCGCTAATACAACACCAACACGCCCGTGGAGTAGGGTATTACGCTCAGGCGGCCCGAACCACGTAAATTCTTGTGTCTCCTGTGTCAAACTCCTATTCACCTTCTTGAATCTCCGCATGCCCACACCGAACTTCAAACTCCCCAATAACTTTAGCAGTGTAGGGAGATCTGCCAGCTCCAACCGCCGACAGTTGGCGCGCCAGGTAGGGGCGCCTGAGATTTTTGAGAATGGTGAACTCCGCTGCTGGATCATCCAACGGCCAACCTGCTGCTCAGGCTGTTGGGGGCAATCCCTCCAATAGATAGCCACCAGCAGGAGCCTCAGCACCAGCAGGAGCCACACTCCCACCACCACCATCTTCTCCAGTAAATCGTGCTGGGCAACGTGATGGTGCGCCGGTGTCGCTTACTGCGTCGGCGAGTCATGACAACCCGAAACACGCGCTCCATGCAGCGCGTGCTCTTCTCCAATGTCCACCACCTCCGGATGCATCTCGGGATGCACTGGAGCAATGGAGGGCCGATGTGGAGCATTTGGTCGCAGCAGCGGCCGAACGCCTCAACAACCAGGGTCTTCCTCCTTCGGGACGAGCCCTGTCGCAGCGGCGGACTTTGTCTGGAAGACTTGGTCCGCACGCCTGCAATAGCAGGAGATGTGCTGCGTCTCAACAAGTGACGTCATTGCCCTCTGGGGCTCGACGTACTCACACAGTATCCAGACTTTCGACTCACGACCTACGGGCGGAGCTTGATCGCCGATACCGCCAGCAGGACGGCCGAGTCCATATTGAGCGTGCCCGTGAAAGACGGGAAGCTCAGGACCTTTCTACTCTGGAAGGAGTAGGAGGAGGCTGTTCAGCCCTAGCCATGCACCTGCGCATGGTTAGATGGTCACAGAAGTTCCGGACTCACCTGCCGGAAAAATTCGACGGGACTGTTAACCCCGCCGAATTCCTTCAGATATACTCCACTGCAATCTTGGCAGCTGGAGGAAACGAGGCCGTGATGGCCAATTACTTTCCAGTGGCCTTAACTGGGACTGCCAGGTCCTGGTTTATGAGCCTTCCACCCAACTCTATCAACAGTTGGGAGGAGCTGTGCCGACAATTCACTGCCAACTTCGGGAGTTCATACACCCGACCAGGCACTGAACTGGACCTTTTTGCGGTCGTGCAAAAAGGGGGAGAATCTTTGCGGTCCTTCATCTAGAGGTTCTCTCAGGTACGAAACACTATCCCTTCTATCTCAAGCGCTTCTGTCATTGTGGCATTCAGACAGGGCGCACGAGATAAGAAGATGTTGGAGAAGCTGGCGATCAAGGAGATCACCAGCGTCACGGAACTTTTCAGCCTGGCAGATAAATGTGCCAGCGGAGGGCCGTGAGATGCACTCCAAACCAGACTCGGAGGATCACATAAAATCCTCCAAAGAAGAAGCCGCTACCTCCGGGGGTGGCAAGAAGAAAAAGAAGACCAACGGCAAGAAAAAGATGTCGGCCGGTACATTCAACGTTGCAGCTGCTGCAACTCCGGGTGGCCGGGGGCCACGCCCCGAGAAGCGACCTCGACCGTCTTCTGAAGACGGTGGCAAACCCAAAGTGTGGTGTCCCATTCACAAGATGGGTAGCCACAGTTTGGAAGACTGCCGGGAGGTCCAAAACCTTGCCGAGCGCTACAGCAAGCGCCGGGAAGAATCTCCTTTCCGACAGAGGGAAGGAAAGCAAAAGGTCGACGAAGCTCCGGCTGAAGAGGAGTTAGGGTTTCAGGATCCAAAAAAGGTCCTGAAGGCCGTCTACACCTCCGTCGACGATGATTCTGACGTCTCTGACAACGAGCGTCGGAAGACCATGAACACCATTTTTGGTGGATCATGGGATATCACCTCCCGTCGCGTCATCAAGACTATGCGTCGGGATATGGCCGCTGTAGCCCCTACAGTCAGGCCGGAACCTCACCGAAAGTGGATGGACACAGCCATCACTTTTGATGCTTCGGATTGTCCCCGGAGCATGGTTGGAGCAGGACAGTTACCCTTGATGGTATCTCCTACCATCAACAACATCCAGCTCCACCACGTCATGGTAGACGGAGGTTCGGGGCTCAACCTCATCAGCTTCGAAGCTTTCACTAAGCTTCAGCTCCGACCTTCGGATCTCCACCACTCTCGACCTTTCTCCGGAGTAGGTCCGGGGGCCATCACCCCACTTGGAGCTATTACTCTCCCTGTTACCTTCGGGACACGGGAGAAGTACCGCACCGAGAAGTTGTTCTTCGACGTCGCGATGATCAACTTACCCTTCAATGCCATCTTGGGTAGACCTGCCCTGTACAAATTCATGGCAGTTGCTCATTATGGATACCTGGTGTTGAAGATGCCAACACCAGTAGGCGTTCTCTGGATCCGCAGAGATCGCACCGCTGGAGTAACTCCTCTGGAGGAACTCCACGCACTCACCACGGCGCAAGAGGAGGACTCCAAACAGGAGCAAGCTCCGAAATCCCCGAGCATTCGTCAACGAGGCTCGACCTCTGCACCCTGTGTGCAGCCAAGCGGTGACACCGACATTCCCGTCAAAGTCGTCCAAATTGGTTCCGATGCCGCTCAAACCACCCGTATATCGGGAGGGTTGAACAACAAATAGGAACTCGCGCTCATCACTTTCCTCCGGGCTAACGTTGACGTGTTTGCTTGGCAACCGTCACAAATGCTTGGGATCCCCAGGGAAGTGATTGAGCACAATCTAAAGATCTACCCCGATGCCCGGCCTGTGCATCAGAAGCCTCGAAAGCAATCCGTAGAGCGGCAGAACTTCATCCGAAAAGAAGTAAAGAAGCTACTTGAAGCCGGATTCATCCGAGAAGTCTTCCATCCAAAATGGCTGGCGAACCCAGTCGTTGTGCCCAAGGCCGGCGGGAAGCTTCGGATGTGCATCGACTACACCACACTAAATAAGGCATGTCCAAAAGATCCATTCCCACTACCTAGAATAGATCAGATAGTGGATTCCACCTCCGGGTGTGAATTATTGTGTTACCTAGACGCATATTCTGGGTATCACCAAATCAGGATGTCTAGGAAGGATGAAGAGCATACTTCATTCATCACAGTAGATGGATTGTACTGTTACACAGCCATGCCATTTGGTCTCAAGAATGCAGCTTCAACTTTTGTACGAGCTATGTACAAAACTTTTGAAGAACTCATCAGAGACATAGTGGAAGTGTACGTCGATGACATCGTGGTCAAGGTCAAGAACAAGGAGTCACTCCTAGACACCTTGCAGGTTGTCTTCGACAAGCTGCGGGCCACCCGCACAAAGCTAAACCCGGACAAGTGCGTGTTTGGGGTTAGCTCCGGAAAACTTCTTGGTTTCCTGGTAAGTCACCGGGGCATAGAAGCTAATCCGGCGAAGATAAAAGCCATTGAAGAGATGCGGCCACCAACCCGCATCAAAGACGTCCAAAAGTTAACTGGGTGTCTAGCAGCCCTCAGCCGGTTCATATCAAGACTGGCGGAACAGGAACTTCCCTTCTTCAAGTTATTGAGGAAGTCTGGACCATTCCAATGGTCCGAAGAAGCAGAGAAGGCATTCCAGGAGCTGAAACAGTTCCTCACCACCCTACCAATTCTGGTAGCTCCGAATCCTGGTGAGCCTTTGCTGCTTTATATTTCAGCTACTGATGAAGTCGTCAGTATGGTTCTGGTTGCGGAGAGACCGGAACTACCCCACACTCAGGAATCCAGACCCCTTCGGGAGGGTCCGGAGGTTCCTGAAAGCGAGTCTGGGTCCCAGCTCCTAGATTCAAACCCACAAGAAGTCACTTCAGGGGACCTAGACCCCTCCGGGAGGGTCCGGGTCATTTCTGAAGAAGCTCCGGGTTCCTCCAGCCAGAACCCGGAGGTCCCCGAAGAGAATCCGGACCCCTACGAGAGGGTCCGGATCAATGAAGAGGAAGCTCCGGACCCCTCCGGGAGGGTTCGAACCATTCAACGCCCGGTATACTTCATTAGTGAAGTATTACATGATGCCGAGACTCGATACCTAGAGGTGCATAAGCTGCTTTATGCAGTTCTTATTGCATCCAGGAAGCTTCGACACTACTTCCAAGCTCACAAAGTCTCGGTGGTGACCTCTTATCCACTTCGAGCAATCCTGCATAATCCCAATTCAACTGGGAATATTGCAAAGTGGGCAGCGGAATTGGCTGAATTTGATCTTGAATTTATTTCAAGACAAGCAGTCAAGAGTCAAGCTTTGGCAGATTTTGTGGCAGAATGGACTCCCTCTCCATCAAATCCAGGGGGCCCCAGCGAGCAGAAGACGGAGCATCAAGCTCCAACCTTCACCGAGCCTCACTGGACCCTCTTCTTCGACGGCTCCATGCAGAAGCAGGGGGCCGGAGCTGGAATCCTTCTCCTTGCACCGACTGGGGAGAAGGTGAAATACATGGTACACCTTGACTTCAAGGCAACCAACAACATGGCGGAGTATGAAGCACTCATCTACAGACTGAAGGTGGCACTATCATATGGTGTCAAGCAACTGCTGGTCAAAGGAGATTCACAACTCATCATCAAGCAGGTGAAGGGTGAATGCTCCTGCAATAATCTCCAGCTAGCTGCTTACCTCCTTGAAGTCCAGAGGCTTCAGAAGGACTTTGAAGTCCTAGACCTCCATCATGTTCAGCGTACCCATAACGCCGAAGCTGACGAACTCTCGACTAAAGCGTCAACCGGAGCTCCGGCTCCTGACGGAACCTTTGTGCGGAGGTTGTCAAAGCCAACAGCTCAGCCTGCCGAACTGAGCGAAGGGGGCGAGATCAGCATCCCGAAGCTGACGGTCCCGATGGCCCTGTTACCATGGCAGCCATCAAGGGTCGTAGGTGCTGCCGGGAGCTCCGAGCAAACCAGCACGCAAGACTCAAAAGCTCAAGCTGGCTCTGATGCATGGATCTCAGAGATCCGGAGCTACTTGAAAGACAACATCCTTCCTGACGATGATGTATCCGCTGACCGGGTAGTCAGATTGGCTAAAAGATACACGCTGGTGGAAGGGGATCTCTACCGGCGCGGTGCCAACGGCATCCTAATGCGGTGCATCACAAGGGAAGAAGGCTGCGAAGTTCTCGCAGAAATCCATGGAGGCGAGTGTGGGAACCACGCATCTTCCCGCACGCTGGTCGGAAAAGCCTTTCGGCATGGCTTCTACTGGCCTACAGCGCTCCAGGATGCCACTGAGCTGGTGAAGAAATGTGAAGCATGCCAATTTCATGCAAAGCAAATTCATACACCGGCTCAGCCCTTACAAATGATACCTCCTACATGGCCCTTCGCTGTGTGGGGGATGGACATCTTGGGACCCTTCCCAAGAGCCGTCAGAGGTTACAAGTTCCTGTACGTCGCCATTGACAAGTTCACCAAGTGGCCAGAAGCAACTCCAGTTGTGACGATCAACAAGCAATCTGCTATCAACTTTCTGCAATCCATTGTAAGCAGATTTGGAGTCCCAAACAAAATCATCACTGATAATGGGACTCAATTCACAAGCTCCGCATTCCAAGGATATTGCAAAGACCTCGGCATACAAGTTTGCTACGCCTCCGTAGCTCACCCAGCCAATAATGGCCAAGCCGAGAGAGCAAATGCTGAAATCCTTAAAGGACTCAAAACGCGCACCTATGAGCGCTTGAAGAAACATGGATCCAACTGGATCGAAGAGCTTCCGCCCACTTTATGGGCTAATAGGACATCTCAAAACCGTTCAACTGGAGAGACACCCTTCTTCCTGGTGTATGGAGCTGAAGCAATCCTTCCTCCGGAAATCACCTTGGGTTCACTCCGGGTCCGGACCTTCGACGAAGCCGCGCAGGACCAGCTCCGGCGTGAAGACCTAGACCTCCTTGAGGAGGGAAGGTGCCAAGCAGCTGTTCGGAATGCCCGATATCGTCAAGCTCTACGGCGTTATCACCAGCGGCATGTACACAACCGACAGCTCGAGGAAGGCGATCTGGTGCTACGGAGAATACTATCCAGAGAAGGGTTAAACAAACTCTCCCCCGGCTGGGAGGGGCCCTTCCGAGTGATTAAAGTATCCCGTCCCGGAAGCGTTCGCTTGGCTACCGAGGATGGGACACCTCTCCCAAATCCTTGGAACATCGAGCACATCCGTAAGTTCTACACATAATACCACGGAGGTGAGTCTTGAGTAACTTGAGATGTATGTTATAGAGTCATTGTACAGAGTCGGGTAGTTCCTCCGGGAGAGCAGCCGGACCTTTCCCGAAAGGTTCGCAAAGCTCATGCAGCACTTGTCACAGTCCCAGGACTAAAAGTGCGGCTAATTACCCTGGGTCAAACGAGAAATGAAACACACTTAGCCTGGTTCCGTACCCTAAGAGTGTACTTGTTTCCCCTGTACCCCGGACCTATAATGAAAGACATCTTCATGTGAAATAGACTCCACGTGCATCTATTTTGTACAGGCTCAACATTTTTATTTTTCTCTTTCTTGTCTATAACTAAGACGTGCAATTCTTAAGAAATTTTAGTTCGACCGATTTATATACAATTCGAGTTGTATTGTCAATTCTTTTGGATTCAAATATCGTTCATGGACAACTCGCCTGAAAGCCTCCAAGCCAATCTAGGGCCGGAGTGTGCTATCGACTTAGCCTGGTCAAGCACCCTAAGTACGCCACTCTACCTACACCCCGGCAGGCCGAAGTAAGGCGGGTCCATGGACAGTTGAACCTAGAAGAAAAGACAACGCATCCGGTTGTATTTAAAATCGCGTTCAACTTAAAGTCTTCTTAAGAATCGTAAGCCGTGACGAAATTATAGACAAGGAACGAATTTTACCATTTTTCTTGACTTAAGTGTGCAGGAAAAATAAAATATACGTTGATGGAGAAAAGCCGGAGCTAACTAAGCTCCGACTCCCCAAAAGGGGGCCAACCGTCGATGCTGAATAAAAGATGGTGAGAAGACCCCGTAAATGGAGTCTGCTGCCAACAAACCAAGTGTTGGCAAAGGTCACTGACGGAGCTACTAAGCTCTGACACCCCGGAGGACTAACTATCGACGCTCTACGTGTTGATAGAGGCTATTGCCGGAGCTACCAAGCTCTAGCGATGGACAATGTCGGAGCTTCTAAGCTCCGACAACCTCAGGGGACCTTCACTATCGAAGACTTCGGACCTAAATGCTACAAGTTCGGAGCAAATGAGTCTTCAACAAAACACAGTATCCTTTTGGTACATGTGACACCCGGTTCCGAATATGAACCAAGCGTAACGCATATGTGTGCCCAGGAAGTTCATCACACATATACGGTTGCATCATAAACGATATACAAAATTTAACCACGTATTAACTATTAAATAAGTACTTTATTACAATAATCCAATAGTTCACGAATGATAAAACTCTAAATAATTGCAACGGAAAATAAACTAAGCAGTACGACTCCAATCCACAGGCAATTGACGGCGGTACGCAACCTAGTACTCCACGTGATCCTCAGGGTACTCCCAATTGTCTCCAGTAGCTGTTGGGGGGGATTGCAAGGGTGAGTACATGTCGTACTTAGCAAGTGTGGAAAGTATGACATGTGGCTTATTCAAATGACGAATGTAATAATGGTAAGTGCTGAAAAGTACAGTAAAACATTTGAAAAGCATTATACTATGTCTATGTGAAATAATCCCATCATAACCATCATATTAACATAATATAAACCATATCCAATTATTGCCAACATCACTATTATCCATGTCCAATTACCATAACTCAAATTCATATCCATGACCATAATCCATAAACCATCCATAACCATTACCAAACCATAACCATCCCAAATCTCAATTCCAACTCTAATCATGTAGGTCATCCAGGCGCTCATAACCGGGAGCACGGCTATCATGATAGTTTTTAACACTCTGCAGAGGTTGTACCATTTTACCCACATGTTTGTGATTTCATCATCTTTCGATGACTAAGAAACCTCCATTATGCCATCTCACACTTCCGTAGGTGTGTGGCCAAGAGATCACAAAATAGCCTTTCAAAAGGGACTACTAGTATGTACAGGCCCACCAAGGTTTCACCGGCAGGTTGGAATCTCTATTCTCCCACCCACGGGCCCTCTCGTGTGCCATGCGGATCCCAGGGCAGTCCTCCTCGACTCCCATTCCCCGCGCCATCCAATGGTCCATACAATACTAGCAGCGCTCCTAATTATTCAGCTACGCCGCACCCATACTTGGCCTTGTGGTGGCACTGTTGACCTGGCATATTCTCGCATGAACCGGTCCTCAGATCTAAAGCAAGCAAACCACCATAACATCCAACCCATCCACATACCAGGCTTGCTTAGATCACCCATCGTATTGACCAGTTCACATTAACCATAATATCATTGATGCATAATTAATTGTATAGTGTTGTTTGCCATCCCAATTAATTAAGCGAAGCAAAAAGGTAAAAAAAAACTTCCCGACTCTCTACCATAAATTCCAGGTGACAAGGGTGGTCAAACAAAACTAGTAAACTTCCTACCATAGGATTCCCATCAATTTGACACAAGCATGCAAGTTCGCAAACAAAACATTTAATAAAACAGGATCAATATGCTTCAAGGACACTTGCCTTGCTCCGACGGATGGGGTTGCTCAAGCGCTTCGAAATCTTGATTTTGTAAATCCTCGTATGCGGCCTCTTGAGCACGTCCCTCTATGATCATACATACAAGAAAACATATACAATTCAACATGATGCACACAAAATAATCAACATGCAATGACATGCATACATGCCCAATTCAATAATTAATTTACTATGGTTGTTTATGTAACACCCTAAATTTTTGCATCATGCATTGCATACATGATCATGCATTAAACACTAGTAGAATAAAAGAAAAATAATAAAACATGCATATACAAATATGTGTAGCAAAAGAAGAAAAATAAAATAATAGTTATAGCCTAAAACTTGTAATAGGGAATAAGTATAAAAGTAATAATAAGTATATATATAAATGTATATAAATAATACATATATAACAATATATAAAAATAGATAAAATATTAATACTAATAATATATGTTATAAAAATAATAAATAATAAATATATAATATGAATAATATATATATAATAAATTATATAATAAAAAAAGAGTAAAATAAATAAATATAAATTATAAAATAATAATAATACTAAATAAAAAAAAAAGAAAAAAAAAAAGAAAAAAAAAGGGCAACTCGGCGGCCAGGCCAGCGGCCCAGCCGACCGAGCGCCCCGCGCCGCGTCGCCAGCGCGCGACCTCACCCCGGCCTGCTCCCGCCTGCGCTGGGCCCCTGCCCGCTGGCCCCGACGCTCCCGCCCACCGCACGCGCCCACCCCGCCAGCCTCCCGCGCCCGGCTCGGCCTCCCGCTCCGGTCCGATCCCGCGCGCGCCCGCCCCCGAGTCCCGTCCCGCCCAGACTCCCCCCCCCCCCCCCCCCCCCAACCGACCCCGGTTCCGATTTTCCCGGCCCCGCCGAAAACTCCCGCCCCGGTACGAATCCGCCCTCCCGCCGCCCCTATAAAAAGGGATCGAAGCCCCACGACCCCGACGCCAGAAACGCCCAGGAAAAACCTAGCCGCCGGGAAAATACCAGGGACCAGAGGGCTGCGCCCAGGGAAGAAAAAAAGGAGAAAAAAAAGGGGAAGAAGAGGAAGAGAAAGAGGAGGGCACCACCGTTCGCCGGAGATCGTCGTCGACATCGCGCCGCCGTCGTCGTGCCGCCGGAGGACGCATCTACTTCGTCTACGCTTTGTCCCCATCCCGCGATCATCGAAGCCATCGCATCTACGGTAGGCCATGTTCCCGATGCGAATTTTAGCGATCATATTGAATCTAATAGGCGTAAATTGATTTTAATTGCATCATAATTTTATTTTCAGCAGCATTAATCCACCCTAAAACCCCCGTAAACTCATACGAACGCGTACGAACTAGTTGCATCTAATTAATAAACAACTGTAGTTAATTAATAATTAAACTTTGCATGCATGCATATCATCCCATGTTGATTAATGTGTGTGCATCATGTTGATTTGTATGTATTTTCTTGTATGTATGATCACGCGTAGAGGAACGTGCTCAAGAGGCCGCATATGAGGATTTCCAAAATCAAGACTTTGAAACTCTTGAGCAACCCCATCCGCCGGAGCAAGGCAAGTGTCCTTGAAGTATATTGGTCCTATTTTAAATTAAATGTTTTGTTTGCGAACTTGCATGCTTGTGTCAAATTGATGGGAATCCTATGGTAGGAAGTTTACTAGTTTTGTTTGACCACCCTTGTCACCTGGAATTTATGGTAGAGAGTCGGGAAGGGATTTTACCTTTTTGCTTTGCTTAATTAATTGGGATGGCAAACAACACTACACATTTAATTATGCATCAATGATATTCTGGTTAATGTGAACTGGTCAATATGATGGGTGATCTAAGCAAGCATGGTTATGTGGATGGGTTGGTTGTCATGGTGGTTTGCTTGCTTTAGATCTAAGGACCGGTTCATGCGAGAATATGCCAGGTCAACAGTGCCACCACAAGGCCAAGTATGGGTGCGGCGTAGCTGAATAATTAGGAGCGCTGCTAGTATTGTATGGACCATTGGATGGCGCGGGGAATGGGAGTCGAGGAGGACTGCCCTGGGATCCGCATGGCACACGAGGGGGCCCGTGGGTGGGAGAATGGAGATTCAAGCCTGCCGTGGGCCCGTACATACTAGTAGTTCCTTTTGAAAGGCTATTTTGTGATCTCTTGGCCACACACCTACGGAAGTGTGAGATGGCATAATGGAGGTTCCTTAGTCATCGAAAGGTGATGAAATCACAAACGTGTGGGTAAAGTGGTACAACCTCTGCAGAGTGTTTAAAACTATCATGATAGCCGTGCTCCCGGTTATGAGCGCCTGGATGACCTACATGATTAGAGTTAGAATTGGGATTTGGGATGGTTATGATTTGGTAATGGTTATGGTTGGTTTATGGTTATGGGTTGGTAATGGTTATGGTTTATGGATTATGATCATGGATATGAAATTGAGTTATGGTAATTGGACATGGATAATGGTGATGTTGGCAATAATTGAATATGGGTTATATTTTGTTAACATGATGGTTATGATGGGATTATTTCACATAGACATAGTATAATGCTTTTCAAATGTTTTACTGTATTTTTCAGCACTTAGCCATTTATTACATTCGTCATTTGAATTAGCCACATGTCATACTTTCCACACTTGCTTAGTACGACATGTACTAACCCTTGCAATCCCCCCCAACAGCTACTGGAGACAATTGGGAGTACCCTGACGATCACGTGGAGTACTAGGTTGCGTACCGCCGTCAATTGCGTGTGGATTGGAGTCGTGCTGTTTAGTTTATTTTCTGCTGAAATTATTTAGAGTTTTATCATTCGTGAACTATTGGATTATTGTAATAAAGTACATATTTATTAGTTAAGACGTGGTTAAATTCTGTATATCGTTTGTGATGCAACTGTATATGTGTGATGAACTTCCTGGGCACACATATGCGTTACGCTTGGTTCATATCCGGAACCGGGTGTCACAAATTGGTATCAGAGCCGCGTTGACCGTAGGACGCAAGCCTAGGTAGAATGGACACTCTAGAGCACTTAGGAACACTCTTCTAATCTGCTATTTTCGAAAATTTTTGCTGCTGTTTTGTTCCTTTATTTTCAGCCGCAAAAAGTAGTGATCGCTACTGCGTTTCTGATAAAAAAAATTTCAGAAGTGAGCAACATTAAGTGCTGCTGTTTTGCTGCGTAAATTTTCACGAAAAAGGTGTGTTTTGCTGTTGTTACGTGTGGGTAAAATTATTGTGTTGGTTGCTGTATTTTTCTCTCTATTGTTTTCGTTCTTTTGGAACCGCTGCACCACTCTTTTTCCGCCATTTTAGCTGCTGAAATTTTCAGATTTGTATTTCGTTATTTTCTTTTTCCTCTAATGTATTCTTGTTTTCTGTAGATGGCCCGCACCAAGACAACCCCCCGTAAGTCGACCGGTGGACTTGTGCCCCGCGTAGGTTGGCCAGTCGCTCTCCGGCCGTCGACCCCCGTCATCCTATGGTGATCCGTTCTGATGGCAGGGCCGCAGGACAACTGCGACACCATCTCCGTGCCCTACTCCGTGAGGCTGGCTACCGTCACCACAGCCTCTCGCTCTCCTACCACACCACTGGAGTGCAGCGCCCCGGCAGGAAGGTGTGGAGCTGCAAGATCTATATCTGCTATGGTGATGAGTTGGTGAAGACCCACAGCAGTCCTGCTTGGAGGAGCTCCCGCCGATCTGCGGAGCAGGATGCTAGCTGGGAAGCAGCCACCTTTTGGAGCCACGCCCGCCGTTTCCGTCTGGAGGACACGGTGCACGCCTTCGTTTCGCAGCGTCCCAGTGGCACTGCGCGCTTCGTCTCCAGGCACGTGGAGGGACCCCTGGACCTCCCGCAGTCTCGTCAGACTGTTGACGACGTGGCCCAGCTCAGTGCCCGACTTCAGAGGGCGCAGCAGGAGATTCAGGATGGACGTGACCTCGCCCAGCGCCACGAGGCGATAATCAGGAGGTATCATCGGATCACCGACGAGGACCCGGACGACTACGCGTCCGACACCCCGACATGGACCCCAGACTCTCCAGACCATCGCAACGGTCAGCGTGAGTCATCTTCTGAGGAGTCCTCTGACGAGGAGCCTTCCAGTGTGGCATCTACCGCACCACCGCCGCCTGCTGCCTCACCACCACAGGACCCCGAGGACCCCGAGGACCCCGACGACGACGACGACGACGAGGACCCGGATGAGTTCCCGCTCGACGACGAATAGTCCTCGACCTATGCCACGACTCAAGGATAGGCACACCCCCATTAGTTAAATAAGAGCAACGTAGACATACTTGTGTGACCTTGGGTTGTGTTACTTCTTTTAGGATCTTTGTCAATTCTGTTTGGTGCTTGTTTGAGTGCTTGTGTGCTTAGTAGAGAGTTATGGAATGCTTCGGCACTTGTCCACATCCTCATAATATAGGTATATATTAATAAAGGATTATTTAGTGTCACATACCTTGATGCATATAGTTGGGACGTTTCTTTCCAAATTCTAAATCCTTCTGTCCCCACCTTTCTTTCGCCAACAGATGGTGAGAACTCGTAACCAGAGGGATGCCAACGATGAGGAGGAGCGCAATGAAGTACCTCAGAACAACCAGGGACATGATCATGGAGCTATCAATATTGAACAACTGTTAGCTATGCAGAACCAGCTCATGCAGACCATGATACAGACAATGGGACAGCTGCAAGCTGGCAACAACAATCAGCCTCATATACCGCCCCCGCCACCACCCCCGCCACACCACAACCGTTTGGGAGAGTTCATGAGGACCAGACCGCCCACCTTTGCACAAGCCACAGACCCAATGGAAGCTGATGATTGGCTGAAGTCCGTTGAAAAGAAACTTGCTATTGTCTAGTGCACTGATAGGGAGAAGGTTCTCTTGCATCACATCAACTAGTTGGAGCAGCCGCTGACTGGTGGGAAGCTCTTTGCAACCCTCATGATAATCAGGAGACAATCACTTGGGCTGAGTTTAAGCAGAGTTTACGTTCCCACTATGTACCCGAAGGAGTTACGATACTGAGAAGACAAGATTTTGAAAATCTCAGGCAAGGAAGGATGAGCGTGAGTGAGTATCTCAACAAATTCACTCAATTATCAAGATATGCTCCAGAAGACATCAAAACTGATAATAGGAAGCAGTATCTGTTTATGAGGGGTCTCAACAATGAAATTCAAGTCCAGTTGCTCAATACTGATTATCCAAACTTCCAAAAGCTGGTTGACAAGGCTATTGTGGTTGAGAACAAGATTCGTGAGATGGAGCAGGACAACAAGAGGAAGATGTCACATCATGGACCGCAACAAGGAAGCAATGTTCGCCCCCGCTATGCACCACCTACTGCACCACACTACAACCCATCTGCTCCTGCATACCGTGTTGCTTATCCGCCCCGCCCAAATCAGCCACCGCAGCAACGCCCCGTCATGCAAGCGCCTCGCTATCCTGTGCCACCTGCGCCGCGTCCTAACATGGCGGCAAATGCTCAAAACCAGTTGCGCCCAAACTTCCCCAATGCTATGGGCGGTAAGACATGCTATGTGTGTGGAGAACCCGGACACTTTGCAAGTCAATGCCCCAAGAGGAACTATGGACCTATGAACAATGCACCAAGGCCAAATCACCCGCGACCAAATGGAGGAGCACCACAAGGCAACCGTGGACAACAGAATTTTGCTTGTGGCAATGTGAATCATGTCTCTACTGAGGAAGCCCAGCAAGCTGATGACGTCGTGATTGGTATGTTTCTCGCCAACTCCAACCCCGCGACTGTTTTATTTGATTCGGGAGCATCTCATTCATTCATCTCGTCAAAGTATGTTGCCAAATACAATTTGCCTATATCTCATATGAAGCGAACTATGCTAGTAAGTTCTCCTGGCGGAGAGATGAAGACAAATATAGTATGTCCGAAAGTAAGCATTAAAATAAGGGGGGTAGACTTTCTCGCAAACCTCATAGTATTGGACTCCCAAGGAATAGACATAATACTTGGAATGGACTGGTTGAGCAAGTATAATGGAGTCATTCAATGCGCTGAGAGGATTGTGCAGTTGACAAGTGAACATGGTACACGCATCGAAGTTGAAGCAGCCCAACCTGCAAGAGGGAAAGCGATGCTGAATCACGTGGAAGAAGTGACATTGGAAAGCATTCCGATCGTTTGCGAGTACCCGGACGTGTTTCCAGATGAGTTGCCAGGTATGCCACCTGATCGTGACATAGAATTCGCCATCGGGTGGATACCCGGAACTGCACCTATAGCTAAGAGGCCGTATAGGATGCCTCCTAAGGAATTAGCAGAGCTCAAGAAGCAAATTCAAGAGCAGCTAGAGAAGGGTTTTATACGCCCAAGCTCATCCCCGTGGGGAGCCCCAGTGCTCTTCGTAGATAAGAAGGATGGAACTCAGAGGATGTGTGTGGACTATAGGTCTCTCAACGAAGTGACAATTAAGAACAAGTACTCACTGCCCCGTATAGAGGATTTGTTCGACCAAATGAAGGGTGCCTGTATCTTCTCCAAGATCGACTTGCGGTCAGGATACTTCCAAATGAAGATTAGACCATCGGATATACCCAAGACAACATTTCGGACACGATATGGATCTTATGAGTACACCGTCATGTCATTTGGATTGACGAACGCACCTGCGTACTTTATGTATCTCATGAATAAGGTCTTCATGGAATATCTGGATAAGTTCGTTGTAGTGTTCATCGATGATATTATGATCTACTCGAAGGATGAGAGGGAACACGAGGAACACTTGAGGCTTACGCTGCAGAAATTGAGGGAGCATCAATTGTATGCCAAGTTCAGTAAATGTCAATTTTGGTTACGGGAAGTTTCCTTCTTAGGCCATATTATCTCTGGAGGAGGAGTATCAGTTGACCCAGGGAAGGTGAGAGATGTGCTTAAGTGGGAACCGCCACGGAATGTTAAGGAAATTCGGAGTTTCCTTGGAATGGCTGGATATTACCGCCGATTCATTAAGGATTTCTCCAAATAAGCCAAGCCTATGACCGAATTACTCATGAAGGGAAAGGCATTCCGATGGACTCAAGCTTGTCAGGATAGCTTTGAGGAGTTAAAGAAAAGGTTGACAACCGCGCCGGTGTTAGTATTACCGGACGTGAGCAAGAGTTTTGATATATATTGTGATGCAACAAGACAAGGATTAGGATGTGTGCTCATGCAAGAAGGCCAAGTGGTAGCTTATGCATCGAGGCAACTAAAGAAACATGAGTTGAATTATCCTACACACGACCTTGAACTGGCAGCCGTAGTACACGCCTTGAAGATATGGAGACACTATGTTTTTGGTCACCAATGTGAGATTTATACGGATCACAAGAGTCTCAAGTACATATTTACGCAAACAGATCTGAATCTGAGGTAACGCTGATGGTTGGAGCTCATCAAGGATTATGACGTGGGAATCAACTATCACCCAGGGAAGGCCAATGTAGTGGCCGATGCTTTGAGCCGAAAAGGAGTAAGTCATCAACTCACAGTACGAGAGTTGCCATCTGAGTTATGCAAGGAGTTTGAACGGTTGAACCTTGGATTCATAAATGAGATGGGAACGATGGAAGTCAACCCAACATTAGAGCAGGAAATATGGGAAGGACAAACAAAGGACAAGGAAATACAGGAAATCAAGGAAAAGACCCAAGAAAGAAGAGAATTCAGATTTGATGAAGACGAACAAGGTACCTTATGGCTTGGAAAGAGGATTGTGGTACCTAATGTTAGGCATATTCGGGAAGCAATATTGAAGGAGGCACATGACTCGCCTTACTCAATTCATCCTGGCTGTACGAAAATGTACAAGGACTTAAAAACATGTTATTGGTGGGCCATCATGAAAAAGGACATAGCCGAATATGTTGCACTTTGTGATGTGTGCCAACGAGTGAAAGCTGAACATCAAAAGCCAGCCAGATTGTTACAACCATTAAAGATCCCGAAGTGGAAATGGGAAGAGATTGGTATGGACTTTATAGTTGGATTACCACGAACTCAGTCTGGCTATGATTCAATATGGGTTATTGTGGATCGATTGACAAAATCAGCTCACTTCATCCCTGTCAAGACCACATATACCACCGCGAAGCTAGCAGAATTGTATATGGAACATATTGTGTGTCGACACGGAGTACCGAAGAAGATAGTCTCGGATAGAGGTTCTCAGTTTACCTCCAGATTTTGGCAGAAATTGCATGAAGCAATGGGAACAAGGCTGAACTTTAGTTCGGCGTATCACCCTCAAACAGATGGACAAACCGAGAGGACCAACCAAATTTTGGAAGACATGTTAAGAGCTTGTGCTTTAAAGCACGGGAAAAGTTGGGATAAAAGTTTACCGTATGCTGAATTCTCGTACAATAATAGTTACCAAGCAAGTTTGAAAATGTCACCCTATGAAGCATTATACGGAAGGAAGTGTAGGACTCCCTTGTTCTGGAATGAAACCGGAGAGAATCAAGTGTTCGGTCCCGACGTGTTACAAGACGCTGAAAGGCAAGTCCAAATAATACGGGAAAACTTAAAGGATGCCCAGTCTCGACAAAAAGGTTATGCTGATAATAGGCGAAGGAGTTTGACTTTTGAAGTTGGAGATTTTGTATACCTCAAAGTGTCACCTATCAGAGGTCAGCGACGGTTTAACGTCAAAGGAAAACTGGCACCACGTTACATCGGACCGTTCAAGATTTTGGACAAACGAGGAGAAGTGGCATATCAACTTGAGCTGCCGACGTATCTCTCCGATGTACATGACGTATTTCACGTCTCTCAACTCAAGAAGTGTCTTAGGGTACCGGAAGAACAAGTGCTGATGGACGAGTTAGAACTTCAAGAGGATTTGTCCTATGTCGAGCAACCTATCAAGATTTTGGACATGAAGGAAAGGGTCACGAGAAATAGAGGATCCGTTGGTGCAAAGTGCAATGGAAACACCATACGGAAGCCGAAGCTACATGGGAACGTGAAGAAGATTTGAAGGCAGAATTTCCTCACCTTTTCTCCACTCTATCGAATCTCGAGGGCGAGATTCACTTTAAGGGGGTAGGTTTGTAACACCCTAAATTTTTGCATCATGCATTGCATACATGATCATGCATTAAACACTAGTAGAATAAAGAAAAATAATAAAACATGCATATACAAATATGTGTAGCAAAAGAAGAAAAATAAAATAATAGTTATAGCCTAAAACTTGTAATAGGGAATAAGTATAAAAGTAATAATAAGTATATATATATAAATGTATATAAATAATACATATATAACAATATATAAAAATAGATAAAATATTAATACTAATAATATATGTTATAAAAATAATAAATATATAATATGAATAATATATATATATATATAAAATATATATATAATAAATTATATAATAAAAAATAAAAAAAAGAGTAAAATAAATAAATATAATTATAAAATAATAATAATACTAAATAAAAAAAAGAAAAAAGGAAAAAAGAAAAGAAAAAAAAAGGGCAACCCGGCGGCCAGGCCAGCGGCCCAGCCGACCGAGCGCCCCGCGCCGCGTCGCCAGCGCGCGGCCTCGCCCCAGCCTGCTCCCGCCCGCGCTGGGCCCCTCCCCGCTGGCCCCGACGCTCCCGGCCCGCCGTACGCGCCCGGCTCGGCCTCCCGCTCCGGTCCGATCCCGCGCGCGCCCGCCCCCAAGTCCCGTCCCGCCCCGACTCCCCCCCCCCCCCCCCCCCCCCCCGACGTCGGTTCCGATTTTCCCAGCCCCTCCGAAAACTCCCGCCCCGGTACGACTCCGCCCTCCCGCCGCCCCTATAAAAAGGGAACCGAAGCCCCACGACCCCGACGCTAGAAACGCCCAGGAAAAAACCTAGCCGCCGGGAAAATACCAGGGACCAGAGGGTTGCGCCCAGGGAAGAAAAAAAGGAGAAAAAGAAGGGGAAGAAGAGGAAGAGAAAGAGGAGGGCACCACCGTTCATCGGAGATCGTCGTCGACATCGCGCCGCCGTCGTCGTGCCGCCGGAGGACGCATCTACTTCGTCTACGCTTTGTCCCCATCCCGCGATCATCGAAGCCATCGCATCTACGGTAGGCCATGTTCCTGATGCGAATTTTAGCGATCATATTGAATCTAATAGGCGTAAATTGATTTTAGTTGCATCATAATTTTATTTTCAGCAGCATTAATCCACCCTAAAACCCCCGTAAACTCATACGAACGCATACGAAGTAGTTGCATCTAATTAATAAACAACTGTAGTTAATTAATAATTAAACTTTGCATGCATGCATATCATCGCATGTTGATTAATGTGTGTGCATCATGTTGATTTGTATGTATTTTCTTGTATGTATGATCACGCGTAGCGAAACGTGCTCAAGAGGCCGCATACGAGGATTTCCAAAATCAAGACTTTGAAGCGCTTGAGCAACCCCATCCGCCGGAGCAAGGCAAGTGTCCTTGAAGCATATTGGTCCTATTTTAAATTAAATGTTTTGTTTGTGAACTTGCATGCTTGTGTCAAATTGATGAGAATCCTATGGTAGGAAGTTTACTAGTTTTGTTTGACCACCCTTGTCACCTGTAATTTATGGTAGAGAGTCGGGAAGGGATTTTACCTTTTTGCTTCGCTTAATTAATTGGGATGGCAAACGACACTACACATTTAATTATGCATCAATGATATTATGGTTAATGTGAACTGGTCAATATGATGGGTGATATAAGCAAGCATGGTTATGTGGATGGGTTGGTTGTCATGGTGGTTTGCTTGCTTTAGATCTAAGACCGGTTCATGCGAGAATATGCCAGGTCAACAGTGCCACCACAAGGCCAAGTATGGGTGCGGCGTAGCTGAATAATTAGGAGCGCTGCTAGTATTGTATGGACCATTGGATGGCGCGGGGAATGGGAGTCGAGGAGGACTGCCCTGGGATCCGCATGGCATACGAGGGGGCCCGTGGGTGGGAGAATGGAGATTCAAGCCTGCCGGTGAAACCTTAGTGGGCCCGTACATACTAGTAGTCCCTTTTGAAAGGCTATTTTGTGATCTCTTGGCCACACACCTACGGAAGTGTGAGATGGCATAATGGAGGTTCCTTAGTCATCGAAAGGTGATGAAATCACAAACGTGTGGGTAAAGTGGTACAACCTCTGCAGAGTGTTTAAAACTATCACGATAGTTGTGCTCCCGGTTATGAGCGTCTGGATGACCTACATGATTAGAGTTGGAATTGGGATTTGGGATGGTTATGGTTTGGTAATGGTTATGGTTGGTTTATGGTTATGGGTTGGTAATGGTTATGGTTTATGGATTATGGTCATGGATATGAAATTGAGTTATGGTAATTGGACATGGATAATGGTAATGTTGGCAATAATTGGATATGGGTTATATTTTGTTAACATGATGGTTATGATGGGATTATTTCACATAGACATAGTATAATGCTTTTCAAATGTTTTACTGTACTTTTCAGCACTTAGCCATTTATTACATTCGTCATTTGAATTAGCCACATGTCATACTTTCCACACTTGCTGAGTACGACATGTACTCACCCTTGCAATCCCCCCCCCCCCCCAACAGCTACTGGAGACAATTGGGAGTACCCTGAGGATCACGTGGAGTACTAGGTTGCGTACCGCCGTCAATTGCCTTTGGATTGGAGTCGTGCTGTTTAGTTTATTTTCCGCTGAAATTATTTAGAGTTTTATCATTCGTGAACTATTGGATTATTGTAATAAAGTACGTATTTATTAGTTAAGACGTGGTTAAATTCTGTATATCGTTTGTGATGCAACCGTATATGTGTGATGAACTTCCTGGGTACACATATGCGTTACGCTTGGTTCATATCCGGAACCGGGTGTCACATTTAATAATTAGATGCAACTAGTTCATACTTGTTCATATGAGTTTATGGGGGTTTTAGGGTGGATTAATGCTGCTGAAAATAAAATGATGACGCAACTATGATCGAACTACGCCTATTAGGTTCAATATGATCGCTAAAATTCGCATCAGGAACATAGCCTACCGTAGATGCGATGGCTTCGATGATCGCGGGATGGGGACAATGCGTAGACGAAGTAGATGCGTTCTCCGGCGGCGACGACGGCGGCGCGATGTCGACGACGATCTCCGACGGACGGTGGGGCCCTCCTCTTTTTCTTCCTCTTCTTCCCCTTCTTTTTCTCCTTTTTCTTCCCTGGTCGCAGCTCTGTTTTCTGGTGCTTTTCCCTCTGTACCGGTGGCTGCGGTTCTATCGTGGAGGCGGCTGGAAAAAACCCTACGAGACCGTACGTTTATATAGGCGGGGGCGGGGGCGGTACCGACTCGGTACGGGAGGCGGGGCGCGTTACGGCGGGCGGGACCGGACGCGGGGCGGGCGAGGCGTTCGGCCGAGCGGCTCGGTCGGCGCGGGACTCGGGGGCGGGCGCGATACGGCGGCGGTTGGCGCGTAGCGTGGGGTCGGGAGCGGAGGGAGGCGCGTGGCGGCGGGGCCAAGGCGCGGTGCGGGCGGGAAAATCGGATCGGGGGCCCGAGTCGGTACGGGAGCGCGGCCGCGGGAGGGAATCGGGATTCGGGGCCGAGCGGCTGGCGGGGTGGGACGCTGGCTGGGCCGTTCGACGGCCTGGCCGGCGGTTCCCCCTTTCCTTTTTTATTTAGTATTATTATTATTTTATTATTTATATTTATTTATTTTACTTTTTTATACTTTCTTTTATTATATAATTTATTATATATATTTATATATATATATATATATTATTCATATTATATATATGTTATTTATTTTTTATTATTTATTATTTTTATAACATATATTATTAATATTAATATTTTATCTATTTTTATATATTGTTATATATCTTATTTATATATATTTATATATATATTTATTATTATTTTTATACTTATTTCTTATTACAAGTTCTAGGCTATAACTATTATTTTCTTTTCCTTCTTTTGCTACACATATTTGTATATGTATGTTTTATTATTTTTCTCTTATTCTACTAGTGTTTAATGCATGATCATGTATGCAATGCATGATGCGAAAATTTAGGGTGTTACAAACCTACCCCCCTTAAAGTGAATCTCGCCCTCGAGATTCGATAGCGTGGAGAAAAAGTGAGGGAATTATGCCTTTAAGTCTTCTTCACATTCCCATGTAGCTTCGGTTTCCGTATGGTGTTTCCATTGCACTTTGCACCAACGGATCCTCTTATTCCTTGTGAATCCAAAACAATGAGGTTGGCGGAGAAGTCTACCCCCCTTATTATAAGGCTTATTTTTGGACATACTATATTTGTCCTCATCTCTCCTCCAGGAGACTTAACCGATAGAGTAAACTTCATATGAGAGACAGGCAAACTATACTTGGCAACATACTTCGATGCAATGAATGAATGTGATGCTCCAGAATCAAATAACATAGTCGCGGGATTGGAGTTGGCGAGAAACATACCAATGACCACATCATCCGCTTGTTGAGAATCCTCCGTAGAGACATGGTTCACGTTGCCACGAGCAAAATTCTGCTGTCCACGGCTTCCTTGTGGCTGTCCTCCATTGGGTCTTGGGTTTTGCCTCGGCGCATTGCTTCTTTGACCAAGGCCTGACTTAGGACATTGATTCGCAAAGTGTCCAGCTTCTCCACAAGTATAGCACCTCTTGACTCCACCAGAATTATTGGGACGAGCTTGGTTTTGAGCATTGGTTCCAGGAAAATCAACACGAGGTGCATAAGGCATTGCTTGCGTAACAGGGCGCTGCTGCACAAACTGAGTTGGGTGTGGTGCATAACCAAGTTGCTGAGCAGGAATAGAGGAGCTGTAATGAGGCGCATTGGGTGGCGCAACGTGAGGGCGCACATTACTTCCTTGTTGCTGTCCTTGATATGGCGCCTTCCTCTTGATTTCTTGCTCCATCTCACGGATCTTGTTCTCAACCACAATTGCTTTGTCCACAAGCTTCTGGAAGTTGACATAGTCACAATTGAGCAATTGCACTTGGATCTCATTGTTGAGGCCTCTCATGAACAAATACTGCTTCCGGCTGTCCCGACTAACATCCTCAGGCACATATCTTGAGAGTTGAGTGAACATATTGAGATATTCACTCACGCTTGATCTTCCTTGCCGTAAGTTCTCGAATTCTTGTCTCTTCAAGATCATAACACCTTCCGGCACATAATGAGAACGGAAGTTCTCCTTGAATTCTGCCCAAGTGATCCTCTCTTGATTCTCATGAGCATTGCAAGAAACATCCCACCAATCTGCAACTGCTCCAACTAGTTGATGAGAAGCAAATAGGACCTTCTCCTGGTCACTGCATTGGACAATGGCTAGCTTCTTCTCCACGGACTTGAGCCAATCATCAGCATCTATAGGGTCAGCAGCTTGAGCAAAGGTTGGCGGCCCAGTCCTCATAAACTCTCCCAATCGGTTATGAGGAGGCGGGGGTGGCGGTGAAGGCATGTGTGGCTGATTGTTGATATTGCCAGCCTGCAGCTGTCCCATGGTCTGTATCATGGTCTGCATGAGCTGGTTTTGCATAGCCAAAAGCTATTCAATGTTGATAGCTCCATGAGCATGTCCCTGGTTGTTCTGAGGTACTTCATTGTGCTCCTCCTCATCGTTGGCATCCCTCTGGTTACGAGTTCTCACCATCTGTTGGCGAAAGAAGGGTGGGGACAGAAGGATTTAGAATTTGGAAAGAAACGTCCCAACTATATGCATCAAGGTATGAAATTAACCAGCTAGCTACACTAGCCTAGGTGGACATGGAAATGCTAAAGCATCCCAAAATCCTCTATTAAGCACAAAAGCAAACAATATATATATAGCAAACAGCACACCAAGCAAAAACACATCGATTCCTGAGTGCTCCTATGTGCTCTAGAGTGTCCATTCTATCTAGGCTTGCATCCTACGGTCAACGCGGCTCTGATACCAATTTGTGACACCCGGTTCCGAATATGAACCAAGCGTAACGCATATGTGTGCCCAGGAAGTTCATCACACATATACGGTTGCATCACAAACGATATACAAAATTTAACCACATCTTAGCTATTAAATAAGTACTTTATTACAATAATCCAATAGTTCACGAATGATAAGACTCTAAATAATTGCAGCGGAAAATAAACTAAGCAGTACGACTCCAATCCACATGCAATTGACGGCGGTACGCAACCTAGTACTCCACGTGATCCTCAGGGTACTCCCAATTGTCTCCAGTAGCTGTTGGGGGAGATTGCAAGGGTGAGTACATGTCGTACTCAGCAAGTGTGGAAAGTATGACATGTGGCTTATTCAAATGATGAATGTAATAATGGCTAAGTGCTGAAAAGTACAGTAAAACATTTGAAAAGCATTATACTATGTCTATGTGAAATAATCCCATCATAACCATCATATTAACATAATATAAACCATATCCAATTATTGCCAACATCACCATTATCCATGTCCAATTACCATAACTCAATTTCATATCCATGACCATAATCCATAAACTATCCATAACCATTACCAAACCATAACCATTACCAAACCATAACCATCCCAAATCTCAATTCCAACTCTAATCATGTAGGTCATCCAGGCGCTTATAACCGGGAGCACGGCTATCATGATAGTTTTTAACACTCTGCAGAGGTTGTACCACTTTACCCACATGTTTGTGATTTCATCATCTTTCGATGATTAAGAAACCTCCATTATGCCATCTCACACTTCCGTAGGTGTGTGGCCAAGAGATCACAAAATAGCCTTTCAAAAGGGACTACTAGTATGTACAGGCCCACTAAGGTTTCACCGGCAGGCTTGAATCTCTATTCTCCCACCCACGGGCCCCCTCGTGTGCCATGCGGATCCCAGGGCAGTCCTCCTCGACTCCCATTCCCCGCGCCATCCAATGGTCCATACAATACTAGCAGCGCTCCTAATTATTCAGCTACGTCGCACCCATACTTGGCCTTTTGGTGGCACTGTTGACCTGGCATATTCTCGCATGAACCGGTCCTTAGATCTAAAGCAAGCAAACCACCATAACATACAACCCATCCACATACCAGGCTTGCTTAGATCACCCATCGTATTGACCAGTTCACATTAACCATAATATCATTGATGCATAATTAATTGTATAGTGTTGTTTGCCATCCCAATTAATTAAGCGAAGCAAAAAGGTAAAAAAACCTTCCCGACTCTCTACCATAAATTCCAGGTGACAAGGGTGGTCAAACAAAACTAGTAAACTTCCTACCATAGGATTCCCATCAATTTGACACAAGCATGCAAGTTCGCAAACAAAACATTTAATAAAACAGGATCAATATGCTTCAAGGACACTTGCCTTGCTCCGACGGATGGGGTTGCTCAAGCACTTCGAAATCTTGATTTTGGAAATCCTCGTATGCGGCCTCTTGAGCACGTCCCTCTACACGTGATCATACATACAAGAAAACATATACAATTCAACATGATGCACGCAAAATAATCAACATGCAATGACATGCATGCATGCCCAATTCAATAATTAATTTACTATGGTTGTTTAATAATTAGATGCAACTAGTTCATACTTGTTCATATGAGTTTACGGGGGTTTTAGGGTGGATTAATGCTGCTGAAAATAAAATGATGACGCAACTATGATCGAACTACGCCTATTAGGTTCAATATGATCGCTAAAATTCGCATCGGGAACATGGCCTACCGTAGATGCGATGGCTTCGATGATCGCGGGATGGGGACAATGCGTAGACGAAGTAGATGCGTTCTCCGGCGGCACGACGACGACGGCGCGATGTCGACGATGATCTCTGGCGGACGGTGGGTCCCTCCTCTTTTTCTTCCTCTTCTTCCCCTTCTTTTTCTCCTTTTTCTTCCCTGGTCGCAGCTCTGTTTTCTGGTGCTTTCCCCTCTGTACCGACAGCTGCGGTTCTATCGTGGAGGCGGCTGGAAAAACCCTACGAGACCGTACGTTTATATAGGCGGGGGCGGGGCGGTACCGACTCGGTACGGGAGGCGGGGCGCGTTACGGCGGGCGGGACCGGACGCGGGGCGGGCGAGGCGTTCGGCCGAGCGGCTCGGTCGGCGCGGGACTCGGGGGCGGGCGCGATACGGCGGCGGTTGGCGCGTACCGTGGGGCCGGGAGCGGAGGGAGGCGCGTGGCGGCGGGGCCAAGGCGCGGTGCGGGCGGGAAAATCGGATCGGGGGGCCGAGTCGGTACGGGAGCGCGGCCGCGGGAGGGAATCGGGATTCGGGGCCGAGCGGCTGGCGGGGTGGGACGCTGGCTGGGCCGTTCGGCAGCCTGGCCGCCAGTTCCCCCTTTCCTTTTTTTTATTTAGTATTATTATTATTTTATTATTTATATTTATTTATTTTACTTTTTTATACTTTCTTTTATTATATAATTTATTATATATATTATATATATATATTATTATTCATATTATATATATATGTTATTTATTATTTATTATTTATTATTTTTATAACATATATTATTAATATTAATATTTTATCTATTTTTATATATTGTTATATATCTTATTTATATATATATTTATATATATTTTTATTATTATTTTTATACTTATTTCTTATTACAAGTTCTAGGCTATAACTATTATTTTCTTTTCCTTCTTTTGCTACACATATTTGTATATGTATGTTTTATTATTTTTCTCTTATTCTACTAGTGTTTAATGCATGATCATGTATGCAATGCATGATGCGAAAATTTAGGGTGTTACAATACATGTTCACAATCAAATTGTGTACATCTACCAAGGGGCCAAGTGAAGATAAAGGTGTTGAAGACGAAAAGTGAAATTCCCAATTTTTTTGCGAATTTCATTCATCTAGAGACAGGAGATTACATCTGGAGACAAGGGATTACAAAATTGAGGAAGAAGAAGAGAAAATACAAGTGAGAGCTAAAGAGATGGTCCTAGACCCTATGGAAGAACTCGGCGACCTTCTGGGCGACCTCCGATACGCTGGCTCGGGTAGCTTCGCCTTCTCCTTCGACGGGGCCTTCAAGCACCGGGTCCAGAGGAAATTGGGAGTTCCGGCTGGTGTAGCACGTCAGCACATACTCTGTGACGTTCCTCGCCAGGGATTGCCCCTCAACCTCAAGTTGGTCCGCGATGACATCGCCCACCTTTGAGAGCTTGTTACCTGTTGCGCTCAACGCCTGCAGCGCAAGGTCCGGCTCCGGCTCCAGATCATCCGGGCGCACGGGGCTGAAACCCATCGGCGTCAGCGCGTCATTGGCCTTGCCCAGGAACTCCCAAATCTGTAGGGAGTCCGCAGTCCTTAAGCTCTTCATCTCTTCCAGGGATCTCCTGGCCGCCGTCAGTTCGGAATTCTCACGGGCGAGGCGCTCAACTTCTTTGGCGTTTTGCCGAATCTTTTCAGCAACCCGCCTCTCGAGTCTTCTGAGCTCCTCCTCCCGGAGGTGGATCTTGTTCCGGTGATCGACCAGGTCCTTCTCCCTAGCCTGCACTTTTTTCTCCCAGGCAACAAGGGCACACTCGTGTTCGTAGAGTTCCTGCCCTCGCACCCAGGTCTTCTCCTCTTCCTCTTGGCAGCGCTCTTCCAATTTCTTGGTGCACTCCTTGAGGCCCTTGTCCGCCAAAGCTACTTTCTCGGCAAGCTCCTCTTCCCTCTTCAGGACATCATCCCGCAGCTCAAGGAGTTTCTGCTCTTCATTCTCGAGCCGTTTCTCCCTCTCTTCAAGTGCCTCTCGGCGCTTGATGAGTGCGGTGTTAATGGCCTCAAGCTGTTCGTGTCGAGCATCGGCCGCGTTATTGGCAGCTTTGGCCTGATCGTAGATCTCCCGGGATTGAGCGTCGAGGGCATGAGTCATGCTCTCCCTTTCATCCAGCAGCTTGCCCCAGTACTCCAGGCGGATCTTCTCCCGCTTGTTCCACTCCTTGTCATCCGCTAGCCTCGACTGCGCCAGCTTGGTCTCAAAGTAGAGTCGGTTACGCCACCGCCTAAGGGTTTGGCGCTCCTCTTCAAGAGCCTTGCTGTCGTGGAAGAAGGCCAGTTGGACTTGACGCAGACTGGAGCAGGCGTTGTCGATAGACATCGACAGCGGGATGGGCTCCGGACCTGCTGGGGTCTCCTCCGCTGGTTCCAGCGGGTCTTCACATACAAAAATTGGGTACCTCTCTACGAGAGTGGACCCTTGAGCTTCCAAGGCACTAGGGCCATCCTCTGGTATGGCCTCAGTCGCCATCGAAGAAGGCCCCGCCGCCAAGTCTTCGTTCACCTCCTCGGGCAGGGGGCCAGTGACTTCGTTTGGGCACTTCGGCTCTGCCGCAGGTACCTCTGACGTCGTCGCTTCCGGAGCAGGAGCTGCTACTGGCTCCGGCCGGGACACCTCTTCCGAGGGAGGCTCAAGCTCCATCGCCTCTTCAACCACCAGCTCTATGACCGGCGCTCCAACAATAACCGGCTTAGCGGCCGGTGCTTCGGAGGTAGCCGACTCAACTGCCGGAACTACCTCGACTACCGGCTCACATGCTGGGGCTTCAGTCACCTCCGGATCAACCGCAGGGGCTTCAGCAATTTCCGGCTCCAAGGCCGGAACTACTACTTCCTCCGGCTCAACAGCCGGAGCTTCCATCACTGCAGCACCAGGACCCGAAGCTTCAACCTCCGGGACAGGTGCCGCTGGCATGTCTTCACTCCCGTGGTCCGGCGCTACCATGGGAACTTCTGGGGACGAGTCGAGGTCCATGACCACGACAGCCGGCGCCGGAGCTGTCGCAGCCTCAGCCACCACTTGGGGCGGCACTGGGACAGGAGTAGAAGCTCCCACGACCTCAGACACTGTGGCTGAGGGTGAAGCTTCACTCCCCTTCTTGGGGACGCTGCAGATGATGAACGAAGAAAATTAACAAACAGATGCTACAATTAAATAGTTAACCAAGGTAAAGATTAAAAATTACCTTGGAAGGCTTCCGCACCAGCTTGCGCGGAACCTTTTTCATCGACGTTCCGGGCTGGCCACGGTCGGCGTAGAAGCTCCAGAAGGCCCCCCAGAACTTGTCGCAGCCACGGGCGTTTCCCGGGTCGAGGCTCTCCTCGATCGGGAGGAACCCCTAGACCTGGAGGCTCCCACCGTCCCAGGTGCCGGAGTCGTGCGCCCGGAGCTAGCACCCCAGGAGGGTTCCACCACGGGGACAGACGCGCTCCGGGAGGATCCCACTGCAGGAACGGTATCGTTCCGGAAGGACCCCACTACGGGGACAGCCGCCACGGTGGTAGAAGATCTCCCCCCCTGTGGAGAAGGGACCGAGGCGGAAGTAGCGGGCCTGACGGACCTTCCGTCGGCATGTCGCAGCTTCCTCTTCCGGCTCTCCGGCTCATCCGCCAGCTCCTTGCCCTTGCCGACGACCTCGACCCTCAGCTGTGGGGCAGGGGCGGAGCCGTCTTCGGGCATCCCGGGGATCGCCACCCGGGTGGTTGATCTTCTCTCGACGACACCAAGGTTGTCAAGTGCGGGCATCTTCCGCCGGAGCTCCCTGCTGAACTCCACTTCCATGTTCAGAGAGAGAAGGGCCGACGGTGGAGTCAAGTCATCACCGTCGACGTCGATGCCGTGCTGAAATTTCTTGAGGTGGAACTCCAAGGTTTTCCCCACCATGTTGGACTTCAACCCGATCTCAACCCGGTCCTCGTCCATCACGCTATTGAGGGCCCAAGCGAGCTTCTCCCTCCTCTTCAGCGGCGCCCACCTGTTGGCCAGGAAATTGCAGAATACTGCCTGAGGAGTCAATCCTCCCTCCACGCATTGGCGGATCCTTGTCAAGGCGGGGTTGAAAGCTTCCGCCAGCACCGGAGCTTCACTCCAGATCGTCGTGTCAATGTCGGGCAGGCCGTCGGGCAGCTCCAACCTCTCGTGCTCCTCCACCCTGACGACTATCCAATCTTTCTTCTAGTCATCCCACTTCCCGGAAGAGAACGACCGGAGGTACTTGAATGGGCACTTCTCGCGCTTCACGAAGTAGTAGAAGCCAAGGTACTCATTGCTCCGGCCGGTGGTGTGGACGGAGAAGAAGGTCCGGAAGAGTTTGATGCAGGGGGGGATGCCCACCCACATCTCACAGAAGTGGACAAAGATAGACACGAGGAGAATGGAGTGGGGGCCAAGGTGGTATAGCTGCAGACCATAGAAGTCTAGCAGCATCAAGAAGAAGGAAGAAAAAGGTGGGATCAACCCCACCATGGCGTACGAAGAAAAGTACACCATTTCGCTGGCGCGCTCCTTCTCGAAGGGGAGCTCTCCGCCGGCACGGACCAAACGGTTGAAGAAGTCCGAGGACCACCCCATGAGGGCCCGGACCTTCTTCAAATCGCCGTCGATCTTCAAGCGACTCTCGCGCAGACCCAACTCCATCGCGGCACAGCTAGGCAAGAGAAGAGGAGCGAAGCACGAGTTGGGAGTTTGAGCGCAAGATCAGATGAGAGGCGTAAAGAACTCCCGACGGTGCGCGCTTTCCTTCTTAAGTAAGCCCTCACAACGCTTGGATGGAAACCGCAGGGAAGTCGAAGATACCACTCAAGAATTCAACCCAGCCGATGACAAGAGGGCTCGGGACCACCCCGACGATCAAGTCGAGGCTCTTACCCAGGCGAACGGTTGTCATAACGAGGCGGGAAACCCAAAGGCGGCGGCCTGACAAGGCGCGCGAAACCGATGCGGTTTTCATATCGGGAACCGGCGACCTTCAATTGTGTGAGATCCGCACGTCAAATATCTCATCTGCCGCACAAGGTGCGCCACGCGGCGGGATCTAACTGTAAATCCTTGCCAACGACACCTTCGAAGACCCTTGAAGACCCAGTTCAAGAGTCGCAAGGATGGACCCACCTCCGACGGAATGACTTCACCCCAGCGATCTTCCTCGGAGGTAGGTCCAGGGGGCCACTGTCGGTACCCTAGAAACCGTACACCCCTTGAGGTTACAAACATTTCAAAGGTAAGTCACCTACTTGGTTTGAAGACCCTCGGAGGCCCACTTGTCAGACATAACTGGACCCGCTTCTCCAACATGGTTAATCTCTGGGTCGCCACATGTACAACCAAACCGGAGCTACCGCCCACAAGGGGGAAGCTCCGGGCCACGTACCGAAACAGCACCTCCGGACTTAACCCCAAACCGAGAGAAGCTCCGGACTTGACACGTGTCTGGTAGCCAGGAGCTATCTGCTTCCCACAGCAAGCTCCGGAGCTGCCACGTGTCCAATCGTCGAACCTTTCAGCCTCTAACCTCCGGAAGACCTTGTAACGGCTCCGGACCTTCAAAGGAGAGCCAAGGACTTCAAGACCCGATTAAGTGTCATTAATGCCATATTAATGACACTTAATCGGACGATCTTAACACCAGTAACGGTGCTGTCAAAGCCCGTTACAGGATCATTAAGAGCAATTAATCATGTATCAATACTAGTAACCGCCGGGGCCACATGTCGGGCCAGGCTAGCTTGTAACGGCCTGTCCTTGTACTATAAAAAGACAGGCCGACGATACACTCAGGGAGGTTCACGCACGGACGATCATACGCACCCCACACGTTCGTGGCAAGCACTTACCGCTAATACAACACCAACACGCCCGTGGAGTAGGGTATTACGCTCAGGCGGCCCGAACCACGTAAATTCTTGTGTCTCCTGTGTCAAACTCATATTCACCTTCTTGAATCTCCGCGCGCCCACACCGAACCTCAAACTCCCCAATCACTTTAGCAGTATAGGGAGATCTGCCGGCTCCAACTGCCGACAAGATCCAACTACCTGAAGAAATGTCAAGCGTGCACAACGTCTTTCATGTATCACAGCTGAGGAAATGTTTGCGGATACCTGAAGATCAAGTGGTACAAGACACTTTAGACCTGCAGGATGATTTGCGTTATGAGGAGGTCCCAGTGAAAATCTTAGATACCGTTATTCGAGGGACACGAACAAGATCTGTCACACTTTGTCGGGTTCAGTGGAGCAGACATTCGGAAGCCGAAGCGACATGAGAGAGGGAAGATGCGTTGCGATTAGAGTTTCCTCATCTCTTCGAAGGTTAGCCGAATCTCGAGGACGAGATTCAATCTAAGTGGAGTAGATCTGTAACATCCCGTCTTTCCTAAATTAAGAAATTAAGTTTATAAAATAATCAAGTGACTAAATTAAATTAATATCTAAATAAAATAATAAAACTATAAAATAAGACCAATTAAATTGATGACTAGCAGACTGTCCACTTGCGACAGCAGCCCTCGGCATGCCACTTTTAATATCCTCGTAGTCTGTGCCCCGCGAACCGCAGTCGTGTCGTCCCGTCAGCCGTGGCGCGCCATCCGCTAGTCGATGCACCGCCCGACCATTCGACGTGCACGCGTACTGCAAATCTAGTGTCAGCGACCAGAAGTACCACACACTCACACAAAGCAACAACCAGCGCTCCCAGTCACAGTCTGACTTATTTACTTCCTTCATCTACTCGAGCACCTACAACCTTCAGCTGCAGTATAAAAACTTAACCGTCCTTATCCTTCCTTCCTCACTCAACCAGTTAAAAGATGCCTCGTCTGTCCTTGTTTCCCGTACACGCAAGCTTCCACAGCACTGCGTCCACTTGAACAAGGCCGCAGAGAGTTGTCACATTGCTTTTGACCTTGTCCCAGTGAGCGTTGGCCGACCTCTCCTCCTTTCCATATCCGCCGGCTATAAAACGGGTGCCGCGAACCTTGTGTTGCTCCACCCGGTCGAGCTCAAACATCCACTCCGTCGAGGAGCCTCCTCTGCCCAAGTTGTGCTCAAGGTAAGCCTTCACAACGTAGCCTCCACCTTCCGGGTCTGGTCCTGGGCCGTTTCTCCTCTTACCACGCCTAGCCGCGAGCACCGCCGCCATGGTCCGACCTTCCTGTCGCAGCAGCAAGTACCCATGGCTACTCTCCAAATCTCCACCTCCAGCAGACGAGCCATGGCCTACGCCAGCCTCTCCCCTATTTTTCAGCCATTCTTAGTCTCTCTTCTCTCCCAGGCCGAAGCTCCGTGAGCTTCCATGGCTGTCCGACAGGAGGTAGAAGAAAGCAGCTGCCTTTTGTTTTCCCTGGCTCCTGATTGGTTGGCCTCAAGTGTAGCCATACGGTATTCATATACATTGACCAGAGGCCTTTCATCTTGACCCATTAGCCTCACGTTCAGGCCCACTCTCGGTTCAGCCAACAAAACTAGGCCCAACCTTTAGATTAAATACTCATTTTCGGATTTAAATTTTGATCAGCAGCATTAAATCCATAACTCACATGTACCAACTCCATTTAATCTGATTCTTTTTCTAAAAATAATCTAAAATCATAATACATTTAAAACAATTATTTTTGTATAATATAATTGATATAAGTTTGCTTTTTTTGTATGTTGCTTGTGCGCGCGTATCGGTGTAGAGCCAGTGCCGGAGGAGAATTCGGAGGAGCCGGGAGATCAGGAGTTCGACGCCGCGGGCGGTAGCGAAGGCAAGTTTCATGGAGCCCTTTTTGTTCATGTCGCACCTATGTGAGGATTATTCCTTGTTGCCCATATGCTAGATTATGCATTTGCGAGTATTTGCTACTCGAGTGACTGAGAGAAGCCATACTTATTTTTATGGTTGCATACTGAGATGATGATATTATGTATGATGATGTTGTTGTACATTGGGGGAGAGTATACATCAGTTGAGACCGGGGCAGACTGGTCAGTGTTGGTGTAAGGCTACCGTGGTTAATGTATGGTGGCTGCCCTGGTGAGCCTTAAGGACCAAGTTGTTTTGACATCTCACTTGACTTCTTTTCGTGCGACCACATGATCCTGTATGGCCAGGGCGTAGCCTAATCCTAGTGGCTAGCCCGACAGTCGTCCACGGTGGATGGTTCGTGGGTGGAGACTGAGCTGAGTCATGACCCGAGATTTGAGGGCGAATGGACTGGGTGATGTTACGATTGGGTGTCGGTTATGACGAACTATCGTGGATAGTTCTGTGCATATGGTACAGCGTACAACCTCTGCAGAGTGTAAAATCCGTTCGAAAGGTTGTGTCCTCGGTATAGGATGGGTTACGGTGTGGTCCTGACAACTAGAGAGCTACCTGTTGTGAGATTGAGAGGATGGATATCTCGGGATGAGATGTTCTGGTGCATCGGGTTGCATTGTTATTTGTTCATCGCATATATATTGCTGCATCCCCTCCCGTAGGGCGAGGTGGAATTTGCTAAGTACCTTTGTACTCAAACGTTGTTGATATCTTTAGAGGATCCTGACTTTGTGCCAGAGGACTTCGAGTAGGGACGCATTCGCACCCTAGGGCTGAAGGTGGAACCATGGGCGATGAAGAGCTAGTTGCTTCCGTTGTGTTGACTATTATCGTTATGTTGTTAGTAGTTCTCGTTTTTATTCACAAGACTATGTCACTGTAATAAAGCTCTGTATGATTTGGTTCCACTTGTGGTGTAATATATTGCACCGAACATCGTCCTTGACATTATATTACATGTTGAGTTCCGATCTACGGGTCGGGACGCTTCAACACCCCTAGCTCCGTAAAGGCCATCGCGGAAGTTTTACAGAAGCGTCAACCCCGCGAGATGTAAATGACACTTATAGATACCCTGCATGTCAGATATCCCTTCGTACCAAAAGAAAACGCATCGAGTTCCACCTTTCAGTATTGTGGACTTTCGGAGGCAACACGTGTTCCGCAGTACCGGACCTGCTTCCCTCTTAGGGTGACTTCGGTGCCGCCACATGTCCCGGGGCGCCGGACATGCCTCCCTGACAGAGGAAGCTTCGGTGGTGCCACATGTCCAGTAATTTCGGATATGCCTTCTTGCAAATGGAAGCTCCGGTGCTGCCACATATCACACGTCTGAACCTTTGTCTGCAACAGGAAGACAACGGGATCTCCAATGCGCGGACATTTAAGGGCTACCAATCAACCGTTACAAGACCTAGTTAATGTGTCATTAATTCTATATTAATAATGCACAATCTGAGGACCGTCGGCACCGACAACGCTTCTATTAAAGCACGCTATCACACTATTAACCACCTTTAACACCGTAGATCGTGTATATAACAGTTATTATAGCCGGGACCACCTGTCGGACCATGGCGCATACAGTAACAGTCAGTCCTTGGCATATAAAAGGGTTGCGCTGCACAGTACAACCCAATCTAATCTGATCATAATCCATCCATACTCACTCAAACTCATACAATACACAAATACCCGTGAAGTAGGATATTACGCTAAGGTGGTCCGAACCACGTAAAAATTCTCTGTGTTAATGTGTTCTTTGATCTTGATTGGCGCTCCGTCTGAATTCGAACCTCCGCGAACTACTTCTTAATAGTACTGAGAGAAGTGTTGTTAGTACATTTCGACAAACTGAAAAAAAGGCGCGTTTGATGGAGGAGAAATGCAGCTGAGAAGGAGCAGCTTTGGTGGGAGCAAAAGGCCAAAGCTAAGGAGGCCGAGGAGAGGAAGAGGCCAAAAGAAGAGAAGGCCCAGGAAAGAGCCGAGTTCAAAGCACGGAAGGAAGTTGAGATAAAGGAGAAGATACAATATGTTATGCAATTTGTTGTATTGTTATAGGAGTTATATCTGTTTATATCTGTCGGTACCCCGCAGATTGGGTACCCCCGCGCACAGGAGAAAACTACTAAGGACTCCGCCTCTGCCTAAGAGACCGAATCCGAAGCTGCCACGTTGAGGAGGGAAGGACCAGATCCTACCTCCCCGTCGGCGGAGGCTCCCAAGCTGCCACGTGGCCGGCAGGACTGGACCCACGCCACCCCGCTGAGGCGGGCTCCGGAGCTGCCACGTGGCTAATCGGGACCTCAGGGCCAAGCCCGCGTCCTCGCAGGGAAAGGCACCGGAGCTACCACGTGGCCAGCAGGGCTGAGCCTCCACCCCTCCATAGGGGTGGGCTCCGAATGCGCCACGTGGCCTGTTCCGTCAAGCGCCTTACTTCCCACAGAGGCAGGCTCCGGTGCAACCACGTGGCGGATGGCCAACTCAGTGCGGTAGGAAGCCGCAGTAAAGGAACGCGTGCGCTGCTTAGACAGGCATTAAGTACGCGCGCCTTCCCTAGGCAGGCTGAGTCGCGCATGCGAAAGTCAAGGCTCCAGTGTCCTGTCTTGTCTGAGTAGCCGGTACAGACCCACGCTGCAAGACGGGCGAATGGACCGCAAGGACAAGACGGACGAGACGTGCACGGCCATCATCACCAACTATGTGTAGCCCTGGCACACGACACGGCGGGACGGCGCATTGACATCCCTGACAAAGGGAAGTAGATAGCAATTAATCCTAGATCTTGTATAGGATTTGGCTCTCCCCAGGACCACCTGTCGGGTACTAGGACCCACCTTGTGACTGCAGAGTCCTTGAACTATAAAAGGGCTCTGCAGACGACCTTCACAAGGGATGAAAATTTAGACCAGGGCTCATACACGCTCAAGCGAGGCAATACACAAACACTCCCGTGGACGTAGGGTATTACGCTCTGGCGGCCCAAACCACGTAAATCCCCTGTGTTCACCACCCTACTGTGTTCGATCTTATGGGACTAGCCCTCGTGAATCCAAAGAACCTCCGCGGGCCGCTCTCTAAGCAGGTCCAGGGGAAGTGTCGTTTACGACCTTCGACAGTGTCCCATCCTCGGTAGCTAGGCAAATGCTTCCGGGACGGGATACTTTAATCACTCAGAAGGGTCCCTCCCAGCTGGGGGAGAGTTTGTTTAACCCTTCTCTGGATTGTATTCTCCGTAGCACCAGATCGCCTTCCTCGAGCTGTTGGTTGTGTACATGCCGCTGATGATAGCGCCGAACGGCTTGGCGGTATCCGGCATTCCGAACAGCTGCTTGGCACCTTCCCTCCTCAAGGAGGTCTAGGTCTTCACGCCGGAGCTGGTCCTGCGTGGCTTCGTCAAAGGTCCGGACCCGGAGTGACCCCAAGGTGATTTCCGGAGGATGGATTGCTTCAGCACCGTACACCAGGAAGAAGGGTGTCTCTCCAGTTGACCGGTTTGGAGTTGTCCTGTTGGCCCATAGAGTGGGCGGAAGCTCTTCAATCCAGTTGGCTCCATGTTTTTCAAGCGCTCATAGGTGCGCGTTTTGAGTCCTTTCAGGATTTCAGCATTTGCTCTCTCGGTCTGGCCATTGCTTATCGGGTGAGCTACGGAGGCGTAGCAAACTTGAATGCCGAGGTCTTTGCAATATCCTTGAAATGCAGAGCTTGTGAATTGGGTCCCGTTATCAGTAATGATTCTGTTTGGGACTCCAAATCTGCATACAATGGACTGCAAAAAGTTGATAGCAGATTGCTTGTTTATTGTCACAACTGGAGTTGCTTCCGGCCACTTAGTGAACTTGTCAATGGTGACGTACGGGAACTTGTAACCTCCGACGGCTCTTGGGAAAGGTCCCAAGATGTCCATCCCCCACACAACGAAGGGCCATGTAGGAGGTATCATTTGTAGAGGCTGAGCTAGTGTGTGAATTTGCTTTGCATGAAATTGGCATGCTTCGCATTTCTTCACCAGCTCAGTTGCATCCTGGAGTGCTGTAGGCCAGTAGAAGCCATGCCGGAAGGCTTCACTGGCAAGCGTGCGGGAAGATGCGTGGTTTCCACACTCGCCTCCATGGATTTTTGCGAGGAGCTCGCAGCCTTCTTCCCTTGTGATGCACCGCATTAGGACGCCGTTGGCACCGCGCCGGTAGAGATCCCCTTCTACCAACGTGTATCTTTTAGCCAATCTGACTATCCGGTTAGCGGATACATCATCGTCAGGAAGGATGTTGTCTTTCAAGTAGCTCCAGATCTCCGAGATCCATGCATTGGAGCTAACTTGAGCATTTGAGTCTTGCGTGCTGGGTTGCTCAGAGCTTCCGGCAGCACCTACGACCCTTGATGGCTGCCATGGTAACATGGCCATCGGGACCGTCGGCTTCGGGATGCTGATCTCGCCCCCTTCGCTCAGTTCGGCAGGCTGAGCTGTGGGTTTTGACAACCTTCGGACAAAAGTTCCGTCAGGAGCTGGAGCTCCGGTTGACGCTTTCGTCGAGAGTTCGTCGGCTTCAGCGTTGTGGACACGCTGGACGTGGTGGAGGTCTAGGACTTTGAAGTCCTTTTGAAGCCTCTGGACTTCAAGGAGGTAAGCAGCTAGTTGGAAATTGTTGTAGGAGCATTCACCCTTCACTTGTTTAATGATGAGCTGTGAATCTCCCTTGCCCAGCAGCTGCTTGACACCGTATGACAGTGCCACCTTTAGTCCGTAGATGAGTGCTTCGTACTCCGCCATGTTGTTGGTCGCCTTGAAGTCAAGGTGTACCATGTATTTTACCTTCTCCCCGGTTGGTGCAAGGAGAAGGATTCCAGCTTCGGCCCCCTGCTTTTGCATGGAGCCGTCGAAGTAGAGGGTCCAGTGAGGCTCGGTGAAGACCGGAGCCTTGTGTTCCGACTTCTGCTCACTGGGCCCCCAGGGTTTGATGTAGAGGGAGTCCATTCCGCCACAAAATCTGCCAATGCTTGACTCTTGAGTGCTTGTCTTGGAATGAATTCGAGATCGAATTCGGCCAATTCCGCTACCCACTTTGCAATATTCCCAGTTGAATTGGGATTATGCAAGATTGCTCAAAGTGGGTAAGAAGTCACCACTGAAATCTTGTGAGCTTGGAAGTAATGGCGAAGCTTCCTGGAGGCGATAAGAACTGCATAGAGCAGCTTATGCACCTCTAGGTATCGAGTCTTGGCGTCATGAAGTACTTCACTGATGAAGTACACTGGGCACTGGATGGTGCGGACCCTCCCGGAGGGGCCCGGAGCTTCCTCTTCATTAACCTGGATCCTCCCGGGGGGATCCGTACCTTCTTCGAGGACCTCCGGGTCCTTGCTGGTGGGACTCGGAGCTTCTTCAGAAGCAACCTGGACCCTCTCGGAGGTGTCTGGGTCTTCTGAAGTAACTTCTTGAGGACTCAAGTCTGGGAACTGGGACCCAGACTCGCTTTCAGGAATCTCCGGACCCTCCCGGAGGGGTCTGGATTCCTGAGCATGGGATGGTTCTGGTCTCTCCGCAACCAGGACCATACTGATGACTTCGTCAGTTGCTGAAATGTAAAGCAGCAAAGGCTCACCAGAGTTCGGAGCTACCAGAGTTGGTAGGGTGGTGAGGAGCTGTTTTAGCTCCTGGAACGCCTTTTCTGCTTCTTCAGACCATTGGAATGGTCCGGACTTCCTCAATAACTTGAAGAAGGGAAGTGCCCATTCCGCCAGTCTTGAAATGAACCGGCTGAGGGCTGCTAGACATCCAGTCAGCTTTTGGACATCCTTGATGCGAGCTGGTGGCCGCATGTCTTCAATGGCTTTGATCTTCGCCGGATTAGCCTCTATGCCCCGGTGATTTACCAGGAAACCAAGAAGTTTTCCGGAGCTAACCCCGAAGACACACTTGTCTGGGTTCAGCTTTGTGCGGGTGACCCGCAGCTTGTTGAAGACAGCCTGTAAGGTGTCAAGGAGTGACTCCTTGTTCTTGACCTTGACCATGATGTCATCGACGTACACTTCCACTATGTCTCTAATAAGTTCTTCAAAAGTTTTGTACATAGCTCGTACAAAGGTTGAAGCTGCATTCTTGAGACCAAATGGCATGGTTGTATAACAGTACAATCCATCTACTATGATGAAAGAGGTATGCTCTTCATCTTCCCTAGACATTCTAATTTGATGATACCCACAATATGTGTCTAGGAAACACAGTAATTCACACCCGGAGGTGGAATCCGATATCTGATCTATTCTAGGTAGTAGGAATGGATCTTTTGGACACGCCTTATTTAGTGTTGTATAGTCAATACACATATGAAGCTCCCCGCCGGCCTTGGGCACAATGACTGGGTTTGCCAGCCATTTTGGATGGAAGACTTCTTGGATGAATCCAGCTTCGAGCAACTTTTTCACTTCTTGTCGAATGAAGTTTTGTTGCTCCACGGATTGCTTCCGATGCTTCTGATGCACGGGCCAGGCGTCAGGGTAGATCTTCAGATTGTGCTCAATCACTTCCCTGGGGATCCCAGGCATTTGTGACGGTTGCCAGGCAAACACGTCGACGTTAGCCTTGAGGAAAACGATGAGCGCGAGTTCCTATTTGTCATTCAGTCCCCCCGATATACGGGTGGTCTGAGCGGCATCGGAACCGATTTGGACGAGTTTGACGGGAATGTCAGTGTCGCCGCTTGGCTGCACACGAGGTGCAAAAGTCAAGCCTCGTTGACGGATGCTCGGGGGTTTTGGAGCTTGATCCTGCCTGGAGTCCTCCTCTTGCGCTGTAGTAAGCGCATGAAGTTCTTCCAGAGCGGTTACTCCGGCAGTGCGATCTCCGCGGATCCGGAGAACGCCTACTCGTGTTGGCATCTTTAACACCAAGTAGCCATAATGAGCAGCTGCCATGAATTTGTACAGGACAGGCCTACCCAAGATGGCGTTGAAAGATAAGTTGATCTAAGAAACGTCAAAGACCAACTTCTCAGTGCGATAATTCTCCCGGGTCCCGAAGGTAACGGGGAGAGTAATGGCACCGAGTGGGGTAATGGCTCCCGGACCTACTCTGGAGAAAGGTCGGGAGGGGTGAAGATCCGACGGTCGGAGCTGAAGCTTGGTAAAAGCTTCGAAACTTATGAGGTTCAGCCCCGAACCTCCGTCTACCATAACATGGTGGAGTTGAATGTTATTGATGGTAGGAGATACCATCAAAGGTAACTGGTCTGCTCCAACCATGCTTCGAGGGCAGTTCGAAGCATCAAAAGTGATGGATGTGTCCATCCACTTCCGATGAGGCTCCGCCCTGGCTGTAGGAGCTACAGCAGCCATGTCGCGACGCATTTTCTTGAGGACGCGGCGGGAGGTGATGTCTCACGATCCACCAAAAATGGTGTTCATGGTCTTCTGACGCTCGTTATCAGAGACGTCAGAATCGTCGTCGACGGAGGTGTAGACGGCCTTCAGGACCTTTTTAGGATCCTGAAAACCTAACTCCTCTTCAGCCGGAGCTTCGTCAACTTTTTGTTTTCCTTCCCTCTGTCAGAAAGGAACTTCTTCCCAGCGCTTGTTGTAGCGCTCGACAAGGTTTTGGACCTCCCAGCAGTCTTCCAAACTGTGGTTGTCCGTCTTTTGAATTGGACACCACACCTTGGGGTTGCCACCGTCTTCAGAACATGGTCGAGGTCGCTTCTCAGGGCGTGGCCCTCGGCCACCCGGAGCTGCAGCAGCTGCAGCATTAGATGCGCCAGCCGATGGCTTCTTCTTGCCGTTGGTCTTTTTCTTCTTTTTGCCACTCCCGGAGGTAGTGGCTTCGCCTTTGGAGGATTTCTTGCGATCCTCCGGAGGTGTTTTGGAGTGTATTTCACAGCCCTCCGCAGCTCTGGCACATTTGTCGGCCAAGCTGAAGAGTTTCGTGACACTGGTGATCTCCTTGATCACCAGTTTCTCCAACATCTTCTTATCCCGTACGCCCTATCTAAATGCCACAATGACAGAAGCGCTAGAGATAGAAGGGATAGTGTTTCGTACCCGAGAGAATCTTTGAATGAATGACCGCAGGGATTCTCCCCATTTTTGCACGACTGCAAAAAGGTCCAGTTCGGTGCCTGGTCGGGTGTATGAACTACCGAAGTTGGCGGTGAACTGTCGGCACAACTCCTCCCAACTGTTGATGGAGTTGGGTGGAAGGCTCATAAACCAGGACCGGGCGGTCCCAGTTAAAGCCACTGGAAAATAGTTGGCCATTACGGCCTCATTTCCTCCAGCTGCCAGGATAGCAGTGGAGTAAATCTGAAGAAATTCGACAGGATTAACGGTCCCGTCAAACTTCTCCGACAGGTGAGGCCTAAATTTCTGTGGCCACCTGACCATACGCAAATGCAGGGCCAGGGCTGAACAGCCTCCTCCTACTCCTTCAGGAGCAGGAATGTCCTGAGCTTCTCGTCTTTCACGAGCACGCTCGATATGGACTCGACCGTCTTGTTGATGGTATCGGCGATCAAGCTCCGCCCGGAGGTCATGAGTTGAAAGCCTTGATACCGTGTGAGTGCATCGCGCCCCTGAGGGCAACGACGTCACTTGTTGTGATGCAGCACGCCTCGTGTTGTTGGAAACGTGTGGACCAAGTCTGACAGACAAGGTCCGTCGCTACGACGGGGCCCGTCTTGAAGGAGGAGGACCTTGGTTACTGATGCGGTCGGTTGCTGCTGCAACCAAGTGTTCCACATCGGCCCTCCACTGCTCCATTGCATCCCAGGATGCATCCGGAGGTGGTGGGCGCTGAAGGAGAGCATGTGCTGCATGGAGCGCGTGTTCCGGGTTGTCATGATTCATCGACGTATTGATTGACGCCGGTGCACCATCACACTGCCCAGCTTGATTTGCTGGTGAAGGCGGCGGTGGTGGAAGTGTGACTCCTACTGGAACTGAGGTTCCTGCTGGTGGCTGCATATTGGAGGGATTGCCCCCAGCAGCTTGAACAGCGGGATGACCATTGGATGATTCAACAGCTGAGTTCACCATTCTTGAAATCTCAGGCGCCCCTTCCTAGCGTGCCAACTGTCGGTGGTTTTGATCCGGCAGATCTTCCGACACTACTAAAAGTGTTTGCGGAGTTTGAGGTTCGGTGTGGGCGCGCGGAGATTCAAGAAGGTGAAATGTAAAATGACACATGAGACACAAAGATTTACGTAGTTCGGGCCGCCTGAGCATAATACCCTACTCTACGGGGTGTGTTGGTGTTGTATTGTATGTATGAAATCAACTCAGGTGACGTGAGTTGAGAGCGCGTGCCAGCCGATCAGACCAGATCAGATCAGATCTTATGTTCTCCGATCAGACCCCCCTATTTATCGTCGGCCTGTCCTTTTATGGTACAAGGACAGGCTGTTACAAGTTGGCCTGACCCGACATGTGGCCCCGGCGGTTACTAATATTGATACACATTTGATGCGCTTAATTACCCTTAATGATCGAGTTACGGGCTTTGACAGCACCGTTACTGGTAATAAAGGTCGTCCGATCGTGTGTCATTAATATAGTATTAATGACACTTAATCAGGTCTTGAAGTCCTTGATTCCCCTTTGAAGATCCGGAGCCGTTGTGGATTCTACCAGAGGTTTGAGGCTGAAGATCTGACGGTGGGACACGTGGCAGCTCTGGAGCATATTGTGGGGAACGGATAGGTCCGGTACCACCAGACACGTGTGAGTTCCGGAGTTTCCCTCGGTCTGGGGTTAGGTTCGGGGGTGCCGTTATGGTTCATAGCCTGGAGCTTCCCCCTTGTGGGCGGTAGCTCTGGTTTGATGGTACACGTGGCGACTCTGGGACTAACCATGTTGAGGAAGCGGGTCCGGTTATGTCTGACATGTGGGCCTCCGAAGGTCTTCAAATCAAGTAGATGACATTTCCTTGAGATCTTTGCAATCTCAAGGGGTGTACGGTACTCAGGGTACCGACAACAGTGTACTCAAATTGTCCATAGCGAGTCACAAATGATGTCTTAGGTATGTCCTGAGGTCTGATCCTCACTTGATTATACCTAAATCTCAAATCAATCTTCGAGAAGAACTTGGCTCCCTTCAACTGATCAAAAAGATCATCAATCCGAGGTAAAGGATACTTGTTCTTGATGGTCATTGCATTGAGAGCTCGGTAATTTGTACAAAGCCTCTTGCTTTTATCCTTCTTCTCCAGAAAGAGAACTCGTGCACCCCATGGTGATGCACTAGGTCTAATGTATCCCTTTTGTTGCAACTCATCTAATTGCTTCTTTAACTCCGCTAGTTCTAGGGCTGCCATTTTGTAAGGCCTCTTGGCGATTGGAGCAGTTCCAGGAACTAGCTCAATGGAGATCTCTACTTCTCTTTCTGGTGACATGCCTGACAATTCTTCAGGAAACACATCTGCGTACTCTCTGATTACAGGTATTTTTTGAAGTGTTGCATCCTTCAAGTGCTTTATCACTAGTTCTGATAAGCTAGACTGAACATGGCAGGTGCAGTCTTCCCTTCATGGTTGGTCACAGTCACCTTCCTTTCTGCACAAGCTATGCTTCCCTTGCACTTGGTCAACCAATCCATGCCAGGGATCATATCTGTTCCATGGGAGTCCAACACTACTAGATTAACCAAGAATACTACCCCACTTAGATTCAAAGGGATGTTGTTAACTCCTAAGTGGTAGGGTATATAACCTCCCGGTGATTTGGTTATTAAAGGCCTCTTAAGGGCCACTGCTGGTATATCATGTGCCTCTATGAATTGTAATGATATGAAAGAGTGTGATGCACCAGAATAAAATAGCACCGAAGCTAAGACTGACTGAACCAAAAACTCACCGAGTAACACTCCTGGTGCTCCATCTGCCTCCTCAGTGTAGACATGGTTCACCGTGGCTTTTCCGAAGGATTGCTGCATCCTAGAGGGTGCTCCACGGCTAACTCCAGCTGGCTGCCTCGGTCCATTAACTGAGTTGGAGTAGACTGAGGGAGCTGGTTGGTTCTTGTAAGTACAATTCACAGCAATGTGTCCAGGCTCACGACACTTAAAGCAAGTCCTCTGGTCACCCATGCGACTCACTCCAGACTGCTGTGGGTTGAAGGAGACTTGGGGCTTAGCAGGTTGCATTGGTTGTCTGAACATTTGGGTTGGTGCCCTGTAGGACACTCCACTCTGGGTCATCTGACCTGAGTAGATTGGTTGCTGTTGTCTTGGTATTGGGTAGGCAAACTGTTGGGTCCTCTATCCAGAATAGGATGATTGTGGAGTCCTCTGAGACTTGACTTGTTGGAACATCTTATTGCTCTCATACTTCCTTTTCCTCTCCTGCATCTCATCTTTCTTGTTCTTCCCTGCGGTGATAGCCTTGTTTACCATGGTGTTGAAATCATGGTATACAGACGCTCCAATCAAAGTTCTGATCTCAGAGTTGATGCCACGCAGGAAGGCATCCTGCTTCTTCTCATCTATGTCCACCGCATTGGGGTCATAGCGGGGCAAGCTAGTGAAACTGTGTAGGTACTCTGTCACAGTCATACCCCTTTGTTGAAGATCCCTGAACTCTGCTTGTTTCATCTTCACGACACTGCTAGGGATGTGGTAATCTCTGAACAGTCTCACAAACTCATCCCATATCATTGTCTTGGCGTCCGCATTCATGTCCCGGTAACTCTGCCACCAAGCTAAAGCAGGTCCCCTCAGCTGTTACACTGCTAGTAGAACCTTATCCGTATCATTTGCATGGACAACCTCTAGCTTCATCTCTATCTCTCTCAGCCAGTCATCCGCCTCAATTGGGTCATCCGATCCTGCAAACTTGGATGGGTTCATCCTGTTGAAGTATGCATTCTGGTGGTTGCTCTGAGGGGTTGGCTGACGGTTGTGGATGTCATTGTTTTCCTGAGCAACAAACGTGTTTGCCATCATCTCCAGAAGGTGAGTCTGACGATCAAGCATAGCAGTCAAGTCATGGGCAGGCGCCTGGGGAAGTGGGGCTTGTGGAAGTGGTGCTGCCGCCAGACTGGGTGCACTGTTCACTGACGCCTGCGGTTGCGGTGCACGCGGGATCTCTGGGATATCTTGGTTCTCTTCCTGACCAGTCCTAAGTCGGTTTGAACACTGATACATCTATGACAATGGAAGGTGGAGTTAGCCAACAATTTATTATTAATATGTACATGTGTATGTATATATACAAGCTTTTAAGCTATACTATTATATATATATATATATATATATATATATATATATATATATATATATATATAACACAGAGCACACAAACATCAAGCATTGCAAGCAACACACCAAACATTCATTCATCAAAGCAAAAGGGTACATGATACATTAGGGCATGTCGTTCTTAAGTCCATCCCTTCAAGGATCGATCGGAACATCTGCCTCACTACCGGGTCCTACATTGCGGTCTTCAGTATCTTCATCTTCAGCTCCACAAGGTGATGTCGGAGGAGTGGGCAGCACAGGACCACAGATCCTCCTACGAGGGTTAAACGGGTGATACATTGTAACTCCTTCCAGGATAGGTGGTTCAGTAGTTGCACTGACGTGGTGGTCTTTGCGCTTGGCTCGGTCAACGAGGTAGACACCCCTTAGAAGCTGGCTGTGGCGGTCGACCTCCTCTCAGAGATTCTCCTCGGCCAAGGCAACACGGCTTTCGGCGCTGGCAGCACGGGCATCAGCTTGCGCTAGCGCTAGTTTAGTCTTCCTCCAACGTGTCTCCAATTTTTCCGCGCGCTTGATGAGGGACTTTACACGTTGGTTCAGCAGGTCGCACAGGTTATCCAAGCTCAACAGATAGTCGGACATGGTGACAATGGTGGGGTCATCTTCAGTCGACCCTATTCCTTCCAGGTCGCGGATCCTTGCCATCCAGGCAGGACGACTACGATCCACAGGTGGGAAATACTTCGTGGGTGTGGGACCTAGATGCCAGTTAAACATGTGGCACAAGTACTTCAGGGCTTTGCGAGCTACAAGCTGGCAGGTATCCGTCATGTGACGTCCTGTAGTAGTGACGCTCCATGGCTTCATCTCCAGGAACTTGTCACTGGCACCCACGTACACTGTGACCTCACAGCTTTCGGTGCCATGCTCCATGAATTCATGACCCACGTACTCTGGACAGTCTGGAATACCAAGTCGAACGATGGCAGCATAGAGCACCTTAGGGAAGCTGTCTTCATTGATGCATAAGGTAGTGATACGGTCGTCAGCCATGTGACTCAGAACAGGTCACAAGGGTTAGTTAAGAACAAAACATATCACTAAGGCTCTACGGTCAAAAGGTTCCTACAAGAAATTCCTTCTACGGTCTCTTACGGTCACTTACGTACTAGGGCCCGCATCCTACAACCAAGTATGGCTCTGATACCACTTGAAGCGTCCCGACCTACTGATCGGAACTCAACATGTAATATAATACCAATAACGATGTTCGGTACAATATATTACACCACAAGTGGAACCAAATCATACAGAGCTTTATTACAGCGGCATAGTCTTGTGAATAAAAACGAGAACATCTAACAACATAATGATAATAGTCAACATAACGGAAGCAACTAGCTCTTCATCGCCCATGGTTCCACCTTCAGCCCTTGGGTGCGGATGCGTCCCTACTCGAAGTCCTCCGGCACAAAATCAGGATCCTCTGAAGAGATCAACAACCTTTGAGTACAAAGGTACTCAGCAAGTTCCACCTCGCCCTACGGGAGATGCAGCAATATACATGCGATGAACAAATAACAATGCAACCCAATGCACCAGAACATCTCATCCCGAGATATCCATTCTCTCAATCTCACAACAGCTACCTCTCTAGTTGTCGGGACCACACCGTAACCCATCCTATACTGAGGACACAACCATTCTAACGGATTTTACACTCTGCAGAGGTTGTACGCTGTACTCACATGCACATAACTATCCACAATAGTTTGTCATAACCGACACCCAGTCGTAACATCACCCAGTCCAGTCGCCCTCAAACCCTGGGTCATGTCTTAGCTCAGTCTCCACCCACGAACCATCCACCGTGGATGACTGTCGGGCTAGCCACTGGGATTAGGCTACGCCCTTGCCGGTACCCTGGAAACCGTACACCCCCTGAGGATACAAAGATATCAAGGAAAAGTCACCCACTTGATTTGAAGACCTTCGAAGGCCCACATGTCAGATGTAACCGGACCCGCTTCTCCAACATGGTTAATCCCAAGGTTGCCACGTGTACTATCAAACCGGAGCTACCGCCCACAAGGAGGAAGCTCCGGGCCATGTACCGAAATGGCACCTCCGGACTTAACCCCAGACCGAGAGAAGCTCCGGGACCTGACACGTGTCAGGTAGCTCCGGAGCTTCCTGTTTCCCATAGTATGCTCCAGAGCTGCCACGTGTCCACCCGTCGTAGCTTCATCCTCCGACCTCCGGAAGACTTCATAACGGCTCCGGATCTTCAAAGGGGAATCAAGGACTTCAAGACCCGACTAAGTGTCATTAATACCATATTAATGACACACGGTCGGATGACCTTAATTACTAGTAACGGTGCTGTCAAAGCCCATTACCCGGTCATTAAGGGCAATTAAACCTGTTGAATGAATATCAATACTAGTAATCGCCGGGGCCACATGTCGGGCCAGGCTAACTTGTAACGGTCTGCCCTTGTACTATAAAAGGACAGGCCGACAACGGACTCGAGGGGAGTAAGGCAACATACACGCCACAGATGCTCAACACAAGCTCATACAGCTAATACAACACCAACACACCCGTGGAGTAGGGTATTACGCTCAGGCGGCCCGAACCACATAAACTCCCGTGTCTCCTGTGCCATATACTATTCACCTTCTCGAATCTCCGCGCGCCCACACCGAACTTCAAACTCCTATAACACCTTAGTAGTGTCGGGAGATCTGCCGGTTCCAAACCACCGACAGTTGGCGCTCCAGGTAGATGGTGCGCCGGCATCAATCACTGCGTCGGCAAATCATGACAACCCGGAACACGCGCTCCATGCAGCGCGTGCTCTTCTCCAACGCCCACCACCTCCGGATGCATCCCGGGATGCACTGGAGCAGTGGAGGGCCAATGTGGAGCATTTGGTTGCAGCAGCAGCCGAACGCCTCAGCAACCAGGGTCCTCCTCCTTCGGGACGAGCACCATCGCAGCGGCGGACTTTGTCTGGTCGACCTGGTCCGCACGTTTCCAACAGCAGGAGACGTGCTGCATCACAACAGGTGATTTCATTGCCCTCCGGGGCACGACGCACTCACACGGTATCCAGGCTTTCGACTCATGACCTCCGGGCAGAGCTTGATCGCCAATATCGCCAGCAGGACGGCCGAGTCCATATTGAGCGTACCCGTGAAAGACGGGAAGCTCAGGACCTTTCTGCTCCTGAAGGAGTGGGAGGAGGATGTTCATCCCTGGCCATGCATCTGCGTATGGTCAGGTGGCCATAGAAGTTCCGGCCTCACCCGCCGGAAAAATTCGACGGGACTGTCAATCCCGCCGAATTTCTTCAGATCTACTCCACTGCAATCTTGGCAGTTGGAGGAAACGAGGTCTTGATGGCCAATTATTTTCCAGTGGCCTTAACAGGGACCGCCAGGTCCTGGTTTATGAGCCTTCCACCCAACTCTATCAACAGTTGGGAGGAGCTGTGCCAGCAGTTCACCGCCAACTTCAGGAGTTCATACACCCGACCAGGCACTGAACTGGACCTTTTTGCAGTCGTGCAAAAAGGGGGAGAATCCCTGCGATCATTCATCCAGAGGTTCTCTCAGGTATGAAATACTATCCCTTCTATCTCTAGCGCCTCTGTCATTGTGGCATTCAGACAGGGTGTACGGGACAAGAAGATGTTGGAGAAACTGGCGATCAAGGAGATCACCAGTGTCATGGAACTCTTCAGCTTGGCTGACAAATGTGCCAGAGCTGTGGAGGGCCGTGAGATGCACTCCAAAACAACCCCGGAGGGTCACAAGAAATCCTCCAAAGAAGAAGCCGCTACCTCCGGAAGTGGCAAAAAGAAAAAGAAGACCAACGGCAAGAAGAAGCCGTCGGCTGGCACATCCAATGTGGCAGCTACTGCAGCTCCGGGTGGCTGGGGGCCATGCCCCGAAAAGTGACCTCGACCGTCTTCTGAAGATGGTGGCAAACCCAAAGTGTGGTGTCCCATTCACAAAACAGGCAGCCACAGTTTGGAAGACTGTCGTGAGGTCCAAAACCTGGCCGAGCGCTACAACAAGCGCCTAGAAGAATCTCCTTTCCGACAGAGGGAAGGAAAGTAAAAAGTCGACGAAGCTCCGGCTGAAGAGGAGTTAGGATTTCAGGATCCCAAAAAGGTCCTGAAGGCTGTTTACACCGTCGTCGACGATGATTCTGACGTCTCTGACAACGAGCATCGGAAGGCCATGAATACCATTTTTGGTGGATCATGGGACATCACCTCCCGCCGTGTCATCAAGACTATGCGTCGGAATATGGCTGCTATAGCTCCTACAGTCAGGTCGGAGCCACATTGGAAGTGGATGGACACAACCATCACTTTTGATGCTTCGGACTGTCCTTGGAGCATGGTTGGAGCAGGACAGATACCTTTGATGGTATCTCCTACCATCAACAACATCCAGCTCCACCACGTCATGGTAGACGGAGGTTCGGGGCTTAACCTCATAAGCTTCGAAGCTTTTACTAAGCTTCAACTCCGACCTTCGGATCTTCACCCCTCTCGACCTTTCTCCGGAGTAGGTCCGGGGGCCATTACCCCACTCGGAGCTATTACTCTCCCTGTTACCTTCGGGACACGGGATAAGTACCGCACCGAGAAGTTGGTCTTCGACGTCGCTCAGATCAACTTACCCTTCAATGCCATCTTGGGTAGGCCTGCCCTGTACAAATTCATGGCAGCTGCCCACTATGGCTATCTGGTGTTGAAGATGCCAACGCCAGTAGGCGTTCTCTGGATCCGCGGAGATCGTACTGCCGGAGTAACTGCTCTGTAAGAACTCCATGCACTCACCATGGCGCAAGAGGAGGATTCCAGGCAGGAGCAAGCTCCAAAACCCCCGAGCATTCGTCAACGAGGCTGGACTTCTGCACCTCGTGTGCAGCCAAGCGACGACACCGACATTCCCGTCAAAGTCGTCCAAATTGGTTCCGATGCCGCTCAAACCACCCGTATATTGGGGGGATTGAACGGCAAATAGGAACTCGCGCTCATCACTTTCCCCCAGGGAAGTGATTGAGCACAATCTGAAGATCTACCCCGACGCCCGGCCTGTGCATCAGAAGCCCCGGAAGCAATCCGTAGAGCGACAGAACTTCATCCGACAAGAAGTGAAGAAGTTACTCGAAGCCGGATTCATCCGTGAAGTCTTCCATCCAAAATGGCTGGCAAATCCAGTCGTTGTACCCAAGGCCGGCGGGAAGCTTCGGATGTGTATCGACTACACCACACTAAATAAGGCATGTCCAAAAGATCCACTCCCACTACCTAGAATAGATCAGATAGTGGATTCCACCTCCGGGTGTGAATTACTGTGTTTTCTAGACGCATATTCCGAGTATCATCAAATCCGGATGTCTAGGGAAGATGAGGAGCATACCTCATTCATCACAGTAGATGGATTGTACTGTTATACAGCCATGCCCTTTGGTCTCAAGAATGCAGCTTCAACTTTTGTACGAGCTATGTACAAAACTTTTGAAGAACTCATTAGAGACATAGTGGAAGTGTACGTCGATGACATTGTGGTCAAGGTCAGGGACAAGGAGTCACTCCTTGACACCTTGCAGGTTGTCTTCGACAAGCTGCGGGCCACCCGTACAAAGCTAAACCCAGACAAATGTGTTTTCGGGGTTAGCTCCGGAAAACTTCTTGGTTTCCTGGTAAGCCACCAGGGCATAGCTAATCCGGCGAATATTAAGGCCATTGAAGACATGCGGCCACCAACCCGCATCAAAGACGTCCAAAAGTTGGCTGCATGTCTAGCAGCCCTCAGCCGGTTCATTTCAAGACTGACGGAACGGGCACTCCCCTTCTTCAAACTATTGAGGAAGTCCGGACCATTTCAATGGTCTGAAGAAGCAGAGAAGGCATTCCAAGAACTGAAACAGTTCCTCACCACCCTACCAATTCTGGTAGCTCTGAACCCTGGTGAGCCTTTGTTGCTTTACATTTCAGCAACTGACGAAGTCGTCAGTATGGTTCTAGTTGCAGAGAGACCAGAGCTACCTCATACTCAGGAATCCAGACCCCTTCAGGAGGGTCCGAAGGTACCTGAAAGCGAGTCTGGGTCCCAGCTCCCAGACTTGAATCCACAAGAAGTTACTTCAGGAGACCCAGACCTCTCCGAGAGGGTCCAGGTCGCTTCTGAAGAAGCCCCGGGTTCCTCCAACCAGAACCCGGAGGTCCCCGAAGAAAATCCGGACCCCTCCGGGAGGGTCCAGACCATTCAGCGCCCAGTGTACTTCATTAGCGAAGTACTACATGATGCCAAGACTCGATACCTAGAGGTACATAAGCTGCTCTATGCAGTTCTTATTGCCTCCAGGAAGCTTCGCCATTACTTCCAAGCTCACAAAGTCTCAGTGGTGACCTCTTACCCACTTCGAGCGATTTTGCATAATCCCAATTCAACTGGGAATATTGCAAAATGGGCAGCGAAATTGGCTGAATTTGATCTTGAATTTATTTCAAGGCAAGCAGTCAAGAGCCAAGCATTGCCAGATTTTGTGGCAGAATGGACTCCTTCTCCATCAAACCCTGGGGGCCCCAGTGAGCAGAAGACGGAGCATCAAGCTCCAGCTTTCACTGAGCCTCACGGGACCCTCTACTTCGATGGCTCCATGCAGAAGCAAGGAGCCGGAGCTGGAATCCTTCTCCATGCACCGACCGGGGAGAAGGTGAAATATATGGTGCACCTTGACTTCAAGGCGACCAACAACATGGCAGAGTATGAAGCACTCATCTACGGACTAAAGGTGGCACTGTCATATGGTGTCAAGCAACTGCTGGTCAAGGGAGATTCGTAGCTCATCATTAAGCAAGTGAAGGGTGAATGTTCGTGTAATAATCTCCAGCTAGCTGCTTACCTCCTTGAAGTCCAGAGGCTTCAGAAGGACTTTGAAGTCCTAGATCTCCACCATGTTCAGCGTGCCCACAACGCTGAAGCCGGCGAACTCTCGACGAAAGCGTCAACCGGAGCTCCGGCTCCTGACGGAACTTTTGTCCGGAGGTTGTCGAAACCCACAGCTCAGCCTGCCGAACTGAGCGAAGGGGGCGAGATCAGCATCCCGAAGCTGACGATCCCGATGGCCCTGTTACCATGGCAGCCATCAAGGGTCGTAGGTACTGCCGGAAGCTCCGAGCAACCCAGCACGCAAGACTCAAATGCTCAAGTTAGTTCTGATGCATGGATCTCGGAGATCTGGAACTACTTGAAAGACAACATCCTTCCTGACAATGATGTATCCGCTGACCGGGTAGTCAGATTGGCTAAAAGATACATGTTGGTAGAAGGGGATCTCTACCGGCGCGGTGCCAACGGCATCCTAATGTGGTGCATCACAAGGGAAGAAGGCTGTGAGCTCCTCGCAGAAATCCATGGAGGCGAGTGTGGAAACCACGCGTCTTCCCGCACGCTGGTCAGTAAAGCCTTTCGGCATGGCTTCTACTGGCCTACAGCACTCCAGGATGCAACTGAGCTGGTGAAAAAAATGCAAAGCATGTCAATTTCATGTGAAGCAAATTCACACACCGGCTCAGCCTTTACAAATGATACCTCCTACATGGACTTTCGCTGTGTGGGGGATGGACATCTTGGGACCTTTCCCAAGAGCCGTCGGAGGTTACAAGTTCCTTCCATTGTATGCAGATTTGGAGTCCCAAACAAAATCATCACTGATAATGGGACCCAATTTACAAGCTCGGCATTTCAAGGATATTGCGAAGACCTCGGCATACAAGTTTGCTACGCCTCCGTAGCTCACCCAGCCAGCAATGGCCAAGCCGAGAGAGCAAATGCTGAAATCCTTAAAGGACTCAAAACGCGGACCTATGAGCGCTTGAAAAAACATGGAGCCAACTGGATCGAAGAGCTTCCGCCCACTCTATGGGCCAATAGGACATCTCCAAACCGGTCAACCGGAGAGACACCCTTCTTTCTGGTGTACGGAGCTGAAGCAATCCTTCCTCCGGAAATCACCTTGGGTTCACTCCGGGTCCGAACCTTCGACGAAGCCGTGCAGGACCAGCTCCAGCGTGAAGACCTAGACCTCCTTGAGGAGGGAAGGTGCCAAGCAGCTGTTCGGAATGCCCGATATCGCCAAGCCCTACGGCGTTATCATCAGCGGCATGTACACAACCGACAGCTCGAGAAAGGCGACCTGGTGCTTCGAAGAATACAATCCAGAGAAGGGTTAAACAAACTCTCCCCCGGCTGGGAGGGACCCTTCCGAGTGATTAAAGTATCCCGATCCGGAAGCGTTCGCTTGGCTACAGAGGATGGGACACCTCTCCCAAATCCTTGGAACATTGAGCACCTCCGTAAGTTCTACACTGAAATACCACGGAGGTGAGTCTTGAGTAACTTGAGATGTATGTTATAGAGTCATTGTACAAAGTCGGGTAGTTCCTCCGGGAGAGCAGCCGGACCTTTCCGAAAGGTCCGCAAAGTTCACGCAACACTTGTCACAGTCTCCGGACTAAAAGTGTGGCTAACTACCCTGGGTCAAACGAGAAATGAAACACGCTTAGCCTGGTTCCGTACCCTAAGAGTGTACTTGTTTCCCCTGTACCCCGGACCTATAATGAAAGACATCTTCATGTGAAACAGACTCCACGTGCATTTATTTTGTACAGGCTCAACATTTTTTATTTTTCTCTTTCTTGTCTATAACGAAGACGTGCTGTTCTTAAGAAATTTTAGTTCGACCGGTTTATATACGATACGAGTTGTATTGTCAATTCTTTTGGATTCAAATATTGTTTCTGGCCAACTCGCGTGAAAGCAGCCAAGCCAATCTAGGGCCGGAGTGTGCTATCGACTTAGCCTGGTCAAGCACCCTAAGTACGCCACTCTACCTACACTCCGACAGGACAAAGTAAGGCGAGTCCAAATACAATTGAATCCGGAAGAAAAGGCAATGTATTCGACTGTATCTAGAATCGCGTTAGACCTAAAAATTTCTTGAGAATCGTAAGCCGCGATGAAGTTATAGACGAGAAACAAATTTTACTATTTTTCTTGACTTCAGTGTGCAGGAAAAACAAAATACACGTTGATGGAGAAAAGACGGAGCTAACAAAGCTTCGACTCCCCTAGGTGGTTTGTAATCGATGTTACGCATCGAAAACGAGCATCACCAGATTAATCAAGCTCCGGTAAAGCTAGGGGGGTCAGCCGTCGACGCTGAATAAAAGATGGTGAGAAGACCCCGCAAACGGAGTCTGCTGCCAACAAACTAAGTGTTGGCAAAGGTCACTGCCGGAGCTACTAAGCTCCGACACCCCGGAGGACTAACTATCGATGCCTTACGCATTGATAGAGACTATTGCCGGAGCTACTAAACTCCAGCGATAGACAATGTCGGAGCTTCTAAGCTCCGACAACCTCAGGGGGCCTTCACTATCGAAGACTTCGAACCTAAATTCTACAAGTTCGGAGCAAATGAGTCTTCAACAAAACGCAATATCCTCTTGGTACATGTTCACAATCAAATTGTGTACATCTACCAGGGGGCCAAGTGAAGACAAAAGTGTTGAAGACAAAAAGTGAAGTGAAATTCACAAAAATTTGGGGATTTCATTCATCTGGAGACAAGGAATTACATCTGGAGACAAGGGATTACAAAAATTCATCTTGCGCTTCACGAAGTAGTAGAATCCAAGGTACTCATTGCTCCTACTGGTGGTGTGGACGGCGAAGAAGGTCTGTAAGAGTTCGATGCAGGGGAGATGCCCACCCACATCTCACAGAAGTGGACGAAGATAGACACGAGGAGAATGGAGTGAGGGCCAAGGTGGTATAGCTGCAGACCATAGAAGTCCAGCAGCATCAAGAAAAAGGAAGAAAAAGGTGGGATCAACCCCACCATGGCGTACGAGGAGAAGTACACCATTTCGCCAGAGTGCTCCTTCTCGAACGGGAGCTCTCCCCCGGCGCGGACCGAGCGGTTGAAGAAGTCTGAGGACCACCCCATGAGGGCTCGGACCTTCTTCAGGTCGCCGTCGGTCTTCAAGCGACTCTCGCGGAGACCCAACTCCATCGCGGCACGGCTAGGCAAGAGAAGAAAAGCGAAGCACAAGTTGGGAGTTTGAGCGCAAGATCAGATGGGAGGCGTGAAGAACTCCCGACGGTGCGGGCTTTCCTTCTTAAGTAAGCCCTCGCAACGCTTGGATGGAAACCGCAAGGAAGTCGAAGATACCATTCAAAAACTCCACCCAGCCGATGACAAGGGGGCCCGGGATCACCCCGACGATCAAGTCGAGGTTCTTACCCAGGCGAACAGTTGTCATCAAGAGGCGGGAAACCCGAAGGTGGCGGCCTGACAAGGCACGCGGAACCGATACGGTTTTCGTATCGGGAACCGGCGACCTTCAATTGCGTGAGATCCGCACGTCAAAGATATCATCTGCCGCACGCAGGACACGACACGTGGCGAGGATTTAACTCCGAACCCTCGCCAACGGCACCTCTGAAGACCTTTGAAGATTCAGCTCAAAAGTCGCGAGGATGGACCCACCTCCGGCGGAACGACTTCACCCCAGTGGTCTTCTCCGGAGGTAGGTCCAGGGGGCCACTATCGGTACCCTGGAAACCGTACACCCCCTGAGGATACAAAGATATCAAGGAAAAGTCACCCACTTGATTTGAAGACCTTCAGAGGCCCACATGTCAGATGTAACTGGACCCGCTTGTCCAACATGGTTAATCCCAAGGTCGCCACGTGTACTATCAAACCGGAGCTACCGCCCACGAGGAGGAAGCTCCGGGCCATGTACCGAAATGGCACCTCCGGACTTAACCCCAGACCGAGAGAAGCTCCGGGACCTGACACGTGTCAGGTAGCTCCGGAGCTTCCCGTTTCCCACAGTATGCTCCGGAGCTGCCACGTGTCCACCCGTCGGAGCTTCATCCTCCGACCTCCGGAAGACTTCATAACGGCTCCGGATCTTCAAAGGGGAATCAAGGACTTCAAGACCCGATTAAGTGTCATTAATACCATATTAATGACACACGGTCGGATGACCTTAATTACTAGTAACGGTGCTGTCAAAGCCCATCACCCGGTCATTAAGGGCAATTAAACCTGTTGAATGAATATCAATACTAGTAATCGCCGGGGCCACATATCGGGCCAGGCTAACTTGTAACGGCTTGCCCTTGTACTATAAAAGGACAGGCCGACAACAGACTCGAGGGGAGTAAGGCAACATACACGCCACAGACGCTCAACATAAGCTCATACAGCTAATAAAACACCAACACACCCGTGGAGTAGGGTATTACGCTCAGGCGGCCCGAACCACGTAAACTCCCGTGTCTCCTGTGACATATACTATTCACCTTCTCGAATCTCCGCGCGCCCACATCGAACTTCAAACTCCTATAACACCTTAGTAGTGTCGGGAGATCTGCCGATTCCAAACCACCAACAGCCCTGCCCATACAGGATCATGTGGTCGCACGAAAAGAAGTCAAGTGAGATGTCAAAACAACTCGGTCCTTAAGGCTCAATAGGGGAGCCACCATACACCAACCACAACCGTAAGTCTATGTAAGGACCGAATGCCCAAGAGGGGGGTGAATTGGGCTTTCTTCGAAAAATTCTAAGCAATTGAAACTTAATTTCTAAAGCCCAATTCCCTACGCGACTAACTATGCATTCTAGTAGATAGAAACTTTACGGAATATAAATGCATAAAAGAAAGGGAAGGAGAAGGATGCAAACTCCTGAGAAGACAAGGATTTATCCCGTGGTTCGGCAAGGTCGTGAAGATCTTCCTACATCCACGTTGTGGCACCCACCAAAGGGTTTTGCCACACCCACGTCACCGAGACGAGGGGTCTTCACTATTCCTCTCCGTTCGCCTCCTTGGCAAGGTGGAGCTCAATCCTTGTACAAATTCGACCTTCCGGGCTTCCACACACGCCATGGCAAGCTCCGGAAGTCTCTTCACGATTACAACACCAAGGGCACTCCCTTGAGGTTCTCAACTAACCTAGAGTCTCCACTCACCCAGAATGGTGGCACACAAGCTCTCTCTCTAGCTAGTACTAGCCTAAACCTTGGTGTAGAAATGATAAAAATAGTGTGGAAGTGATTGCTCTTGGCCTTGAACACTTGTGGATGTGTGGATAGCTTCAGGTGATCAAGACTTAACGAAATGACAGGGTTAGGGGGTATTTATAGCCAGCCTCCCCGAAATAGCCGTTGGAAAAGTAGGCTGACAGAACTTTACTGTGAACACCGGATGATCCGATGTCTCCCCTTTAGTTATCATCGGTCTAATTACTTTGGCTGACGTCATCGTGTCAGATATGACCGTTGTTAGACCGATGTTGCCCCTGTCTTCTCATCGGATGATCCGGTGGCTCTTCCTCCATAATTTGCTTAATCTTGATGCTTACTGGAGTGATCGACTGATGTGTGTAAGTCTGCACATCGGATGATCCGGTGCTTCACTTGGTCCAATAGTATTGCAAACTGTACTGATGGACCGATGTCACTGAGCCATTCACATCGGATGATCCGGTGAGTACATTAGTCTGAGGTCTTCTTCTTCAGTTGAACCAACTCGACCGATGTGACGCCCGGTTCCGAAAATGAACCAAGCTAACGCATATGTGTGCCCAGGATGTTCAACACACATACACGAGTGATTCACAAATGATAACCAGATAATTACCACAGCTCAAATTATTAAATAAGTACTCTTATTACATAATTCATTATATCCTCAAATACAAGCTCTAATAGATGTTAATAACATGTTCAACTAATGCAGCGGAAATAAACTAATTAAACAACTAAGCAACTAAGCAAAAGGGATAGCGCAACTCCAATAACACCACAGGCAAAGCTGACGGTAGACACGGCCTAGATCTCCGCATTATCGCCATTAAACTCACAATCCTGACCTGCAACTGTTGGGGGGGATTGCAAGAGTGAGTACATGTCGTACTCAGCAAGTGTGGAAAGTATGACATGTGGCTGATTCAAATGACGACAATAATAATGGCTAAGTGCTTAAAAGTACAGTAAAATATTTGAAAAGCAATATATCATATTATGTGAAGTAAACCCATCATAAACCATAAATAATACCATAATACCAGTCCATAATTCACCATTACCAATAACCATAATCAATGTCATAAACCATAATTCCATCCATAACCATAACCATAATCATAATGTCAACCATAACCATTACAAACCATAACCATTCCAAATCTCAATTTTCCTCTAATCATGGAAGTTGTCCAGGTGCTCATAACCGGGAGCATGGCTATCATGATAGTTTTAATTAACTATGCAGAGTTTGTACCTCTTTACCCACGTGTTCGTGATTTCATCACCCGTCGGCGACTAAAGAACCTCCCTTATGCCAATTACACTTTCTTTGGTGTATGGCCAAGAGATCACAAAATAGTCTTTACAAAGGGATTACTAACCTATTCAGACCCCACTGAGGTTTCACCGGTGGCGATGCCTCCAACTGAGCACATCTTCAACCAAGGGCCCCCTCTTGAGCCATTCGGATCCCAGGGTAGTCCCACCAATCATCAACAAACCCAATCCGACTACCCCTTCCCCGAGCATCCACAATGGTCCAAACAGCACTAGCAAAGCCCTAATTAATCAGCTACGCCGCACCCATACTTGGCCTCGTGGTGGCACTGTAGTCCTGGCTTATTCTCGCATGAACCGGTCCTTAGATCTAAAGCAAGCAAACCACCATAACATTCAACCCATCCACATACCAGGCTTGCTTAGATCACCCATTACCAAATCGTACTGACCAGTTCACATTAACCAGAATATCATTGATACATAATTGAACGTGTAGTGTTGTTTTTCCATCCCAATTAATTAAGCGAAGCAAAAGGTAAAAATCCCATCCCGACTCTCTACCATAAATTCCAGGTGACAAGGGTGGTTAAACAAATCTAGTAAACTTCCTACCATAGGATTCCCATCAAATTGACACAAGCATGCAGTTTTGCAAACAAAACATTTATTTTAAAACAGGATCAATATGCTTCAAGGACACTTGTCTTGTTCTGACGGATAGGGTTGCTCAAGCGCTTCGAAGTCTTGATTCTGGAAATCCTCGTACACGATCTCTTGAGCACTTCCCTCTACTCGTGATCACACATACAAGAATATACATACAAATCAACATGATTCACACACATTAATTAACATGCGATGATATGCATGCATGCAAGGTTCAATTATTAATTAACTATGGTTGTTAATTAATTAGATGTAACTAGTTCATACGTGTTCATATGAGTTTACGGGGGTTTTAGCGGGAATTAATGCTGCTGAAAATAAAAAGATGACACAACGACGATCAAACTACGTCTATTAGGTTTAATACGGTCGCTAAAATTCGCATCGGGAACGAATCCTACCGTAGATCTGACGGCTTGACGGTCGCGGAACGAATGCGACGCGTAGACGAAGTAGATGCGTCCTCCGGCGGCACGACGACGGCGGCGCGATGTCGACAACGATCTCCGGCGGACGGTGGGGCCCTCCTCTTTTTCTTCCTCTTCTTCCCCTTCTTTTTCTCCCTTTTCTTCCCTGGACGCAACCCTCTGGTTCTCTGTTTTCCTTTGCCTTCGGTACCGGCGGCTAGGGTTCCTGGATCGGTAAACTCACGAGGTCACGGGGCCTTTTTATAGGCGCTGGCGGGAGCGGGATTCGCGGTCGAGTCGGTTCCAGAGCCAGCGGGATCGGACGCGGGGCGGGGCGGGACTCGGGCGGGCGGCCGAGCGCTGCGGCCTCGGCGGGGCAGGGTCGGGGCCCAGCGGCGCGTACGGCGCGCTGTCGGGCGCGGGATCGCGCGCGCGTGGTGGTGTGGCCGGCTGGGCCGGTACGGCCTGGCCGGCGGGACGTTTTTCTTTTTTTTTTCTTTTTTTTATATACTGTTATTATATATTGTTATTTATATTTTGTTTATTTTATTTATCTTATTCATTTTATTTATTTATTATTACATATATATATATTTATTATTATATAATTTATTGATATATTTCTTTTTATATATTATTATTATTTTATATTTATTATTTATATTTTATTATTTATATATATATAATTGTTATATTATTGTTTATGTTTTATTATTATTTTTATACTTATTCCCTATTACAGGTGTTAGGCTATAATTATTATTTTCTATTTCTTCTTTTGCTACATCCATTTGTATATATCAGCTCCATCTTTTATGTTTTATTATTTTTCTTTTATCCTACTTAATTCTTTTTGCATGTGTTCATCATATAATTAAACTTTTTATTTTTATATGTACCTTTAGTTTTATTTACTTCTTTTATCTCATATTTATTATGGAAAATATATTACTTTTGGCAAATTTATTTTTGTAACAATTTTTCAATGCTTGAGGATGAATGCAAAATGCAATATGGGATGCATATATTTTATAATTTTCTTTATAAAAAAATTTCTTCCTAATATTAACTCTAAATTCCCATTTAAATTTTTAATTTGTCAAAACTCGAAAATCAGGGTGTTACAACCGATGTGTACATTTCTGAAATCATCGGTTGATCCGGTGAGTTGATTTTGTTTGCTTCGAGTTGTTTTGAGTGAATCTTTTGTGTCTTGCTCATATGACCTCTTAGACATTTGTTCCACAAGGCTCTCTGATGATCTTCAAGCATTGTATGTTGTCAACTTATGGTTGAGTGACTTAGACATAAGAGCTTTCACTTCTTGTCTTTATCTCATTGATTTGATCTCAAATGTTGATTGTATATGGGTCTCCAATGACATATTTATTTCATTTTATTGAGTGATTATGGGGACCTTGCATTCACAAATTCATTAGTAAAGTTCAATGGTTGTCATTAATCACCGAAACCGTACTTCATGAGGGGCCTAGATGCTTTCAGTCTACCATCACGGTAGCCTTACACCAACACTGACCAGTCTGCCCCGATCTCAACTGATGTATACTCTCCCCCAATGTACAACAACATCATCATCACATAATATCATCATCTCAGTATGCAACCATAGAAATAAGTATGGCTTCTCTTAGTCACTCGAGTCGCAAATACTCGAAAATGCATAATCTAGCATACGAGCAACAAGGAATAATCCTCACATAGGTGCGACATGAACAAAAAGGGTTCCATGAAACTTGCCTTCGCTACCGTCCGCGGCGTCGAACTCCTGATCTCCCGGCTCCTCCGGATTCTCCTCCGGCACTGGCTCTACACCGACACGCGTGCACAAGCAACATACAAACAAAGCAAACTTATATCAATTATATTATACAAAAATAATTGTTTTAAATGTATTATGATTTTAGATTATTTTTAGAGAAAGAATCAAATTAAACGGAGTTGGTACATGTGAGTTATGGATTTAATGCTGCTGATCAAAATTTAAATCCGAAAATGAGTATTTAATCCAAAGGTTGGGTCTGGTTTTGTTGGCTGAACCGAGAGTGGGCAGGAACGTGAGGCTAATGGGTCAAGATGAAAGGCCTCTGGTCAATGTATATGAATACCGTATGGCTACACTTGAGGCCAACCAATCAGGAGCAAGGAAAAACAAAAGGCAGCTGCTTTCTTCTACCTCCTGTCGGACAGCCATGGAAGCTCACGGAGCTTCGGCCGGGAAGAGAAAAGAGACTAAGAATGGCCGAAAAATAGGGGAGAGGCTGGCGTAGGCCATGGCTCGTCCGCTGGAGGTGGAGATTTGGAGAGTAGCCATGGGTACTTGCTGCCGCGACGGGAAGGTCGGACCATGGCGACGGTGCTCGCGGCTAGGCGTGGTAAGAGGAGAAAACGGCTCAGGACCAGACCGGGAAGGTGGAGGCGACATTGTGAATTGAGCACAGCTAGGGCGGAGGAGGCTCCTCGACGGAGTGGATGCTTGAGCTCGGCCGGGTGGAGCAACGCAAGGTTCGCGGCGCCCGTTTTATAGCCGGCGAATATGGAAAGGAGGAGAGGTCGGCCAACGCTCACTGGGACAAGGTTAAAAGCGAGGTGACACCTCTCTGCGGCCTTGTTTAAGTGGATGCAGTGCTGTGGAAGCTTGCGTGTACGGGAAACAAGGACAGATGAGGCATCTTTTGACTGGTTGAGTGAGGAAGGAAGGATAAGGATTTGCATCTTTTGACTGGTTGAGTGAGTCGTTGCTTTGTGTGAGCGTGTGGTACTTCTGGTCGCTGACACTGGATTTGCAGTACGCGTGCACGCCGAATGGTCGGGCGGTGCGTCGACTAGCGGATGGCGCGACGCGGCTGACGGGACGACACGGTCGCGGTTCGCGGGGCACAAACTATGAGGATATTAAAAGTGGTGCACCGAGGGCTGCTGTCGCAAGTGGACGGTCCGCTAGTCATTTATTTAATTAGTCTTATTTTATAGTTTTATTATTTTATTTAGATATTATTTTTATTTAGCCACTTGATTATTTTATAAACTTAATTTTTTAATTTACGAAAGACGGGATGTTACAGGTGTGCACCCTCTGACGGCCTTCGTTGGAGAATCGAACGATGCGACATACCTTGGGAGTCTGTTGCGCATCGTACGGTGAATGCAGTGTTGCATCCTGCACAATGTGCGGCTACTGCGGAGCTTGCAACAAAGCGTTCTGCTGTCGTGAAACCTGCTGCATAGAGTACTGCTGCTACGGCAGCTGCTGCACGGAGTACAACTTGGGGGGCGGTCGATCAAATATAATCTTGATGAGGAGGTGGCAGAGGATTTACCTGTGCTGCACCTCGGACGGATGACGTCTCCTGCTCAGGCCCTTGAGGGTTGTACTCGGCCTCGAGGTTGCGTCGTCTCTTCCACTGTCGCTCGATGATGACGCGGTTGTCTTCATAAGATCAATGGCGGTCGATCTCGAGCCTTAGGTCGACCATGAGCATCCCGCCAGTGCTAGTAAGCCTGGTGGAGTGGGAGTCGGCAGAGTAACGGTCGATGGACGGCGTGCATGACAGTGACATGTGACGTCTCTCTGACGGGGGAGTTGATGGCCGCAACGATGAGGTGATCGATATCGTGGACCCACTGCTGAGTCGCTCCCTGTGAAGAGTTCAAAGATGGTGGATGATGGAGAAGGGCCCTGACTGCTACCTCAGTGCTCCCCAGACTTGTTATCGGTGGCTCTAGGAGCACCGACTCAGTCGGGATACGCTGTCCTTGCCAGCTGCGTCTATGTGTGTGCGTGATGAACCAGACTGCACCGCCCGGGCGTGTGATCTGGTCACGGGACGACGACCACGAGAACCACCATCTATGGGCTTGATTTTCACCATTGTTGTGAAAGCGCAACCACTTTTTAGAGCAAAATCCCCTACCTGGTGTGCCAAATGTCGAAGTGTTTTTGTGACACTTCCTCCGGACCTGCTTTGTGAGCAGCCCGCGGAGGTTATTGATCGGCGGGGCTTAGACCTCAGGCGAGGTTGCGTGTATAAGAGATGGTGAGACTGTGATTTTACGTGGTTCGAGCCGCCAGGGCGTTATATCTTAGTCCACGGTGTGAGTTGTATTGCTAGAGAGTGTGCTCTTCTCGGTGTGAATGCTTAAGTGAGTGAAGTTGTCTAAGTCGGTGACTGTCCGGTTCTTTTATAGTCCAAAGCCGGACAACTTACAAGTAGAGTTCGGAGCCCGACAAGTGGCCCTAGAGCGATCTTATCCTAATGATTTAAGCCTTCTACGCTACGTCGTTTCTCACCTCGACTTGGAGACTTATCATCTTTTCGCCTCAGACGTTAGTGGCCCATGCGTAGCCGTTGATGGTGACAGGAGATGTCGCGGCCGTCTGCCTTGTCGCCATAAGCTACCTCACTTCACGGAGTGAGGTAGGCCCGCGCCGCCTTTACTGTGATGCGATTGGGCGTAGCGATAAGCGACAGGAGGCGTGCGCTGTGTCGTGCACCGGGGGAGAGTGCATGTCTTCAATGCTTGATTCAGACAAGCGCACCGCTCTTTAACTCCCGCAACTCATCGTCTAGGGCAAGTTGCAGAACACGTAGCAGCATTGGAGTTAGACTTTGCGGGGGAAGACAAATCATGTACCGCGGGGCACGTGGTAGCCCGGAGCCCATCTTTGAGGTGATCTGGGAATCTGGGACTATAGGACGCGTGGTGGAGCCGGTGCCCGCCTCCGCGGGAGGTGACCGACCTCTTCCGGCCACGTGACAGCACCGAAGCCCACTGCTATGGAGGAGCAGGGTCCCGTCTCGCTGGACACGTGTCAGCTCGAGAGTCCGTCTCATTGGGAGAGCTGGACCCGTCTTGAGGTCAATGTGGCAGCAACATATGTCCTGAAAACGACAAGTATCATACCGTATACTGAGTACCAACAGATGTCATAACCTAAAAGTGACATGTGTAAATTATGGGAAGCGACCCGCAAGAAAGATTAATGGCGACATGTGTAAATTATCAGATTCACCGAGAAGACCATGTTGTTGATTTCCTTGGCTGTTTATGAAGCAGTACGTCGCTAGCTTCAGGCAACGCACGAACCTTGGAGTGAACAGTACTCACGGCGGCGGCAGCACGGTTCCGTTGATTTTCTGGCGAATGTGGATTCGCGGTACAGCGGTCGCGGCGGCGGCAACACGGTTCCGCTGGTTTTCTGGCCAACGTGGAGTCACGATCTTGATTGAAATAGGCACCTGAGTACGCTGTGAGCCGTGACCGAGCATAATTCCATTGTCAGCCGTGACCGAACGCCGTGAGCCGACGGTGATTGATCGGGAGTAGTCCAGCGGTGGGGCTAGCTGTGGGAGTCAGGCTTTGAGATGCGAACTGGAAAGGTGACATGTGTCTAAAAGGTGCTGTAAAAAATCTGATTTGCAGCAGTGCTGTATAAAATATTTTTTCCAAGACTAGAGACGCCAAATTATTATTATTAATCCATGTGCCTAACGACGGATATGGTTATTAGATAGACGAGTATTGGGGGTCGCGACACGATTCCGGGGCCCGGAGCGGGAGGCTGCCTTGGCCTCCCATGGTTTTTCACGAACCGAGCACCGATGACCGATCCACTGGGTGACCGCGACACAACGAGCGGGTGCCTCCAGACTGCCGTCCGCTGGGTCCGAACCGTGCGTCCGACGACGATTCATCATCCACTACTCGCTAGCGGGGCGGCATTAATTTGCACTCGTCGTCAGAAGTGGTGATCTCCACACGGCACTTTCTTCCCAGACTTGCTCGGGGAGTGGGGGATGAACCCGAGTACCCAAATACGGCTGCTAAAGATGTATAGATACCAAGAACCTTTGAACCCCCGTTATTTTGAAAGCAAACGGTAAATTGTACTCTATCCGTCCCTATAAACTTTTCGCTTTGTAGTTCATTTTTGAACTACAAAGCAAGCGATAAGTTCATAAGGACAGAGAGAGTAAACGATATCAGGATTCGCCAGTGTGTCAGCTTTTTATTGAAGAAGAACGATAGGATAACCCGATCCGTAGACCAGGGGCCAACTGAACCACACAAACGAGACGAGCACGACCAAGAGGAGAGAGAAACAACAAAATCACCATAAAAAATACAGTTCAGGATCACATCTTTATACAACCACATCATCAGGAACTACGATTCAAAAGGTTGAACTGAACGGAAGTAAATTTACAGAGCTGATGAAATAGTCCAGCAGCCGACGGCAGACTCTTCTGGGACGGGGTCACAAGCTCCGGACGAGACTCGTCGCCCCTGGTCAGATGAGAAAGCGGGAGTCAAAGGACGGTACAACATCAACAACTAAATAGGCCACACTCCAAGATCAACTACAGCTCCTTTTAACTGGGAAATATGAAAAGTCCCCAAGGGATCCTTCTACCTCCCTGAGCTTGCCACAGTCAAGGTACGAGACCCTTTCCTCCGCTCTCCCAAAGGGGTATAAAACAACTAGAACTATTCAACATTTTTGGGGCTGTCTGTTTCCTCGGCAGCTGTTTAAAATGATGCGCTCAAGGGGCAGCCTTGGACACGTCTTTGCTGGATCTGTTGTATTTCATGTGGCTCTGGACCAGATGCCCAGCGGCTTGGGCAGAGATCAGGGACAGCTCTGCAGCAAGGACCGCGCCAGCAACCACCGTGGCCAGGAGCCTCGCGTTCGATCCCGGGGATTCCCTGTTAGCGCCTTTGACGCCAAGTAGGTCCAAGCAAGCAGACTGTGAGGCCAGCTGAGTGCCTCCACCAACTGTGCCAACCTGTATATAGGTTAGGACAACAACTCATCAGATCTAATATAATGGATGGCCATTAAGATAATGACACTATCAAACAATCTTCTGCAAGTGTTCCAGCATAAGACAGGTGCCATTCTTGACAACAGCAAACAGAACATTACAAGATTAAACCACTAATTAAAAAGATACGGACTGATATTGCCAGCTTGTTGATCATGAAAACAAAGAGCAAGTGAACAACGATGGGAATAGTTTTTTTTATGAAAATCGCTAATGTCACTATAAAAAAATAATAATGTCATAGGCACAATCAGTCTATGACACATGATAGCGTAGATAATTATTGCACAAATTATTCTTCTCAACATATTCTTAGTGTCAATAAAAACATAGGTGCGGCCTTATATTGACATTCCTAGGTCCCATGCAAACTTTACATATAAGTAGGATGGAAATAATCATGTCAGTATGAGAATACTTGCCCTTTAATGAGGTCAACAAAATACAAATGAAGGGAGCTTTTGATGGGTTTGCAACTATTCTAATCAATATTCAACTGCATCTATAAAAGTGTGGCATCAAACTGTGCCAAGTAAGAAGTAATCAATAGTTCTCATAAAACAATACGTGCATATCAAATGATCAGGGGCAAGTAGGCGAAGAGCAAAATCATTATCGCGGGACAGATGAAAAAGTAGTGTAAAGAGAAACATCAATCAGCACAAGCTAAATAAGCACAATGAAATCCCAGTTTAGTCAATCATACCTCAATAGATGGCATGGTAACGGAAATGTGAAGGTCTTTGCCATCATTTACAGCTTCCAACATAGTGATGCACTGAGAGCTCTCAACATTCTGTGCAGGGTCCTGACCGGTGGCAATGAAGATGGCTGTTACAATGTTGCTCGCATGGGCATTGAAACCCCCAAGAGCTCCAGCAACAGCTGAGCCAGCAAGGTTCTTGACCACGTTCAATTCTACAAGTGCCTGAACGTTGGTCTTGAGAACCTTTTTCACAATTTCTTCTTTGATGATTGCCTCACAAACCACAGACTTTCCACGCCCCTCAATCCAGTTTACAGCAGCTGACTTCTTGTCAGAGCAGAAGTTGCCTGTTTTATTACAGAGGATTTTAGTTAGTAAAACATAAGACATCAAACATGGGAAAAAAAGAAGTTCACTAATATGTAATATTATACACTTAGAACTGTGCTTTGACAGTTAGCGGGATGCCGGGGCCAAACAAGTGCTACTAACCGACCACATGCAAACCTGATAATTCAGTACAGTTATTAGTCCAACAAATAAAGTCGCCTGGAAAGCTGTAGCTTGTTTTTTTTTCCTATTTCACTAACAGCATAAACTATTATTCACACTACACAAGGTCAAATCATGCCTGCACTGTTTGATATCCCTTTTATTGATATTACTTGTGCAGTGTCAAAATATGGATAATTATTGTTAACTAGAACAAGGACGCTGAGATTGTCTTAAAAGATAAAAAAATCTTTTGTGGGAAATGTACTTATGTCCTATTAACTGAAACAAGGACGCGAAGATTGACTAAAAAGTCAGCATAAGTTTATGTAACGTGATAGAACTAAAATGTTTTCAATTAAAGAAATACAGTTTGATGTTCTCTGAGTCATCTTTTTCCCAACGCATAACAAGTATATGAAATAACTTCATCAAATAAATTGCACTCATGCCAAGATGATTTACAGTTCATTTGAGTCGGATAACGGTGTAATTCAATAACTTTTAAGAGAATTTGCCAACCTGGATCCTGAATTTGAAACTACCAAAAGTGGTGCATATATGTCAAAGAAAAATGATGAGTCGATGATCATGTGCAACCTAAAAATAAAAAAGGCCTTGTGTTGATTGAAGGTTCTAGATTATAATAAATCAATGTTTGACTCACGAATAATGCTATTCAAGCTGGCACTTGACCGGGGAAGTTGGGAACTACAAGCTACAACACACCAGATGAAACTTCAATAAAAAAGTAAAGGTTTAAGATATGGGAGAAACCTGATATGCTGATGACATCCATATCAGGGAAGTCATCCTGGAGGTAGTCCAGCACGTTCTGAACGCCTTTGGAGACCATGTTCATGCCCATGGCATCCCCAGTGCTGCAGGTGAACCTCATGTATAGGTTTCTCCCTGCGATCGCGCACTTAACACACTGCAGCCTTCCGAATCTGCTTGACCTGCACAAATGTTACCTAAAACAGCTCAGTCATCATATCACCCCGATTTTCAACCTCACGGTCAAAATTAGAACAGCAGTACAATCAATTATGGAGTCGAAATTGAAAGCAGATGATATTTCGATAGGGACTGAATAGCATAGAGATGTATCATCAAGCGCAAAGAGCCAGGCTAGCTTAATGTCATTGTTGAGCGCGTGGAGCACGGGTTTGAAAGTGACAATGTGACGTTGATTTGGAATTCAGTGTTCTTACCTGTTAAACACTACACTCAGGGTGTCAAAGTTGGCAGGATCCTCCAAGAAGGCCTTGAGCTCCGCAGCGCGGCGGGCAGAAGGGAACTGGACGACCGGTGCACGCGTCATCCCGTCCTTGAGCACGACGCTTGAGGCACCACCGGACTCGGCAATGGCCTTGCATCCGCGGTTGGTGCTGGCAACGAGACAGCCCTCGGTAGTCGCCATTGGCACGTAGACCCGGCGGCCATCGAGCAGCAGCGGGCCAGCGACGCCCACTGGTAGCTGCACGTACCCCACCGGCAGCTCGCAGCACTGCCCGAGGATTGAAGCGTAGTCGAACCCGTCGAGCGGGAGGCCTTCCATGTCCCTCCCCGTGATCCGCCGCAGCGACTCCCGGCGGATCGCGGCGGCCCGGCGGCAGTCGCCCAGCCTGGTCTCGAGCACGTAGGACGGAATCTTCCCGGCCACGACGGAGGCCACGATCTCCTCGTCGTCCTCCGGCATTTTCTCCGGCGCGGCGGCGGGGTTCCCCAGCAGCGCGCACGGGGCCGGGGCCTGCGCGCGTGGGGCGGCGCGCGAGTCGATGAGGAAGTCCTCCTCGTCGTCGCTGTTGGATACGACGGACTGCACGAAGGCGATGCCGAAGAAGCTGACGAGGTAGATGAGGGAGGCGACGAGGCCGCAGATAGCGAGGATCTCGGCGAGCCCGACCACGTGGAGCGGCGTAGATGAGCGAATCTTCTCCCTCCACCGCCGCATCAGGTACACCAACGACGCCGCGAAGAGGGCCGAGAAGATGAGGTTCGTGTGCCGGATCGGCAACGGCAGCGCGTCCCCTGCCTGCACACGCACCTTCTCCCCCTCACCCGCTGCTCCCTGGCGCGGCCGCGCCACCCTGTGCCGCGGCGGCACCCTGCGGCGGACCTCCATAGCCATAGGGGACGGTGCTGGGCTCGTCGGCGCTGGCCGCGGCGGAGCAGAGCGGAGCAGGTGACCCGTGATTTGGCTTCGTTTGGGGATCTGGGGATGATGGAACGATCGGTCGGGGCCCTTTTATTACGGGGGATTATAATTTTCAAGCAGCTTAAATTGAGGTTCTTACATATTGAATGTTGGCAGTTTTTAAATAAATACTAATAATTATGATTTATTTATTATAATTAGACAGTCATAATTTTGGAGAATAAATGATGTATATGATCATTTTGTTAGTAACATACATCTGTCACCACTAGATTCATGACGAGAGGTCTAAGATTAGGAGTAAAGAATTCTTCTTTTTTCATTTAAAATATTCTTTAACTATGATTGGAGGGCATATGTGGATGTTCTACCACCTATAATCATAATGTCTCGTGATGGATATGATGGCCTAGCATGTTAGCGTCACAATGATCATTTACCTTAGATATATTCCTAACATTTTCTTACAATTAATAGATGATCTTGTAGAAATAGAAAAAAAAAACTAACAATAAGTAAGCAAATATTAGAATAGATAGAATATTTATAGCAGTGAAAGAACTACTCCCACGTTTTTTGAACTAGCCGACAACAAATAAAAAGAAATAAATAGAGTATAACTTTTAACCTATTAAAAATTAGCATTTCTATTTTAATCTATCTGGTATAGTTTTTTTATAGAAATAAATAAAAGTAATAACAACTTATTTTTTAGCTATCCTTTTAAATAAACTAAAAACAAATTATACATGCAAGCTGTTTTTATCAACTCTTCAAATAAGTGTTTGTATAAAGAAAATTAAACTCCGCCAATTTTTCCATAACATCGTCGCCGTGTCGCTGGAGCCCCTCAGACTGGTTGACACTTTGGCCCCACCGCCTGTTGAAGTGGGCCCTAGGTTCTCTTTGGTCTGGTTGGCCTGCTTCGTTTAGTTTGATTTTTTTAATAATCTGCACACTTTGATTTTTTTTTTGAAATACTCCCTCCTGTATCAAAATAATTATCGTCAAGATAATCATAATTAGTTTATTTTTAGTTTTTTATTTAAAAGTCGAATAATTTGATACAGGATGAAGTACATATCTTTTGAAAGGGAGGGAGTATCTGAATACATGCACCAACACACACTCATCCGTCCGCACTCGTAGCGGACTCAAATCCTCTGCAGTAACTGCACTGCAGTTACTGCAGCTGACAGGTGGGCCCCACCCCCCTGGCCCCACCAGTCAGCTGCAGTAACTGCACGGGATTTCATTCCACTCGTAGCACGCGCCTCCCTTACCCTGCGTACTACGAGTACGCCTGTACAAGTTATGCAAACGGTACGCGTTCCTTCGGAGATCGACGAAGACTTTGGCTTCTGCGGACGACGACGAGGAGCGTCGTTGTTCCGTCGTGGCTCCGCGCGTGTGGCCAGGTACCTTTATTTTGAAGAAAAAACCTCGGTGAGAACTGAGAACACCAGCGCGCTGGTAGGAAGCGTGCGTGCCTGCCCACCCGCACGACTTGCCAACCGAGCTACGGCTCGTTCTCAGTGCCGTGGGCTCGGATTTGTTCTGCTCTCGTCGACTCGGGCCGCTGCTGTAGTAGTTCCGTGGGTTTTCTGGTTGCGGCCGTTTGGGCCTGTCCGGCCGGTTTAGTTGATGGTTTTCGATCATGAGTCCCACAACCACCAGTGTCACGTACGCACGTGACGTGGTGGACAGGGGGCCATGCGCCGTGAACACATACCAGCGAGGAAGGTGGCGAACTGCCAATGGCTCGAGTGCCGGCACTACAAGACTCTGTCCACGTTATTAGACCTCATAAATCCACATACACGACGTCGAACGAACAAACTCCATCTCCTACCTGCAGTCTTATCCCTCGTGGCCCAATAACCTAACCTCCCCACTTCACTGCTACGACGGCTGATGCAATGCATTGAGATATAATGCCCATACAGATACAATGCACTAGCTTCTTGTTGTGAGTACAGTACATTGTATCTGTGTATGGCGTCATCTCAGTGCATGCACGGCAAATTCCGAGGCGGCTTCGTCGTGTTGCCCTGCGTGCCACGGTTTCGCGGCGGCAAGCTGCTAGTGCCGTAGCCCTCGTGGTGTGCAGCTAGCAGAGTGCGCTGCTCGGCTGTCATGCTACACCATTAATTAAGTTCATGCGCTGCATCACGTTGTGCTCGCTGTGCGTTCGCAGCAGCACACTAGCTGCCTCGGATTACGAGATCGACGTTGTCATATCTGCTCCACTCGCTAGCTGGACGGGCTTCTTCGCCATTCTCCAAACGGCGCGCGTGTGCGGCCGCCGGCGATCGTGCACCCACGTCATCCTCCCCCGTGCGCGAAAAAAAGAGCGTTCTCTGTGTTACTATTCAGCCTGTCTCAAAAAATTTGTCGCTCTATAGTTCAAAAATGAATTACAATATGACAAACTTTTTTAAACGGAGGAAATACTAGCTAGTATAGATGGCCAATAGACCGTGCCAGACCGGCCTGACCGGGCTCGGACCTACAAACCTTAGACCCGACACAGCCCGAAAGAGCGATTGGGCCAGGTCGGGCCAGCCCGATGAGCCGACATCTCGACCCAGGCACGGCCCAAGTTGACTTTACTCATGTCGGGCCGAGACAGACCATGTCGGGGCCGGCCAATCTGGAGTCTGGTTATAAAAAAAAACATTCAAAATAGGGAAATATTATATTTTTCAGGCTTATTCGGGCCGGACCGGACCGAGCCCCGCTGGCTACGCGAGCCACACGCCAAGCCAGTCGGGCCGAGTGTTAAACGGGTCGTGTTGAGCTGCTCCGACGAGCCGACGCTTAAGCTCAGACACGATCCGGGTTGAGCTTTGGGCCGACCCAAGCCTAATTTCTTCCGTGCCAGATCGTGCTCGTGCCGAGCCGATTTGAACGGGCTTCGGACCGGTTCATTTAACCCAGCACATTTGGCCATCTATACTAACTAGTACGCGCGGGTGGCAGAAACCAATCGGAGGAACTGCTCCCGTCCGTCGCACGCCGGTGGATGTCGAACAGGACGAACGCCTCGGCATGCGCGTACAGGATATAGACAGATCCTCTGTTCATACGGCACGCGTCCAGCGACGATGAGCGAATATGTTGTTGTGCAACAGTAGAAAGACGGTGGCCCATTAGTGGCGTAACCAAGCATCCAATCGTGTTTTCTTGGACGTGGCTTCTTAATCGCGTGCAATTAGGTTTGGTGTACTCCCTTCATCACTAAAAGAACGTTGTTTTTAGAACTAAATTTAATTCAAAAACGATATCCTTTAGAGATAGAGGGAGTACGTTTTCTTAAAGGTTCGGTGTACGTTTACGCTGTTGCTGACGTGCGAGCGATTCGCGGACGCGATCGAGACGGACGGTGGCCCCCGTTCTGGGCCTGATGTGGTTACTGGTGAAGGCTGTAAAATGGGCCATACTGGATCGTACTTATTAAACTGGAACAGTTAGATCCGATGAATGGACAAGGATCTAACTGGCGGAGCCCGTTCGGGTTCAGTTCGCTACCAGCCAGCATCACTGCTCCTCTTCTGCCGTCGCCGTTGGCATCCCATGCCGATGCGGCGGCCACCGGTCGTGGGCGGCTGCGTGCCGAGGCGAGAAGAAGTTTTCCGACGGGGGACTGATAATAAGCGTGCCCGCTGGTGAAAACGCGCGGTAGATGGACCGCCGCGCGGTGGCTGCTTGTGAGGTGCTCCTCTGCGGAGGCCGTTGCTTCATGTGTTTTTTATTCTTTGTGCGTCGGACTTTGGTGACTCGTTCCTCTTCCGACTTTGTTTTATAGTTTATAGTTTTGTAATTCAAAAATAAACTACAAAACAACAAGTTTGAATTTTCAAAACAGAGTAAGTACTTCAATCGCTCCGTGCCTTCGAGGCTGCTTTAGCCTGTCAACATCTTAGCTTCAGTTGACCTGTGGCAATTAAAAAATTAATCGAATGCTCCATGCGGCAATTTTTTTTTAAAAGAAAATATTTCCATCTCCATTCCAACGAAAACAAACACCAAAGTTGCCTTACAGGCCAGGATAACATAGTTGACCTGTGGCAATAAGTATCTCGCTTCTCCCTAATCCTGGCTTACAAGCCCGGATAACATAGTTGACCTGTGGCTATAAGTATCTCGTTTCTCCCCCAATCCCAGGCTACCGGTAGAGCAGACTGTGGAGGAGGACGATGGCGCCGCCGCCACAGCAGCGCGTTTGCGTGACCGGAGCCGGCGGGTACATCGCGTCGTGGCTCGTCAAGCTGCTCCTCTCCCGCGGCTACGCCGTGCACGCCACCGTCCGCGACCCAGGTTACACTGGTTCCGTCTTCTTGTGTTGTGCTTCTTCTTGACCGATTCGACTGCCGGCGGCCAGGTGAATACTGTTGTTGTTTCATTCAGACCATCCGAAGAACGCGTTTCTGAAGCGCCTGGACGGGGCCTCCGACAACCTCCGCCTCTTCAAAGCCGACGTGCTCGACTACGACACGCTGACGGCCGCCTTCGCGGGGTGCGACGGCGTCTTCCACCCGGCATCTCCGGTGCCCGACGGAAAGCATGTCGATCCTGAGGTTTGAATTTATTATGCGTTGCTCCGTTTACTTCTCTTGGCCAAACAGAAGTGCACACTTGCATATGCATCGTTAATTCATGTTCGTGGAAACAGAGCGGAACGGTCTTAAAGATTATTCAGGAAAAAAGAACTATCTGAACAATAGGCTCGAACCCGATTCCCTGTATTTTAACTGATCATGTGCTTAACGCAATCGTTCAGAAAGAGATGATGGCTCCTACTGTGAAGGGCAGTAAAAATGTCCTCGAGGCTTGCTCAGCGACCAATGTTCAGAAACTCATCGTGGTCTCCTCCATTGCTACTGTCTGTCTGAATCCGAGTTGGCCCGAAGATAAGATCAAAGATGAGAGCTGCTGGTCAGACAAAGGACTATGCAGGGAAATGGAGGTGAGAAATACACCACGGGCACGCTCAAAACTAGGGGAATTAATTGAGGACATTTTACATTTTTCTTCTGGATGCATTTACTTGTGATTGCAGATTTGGTACTGTCTTGCCAAGACCGAAGCAGAAGAGATGGCCCTGGAGTACGGACAGAAAAACGGACTGAACGTCGTTACCGTTCTGCCTGGTGTGGTTGTTGGGCCGATGCTGCAGACTGAGCTAATCAACACCAGCATAAAAATTCTTCAATACGTCATAAAAGGTTCACTCCATAGCGTAGCTATGCAGTATCTGCACTACGCAGTTCATGATTTGAAAGAAAAAAAATAACACCTCTAGTTTCTATCTTTTACTACTGATTGCTGTTGTGCCACGCGTTGAACGTTTAACCCAGTTCAGAGAATACAGAACATGGCTTCCATATTTCTCTGCTGTGACTGCATCGTTTTGGTCGCAGGAGGACCCGACACAATGAACAACAAGTTCTGGAGTTTCGTGCATGTTCACGACGTCGCCGACGCGCTGCTCCTCGTATACGAGAAGCCTGAGTCATCCGGAAGATACATCTGCGCGCTGGAGCAGATGGACATAAAGGACGCGGTGAACTTGTTGAAGACCAAGTACCCTGACTACGATTACGTGGACAAGTAAGTGCTATCATCTAGCTGTGGCACTTGTATTTGTTGCTGTTTGCACCTGTCGTCGACGCATGGTTTTGGTCGCAGGACGGTGGATGTGGACTACAATCTCGCAGTCTCGTCGGAAAAACTGAGGAACCTGGGGTGGAAGCCGAGGAGCCTGGAGGAGACGCTCGCGGATGGTCTCGAGTACCTCGAAAAGGCTGGCCTCCTCGAGGAACCTTGCCGGCTCCCTTATTTCTACCGCATGACCGCCGAGCCCGAGGAATGATCCAGGCGTTAATTTCGGACGTTTGAAATATCACTGAATATGTTTGGTGGCATGGGAAGCTGCCGCTCTGATGCTTCAGTTTACGTGCTTCGTTCAGAATCATGCTGCTTGCTGCTGCTTTTGTGTGCCTTCGTGTGCGATTGTTGCTTGTATATGTACGTGCCAGAAATTATTGTGTGACGTCATTCTCTCGAGAAAACTGTATGTATATGTACGATGACTGCTGGCTACTGCAGCAGTGTTTTCGTGATTTTTTTAAATTATCTAATTCTATTTTTTTGGGGTGGCAAAACGATTCGTTGTTATGTAAAAAGCAGGCCTTCTCCAGGATGTAGCCGCGCGTCCCTTCCGGCTTCCCCATCTTTTCCTTTCTGGCTGGCGATCAATGAGATTGAGCTTAGCTCAGTTGGTTAAGAGTTGTACATGACCATTCAAATTCAAATCTTTTTGGATGCGAAATGAATGCTTATTTCTTTTTTAATATAAGACCACCTAGTTTCTCTTAGATTGGTCTAACATTTTTTTAGTTGAAACTTAGTGATCTTGTGTTCGAGGTAGAAAACATTTCTTTTAGTGTAATCAAGTAAAGAAACTCTTCTGGACTATACAATTTTTATCTTACGATCGTGTTTTTAACGTAATCATTTCACCTGGCAACACAAAGTCACACCACGTGGAAGGATTTAAGTGAAAAACACAACAACCGGATAACGATCATGTCTTATAGAAGATTTTTTTTTGCACAATTGTACCAAAATAATTGATTGCATTCTTGTCGCAACTCTCTACCTGGATTATGATATATAAAACGGTTAAGTTTACCAAAAATGAAAAAAGGGCTAATGTTGCAGCTCTCCGATGTTCACGTCCTCTTTTCTTTTTCACTAAGGAAGCATCCTGTTGCTTTGTCTGGCTTTCAGCTGAACGCCTGATTCTGTTGTTTTGTGGAGTAGTTTTGTTTGGTGACATTTGTCGATCGCATGAATGCTGTGGCTGTACGCCCCATTTATGCAGAAAAGGCCATGGTACATGCTCGCTGGAAGCTACTTGCTCGTTGCAACTGGACGCTGTTTGCCGCTAGCTTAGTTGAATCACCCCATGGATCGCACACAGATTGGGTGTCACTTGGGGGCAGGACGAGATCAAGTTGTTGACTCGGTTTAGCCTTACAGAGGGGTCGAACAAAGGGCGTGTGCGCGGCGGCTTGTTCATCTGCTATGTCGATTCGGACACGGAGGAGGCGCAGGCGTCGACAGGGCAGGACAGCCGGAGATGGCGTCGTCGCCTTCGCCACCACGCATGTGCGTGACCGGAGGCGGCGGGTTCGTAGCCTCGTGGCTCGTGAAGCTGCTCCTCTCCCGCGGATACGCCGTCCACGCCACCGTCCGTGATCCAGGTACATCTGTTACCCGGCTCCTGCTGACTCTGCTCCTTGCTTGACCATCGATCGGGGCCGCTAGATTTGGGATTGCCGGTTCCTTTTTCAGGTGATCCGAAGAACGCCTTTCTGAAGCATCTGGACAGGGCCTCGGAGAACCTGCGCATCTTCAAGGCCGACGTCCTCGACTACGACGCGCTGACGGAGGCGTTCGCGGGGTGCGAGGGAGTGTTTCACCCGGCCTCTCCGGTGCCCGGAGACAAGATGGAAGATCCTGAGGAAGGTATCTTCTCCGTGTCAGCCGATCCTGCATTTCCACTCTTCAAGCAGCTTAGACTACTCGCACTCGTTCACCTCTATATCTCACCTCTATATCTCATCTCTAAAAAGATTCTCTCTTTACAGTTTTGTTTCCTCCACTCGTTCACCTTTAAATTAGACCTCTATACCATTTCCTACTTATTTTATTCCTTTCTTTCCATTTTCTTTCTTTTTTTCCCTTCTTTTATTTCCCTTCCTTTCCTTCTCTCTCCACATAGAGATGCCCTTATGTTTAGTGTAATACTGTAGCAATCTGGAAAATAGGGGTGCCTTTAGAGGTACCAGTGCGTCGGCCTCCCACCTCTATGCGGCTATAGCGGTGCCTTTAGGACCGCTGCGAATGTCCTCTAAAGAGGTGTTGGCACCTACTGTCAAGGGCACTGCGAATGTCCTCAAGGCTTGTTCTGCTACCGAGGTTCGGAAACTCATTGTGGTGTCCTCCATTGCTGCTTCTTGTTTTGATCCAAACTGCCCTGATGATGAACTCAAGGACGAGAGTTGCTGGACAGACAAACAGCTCTGCAAGGAAACTGAGGTCAGAAATACTAGTCCTCGATCGTCTCTGGACTTAAGCATCTGATAGGCACGACAAGTTTGGGACTTCTAAATCAAAGTAAATCCATCAGAGATCACAAGCTTTGTTTCGTTACATACATAGGCCTAGGGATGAAAACGGTATGTTAAATTTCCATATCATTCGACACCGTTTTCGAAATTTTCCAATCCCATTACCGTTTCCGTCGGAATTATGCGGAAATGAGACGGAAATAGATATTAGAATTTGGTAAGTGAGACGGAAACAATTTGGATTGATTTCCGATCGAATTGTCGGAATTTCGTATTTTAATTGGAAATTTCCGAACAATAACCGAATAATTTTCGAATAGTAGACCCGGCCTAGTGAGCTGACATGTAATAAACTCAATTCCTTTTATTTTTATTCACCCATCGATTTGGGTAATGAGCAGTTAGTATTTATAATTAATAAGCACAATTAAACAAAAAAAGTTTTTTTAAATGAAATCAATGATGCAAAAGTCAAAGGCAGTTTGGTCAAATATTTATTTACTTTCAAATCGTTTCTAAAGTGATTTTGTTTTATATTGAAAATTGTTTATAAATTGAAACTAAAAGTTGTTGTCTCATTTTTTATACTTAAGTTGTTGGTGTTATAGATGAATAATATTTTAGAGTGTTGTTTCCGAAAAATATTTGAAACCGTTCCGGTATCGACATACTTCCGATCTGATATACCAGTTAAATTTCCGATACCGTAACCGTCTCCGATGATTCCGTTTCCAAAATTCTTATATGAAAATAAAAACAATATAATATTTTTTCCGTCCGTTTCCGACAGTTTTCATCCCTACATAGGCCCAATCTATTTTTGAAGAAATAGACAGGTCTAGTTAACCTTGTTTCCACTTGTTAAATCTCCATAACATTTTCGGCGTTAGTGAGTACTCTTTTTGTTCCTTTTTCTTTGTTTGACGGTGATTGGTTCAAAGCTGAACTAATCAGCATCAAATAAAAAGGAACAGTGAGAGTAGTTGTTACAGGTGATCACTTACTCAAGGACACTTGATTGCTGCATTTTCAGAACTGGTACTCTCTCGCTAAAACTGAAGCAGAGGAGATGGCTTTGGAGCACGCAATAGAAACTGAATTGGATGTTGTAACGATTTTGCCGGGTTTGGTTATTGGGCCAATGTTGCAGAATGTAGTGCTGAATACCAGCAACCAAGTTCTCCAATATATCATAAAAGGTCTACTATATTTGTTACACTGATACAATATTTCTTCTCACATTTTAGCAGCAGGGTATACCCTTTTTTGGGCGAAATGCTTAGCTACTTTCATTGCGTTATAAATTTTTCACCAGTCACCGCATAGTTCAACTTCGACAAAAGTTCAGAAAAAAGGGAAATGATCTCTCTTTCTCTATGTTACTCCAGTCTAACCCATTAGTTCTACTGCAGGAGGCCCTGACACAATTAGCAACAAATTCTGGCCCTTGGTAGATGTCCGCGACGTAGTTGATGCAATGCTCTTGGCATATGAGAAGGCGGAATCATCCGGGAGGTACATCTGCACGCTGAACCAAATGGACATACAGGATCTGGTGGCTTTGATGAAGAGCATGTACCCAAACTACAACTACGTAGACGGGTAAGTGCCTTCGTACCACTGTCCTGTAACTCATGTTTGGACTGTGAATTGGTGGTGCTTGTGCTAAATGGTCTGGACTGCAGGATGGTTGATGTGGACTACAAGGCTGAAACCACGTCAGGTAAACTGAAGAGCCTGGGGTGGAAGCCACGGAAGCTAGAAGAGACGCTCGCAGATAGTATCAAGCACTTCGAAAAGGCTGGATTTCTTCAGGATGAGGAGGAGCCTTGCCGGCTCCCCTATTTCTACCGTGTGACAGCTTGGCGGCCACCTGATTACCGGGATGACTCGGATTCTTTTTTTTTGGCGTCTTCCACACTTCAACGCCCGGTCGCTGTCTGGTGCTGGGGTAGCGAAGTGGCAAGCCGGCGAGCGGTGGCGGAGATATATAGATTGGGGATGAGACGAAGGAGGGAGCCAAGTGGGGGACCAGGGAGAGAGGCGGCGTACTCTGCAGGAGGAAGGGGATGGCCACGCCGCGGCGCGTGTGCGTTACCGGAGGCGGCGGGTTCATAGCCTCGTGGCTCATCAAGCTGCTCCTCTCCCGTGGCTACTCCGTGCAGGCCACACTCCGTGATCCAGGTATACTATATTCCGCACATTTTGCCGTTTCGTTGCCGGTCATAAATCAATGCACGATGATTTCTCAGATGATCCGAAGAACGCCCATCTGAAGAGGCTGGACGGAGCCCCGGAGAACCTGAGTCTGTTCAAGGCCGACGTGCTCCACTACGACTCGCTGAGAGCTGCCATCGTGGGGTGTGAGGGGGTGTTCCATCTTGCCTCTCCCGTGCCTGAAGATAAAATTGTGGATCCTGAGGTAAGTATGGATGAATTTGATACGGTATTTCATATTTAGCCATATATTTGCTTACATGAAGCTCGGACGTGACTGTTGAATGCGGACAAACATTTGAAACAGTGCCAGCTAAATGTAGGCACAAGTATCGAGACAACTTTGTAGTGGGTATGTTCACATTTTTCTTTTGTATACGACTCCAAGAAGTTTAATGGAATTGTATTGTTACTCTGAAGTTTTGTTTACTGCTTCCCCCGGATCTTTTTATCGCCGATGATGAATAAAAAGATTCGGAGTGAGTACTATTTATCGACAGAAGATCTTATACTATCTCATTCTACCCACAACCATGCAGTTAGAAATGTTGGGCCCTGCCGTGAAGGGTACCTTAAATGTTCTTCAAATTTGCTTATCCACGAATGTTCGGGAAGTCGTGGTCGTGTCATCCACTGCTGCAGTTCACTTTAATCCGAACTGGCCTCAAGATAAGCCTAAAGATGAGAGTTGTTGGTCGGATAGAAAACTTTGCATGGAGATTGAGGTTTGTAGCATTTGAAGTTGCTGCAGCATTTGTATTAACACTCATAGCTAAAGTAGCGTATGGATGCTGAGAATATCTATACATAGGAGTAGGAAGCCTTTTCCTTATTATGAAACACAGACATCTGATTTAACTTATTTGCATGGGGAACACCGTAGATGTTTATTGTGAATGGCATATTTCAGTTATAATCATCCGATTATCTTACTTCAGATTGGGTGGGACTTCCATTAACTCTTTTTATTGGTAGGAATGGTATTCTGCTGGCAAGGTTGCTGCCGAAGAGTCAGCCTGGGAACACGCTGAGAAAAATAGGCTGAAAGTTGTTACAGTTTGCCCTTGTCTGGTTTTCGGCCCTCTATTGCAACCTACTGTCAATACCAGCAGCAAAGTCCTCATCTATATTATAAAAGGTTTCCTCTTTGTTTAGAGATGTTCCATTTGTTTAACTATCTCTTATGTGACAGAATCACTTGGATTCATTTAAGTACACCCGGACCTCATCCTGTTGATAGAATGTCCAAATTTTGCTTGAATTTGCTGAAATCCTGTTGGTTCTTTATAGGAGGTCCCAATGCAATGAAAAACATAATGTGGAACATCGTGGACGTCCGTGATTTGGCTGATGCTTTAATTCTAGTATATGAGAAACCAGAGTCATCAGGGAGATACATCTGTGGCGGCTATAACATTACCACAAAAGCTATTGTGGAGTTGTTAAAGAAGAATTATCCTAACAACAATTATGTTAACTGGTGGGTCTTCTCATATGTCTGCGTTGCATATAGCACTAAATGGCAAGTGTTTATTTGCATGACTTGAAATTTTGAACACCTCACATGCTTGTGCAGTAACATTGATATTGATCTCCAAATTGCACCAATTTCATCTGAGAAACTGAGGAGTCTGGGATGGAAGCCGAGGAAATTGGAGGAAACACTCCTAAATAGTGCTGGTTGCTATGAAAAGGCAGGAATTCTGCAGGATGTAGCGGAACACCCTTGCCGTCTTCCCTATCTTTTCCGTGTTGCTCATCAGGAATGAATCCAACAGTTGAGTGCAAATGCTTGAACTTATGTATGCTACCACTTTAGTAAGATGCATATGGCATTCTACTGAACATGCTGGTAATTAATAGGATGAGATGATGAGTTGTGTCGGAAGGAATTTTCGTTCGTTCAATGTAGAATGTGGTTGTATCCCATTTCATCTCAATGCATGTACAATCTTTTTTTTAACAAAATTTATGTACAATCTGTGGTAATGAGACCTGAAGTCATGACTATTAGTTCTGAATGTTCGATTTCTGCTGGTTGACCTGGTCCGTCTATGTGCATGGAAGTAGCCAAATATGTATGGACTTATTATGTTTGCTCCACTTAATTTCTCTATTTTTCATCGTGCTAATTGTATTTTTCATTTCAAAATGATGTGAAACAGTGTATTTTTGTTTTCTCGTATGATGCGGAAAAAGTGTATTTTTCTTTTCTGGAATGATGCTTGAAGTGCTATTTCTATTTGAGTGATGTTTTGAACTAAAGTAAGAATTTCTATTTGAGGGTTCATCGCCTCATGGTTCGTCAAGCTCCTCCTCTTATGCTAGCAGCGTTTGCATCTGGAAAATGCAGAAAGGAAAACACGAAAAAAATACTCCAAAAAGGAAGATTCTCCCCACGATCTGATCTGAAGGAACGGCTAGCCTGCAGTCCTGGACCAACAGCAACAACCAACCAAACGGAGTCCAGAAGCTTCCACCCGCGCGTCGCGGCCCACTGTCAGCCACAGATCTCGCCCGACGAGAAAATCACAGAAATGCCCCTGGCCTCCGTTTCTTTCCCCTCTCGCAAGCCAGCGCCGCTCGCCTCGAGGGGTTTAAGGCTTCGAGACCGCACACGCCGCCGGCGCCCTAGGGTTTTTCAGATCTCACCTCCTCCTCCTCCTCCTCGCCACGCAAGCCGCCGCCGCGGAGAGCCAAGCCCGAGCTCAAGATCCAGCCATGGCTTACGGTGCTCTCATCGCCTCGAGGCTCGCCATGTCGGGCCGCGTCCTCTCCTCCGCCATTTCACAGGTGCGTACCGTCTCTGTTCACCTGGGCTTATCGATTCTAGTCCCCGATTCGTCCTCACGTTCTTATATTTCTGATAGTAGATAAAGGTCTCTGGCAGTACTTGTTCTTATGCTATGTTTCAGTTGATTCGATGCGCTGACTGCTGCGCTATGTGTGATCTGTTTAGGCTCCGGTGGCCCATCGAACAGCGCCGCCTCTGCTCTCCAGGCTTGGAGCCGTGGCTCGTGCTTTCAGGTAGTTGCAGTATCTTCAGTTGTCGTGCACCTGTATCAGTTTGCTTCATGTTTCTGCGATTTTTAAATTCGATGTACTCTGTGCAGTTCGAAGCCGGAGGCGGCCGATGTCATCGGGATCGATTTGGGCACGACGAATTCATGTGTCTCCGTCATGGAAGGAAAGGTGTGGTCTGTTTACTCATGTTCTGTAGCATTTAGGGCGGAGTCTGCATTCATCTGTATAAATAGCAGTTAGAATAATTTATGGCATGTCGTTTTGGGAATACCCGATAGCAAGTTTTGAGTTGCTGTGGTTGGATGCGATGCTGGTAATAAGAAATAATGGATGGATTTGTTTGCGCAGACACCTCGTGTGATTGAGAACGCAGAAGGTGCCAGGACAACACCCTCCATTGTTGCCAAGAACCAGAACGGTGACCTTCTGGTTGGTATCACTGCAAGTCGTCAGGCGGTGACCAACGCCCAGAACACAGTCCGTGGGTCCAAACGTCTGATTGGTAGAACTTTTGACGACCCACAGACTCAGAAGGAGATGAAGATGGTGCCTTACAAGATTGTCAGGGCTCCGAATGGCGATGCGTGGGTCGAGATGGGTGGACAGCAGTACTCCCCTAGCCAGATTGGTGCATTTGTTCTCACCAAGATGAAGGAGACTGCCGAGGCTTACCTTGGCAAGACAGTCTCCAAGGCTGTTATTACTGTTCCAGCTTATTTCAATGATGCTCAGCGCCAGGCTACCAAGGATGCTGGTAGAATTGCTGGACTTGAGGTGATGAGGATTATCAATGAGCCCACTGCTGCAGCTCTGTCATATGGAATGAACAACAAGGAAGGTCTGATTGCTGTATTTGACTTGGGTGGTGGCACCTTTGATGTGTCAATCCTTGAGATATCGAATGGAGTTTTTGAGGTATTTTTCTTGATACATCTTTTGTAGATCCTTTTATTCGAATGTTTCTACAAGTGTTTCATGCTCTGATTCATAATGTTGGCACATCTTGTTTAGGTCAAAGCAACCAATGGTGATACATTCCTTGGTGGTGAAGACTTTGATGGTGCGTTGCTCAACTACCTAGTTAGTGAGTTCAAGAAGTCTGACAACATTGATCTGAGCAAGGACAAGCTGGCACTGCAAAGGCTTAGGGAAGCTGCTGAGAAGGCCAAGGTTGAGCTTTCTTCAACAACGCAGACTGAAATCAACCTTCCGTTTATTACTGCTGATGCCTCTGGAGCAAAGCACTTCAACATTACCCTGACCAGATCAAAGTTTGAGTCTCTTGTGAGTGACCTCATTGAGAGAACTCGCATCCCCTGTGTGAACTGCCTCAAGGACGCTGGCATCTCTGCAAAGGAGATTGATGAGGTTCTACTGGTTGGTGGTATGACGAGGGTGCCAAAGGTCCAGGATGTTGTTTCTAAGATATTCAACAAGGCACCGAGCAAGGGAGTCAATCCTGATGAAGCTGTTGCCATGGGAGCTGCCATTCAAGGTGGCATCTTGAGGGGTGATGTGAAGGAACTCCTGTTGCTTGATGTCACACCCCTATCCCTTGGTATTGAGACTCTTGGTGGCATCTTCACAAGGCTGATTAACCGAAACACCACAATTCCAACCAAGAAGAGCCAGGTCTTCTCCACTGCCGCAGATAACCAAACACAGGTTGGAGTCAAGGTGCTTCAGGGTGAGAGGGAGATGGCCAATGATAACAAGCTTCTTGGAGAATTCCAGCTTGAAGGCATTCCACCGGCTCCAAGAGGCATGCCTCAGATTGAGGTGACATTTGACATTGATGCCAATGGTATTGTCAAGGTGTCGGCAAAGGATAAATCCACTGGCAAAGAGCAAGAAATTACTATCAAATCCTCTGGTGGTTTGTCTGAAGATGATATTGAGAAGATGGTGAGGGAGGCCGAGCTACATGCGCAGAAGGATCAGGAAAAGAAGGCGTTGATTGATCTCAAGAACTCTGCAGATACCACAATCTACAGCATAGAGAAGAGTGTCAGCGAGTACAAGGACAAAATTCCAACTGAAGTCACCCAGGAGATTGAGTCTGCTGTCTCTGATCTGAGGGCTGCAATGACTGAGGACGATTTGGAGAAGATCAAGCAGAAGCTGGAAGCTGCAAACAAGGCAGTTTCAAAGATTGGCGAGCACATGCAAAAAGGCGGTGGTGGCAACGGGGGCGCCAGCAGTGGTGGTGACCAGACTCCTGAAGCTGAATACCAGGACGCAAAGGAAGCCAAGATGTAGGCAGGATACTTTTGTTTACCAATTAGAAGTTAATATCTTTACGTGCCTCCATTTTTTGTTTATCTCAGGGTTATGATAAATGTAACCTTTTTTTGGCGACCATTCTTATTGCTGAGTTTTGGTTCGCCTATAAAATGTGAGGGAACAAACTCATCTGATAATTGAGTCATTCAGTTGACATCGTCATATTGAGCCATTAAGTTGACCATTCTTACTTATTAGTGCTGAGTTTGCTGTTGTTTTTGTTTTAGAGGTGTGCTCTTCTGATTGCCAACCAATTGTGAGTACCCAGTTTTCGAATGCCAACTCGTTTCCATGTGTAACTTCTGATCGCTAACTAAGCATCTGGTGGTTAGGGTTACTGAGTGTTTCTCCTCCCATTTCTCACAATTAGAATGTATTTCTGGCATCAGTTTCAGGTTCATGTTTACTGTTGATTTGTCACGCCCGGTCATCGTAAAGATGAACAGACGCTAACCATATATACGTCAGGATCAGTTGAATTTTACATGCGTCGACGAAAATGAAATACCATTACATTGCCATGTCCGAATACATAAATAGTCTCACAGTACGACCCGAAGGTCTACAAATATACACCACAACTATTTACATCAACAACAAAGTTAACATAGTTCAAACTACAGCAGAAGACTAATAGGTAAGAGTAGCTCCATCTCCACAGGCAGCAGTTGCGCGTAAGGTCGCCAGCCTAGGTCAAGTCCTCCGGATTGACGAAATAGTCTTCCGGTGCCGCTTCTTCTTCTTCATATTCTAATGGAAAATCAAACGCTTGAGTACATAGAGTACTCAGCAAGTGCGGGAATAGATGACATGATTGGCTAAAGCAAGGGAAGGCCAAATATGACTTAGCACTATGCTTAAAACCTAACCTTAGCTTTCAATTATCAATATCATAATTCAAGAATTAATCAACACATGAGTAATGATAATGAAAGTAACTTGAATTATAATGAACCACCATTTCCTAACCACAGGCTAATTATGAACTGGCCCCAAGCCGCTCTTGTCCGTGAGCACGGCTGTCATGACAGTTTTACCAAATCTGTGCAGAGAGTGTACTCTTTACCCACAAGCAGTGATTTCATCCCCTGTTGCCAGGTGGACTAAGTGAACCTCCCTGATTGCCCGTGGTAGCTAACCACATTGCACACTTCCTTTGGTGTGAGGCCAGGAGATCACTACATGGTCTTTACAAAGGTACTCCCGACTAGTGCTAGCCCTCTAAGGTTTCCACCACTGGGGATTCTCGGAGTAACCCTCCGTCCTAGAGCCCCCTCTTGAGCCTTGCGGATCTCAGAGCAGATCACCCGCATCATTCCCCGCACCATCCAACTGCTAGCATTTCATCGGGAGAAACCTAATTAATTGACCAAGCTGCCCCATCTCAGTCTCGTGGTGGTACTATAAAGCTTAGTGGCTTCCTCCATAAACCGGTCTTTAGAATCCGGTGGTAACAAACCCCAATCTCGGGTCTCGTGCAAACTGCACCATACCAATACTAACTAACCACCAGATTCATATCCACTACAATTGTGTAATCACCACAAGTTCAAGTAACCATAAAGTTTAACATAGCACAATAGTATGAAATCCCAATCCCAATGTCTAAGCATGGCTAAGCATAAATAAGATCTATCTACTTCCCAACCCATTTCAGGTAACAAGGAATTATGTGGAACAGGGCATGTAAACATGAAATAGAACATCAATTTAATTAGCATGCATCTATCTAAATCCCTAGAATTGGTACAAGATGGTCAAGGGCACTTGCCTTCGTTGAAGACTTGAGTGTTGGTGAAGTCTTGGTCTTGGAGGTTAAGATTAGGGTCATAGAACGACTCTAGGTATATTGCCCAAGCATGGCAAGAATAAAATAAAGCTAAATAAGTAAAGAGCACGCAAAACAGTACATCACAACATACACATGGCATAAAATCCTATACTAATGCGTCCCTACGAAGTATTTATTACTTAACATGGCCAAAGTGTGCATTTTATATTTATCCTACATTTTTGAGAATTAAATATAGCCTAAAACCATTTTTATTGAATTTTCTATGGCCAAAATGTATTTTTAAACATTTATAATAAATATTCCATGGACAAAATATATTTCAAATGAACTCTACAATTTATTCATAGCATAAAATAGTTTATACCAATTTTTCCTAACATTTCTACACTTAATTACCATTTTTATCTATTTTCTACACCTCAAATACACCTAAAAACCATATTCAGCAAATAAATAAAAGTCCAGGGACTAATTAAATAGTTTTCTATACTGCACAGGGACTAAATTCATGATTCTAATAATTTACAGGGGTTAGATTGCTTATTTAAAGGATTAAATCCAATTTTTAGGGGTCGAGGGGCTAGTCTGCAATTTCCAGGGGCTAGACTTCAATTTCTGTGAAGTCCAGGGGGTAGCAAGCAAGGTTCCAGGGGCCACGGTGCAAATGCGCAGGCGGGAAAACTAAATTGAATATGGGTCGTTGGATCTTAAACGGACGCGCGGGATTTTATTACACGAACCGTTACGATGATCTAATCTGGGCCGTCGGACTCAAACCAACGGCCGAGGTGCGGCCACGTCGCCCTTGGCGACGCCGGCCACACGCGCGCGGCGGCGCTGGTGTCCGCGGCAGCGGACCTCGCTGGAGCTGGCCCAAACGGCGATCCCTACGTTGACCCTACGCGCTACTAGCATGAACCGAGAGAGGAGGAGTAGGGGAACTCACCTAGGGGAGTGTCGGGGCACGAAATCAGCCGGAGAGGGGTCGGCGACGAGGAACGGCGGCGGTTGGCGTCGGTGCTCGTCGAGCTTGGCAATTCCCCGGCGATCTCCCCACGATCTCTTGCCTGGCGTGCTCCTGGTGACGAAGTGAAGGTGTTAGGGCAGTTGAGAGGGAAAGGCGATCACCGGCTAACCGGGAACGGCGGCGACTGACCTTGGCGACGGTTGCAAGGGTTTGGGCGCGGGGAGGCACAAACAGAGGGGGGGGGGGGGAGGGTGTTTTATCGAGGAAAAGGTGGCGGCGGTTGCTGGCGCGCGCGGAGGGCCGTTCCCCGGGGCGGATTGATGCAGGGTAGTGCAGTTGAGGGGGGGGCACGGCGTGGGCGCGGGAAAGGGGAGAAGGCGACGGTTGCGCCCTGGGGGAGATGACAAGTGGGGTCCGGCGGCAGAGGGAGAGAAGAGGGGCGGGAGAGGGGAGGGAAATTGGGCCAGAGGGGGAGATTTGGCCCAAATGGGGTTTTATTCCCTTTTCTTTTTCTTTTTCATTTCCTTTTCTTTGATTTGAATTCAAATTCATATTTCAACGTTTGCTACTCGTTTTAACTTCGAAAATTCACACAAAAAATGCATACAATAATGTTCAAGGGTTTGAGCAAATTTTGTACATGAAATTATGGGTGTTACAACTCTACCCCCCTTAAAAGGAATCTCGCCCTCGAGATTCGGACGTCGTCCTAAGAGAATAGATAAGGGAAATCAGCCTTAAGAGTTTCTTCTCTTTCCCATGTTGCTTCTGCCTCCGAGTGATGCTTCCATTGCACTTTACACATGCGAATGACTTTGTTTCTTGTGATCTTCTCCAGTGTCTCAAGTATCTTGACAGGCTGCTCCACATAAGACAAGTCTTCCTGTACATCCACTGCTTCCATAGGCAATTGCTCTTCAGGCACTCTTAAGAACTTCTTAAGCTGTGATACATGGAACACATTATGCACATCTGACAAGTGTGGTGGAAGCTCAAGCTGATATGCCACTTCTCCTCGTCTTTCAAGTATCTTGAACGGGCCAATGTAGCGGGGTGACAACTTGCCTCTTACTTTAAATCTTCTCAATCCTCTCATAGGTGACACCTTCAAGTACACATAATCACCAACCTCAAATGTTAGATCACGTCTTCGAGTATCCGCATAACTCTTCTGTCTTGTTTGGGTTGTCTTTAGATTCTTTCGGATTTCTTGTACCTACCTTTCAGCCTCTTTTAATACATCAGGCCCAAAGACTTGACTTTCCCCGGTTTGATCCCAAAACAATGGTGTCCTACATTTCCGCCCATACAATGCTTCAAAAGGAGACATCTTCAAACTGGCTTGATAACTGTTGTTGTAAGAGAATTCGACATAGGGGAGATTCTTGTCCCAACTTTTGCTATTCTTTAAAGCACACGCCCTCAACATGTCTTCTAATATCTGGTTGGTGCGTTCTGTTTGACCATCAGTCTGAGGATGATACGCCGAACTAAAATTTAAACGGGTATCCATTGATTCATGCAACTTCTGCCAGAACTTTGGGGTGAATTGAGTGCCTCTGTCTGAGATGATCTTCTTAGGAACTTCATGTAAACATACAATCCTGGAGATGTATAGTTCCGCCAACTTGGGGCCATTGTATGTTTCTTTCACGGGAATAAAGTGAGCAACTTTAGTCAAACAATCCACTATGACCCATATAGAATCATATCCAGACTGTGTCCTTGGTAATCCCACAATGAAATCCATACTAATTTCTTCCCACTTCCATTCTCGCACTTTGATTGGTTGCAATAACCCTGCTGGTCTTTGATGTTCAGCTTTAATCAATTGACATGTATCACATATGGCCACATATTCCGCTACATCCCGTTTTATTCCATGCCACCAATATCGATCTTTAAGGTCTTGATACATCTTTGTGCTTCCGGGATGAATGGAGTATGATGAGTTATCGGCTTCCCTTAGTATCAACTCTTTAATCTCCTTGATATCTGGAACACAAATCCTCTTTCCAAGCCATAAGGTTCCTTGTTCATCCTCTCTAAAGTTCAGAGCTTTCTCCTTCTTCATCAACTGCTTGATCTCCTTGACCTTCTCATCATTCTTTTGTCCTTCTCGTATATCACGTTCAAGGGTTGAGTCCAATTCCATAGCAACTGCTTCAGTGCTAGACACTAGACATAGGTTTAACCTTGCAAATTCTTCACATAACTGGGGTTGAAGAGTTTGTACCGACAAGTTATTACATTATCCCTTCCTGCTTAGAGCATCAGCGACCACATTAGCCTTTCCTGGATGGTAGTTGATTCCCACATCAAAGTCGTTTATTAATTTCAACCAACGGCGTTGTCTGAGATTAAGATCCGATTGTGTGAATATGTACTTCAAGCTCTTGTGATCTGTGTATATCTCAGTCCTTTTTCCCATTAAGTAGTGTCTCCAGATCTTCAATGCATGAACAACAGCTGCCAATTCTAAATCATGGGTTGGATAATTCCTCTCAAGCTGTCTTGAAGCATAAGCTACAACATGTCCTCCTTGCATTAAGACACATCCTAAATCATGACCATATGCATCACAATAAACCACAAACTCCTTCTGCATATCAGGCATCACCAATACTGGTGCGCTGGTTAACCTCTTCTTCAACTCGGCGAAGCTTACTTCACATTCGGGGGTCCACTTGAAGGCAACTCCTTTCTCAAGCAACTTGGTTAGTGGTCGAGAGATCTTTGAAAATCCCTCGATGAATCGACGGTAGTAACCAGCCATACCTAAGAATCTTCGTATATCATGCACACTCTCGGGTGTTTCCCACTTAAGAACATCTGTCACTTTGCCTGGATCCACTGCTATACCTCCTTCCGATATGACATGCCCCAAAAATGATACCTCCTTTAGCCAGAACTCACACTTACTAAGCTTGGCAGACGTAACTTTTGTAGAGCCATCCTGAGGAGCTCTTCATGCTCCTCTTCAGTCTTGGAGTAGATAAGTATGTCATCGATGAATACCACTATAAACTTGTCCAAGTACTCCATGAATACCTTGTTTATTAGATACATAAAATATGCCAGAGCATTGGTCAATCCAAACGACATAACTGTATACTCATATAATCCATATCGAGAGACAAATGTCGTCTTGGGAATGTCTGAGGGTCTAATCTTCAGTTGATGGTAGCCCGAACGAAGATCAATCTTGGAGAACACACATGCTCCTCTCAACTGATCAAACAAATCTTCAATCCTTGGTAGTGGATATTTATTCTTGATTGTTACCTCATTCAAGGCACGGTAATCCACACACAACCTTTGAGTTTCATCCTTCTTAGGTACAAATATAACTGGTGCTCCCCAAGGTGATGAGCTGGGACGAATATATCCTTTTCCCAATAACTCCTCAATATGATCCTTTAGTTCAGCTAATTGTTTAGCATCCATTCTATATGGCCTCTTATATATTGGGGTCGTTCCAGGTACTAACTCAATGACAAATTCAATCTCTCGATCAGGGGGCATACCTGGTAAGTCATCTGGGAATACATCCGGAAATTCCTTCACAACCCTGATGTCTTCGGTACTCTCAAGATGGTTGAGTTGTACTACTGCCTCTTGTGTCTGATCTGGCTTGAACTCTACTGTAGTGCCATCCGGGTGTGTTAAGCAAACTGTTCTGGTTGCACAATGAATTACTCCTTGATTCTTCGTCAACCAGTCCATTCCCAGAATGATATCTAATCATTATGAGTCCAACACTATTAGGTTGGCCCAAAAGACTACCCCCCTTATGTTTATACTCACTTTTCGGCATAGATGCCTTGCCACCATCTCTCCTCCAGGAGAGTTTATCAATAATGGCCCATTCAAGAATGTAACTACCATGTCACGCTTCTTTATGAAATCCTTGGATATAAATGAATGTGTAGCACCCGAATCAAACAATATGGTGGCAGGGTGGGAGTTAACAGAAAACATACCGATCACCACATCAGGCGCTTCCTGTGCTTGCTCCAGAGTTACATGGTTGACACGACCAGATGGGTTTTATTGCTTCTTTGGACAACTGCTGGCGTAGTGTCCCCATTCTCTGCACTTGTAACATTGTACTCCCACAGCATTATTCGGGCCCTTGTTGCCTCCTGATTGGTTTCTTGGGGGTTGGCTATTTGGACGGTTAGCTGGAGCTGAGGGGTGGGGTGGCTGCATCTGCTGACGTGGAGGTTGCATTGGATGGCGTGGTGGCTGCTGCTGCTGGCGCATTTGCTGATTGTAGGGAGTGGGTGACCTGTAGTTGGTGTTTGGAAATCTCTGTCCTGAGTAGTTCATAGGACGAGTCATCTGGTTTGCAGGCGGAGGGTTAAGACGGGGGCGTACATTGCTGCTAGAGGCATGTGCTATAGTCAACTTTCTTTTTCTTTCCTCATCATCCAGTTCCTTTTTAGTCCTCTCCACTTCAAAGGCTTTGTCAACCAGCTTCTGAAAGTCGCTGTAGTCGCTGGAAGACATGGCAAACTTCAACTCCTTATCCGGTCCATTCTTGAAACGGAATTGTTTCTTGGAGTCAGTATCCACATCGGTTGGGGCATAGCGGGACAACTGGGTGGATGCATTCAAATAGACCCTCACAGTCATATGGCCCTGCTTCAACATAAGGAACTCTTCGCGTCTTGCTTGTATTTCTCCCTCAGGCACAAAGTGATTGCGGAAGTTGGTTCTGAATTCTTCCCAGGTAATGTTTTCTGGGTCCTGGTGAGCTTCAGTAAAGGCAGTCCACCAGTCGGCTGCCGGTCCTTGGAGTTGATGGGAGACTAATAGTACTTTCTCTCTTCCTTCATAGTGGATGAGCCTCAACTCGCTTTCAACTGTACGGAGCCAATCATCGGCATCCATGGGTTCAGTGACTGTGGCAAAAGTGGGTGGATGAGTGTTTAGGAAGTCCCTTAGAAAGGACCTAGGTGGAAAAGGTGGTGGTGGCGGAAGGTTGTAATTTGGTGGTGGTGGGGGTGGGGCTTGCTGCATGTTGGTGACAATCTGGGTGAGGTTGTTAAGCAGGTGGGTTTGGATGGCCATCATCTGCTGCATTTGCTGCGCGGCTGGGGCTCCTCGAGCACCCCTACCATTCCATCCTGGCACACCTCCAAGTCCTTCATCTTGGGGCACAACACCCCTTCTACGACCTCTACCTCTACCTCTTCCAGACATCTGTGTAGGGAATAATTGAAATTTTAGGACAATAGATGAGATATAGAAGGGTACACTATGGCAAACGGTCCCAACTACATGCATCAAGGGAAACATATGTATGTATAAAGCAAGCAAATTCATTAACCAACTAGTGCGGATGTGGACAAGATGCCAATGCATTCCACAACTCGCACGACACACTAACAAGCCTATATACAAGTGACATGGATGTGGACAGGATGCCGAAGCGTTCCACAACTCATGTCGCACACAAACACACACACACAACATAAAAGCAAACTACTAGCATAACATCATAGATAACACAACTCAAGACTAAAGAGGGCGTAGCTACACGCTCCTACATACTAAGGATAGGTGTCCTGAGTCGTCCAGCGGGGAAACAAGTCCACTCCTACTCATCGGAGTCCTCCTCAACCTCCATCTCCGGGTCTTCTTCTTCCAAGTCCTCTCTTGATTCCTGGGGGGAGTTCATACGACGATCTGGAGAGTTCAGGTCCCAAGGCTCCACGTCCGAAGCGTACGGAGGAGAGTTCGGATCAGCTGCAGTGATCCTCTCGTAGCGTCGGCGAAGTCGCTCATAGCGGTCAACCATGTCCCTGCTGTCCTGTAGCTCCTGCTGACAACTCCACCACGTCGTCCACCAGCCTCTCGCACTGAGGGTGGGTCAAAGGCCCCTCGACGTCACGTCCAGTGTAGGCGGCCGTGCCACTAGGGCGCTGAGGGGTGTACGCGTGCTCCGTGCACCCAAGGCGGAACCTGTGGGCGTGACTCCAGTAGGTAGTCGCCTCCCACGTGGCGTCCTCCTCAGCCGCACGCTGGGAGCTCCTCCAGGCCGGAGAGAAGTGTGAGTGCAGCAGCTCCGAGTCGTAGTAGACGGCCAGCTGAGAAGTCCACTCCAGTCCACCAGTATAGGGCGCAAAGACCCTAGTGGTGTGGTAGACTAGGCGAACACGGTACTCACGGTACCCCGTAGCACGAAGAAGAGAGCGAGGACAGACACGCATCCTCGAAGCAGCACTCCCAGTGGAGAACAACGTCGTCTCCCTCCTGGGGGTGTGAGGTGCGGAGCGACTGGCCAGGGCGTGGTGAGGAACACAACCCCCAGTCGACTTACGAGCCGTCTGCTTGGTTTGCACCATCTACAACATTTGAAAAGAAGAGAGTGAGATCAATAATCAATAAATTAAGTTAGAATAAAGCAATAAGTACAGCAAGATAAGAAGCACAAGGTTTGAGATAGAGAGCACAAAATTTTGGAAATACTATTTTATAAAAAAATAGTATAGTCCTTAATTTTCGGCCATTTCTAACTAGGCTTGCGTCCTACGGGCAACACGACTCTGATACCACTTTGTCACGCCCGGTCATCGTAAAGATGAACAGACGCTAATCACATGTATGCCAGGATCAGTTGAATCGTACATGCTTCGACGAAAGTGAAATACCATTACATTGCCATGTTCGAATACATAAATAGTCTTACAGTACGACCCGAAGGTCTACAAATACACACCACAACTATTTACATCAACAACAAAGTTAACATAGTTCAAACTACAGCAGAAGACTAATAGGTAAGAGTAGCTCCATCTCCACAGGCAGCAGTTGCGCGTAAGGTCGCCAGCCTAGGCCAAGTCCTCCGGATTGACGAAGTAGTCCTCCGGTGCCGCTTCTTCTTCTTCATATTCTAATGGAAAAACGCTTGAGTACATAGAGTACTCAGCAAGTGCGGGAATAGATGACATGATTAGCTAAAGCAAGGGAAGGTCAAATATGGCTTAGCACTATGCTTAAAACCTAACCTTAGCTTTCAATTACCAATATCATAATTCAAGAAGTAATCAACACATGAGTAATGATAATGAAAGTAACTTGAATTATAATGAACCACCATTTCCCAACCACAGACTAATTATGAACTGGCCCCAAGCCGCTCTTGTCCGTGAGCACGGCTGTCATGACAGTTTTACCAAATCTCTGCAGAGAGTGTACCCTTTACCCACAAGCAGTGATTTCATCCCCTGTTGCCAGGTGGACTAAGTGAACCTCTCTGATTGCCCGTGGTAGCTAACCACATTGCACACTTCCTTTGGTGTGAGGCCAGGAGATCACTACATGGTCTTTACAAAGGTACTCCCGACTAAAGCTAGCCCTCTAAGGTTTCCACCACTGGGGATTCTCGGAGTAACCCTCCGCCCCAGAGCCCCCTCTTGAGCCTTGCGGATCTCAGAGCAGATCACCCGCATCATTCCCCGCACCATCCAACTGCTAGCATTTCATCGGGAGAAACCTAATTAATTGACCAAGCTGCCCCATCTCAGTCTCGTGGTGGTACTATAAAGCTTAGTAGCTTCCTCCATAAACCGGTCCTTAGAATCCGGTGGTAACAAACCCTAATCCCGGGTCTCGTGCAAACTGCACCATACCAATACTAACCAACCACCAGATTCCTATCCACTACAATTGTGTAATCACCACAAGTTCAAGTAACCATAAAGTTTAACATAGCACAATAGTATGAAATCCCAATCCCAAAGTCTAAGCATGGCTAAGCATAAATAAGACCTATCTACTTCCCAACCCATTTCAGGTAACAAGGAATTATGTGGAATAGGGCATGTAAACATGAAATAGGACATCAATTTAATTAGCATGCATCTATCTAAATCCCTAGAATTGGTACAAGATGGTCAAGGGCACTTGCCTTCGTTGAAGACTTGAGTGTTGGTGAAGTCTTGGTCTTGGAGGTTAAGATTAGGGTCGTAGAACGACTCTAGGTATATTGCCCAAGCATGGCAAGAATAAAATAAAGCTAAATAAGTAAAGAGCACGCAAAACAGTACATCACAACATACACATGGCATAAAATCCTATACTAATGCGTCCCTACGAAGTATTTATTACTTAACATGGCCAAAGTGTGCATTTTATATTTATCCTACATTTTTGAGAATTAAATATAGCCTAAAACCATTTTTATTGAATTTTCTATGGCCAAAATGTATTTTTAAACATTTATAATAAATATTCCATGGACAAAATATATTTCAAATGAACTCTACAAATTATTCACAGAATAAAATACTTTATAACAATTTTTCCTAACATTTCTACACTTAATTACCATTTTTATCTATTTTCTACACCTCAAATACACCTAAAAACCATATTCAGCAAATAAATAAAAGTCCAGGGACTAATTAAATAGTTTTCTATACTGCACAGGGACTAAATTCATGATTCTACAAATTTACAGGGGTTAGATTGCTTATTTAAAGGATTAAATCCAATTTTTAAGGGTCCAGGGGCTAGTCTGCAATTTCCAAGGGCTAGACTTCAATTTCTGTGAAGTCCAGGGGGTAGCAAGCAAGGTTCCAGGGGCCACGGTGCAAATGCGCAAGCGGGAAAACTAAATTGAATATGGGTCGTTGGATCTTAAACGGACGCGCGGGATTTTATTACACGAACCGTTACGATGATCTAATCTGGGCTGTCGGACTCAAACCAACGGCCGAGGTGCGGCCACGTCGCCCTTGGCGACGCCGGCCACACGCGCGCGGCGGTGCTGGTGTCCGCGGCGGCGGACCTCGCCGGAGCTGGCCCAAACGGCGATCCCTACGTCGACCCTACGCGCTACTAGCATGAACCGAGAGAGGAGGAGTAGGGGAACTCACCTAGGGGAGTGTCGGGGCACGAAATCAGCCGGAGAGGGGTCGGCGACGAGGAACGGCGGCGGTTGGCGTCGGTGCTCGTCGAGCTTGGCAATTCCCCGACGATCTCCCCACGATCTCTTGCCTGGCGTGCTCCTGGTGGCGAAGTGAAGGTGTTAGGGCAGTTGAGAGGGAAAGGCGATCACCGGCTAACCGGGAACGGCGGCGACTGACCTTGGCGACGGTTGCAAGGGTTTGGGCGCGGGGAGGCACAAACAGAGGGGGGGGGGGGAGGGTGTTTTATCGAGGAGAAGGTGGCGGCGGTTGCTGGCGCGCGCGGAGGGCCGTTCCCCGGGGCGGATTGATGCGGGGTAGTGCAGTTGAGGGGGGGTGGGCACGGCGTGGGTGCGGGAAAGGGGAGAAGGCGACGGTTGCGCCCTGGGGGAGATGACAAGTGGGTCCGGCGGCAGAGGGAGAGAAGAGGGGAGGGGAATCCGGCTGGGCCGCGGGAGAGGGGAGGGAAATTGGGCCAGGGGGGGATTTCGCCCAAATGGGGTTTTATTCCCTCTTCTTTTTCTTTTTCATTTCCTTTTCTTTGATTTGAATTCAAATTCATATTTCAACATTTGCTACTCGTTTTAACTTCAAAAATTCACACAAAAAATGCATACAATAATGTTCAAGGGTTTGAGCAAATTTTGTACATGAAATTATGGGTGTTACATGATTGGTACATCCTGGAGAAGGCCTTCTTTTTACACAACACTTAATCGTTTTGCCACACCGAAAAAATTACTCCCTCTTTCCCAAATTAATTGTCGTTATGACAAGTATTCTAGTTTAAAATTGAACTAAAAGACTTGTCCTAACGACAAATAATTTGAGAAAGAGGGAGTAAAAGGGAATAATTGCAAAAAAAATTCACGAAACCAGTAATCATATATTTTATATTCTCACCGTTTCTAAAAGTTTGTTTTTTATAGTTCATACATACAGTTTTCTTGAACGAAAGACGTCACATCTGGCACGTACATATACAAGCAACTATCGCCCAGGAAGGCACACATGCAGCAAGCAGCATTATTCTGAACGAAGCACGGAAACTGAAAATTAAGAGCGGCAGGTTCCCAAACATATTCAGTGATATTTCAGACGTACTCCTACGACATAACGCCTGGATCATTCCTCGGGCTCGGCGCTGATGCGGTAGAGGTAAGGGAGCCGGCAAGGTTCCTTGAGGAGGCCTGCCTTTTCGAGGTACTCGAGACCATCGGCGAACGTCTCCTCTAGGCTCATCGGCTTCCACCCCAGGTTCCTCAGTTTTTCTGACGAGGCTGCAAGCTTGTAGTCCACATCCACCGTTCTGCGACCATCGACAGGTGTAAACAGCAACAGATACAAGTGCCAAAACATGACACTGAGATGATAGCTCTTACTTGTCCACGTAATCGTAGTCAGGGTACTTGCTCTTCAACAAGTTCACCACGTCCTTTATGTCCATCAGCTCCAGCGCGCAGATATATCTTCCGGATGATTCAGGCTTCTCGTATACGAGGAGCAGCGCGTCGGCGACGTCGTGGACATGCACGAAACTCGACAACTTGTTGCTTATTGTGTCGGGTCCTCCTGCGACCAAAACGATGCAGTCACATCAGCACAGAAATATGGAAGCCATGTTCCGTATTTTCTAAACTCGGTTACACGTTCAACGGGTGGCCCGACAGCAATTAGTAGTAAAAGATACAGAATAGAGGATTTTTCTTTCAAACAATGAACCGCACAGTGCATAACTACGCTATGGAGTGAACCTTTTATGATATATTGAAGAATTTTCATGCTGGTGTTGATCAGCTCAGTCTGCAGCAGTGGCCCAATAACAAGACCAGGCAGAACGGTAACAACATTCAGTCCGTTTTTCTGTCCGTACTCCAGGGCCATCTCTTCTGCTTCGGTCTTGGCAAGACAGTACCAACTCTGCAATCACAAGTAAATGCATCCAAAAGAAAAAATGTCAACGTCCTCAATAATTCCCCTAGTGTTGAGCGTGCGCGTAGTGTTTTTCTCACCTCAGTTTCCCGGCATAGCTGTTTGTCTGACCAGCAGCTCTCATCTTTGATCTTGTCTTCGGGCCAACTCGTATTCAGACAGAGAGTAGCAATGGACGAGACCACGATGAGTTTCTGAACATTCGTCGCTGAGCATGCCTCAAGGACATTTTTACTGCCCTTCACAGCAGGAGCCATCATCTCTTTCTGCACGATTGCATTAAGCACATGATCAGTTAAAACACAGGGGTTGGAGTTCGAGCCTATTGTTCAGAGAGTTTCTTTGTTTTTTCTGAATAATTTTTCAGACAGTTACAGTAATGCTCTGTTTCCACGAACATGAATCAGTGATGCATATGCAGTGTGCACGGCTGCTTTGCCAAGAGAAATAAACGGAGCAACGCATAATGAATTCAAACCTCAGGATCGACATGCTTTCCGTCGGGCACCGGAGATGCCGGGTGGAAGACGCCCTCGCAGCCCGCGAAGGCGGCCGTCAGCGTGTCGTAGTCGAGCACGTCGGCTTTGTAGAGGCGGAGGTTCTCGGAGGCCCCGTCCAGCTGCTTCAGAAACGCGTTCTTCGGATGATCTGAATGAAACCGACAGTATTCACATGGCGGCAGCCGATCGATGAAACAGAAGCAGAACAGAAGAAGACAGAACCAGTGTAATAACCTGGGTCGCGGACGGTGGCGTGCACGGCGTAGCCGCGTGAGAGGAGCAGCTTGACGAGCCACGACGCGATGTACCCGCCGGCTCCGGTCACGCACACGCGCTGCTGTGGCGGCGGCGCCATCGTCCTCCTCCACGGTCTGCTGCTCTACCGGTAGCCTGGGACTGGGGAGAAACAAGGTACTCCCTCCTTTCTCGAAAGTTTGTCGCTTTCTAGTTCAATTTTGAACTAGAAAGCGACAAACTTTCGAGAAAGGAGGGAGTACAAGTGTTGAAAGGCTGAAGCAGCTTGGAAGGCGCGGAGCGATTGAAGTAATTAAGGACGAGGAATTTTGGACGTCACCAAGACCGACGCACAAAAGAACGAAACACGTGCTGCATACTTTCCAGTCCCCCGTCGGAAATTTTCGTGTCGCTTCGGAACGCAGCCGCCGATGACCGGTGACCGCTGCATCGGCGTGGGATGGTAACGGCGAAGGCAGACGAGGAGCAGTGATGCTGGTGGTGAACTGAACCTGGACCGGACTCCGCCAGTTAGATCCTGTCCCTTTATCGGGTCCAGCAGTTACCGTTTTATACGGCCCATTCTCCGTCCTTCATCCAGTAACAACATCAGGCCCAGAATGAAACCCAAATGTCAGAGCGAAAACGTACACCAAACTCAACGTAGTACCGAACAGAAATGCACACGAATTAAGAAGCACTTCCAAGAAAACACGATGGGAGGATTGGTTGCGCCACTCATTTTTTTAGATGATGGAAGATAATGTCCAGTTTTCCCCTCATTGCTGAGGTTATGGCCCAATACAAAAAAACTCTTTCAACATGCAGGAAGAAAGAGGTCCATGAATAAAATTACTAAACCAAGTTACCAACCTACATGCAGGTGATAAATTATTTAGTATGTAATCTTATTGATAAAATGCCAACCGTTATTGAAGAAAATGTGCATGACGGCAGACTCCAACACTCGCGATGCCTCCGTCAACGTCCTTTTTTTGTTTCTCAGACCTTTGTAAGAGCGCCCAAGTTTGACACCAGTGTGTCCCCCGGAAAACCACCTGCACATATGTTTTCATCGGACATTTTTCAAAAACGATATCATTCCTGGTAATCCATAATGCCTAGAATACAGATGCACACGCAACCGGTATAATTCTCATGTCTTGAGGCTTAAACATGTATAACCAGGAATAAAAAAAGTTAGACATAGATACTGGAACATAAATATTAAAAGTAATTGTACCAATCTCCAAATAAATTTAGCAAAGTGACAGTCAAAGAATAAATGTTGAATAGTCTCATCTTTTGAACAAAAAACACATTTTTTTATCCCCATCCCAATTCCTTCTCAGTAGGTCATCTTTAGTTAAAACCACTCCTTTTCTCAAGTACCACAAAAATATCTAAGTTTTCAATGGAATATGAACACGCCAAAGTAATCTGTCATATCGAATATTATCATTCGTAATGATCAGCTTGTACATGGATTGCACTGAAAAAATTCCATTTTGTGTTAGAGGTCATCTAAATACATCCTCCCTGTCATTTAAAACCACGTGTGTTATTTCTAAGACCATTCTGTTCCAGTTAAGCAAGTTGTCACCCAACAATCCTCGTCTAAAGCTTATATTTAAAGGTACTGAGCTGAAGACCGCAACCACAGTGTCCTTCTTTCTATGCACAATATTATACAAAGTTGAATACCGTTGTTTTAAAGTTGTATTTCCAACCATTTATCCACCCAGAATCTAGTATTTTTTCCACTATTAATTTGGAAGTACCCTAGACTTAGTAACTTTTCTTTCTTCACAGTCATCAGACTTACCCAGAAATGGGAGTCCCCAGCTCTCTTTTTTACCTGACCTATTGTTTTATCCCCAAATATTTTCTTTTGAGAAGGTTTTGCCAGATACCATTTTCGTTGATCATTTTAAATAACCATTTACCCAATAAACATCGGTTCTGCACCCCTATATTCAATATACCCATTCTCCCACGCTCCTTCGGTTGGCAGAGTATGTCCCACTTTGCCAGCCTGTATTTTTTCTTGTGTTCATCTCCTTACCAGAAAAATTTGGATCTATAGTAATCAAGTTTTTTATGTACCCCTTTAGGAATCTCGAAGAAACATAACATGAACATCACAATACTTGTTAGTATTGAATTTATTAATACCAACCGTCCTCCCACCGATAGATGCTTTCCTTTCCAACTACTGAGCTTTTTCTCAAATTTCTCTTCTACCATACTCCAGTCACTGTTATTTAATCTCCTGTAATGTATCGGGATGCCTAAATATTTGAAAGGATATGAACCCACTTTACATCCGAACAATCGAGAGTATTGCTGCTCATATTACCTAGCTTCTCCAAAGCATAATATGTCACTCTTGTTAAAATTAATTTTCAAACCTGATATTTCTTCAAATGCACATAAAAGTAACTTTAAATTCGCTGCTCTCTCTAAACTATGATCAACGAAAATAATAGTGTCATCCGCATACTGTAAAGTTGATAGACTATCATCAACCAAGTGCGGTACTAAGCCCCTAATAAGTCCCAACAGTTTCGCATGGTTTATTAATAACGTTAACATGTCTGCTACAATGTTAAAAAGAATTGGTGATAGAGGATATCCCTGCCTCAACCCCTTTTCGGTCATAAAATTTTCTCCTATTTGGTCATTGACTTTTATTCCCACATGCCCCCCCTGAATGTATGTCTCTATCCATTTGCACCACTGATTTGAAAAGCCTTTCATAAGCATGGTTTGTTTCACAAACGACCACCTCACATTATCATATGCTTTCTCAAAATCTATCTTAAGAATCACGTCACTTTGTTTCCTCCTGTGTAATTCGTGTATCATTTTATGCAAGATTATTACTCCCTCCATTATATTTCTCCCTGGTATGAAAGCCGTTTGTGTCGGTTTAATCACCTTGGGAGCAATGGTCATGACTCTGTTTGTCGCGATTTTTGTAAAGACCTTGAAACTCACATTCAACAAGCAAATAGGTCTATATTGTTGAATAGTATCGACCTGTACACTTTTTAGTAGCAAAATAATTGTACTAAAATTAAGTCGAAACAGAGGTAAAGTTCCTGCATGAAACTCTCTAAACAAGTCCATTAGATCATCCCGAATCAAATCCGAGAAATTATGGTAGAACTCAACCGAGAACCCATCTGGACCTGGGGCCTTATTATGCTCCATCTCGAAAACCGCCTTTTTAACTTCCTCAACAGTAAACTCCTCCGTCAGAATCTCATTCTCACCTTGCGATACTTGTTCTATGTCATCTCTAACACTTGGGTCAAACTGGAATGAAGGTTCACCAGGTGACCCAAATAAGTTCTTATAATATTTAGTTATATATTTTTTAATGCACCATCTCCACTAATCTCCATGGTACCATCTTGAAGCTGATATATTCTGGTTTTCCTATGCCTCCCATTAGCAATCAAATGAAAGTATTTGGTGTTGGAATCTCCCATCATTAAATGTTTTGTTTTGGCTCTTTGGTACTCCCTCTATCCCTAAAAGGATGTCGTTTTTAACACTAAATTTAGTGTTAAAAACGACATCCTTTTAGGGATGGAGGGAGTACCATTTAAACTCCTCCTTCCTAAGCAGTCTCGCTAAACAGTCACTGAGATATTTTTTTTATTTATCTCTTCTGTCGTTAGCAACATGATTTCTCCTTTTTTGTCTAATATATCTATTTCATCCAGTAAACACATCTTCTCTTTTTTTTTTATATGCCCCACTGGTATTTTTCTCCCAACCTCTAAGGTATTGGCGTACTATTCGGATTTTATTCTGCCAACATTCCATCAGGGTCACTCCATCCTCTACTGACGTCCACACACTTTTCACCATATCATGAAAACCTTCTCTCATCAGCCATCCCAATTCAAATTTAAAACTAGGAATACTCGTGAAGGAAGGTCCTCCCAAATCCAGTAGAAGAAGTGTGTGGTCTGAAATACCCCTAGTGAGCGCCATCACCGTAGATAATGAATATTTTTGTTCCCACTCGATTGACATAAAAATTATGTCCAACCTTTCATATGTGGGATTCGGTCTTGCATTGGCCCAAGTAAATTTTCTTCCAGTCAGTTCGAGCTCCCTAAGACTTAGACTATCAATTACTACATTAAATAGAAAAGGTCATCTGCTACTGAAATTATCATTATTTTTTTCCTCAAGACGTCTCAAAATATTAAAATACCCTCCTATAAGCATAGGCAGCGTCTCGTTGGTACACATATTCACCAACTGCGCTAGAAAATTATGTTTATATTCATTTTGAGCAGGACCGTAGATAGCTAGTAAAGACCATTTGTAGCTGTCATTTTTATTGCACAAATGGAATTTAACGTAGTATTCCTCTTCATCAATGGCCCCTATATCAAAATGTGCTAAATCAATTCCTAACAAAATGCCACCAGACCTACCTCTAGGCTCCTTATAGTGCCATATGTAGTCTCTCCCGACGCATAAATTTTTCAAAAATCTTAGACTAAAGTTTCCTGCACTTGTTTCAAAAAGTGCAATAAAACTGAGGCTCTGTTCTTTTGTCAGCTCTGAAACGTATCTATGTTTTTTTTTTCTTTAAACCCGTTACAATTCCAGAAAACTCCTTTCATGACACAAGTGCTTGTTTTCCTTTATCTTTTGACCTGGTGGATAGCATGATAGTAGGGTCATTAAAATCACTATCAGCCTCCAACATCTCATCTAAATTATCATTAGAAATCTTCTTGAGGATTAAGGTATCAATCACCTCATCCTCCTTCATGCAATTCTCTTCTTCTTGTAACACTAAATCTTTTTTATCAACTGAATCTACACCGTCTAATCTTGTGGCCTCTTTATTCTTAAGGTTTTTAATTGCATTCGCTAGTGAACATGACTCGTTACCTACATTGATCCCCACAACATTCAGTGCAGAACAAATATCATTTGTCAAAAATTGCAAAAAAAAAAGTTAGCAGTCTGACCTTTATTCTTGGCATATTTAATTTTATCAGCCCTCGCTAGCGCCGTATCATCCGAGTTGGCCACCCTCCTCTTGTTGCGCCGTGCAGCAGACAAAGTACGAGAAGCATCCGGGATTGATGCCAACTCCCTGAAACTCCTTGACTTGCTTTCATCCGATTGAGTAATATACTCAAAGGGCTTCATCATTTCCTACGTGTTCATTGATACCTCCTCCTCCTCTCCTTCTTCCTCAGCTGATTTCATGGATTCATCCACGTGCGAATGGTTAGACCCTGTTTACATGGTCCCCTTAACTTGATCGTTCATGCCATTTTTCATTTCAATATCATTCAGCTGTTGAGCCTTCAGCTCATACGTCGCACTCCTAGATACTTGTTTAGGATGCGACGCCCCTGTACCAAAAGGTCCATGAGACCTATTTCCACCTGTTGAGTCCCTTTTCCTTGAACCCTTGTCAGTCTCTTTGTCCTCCATTCCATTGTTCTCATTAAAATTATCATCTCCATTACCCCTATCAGAGTCCATCCCTACTGGTCCAGAATTTATTTTTCCCATATTGTCTTCCACCTAAAATTTAATTCATAAAAGAAATCCCCAATAACTACAATCACCATATGTGGTATGAGATTAGGATCCAACACAATGACCTACATTCTGCACCTTCAAATCTCCTTGTGAATTCCATATCAACATCTCTTGATTTTCCAAGGGTAGATCCAATAGCCCATATGATGAGAAACTCATGTAACACACATGGGAGCCCGGTAAATTGAATCCATACTTTTGGCACTCTCCCTTTAACCTCTGCACCACCGTTCAGTTCCTCTATCTCTAAAACTGCATTGTTCATTTTTGAGTGTACAACACCCCACTACATTTTTCTCATCATCTCGGCCCTAGATGGGAAAATTGTCTTGTAAGTGTTCCATCCCAAATCAGTGACATGCCACCTCCATCTCCCCGGGTTTAGCCTTTCTAGCTCTGACTCCACCTCCTGGCTTGATAGTGATCCATTGCTAACCCTGATAATTGCTGTTTTTGACTCATTCTTAACCTTTTCTTTCGGTGTATGAGTGATATAGAAGAAACCCAAACCCTCCACTGCATAACCGCAAAGCTCAGCATTGTGTCAAACTGCACGATATGTAGGACATCTACTCTTCTCATGATCCCTACTGTTGCACACCATGCAATACGCCTCCACCACACAATCTTTTTCCTCATGACCCTTTGTAAAGCACCTATAGCAGTATGGAGGGTTTTTATCCGAAGCATTTTTCTTCGATGATTCTCCCTTCTCGACTTCTGTTGCCTTGGACAATGATTTAATTGGAATCAACGTGGATGAATGATTGATTTGTACATGAGGTGCCTGTCCTTGTGCTTCTTGGACTGAATGCCCTTGCTGCACATTACCAGCCATAGTTTCAAGTGCTTTTTGAATCAATGCCGCTGTCTGAGTCAGCAGATTCAAGGAAACAAAACCAGCGTTCTGCCCTTGGGGCCCTTGTGTGATGTGTCTCTGATTGTTATGGACAACTAAATTGTTATCTTGGTACATGGAATGATATATGGAAGCTTTGTCCAAGACGCTGACCAGAACGCTGCACCGAAGGTGCATGAAAACCCTGACCAGACCGTTGTCCAAGTTGATTGCCTCCAAGTCCATTGAAACCATGACCTCCACCTTGTCTGTTACCTTGAAATCTCTGTCCTCTTCTCACGTTGAATCCTCCTACTTGCCCTCCACTTCCTGCATGCCTTGCGTTTCCACCAGCACCTGGGTGGAACGTGCCCTGGAAACTACGGCCAGCAAACTTGCCTTTCCCATTGCCACAGACGAACCCGCCGCCTTGCCTTTTCGTTGCCGCCTGCACGTAGGAGCGAGCAGTAGAAAATTTGGCTACGTGCGGCGCCCTAGGGCAGGCTGGAACCCTAGTACCAGTTTTGTTAAACAGGCTAATGAGGCCAGATACAAGTACGTATATAGTGGACAGGTTTGGCTGTAAGCATATTCGGCTTTGTTTTGGACCTTCATTAATCTTCCCATTAGCCTTATTCAACTTTCAATTTAATTTTGAACTGAGAGCTACATCAGCGGCAGGAAAAACGCCCCTGCCATGCACGTCCAGCCAGATCTTCAAAATTCCCAGATCTGAGCATCGATCATGATCAACAGTATGGTTGAGTTTTTTCACTGATGATCCAGGACTCGATGACATACCTCCGATGGATTCAACAGATGAGGCCGTTTTATGCATTTTCCCTGGGGCTGATAAACGTGGTGCCTGGATGCACTCTGTTGCCTCAAAAAACCTATCCGGCAAACTTTTGTGCGTATAGATAGAAAGATCAGGGGAGTTGATAGAATCATCTTCCTCCGACCAATGATCTTCATTGATATTTTTAATCATGAGATTTTCCTTACCATGTACATGCCGATGTCATCTGGAACAAGTTGAAGACACCACGAACACAGCTCTTGCGATCTCCTCAACCTCTCTTATTCTTTGTCATCTTGAATCTTCTCCCTTGCCTTAGCCATGGTGAGCCTTCGGGTCTTTAACCTGTTCTTCATCAAAGCCAGCAAAGATAGACATCCGACCCGGCAAACCTGTTGAAAGTGGCGATGAAGGTGCCTGATTCCTCGAAACGACCTGCTGAGCTCGCCGTCGTGCAGGAACCTCGCCGCCGACGTGGGCACCAGGCTCGCACAGAGGAACCTAAAATCGTGAGGTACACACTAGCTAGCAGATTGAATGAAATAAACCTGAACTCTGAGGCTGATAAGGCAATTTGGAGGTGGAAGAAATCTAGACAATTCTATGTTAGCTCCATGTTTAAGCACCTCTGATTGCACCACTCATAATAGGCCTTGATATTTCTACAGTCGGACAACAACATATACTTATCCTGTTCGATGTCCACCGTCGACGTACTACGAATGGTAGTTGCTCCGATGTTGTTGGTTACGCTCATTCCTGCCGCGCGCTCGCCCTAAATTAGTGAGGTGATTTTTTTATTTACTGTGCAGGAAAAATTGTTGTCATGCTTGCTTCCGACTCCGATGAAACCAGCTGTGAGAAAAAAAAAACCTGAATACCAAACCCAAAAAATCCCAAACCTGAATTATCCAAAAATTGAATGTAATTTTTCAAGTAAGTAATTCTAACACCCGAATTAGTTTTGAGCATTTCGAATTATAGGATCCGGTATCCGATTAAACTTTTAGACCCAACTTAGCTAGATCTGAAATATTGTCATTTCCAGATTTTTTTAGTTACTGCTAACACATATACCAAGTCTTTATATGTTGCTTGATTTGGTCGGATTTTCAAGCCTTATTGTCAAATTTGTTCCTTGGATGTTACAGAGTAAGTTAGTTTGCTGTAAACTTTATTTGTACTTGTTAAAGATCATTGTTATTTCATTAAATATATTGCTATGGTGCTAGATCATCAACACAAAAGCTCATCACCAAATAGCAAGTTCTGACAACCACATATCAAAGGTGTCCAATTAAGTTCAATAACGACCTCATCTCACTTTAACCTGACCTACCAGCACAAGTTATCAGTTTAAGCAACCTAGGAAACAAGCCAGGGCAACACCAACTCTGCCGCAACCGGATCAGCTCACGCCTGCGCTGCTTCCCTCTCCCGGTTCCACTGCTCAATCCGCGCCCTCCGTTCCTCGCTGCCCTCTCTCACGGGGCTCATGCTCCTCGACCGCCCGCGTCGCCGCCTGCTGCCATCGCTGTCGTAGCTGCGGTGCCTTTCGCTGCTCCTCCGGCTGCTACCACTCCGGTAGTTGTAGTAGTAGTCGTACTCCGCCTCGTCGCGGTCCCTGGACCGGGACGAGCGGTGACGGTACGGGCTCGGGCTGCGGCTGCGGCTGCCGCGGCTGTAGCTCCGGCTGGAGCGGTGCAGGTGGCCGAAGAGCTTCCGCCTCAGGTCCCGGCCCACCTGCTTGACGTGCATGAAGTTGCAGTATCCGCCGCGGTTGCAGCTGTTCTCCTCGAACTGGCGGCAGGTGGCCTCGCGGAAGTCGGTGACCGGCGAGAACTCGGCGATGATGGGGCGGCCCGAGTAGTACCGGCCCTGCAGCGCCTGCAGCGCCCTGGCGGCCTGCTCCTCCTCGCGGAACTGCACGTACACGTTGCCGATCATGTGGTCGGCGAGGTTGTCGCAGACGTGCAGGCTCTCGATCTCGCCGTGCTTGTTGAGCTCCTCGAAGATGTCCTCGTAGAAGTCCTCGAACTCCTCCTGGATCTGCGCCGGGTCGATGGGGTTGCCCTGCGCGTCCACGCCGGGCGTGATCATGTCCGGGCGCTGGTACATGTTGCACAGCAGCAGGGTCGGCGAGATGGACGGCTTGTTGTGCATGCGCGAGCACCGGTCGCCGTGCCGGCACGCGCCGATCTTGAAGTAGAAGGGGCAGTTCACGCGGTCCTTCTCCGTGCCGAAGATTGACGCCAAGTGCTCCGCCATGCCCTTCGCTCTGTTCCCCTACTCGCTCGGCTCGATTCCTTGGTCGACGCAGAAACACCTGCAGATTTAATACACAGCACTTTTAGTCAGAAATTTACAGGTACAAGACACGGCACTTTTAGTCAAGGAAACGGAGAAGAACAAGAATTTAATACACAGCAGCCTACAGCAATTCCAGTGATTTTCGCGGAGAGGATAACCTTCAAAACAACAGACACTCAATCACAGGACAAAATAACAACATTGAAAAGAAATTGACGGAACGAAAAATAAATCCATATCTTAATTATCCTGGATTTGTAGCGGAAGATCCTGTCTTCCTACCTGACAATAATCGACATACAAGGCAAACGAGAGCATCAATCCATGGAGGAAGAAACGCGCACAACGTACATAGCAGCAGAGACGATCAAATCATAGTCCAATCTACAGATACATCAATGGATCTGGACGAGAGTAGCAGCGCCACCACACGCAGAGGTCGATTGGGGAAAGGTGGAGCTTACCGGAGAGCAGCGCCGCCGTGACCGGAGTGGAAGCAGGAGGACGAACGGTTCGATGGATCGTGTCGCGTCTAGAACCCACGATATAAAGACGGCTGAGGCATGACGCGCCGCTGGATTCCAATCGGACGGTCACGGACGCCAGTCTGGTAGTTACTAGAACCTTCCGCAGTGCGTGGGCTTGAAGATAGATGGCCATGTGGTCCATCGTGGACTGGACCAGACCGCACCGGCCTGCTCTCTGCGCGCCGTGGCAGCCCAATCCCTTGTAGGTTCACGCGCCTTCGTCTGGACCGGGCGCCTCCACATCCGCGGCCCTGTCCGTCTGTCTAGGGACCCGACCGGCCCGTACCACATTCCTTGCAGCAGCGGAGGCCCAAAAAAAATGGTGATGCAGGAACATCTTTGTTTTCTCCGGCCACGTACTGCCGCTGCCCCTAGGCTTGGCCCATGGGTCATGGCCACGCACAACGAAACGAAACTAGTAACCGTCTACGCGTGACGAAGGACAAACCACGACCAGTACAGGTCTCGTCGGGGCCGTGCGGTCCCCACGCCTTTCGCCGCAGTCATGGCGCTCGCCGGGGCCCGGGCGGTGGGACGACGGGCTTCAAGCCGTTCGGAGCACGGGAAGGCCTCTTTACTTACACCACGAGGCCCGCCTGCTCGGTTCACACTGCTTGGCTGCCTGACTGAGCTACTCCTTAAAGATTAGCCACACTGATGTTTGTGCCGTCTTATCTTAGTACTTCCTCCATTTCTAAAAATTTGTCGTTTTGCATTTTTAAACTACAAAACGACAAGTTTTCAGAGACGGAGGGAGTACATGTTTGACTTGTATTTATCATCCTAGTAATACAGAGAACAGTTTAGGTATTAAGTAATATAGCAAATTCAAAATGAACACTCCCTTTATTCTTTATACATGACGTGAATTAATCCAAAATTAAAATACAAATAAAACAGTATACCGTACTCTAATGATATTATAGGTGAACAATTCTGCACGGTCTAGAATGGGACTGTGTAAAGGCTACAAACAGTGGCAAAGCTAGAGTTCTGGACACCCGAGTGCACACTACAATATACCTATATGCTTAGTTATACGATGGTGCATAGGTTGAGTTGATTTTCACTTTATCAGGCCTTTGCAGCAGTCTAGTGGTGCACATTTTTGGCTCAAGGTTGTGCACCCATGGTCAAAATTTGATGATGCCAATTAAAATTTGATTTGCAGCCTGGTGCCGGTGCACCAGGGGAGCTCCACATAGCTTCGCCAGTGGCTACAAGCAAGGCTTCAGGCTATCCGCACCAGCGTTCTCTAAAACATACTCTATACATTATTATTCTTCTATTTTTACAGTACGTACTTCAAATTACACTGCAAAACAGTGTATATAATATGTTTTACAGGGTGACACTGCGGACGGTCTCAGAAGGAATCGTAGCCAAACAGTACTACCGTGAACGACGAATGCGAGATTTCATCGTTAGGGAGGTCACGCGCTGAACGCTGCCTTCTTTTCCTTTTGGTTTCCCGGTTTTGATCGTGCACTCGTTTTCCTTCCTGTGATTTGATGTAGCCCTATGCATACTTTTAAAAGAGTGGTGTGTTGGAATTTTCCTCTTCAATCATATATTGGAGTATTACGACATTTCTTTATCCGTGTCTCATTTTTTCTGAAATTGACGTTCTGCCACTTGCTCCATTCTGAACCACTGTCGTGCCTAACAAAAATAACTACTCCCCCCGTTTAAAAAAGTTGTTGTTTTTTTAATTTATTTTTGAACTACAAAGTAATAAATTTTTTGAGATGAAGGAAATATTCCATACCACCCTTTCTTTTGAGAAAGAAAAAAATACTCGCCGCATTTTCTCATTCCAAATAAGAATTTTTGAACTACAATGCAACCAATTTTTTAAGATGGAGGAAGTATTTCATACCACTTTCTTTTTAGAAAGGCAAGAAAATACTCGCCACATTTTCTCACTCCAAACAAGAACAATTCCCATCTTATCAGAAAAAAATGGAAATATCATTTAAATAAAATTTGGCATGATTTTTCAGCCTAACAGGTCCAACATATGGTTTCAAGGTGTGAGACAAGTGTATCACTATTCTCTGGCAGTATTTGTCAATTCAGTAGGCATGGAGTTCCCAACAAACAAAGACCTCTGTCTAACAGGAGACAGTGCTCCAGCACCTAATCACCCATCGTCCTCTACCCCAGACACGCACACATTTATCTCTTGTATGAGAAAAAAAAAACAGATGCGGATCAAAACAGGAAAAACTAGTCAATAACGTGGCCAATTTTTCTCCAACTTTTCCAGTTTCCCCACCAATAATTGATTTGCAAGCGGCAACGGTAGCTGGCTGGCTGGCACAGCGGAGGCCACAGAAATCCTTGGTCCGTCAATCCACCGTCGTCTCCTCACTTATGGGTAGGCGGTTAAAATAACCCGGAAGATTCCGTCATCCGGAGAAGATATTTTCCTGTTCGTTAGTCCCCCTCATCACACCCACAAAAGAGAGAGGGAGAGTAGGAACGTGAAGATACAAAAAACAGACGGCCTGGTTTCAAAGGACTGGACATGGCGTGCCATCGTGCCATATCGGAAAATTGGAGGCTAGTAGTTTACAGTGTCACAGTTCTCACTTTGCTTCTTTCCTTGTTTCGGAATGAGGCAGTCTATAGAAATAGAAGCACGCAAACATCACTGCGTACGATTATTGCACGCTTTCGGCACAAGGAGCGTCCCGTGAATTTTAAGCTACTTTCATCTTAAAAACGATCTAGTAAGTTTTAAAGACTCAAATTACAGGAGATTCACTCATTTAACTCAAAATATCGCGTCTTGGACCGAACTCCCATTTTCGTCCTTCTAAAGAAGCCGCGCAAAATTGCCGCCTCAAGACGGCAAAATAAAGCTGCATGCTAGGCTACAACCATCGCCCGCAGATCACTAATCGCACGCGTGCCGCTGAATAAAGAAGCGGCAAGTTGGTAACCAAACCATAGATAGAAGAAGCCAGCCAAAGAGAGCGATGGAGACGATGCAAGCGACACGTCGTGAACTAATTAGGCTAAAGGAGATGGGTCATGGGCGGAGTGGTGGTCCGTGCCTCCGTGGCGGTGCAAGGGTGTGTTTGGTTCGAGGGATATAGTGGGACGGGACGAGACGATTCCACTTTTCTGTTGTTTGGTTTGAAGACATGTGGGATGAAGTCATCCCTCAAAAGAGAATATTCCATCTAGATGCGGGATGGAACCATCCCACCAAAAACATGGGGACGGATCCGTCCCATCTCCGTGGAGACAGGCGCGCGACCTTCCAGAAGTACTCATAGTCACATGTCCCTATCCCATCCTTTCATTCAAACAAGAGACGGGATCATTCCGTCTCACACCATCCCACAAAACAAACAAGAAATAGGGATCGTCTCATCCCTCTAGACAAACAGAAAACGGGACCATCCCATCCCTAAACATTGGGATGGATCCATCCCATCCCACTTTGACTCCCAACCAAACACATCCTAAATAAAGCGCCAAAACATTATTGTTCGACTTGCAGGCATGCGCTCAAACTCATGCTGTCATGCATAACCTAGGCGTTACCTTTTCTTTAATTTTTATTTACTTTTTTCAATTACTTTCAAAGTGACCGCAATCATCTCATAGCGGCACGCGCAAACCATGATTTGCCGTGAAGGATGGATCACGCATTGCAGCAGGGGACACGAAAAAAACAAATCGAAATTTAAATTCCGGACCCGCGTGCTGTTCTATCGGTACGGTTTATTACGTTCGGATCGTTCGGCATAAAAGCGATGCTGCTGCTGACTGCTGAGATGCCGTGTCGTAGTTCGATCTCGGTTCTGCTGACTCGGTCGAGTGGTTTTGGTGCCGACTTTTCGCTGTTTTGTGGTCACCTAACAAACAGAAAAGGTTCCCGCAGCAGAATTTCCAGGTACATAGTACAATATCCTGGAGAAAAAAAATCTGCGGTTTCATTCATCTGTCATCATGCAGTTAGTGAGCCTGTGTTGGTGCTGGGCACACACGGTACCTTACCACGTAACTCTGTGTTTTAGGAGGGTATTGGGTTTTTAAATGCATATATAAGCAAAAAAATGTAAAAATCAAAGCATGTACAGGAACACCGTGAACTTCCAAGGAATTCGGGGGCCACGCTGTCAAAATAATCAACTCGGTCTGATAGTGGCAACGGTAACCAAACCCAGATCATTATGCATCCTTGCTCCTTGCTTTGACAGTAATAAATACGGTCTGCACGAGAGATTCAATCTTGTCACATGAACTTCAGACTTTGGTCAGAGGATAAAACATGCCCATTTGTTTTTATTTTCATGCCAGCTGTCATGTGGCTGGAAATGGTCTTGGTTAGGTCCATGTGCACAGTCACAGTGTGAAAACCAGACATGGAATTAAGAAAAGAAATACAGGAGCAGATAAAGCCGAAAGCATAGGAGGCCGCAAAGCTAATTGAATAGGCACAGGGGGTCAAATAAGGCAGACACTTACCAATGCAATCGTGACGTGCTTCACTTACCTGCTTATATTTTATTTCCCGATTAAAACCTCCTTTTCTTTTGGCAAAAGATTACGTGCGAAGAGGGGAGCTGAGAAAAAAGGAAAAGAAAAAAAGAAAGAGAAATGGAGATAGAAGGCTGTGTGATGTGAGGGGAAATTACGTAGGGCATAATAAGCGAAATCCCTAGATTTCTCTCAGCTACTTCTGCTCTTGTGCTCCGCCCTTCGACCTTCCTGCGTGCAAGCTTTGCTTCTTCGTTTTTTTCCCTTGCTTTTGTTTGCTTGTCTTTTGTTCCTAATTTCTTACTGATATACTATATCTAATTTCTGGAGATGTCTTGGAAATCCTACTGAGCTTCTTTTCCCCGACAGGGATCTCCAATTTCTCTGCTTTGTTTCCCGATTTTTTTTTTCAGATTTTTTCAACTTTATCGCCATTACTTGCTACTAGATTTCGTCGCGCTTTTATATTTCTTCATCTGAACTTGTTTTCCGTGTTTCCTCGCTTCTTCCCTGCCACTCCAAGCCGCCACAGTTTTGTGCTGCTCTGTTCGTCAACCCAGTTTCAGCTTGCTTAGCACAGGGTTTATGGGTTTTTAAAGCTCACTTCGCTGCTTCTAAGATTCAACTCCAAAGCCGAAAGATACAGTCTTCGTTCGAAAAGGCAGAAAGATACAGTATCTGGTCCAAGAATCGGTGCTGTGTTGATTTGGAGCTCGGATTCTGCTTGTGCTTACTTGCTCAGAGGTGGAATGATGGAGGTGAGGCCGCCTTCGGAGCAAGGGGTGATGGCTGGACCTGGAAGGGAGCCGTTCGGGCTGCCGAAGAGCCCGCCAACGCCGCAGTCCTCCGGCGCCCTGCAGAGCGTGCGCATGGCGTACACGACGGACGGCACGCCCGTGTTCACCCCGGTGAGCTCGGTACCACCGGCGACAGCGACGTACCATTCCGTTGGCGGCGGCGGCGCGCCGGGTCACAACGTGGCTGCCACAGGAGGCAATGGCGCGACCCCGCTTCCGTGTGGCGCGGCGGAGCCACTGGCCAAGAAGAAGCGTGGCCGGCCAAGAAAGTACGGTCCCGACGGCTCCATGTCGCTAGCATTGGTGCCTGTGTCCTCGGCCGCAGTTCCCGGCGCTCCCGGACCGTTCTCGCCTGAAGTCGGGAAGACGCCGTACTCTGCGCCGTCCGCGTCGCCGGACGGTGTGAAGAAGAGGGGACGGCCGAAGGGCTCCACCAACAAGAAGCACGTGCCTGCTTTTGGTAAGATCAATAGTACATCTCCGTTCTAATCAACATCATTCTTTTGATCCAGTCACTGTTATTTTATGAAGCGCAATAACAGTCATGCTGGAGTAAACAGTAAACATTCCCTCCTTTTCTTTTCTGAAATTATTGGCTTTGAAATTAGGGAATAGAGTATCACTGCCTGCAGCCTACCCCAATCACAAAGGTTTTGTTGTTGTTGTTGTTGTGTCACTGCCTGCACTGCCGATTGACCTTTTTTCTGCTAGATCTGAGATGATGCAATGTGTGCGGACTGCAGGAGTGGTGTCAGGAGACTAGTACTTTTCCAACTTTTTTGATAAAAGCAGGAACTCATCTTTGTTTTACATGTTTTATAATCCATTTCAATCGAATCGTTCTGTCGTATCTGTAAACATGTCTGGCTAAGGATGCTTTTATGTTTGGTTGTTACATTAAAGAAGTATGAACTGTTTAACTGAATCTTACAGCTTCCGGCTATCATGAAAAAAAAATTGAAGTGTTAAAATGTATAGTGCTCCAATTCTTTTCTAGTCTCTACATTTGTTCGATCCCGCTGATTCAAGTACATTTTGCAGGAGGCGTAGGGGCTGGATTTACCCCACATGTTATTTTTGTTAAAGCTGGAGAGGTATGGCTAGCTAGTCCTCGATTTTCATTTACAGATTTTCTGCACTCTTTCCACATGCATGATCACTTTGAGTTTCCCCGTATTGACTCAATTCTGCATTTTCAGGATGTTTCAGCAAAGATCATGGCGTTCTCTCAGCAGGGAACACGCGCGGTCTGCATTCTTTCTGCGAATGGGGCTATATCAAATGTGACACTTCGGCAATCCGCTACTTCAGGCGGAACCGTGACGTATGAGGTTCGTATTTTAACTGTCAGAACACAGCGGTAATGAGAAACACTCGGGTTTGCTATGCTCAGACTCAGAGTCAGATATAGTGATTCAGAATAGTAATCTAGTAGTAACTGATACGCCTGAGTCTGCTGAGGAATGATCACTGTTGGTAACATTTCTACTGCATTGCTGAGGATGGAAATTGAAATGTTGTCTCCTGTGCAGGGCCGGTTCGAGATCCTGTCTCTGTCCGGCTCGTTTCTTGTGTCGGAGAATGAGAATGGAGGTCATCGCAGTCGCACGGGTGGGCTCAGTGTTTCGCTAGCAGGTCCTGACGGCCGCGTCCTGGGTGGCGGAGTTGCCGGACTGCTGACAGCTGCTTCACCAGTACAGGTCTTTTCAGTTGCTCACTCATCAGATCTGTAGCCGCAGTCTTGCTATTAAGCAATCCTTGTTCAAGTTCTTTTCCTTCTTCATAATTAGCCGATCTCTTCTATCTCATACCAAGGACTGATCACCATACTACAGATTGTGGTGGGAAGCTTCAACACCAACGAAAAGAAGGAACCAAAGAAGCACCAGCAGCTAGCTCCGTCAGAGCCTTCGTCAGTGCCACCACCAAAGACCGCCCTGATGGGCGGGGCGACGGGGCCGAGCAGCTCGCCGTCGAGAGGCACGGTGAACCTGAGCGAATCGTCCGGCGGCCCCGGGAGCCCGCAGCACCCAGGATTGACCGTCGCCGGCAACCATGGCCAGCAGCAGTCAGGGGGCTTCTCTGTCCTGTCATGGAAATGAGGCCCTTGCCTGCATCAGTGACCGGATTCTGTTTGACTGTTGTAGGACTGGCAGAATGAGGAACGGATTATTATGCTGCACTACAGTGTGCAGCACATGCTCTTATGTTAGTAGTATAATGTAGTGTGACGTGTGAAGCTTCATTACTCAGGGAGAAAGAAAGAAGCTTGTAATTGTAGGTGGTTTCACTGTCAGAGTCAGACTCGAGCTTTCTTTGTGTAGGTGCTAAAACAAATTAATCTTGGATTATTACTAGATGGTTGTTAGTCTGTGCTATTATGCAGCAATGTTGGAGTTCATTGTCTTCATATTTGTGAGGAACTTTGTGCCTACAGTTTCTCCAATTTGGGGCTTTACTACTCCTTGTGGTTCCAATAAGCATTGATCTGATCGCTCTCCCGTTTATATTTTTTTGTCATTAGGACATGAATTTTAATTAATGATCACAACAATTTAAGAACGGAGCCAGCAAGTTTTTTCTCCTGTCTATGCTTCGAACATTCCTCTTCCACACAGACGCAGCGCAAGCGTCCAAACGAAGGAAAAACAACGGGCCCACGAAATCCCGGCGCCCACCTCGCGACCTCGGAACCCTAGCAGCCCTGGAGATGGAGATCGCCGGAGACCGGCCTCGGTAGCGGGACGAAGGGTAAGAGGAGGAACGGGCGGGCAGCTGTGACCTTGTGACCGAGGCGCGTGCTGCGAACCGCGGAGGAGATGTCGGTGCGGATCAAGGCGGTGGTGGACCGGTTCGTAAAGGAGCTGCAGGAGGCGCTGGACGCCGACATCCAGGACCGCATCATGAAGGAGCGCGAGATGCAGAGCTACATCGAGGAGCGCGAGCGCGAGGTCGCCGAGAGGGAGGCCGCATGGAAGGCCGAGCTCTCCCGCCGCGAGGTAATCCCTTCCCTCCCCAACATTTTGACACGCCCTCCCTGGTTTCGGAATGCGCGCCACTCCTGCTTGAGTGCTGCCGATAGTTGATGGATTGGTTGCTGCTGTCCAATGCTGACATTTCCATTTCACATAATTAGTAAGGTTAATCTGAATTGAGTAGTCGGCCATAACCTCTACGGAGGGGAAGGCTGGACGTTATTTCTATTATCTAAAAAAAATCTGAATTGAATAGCAATAACGCAGTTAGAAAGGAAATCCAAAATTCATGGCAATTGGAGTGAGGTTGGCACAAAATGGGACTTGGCTAGTTGCTTTCCCCATCTTGCAACATGGCTCTAAATGTTTCTATGGACGTCGCTGAGGTCTGAGGTTTAGGCACACTGACCAGCAGTGTTTAGTAATTAATTTTTGCCCATAGAAACATGCTGTTTTAATCATTGCATAACAAAATCAGTAGGTGCACCAGCGTGATGGAACTGCCCATGATCATGACATAGTTTTGAATTGATAAACTGCTAATAGCATGAGCAATTTTGTGGCATAAAAGTGTCAGGACGTGAATGTGGGTTTTAATGTAGGGCTTCTCAGTGATATATTAGTTTATAGTGCCACGATATCAACTTTATTCGCATCATGATTAGTAGCATTAGAGAAGTCATTTATTTCATCTCGCTTGTTTCTGAACCTGATTATCACATATATGACCTTTGCCAAAGGTGTAGTTAAGAGTAGCTCTTTTTTTTTACAACAGTTAGGAAAGTAGCCCTTATAATGTAACATTTATACGAGTGGATTCTGATCGGGTTGGCGATAGAGGAATGATTACTTCTAGCTATTTCTTATTAGTCTGTTTTTAGATAATTGTGACTTCCTGTGCAGACATACCTAAAGGATATAATGTTCTAGTGGCAGATTGTGATCATGATTCCATTAAATCGATATCTGGTCAGTCATATATGAACCTTGATGAAGTTTATGTTACAAGAATGAGCATTTCTTAAAACTGTTTTTCCTGACTGTTCAAGGTTGTGCTTTTTCTCCATTCACTTTGTGGGAAGACTATCCCCACCAGCGTTGATATATTGATCAAAACTGAAACCAGTCAGTACAGAGCTTAGAATCATCTAGAGGACCGGGCCATACCAGGTCCAGATTTGATAAGCTGAAGAGAGTGTACGCAAAAGTCATGCTAACCCGTCTTATCTTGTTTTTAATATATATTTGTAACAGTGACTCCAAAGGACTATTTATTGGTTGTTTGTGGAGGAAAAATGAAGCAGTCAGTCATTGTTTGCTTTCTGGATTATCATCTTTGCTAACAATGAGTTTGTCATAGTGAGTAACTAGATACAACTGGTTCTCTTTTATTTGATTTAAAGCAGAGTATATTAAGACATTTGCTCTTTCAATAGCTTTGAACTGTGTTCGATGGATATGAATTTTAGGCCAGGATGTTAATAAAGCATTGGACGTTAAGTTTGTCTTATTATTCTAGCCACGGCATGGATTCTCAGTCCATCAGGATTGATCTTGGGACCTGCATCATGACCTCTTTCAATTGCACGTTCAACAGGCTGAGATTGCGCGGCAAGAGGCAAGGCTGAAGATGGAAAAGGACAACTTGGAAAAAGAAAAGAGTGTCCTCATGGGAACTGCCTCCAGCCAAGACAACCAAGATGGGGCCCTTGAAATCACCGTCAGTGGCGAGAAATACAGGTGCCTTCGTTTCTCCAAGGCAAAGAAATGAGAGATGAACTGGCACCGAGGCGCTAGCTTGTATACTCAGTAGTCGGCAGTGGCCCTAAAATTAGACGCCAGTCATGCTGAGTCCTTATTTCCATTCGTATCGGATTCGTTTTCTTGTACAGTCGACCCTGACATGTGCCTAAACAGAGTAATGTATGTCACATCCGGTTTTATTAAAAATAAAACTAGCTGCAAAATACATATATGTCAGTATCAATTTCACTATACATGTACGACAAAAAGTGATAAACAGGTCTATATCGAATACAAACAACATTAATATTTTGAAAATAGTTTTGAATAGCAGCGGAAGAGACAAATTTTTAGGGCAATCACAGGCAAATCGACTGGTAGCAACACGATCTATGCACTGTTTTCACTTGTCACTTGTCTTCATTAGATCTCTTCACTGAGCAGCACTATAAAAACCACAAAAGAAAGCGCATGAGTACATAGAGTACTCAGCAAGTGTGGGAAATAGATGGTATGAATAACTAGATTAAGGATATGCCAACTTTGACTTAAGCACTATGCTTATAACTTAACCTTAGCTTTCATTATCAATTTAATATTGTATAAATATTCCAAATTATAATAATAATTATAAAGATAGACTTGAATCATAAATAACTATCAATTCTCATTCATAAGCTAATTATGAACTGGTCTCAAACCACTCTTGTCCATGAGCACGACTGTCATGATAGTTTTTCAAATCTCTACAGAAAGTGTACCCTTTACCCACAAATAGTGATTTCATTCTTTGTTGTCAGGTGGACCGAGTAAACCTGTCTTGATGCCCGTGGTAGCTAACCACATTACACACTTTCTTTTGTGTAAGGTCAGGAGATCACTACATGGTCTTTATAAAGGTACTCCCAACTAGTACTAGCCTATTGAGATTTCACCGCGGAGGCATTCCCAGAGTAACCGTCTACCTCAGAAGCCTCCTTTTGAGCCTTGCGGTTCCCAGAGCAGTACCCCTACATCATTTTCGGCACTTTCCTACTACTAGCTTTTCGTCGGGAGAAACCTAATTAATTGACCAAGTTGCCCCATCTCAGTCTCGTGATGGTACTATAAAGCTTAGTGGCTTCCTCCATAAACCGGTCCTTAAAATCCGACGGTGTCAAACCCAATCGCGGGTCGTGCAAACTGCACCATAGCAAAACCATTCAACCACCATATTTCTATCAACTACTATTGTGTGTCCATCATGATTAGATTAACCATATAATGTAGTCTATCTCATGTGTATGAAATCTCTTTCCAAAGTCTAAGCATGGTTAAACATATTCAAAACCCATCTACTTCTCAACACAATCAAGGTTATAAGGAATAATATGGAACATGGCATATAACACAAAATATGATATCATTTTATGTAGCATGCAACTAACTAACATCCTAAAATTAAGTGCAAGATGGTCAATGACACTTGCCTTATATCATTTAGCTACTCAGTTTTTTTCGTTGAACTCTTGCTCTCCATATCTTTATGTCGCTTATTGATCGTGACGCGAACGCGCATAAACTAACAACAAAGTAAAAGCAATCAAAAGCAATACACCAAACATATAAAACAACTATACAAACTATTATGGTTGGGTATATCTCGATAAAATAGGGGTTTGGCATAATAATGACTTAATTCAATGTCATGAGTGGTTTTATGATGTTAAATAGTGTAACTATGCTAATTATTGAAGTGGTAGAACATATTTTATTATTTAATTTTATAGTTTCCTATGAAAAGTGTATTTTCCACTTGTTAATATTATGTTTCATAGTAAGAGAAATGCTTTTACCATTTATTTTTCATTAGTAGTATTTATTTGTAGACTAAAAACATTTTAATAATTTTTCATGGTCAAAATATAATTTATATTCACTTTATAAATTTTATTTCAGATTAAATTGTTTTATAAATAATTTTCCTATTTATTCTCTCTTTTTAGTAATTATTTATAGCTAAAAATTTTTTATTAAATTTATTCATGGTAAAAATATATTTTATGTTTCAATCTACAATTTTATTTTAGCCTAACAAGATTTTAACTAGTTTTCCTACATTTTCTATATTTATTTTATCATTCATAAACATTTTCCATTCACTAAATATATTTTTTTGCAATTAATTCTACTTACTGAGATATTCTTATAAAAACAGTAACAATATAAAGACTAATCTAATTTTCTTAAGGTCCAGGGACTGCTTTGTGATTTTACCATATAAGACAGAAGTTAAAGTAGTATTTATTAATATTTCAGGGGCCTACATCAATCTTTTATGAACTTAACCTAATTCCAGAAATATCTAATGTTTAAAATGCTAAACAAAGAGCTTTGGGGACCAATGCGTAATTGTATACTAAAGTAAAGGGGTCTATGTGTAAATATGGTTTTCCTTTTATATTTGGATTTATTTTGCTAAAGGAAAAGCCACGAATTAGGTCCATGGTTCCGTGGACCGATGAGTGGCGATGCTGGCTCATGTCCATGGGGGATCGGGAGGCATACCCCTTCGGGGTGATCTAATCGTAGCCGTTCAAATGGATCCAAGGGGCAGGGTGCGGAGTCACCCCAATGGCAAGGGCGGCGGCCAGCGGCCAAGAGGACGGCAGCGCCATGGTTGGAATTTCGTCGGCGCATCGCCGGAAAGATGCTACCGTGGCTTAAATTAATCATTCTATGCATGAATAGAGAGAGGAGGTCGGCGGGATCCTCCATGGGGTTGAACGTATGCGAAGACGGTGGTGTGGCGGCATCCACCCTTCGGTTGCGTCGGGGAGGGACTCGAGCTGCGGGTATTCATCGCGGAGGGGTCCGGCGAAGAATAGGAGGGCTCCTCCTCGTGACATCGAGCTCCCACCGTGGGTCATGGCGGCGGGCTAGGTTTTTGGTGTCGGGATGGGGATGAACGGGGTGCAACCGGGGATTAAATAGGGAGGGCGGTTGCTGGGGCGTGAGTGAGGCGAGGAAGGGGCAAGGACGCGGGGGTCACGACGGTTGCTACGCAGCGTTGTCACGTGTGCGGAGGTTGGCGTGATTTGGGGCGGCAGTTGTGGGAGGAAGAAACTGCTGACGTGTGGGACCCACTTGGAAGAGAGAAACGGGGGTGCGGGGCTGGGGCGCACGCACACACTGGAGGTGGCGGCATCGTGGGAGCAGGGGCGCTTCTAGGGTTGGCTAGGGAGGCGACGGTTGTTGGTGCACCCGGCTGGGCCTTGGGCCACGACTGGATTTTTGGTCAGGCGGAGGGAAAAGAAACGAGAGAAAAGAATTTTGGCCTATTAGGAATTTTCTTTTTTTTTTTAGATTTTACTTTGAGTAATAGTTGGAGGATGAATATGGCAATTCTGTCAATATCAGAATACGAGAGTACATTACCAGTCAACTGCTCTGTAGTAGCCCAGTGGGTGTATCAGATTTTTTCGGTCCTGCAGCTAATTGGACGCTATTTCGGAGAGAGTATAGCGCATTCGCAAAGTTATAAACAAAACTCGATATTCATCATAACAGCTGGTCTGAAACGACTGAACAATCAAACAGAGCTGAGTGCAGCAACTAGCATTCCATGTTCTGTTCACCAAACACATTCTAGCGGGTTGAAATCCTCTGCATTATTGCTGATGCAGTAGTGGTCACTGACAGGTGGGTCCCATGGGTGCGGGGTCCACCTGTCAGTGACCACTACTGCACCAGAGTACTGCAGAGGATATGAACCGTATTCTAACAGCCTGTTATTTATCACAGCGTACCTCCGCTGTGAGGGTCACTCGCCTGTACGCCGCGCGCCAGCGGCGGTGGGCGGCCGGAGGAGGGTGGCCGCAGCGCGGACGGGGAGTGGAGGGACGAGAGCGCGCTCGTCGTTCGCTGCAGCGTCCACGCTCGCTGCTGCGGAGTGATTCCTACAAGAGCTTTTCATTTTTGTTTTTGTTTTGGATGATGGTTCTGTTAGTTCGCTGTAACGTAGGGCTTGTTTGAATTGTTATCAATGCTTACCTTACTAAATTTTCGTAGTTGACCATGAAGTAAATGTGTATTTGGATTGAAGCCAAATTTTTGGCAAGCTAATTCATGTGCTAGTTTATTTTTCTTACTAAAGTTGGCTGAATCATGAGTGATCAATTTCTCCACCAGTATTTTTCTTACTTTTCGGGATGAGGCTCGCGACCAGGAGCGCGCTGCCGCTGTGGAACAAGGCGAGCCTGCGGTTCCAGTGGGGGCTGCGCGTGCCGCCGGAGATCAAGGCCGCGCTCGCCGACGACGGGTACGGGCGCAAGGCGGGGAGCCTCGCCATCAGCAAGCTGCCTTTGCTGGTGATGAACAAGATCACCATCGAGCATACGCCTAATGCAGTTCGACAGCCCGAAACCGAGAGGAAAAAGAAGGAAGACGCACCACGGTCAGGCGAAGGAGAGGAATTTTCAGTGATGAAGAGGCAGCTGGAGGCGCTGAACGCCGAGAGCACAATGCTGCGTCGTGCCGTTGAGGACCTCCGTGCTGAGATCGGGTCTGGCAAATGCGAGGGCCGCAAGTTGTCAGCCGCGCTGCCTCCTCCGCAGCAGCCATTTCCGATGAAACAGGATCGCATCGGGAAGGAGCTGGGTAATGGTGGACTGAAGCCGGCCTCATCGGATGATGCGAGCGAGGAGTTGAAGAAGGCACTTGAGGCCCGCCGGAAGTGAGGAGCCCTGCTTGGGCTTGCTGCCATTGCAGCTCTGCAGTGACATAGCTGCTGTGTTCCGTTCATAAATCTTAATAATATACTCTCCGTTTCGAAATAATTATTATTGATTAGTTTATAAATGAACTAGCCGATGACAAGTATTTTGAATTAAAAAGAGTAATAGACTTGTAGGTCAGGTTTACATCACTTGCCGGAAGCGAATGACCGCCGTCAGGTGATGTAGTAGCCTTGCCTTCATTTTAGATTTCCGTAGTTTTGTGTCAGAATGCCATGTGATGTATATTCCTCTTTCTGTACTCGAATGCTTTGTGTCAAGACGTTCACCTTGGGAAATTTAGGCTTGTGCAATCTTATCTTAATGTGAAGTACGCCATCTTTTGCTGGTAAAGTAGAATAGAGGCAGCTGAAAAGCAGAACAGGGAAAAATAATGATCTGTCATACCCAGTTATTGATAATCATTGAATTATTTTGAAACTGTAACCAGAATTTGCCACCACACTTAATCATGAGGGTCGACGTTTCCGCTCCTGACAAGTTACTGTAACTTCCAAATCGAACTGGTGCTATTGCAAAAGAAACTAATATTCCCCTACATCAAATCAGTTTGGGTCAACACGGCAGCAAGTTGATGAATAAAAACAGCTACTATTTGACTCTGGACAAAATTCCAATCTATAAGCCTATGCGAAAATAACATGTAAACTTACCGAGATTCACTCTGAAGATCAAATGTTCTCCGTTGCCAAATCTTGGATGTTTGTATTTGGTTTAGCTCCTTCGTTTTATTTTATTTATATTCTGTATCGTAGTGTAGCCGTGCATCTTGTTCTGGACGAACGCGGACTCGCGGGACGTGATCAGGGGTAAAATGGCAATTGTTGACATAGTGCTGCAGGCGGGCCCCGTCTGAAAACCAGCCCCCTCCTCATTGTTCCGAAACTACCCCTGCGAAACGAGGAAATTGTCCGCGACGGCGAGGACGCTCGGCTGGCTGCCATGACTAGTAGGCTAGCAGCAGCGTGTCCTCTCTTCTTGTTACCGATAAAAATCATACGGGCGGGGCCGAGGCAAAAACAAAAGAAGTGACGGTGGAAAGCAACGGAGGACGGCAAGGGCCTCAGGCCGAGACCACACCTCCACTAAGCACGACCACCGCCTCCACGGCCGAGCACGCGTGCGGCATGGGCGACGGTTTGGATGACACCGACGTGTCGCCGGAGTCGGAGGCGCCGGCGGAGAAGAGCGGGGAGATCTGGGGGACCCTAGAGGAGCTCCTCCTGGCGTGCGCCGTGACCCGGCACGGCACGTCGAGCTGGGACTCCGTGGCCATGGAGGTGCGGACGCGGAGCCCGCTGGCCGTCCGGCCTGGCCTCACGCCGCACAGCTGCCGCCTCCGCTTCCGCCACCTCCACCGCCGCTTCTCCACCGGCGGGGAGGAGGAGGTCGTCGACGACGACGGGGACGGCGACGATCCCGACGCCTCCGTCGCCGAGGGGTGGGTCGAGGAGCTCCGACGGCTGCGCGTCGCCGAGCTCCGCCGCGACGTCGAGCGATGCGATCTCTCCATCGAGTATGGAATCGTGAAAAGAAAAAAAATCCAGACTAAAAAAACGACCTTTTGAAAGCACTCGCTCGGTTTCCCTAGCCGTTCGATGGCGATCAGTCGGTCGTAAATTTTTTAACTAAAATAAGTTCCATTTTTTTATTCGTGCAGGACGCTGCAGTTGAAAGTGAAACGGCTCAGGGAAGAGAGGGAGCGGAGCCTATCCGGCGAGGCCAAGCCAGACGACCGGCTCTCCGGCGAGGAGCCTGGCCGGTCGTGCAGGGAGTCCAACTCCACAGATCTGAAGCCTCCCAAGCAGCACCCCGGAAGCGTCAAGGAGGAGGAGGTGGCCAAGCAGGAAGCCTCCGGCGAATCAGCAGCCGCATCGAAGGACAGCAGCGACGTGCGGAGCTCGGCAAGCCTCTGCCGCCGCCGCCGCCGCGTCGGGAAGACCTCCGGATCCGAAGAGGAGGAGGAGGAGGCGTCCTCGCCCCGCTCCCTTCCCGCCCAGTCGCCGCCGCTGGCCGCCGTGTTCGACGCCGTCGCCGCCAAGCTGGGTCCCGTGATGGAGCGGCTGCGCGAACACGAAAGCGAGGTACGAATAATAATTACCGCTCTGCCTTTTCCTTTCCACCCGCGGGGACGTTAATAAAACTTGGGCGGGGGTAAACTCGAAAAAACCTGTGGTAAAAAGGACCGAGTCTGGTGAGATGTCAGGGTCTGGACCCCACCGCCTGATTAACCGGCGTCTCAATACGGGAATTATGGATAAGTTTAGGCGCGCAAGTGGCATGCATGATGACCTGTGATTAGCATCGCTGTTACGTGAGCTACCTGATTTACGTGAACGAAACGGGTCTAGCTGCTGGTAGCAAGAAATGGCATATCCCTTCCAGTTTGTTTCTGGACCCGTGGTAGGTGGCTGCGTGCGGATGGGAGCAGACGCGTGCACAACTTCATGTCCACTGCTCCGTGTACCATTTCTCTATTCTTTTTTTCAGTAATTGGACAGTTTCCTATTGTGAAATTCATGTGATATTTCTTATGTTCAAATCTAAAAGAGGCCTTAGTCAGGAAAGAATAATCTATATAAAATTGTAAAGTAGAGAGTCGTTAGTTTGCAATTCAATTACAAATCATGTGGAATTCAGATGAAAGAAATTAATGTTGCTATCTACCTCTGCTCGTTAAGTAGCAGCACGGCCCAGCTGTCGCTGCAGCGTACGTACCAATCAATCGGATGGCCGCGTGATGTATACCTAGACGATGCTCGCAGATATTTTTTTCCCGTTTTCTCGCTTTTTCCATCGAAATTTTCTTTTTAATGTGCGAGTCAATCCAATCCAACTTGCAGGAGGCCGCCGCTTACCGGGGCACGATCAGGCGCCACGTGGAGCTGGACGTGGTGCGGGGCAAGCTGGAGGCATCATCCACCGGCTCGCGCGACGGCGACAACGACGACGAGGGCGGATACTACCCCGCGCCCGAGTTCTACCGCGACCTGCTGCTGCTCTGCACCAACGTAGTGGTCTTCTTCCCGCGTTCCGGGCCGGAGCACGCGGCGGCCGTCGAGGCCCGCGCGCTCGTCTCCGAGCACGCCTCGGCGGTGCTCCGCGTGCCGAAGCGGGAGCGTGCTGTTGCTGTACCGGCGCCGGCCCCAGCGCCAGCGGGCGCCGACATAGTCGGGCCGCTGATAGAGAAGGTGAAGCCGCTCATTGTGTGCCGCAAGCGGAGCTCCATCGTGAAGGCGGTGGCATTGAAAAAAGAGAGCACAGAGAAGGTCGAGGCGGAGAAGGAGAAAGGGAAGGAGGAGAGTGAGGAGGAGAAGGAGGCTGTGGCAACGGTCACCAAGGACAAATCATGGGGGATGAGGACGAAGAAGAGGGGAGGCGCTGTCAGGCGTTTGGCGGGCATCAGGCTAACTGATGATACGGCGGCGACGGATGGCGCAGAGAAGGCTGACAAGAAGGGCAGCGCCGGCGCCAGCGCGGCTGCAGGTGGTCCCGCCAAGAAGCGGAACGCCGTGGACTTCCTGAAGCGGCTGAACCAGGGCTCGTCGCCGACGAAGAAGAGGGGGTCGCCGCTCGGGACGACCCGGAGGCGATCGGCGTCGGGGGCGACGGAAGAGCAGCCGAAGACAAGGAAGAGAGGAACCGGTCGGAAGGACGGCACCGGGCGCGGCGGTGGCACCAAGAGAGGCGGCAAAGCTGGCGCGGCCAAGAGGGGCGTCGGGCGGCCGTCGAAACGAAGCGCTGATCCAACAACAATAACTCCTCCGCCGCCGTCCAAGAGGGCGAAGACGAGCAGGTCGGACAAACCGGCGACAGGAAAGCGTGGAGGGAGGAGGTCCGTAGGATGACAATGGTAGAAGAAGCAGAGCTGGTCCGGTGGCATCTAGCTAGTGAAGCCGTAGTGTAGTTTCAGATGCGTGTAAATCGCGTAGTTTGCGGTGGGGAAGGAAACGACCTGACCTGGCATGCTGTAGTGGCAGGACTTAACAGATGTTTCGACTTTTGTCTTTTAGGGTTCTTCGTAACCGGCTGCTTGAAGTGATTTGGTCAGATGGAAATCTTTTGGTGCTTCTCCGTTGTGATTCAAGTTGATCGTGTGTCACAATAAAGTTGGCAACAGCGGAACGAAAAAATATTGAGATTTAGTTGACCGTGTGTCACAATAAAGTTGAGATTGGAAAGTTGCAATTTTCAAAGCTCGTTGGTTTTCGAGTAGAAGCGCCAACGAGGCAAAAAATATAGCTGGAGTGGAGCATAAAATGCGGTGAGCGTGGATCGAACACGCGACCTTCAGATCTTCAGTCTGACGCTCTCCCAACTGAGCTATCCCCGCATTCATGTTCCTTACCGATATTCGTTGGTAAATCTTCGTGACTTCGATGGTGACCAACTATACTATACATAATATGGAAACGAATGCGAGCCGCATAGGGAAGTACACAGCCAAGTTTGTCTATTCGCACAGGCAAAGCAAAATTCAGTGTACATCAGAAACAGACAGCACAGATGACTATCACTACGGTCAGATACCTGTCTGTACAAAATCCAGGAACCTTCAAGTGTTCATGTTAATGTTCATCTAGAATGCCAGGTTTACTTCCTAGCCTATTACAGTGGAGACAACCAGCTGGGTAACCACCTGGAAGAATGGTGCCCCCCAACAGTTTAATATTTTTTTGCACCACCCTGCCACTCGTGTGCTCAATTTTGAGTAGCCAAAGAATCACATTTCAGAGACAAACTGTTTTCAGTACTGCCCATTTTGGCACGTCAATTTCTCAACGTTTCGTGAGCATGCAGGTGGTCCGAGTCATGTTAACCTTCCAATTCCAACAACTTGACAGAAGCAAGTAACAAAAACAAGCAATGCCATTCCCACCCATGTGGTCAGCAGCAGTACCCATTCAGCCTTCCTTGGCCATATCTTCTGTTATACAAAAATTGGTTACTGGAATAATAGAAGTAGAGAGATAGCAATAGACCATCTTTGATCATTGGCAAAAAGAATACATTTCTGGGTTGAATTTCAATATTCCAGGTAACTCGCAAAAATCTCATAAAATTTGCTCTGTAATTGACTAAAATGTGGTTCCAGTGCTAGAAACCTACTAAAATTAAAGTGCAATCCATACATATAAATGAAGAGCAACTTACCGCTTTCAGTATCTGATGCTTCATCAAGTCTGGCAATTGCATCAAGTAATGACTGCTCCTGATCCTACAAAGACACCATAATTACCAAATTATTGATGAGAGGGCTATAAATATTGTTTTTCACACGGTATTGTTTTCGAAAAAGAGCATCATGAGAACATTGACTCACTTTCAGTAATTTCCTTGCCTTTTCAATTTCATGCATATTTGGATTGGACAGTACTCTCTCTACCTGTGTTGGGGAAATTTAACTGTGAGTAGAAAATAATATGCAACTGCATCTTGACATACGACTTCTTGGGAAAATCAATAATTACCTCTATCACAACATTTGCAGTGTTAGGTATGTCAATCAGATCAGTAATCCTAGTGATGCCGTTTTGAGGTGGAGTATAATCCTTTATATTTGTTGATAACCTGCCTCTCACCCTGCTTGCGCCTGCCATTCCACCATTGCTGGGCCGCCTCCGCAAAGGACCAGAAGGAGCCCAGCCATCCTGATTTGCACCACCATGATCCTCCAGGTCCCATCTTATATCTTCAGGTGCCATCTGTCAAAGAAATATTTTCCAATCTTGATCAACTGGTTAACCAAAATAGGTGGCAACCAGGAAGGCTACAACAAGTAAAACTCAATTATCATGCATATCAAACATAGTAAACCAATAAGCTTCCCTACTCTAGATGCTCAGAGTAGTAAGATTCCAGACCCAAAATAGTGAAGATGTTATGCTACGGTACAATGGTAAACATAACTGAATTTACACAACTGCAGCAATGACAGCAACGATGATTCTTTACATTTTAGGCTTATATTGGCATACATGAGCAGACAGTGACTCATTGGTGTCAATAAAAAGAGAACAGCACATGTAACAAACTTTTAAGAAGAACGGATTACTCTTAGCCAAGAGGAAACAAGAAAAATTTATGGGTTATGGATATAAAATGTAACATAAAAGAAATCATTAAACAGCATATAACTGCAGCAAACACAGCAAAATATGGATGAAAAGGATAAGGAAAGGGAAGGCATAAAACAATACAAAGTATTATAGTTCTTACATCACAAAGCCTGACCGATTCCCAAGTCTCGGCTTGTGTACCTATGTCATAGACGAGCGAGTGTTCACCCTAAAAGGGATCAGAAGATTAGGAGAGCAGGAGAGGCTACTTGACACAGACGCATATCCGCATCAAGGAGCAAATAGTAGTCAATTTTAAACCCACCGTCACGGGATCATAATTGGTTATGGTGGCCTCGTAGAAGTTGTTGTCTTCTGGCCACCTTGTATAAATTCTGCGGTTTATTAATGATGTTGGATCCACAGACTGTAGTGCCAATGGCATGGGCTGCACAAGTCAAGAAACCATCATAAAAGTGTTCATGGGGGTACGAAAGATTATGCATATTATTATCCAACATACTGGCTTTGCTCTCCTGCCTCTTGCTGACAATGGGCCCCATTTTGCAGATGGAGCTGAGTGGGAAGGCATGACAGGTGATTGGAGGCTTGCAGATTGTGATGGAATCAAATGAGACGTCCGAGGCCTCTTGGCAGGCCCAGGTTCTGCATCATACAGAGCCCTGCTGCCACGGTGCACACCACTTGGGGTTCCAGCACCCTGTCTCAGCTCCCTAGAAAGTTATTAGTGCAAGCGATCAATAAAGGATTGTCTTGTGCTGATGAAGTAAAACACGTGCATACTTTAAAATATTGGGAAAATGCTTTATGGAAGTACCTCATCCGACGGATAGCCCCATCTTCATTGACTTTGTTCAATAGCTCCCTATGTTCCTCATCGGAAACCCTCAATTCTTTCCGGAGTTCAGTAATTAAACTTTCCTTCTCCTACACAGGAGCACATTTGTTTTTTTTTTCTCTTAGTACAAACAGCAGACCAAGATATGATTACTGAAAATGTAAGCATGAGTTTCATTTTGTTGCTTTACCCAAGAAATTGCATCAGATTGCACTTTGAATGCTCTAAGAACACCAGTATATGCATCTTGCTCAACACGGTGTATCTGGCTCTCTAAGTCATCATGTGGCCTCATGAATGGGAATGCCCCAGCAGATGCTCGCCCATTCCCACTGAACGACCGTGTTCTAAGTGTTGTATGTTGTGCTGGGGGAGGATCGTCATCAGTCCCTGACAAAGGGAGAAGTCAATACTGCAAGTGAAATGCACAGCTCAACTTCAATCCATCAACTTATCACATTATAAAAATGAAATTCAGTAAGGGGTTACAAGCTTGGCAGTTAACATCTTGGGACCACATAGTCAAAAGACAGGCACAGCACTACTGTTATAACTTGAATTTAAATATATCCAAGGTTCCAAAAGGCGCTAGGCGGGCGGTGACCCTCCGCCTAGAGCATAGGCGTTACAAGGCGGCTACTAGGTGCTATGCACTGTAGCAATGATACATTATAGAAATTTTAAAAATACAGTAGCATATGCATATTTATGCTGGCCTGGGTTGATTTTGCCCGGCCCGCTTCCACTCTCCTCTCTCTTTACCCTTCTGCCAGCCTTTCTTCTTCACAGCAGCGTCGGCCTGGTTCCCCACGGCTTCTTCCCCGCGCCCCCCACCACCCACCCACCCTACACACACACACGAGGCAAGGCGACCGCCTCTCAACACCTCTTGGAACACTGCATATAACCTAATCAGCCAAAGTCCAGAAATGAAAGATGGGTTTATTAACCCAAAAGCAGAAAAATTCTTTCTTGTATGTCCAAATTAGCAAGGAATTACATCTAAAGCAGAGATATATGCATTTTGCAGCCAATACCACATCTGCAGAAACACTTTTGTTCCCTTGACAAACTGTGAAATCGGTATGAAAAAAAGTCCCTGGCAGAGTTATCCATTGCCCTCTCTTTGTAAGAGATAAAGTCACATATTCTGCTGGACATGAACATTACTATGAAGGAACAAACAAAATCATCTCGAGACTTCATTCCATGCCAAAGTACATAACAACGCACATCAAAACAACTAAAATGACCGCCCATATACCTTCTATCCTTGACTACAAATTAATGTTCGTTTGCTAATAATTTGTAAATAACATGTACGCATCTCTCCAACGAACGCAGCCCGCACACAGGCAAGAGACAGAATCACTACGTGACCCAACATAACGGGATTTTCCGCGGCGAGAAACACAAAATCGGAATTCCAAGCCGTTCGATCCGGGAAAAACTCACCGCTGGTATCGTAGTCGTAGCCCGCAGCCTTCATAACCCCGGCGGGAACGAGGAGACGGAGGAACCGCGCAAATCCGCCGCGCTCCCGCCGGATATGGAAGCGCCGGCCCACCCGCGCTCGAATCCGGCGATCTGCTGGACGTTCCGACGCCGAATCAGGCCTGTTGTTCGGTTGGATGAGGGTTGGGGAACGCGGGGCGGCGGGAGGGGCGGAGAGGCTAGGGTTCAAGGAGATCTGGGAAATTAGGATGTACGTTTTGCACCTAGGCCCCTGGATAATTTCAGTTTTGACGAACTAGTGTTGTAACTTGTTGACTAGAGAAGTTTAGGGGGCTTTTTCTATATCGTGGGCGTCCGCGGGTCCACGAGGCGGTTATGCGCTTTTATACCCCGTGCGACGGGATCATGGCGTACGAACGCAAGTCACGCGAGCAAGGGAATGAAATTCCGAGTCGTATTTTGCTTCTGGTCAAACTTCCGGAATAGCTTTGGCAATATTTCCTCTTTTTTTTTTGCGAGGAAGCTTTGGTACGAAATATAACAATCAGGTTCGTTTTGAAACGCTCGGACTTGTAGGGACTCCGTATAAACGACTCCGTTCTAGTAGTTTTCACACCCAATTAAAATCTGAAAGTTCGACTTTTGTGGTGGGGATCCGTGATCTGCTGCGGAAAGGCATGCCATGCGACAGTAAATCAGGTGGTAATACTTTCCCCCTGGCGTGCGCCGGCGCGGCAAGCCGCTTGGCGCTGGGCCTGGAAGAGATGGGCCGAATCAACCGTTGCTGGGTCATTTATAGGCTGTACTGGGCTTTTCTATTGGCATGGATTTTGGCGTGTTCGTGGATCAATCAGTTAACCCCTCGTGCAAAATTACTAGTTTCTCATCAACCTGTTGACACGTTACAGTACTAGGCTTTGGGGGCTGTATGGTTGAGTAGTGCCCAACCAAAAAATTGGTCACGTCCTCATGATATGGCCACCATCTGGAACAACTTTGCCCAACACAAGGAAACTTAACCATGGTCCATGTCGATGGCTGACCCGTTTTGAGTGGCCAAATCGACAAACGTTCGTCCTCAATCCGAGCGCGCATAGTTCCACTCGCAACGCGACGGTGGCACGTTGTCACTCGGACGCTTTTGTGTGTGGTCGCGCGTGCGAAGAAGCACGCCGAGAACCGCACCACGCGAGAAACGGAGCCAGGAAGGCAGAGAACGGCACCGTCCAGTGTGCATCCGCACGAACGGCGGCGGATACGTCGAAGCAAAGAGAGAAGCGAGCGCGGGCTGCTGCGCCGGTGGTCGGGCCAGCCCAATCGACGAAAGCGACTTCTCAGCCCACGCAGTGCTCCCCCGTCTCGGTGGGCACAGTCACACGTGCCACAGCGCCGGGCCAGTCCTCGGGCCGAGACCGAGACGTACTGCACCACGCGCCCGCGCATGAACCGACTCCGCACGGGCGCATCGCGAAGCCGGACGGAGACGTGACGTGATGTGACTGTTACTGGCAGGCACAGCCGCGCACAGGGCTCGTTTGGAACGCCACTCCACTCGCTTCCTTCCGGCCCAATTCTCACGACCACAACAGTAACGCGCGGGGGCCCGGCCGGCACGACCCGGCAGAGGCACAGCACGGCAGTCGCCGGCGGTACGATGGCGCGTCAGCAACAGTGCCGGCGCCCGGCCCCTAGCTCGCTGCGCCTCGTGTAGTCGCCTGTCGTCCGTCCAGAGCTGTTCTGCTACTGCTGCGGCGCCCATCCCTCTTCGTCGCGTGTCTCTGTAGCTGAGGGCCTCCTCTCGTCAGTCATCACCTCACCTCGCGCGGCGAGACTCGGGTGCTGGGCGCAGCGGTGTTGACGACGTCACCGGCAAGGAAACCTCGCCCCTTGCCGAGAACACGACGGCGTGCATCGACGGGGTCGTCGACTAATCACGTGCGGACACCTTAATTCCGGCGAGCACAGTCTTGATGTTCCGCCGGGAAGATAAGAGACGATAATCCTCTCCAAGTTCCAAATGGATTTGCGTACGGGCACCACCCACAACAGCACGAGTGGCATGGTCCAGGGCGGGGAACCGGCCCGCTGTGTTCCTTTCCTTGTGTCGCCAATTTGCGGACACGGTGATGGCGAGTACCACCGCTTTCCTGCGCCTGACTTTTCCCTTCCCAAAAATCATCACCTGCCACTGCCAGGCACATGGCCAGCTGAAAAGTTGGTTTTTTATGTATCTGAGTTAAAATCACATAAAAATATTGTCACCTGGCTTATGACTCTTTTGAAACACAGTGAATTTTCGGAGGCCATATTTGTCATAGAAAAAAAACATTTTTCATTGTTTCTCCGTATTTAGTGACAACTGGTACACTGACCTTTGTTCAGTCAGACTCATTCCAGGACCTTGCTAACAGTGTACTGCACTGCATGCACGGTTGCCAGCACTTCTGATAAAGCAGAACACAACAGGACGATGCAGCTAAGCAAGGACAGGCACCGTTTTCCATGGTAAACAAAATTTATGTTTCGCCGAATGACTTTCATGTGTACTTCCGTCTTAGTAGACTGACCTGCTGTTGCTACCCTACTTACTAATCCCTTCAATTTCTTACTAGTACTGTTCTAATTTTTGCTGCACCTCTGGTACTTTGCTTCGCAAAATTATTGGATATATGCACTCAACTCTACTTCCGCAAACCACAAATAAACTAGTACCTTTTCTCTTAAAAAAAAAACCCTACTGTACCGGCAGCTAGTCAAAGCCTTGAAGAGGCAAGTGACATAAAAATAGTGCTCCTACCAGCAGCGACCCAAAAAACGCCAACATACCAATCAGTTTGAGCATTTTGAGGCAAATCCAAAGCTGCTCACTGCTGCAAGCTTTTGAAACCCCAAAAGAAAAAGAGCTGGCTCCATTAGATTCTCCACCAATCCGAACACGCCAAGGCCGTTCTCAGTCGCCGGGCTAGACCAGCGGATAAACTAAGGCAGGAGACGTCTTGTCGACCTCAAAAGCGGAAGGCTAGAGGCCAAGCACGTCCGTCGCCCCGAGCCTCGCATAACCCTCTCGGTTTCGTCACGCCTCCCCGCCGAAAACTGTGCTAATCGGACGTGTTTAACGTTTACATTTTGTTAAAGCTAGTGTGCACATGACGTGGGAAAAAGCAGCAGCGTGAATGTTAGGGGTTACAAAGGCTGAACGTGTTTTATCTCGTGTGCCAAAGTGTAATTTCAGTTCGACTAGATACATAATTTGAACGCAATAAATGTTAAAAACTTTTCAGTGATACTGTTTAGCTAAAGAAAAGAGGAAGTGATCGTCCTGAAAGATGAGATGAAGAATATTACTCCCTCCGTCTCCATAAACTTATCGCTTTGTAGTTCATTTTTGAACTACAAAGCGACAAGTTCATGGGACGGAGGGAGTATGTGAAATGAAAACTTTCAAGGTAAATGGCTAATTTTAACTAATCAAGTTTGAAAAGTTTGCCCTATAACCCATTCGCATTCTCTTTTTAACACCTTGTTCACCAAGAGGTGAAATGCTTATATATGGATGTGACTTCCGTCAATAAGAATAGAAAAGGAATGTCTAAATGATAATGTTTCTCCGTCACGAAAACCAGGTAACAAGAGTACCAAAACATGTGCATCTAAATAGTACGTATAAAGAAGAGTATCTTGACGTACCAATGGCCATGCACGCACGAGCAAACCCCTAATTCAGCCAACCTCTGCGCTCTCAGCCGCAACTGATGAACTTGAGAGACGCCTGGCCTGGTTTATTTCATCAGCCTCCGTGCGGCCGGTGTGGACGTAGCGGTGGCGCGCGCGGAGGGCCCCTACCGCCCGCCCCGATGCGGGAAGCCAACGCAGGGCACGGCTGCACCCGACCCAGCAGTCAGCCGCTGTGCGCCCGCCCAGTGGCCAGACGACACCACCACTGCCATGGTGCAGCGAGAACGAGCTAGAACAGTGCCGCTGCCGCCGCTGTTCATGTCACTGCCCCCGGCGGTCGCGCTCCCGGCCAGCTTTCCTGTCGCGCTGGCTCGTTTGCGTCACCGTCCGACGACAACACGACGGCGGGCCATCCCAATCCCATCCCTTGAGCATGCGCGCGCACGATGTGATCGCTGTCGCTGTGGAAGAGCAGTAGTGGCGACTGTGCGCCGAGTTAATTAAGACGGCACGAGAGGTGAGGCCGCGGCCACGGGCTTTTTTTTTTCACCAAACCACACTACAGTCTACAGTATCCTAGGAGGCGCGGACGCAAAGCTCTCCATGCCAGTGCGCGTATATAAAGGCCGACGTGGGCTGGTGCAGCCGTGCTCGTAGTAGACCGGCACGGGGCCGCGTAGAACAGCACCACCGGGCACCGGCGGCACTTAAAAAAGCGTTGTAGTGGGGGTGGTGGTGTAGCCGAGCAGTTTGAGTGCGTGTTGCGTAGGGAAGGAAGAGAGAGACGGCAGGCACATACCACTGGCGCACACGCGCGCACACTGCACCACACACGCGGAAGCGTTATTTTAAGGGCGGCGCCACTTCTGTTGTCCTACGGCCGCTGAACTCTCTCCTCTCTAGCTGGAGAGGAGCTGGGTCAAAGAGAGTGGGGAAGCGGGAAAGAGAGCTAGCAGCTAGCTAGGCTGCCACAAGCAGTGAAGTGAAAGGCGGTAGAGAGGGCAGCACGGCAGCCTGCGGCAATGGAGACCGGCGGCAGCGGCGACGACGTCCACGGGCTCAAGTTCGGCAAGAAGATCTACTTCGAGCAGGACGTGGCGGCTCGTGGGAGCGGGGCGTCGGGGTCCGGTGCCAGGAGGGGGAGGGGCGCGGCATCCGGAAGCAGCGGCGGGGCGGCGTCTTCGGCTGCCACCGGTGCCGGTGCTGGTGCCGGCGCCGGCGCCGCGGCGACTCCGCCGAGGTGCCAGGTGGAGGGCTGCGGCGTGGATCTGAGCGGCACCAAGACGTACTACTGCCGCCACAAGGTGTGTTCCATGCACTCTAAGGCGCCGCGCGTCGTCGTCGCCGGCATTGAGCAGCGCTTCTGCCAACAGTGCAGCAGGTAAACTCAAATTGGGTTCCGAAAATTGGCTCCCCCATCCCCCGCTCTCTATTTTTGCGCCTCTTTACCCTGTTTCAAATCATCTGTGCTGTTCCTCCTGCTGCTTCTCGGACTACTGTTCCGCTTGTGATGCTACATTGGGGAGCTAGGTTCGCCACTGTCTGTATACTGTATAAATTAAAATAAAGCTATCGAAAAATAAATCGAAAGACTATCTGTAATTGGCCCCTGTAACTATCTACAACTATGTCTCAATTAGCCTTCTAGGCATACGATTGACATTAGTTAGGTGTGCCCTTGAACACTCTGTTCTGCTGGTAAGCGCACTTATCTTCACTCGCCAACAACTCAAAAATCCATTTGCTATGTTGTAAAAAAAAAATCAGCTTGCTTAGCATTGGTGCATGTTTGGTGGATGTGAACTAGGGTTGATGTTATATTTGGGCAGGAGGAATCTGACCAAAATAGTAAGGGACATAGATATGCACATTCACAGGATCGTGTGTGAGTAGCACAAATATAGCAAGCCTAGATTGCTCTTTTTCTTATTCTACTGTAGCTAGCCTATGTGAATGAGTGGTACACTAGTACATGTACGACACTATTTAATGCACTAATGAAATGCAACAGAAGCTAGATTACGTGAGAAACATGGCTCAAACAAAACTAGTGAAAATGCAACAATTTTGCTGGTTATTACTTAAAAAAAAAACAATTTTGCTGGTTGGGCCGATTCTGAATTTTCATTCGGCAAAGTATTGAGTTCATTCGTGATCTCAAATTGTTATTGGATTTCGGTTAAACCTATATATGTTTTGTTTTAACCGAAATGTGTATAAAGTGCACATTTGCATTTTAGTTGTAAATGCTAAACTGAAGTGAAAGCATGCTGATTGTCGCACTTTTGAACTGTTTGGGGGCAATCTGACCGTTATTGGTAGACAAAACTGATGTGTTTCATATATAACACACCACTTTATTAAGGCTTTAGTCGTGTCCGCTCCCCTTGAATGATTGCAGGTGTCCTTTGCACATAGTACCCTTTCAGTATTTTTTTTCCAGGGGCCCTGATGTATGGATCTAATAATGAAAGGCGTGTCTTTGGTTAATGACGCTCTGGATTAAAAAGAAGCTAGTCACGCAATGCTTGTACCGAGGCAGCTTTTTAGTTTGCTCTGTCATTTGGTAGAAGAATCTTGATCACTATTTAACAATTCCCCTCTTGCCATGTGCACAACAGTTTTCTACATGCCCTTAAGAAATCACTTTAGTCTGTAATGGATCCGCGAATATTCTTCAGTCTGCACTTGCTGTGTCCGTGTTTTTCTGTTCTGCATTCTGACCGTAGTCTTTGTCGGGTTATCACATTTTTCATTTTTTGATTTACTCGTCTGATTTGTTGATGCTTCCTGTCTGATGGGCATTTTTTTTCATTTTTATTTTGCGTTGCGGCATTAGTAGTTGATGTAAGTTCTTTAATGAAACTGCTTCAGTAAATCACCTGTTCTGCTTTGGCCATGCATAAACATTTGTTGACCCAAAATCACAGGTTCCATCAGTTACCGGAATTTGACCAAGATAAACGTAGCTGCCGCAGGCGCCTTGCTGGTCACAATGAGCGCCGGAGGAAGCCACCACCTGGACCTCTCACCTCACGCTATGGCAGGCCTGCTGCATCATTTCAAGGTACCAATTCCCCCAATGTTCTTATGAAACATGATACTACTTCTGTGTCTATTGAATACACCTGCTAATATACTGTTTCTTGGGTCTTTCGTTTCGTAAGAGCCTGGCAGGTTCAGAAGCTTCTTGATGGATTTCTCGTACCCAAGGGTTTCAAGCAGTGCAACGGATGCGTGGCCAGCTATCCAACCAGCTGGTGATCGGATGTCGGCTGCTATGCAGTGGCAAGGGAACCATGAACTTCGTCCTCACCGCAGCGCAGTTGCGGGATATGGCGATCATGCATACATCGGCCCAGTTGGCTCGGTGGCAGCAGGTGGATTAATGCCCCATGCCTTCGAGCTTCCGCCTGGTGGATGTGTCGCAGGAGTTGCCACCGACTCCAGCTGTGCTCTCTCTCTTCTGTCAACGCAGCCATGGGATAGTACCCAAAGTGCCAGTCACCACCTGTCCCCGGCAATGTCCACGGCCAGCGCCTTCGAAGGCACCCCGGTGTCGCCCCCTGTCATGGCGAGCAGCTACACGGCGGCCAGCGCCTGGAGTGGCTCTCGGGTCCATCATGATGGCGCCAGGAATCACCCGCAGCATCACTCTCCACAGGAGGATGACCTGAACCTGGTCCACCACCCAGGCGCTGTCCACCACGGCCACTTCTCCGGCGAGCTCGAGCTTGCGCTGCAGGGGAGCGGGCGGCCAAACCCGCCGCATGTTGATCATGGCTCCAGCAGCAGCAGCTTCGGCCACTCCAGCAACGCGGCGAACTGGTCTCTTTAGGGACGTACGGACCCGTTCCAGCACTACCTCTGGTCGCCACGCCACGAGACATGCATGGAGCGCTTGGGCGGCCCGATTTTGTGCGCCCGACCTTGCCGTTTTGGTCTTACAAGGGTGGGAAAGGGAATTCCTAACCGGCAGATCGTGAATTCCCTTCCCGTATCGTCCATTATTGCACCCCATGAACTCGAACAAACACCTGATTGTGTAGCCAGAACTGTTCTATTATGAATATGCAGTGACCTTATATTATTCCTCATGTTGTCTATTATTCACAAATTTGGAGTTCAGTTGATCGGTCATTGTATCTTCAAGCGACCAGCTTTGTTGTTCATTTGAAAAGAAGGTCCGGCATTAAAGTAGGTTCTTCTATAGAATTAAGTGCTACAATCCGTGTTCACTACGTTCTGCGGAAGTTCCCAAACGACATAACCTGTGCCGTCGGCTGTCCTTACGAGCAGTCTTATTTCCGAGGAAGATCCCGATTCCAACTCCAGTACGTGTCAGGATCCCAGCCTTTTAGGACACTAGAACAATGTCGACCTCGCCGCGCTCTATAAATTTTCACGTACCGCCACAGGAATCTCGACGCAAAACCTCGTGCACAATGAGGCGGCGTCTCCTGCGTGCTGCTGTTTGTTAGCTAGTTCATTGCATTGCGGCGATCGATCGAGACCTCCGTGTGCCGGCCGGTTCGTTTCTGGTGTGCTTAATTGGGGTCGGCCATGGACGGTTTACGCGACGGGGGGAGAGGGTCGGCCGGTATGTACGTGGACGCCATCGACCCTAACGACGAGGAGTTCGTGTCCGCGCCGCCGTCCGGCGACCCGGCGTGCTTCCTTCACCATGACAAGATCGATGTTCGCGACGAACTCGAGAAGGGGGTTGACGCCATCCGCGCCGCGAGCGGGCTGCGCCCCATCTCGGCGGCCGCGTACCGGTGGCGGAGGGCCGTCAGCCACATGATGGTCGCCGCCGAGTTCTACCGGCGGCGCCGCGAGGGGAAGGGCGCGGGCGACGACGGGCTGTGCCGGGTCGTGCAGGCCGCGATGGACAAAGGTGTGGTCGGCAACTGCGCCTACTGCGGGTGCAACTTCAGTGTCGTGCCCGTCCTGGAGTCCTGGGACTCGACCAAGTTCTGCGGCCTCTGCTTCCGGCCGTTTAGGGTGTACCAGCCGGTGCCGCAGGTCTTCCGTCCGCACGCAGACTGGACGCCGTGGTAGTGATCACGTATCGGTCTGACAAGATCGATCCTTTTTTTTTCTCCATCCATGTCTTGCTTGGTCATGTGGCCAACGTGATACAGTACAAATACAAGTAGCCTGATTGTAGGAGGAAATCAACACGAAAGTTGATGCAGTCCTAACACGACTGTTGTCAGTTTTCTTTATTATTTTTAGGATTATGTGTTGAATATAGAAAAAATAAGTTACTGTTTTTCAATTCTATGAAATTAAAATCTCGTTTCAACCTACAAGATGACATCCTTTTTCAATAAATAATTGTATAAAAAGATAGAAAAATAATTTACAATAAATACATAAATTTTGAAATAGATTCAAAGACTTATGATGTAGGTTGAAAAGACGTATGAAAATTAGCATTTCTAGCCAAATAAAGCTCATTGACGATGACGATGCATTGACCAGGGACGTTGGCATGGTGATCTGAGTTGCCACTAGAGGCCTAGACGGCGGGGTTCCATCCCCACTCCCGCAGCTTCACCTCTGGTGCCGGCGACAGTCTGGTTAACCGGAGGATGGGGTCAGCGCTCAGCTTAAAAAAAAAAGATGATGATGATCTATTTTATCATTCAGCTGTAATGTGATCCAGTTCATACCTAGCGACTAATAAGCAAGCAAGTTCTGTGAAAAGTTTTTCAGTTCCGAAGTGAACATTATGCAGCCGTCGGACGTTTCGATCGATCGTTCTGTTCATATTACCCGGCCGCCATATGGGTTCGTGGATTGAGTCTCCATTCTGCTCCCTCGTCCACTCTGGTGAGCTCGTTATTAGCGGTGAGCAGATGGGCACTGCCGTATGCTACAAAGAGTGCTGGCAGAAGCAGCAGAACAGGAATTTTTTTTTAGCATTATTAATTTATTATTGAATATTAATAGCGTCCGAAATTTTGTTTTTGCAAAACTAGCATCCCTGCCGTTCACCTTGTGGACGACTTGCCACATGTCAGGATAGCCGTCCACGTCTAAAAAATTCTGGTTTTTGTTTAATTTTGGCGCCTATTTTAAAATACTTACATACATATTTTGGAAATGTTGTTATTGAAAAAATATAGTAGACAATGTGTACTACAATTCCTCAAGTAAAAACATTTCCAAAATAAGTCTCTAGATATCTCTAAATAGCCGTCCAAATGTGAATAAAACTCAGCAAATTTGCGCTGCAGAGGCAAATTTGCTGAGTTTAGTCACATTTCGATGACCCTTTTAAAATACATATATACAAATTTAGAAAATGATGATACTGGAATAACTGTAGATAACAATTTTTACTACATTTTATTCGTAACCAAATTTCCAAAATATATCCCTAATATTTTAAAATAACCATTGAAAAGTGACTAAACACAGCAAATTTGCCTTGCAACCCGAATTTTCTTAGTTTCATTCACTTTTGGACACCTATTTTAAAATACCTAAAAATATATTTTTTGAAATATTGTTATTCAATAAAATGTAGTAAAGATTGTTTTACAGTTATCCAATATTGAAATTCCATGAATATGTATCTAGTTATTTTAAAATAGTCGTCGAAAAGTGATTGAACTCAGCAAATTTGCCTCTGCGGCCCAATTTTGCTTAGTTTTATTCAATATTGAACGGCTGTTTTGAAATATCTAGACACATATTTTGGAAATATTGTTATTGAAGAATATGTAGTACACATTGTCTACTACATTTTCGTTGATAACAGCATTTCCAAAACATGTCTCTAAGTATTTTAGAATGAGCGCCAAAAGTGAACAAAAATCAGAATTTTTGAGACTGCCACATGTGCCACGTGGCAAGTCGTGGAAAGTCGTCCACAAGGTGGACGACAGGGATGCTAGTTTTGTTAAAAAAAATAATCTCAAACGCTATTAATATTAAATAATAAATTAATAATGCTAAAAAAATGCGCAGAACAGTAGCCTGTTTCCGCTCTTCCCCGCTTTGGAAGAGTGTTTTTGGTGAGGTTAGAGCCCACCACCAAGTCACCATTCTGCAGCCCAGTGCAAAAACAAGTTTCAGGCATTCACGGGCTTGGGACTAGATCAGTGTTGTCCTGGTGATGGAGGAAAGGCCCACACCTAGCTGACCGCCAAACGTACCGAATCGCTCGGCCCAGATCTGAAACGTTTTTCGTTTGGTACCCAGAGTAGAGAGTACCCTGACGTGGACCACTTTTCGGGTGTCGAAGGGCGAGGTCCACGTTCAATGAACCGGCTCGTTCAGGGAACCTGTCCGCCACGCGCTACTTGCTACCGTACATGGGTGCGTTAACACACGACCCGCAGCTGTTGCATGTAGCAGCAAGATCATCTGCCACACAGGCTCTTCGCTGCGAGTTTGGGCCGCTCAGTTCAAACGACTTGGATTAGCATATGCCGAATAGCAGTAGCCCATTATCTTACGTTTTCCTCTTAAGATAAGTGTTATGGTCTAAGAGCGTCTGGCGATGTGACTGCACGAGCTCTGTTTCATTCCGTCAAGCCACCACGTCTGCGGCATCAACAATTCAACATGGCAGCGCGATGCTAGTAGTAGTAATGATGTGTTACGGCAGTGGCGGAGGCAGAGAGCGCGGTGTAATGCGAGGAGGAGCGGAGCCGAAAGGGGGGACGGAATCGCCGAGGAAGGAGCTGGAGAAGGAAGAAGACGAAGACTCGTGAATGAGTAGGGTGTCGGTGTGAGTGCGTTGTGTCGGGAAATATCTGTAGAGGAAGTGAGTCTGACCGGTGGGGTCAGGAATGAAGTGTCTGGGCCCACATGTCAGGGTACCGAGTATTGTAAGAGACGGGTGTTTCCAGAGAGATCTATCGATCATTTTTTGCACCAAACCGATTCCGATCTATCGTCGCTATCGCGCGCGCCTACGGGCCGGCATCACTGCTCCTCTCACGCCGGTGAGTTCGACGACCGCCGGCAACGGGACATAACAGCTGGTATCAGAACCTCTTCCCTCTCATCATCTTCCGCTGCCGTGAGGTTGGGTCATTGTTGTCGCAGGGGGGGATTCCAACACGGCGCCACCACCGAAACCATCAGTGCAGACGAGATTTGTGTTGCAAGCCATGGCTGAAGAGGCGAAGGTGGATGGAGATCGGTGGGAGCGGGTCTTCAGCATGCTGGAGCAACTAACGAAGGTGCAGCAGGAGTTACAGGGGCAGCAGACCCTCACGACGTCCATGATAGATCAGGCGGCGTCTAAGCGGGATCGGATGGCGAAGCAATTGGAGGAGGCGGAGGAGAGGATCGCACAGCTGTCCGTTGGGCAGAATCGGCAGATCGAAGGAGTTAACAGGGGGGATCAGTGTAGGAGAGATGGAGGAGAAGGGAGTGGAGCGCAGAGGGGTGGAGATGGAGCATTCCTGAAGTTGTCCTTCCCAAAATTCTCAGGGGAAAACCCCACGATCTGGATGGACAAGTGTGAGGACTTTTTCGCCATCTTCAAGGTGCCTGAGATGATCTGGGTGAGGGCAGCAAGTATGCATATGGAAGGGAAGGCTGCCAAGTGGTTGCAAGTGTACAAACACACCGTGGGGCTCCGTACCTGGAGGGAGTTTGTTTTGGCAGTGAAGGAGAAATTTGGGAAGTACGAGTATCCGCAGGCGATGCATGATCTCACCAATTTAAGACAGGTGGCAGGGTTAGAGGAATACATCACCAGTTTTGAGGAGGCTCGGTACTCTACGGCGATGCATAACCTAGAGCTCGATGAAGTCTTCTATGTTACGCAGTTTGTGAATGGGTTGAAGCTGGAGTTGCAAGGACCAGTTCAGTCCCAGATTGCTCAGACTGTTAACCGGGCTATCATTCTGGCGCGAGTGCAGAGGGATGTTCAGGAGAAGAGTAGGGTGAGAATGAACCGAGAAAGAAGCATCAGTCGTCCAGGGGGATGGAACCGTCAGGAAGGGAGGAATGCAGGAGGGACTTCAGATTTGGTGAGAGAGAGGCAGTTGAGGGACTACAGGCGTCTGAATGGGCTATGTTACAGTTGTGGGGAGAAGTATGAACCGGGACATGAAAGAAGATGTGTTAAGAAGTTGATGGCGCAGGCGAATGCAGTGGAGTTACCGGAAGAGGAGGTTGAGTTAACTGATGAAGTGTTGGTGAGACTGGATCGGGAGGATGAGAAAGAAGCGGACTGTTGTCAGGTTTTAGTGCATATGGTAGCTGGAACTCTGGGACCCAACTGTATGAGGCTGAGAGCATTAGTGTGGAACCAGGTGTGTGTGATGTTAGTGGACTCGGGAAGCTCTTTGTATTTTGTTAATGAGCATTTTGTAGAGAGGTTAGGGTTACCCATGGAGCATTGTGAGGTAGTGGAGGTTAGGGTAGCTTCAGGAGAGGTGTTGAGTAGCCATAGTGTGGTGAAGGGTTTTGAGTGGTGGAATGGAGGACATACTTTCAGAGGAGATATGAGAGTGTTGGCATTAGGGGCATATGATGTACTACTGGGGTATGATTGGTTATCTCAGTATAGTTCGATGAGATGTGACTGGAAGCAGAAGGCTATTCAGTTTGAGGTGGAGGGTAAGGTGGTGGTGTTGAAGGGAGATAAGGAGAACTTAAGCCACAGACTGGACACCGTGATGATGGCACAGCTGGATAAATGGATGAAGGGAAATGAGGTGTGGTCGATGGTATTGGTGGAAAGGAGGGAGAAGGAGTTTGAAGAGCAGAAGGGGAAGGCTAGGGAGATAGAATTGGAGGGCCTTTTGAAGGAATTTCGCGATGTCTTTAGCAGCCCTACTGCACTGTCGCCGGCTCGCCCTTTTGATCATGCCATTCCTATGGTCCCTACCGCTACTCTCCCTTGCATAAAACCGAGATTGAAAGGCAAGTTGCAGAACCGTTGGACACTGGGCTGATTGAGCATAGTGTAAGCCCCTTTGCGTCCCCGGTGTTGTTAGTGAAGAAGAAGGATGGGAGTTGGAGGATGTGTGTGGATTACAGAAGACTAAATGACCTTACTATCAAGAACCGGTTCCCTATGCCCATGGTGGAAGAGATCTTCGACGAATTGGCAGGGGCCAAGTTCTTTACCAGTTTGGATTTGACAGTTGGATACCATCAACTGAGGATGAAGGAGGGAGAGGAGTACAAAATAGTGTTCAAGACGCACTGTGGGCATTATCAGTTCATGGTTATGCCCTTTGGACTAACTAATACGCTAGCCTCGTTTCAATGCGCTATGAACTCTATTATGGGTCCCTACTTGCGGAAGTTTGTATTGGTGTTCATAGATGACATACTTGTGTACAACCCATCTTGGGAGGAGCATGTGCAGCATCTCAGGAGGGTGTTGGAGGATCTGAGAGAGAACAAGTTCTTTGTGAAGGAGTCCAAATGCAGTTTTGCCAGGGAGGAGCTAACTTATCTGGGCCATATCATATCAGCCGCAGGAGTTAGGACTGAAGAACAGAAGATTCAAGCAATGCTGAGTTGGCCCATTCCATCATCCTTCACACAGCTCAGAGCTTTCCTAGGGTTGACAGGGTATTACAGAAGGTTTGTCAAGGGATATGGGGTGATTGCTAAGCCTTTGACTAATTTGTTGAAGCATAAGAGTTTCAGCTGGTCAGAGGAGGCCCAAAAGGCATTTAATCAGTTGAAGGAAGCTATGAGTAGTACCCCAATGTTAGCTCTACCAGATTTCAATGAACCTTTTGTAGTGGAGACTGATGCCTGTGACAAAGGGGTGGGAGCAGTCTTGATGCAGAAAGAGAGACCAATTGCTTTCTTGAGTAAAGCTATAGCTGAACAGCATCAACAATGGTCAATTTATGAAAAGGAGTTCTTAGCACTAATTTTGGCTGTAAGTGGAGACAGTATTTGGAGAGGACACCCTTCCAGATTAGAACAGATCATAAGAGTCTGACTTTTCTGGATGAACAGGTACTTCAATCTGACCTTCAAAGAAAGGCTATGGCAAAGCTCATGGGTCTGGATTTTAAAATTGTTTATAAGAAGGGCAAGGAGAATGTAGTAGCTGATGCTTTATCCAGGATTGGACAGGGGTTGGTGATAGGGGATGTTGAGAAAGTGATTCCTTTGTGGATCTAAGAAGTGAAGAACTCCTATGTCACTGATGCTACAGCCCAAGACTTGTTGGCTGAGTTGTTGGTTGTCAGCCCAAATGAGCAGGGGTATGAGGTCAAACAAGGAATTATCGGGAAGGATGGAAGGATCTGGGTAGGAGAGAATTCTGCTATGAGAACTAAGCCGATTGCGGCTTGTCACAGTAGTGCAGTGGGAGGACACTATGGGATACAGGGAACCTATCAGAGAATCAAGAAGATGTTTGCATGGAGGGGATTGAAGGGAGATGTGGAAGATTGGGTTAAGCAGTGTCAAATATGTCAGCAGGCTAAGGGGGAAAGAACAGTTTCAGCTGGGTTGCTACAACCTTTGGAGGTCCCAGCAGCTCCCTGGCAGGACATTACTATGGATTTTGTGGAAGGGCTACCTAAGTCTGAGGGTTACAATACCATCCTTGTCGTCGTGGATAGACTATCTAAATATAGTCATTTTATACCACTCAAGCACCCCTACATGGCTGCTCAAGTGGCTACAACTCTGCTGGATCAGGTGGTCAAGCTGCATGGGCTGCCCAGGACCATGATCTCAGACAGGGACCGCATATTTGCTAGCTCAGTATGGGAACACATATTTGCTAGTATGAACGTGAAACTGCTAATGAGCACTGCTTACCATCCACAAACAGACGGGCAATCTGAAAGAGTAAATCAATATTTAGAAGCTTATCTAAGGTGTGCAGTTCATGAGTCTCCAACACGGTGGAAGGCGTGGCTGCCGTTGGCCGAGTACTGGTACAACACCAGTCATCATGCTGCTCTTGGGTGCTCTCCCTTCCAGGTGCTTTATGGGTATGCTCCGAATCCCTTGATGGCTCCAATGTTACCTCAAACCAAAGACAGATCCATTCGTGAGATGTTGGCAGAAAGAGCAGATCACTTGGAGCTATTGAACAGAAAACTAGCGGAAGCGCAAAACAGGATGAAACAAAAGGCAGATCTGAAGAGGAAAGATCGAGTCTTTATGGTTGGAGACCTAGTGCTACTGAAACTGCAACCGTATGCTCAATCCTCGGTGGTCAACCGACCATATCCCAAACTGGCATACAAGTTCTATGGCCCTTTCAAGGTGATTGAGCGCGTGGGAAGAGAAGCTTACCGTCTGGAGCTTCCAACGGGGGGCCCTGATTCATCCAGTGTTCCACACCTCCCAGTTGAAGCCCTTCAACCCTAATTACGCGCCCGTCTTCTCAGATCTGCAAAAAGTTCAAGACTTTACCACGGGGGAGTTGAAACCGCTGAGGATTGTGGAAAGGAGGTTGGTCAAGAAGGGGAACAAAGGCATACCTCAGGTGAGGGTGGTCTGGTCGCTGTCGGAAGAGGCGGAATCGTGGGAGGATTGGTATGTGCTCAAGGAGAGGTTCCCGGAGCTAGCGTCTTGGGGGCAAGACGTTTCTCAAGGGGGGAAGATGTTACGGCAGCGGCGGAGGCAGAGAGCGCGGTGTAATGCGCGGAGGAGCGGAGCCGAAAGGGGGGGACGGAATCGCCGAGGAAGGAGCTGGAGAAGGAAGAAGACGAAGACTCGCGAATGAGTAGGGTGTCGGTGTGAGTGTGTTGTGTCGGGAAATATCTGTAGAGGAAGTGAGTCTGACCGGTGGGGTCAGGGGTGAAGTGTCCGGGCCCACATGTCAGGGTACCGAGTATTGTAAGAGGCGGGTGTTTCCAGAGAGATCTATCGATCATTTTTCGCACCAAACCGATTTCGATCTATCGTCGCTATCGCGCGCGCCTCTAGGCCGACATCGCTGCTCCTCTCACGCCGGCGAGTTCGACGACCGCTGGCAACGGGACATAACATGGTGGCATGTCACGTGTAGTTCCTGTCAGCCGTCACTAGGGCGCCGTCGCGCCGCTGCGTACAAGCAAGCAAATCTGGGCGGACGCCGGCGCGGTGACTCGCTCACGAGCGGCGGAGGGAAAGAGGCCGGGTGCATTGCGGGGCCGGGAGGGGAGCAGCAGAGCGGCGGCGAACTCGACGCATCATTGCTGACCGCGGGGACGGGATCTGTCCGCGGCCAGATAGATGGTGCGGTTTCTTGTGGCGCGGCACCCACTCTATCCAAAGTCGCAATCACGTGTGTTGTGACTTGTGTGTCAGAGAGACGCTGGCACGCTGCTCGTCGACGCATTAGCGATAAATAAAACGTGAATCGCATTACCAACGCTGAGCACTATAGCCGTGGTGCCAGCTGGCACCATAACCCACACAAAGTTTTCTACGGAGAGGACAGAAGCAAAAGATCCATCGAAATACGCAAGCGCGGCGCAGGCCCTCGTGCCGGCCATCGCCCCCATCCTCCTTGTTTCGTTTCTTCCTCCTCATCAGTCATCCCATTTCCATCCCGTTTCCTCTCCCTTTTCCGCATCACATTTTTCCCAAACAATAAACCAGAAGGAAAGCGAAATCTCCTCCTCCAACCTCCTGAGCGAATCCAACCCCCTTCACCCCGGCGGGTGCGGTCAAATCGACGGGAAATCCCCTCTCCTTCGCCCCGGCGCCGTCCGCCGTCCCCGTTTCGCCGTCATGTACGTACCAACCAACCCCTATGTGATCAGAGATTGCTTATCTGATTAGGGTTCTCGAGTCCGTGAAGGGAGCGTGGGTGAATTTCGCGCTGAACCATCCTCCCCCGTTGCTGTTTTAGGGTTTGTTTTCTGATACGGATTGGTTTGGGCACCTCAATCGCGAGGCGTGGAAGGTACGGGATCCGTGCCCGGGATGCGAAATTAGCAAATGAGTTGCTTAGTGGATAGAATTGGGGCGTTTCGACATTTCGTTCGTTCGCTCTTTTTGCTTCTACTGACTGTAAATTCTTTTTCCTGTTGAATTGATAGGGGCCCCGTTTTGGGTGGACTGGTTGCCGTGATCCTTCGCTGATGCCGTAGGGCAGCTAGCCACAGGAGTTTGTCTGGGATTGATGTGATTGGGGGTAGGCTACCGAGCGGTAGTTCTGATGGAGCAGCTTGCTATGCTTGCGACGGAACTGGGTGACTCGTCGGACTTTGATGTGGAGGGCATCCAGAACCTCAACGAGAATGATGTCAGCGACGAGGAGATCGAGCCAGAGGAGCTGGCGCGGAGAATGTGGAAGGACAGGGTCAGGCTTCGGAGGATCAAGGAGCGGGAGCAGAGGAAACAGGCTGAGCTGGAGAAGTCGAGCCGGAAACCGGTATCCGACCAGGCGCTGCGCAAGAAGATCTCGAGGGCGCATGATGGGATCCTCAAGTACATGCTCAAGCTGGTGGAGGTGTGCCACGCGCGTGGGTTTGTGTATGGGATTATCCCTGACAAGGGGAAGCCTGTCAGCGGCGCTTCGGACAATATCAGGGCTTGGTGGAAGGAGAAGGTGAAGTTTGATAAGAATGGGCCTGCAGCAATCGCCAAGTATGAGTCTGAGAACATGGTGGTTGCTAATGCCCAGAGTGGTGGAGTTAAGAACCGTCATAGCTTAATGGATCTCCAAGATGCCACCCTGGGTTCGTTGCTTTCGTCATTGATGCAACACTGTAATCCGCCGCAGCGCAAGTACCCGTTGGAGAAGGGCACTCCACCTCCTTGGTGGCCTTCGGGGAATGAGGAATGGTGGATTGACTTGGGCCTCCCCACTGGCCAAGTCCCTCCATACAAAAAACCACATGACCTTAAGAAGATTTGGAAGGTTGGTGTGCTTGCCGGTGTGATCAAGCACATGTCTCCCAACTTTGACAAGATCAGAAACCATGTACGTAAATCAAAATGCTTGCAGGATAAAATGACTGCAAAAGAGAGCCTGATTTGGCTGAGTGTTCTGCAGCGAGAGGAACAACTTGTTCACAGACCTGACAATGGTGTGTCAGAGATTACTCACCACAGTATGGCAGAAGTCAGAGATGGAGACACGCACAGCAGCAGTAATGAGTATGATGTTGATGGTTTTGAGGATGCTCCTCTTTCTACATCATCTAAAGACGATGAACAAGATATGTCTCGTGTTGCACAATCCCCTGAGGAGCATGCCCGAAAAAAAAGGAGGGAAAGGGCTTCCGATAAACGCCCTAATCAAATTTTGCCAAATACCACAGGAACAAAAGAACCACCAAAGACAAAACGAGTGTGTCTCTGCTCCACTGTTATCGAGTCTGAGGCACAAGGAATTGATGAAGCACCACATAACTCACAAAATATGATTCCTGTTATGAACCGGCTGGATCAGTTAGAAATCCCAAGAACAGCTGACCAAATTGTTGCCTTCAACCATGGGGGCAGCACAAGTGATGCATTTCAACATAGAGGAGATGCTCAAGTACAGGTCCACCTTCCTGGCACTGAGGTTAATAGCTTTGGCAACCCACAAGCTGCAAATTCTATTCCTGTAAGCATATACATGGGAGACCAGCATTTACCTTATCAACATAGTGACACCATCAGGTCAAAATCTGGAAATGCATTTCCAGTTGATGCTGGTTCTGGTTTAAATAATTTGCCTGACGGTTATCCGGCTTCATCTCCGAAGCAATCACTACCACTATCTATGATGGATCATCATGCAGTTCCAATGGGTACCAGGGCACCTGCTGATAACGGTCCCTACAGTGATCATGTGATAGGTGGTGTGAACTCAACTTCTATTCCTGGAGACATGCAGCAGCTCATGGACTATCCTTTCTATGGTGAACAAGATAAATTTGTCGGCAGCTCTTTTGAGGGATTGCCTTTGGACTACATCAGCATAAGTAGTCCGATTCCAGATCTTGATGATTTGTTGCTCCATGATGATGATTTAATGGAATACTTGGGAACATAGCCTAGGTAATTTTATTGCATACCCATTTCCTTTCTTCTTATATCTCTTTGATCATTTGGTTTTAACTTTTTCCACTCTGTTCTCAGGTTAGGAAGAGGTTGCTCGTGTTTGTATTTCATCTCATCTGAATTGCCATCCTAACTTGAGTATGGAAGGCTAAACTTCTCATTTTGCCGCCACTCTTAATACTTGAGATCAGCTCTAGTATCTGTATCTTAGTGATACTTGACTTCCATTGTTTGGAAATAATATATCATGTACTTACAACTGTGCATGTGAAAGGGTGAACATGGCCTAATTTTAAATATGATACCTTTTGGGAGATAATAACTGAAAACGTTTTTTGTAATTGGTGAATCTGTGAGATAGATATGTGAAGGGTGAGCCTTTTCCCTTTATCACCGAGAATCCAACATTGTATATGCAATCAAGAAATGTAAACTTTTCAGTTGAGGCATCCCTCTGTGTATCTTAGCTTTTCTCGTGTTTCATTTCAAAGTAGTAAACAAAAGAAGTTACAATTGAATTCAATTTTAGTGTCATGTTCTGATAGTAGTTAACAGTGAATAACTGTGACTATTAAACTGCAAAAGAAAAAGATTGTAATAACTACTTTTGTGCAAAAAAAAAAAAACACTTCAGAAGTGTCCTAATGAAGTAGTAACAGGCTGTCGACTGGAAACAATGGTTATAAATTGCAAGCAGCAGTAGGCTACTAGCCTATGCTAATCATCTTGTGCTATTTAACACTCCGGAGTCCAAACAACTGCCATGCTATTATTTTCGAAATTGTATTCATGCAACAAAACATCCATATTTTAACAAGAAGTTAGGATACGTGGAGTTTCTTCTATTAGGTCATACACATTACTATTTCCTTCATCTGTTGTACTATAGGCTTTCGAAATAGTGCTCTTTGTTTCTCTATATTTCAGCATTAATTTAACCCTCTTAAGCTTATACTAGTTCTATGCACCTGCATATCTTCTGTAGTTTTTCTTCGACAAACAGCCATCTGATATCATTTCTCCTGTATATTTTTTCTTTCGACAAACAGCATATCTATTCCCTATCTATAGGTGAATCTTTTACCCGTCTACCTCCATATGATGGACTTGCAGCAGCTTATAGAATACAAAATCCAAAGAATTCCACATCACAACTAGCTCCTTTTTCATTATTATTGATATCTTAATCTGAGTTCATGGTCACAATATTACCTAGCTGGTTCAGATTCAGACAGAATGCTTCATCTGTTTATGCATTGGGCTGGTGTTTCTAAATTGGTACTCTTATTTCTAAAGTAGTTCATCCTTCGAACTTTGTATGTGTGTGTCTCACACACACACGCGCCAGTTAATTTCTCTAACCACACTGATGAATTTACTGTATGTGTGTTGCATAACCTTTCTGCTTGTATGCCATCCTATTTAAAATGTTGATTATACTAATATCGACATCATTTCACTAATTTCTATTGCCTGTGTGTTCAGTTGCTCATAACCTCTCAGTTTTATAAATTAGGATAGTCCTAGTTGAAAACTTGAAATGCAAAAAATCAACTCAACTCCAGCTTAATGAGGAACGGTAGATTCTGGCCTTCCTTGTCTGATGTTTGTATAAGAAATGCCTTCAGTGCTTTGGCCCTCTTTCCTGAAAGCTGTTATCTTTTAAATTTCTTGACCACTGGTCTTACTGACAGCTATGATTCTCTCACGGCTGTGACCTGTATGGTACGGACCTTATCTACATTTGATGATATGTTACGGTGTATTATCAACATCTCAGTCTGTGTTAGTGATAGTTCAATAAGAGTGGAATTTTATATTCATTAGTCAGTTATCTTACTTCTGTAGTCCCGATTCATTGTAATTGGTCAAAGATCTGCTACGTAGTATTTTCCCCATAGGAACCCTTTATGTGTTACAACACACTAGAAACTGATGTTTCTTTGATTATTGTTTATATGTGTCGGTAAGAGGTACTGACTGCTCTATTTAGGTTAAAAGGGTTGCATTTACTTAATAGTCCTCCATCCATTTATCGTATTTGACATTGACACAACCCTCAACAGCCAAGGCAACAAGTCACTGAACCGGTGGTTGTTACCTTCTCTAACTGTATATTAGCAATAATTTACAAATTCTCAATACTTTTTTGATGAAAAAATCCTCAATATTGAAGTATTTATGCTATGAGAAATATTGAACACCATTCCAATTTCACAAGTTTGATTACATTCATACGTAAAAAAAGATGGTTGGATGCACACAGTTGTGCACATCTACTCAATTGTGGAATGTTCTGGAAGATGAATGATTGTCGGGAACCTTAAGATGTGCACTGAATTTAATCAGTGGTGACTAATTTAAGTGATTGACAGTTACAAAACTAGGATATATATGATCTTTGTATGATAACATTATCTACAGTTGACAAACGTGAGCTATTGGCTAATTAGGGACTACACTGCAAACAATATATCAAGCTGCCACAAGCAAAACCTTATGGCACTATGGACAACAGACTTCTCAAAACAAAGTATCAACATCATCTCAATTTGTAAAAAAGAAAGGCACAATATTATTTTGGCTGTTATTTTGCTTATTCTAGCATTTTGTTTTCTCATCTGTATAGCATGGACGCCGTATACTTCATTTGTAGTAGCAAGAGATTTGACCTTCTGAGAGTCTTCAGCACTAGGTACGCCCTTTTAATGTTTCTTATATATTGCAGATGTACACTGAATTTGTCTGTGTTACTTCCACGGAGTATTCATTTTTTGTTGGAGGTGCATGCACGTAACCCAACAATAACCGCTGTACTGGACCATATAGTTCTTCAGTTTCTTTTTCGAACGAAGCCTTAGGCTTATGTATTATAAGATGAAAGAATTACAGAGTTTAAGTACAACAGAGCAGCAGAACCACAGCCGGTTCTGAAATTTAGTTTCGTTGGAAGGTAGTAGAGAGGTTTGGGCAACCAGCAAGTTGCCAGAGCCTAAGGAGCTCTTTGATGTCCGCAACGAGGTGTTGGACAGGTCGCGGTGAAGCAATGAAGATGCGGGCATTGCGTTCCTTCCAAATCTCTCAAATAATTCTTCAGTTTCGAGAAGCATTAGTTCAAGCATTAGCAGATAGCGCTAACAACTTTGATTGTGACATTAGAAGAAAAGAAAGACACTTAAGTTGGGGGTAGTTGTTTGATTGTGATAAATAGTTTGTAAAGAAATGTAGGTTATAGCAGCCTGCAACTGTCAATCACTTGTTATTCTTTACTGTGAAATAAACAAAAGAAACATGTTGCTTGCTTTACCAGTTGAGTTTTACAACCATCGCATAGTTGAATGTAAACTCTTACTCTCCCATGATTTTGACTTTCAAATACTTGATTTCCTTGGTATTTATAATGACAAAGTCGACACTTGTTATTCAATAAAAAGATAAGATCAACCTGACACCATGACAGTGATTGTTAACCTTTTCAAATTCAAACAGATGAATGTTTGGTAATTGGGATAGAGATATGGGGCATTATATCCATTATGCTTGCTTTCGAGTTAAGTAAAAGGGAAATAGTTATTTGGCCATGTTGTAGCAGTCATTGCTAGAAGATGCTGTCTATACTTGTGTGACGCTGAGTGATATATCATTTTTTTTACAATTAAAGTAAAATGTTCCTGTATATATTTTTCATGTGTATCTCACGATGGAGCTTCAGGTTTGTTCCCCTATGTATTTTACTGTTCTTGCCATTTGTGATTTGGAATCAGCCTGGTCTATTTCTTTTGGCGTTGTTCCTTGTGCTATGTTCTTTTGTGTGAATGATAAAAGATTGATCTCTCTTGGCCTGAGAGTTGTTGGACTGCGCTCCTTGTGCACAAATGGCAGGGGCCAACATTTGTGGGGTCCTCTAATCATGATTCTTTGCAGCAATCCTGTGACATGCATGGCAGGCCCGCTGCACGCTGGAACATCAAGCGATCAGAGACTCATCAGAATTCAGAAAGCCTGGACCAGAGAAGAGCTCTGGTGAGCGGAATATCGATCTGTGAAACGGGATGTCAGGTAACCGTTTGACTTGTACCGGGAAATGATGTACTGAATACTGATCTAATGTTCTGGCTTGTGCCAACAGCGTAGTTACATGCATATGCCCTTTTCCTTTTGCAGAAAACAGGTTGACCCTTGTATGTAAAAAAGCCAGCGGAAAGAAAGGACATTTTCATCTCCAGTGACGAGCACCTCCGCTCATGTTTAGCTGAGCCGCTTGGCAATTGCAGTAATTGCAGCATACGTTTTCTAAGATAAATAATGCTGGTTGTATGTATCGGGACTTCGTCAACAAACTCATTTTTATAGGGATTAAACACCATCACTAGTCTGGATGCAGAGGATGGCAGAGAGATATAACTGATCATCATGAAAAAGGCCACCGTCACCAGTCTGGATACAGAGGATGGCAGAGATATAACAGTTCCTGTTTCCTCGGCATCAGGCAGGAGTTGACGTACGGTGTCTCTAGTCCGGGTTGCATGTTGCAATTTCAGGAGGCTAGCTGTTTGTGACCACGCAAACCGTTTCAAGTCTTTTCAGGTGACATGAGCAGCAACTATTGAACGACTGGAAAAGATGAATTCCCTACAGCAGGAATAGTTATAGCCGCAGAGGAGCACAGGAGTTGGCATCTCGAGATCGCCGATGTCAAGATGTCATGCATGGACGCAACAGCCATTAATTTCTTCAGAATTCATTCTCCGGCCCCGTCGGTTTCAGATCGCTCCATGCCTGCGAGAATACTTTAAACACTGCTACACCGCTGCATTCGTTATGCGGAACGTTCATGAAGTGTTTCATGATAGTTACAATTCTCTCCAGTTCTTGAAAGAATGGAGTTGTTTGCTCGAATAATCTATATGTTTTTTATAGAAAATTTCATTTTACTCCCTTGATGATTCATTTCGTCCGTTTAGCCTCCTAAGCAAGATTTTGGCTCAGATTACTCTCTCAATATTCATGTTAGTGCAGTTTACCGCCAAATACAATGTCTTTTTTATTTATCCTTGTTAAAAAACATTGTATTTTTTAAAATAATATTTAGTTTAACATGTCTAATAATATCTTAACAATGGGGATATAAAATACTCCCTCCTTTCTCAAAAGATTGTCACCTTTAGTTCAAAAAATGAACTAAAGGTGACAATCTTTTGAGAAAGGAGGGAGTACATAAAAAAGGCAACGAAAAGATGTAAAATATTTTTTAACATAGGGAGTGGTATCATCTATCTTCATACAAAATTTGAGTTTCGATTTGTATAAAGAGAAACAAAAATGATAAATTACATAAGGGAGTTGATCGCACCAATATGAATAGTTTTAAGAGAATAAACCGAGTCAATATTTTATTTAGAGGTCACGGGTATATAGTAGATTGTTCGGAGGAATAAAATATTATTCTTTCCTTCTTATAAAAGGCAATAGTTGCTCAAAATTAAAGTAGCCAGTGTGAAATATATTCTCTTCATTTTAATTACTTGTTACTCTCTAGTTCATTAGTTTAAAAATGAACTAGAGAGTGACAAGTAATTTGTGATGGAGTGAGTAATAGTTAGGAGTGACTGAAGTCGGTAATTTCCTTACCAATAGACTCTAAGAATTGGATCTTTTCAAAGCCTCCATTATATGGTCAATATACTCAATTCTTGTACATATAATTTTGTGAAAATCTTGCGCTTCAACATGTTTCTTGGAAAGGAATTCCTGGGCGAATTTTGAGCAACGACGGTGGGGCGGGATAGAATATGGATGCGGCCATTTCAACAGACTGATGCTTTCGGGAGTTGGGACGGTATACGTGCCTCGAGAGCCGCAACAGAACAGAACAGAATAGAGGAGAGCATTCACATACAAACTCCTCACCGATCTCTCTCTCTCTCTCTCTCTGAGCCATGGCCAGGTGCAGAGGCAGCAGGCAGCTCTCAGTTTTGGACCATGGCCGTGGCCAGGCGGGCGGTTCTTGTCGTGGCCCGTGCGCAACTGGGTCAAGCTGCAGCGGTTATCGCCTTGTCCTGCTCTTTTCACTTCTCACCGTGCTCTTTTTTCATGTACCTTTTGCAACAACCCGTTGAACTGGTTGCCGACTTGAAAACTGCCATGCTGAACAAAGATTGACTTTCACCTCAAAATTAAAATAAAATTGGAAGAAATAATATCTGAAAAGGATGCTAGTTCTCCTCTGCAGCAGTCCCCATAAAAACAATTCCATGTTATCTTAGAAGAATATGCCTCTCTACGTGGCCAGCGTTCTCCCTAGCAGTTGTTCCGAATTCCAAGAAATCGGATTTTTTTTTAAAAAGAAGAAAATACATTGGATATGCTTTGTCAGTAGGGCCGGGTGCGGTACACGCAAATAAGGAAAATGGAGAGGTTTTCGGTGCAAAAATGGAAGAGGGGAAATAAAGGCGGCAACGCAACGTCGTCGTCATCACCCGGTCTCTCTCCCTCTCTCCAGAAACGGGGGTTTGTAGCGGAACACGGGGGAGCGGAAGGAAGAGGGGAGAAAAGCCGGGGTGTTTGTTGCCTGTCATTAGATGCAGCGAGCATGGAGCCAAACTGAAAGTCTGTTTCGCCATTAATGGCTCGGCACCTCCCTCTCCCTGGAATCCATGCATAGACGCTGCACTTGGAGGAGGCCGGGTAGAGATACACTGTACCGAGTGATCAGCAAGCATTAAGAGGGAGAGAAACTGAAGCAAAGGAAGGGCACTAGTAGAACACACAACTTCTGGTTAGTGTGGTAGTTTGTTAGCAGTAGTAGAGAGCAAGCGTCCAAGGGCCATCACAAATGACTAGCTAGCGTCCTAGATAGATTGTGTCATGAGGTAGTTTGCTAGTGTTGAGGGATAGAGGTGTGCCTTTGGCCGGTAGCCTCTCCCCCGGCCCCTAGAGTCAAAGCGTATTTAGGACTCGGCTGTGCACGCACCTCTGTATGTATAGGAGCTGCTAGCCTCCTTCCTCCATCTCTCTCCCCCTCCCCCCTCTCTCAGCGAGCGCGCCTCTCTTCTTAGTCGGTGCCCGCCGGCCTGCTAGCTCGCCTCCGCCTCCGCCTCCGCCGCTGCAGAGCGGTGATCGATCGATCCATGATGAGTGGCAGCAGCCTCAAGGAGCAACAGCAGGAGATGAACATCTCCTTCGGGATGAACCACCACCACCAGCAGCCTCCTTCCTCGTCGTCGTCTTCCTCCATGCATGCAGCCGCAGCGAGCTTCATGTAAAGCCTTCCACTTAATTCCGATCCTTCAGCTGGTTTGTTTGCACTGCTAGACGTTTTTTTTAATTTCTTCCTTTTGTTCTCTGAAACCAGCTTTGTTCTTGAATTCTTCATGGATCGGTGTTGTGGAGTTTGATCTTATTGCCATGCCCCTTGTTTGATCATCTTTGATTTCTTGATGGACTAGTTGTTTCGGTTTTGTGCTAGCTTGTTTTGAGCTTTCCATTAATTTCTGTTCTTACAGATTTTTTTCTGCACAAAACTGCTATAGCTAGGAAGGGGCAGCGCACCGGATTCTGCATGTTGGTGATTTTGCCTTTGCTGATGCAGAATTAATTCTTGTGCCTAAATTTTTCGTTTCCATTACATTGAATTTCCCATCTTTTGCCTTCTTTACACTGATCTTGTTCTTTGCTTTTTCTAAATTATTGTGGTTCTTCTGTTCTGCAACTAACTACTCCCTCTGTACTTGAAAATTTGTCGCTTTGTAGTTTATTTTTAACTACAAAGCGACAAACTTTTAAAGACGGAAAGAGTACATATAGCAGCCCGCCTTAAAAAATTAACCGAGTGATTGTTAGACTCTTCGTGGATTTGATATGACAGACCGGATTTGGTTCCCTGCAAATTTATTAATTTGTTCTTTCCTTCTAAGAGGACAAGGGTAGTAGATGGTTATTAGACCAACTTCGGATATAAAATTTGGTGGTTTTGGTTATTGGAGCAGCCGGATACTAGTTGAATCGCAAGCTGTGAATCAATAAACTCCCCCACTTGCTAGACTTTCCTATTAAATTTTGGAACCCAGGGTCCTAATTATTTTGAGAACAAGGACAGGAACATTAATTTAGGACATGTAAAATATATACTTCCAGTCTGCACTAATTTAGCACATGCATCTGATATATTTCAGCTTATACACGGTTTTATTTTTTTCAATGGGCATAGCTTGCACACATGAAATTTGGGGACTGGTGGCCATGTTTTCCAGGGTTTCCAAATAAATCTACAAGCTAGTATAGAAAGTTCCATATTATTATCCTGTTCCCGTCCTTCAGAGGTTGGGCCAGAGATAATAATACCATCATGTACACTCTCTCCGTTTCATTGACGAACTAACCAACATTAAACAAAATGGAACGGGGGAGTATGTTGGCTTTACTTATAGCAGCATGATTTCATGATGACGTGTCTTGGAATCCTGTGCACTAGCTGCAAAAAATGTTTTACTGCATATCGTTACAGTTCATTGCAGCATCGTTTTACTGTATTTCTTTTGCACAATTATCATGCAGGACTAGCAGCAAGGAGGCGTCAGGAGCTTATGACCATCTGGGAGAGCTGGACCAGGCGTTGTTCATGTACCTGGATCACGGCAGCCACGGCTCCACACATCAAGAACAAAGGCGTAAGCAGTCATGGTGCCTTGCACACATAATACAGTTCATCACGTACAGACCAAATTTCGGCTGCAGTTGCCGTTTTTTTTTTCCTCCAGCTTTACAGGGTCAAACACACACGCAAAGCTGTGATCGGCACAGCAGTATACTGCTGTCGCGTAGTAGCAGTTACTGGCTTTTTTGGCTGCATTTAGTAGAAGTAATAGCAGTGTGTAGCTAGGCCCGGAAACGTATGCGATCGATGAGAGGATGATAGAGGCAGCATGCAGCGCGCCTAGCTGCTGCAGGGATTCCTCTGATCCTCTCGATCGGTGCAGAAGAAAAGCGCATCCTTTTCCGGGGTGGTCAGGAGGGGGCATGTGAGATCAAGACGGCGATGACGATTTGGCCGGCCGGAGTGCCGGACGGCCTGCGGCAGATTCTCAGGTACTCCATTTTGACCAGGATGTGCAGGCAAGTCTGCACGCTCTGGAGAACCAGCGAATCAATCGGCCGGGAAGAACGTACATACATGCTGCTCAAAGGCCATGCATGAAGCCAACAACACGCCGTCTCTCTCTCTCTCTAGCTTTTGCCTTTTTGTTTCTTGCTTCTCCTCCTTTCTCTCTCTCCCTCCCTCTCTTCTCTTATCTCTCTCTCTTCCCCTACCTCTGGCCGGTTTTGGACTGTGACATGTAACGGACTGCTCAATGATTTCTCGCGATCGAGTTGCATGTGCCCCGCGGCAGAACAGTACACGCAGAGGGGATGATCCATCTCCAGACTCCAGCCAGTACCCTACAGTGGCTGGCTCTGGCTACTACCGACGATCTCTCTCTCTCCCTCTCATGCTTGCCCCCTCCATCTCCCACCTCTCTCTCTCTCTCCTGCAGCTCGCTAGCATATGTTGACTCGATCCTATCCATTGCTGTTTCGGTTCCAGTACAAGCACGCCTTAGCTGTGCCTTCAGCTTTCTCGTGCCACTGGCTGCACTACTGGACGGGGCTGCATGCCCAGCTAATAGTACTGCCATGATTGGACTGTTGTTCCTGCTGCATGCTGCATGCAACACCACAACCTTTCAAGCTCTTCTTCAGAGTTCACTAGTAGCTATATATGTGTGTGCATGTCCCCTCTCTCTTCAGCCGATCTCAGACACTCACCAAACCATTGCTTTGTTCCTTGTCTTGTTCATGGATGCAGAGACACTCAACATATTCCCTTCCCAGCCCATGCATGTGGAGCCATCGCCGAAGGTAAACCAGCCACGTATCTCACATTTGCTCAAGCACTCATTGTTTTTTCAGATGCAGTACTAGTATCATGCATTGTTGCTTAATTATTTGCTTGTTTTTAATTTGGCAATTTGATCTGATTGGTAGGGGGAGATCAGTTTAGTTCTGTCACCGGCACCGGTGGGATCCAAGCAGCCTAGGTCACCAGACCATCTCCACCACCATCAGCAGCAAGCAGCCATGGAGGATTTGGCAGGGAGCAGGAGGCAGGATCACATCCACCTGCAGCACCAACCCTTTGCTGCTGTTGCTGCTGCTGCTGCTAATCAGGCTACAGCAGCAGGGATCAAGGATGTTAAGCCAGTGACCAAGGTGAGTAGTTCATTATTAACTGCTCCCTTTTTCTCGAAAATTTTGTCGCTTTATAGTTCAAAAATGAACTGTAAAGCGACATTTTTTTGGACGAAGTGAGTACTATACTTAACTCCAAATTAATCAGTGGAAGATCCATGCACACATAAGTCGCATTCTCATTTTTAGTATTTCTGTTTTATATGGGCATTATTTTATTCTCAGATTTCCCTCTCTCTCTCTCTCTCTGACTTGGTATATCTGTGCTCTAACTAATGCATGTCCAACCTTTTGATGATTGTAGAAGGAGCACAAGAGGGGAGCATCAACTTCTGAACGTGACCCAAAAGTAATAGATTATGATGCTCTCAATTCTCAGTTAATTCTTAATAAATAGTTAAATATCTATTGTATTAAAATAATACTATTAGTCAGTGCAGTAACACTATTTTGCATACTCTTAACGCATCATGCTGTAATTAACATGCAGACACTGAGAAGGCTGGCCCAGAACAGGGAGGCAGCAAGAAAAAGCAGGCTGAGGAAGAAGGTGAGTGAAATGACACCTACTCTTTCCGTTCTAAAAAAAAATTATCACTTTATAGTTCATTTTTGAACTACAAAACAACAAGCTTTTAGGACGGAGTGAGTACGTAACACCAAGATACAAACGAAAATCATAAAAAAACGTTGTCAAACTGTGTTGCATACTATGCCAGTTAATGTTGGTTAAAATTTACTCCATTATTGCGACGACAGGCTTACATCCAGCAGCTGGAATCCAGTAGGATCAGGCTTGCTCAGCTCGAACAAGAACTGCACACTGCACGAGCTCAGGTAAACTGGTACAGCACGTGATTCGACCACAAACTGGTGCAAACACTGAAAAAGCTGAAACGCATTGCAAGCATGTAGTATACATAAATCCTTTTATATATTTGCATTTTTTTCTGAACAAAATGTTTTACTGCAGGGGGTTTTCTACCCGGGCAGTGGCCTCCTCGCCGACCAAGCCGTCGCCGGCAAAGGCGTCTCCATCGGCGGCATCGACGGCCTCAGCTCAGGTACACAAACCTCTCCTGCAGCAATAATCTCCAGGCATTGCATGGATCAAAAATCTTGTTTGGTGATGGATCCATTAATGACGCATGTACTAATATATGCCGCAGAGGCGGCGATGTTCGACGTGGAGTACGGGCGGTGGCAGGAAGAGCACTACCGTCTGATGTACGAGCTGCGGGCGGCCTTGCAGCAGCACCTGCCGGAGGGGGAGCTGCAGATGTACGTGGAGAGCTGCCTGGCGCACCACGACGAGATGATGGGCATCAAGGACGGCGTCATCAAGGGCGACGTCTTCCACCTCATCTCCGGCGTCTGGAGGAGCCCCGCCGAGCGCTGCTTCCTCTGGCTCGGTGGCTTCCGCCCGTCTGAGGTCATCAAGGTAAGTGCGCAGCACACGTGCCTCTGCCTTACTACTAATATTACAGCATGTGAGTTATTATCTCTGTGGCTGGATGCTGGACACGCGCGTATTGTGTTAAATTAGCCCTAACCTTTGGTATGAATCAGTGACGTGATTAAATTATGGGAAAAGTCTACTTTGCTTATCTGAACACTTGACTTTATCTGTTTAACCCACAGAACAAAACCTTTTTGACCCCATTTACTCCCTCAAACAATAATTAGTCCTTTAAAAACGGAATAATCATTTTATTTAGCACCATCTTCACATGATTGCGACACACATGCGCTTCTAGAAGTCAGCTGTTGTCATGTCACACGGCCGCATTGAAGCTGTCCGAGCTTGGGAGTTGGTAGACTTCTGTGTGCCGCCCTCTATACCGAGCGGTTAGAGTAGTAGCAGATCATGGGCGTTTCGGCAGCACACGGCATGACGGCAGCGGCAATCGATCCTCCGGTTGCCGGCATGGGGAGGGGCAGCCTTGCCTTAACCGGGCACGCTCCATGAAAGCTTCCTCCCATGAAGAAGACTGGCGGCCGGCCGGCCCGCCGGGCGATTCTCGGCAGCATTGAATGGCGGCCTGGACCGTCAGTCAATCGTGAGCCGTGCAGGCATGCCCCGTGATATGCGCGTTGCACTCATATAGATCGATCTAGGTGTGGATTCTGTAGGCATATTGAAGACGGGGGTGAGGAACATCTGTTCTGTCTTTTTCTTCTACATGTGGAAATGGCCAAATGGGGACTACTGATCATTTTAGGTCATGGTACTAGTTGCTTGAAGTAGAAGGCGCCATGGATTAAATGTCATATTTTCATCCTTAAAGGTGAAATGTATACCATTGAAGAAGTTACTTTTTATAAACTGCATGGATTTATTTGAAATTACAATTATATTAGTGAACCAAGTTGCAAAATTGACCATGAATGTGCTTCATGCATGCATCCAGCTCATCCGTCATATTCCGTCACATCTGCATGCATGCATGCATGCTCCTGGTCACGTATACATGACGATGGAATTGCTCATGTTTGTTGGATTGGATCGTGCAGATGCTGCTTAGCCACGTGGAGCCCCTGACGGAGCAGCAGATCGTGGGCGTGTACGGCCTTCAGCAGTCGGCGCTGGAGACGGAGGAGGCGCTGAGCCAGGGCCTGGACGCGCTGTACCAGTCGCTCTCCGACACCGTCGTCTCCGACGCGCTCAGCTGCCCCTCCAACGTGGCGAACTACATGGGCCAGATGGCCGCCGCCATGAGCAAGCTGTCCACCCTCGAGGGCTTCGTCAGACAGGTAATAACACATTTTGCTGCTTCTTTCAGTATTACTACTACGACTCTTCCTGTTCTGCTGTGTGTGTGTCGCTGTAATGGGTTAGTTAGAGCTGCAACTAACACAACCATCGATTGAATTTCCTAATATATCGTTAGTTGAAGCAAGGTACACTGGATGGTGGAGCGTTTACCTAATTGAGATCGACACTGAATCAATTGATTATTCGTCAGAGATTAAAATACTGTAAAAACGTCATGTAGCAATAACCATATGGACGGCAGGTTCAGGCCGGCAGGGCAGATATATATGCTCGGATTAGGTTATCTGAAGATCGATTAAAAAGCAGGCGACTGTCGCCATCCCGAAACCGGAGAGCCAGTACAGCTGGGTTGGTGATGGCGACGTAGGGCGCGCGCGACTGATTAGACGGAAAGACACCAGGGTCGCGCTCGCAGAACTTTCCATGTTTAGGTAGATAATTACCTTGATGCACGCATTGTTTAATTAGGCCCCGTTCACCTGCCCCATGGCTGCTACAATCTGGTGGTGTTCCTCCTGCAAACGACAAGCTAATAATATGTGTAGTACTTTTTATTGTATTAAGCCGCCGTGCAAATAGTGGTAGCTGATTGTAGAGTGACGGCTGCAAGACGTCAAATGTGCAGCAGCGAGTTCTTGTTTGTCTTGGCTAACTATGTGTATTAACTTCTGATACATACACGTTTAATTGCGTGATGTTAATTACTGGATGATGATGCAGGCTGAAAACCTGAGGCATCAGACGCTGCACCGGCTCCACCAGGTCCTGACGACGCGGCAGATGGCGCGGTCGCTGCTGGCCGTGTCCGACTACTTCCACCGCCTCCGCACGCTCAGCTCGCTCTGGATCACCCGCCCAAGGGCGCCGCCGCATCATCAGGATCAGCAACAACAGCAGCAGCCGGGCCACACCACCTAGCCGCGCGCCGTCGATGGATCGTCGTCGTTTCTTGCTCGTCGTCGCGAGCGAAGGCGCACGCATGCGTCCATGCACGCGCCTAGCTAGGCGTGCATGGACGCACGCATGGCGTTCGTTCGTTCGTCGGTTCAGGAAGCGTAGTAACAGACCAGACCAGACCAGACTTTGGTTCCAGCAGGTAGTAATTACTCCCTCCTTATCTTTTTAATTGACGTTCAGACACAAATCTTAGTTTATTTTTATTTCAAAATCTTGTTTGAAACGTCAAATAAAAGAATAAGGAGGGAGTAGTAGCTAGAGAGAGGAGAGATCGAGAGCGAGATGATGGAGCGAGTAATCAAAGAATGTTCTAATTAATTAAGCGATTGAGGTGTCGTGGCTGCTGGTTGTAGTACTGTTTTTTAGCGCATGATCGGCTGGTCATTGCGATGATGATCGTTATTAATTATCTTACTTATCACCGGAATAATAGCCCCGTTAGGATTAAGTCGACCAGCCGGATTAATTGGAGATGGGGCAGTGTATCGTCGTCAGCCGGTTGATCGACGGTCTCTCTCTCCAGACTCTTGATGAGACTAGCCACGAGCTGCAGCATGCATTGCCAATTTTTACAGGCTGCTGATACTACTCTTGGGATTGCCATTTCCCCTTTCTAGACACTGGGACGCTGCATACGTTAGTTGACAGAGGGCCGGGCCGGAGTCTATCGAACCCTCGCCTTTGATGGGGCTTTGAAAGAGAATAGCTAGTTCGTTGTTATCCGGCCCAAGGTAGACGATGGGCCCATAATAAGAAAGATAAGGAATAAGTCCTCTCCTCCCAACCATGCTTGTTGTTCCATTTTCCTTTTCCATGGTTCGATTTTCCTCTGACCTCCCTCCTCAACTACTCTCTTCTTTCCAAATTACTTGTTATTAGGACAAATTTTTTAGTTCAAAATTGAACTAGAAAATTTATCTTAACGACAAGTAATTTGGAAAGGAGCGAGTATTCAAACCGTTTATTTTCCATTCTTGATGATTTATAGAGCATTTTTTGCATATATGGAGCATACGTGGTACTAGTGGACACCACACGTCAAATCAAACCGTGCGGCTATCCATCGCCTGCTGCATCTGTTGGGAAAGATGCAGATGGAATGCTCGTTTTGCTCATTGCTCACCATTGGACTTGGAGTAGAGAGGCAGGGACATTCCATCAACTATTCATCATGGCAAATCACCTTTGTTGCCAAATTTCACAACCAGAGGCCGCCAGGAACACCGTGTTGTATTAGGCTGTCCACACCGGTGGCCTGCGAATGCACCTGGAGTCTAAATATGACGGTCTGGACTAGAATGGAGGTTGCATCGGTGACCTGGGAGCTGGCCGCCATGCTCCAGGCCGCTTCAATGCCACGCCCAATGTGGAGTTCACCAAACACTATAGAAATTCGTCGATAGGGCATCGGCTATATGAGCATCGGTTGCTTACATAAACTGACACTCATAAGATAAAGGCGTCGGTGAACCGACGCACTTAGCCGACGAAGTATATTGAACGTCTTTAACGTCTAAGTACGTCGGGGCTGACACATTTATGATCTATGTGTGTCGGTTTCTACCAGCTGACACACTTAAAAGTAAATGCGTCGGCATCCGTGACTGATGCACTTACGTCACTTATATGTGTCGGTTTCGACCGAACCGACGCACATAAGGCGGCACATGGCGAATTCACCGAGCACGTGTTTGTGCGTCGGTCCAACAGAAACCGACGCATATACACCACTTAAGTGCGTCAGTTTGCTGGGCAACGCATATAATGTGTCGCGTGGCCGTCCTCCAGTAGCCGGCTATGGGCGTCGGTTTAGACAACACCGACGCACATAACATGTTTTTTTTATAAAAAATGCTTATTTTCTCTCCCTCCCCGGATGGGGGGCCTCCATTTTACACACAACAGCAACATATATACAGCATAACAGTTTCCAAACATATCAACATACACAGATTCTCAAACATAGCACCGTACACAAGTTTTGAAATGTTTCAAACACAAGCACAACGAAACACAAGCACAACAGTTCAAAAATGAGTAAACGAAATTCAAATGCCGTCGTGGGAGCCTCCACTCGCATGTCCTCCGCTCCCATCTCCTCCACTCGTACATCCGTCGTTGATGTTAAAGAAAGCATCGACACCTTCAGATGTTCCATAATGAGATACCTGCAATAGATCACAAATAAAATAGCAACTTAATAACGTAACATGTTAACTCCTACTTACTTAATAACATAACTTTAAAAAGGAGAAGTATGTTGGTTTGAACTAAAACTTATCAACACACTCTCGTATTTTCCTCTCACTCTCTCTAACTCTCTCGCCTTCACTCGCTCTCCCACTCTCTCTATCTCTTCTCCTCTCCCTCTATCTCTTTCTCTCTAGCTCCCTCTCTATATATCTCTTCTTTTCTTCGATTTTCCTCCGACCTCCCTCCTCAACTACTCTCTTTTTTTCCAAATTACTTGTTATTAGGACAAACTTTTTAGTTCAAAATTAAACTAGAAGATTTATCTTAACGACAAGTAATTTGGAAAGGAGCAAGTATTCAAACCGTTTATTTTCCATTTTTAATGATTTATAGAGCATTTTTTTGCATACATGGAGCATACGTGGTACTAGTGGACACCACACGTCAAATCAAACCGTGCGGCTATCCATCGCCTGCTGCATCTGTTGGGAAAGATGCAGATGGAATGCTCGTTTTGCTCATTGCTCACCATTGGACTTGGAGTAGAGAGGCAGGGGCACCATCAACTATTCGTCATGGCAAATCACGTTACGTTGCCAAAATTCACAACCAGGCCGCGTCAGGAACACCGTGTAGTAAGTAGCTTGTCATCTCCCGCGTCAGTGCGTCACCTCAGCCACACCGGACACCGGTGGTGCGGAACGCGATGCACCAGCCTCTTATCTCCAAATACTTATTAATAATTGAACTAACAATGCTAAGTACTCCCTCCGTCTCCATAAACTTGTCGCTTTGTAGTTCATTTTTGAGCTACAAAGCGACAGGTTTATGAGGACGGAGGTAGTATCTGGAAATGAAGGGAGTACGTGGGCTGGAGCAGGAGTGGTGATGGTCCTGAACTTTGACATGGCCCGTCAAGGACTGAATCTGTATAGTTTTATTTAAGTTAATTAAGGATTGAAAATGGACTATGAAATAGCCTGTGGGCCGTGGCCCTTTGCCACCCCTATGCCGAGGTTGATGGTGCTCAGGCAGCGCGATGTAAAATACTCTCCAGTCCAAAAAAATTATCAAAACGACAAAGGAGGGAGTATAACACACACATACAGCGAGAGGTGAAGATGGTGTGGCATTTGACATGTCGAGCCCAATGGCCAACATATAGGCTCAAACTACACTATAAACCTTCGCTGCAAGAAAAAAACTACTTTAAAAATTGTTGAGGTATGAAAAATATATCATTTAAAATATTTGGGAAAGCATATATTAAATTTTCACGAATGTAGAAATAATATAATTTTTCGGAAAGGCTATCTCGCATGCGCCTGAAATCGGCGCTGATACCGGGCACCAAGTGGATTGTTTAATTGACCTTTTTTATGAATAAATTTTAATCTTGTTTAATTTGTAAAAATTATGTTATTTATAAAATGGTAAAATAAAATAATTTTGTGATTGATAAATCATAAAATAGTAAAATAAAATTAAATAAATAGATTAATTACAATGATTAGTTGTTACTGCCAGTAATTAGTTATTAATTACCATTAACCGATCTTTTTTTTTTTTTTAAATTTCAGACCCCTCAAATTTAGACATACCCTAAATTTCTAGACACGTACTCCCTCCGTCCCATGAACTTGTTATTTTGTAGTTCATTTTTGAACTACAAAGCAACACGTTCATGGAAACGGAGGGATTACGTTTCAGTGTTAGATATTTTGGAGGACTCGGGACCATCCCCGGCCGGAAAAGTGAAAAGCGCATCCGGGAGTCCACGAGGGACCAGAAATATCTTCCCTCCGCTTTTGCGCTTTTCCATTCCCCTCAGTCCACGCCACCCCCCACCCCGTCCCGCCCCGTCCGGTCCCGGCGATGGCGGAGACGGAGAGGGTGACCGCGTTGCTGCGCGATATAACGGGGGAGGGCGGGTTCGCGTTCGTTGCCTCGGCGGAGAAGGCTGCGGCGGCGGGGGACCTCCGCGCGGCCGAGGCGGCGCGGGAGATGGCGTGGGAGCAGCTGCACTCGGGGCCCTGGAGCGAGGTGGGCGCCGCGTGGAGGGACGCCTACGCGCTCGCCTGCCTCCACGTCGCGCGGCTCCGCGCCCGCGCCGGGGACCGCCCCGCCGCGCTCCGGGCGCTCGACATGGGGCTCATCATGGGGGGCAGCCTCCTCCGCGCCGACCTCGAGGACGCCGTGGCGCGCATCTCCGAGGAGCCGTTTGCCGGCGGCGGCAGCGGCGGCGAGATCGCGGTGCCCGTCGACGAGGAGGTCGAGAGGTGGCGGGAGGCACTCGACAGGAACCGAGACATCGTGGATGTGAGATCGCTATAGCCTTTCTAAGATTTCGTGTTCATTTATCTGCTTGCTTTGGACAGTGTCATTGTGTACGGATCTCTCTGAATCTGTAGGAGCTTGTTTAGCATACACATCCTTTTCATTCTGTAACTCTTATTTCAACACCATGAGCCCATGACTAGTGTTAGAATGTTAGGTGCGACCCAATCAAAATTGCAGGCCGTCTAGGAGGTAAAGAAATTGCACGTGCGGAATGCATAAAAAAGGTAGACTTCCCTTCAAACAATTCACGCTAAAATTGATGATTTCAGATATTTTCAATTCGATATGGCTCGGACGAATAATATAATACATAGAAAAGAATAATCTATATGAATAATAAAGAGAAAATGCAAATATTTTGGCATTATCATTCGAGCATTATATAAGTTTTAAATTTTTTAATTGTTTTTGTTTTTGTTATTTGTTAATAATTTAAGGAATAATATTTCACTAAGAAAAAGCTAGAATCATAACAAATGAAATTTCTAATCTGATTAGAAAAAAAGCATTCTTAGAATGTTTCCTGAGCATATTTCTCTGAAAAAAAAAAAGAAAAATCCCCAATGCGAACAGATCAATTACGCAATTTAGTTACAGAAAGTGCAAAAATGATGTGTGACATTGTGATTATTTGGACATAGCTATGGTGAATACTGCCGAAATTGTTTTCTGCCAGGAGTAAACTACAGTGTGTCATATTATAAACTAGGTGTGTATGTTCAATGATAGATCATTGCAAGTTGTGTGGAATGGGAGTATTTTATTTACTGAACTCATTGCCTAGTCTTCTTTTGAATTTCTTGTACCTATAGGAGTATTTCTAATTCACTTTGACTTCTGTTATGCTGTTTTGTTCCAGGCACTAAAAATTCTTCCCGCAAAATCTTTATCGTGTAAGAAAGTCGAGAAGCGACAATGCATTTCCTTGGAGGAGTTTATATGTAATTACTTTTTACGAGACTCACCTGTTATAATCAGTGGCTCTATTGATCATTGGCCTGCAAGGACGAAATGGAAGGACATTAAATACCTCAAGAAGATTGCTGGAGACCGCACTGTTCCTGTTGAAGTAAATGCTTCTCTTCAGCATTTGCACTAGAAATTCTAAGGCTATGGAAATAGACTGTTTGTATTGCATTTACGTAATCCCGATGCCTCTTGCAGCAAGTATATGGTTGCTCTTTTCTTTATTAAACAAATGTATACAAAAGATCAAGTACAAGGAGATATACTTTAAATCTCACCTCTGTGCTATTTTTTAAAAAATGTGCCTAAGTAAGTGCATCGAAACATGATGCTTAATACTGCTACTTGTATAAGCTGTTTACAATAGTGTTTGCTTTAATCAAACCTGTCATCAAGTAGCATCAGTGGAAAGCAGTGAATAGTCTAGCCTGCCTTTGCCTTTGTACTCAACTTGTCATCAAGTAGCATCAGTGTTCAGATTTTGTTCTGACAACAACTTAACATTCTTTTTTGAGAGAACAACTTAACGTGCCAGTAATTCACCTGTGCTGCTGTTACACACTTTGCTTGTAGTTTGTAATAATTGCTCGCTTACAGATTTAGGACTGCTGCTTAGCTGAATAATTTTTGAAACAAACATTTTATTTTGTATTGACTACTGAATGATCGTTGTCACTTCACTTATGAAGTTGATTCTTGTCAGGTAGGAAAAAATTATGTGTGTAGTGAGTGGAAGCAGGAGCTTATCACATTTTCGCAGTTCCTTGAGAGGATGTGGTCAACTGGTTCTCCGTCAAACTTGACATATCTAGCTCAGCACCCATTGTTTGAGCAGGTAGCCAGTTTGTTATTGTTGATTCTCTGGTACATTGCCTTTGTTCACTTAAAACTTTTACTTCATGAGATTGGGCAGATAAAAGAGCTGAATGAAGACATAATGGTTCCTGACTACTGTTACGCTGGTGGAGGGAAACTCCAATCACTTAATGCTTGGTTCGGTCCACATGGAACAGTGACACCATTGCACCATGATCCACATCATAACATCTTGGCTCAGGTATGGCATGTGTACATTTTTCTTGTTGGTTTCGTGTTTCTAGAGGCATCAAAAAATGTGTATCTGTAACTTAAAATTTATGCTTCATTTTACTAGGACCAAAATATCAAATTTAGGCTGTCATTTGGCAAGCAGATATCTGCAATTAGTTAATTGGCAGTTACATGTCTAAATTTATTGTACTGTTGTAGTGATCTACTATCTGACTATGCGAATAAGTAACTTGATTTCCTTGTGGCTATCTTTTTCTTTTCTGAAAAAAGAACCGGCTTGAGATGATGCCCATTTCATTAATAAAAGAAGAGACTACAGCTGAAAGCCCTGGGAAACTGTAGGCTTACAAAAGCCTAAATATTACTGCACTGAGATTAGTGGTGTGCTCCGGCTGAAACCCTCGCTCTAGCTTTCTCCTTAGTTTTTGCTAGTACAGTGGTCGCAGAAAGATTTTGTTATATTTATCAGCTAGCTGACAAATAGCTTTGTTTATGAGCTGCTCTCCCTCACGTTAAAAAAAGGGCAGCCCGGTGCACAGCTCCCGCTTGCGCAGGGTCTGGAGAAGGCTCCAACCCACTTTGGATCTTTTGTATGCAGTCTTTTCCTACATTCTGCAATAGGCTGTTTCCCTACATTTATGCTCTCCCTCACTTTATGTTCAATCAATTAGGACTTGTTAGACTGTGTTAGGATTAGCTTAGCAGTTTCGATTAGAGATGAAGATGTTGCGTGCAGGTTGCAGCAGGACATGGAAGTACACAACATGCTAGTAGATAGTTTGGTAAATAAAATCAGTGGTATTTGGTTAGGTCTTTAAAATCCACAGTTTCCCTTGAGTTAATTGATCGTTAGTTCTCGTTAGGAAGGATATCTCTTGGGTTTGTTACCTTGTTTGTTGGCTGGTTGGTTTAGGGATTAGGCACCTAGTCTGTAAAGGCTGCCATAGGGTGTAAAGGTCAATCAAGTAATGAAGAATGTATCCTCCTGATCCCCATTGATCTTAAGCTCATGGGAGAGCCTAAGCTTAGTTAGCTTTTAGCTACCTCTCACACAACACTTTATCGGTTTTCGTTTAAAAAAAACACTTTATCAGTTTGGTCTTTCATGCTGGCAAATAGGTTCTACTAGGAGACTGATGTACCGATGGTCTCTGTTTTCTATGAAAATGGAAGTGTAGTGTTCAGATTCCAAAAAAAAAGGTTCTATTATGCAGCACTTATAAGCAGTTATAAGTTTCTCCTTTGCAGGTCTTGGGCAGGAAGTATATTAGACTCTATCCTGCTTCCATATCTGAGGACTTGTACCCTCACACAGAAACTATGCTACACAATACCAGCCAGGTACAACCTGCTCTGGCAGATAATTATTTGGACAAAAACATACATTAGCAGGTTGTCACAACGTGATATAGCTTTGCAAATAAAAGATTCAAACTATGGATTTATCTGAAATTTTCATTATTAACGTGTCTCTATGCCTCTTCACCATGGTAATTGCAAACTTTACTACTTATGATGCATTTAGATGGCCTGGATTAGGAAAATATTTGGCCGTCCACTCTCAATCTAGGACACATCTTGTTTTGTTTTTTTCTCCCTTTACCTGCTTCCATTTTTTCCCCAAAAGTTGTCTTTTCTTATATTTTTCTGTTTCAATGCCTGTTGTGAATTGTCTCTGGTAGCCCTGATAGTTTGGTAGCCACCCATATCTTCAAGGACAGGAGTGGAGTGGAGATACTCTACCACTGCATCAGACCCACCCTTCTCATTCTTATAGCTCTATGTAGTCTATTTATCCGCACCATTCTGATTCCAAAACCATTGTGTTTTGCTCAACGTAGATACAGCGCATTGTTGCTGTGCTAATAAATCTCTCTGCAGGTAGATCTTGACAGCATTGATTTGAAAGAGTTCCCTAAGGTGGAGAACCTGGATTTCATGGATTGTATATTGGAGGAGGGTGACCTGCTATACATTCCACCAAAATGGTGGCACTACGTCAGATCTCTCTCGACCAGCTTCTCCGTTAGCTTTTGGTGGCGTGCAACAATTCTTCGTTCAGGGGATTCATAGTATCTCTTTTTATTGCCTATATATCAGAATCAGATGGTAGGGGCCTTCAGGTGGCATCCGCTAATTGATGATGTAGGCATTACTGTCATTGATGGCATTGCCACATTCCCACAGTAATTTAAATGTGGAATTGTGTGATCCTTTGATGCTTGAAAGTAAAGGTTGGAATGGGTGCCGTTTTGCCCAACTTCCTTCTTTTAGTAGCATTTTTAAGGTCTAAAGTGATGAAAGTAGTTTAGCACGCGAGGTTACCGTAGTGTAATGGTAAGGGGACTTGTGACCAATATGTCAATTTGCTCTACGAAAAGCCCATCTAGGTCTTGCTTGTACTCCGTGGTTGCCTGTGACTTCAGGATATCAGGTATTTTAGTCCACGCGCCGTCGTCAGGCATGTACTAATTTCAATAACATTGATCAGTAAAGTTCAAGACCGGGCTAGCAACATATTCTGAACTTGATTCCTTGAAGGTACGTAACGGCAGTTATAAAACAGAGCTTGGTGACCCCCACCAAAGAAACAAACAAACTGGGAAGCATCAATAGTCAACGGCAAGACATTCCTGCATCACCGTTTCCGATAAAGCATTGGGCCTTCATCCTTAAAGACGCACGGCCACACTACCACAGTAAAGAAAAAGGAGGAAGACGGGCCGTGATGGAATCGAAGAAAAGCAAAGGTCCACTGAACAAAAGTTTAGCACTTTGCACTTTGGATTGCACAACAATTTTACAGTAGGCTAGTTTGTGAGAGCAAAAGACACGCATCTAGGGCCTGTTCTACGCCTTGTCTAAGCCTAACATTAGGCATGCCACACTTTTTTAGGCGGGTGTTTAGTTGTTGATTAAAGTTAGACGCGCCACAAAAGTTAGGCAACTTTTGCATCCATTGCCTAACAAAAAATTGCCTCAACTGAGGCGCTCGAATTGACCGCCTAAGCATGCCACACTTTCTTAGGTGCGCATAAGCTTAGGCTACGATAAGAAACCAAACAACCGCTAACATTAGGTAGCTTAGGCGTGCTACAAGTGTGGCAAGTGACTAAAGTTAGGCTTAGGCAACTTAGGCATACAATCAAACAGGCCCCTAATACGTCAACTTCATTTTGGCGTCAATCTCACAGCAACTTCCGGGGCTGGTGCCTGCACTCGTTTGCTGGACCACGGACCACTCGCCCACGGAAGGCGCCACGGAAAAGAAGCCGCACGAAACCGTCCTTCCTTGCCTCGGGACTGCATCTGCATCTGCTTGCGTCGTGCCCAGCATGGCGCGGCACCGCCAGCCACCGCCGCCGCGAATGAGGTACAGTAACTGATGCGAATGCGATGAGGTGATGCCTGCCTTTGCTCGTGCGCCATACGACGGAGCTATGCAGTGCGTGTCGCTTCTCACTTGCCGCCTCATGCTTGGTTCCGCATCTTCAGCTTAATTTGCTTGACCACACTCTGCGCCTGCGTGCACAGTCCAGCAGGCCTGTCCAGCTCACTGGCACGCTGCACGGTTTTAGGCACCGGATTTCATCCCAGTTGTCCAAGCTGAAGTATGTGAAATTTAGATTTATAGCGGCTAAACTGTCTTTGCTGCGTGCAATGTTGTTTAGATTGTGGCATGGAAATACTTTCAGAATGCAATATACTCGTAAGTACTTCCTACCATTATGTTAAGGGATGCTTTCAGAAAGTCCATTGGCCACCGGCTAATAAGCTACCTCCTAACACTATCAGGTTGGCCCTGGCCAACACGAGCATTCTGGCTATGCCTATCCTTATAGTATTTAACTTTCTAGAGCAAACAAAAAAGTAGCAAAATCATTACTCCTTGCAATCGTGCTACCTCCAAACAAAGGTAACACGTGGCACAAGAATAGTGGGTGAACTAAACAACACTGGAGCGCATTTGTTGGCCATACGGATTAATTAAACAAATGCCACGGCAGTGTGTGGAACAGACATGCTTCCTGGTTTTATAAAGGCTCTGAACATTCTGCAGGATGCAGTTGTTAGCTCTGCATGCATGGCTTTTGCCTGCTCCTCATCCTGCTCACCGAGCATATCTTGTTTGTTCCTACATGCGTTGTGCCGAGACAAAGGCATCCTTGGTGCTGCCTACCAGCTGGTTTCGTTTTCTTGCTCATGGCCCTCATGGCCTCATCGCGCATGTGGCTTTTAAAAAAGAGGGAAAAATGAAGAATCAGATACAAAGAACAAAAGTTTCACATCAATGTTTAAAGGGGGGATGAAGATACGCTCAAACTTTCTTGTTAGGCCCCTCTAGAGTCTAGCCTTTATTTTTCACCAACCCGAAATGGGGTTTAATTTCTACTAGAACTCACCGTCTCGCCCGTGTCTTTTAACATGAGAACTCATCAGCTACGACGTCTCGTGCTTCCCATGCAGATCATCCATGCTGGTGGGTGGTGGAGTAAGAATGTGTGAGATCCACATCGCTAGGGTGCCACTGGGAACGCTCTCAAAAGTTGTGAAGAGGAAAAGAACGGATAGACGATTGCCTTTTTGTTGGTTGTGTTGTCTCGAGCCGGACTTTCTTTTTCCCAAATCACCTGCTGACGATGGAGCCTAGCTAGCGCTCACAACCTTCCAGTGGTAAAGTTAAGCATGATTAACCTGCCCCCTTAACTTATACTCCCTCCATCCCAGAAACTTTGTCGCGTCAACCCTGGTCAACTAAAATAAGGCAGGTGTGAAATGACGATTTTGCCCTCCGGATCTAGAGCCCTGACTTATTCGCATCTTCTTCCTCTCGCTGGCCTCCTGAATCCCGATCTCAGTCGCCGCCACCCGATCCCAGTCGCTGCACTCACTCTCCCTCTCCACCTAACGCCCTCGCGCAACCCTCTCTCCCTCTCGCAGCACCACCGCGGCCCTCGCGCGCCTCCCAGCCATGCCTTCTCCGCCCGTCAACCAGTTGACTCGTCGAGGCACAAGGTCTGGACGGCGCCGTTGTCAGGGTACCGGACGGCGGTGGTGCTGCTGAACCGGCACACGACGGAAGCGGCAACGATCACTGCGAACTGGGACGACATCGGCATCCCTGCTGGCACCGCCGTCAAGGCTAGGGACCTGTGACCATGCAAACTTTCCTCTCATCTTCTTCGCTGACCATGAGTTGTAGACATTGATTGGTCCTTTGGCCCTTGCGTGGAGCTCTGATAGAAGCCACTATCTTGGAAGAAAGCTCCACGGTAAGCCCAGGTACCACTGTCTTGTAGTAGTTTCGATCTCTCTCTCAGCCTGTCAAATGTTATGGCTTGGTTTTTGCATCTGGACGCCTAGATGGATGTAGAACATGGCCTTGTTTAGCTGCAAATTTTTAGTGTAAATTTCCTACATGAAACATGCATGTTTAGATGCTCTTGGAAATCCTTCTTATACAAGCGTACACATAGCATCAAGAAGTCCTGCTTAGTCTCAGCTTCAGTTCTTGCAGAGGTATAGCCTTATGATATTTTCAAGCTTTTTTCCCACGGGGGAAATTATTGTCAAGCCTAAGTTTTCATTGCTGAATTGTATCTTAATAACAAATCTCATATGAATTTGAGTCCTTGGTTTAAACTTGTTGCTCGTTTAGCTTTCAGTTTCTGGTTAGTTCTTTTGCCTGGTGGGTGCACCAACTGAACAGGTTGGTTGTTTTGGAGTTGATATTTTTTCGGTTTGGATTTTGAATTGCGCAAGCAGTAATGAAATTGCTCTGGTTTTGGACTGAATTTTCCCGATGAAGTCAATCGTTTGACTTGAAATCTCTTTTTCATGTTTTACTGCAGAGATCTAGGACTTACTTTGTTTTTGTAGACACTGATTTGGACCGCTGAATTTGCTAAAATTAGAGGCTGCTTTCATCAATTGACTGAAAGGATCCATTGCTTTCTATATGCAGGTACTTAGCCTTAGGGACTGTGCCCGAGGAAGTGCAGCAATGGAGGTCCTGATGAACGAGTTTCATAAGAACCATCCATACGAATCAAGCAAAGAGCTGAAGCCATCCTCAATCTCAAGATCCCTGCTAGCAACACTCAACTGAGCTGAAGGAAGCCAGTACTGATATGATCAAATAGCGTGTGTGCAGTGTAATCTCTTATTAGTAGCTTGTGTTGGGTTGAGTTTACTTTGGAGTTGTGAGCTACCTTAACCCACCACTCCAGACTGTATTATACTCCATGGAGTACATGTTGAAGCAGATTTTCTGGTCTAAAATGTGTGTGTAATATCAACAAATATGATGCTAGCTGCTGCCATTTCTTTTATCTCACCCGAATAGTTGCCTCTTGTTTGGTCTGATATCAAGAAATATTACAACGACATTCTTCATTAAGAATTATTACTACTGCATCATAGATTACTTCATTGAGAAAAGTCAAAATATTGTTTCAAATTTATTGCAGGAGAACATTATAGGAATTGCACAGACGTGATACACTAATAGGTGTCATATTAGAACATTCTTTGAATTTACATTTGCCACATGGCAGGAAACGAATGAGCTACCATTGCTGTCGTGAACAAAGGTCATTGATGGATCTGCAGACAGCGTTGGATTTCAGCTATACAGTTTTTCATTTTCCCTCTTCATGCTCGTAATAGGAATCACGGATTTTCAAGCACAAAACCTGAATGCAAGCACAAAACTGTAACAAGAATCACTGAATCTCGAAGCTGCTCAAGTAAGGTGCAGCGGTCCACGGTGATTTCGTCTCCAGGAACACCGTGGCCTCGCCGGCGATCTTGACCGCCATATGCTGACTCTTGAGGTTGCCAACGTCCATCTACTACTCCCGTGCCCCAAGACCAGAGTAGAAAGAAGGAGACGAAGGCCAAGATCCAGCGGCGGCTCCTCCTCACGTGCCCCACGCCCGTGGCTGCTTGTCCCGTGGCCTACGCCGGCGGATCCTCCTCTTGTGCCCGACAACAGTGGCGGGTCCTCACAGCCCCGTGACCCGAGGCGGCGGCTCCTCCTGCGACTCGCATCGGCGGCGAATCCGCGAGCCCTGGTGGTGCCGCGACGGATGCTGACGGTTGTGAAACGAAAGAAAGAAAGCGGAATGAAGGGCAAATTAGTCAAAAAAGTTTCGGGGTCATTTGGCGAGTAGTAAGGCGACAAGCTTTTAAGTACTTTTTGTGATTGAACTAAGACGACAAAGTTTGTGGAATGGAGGGAGTACCGACTTGTGATTCGTGAACCTTTTTCTTGAATTATTGGACACACTGCTATAGCTAGGGTCTCGAGCTTTACATCTATAGGCACTGTAGTGTGGCCTTGTTCCCAGGTTCTAATTTAACTTACTGGCTTGGGATCTTGTTAGCTTTTTCGGAAGCAACTTTTTTGACTAATCACTTGGCTCTAGACAAGGGCAGGAAGAACAGGCTTTCTAGGTATCCACACATCCGTTAGACAACCAAGAATGAAGGGACTTTGGAGATCCATCTCTTCGGTTGTTTAATTAGGAGCAAGAAGAATGTTTTTGTGCCATCTCCTCTGATTGCTTATGAAAAAAAATTCTGAAACGATGTAGTAGTAGTTTGGTGGACGCGTACAGCTTGCCAAACTAGTTTATGCATGAAGGATGGTTTTATGATTTTTTTTTGTTTTGGAATTTAGTTCATATAGAATCTGAACTATAAGAAGGAGCATGTGCGTTGCATGCGCGGGTGTGGAGCAGCAGCGGTTGCTGATAGATTTGCTGAGCGCGCGCGGGTACTGTATAGTGACCTAAATCCATGCTTTTGAAACGATGTCAGGAGCTTTTGAACAAAAAAATTAAGTAGTCTTGATTGCCCGCTTCTCGTGCCTCAGCAAAACTGGCCAGGCAGCAGAGCAAGAAAGGCTGCAGGGCGTCTCTACAGCAGGTTCATTAACTCGGTTCATTTCATAGCCAGTGCCCAGCGACCGGGAAGAGGCGTATTTGGCCCACCCCAACTGCCAACAACTCCTGAACATTTTACAACGAAGAAAATTTATAAAATATACTTCCTCATTTTTCAGAAGATTTTCACTTTTAGTTTAAAAAATAATTAAAAGTGACAATTTTTTTAGAATGGAGTAGTTTGATTTGAACCAATTAAGGAAAATATTATGTGTTGAACGTTGTATTACCGAAAGACCTCTTATCAGTCAACAAATAGGGTCATGCAGGAATGCTAATTTATTCCAAGCAAAAAAGATGGTAGATTCGCAGTCCAGAAAAAAATATAAAATGAGAAAAATTGCTGTAAAGACGCTAAAAGGCACTGTCAATCTCTTCAAATGTGCTGTTCCCTCCACCACCTCACCCACCTCCCTGCACTAACCACACTCTCTCCTTCCTTCCCCTTGGCTCTACTGCCCTGCAGAATTCCTCCGTTCCTTCTCCTCCCACTCCCTTTCCAGAATCCCAAGAACTTCATCCCCTGCGGCCTGCGGTGTCCGGGCAGCGGCAGCAGCAGCAGCCTTTGACCCGCCACTAGCCACCGTGACCATGCCAATGGCCGTGGCCGGCGTCGAGGCTGTCGACCCCGCGGCGCCGTCGCCGTCTCACGCACAGGCCTCACGCCAGGACCTCCAGGCCGCTGTCGCCAAGGCCGTCGAGCTGCGGCAGCTACATGCGGCTCTCCTCCAGCGCGGCACGCCCAATGCCCGTGCCGGCGCCGGCGCCGGCGCCTGCCCCAGCCCGACCGTCATCCGCCTCCCCACGACCGCGTCCCCTGCGCGCTCAAGGACCGCGGACGAGGGCTACCCTGTTTTCACTCCGGTAAGCGAGCTTTCGAACCTGCGTTGGTTGCATGCGCGGCTTAAGATCACTGTCACTGACCATGCCGTTTCTTGTTTGGTTTCCATGCTCGGACAGGCATACGACGAGGAGGAGCGCGTCGCCGGCATGAACCACATTTGCCAGGACAACAACCGTAGCCGGTCGGAGAACTGGAGAAGCGTCGCCCTGGACCGCGCCGGCGACGAAGCGGCCTTGTCGGACTATGACACCCTCCACGCCTTCCCGTCCTCCAACAGTGAGGTCCTCTTCCCTTCCTCCAGCGACCACCGACTCCAGTACAGAGGCGCGGCGTACAAGATCCACCCCACCTTCCTTCAGTCGGCGCCATCGGCCGACCGCTGCTTCCTCCCGTCCGCCGGTCCGATGGCCTACACGTCGGACCTCAAGCTGCCGCCGGCGACGTGCAGCAACACGTTCCGGCCTGCCACGATCAGCAGCAGCAGGGTGCCACCCCCGTCCGCGCACTCCCGAACGACGAAGCAGAAAGGGCCGCCGCAGATCCTCTCGTGGCTCTTCCCCAGGTCGAGGAAGAAGTCCAAGCCGCCGCCGGAGATGGCATCGCCCACCGCCATTGAGCGCGAGAACGTGTCGCGGCTTGTGACGGAGTGGGGCACGCTGTCTCTCGAGTCCCTCAGGAAAGAGCTCGCGGAGGCCAACGAGCACCGCGACGCCGCGCTGCGCGAGGCCGCCGAGGTGAGGTCGTCGCTGGGGGAGCTGGCCACCAAGCTGGTGAGCTTGGAAGCGTACTGCTCGGAGCTCAAGAAGGATCTGCGGCAGACGACCAACTCGCCGTCCGTCTCGCGGAGGTCGACGAGGTCGGTCGAAGCAGCAGTAAGCCGATCAGAGCACCCTATGCCGGTCAGCCACGACGTGATGGTGGAAGGGTTCCTGCAGATCGCGTCAGAGGCTCGGCTCTCGGTGAAGCAGCTCTGCAAGGCGTTGATCCAGCAGGTGGAGGAAGGCGCCGACGACGGCCTGTTGTCCGACAAGCTGAACCTCCTCCTCCGGCCGTACCATCTCGCGCTCCCCGGCGCCGGCGGCAAGGGCTGCTCCAAGGCCGTGCTGTACCATCTGGAGGCGGTCATGAACCAGGCCATGTACCAGGACTTCGAGAACTGCGCGTTCCAGCGGAACGGCGCGCCGCGGTGCCTCGACCCGGCGCAGGACCGGCGGCAGAGCTTCAAGGCCTTCGTCGCGCTGCGCAACCTGAGCTGGAACGAGGTGCTGCGGAAGGGCACCAAGTACTACAGCAAGGACTTCAGCCGGTTCTGCGACCGGAAGATGAGCGTCGTCCTGTCCACGCTGGGCTGGTCGCGGCCGTGGCCCGAGCAGCTGCTGCAGTGCTTCTTCGTCGCCGCCAAGTGCGTCTGGCTGCTCCACCTGCTGACCTTCTCCTTCGACCCGCCGCTGACGATCCTGCGCGTCGAAGGTGGCCGTGCGTTTGATCAGATGTACATGGAAGACATCCTGCAGGACAGGCAGCAGGTGCAGAGCCCAAGCCCATGTCAAGTGAAGATCATGGTGATGCCCGGGTTCTACGTGCAAGATCGAGTGCTTAAGTGCAGGGTACTCACAACTAGTAGATCAGAAGCATAATTGTTTCCCATGTCTTCTTAGCTTTCGCTTGGACGAATACTAGCTTGTGTGGTTGTAACATTTTCTTCCCCCGTGTTCAGTTCATTGGTACAGGATGCTGATCCCTTTGTTTGTCGCTAGTTTCTGGAGTAAACAAGCTTAGGCGTGACGGTGTGATTGCTCTTCAGAGAAATGTGGAAATGATTTGATCAACCTTTCCATCCTTTCGTTTCGTTGTGGCCAACAACAATATTGCATCACAACATAACTTCCACATGTTATGAAATATAATCTTCAGATAAATGTGTCAGCTTTCACTAACACATGCCTAGTTTTTCGGTTGGCGTCCGAGCTTTTGAATACACTGATTCAGGTGTTCATCGTCGTTCGGATAAGCCATCCTCCGTTGCATGCTTCTTGAGGACAACTTGGGCCTGTGTTTCACTTTTTTGTGAGATCCAACCGGCTTGAGGCCCTGTTTGGAATGTGGGAATGAAAAACACAAAAATAGGAAAAAAATACAGGAACGGAGAAAACGTAGGAATGGAGAAAGTGAGAAAACTACAGGAATCAAAAATGGAGGAAAAATAAATTTTGGTGTTTGGATTGCAGGAAAAACTTAAGCTATTTAAAAAATTATTGAAAGTTGCAATAGTCTTTCAAGCCTCCTTCATCCATGCATTATCAACTATAATCTAGACACATAATGATGTTTCAATAACCCAATAAAATTAACAATCATTGATGGTTCCACTTAGCTCTTGTAACATTCTTTTTTCATGCATATTAAGAAATATAAATTTTTGTTTCAAAATAATATAAAATAGATGTTGTGTATCAATAAAAAAAATTATGTGCCAATATTTTTACCATACATCACTAAAACTATTTTTTTAGGTGGATTAATTCATCCAAATCTGGACTAAAAATTCTAGATTTTCTCTAATCTTCAGTTTGGAGGGAGGAAGCAGCACTGAGACAGAGGAAGAGAGTGAGTTAAGAGTATTCCTTTGTTTCTTTTGTAGGATTTCCTTCCTATGAAATTCAAAGGATTCAATTCCTTTCCTTAGGAAAGGATTCATGTTTTTCTCCATTCCAAACACAGTAGTGAGTTTCCTTTCCAGAGGATTGAATTCCTCCAAAAATCCTTTAAAAATCCACCATTCCAAACAGGGCCTGAAAATTTTCCATCCAAAAGAAAAACTTCTGAAAATTTTCAGCAGAACACGCATCACAAAGTCTTGGAGTGAAGGTCGCTTTGTGCTTGCCGGCGGCTGCATAATACTGTTTGAAACTCGAGACAGCTTGGGCGGCGCAGGTGCTCATGCAGGTGTACGCTGTCTCCATCTTGTGCTGATAGCATATCGTTCGGATACGTAAACGTGGATTACGGATCCTACTTCTAGTTTCCAACTCCGGAATTCTTCAACAATGCGGACAAGCTCCATGCAGGTCTGAAAGCTTCTAGCTAAAGATCTTGTTTGACACAATTAGAACTTGTTACAAAATCAGCTTGTTTGAAAAGCTGGTGAAAAACATCTTCTACTGATGTCTTGCTTTTAGTTTATTTTGAGAAGCAGCTGAACTAAAAACTTTCTGTTTAGCCCACTCTCAGCTTATTTTTATGAAGAAGCTCCAACAGAAGTTGTGCCAAAACAAAACCAAAGTCCCCCTCCTACCGGCTCATTTGCAACGGACGAATTTCACATGAAAAGGAAACAGGTTCGACATGAACTTCTGCAAGAACTGAAAAATTATGCCTCCGCTTCGAAGAACCTTTGCATCTGATGTTTCCTTTCCCTTCAAATGTTTGTAAGAGGATCAATTGGTAAACGATTTCATTGTGGATTTCTTTACGCCAAACAAAGCAGGGGTCGTACTATAAGATGGCAACAAAAAATGAATGCTAAACAATGAACTCCAAGATTCCACCAGATTAATTAATGCACTAGTTGAATATATCGATAGATTCACGACATGAGAGACGCTGACCGTTCAGATCCAGATGACATACTATACATCAGGGTGGAGACCAACGACAAAGCTAAGGAGCATCAAATGGTTGATCACATGACAGAAATGACAACAGTATGCAACAACTTGCGCCAAATTTGTTTTACCAGCAGGATTCACAGCTTCATCACTTCCAGCTCTGAAATGGCAAGAGGTTAGATTGGTCATTACTGGAACATACTTTTCAAAAGCAGAAGATGTTGCTCCATGTTGCAGCGCGCGGGGGGGGGGGGGGGGGGGGGGGGGGGGGGGGGGGAAACAACTGATTTGTTCGACAATTGTTGGAGACTTCACTACCATATTGGTAGCAAATAATATTAAATGAAGTATGCTTGATCCCTATAAACAGTGCAAAAAAGAAAAGTAACTTCCCAGTTTCTGTTGACCCAGATGTGACATCCTAGATGGTCTCTGGGAAGCATCAAATGGATGGAGAAGAAAATAGCAAATGTGGCGGGGGCAAAACATCTGATTTGTTCGACAATTGTTGGAGACTTCACTACCATATTGGTAGCAAATCATATTAAATGAAGTACGCTTGATCCCTATAAACTGTGCAAAAAAGAAAAGTAAATTCCCAGTTTCTGTTGCCCCAGATGTGACATCCTAGATGGTCACTGGGAAGCATCAAATGGATGGAGAAGAAAACTCGAGAAAAGACAAATATTTCAAGTACATCAGGATTCAGGACATAGAATTTTGGCAAATACTAGTTACCTCTGATTTCAGGACTTTGGATTTCATAAAATGGAATCTTATATTATAATTATGTTGATCATATTCCTTTGCAAAAAAAGGTATATGCTGATCATGACACAAAGATTAGCCCAATACATGTTTGGACCACGTAGTATAATTTACTGAACTCGAGATGGCTAGTGGTAGCAATAACACTGATGATAGATAACAGGCAGCAAATACTATTACATAAATGAAGTGTTAATTGAACAAAGATTAACAACAAAGAGTGATATTTGGATGTTCAACAATTCAAGAAACCAGGTAAATTTAGTGATGGAAGGTACCTAGCAGGTAATAATTTCTTGCTGTCGAAACACTACACCCATCTCCTTACTGCTTTATTCCATGAGCCACACTGACTTTGCCTTCTAGTTCTTTTAAACTCACCATTAGAGGATGCATGCTGCTTCTGTCTGCCAACTGAATTTGTTTGAACTTTCGGGTTTATTCGAATCTCTTTTAGTGGGCTGATTGAGCGCAGCTGGCAGTCTGATGACTCTTTTTCAGTAAGAGATGATTTTTCGTCTGGTACTCTGCGGCTTCCTTTCGTTTGACAGTCTATTGGTGTTCCATCAACAACAACGTGTTCAAAAAGGTTTTTTCTTGGTGCGACTGGAGAGTCAGAATCTGATGATGATGAGCTAGTGCTGCTCATATCATACAGAATATTGTTCGACATCACCGGCAGATCAGAGCAGACTGGATTTAAAGTGATAGATGATGCCCTTTTAGCCCTCGATAATTCAACAACCTAAAATTATCACCAACAAAAGTGCATGATAAGTTAGCAATCCACCTGAACACAAATGACAAATGACAATGCCCATACAAAGTCACCAGGAGTGATTACCATCTGCTTCAGAGCTGCCATGTCTTTCTTTAATTTCGAAATAACCATATTCTTCCTTTTAAGAACTTCCTGCAATTCTGCAATCCTCTACAAGCAAACAAAACCAAGAAAGGTTAGTGTTAAAACTAGCATATTACCCACTGTGTTGAGTGTTGACAAACATAGAGATTGTATTTACCTTGGCATCAGCATTACTAGATACATGTGCTGCAGCTGCAGCCAGTTCCTTTATGGTTGCATCCTTCTCTTCACATTCCTTCTGAAGATTATATAATTGTTGATCTGCTGCTAGGGAACTTAGCTGCATGCAAAATACCAGTGTCACCACTCAACAGTTAAAGGGAGAAGCTGGGCCTTTAAACTTTGTTCAAAGAACCACTAGTAGCACGGAGAGAAAAAGAGATTTCAACAAGAACCACATGGTAACAAAATCAGAATTACACAGAAGCAAGACACTTTCATAATAGAAAAATCCATTTACCTGATTGTCACCATTTATCTGATTATCCACTGACGACACAACACTCCAACAGAAGTCTGAGAGGTCTGACATCCGGCGCTCTTCAGGATCCATAAGACATGTACTAGACCTATCAACTACATCACTCCTTGCATCATCTGTTTCATAGGGATCCTGCACAGAGCAGAGTTATCCACTGCAAGGGAGTGGAAGCGAGACAAAAACCTCATTGCGCATGTGATCTGTAAACAGGTTTCACCTTTGCTTTCTGAGGAGTCACAGCAGGGTCCTGCCTCACACAAACGCAGCATTTGGATCTCTCAGTTTCTCCAAGCTTCTTGATATCTGCTGATACAATATTTTCCTTTTGGGTGGAAATGTAAGTATCGCACTTGACGTACTGCTGCTGCAGGGAGTTCATCTCGTCGAACAGATCATCCAGCTTTTGCTGCATGCTCTGCAACACCTCATCCTGCACATCAAAAGCATTCGCGGAGTTGCCACCAAATATCCAGTCAAGAAAATACTATAAAAAGAAACAATTCAACCAAGGCAAGGTCGATGAGATCAGTAGAGGCAAACCCTAAGATGAATCGACCGTTGGAGCTGCTCGATGCGGCGGGCGGCGTGGGAGCGCGAGGATGCCGCGGCGACGGTGGCGACGAGGAGTACGCGGTGGAGCGGGTTGAACAGCTCCCACGCCACCGCCTCATCCGGAGAGAGTCTCGGCGCAGCCGTAGCCGTGGAGGTCGCCTCCTCCGCGCCGACGAGGCGGCCCTGGAGGGAGACCCACGCGTGGCGCCGCGGCGCCGCCGGTTTGCGGAAGCGGCTCGTGAGGGCGCAGCGGCTACGAGAGTAGGGCGATGGCGTGGACATGGACACACGTGAGGGCGGTGGGTCAGTGGGCGGGGTCGCCTCGCCGGCGGCGACCATGGTGACGACTGAAGAGAATGCAGAGGGTTTGGAAATTAGGAATTGGGGATTTTTGAGCGTTTGGGCGGGGGCTTTTCAACTTTTCTTTATTTTAGCCGTTTGAATTTATTTCACGAAGTCTCCCGATTTTATCTTGTTCATACAGAAAACTGTGCCCGCGGCCCACTCGAGCATTGCACCCATCGGGCCCAGTAACTGAATCACTTCTATTTCTGCGGCTTCCAGCCCACCTCATAAATGAATCTAGCGATTGGATCACTGTCCATCGCCTGGCCTGTATCGAGCGCATCACGCATACGCACAGTGCTCGCAATGGAGCCCTCGCACGCGCCCACCGCGGCGGACGCCGGCGCCGGCGTGGAGCCCGACGGCGATTCCTACCGCATCCGACCGCTCGAGGTGGGAGACCTCTCGAGGGGATTCTGCGAGCTCCTCGCTCAGCTCTCCCCATCCCCGCCCCTCACCGCGGACGCCTTCCGCACGCGCTTCGCGGAGCTTGCGGCGCTGGGCGCCGACCACCTCGTCCTCGTAGCGGAGGACGCCACCACGCGCCGTCTAGCCGGAGCGGGATCGGTGCTGGTGGAGCGCAAGTTCATCCGGCGCTGCGGCCTCGTGGGCCACGTGGAGGACGTTGTCGTGGATGCCGCCGCGAGAGGAGCGGGGCTCGGGGAGCGACTCGTGCGGCGCCTCGTGGAGCACGCGAAGGAGAGGGGGTGCTACAAGGTCATACTCAACTGCACACTGGAGCTGAAGGGGTTCTACGCCAAGTGCGGGTTCGTGGAGAAGAACGTCCAGATGGGGCTCTACTTCTGAAGTTCTGATGTAGGTTTCACCTTCTCCGACCGCTTCCTGTTTATGTTGTCTTCAGTAGATTCATGGATTGACGAGATGTGGAATTTTCCTATTTATGTTGTCTTCAATGGATTCGTGCATGGATGAATTGTGATGGGAAGATCCGTGTTTTGAACCATTTCTCTGAACAACTGTTGTTGCCTGTGTGAGGCTGTGAGCACTGAGCCAGGTTGTTTGTAATCCATTGCGCCATTGTGTCTAGATAATTATGGTGTCATGGTGATATCTAACGCTGACTTGTTTATTCAATTATAATGAAATGTGAAATGATATCAGAAGTTACTGCAGATCCCCTACTAGGCTTGTAAAAATGATTTCCACGAGTAAAAGGTGACCCTGCTGAATAACACTTCGATTGCGTTTAGTAGAAGGAAGACCAGGAAAAGCGAATTAAGATAACTATGTTTTTCATGCGTTTGACTTCGGAGCTGCCAATGTGAGGCAAAGGCTACTGCTGTGATTTGCCACCTTCCTGCTGTGAATCATTTGAGCATGATGAAACTTCTATGTACAGCAAGTAGTGTTTTTTTGGTGAGATCAGTACCACTAATTGACAAGATTCATTTTGGGTGTGAGCAGAAATTTTTCACATAAATAGGGACAATTAATCGTTTAGTGTCACACATTGGTTTGTGTTTACTTCTTCATTCAAGATATTTACTTTTGTTCATGATAGCAAAATAGAGTCTCTTCAATGACGAATAATGCTAATGTCCTCTTTAAGATTGATTTTGCAATTCTTCAGCGGAACTGTGTGTCCATCTTCTTTATAGAGGGACTTTCTGTGATAGGCAGTACGTTTAATTTAGTGGTATGCAATATATTGTTTAATTATATCTTAGCTTGGATGTTTTTGCAGGGAAATTCAGCTTTATTCTAGATAATCATGCATTATTATATTTTGATGGCTTGTAGTTCATTCATCCACACGAATTTTATCTATGCATTTTTATGGATTACTCATAAAGAGTATCTCGAACCTCTATAACCTTTATGGATGCTTGTATTTGAAAATTGAAAGACCTTTTTTTCTCATTCGAGTGTAGCCATTTTAACTTTTGTCCCTTATGCGCTCGATGTCTCCTTTTTCTCCTGCATTCTATCTGTGAATATGATGTGTTTCATGACTCGGAACTGTTTGTTTTTATCTGTAGTGACTTCTTTGAATTCATGCACAACAATATCAGTATTTAGTTATCCTTCCAACTGAGGTAGATATTCTTCATGTCATGACGAAAATGGCTATTTTCTGTCTGCTAGGTAGCAAATTTGGAAAATCATAGTGTTGGGTTTCATTTCTAGCTGACCCCAGCTTGCTTGGCACAAAGGCTTAGTTGTTGTTGTTGTGTTGTTGTATAGTGGTGGGTGAATATTCTTTGGTTGACTCGCATTGTGCTCCACCAGCGGGTAGTGGGTAGGACAAGTTGAGAGGTTTCCTTCCGAAAGGTATTGTAGATGATGCATGGATCTTGCATGAAGATCTTATAGCTCTAACGGGAAATGGTAGTGGATCCCTGAATCAGCTTGTGTTGGACTGCTTATTTGGCCTTCTTTCACTCTTACCTAGTTCTCTTCTAGGTTTACCGAATTTGATGGATCAGTTTTGTTTTGCCACGAGTACTATCACCTGGTATACCCATATTGCTGACTAAGCTATATAAACCTTTCTTAGGACTAAAGAGTTATATTGTAAGCGTTGGTCTTTCAAATCTTTTAATGGCAGCTTTGATTGTTTGTTCTCATGTTAAAGTATAGAACTCTCAGGTTTTTTCTTACAGTGGTCGATCTTTTTCTGTTCATTGCATTATGAAAGATGGTCTCTTTGGCTCTGTCATGATGTAGCTGCAAGTACTGTGTTGCGCAGCATCAAGGTAGATATATCTTTCAGATATTCTGCTAACGGCCTGAAACCTTTCCACATGCAGGATCCCCGCGGTGGAATACTAGGGAAATTATTGGAGATTTTGCCGGCACCGCATCTGATTGAATCGCCCGGATCTGCTGCACTCTTCAGTGCGGCGTCACTGGACATGCCGTTCCATCCCAGATCTGTGCACGCCACAGTTCACTTTTTCCCAATCAAACCTGGCAGGCCTGTCGAATCTTCGTGTTTCCAGCTCCGATGTATCTGCTGTTTAAGTTGCCAGGACTAGTGCTTTGCTCTTTGTGTTGGAATCTCGTGGAAAAGACATTGTATCCCTGGAACGCTGGTGGTGTGTGGTGGTTGCAAGTGCAACTTTGCTGCCCAATGCTGCGGATGCAGAGATGAAGATGAGCCCCTATGCGCCAACTTTTACCTGGCCTCCACTGTTGCTGTTGCAGTGGTTCTCTTCATCATCCTGCCCACTAGTGGCACGCTCATGATTCCTCACCATTTTGTGCGTTTCAACTCTTTTGGATACGTGCTGTTTGTGTGCCCCGGACCAAACCTATCGAACTGAGGGCCACACTTTCGTAAGACTGGTAAGCCAAGTGGGAACCTTGTGCTAATGCTGGTTATGACAAACAGGCGTATGCCGCAGGGCCGTTCTTTATTTGGTGAGCCTTTGCTGCTCATGTCGAGCAGCCTGTCAATGGCGAATCATCTGATCGCGGCTCGACAATGGGAACCAGACCTCTTGTGATGCTTGAAATGCCGGTAAAGACACCCGGCAGTGGCAGGGCGTGCATGGTAGGGATGCTTTTGAATGCCGGTAAGACGGAATTGGGGTGGTGCCGTTGCTGCGTCCAACGGTGACGTACTGACGTCCACTGTGGAGTGCCCGACGCGTGCGCTGCCGTCGCCGGAAGCCAACCCGGCCGGAAACCGGGGAAACAATGACGCGGCAACCAAAGCGCATTCGGCCTCCAACGCGGCACCGAAAGCCGGAGCAGGAAGTGGTGCCGCGCGTCCGTCGTCTCGTCTGCAGCTCATTGGATCGCGCGCGGAGAGCGCTGACCCGGACCCCCCGCACGGCCGTTGTCCTGCAGCCGCGTGCTCCGGGCACTTATTTGCGCAGGCGCGCACTAAATTGGCGGGCTTACCACCACCACGGTGGCTGGCTCGCGCGCACCGGGCGAGCAGGAGGAGGGGCGCGGGGCTCGGCTCGCCGGACGGCCCCGCTTTTTTGGCAGAGGTCACGTCATGATCGCCCATGCAGGTCGCTGGTGTGCTCGCGAGTGGAGTCACGTGCCGCGATCGAAGTGGAGACTGGAGCGAGCGCTGTTGCATTCCGGCGCCGTGGCTCTGCGTTGGACCGGCCGGTTTGGAGCTGACGTTGGGTGCGCACGCAGGACTGCAGGAGCGTGAGGGCCTGCTCCCTTTCGGTCGAGGGAAACGGCGGTCCGTGACGGTGTAAGACAATTCTCAGTGGTATACTGAGTAAAGCATACTAGATACACTGTTTCGCAGTGTAATTTAGAGTACGTACTATAAAAGTTAAAGGAGAATAGTATATAGAGTATGTTTTAGAGTATGCTGATGCGCATGATCTAAAGCTACGTGGCGACGTCCGTTGAAAAAAAAAAGTCGATAAATCCGTGGCCACGGCGAGACGAGGAAACGAATGGGCTCTAATGTCGTGATCCGGGTCCCGGGATGATGTGCCAAGATGGGAGTTAAGAGTTTAGAAAAGGATATAAAAGAACATGAAAAAGATCTGGGGTCCGGTCTGCGAGAAGAAACCGTTAGGCGCGTGGCGGCCAATCTGCGCTCACGTCGCGCACACACACACCCGTCTCTCTCAAACATGGCAACACGCCAGCTCAGCTCTGCTATTTATACCTTCTCGTCCGGGGCACCACTATTTTTTTCTCGGACTTCGCTATTCGCACTACCTGACAGGACAATCGAGTGCGTCCATCAACAGCCGGGCAATGAATCCATCTTCCATCATCATCGTCATCCATGTGAAGACGGGGGAAGCCGCCGCCACGCAACGGCGAGCCCCCGGTTTCGCTGCAGCAGCGCGAGGAGGAGACAGCGACAACCGAACACACAAAGGCAATTCGGTCTAGTCCACCTTCGTCGTTCACTGAACCTGCAGTCTGCGTCCAGGTCCGCGCAAAACAGAAATTTCTAATAAACTAATCTATTTCGTAGGCAATTCGTTGCAGCAGTTGAGCAGAGCACTTGAGAAACATACGACGTGGCGAAACCTAGGCCATGTAGTTACGATTAAGCAATGACTACTGTATTAGCAACTTGGCTGCAACCAAAGAATAAGGAGCAGGAGAGCTTCACTTTATTTTATTGTTTTCGGCGGATGAGGTAAGAGGACGACGACCTGGCTGGCTTCCTGGCTGGTGTTAAATAAAGGTACATACTTACCGGAAATGGCGATCCACGGACAAGCCCATAAGGGCGCATGCATGCATCCAGGCAGACTGTTGTCTCCTGCCGCATGCATGAACGTGTAAAAAGGACTGAGAGACACGGCATGCACATTCATTTCCGATCAAATAATTTTTACCTTCATTATCTATAACGAGAACAAACTAATATACCCCACTAACATGTGGGGCCAGCGACTTTTCCGCGGGTACCTTGCTTGTTAATGACCTGCAGGTACAACACCAGATCTAGTTTTTCACCTCGTGATGATCGATCGATGCTGACGGGTACGTGCACAGGACACTTCAACTGCTTATACCAGAAAAACGAAAGAAATCGGTGCTTGCAGCATGCTTCTCCCGGCCTTGCGGCCATGGCGCATCGCCGTGCACCGTGAAAGTAGTAGTAGGGGTTAGCAGGTGAACTGGTTCTGCCTCTTGCTGACCGAGCAGGTGCAGTTTGCGCGGCTGTCGTTTAACTCCTGAAAAATAACAGGAAATAAACCGTCTGATTTCGAATTTGAAAAAAAATGACGAATTAGAATAATAGCCTATGGTTCTGGAGGATAGGGCTAATCAAAGTTACCCCTGCCCTCGACCAGACGGCAGATCTTGGATCATTTATGGTAGCTCAGGACAAGTCTAGCAACTACTCGTGCATAAAGTTACTGTCAAATCTCGGTTGAAAAGAACGATTCGGATGAGTGTGTGAGCGCGTGCGTTACCTTGACCTGCTTCTGCAGATCCTTGATGTAGTCGACGGCCAGGTCCAACATGTCGGCCGTGTTGGTTTGCTGCAAAGCAATGGACAACCAAAACTTAACGTCAGCCCAAACGAAAAGTGATCTTGCACTGTTCTATCGATCGATCGATCAATCGACCTTGGAGTTTGGGTTTGGTTCGGTTACCTTTTCCATGTTGGGCACCAGCTCTTGCAGCTTCCGTATGCGCTCGCTGATCCGCGTCCTCCTCACCTGTGTGGCGGCGGCGCAATCAGATTTTTTGGACACGATAACGACATGGTCACGTGAGCGCAGGGGAGGAGGAGGGAGTACCCGCTCGGCGATGCTGCGGGGGTGGGTGGCGCACCCGCGCTTGGCGCGGATCTTGCAGGGGACAGCGTCCTGGAACTGCAGGAAGTTCTCGATCGCCGCCATGTCCGCAGAGGTCTTGCCGTTGCCGTTGCCGCCGACGCCGCTGGGAAGGCTGAGCTGCGGCGCCAGGTGGTGCCCGTTCGGCACCGGCGGCGGCGCGTGGGCGGGGTCGCGGGGCCGTTTAGCGCCGGGCAGGTGGCTCTGGTCCGGAGACGCGTCGTTCCAGCCGGACGGCGCCCCGCCGTCCATCAGGTACCCGGCGGCACCATGGATGCCGCTGTAGCTGCGCGCCGTGGTGCCGGCCTCGGGGCTGCTGCCGCCGAGCTCCTCGCTCGCCATCTCCGAGATGTGCGACATCACGGAGCCCTGCCTGGACGAGTAGCTCAGCTGTCCCTTGAGCCGCGCGTGGTCGCCGCCGTTCCTGAACCCGCCGGCCATGCCCGCCCGGAGCATGTTGCCGTATCCTACAAGCGGCGGCGCAACAATTGCGGCTCTCGATCAGTTCCGGAAATGGAAAGTTGGCTAGCAGCTCATGATTGGTTTTGCTACTACTTCGAGGACCAAGAATCAGGAGGAAGCGCCAAATACCGTTGTCCATGTTCAGAAGGTTGAGGAAGCCGGCGGGGGAGCTGCTCTGCCGGAGAAGGCCGTTTCCGGAGCCAACAGCGGCGGCAGCGGTGTGCTCCGTTCCGCTGGAGCCGAGGGTGCGGTAGAAGCCGTCCATGGCAGCCACCTGCTGCTGCTGCGACTGGTACATGAGCTGCTGCTGATGCTGCTGTGAGGCTATGGACGCGGGGTCCCCGAGGAAGTGCGCGGCCGCGGAGGGGCGGGGAGGCTTGCAGTTGGCCCCGATCTCGGCGTGGTGGCCGGCGAGGAACCGCGCGAGGGCCGCGTCCCCGGCGTGGTCAGGGCGGTGCCCCGCGGCGCCGCCTTCCGCCGCGTGGACGCCATCCGCGCACACCTCGCCGAGCAGATTGCTCGGCGCCGACCTGTACCGCAGCAGGCCCGGGGAACTCATCTGCGGCGGCGTCCGTGTTCCGGTGGCGGGGTGTGGCTGGACGTCTGGCGGATTGAGGTCCTTGGACACCGTCGAGCTGTACATCACCCGCCTCCCCCTCCCCAATCAAACACACCCCTCACTCGCAAAAAGCTAACCAAAATCAACACGAGCAGTTGAGCACGACATTTCGCTGAGGATATGGAGGGCTGTGAAATGCGCGCGGAACAAAGCGAGAGGAGGAAGAAAGGAAGGATCAAAGCGATAAATGGTGCGACGGGGACCGTGTAGATAAGAGGAGCTCGCGAACTGAGCTGTGTTGACTGTAGCGTGTTTAACATGTGGGAGTGAGAGCAGCTCGCCGCTATTTATAATGGCGGAAGTTAATGGAAGGAGGCGAGGTGCCCTCGTGTGGTTGGGGCCTTGGGGTTGGGGGCGCTCGATCGTCGATGCGGCCATGCCATGCCATGCGGGAAGGGGAAGGAACCTTTTGCCGCCCCGCCATGAGTATCACCGATTCGCCGTGACGCCGTGCTCTTTTTGTTTTTTGCTGCATATTTTCTCTGTTCCAGTGTAGTCTTTAATTTTAGTGTTTATTATCAGTTTTTACCTTTTTTAACACGGAATATTCATTTCACTTTCGATGTGGAATGGAGATCATGTGTTTTTACATCACTTAGATGCGCAATGGGGGAGCCATCTCTCCTCAACACTCCTAATAGAGCAGAAAACGACATTATTTATCCTCCCTAAAGAACTGAATATGGTTCAAATGGTTTGAGTGACACTTCTTTTCAAAAGAATTTGAATAAACCTTTCTAAAATTTCGTAAGCACCCAACATAGGGAATTTCCGTTAAATTTGCACCGCAATTTATTTCGTAAGCACCCAACATAGGGAATTTCCGTTAAATTTGGACCGCAATTTTCTCCTAGCGTAACACAACGGCCCAGGCCCAAGCAAACATTGTGTGTGAGCGAGGCTGCGCGATCTGCCTCCGCTCCGCGTAGCATCCCGGCTGCGGCGCCCATCATCTTCCTCTGCTTCACTGACACCTGAAAAAAAATTCTCCTTTGCGCGATTCAGTTTCAGACGTGGATCATCAGTGAAACATAGGGATCTATCTACGTGAAAAACAACCCTGAGAATAAGGCTCGGCATAGAGCGTCTGTAATGTCGTTGCCATGTGCCCAAGGGGATTTGCATGTCCCTATAGTTTTTGTTTAAACCACAGATCTTTACCTGGTTCTAATAACCAACTCTGTATTGTACACAACAAAAGAGATATTCCCTCCTTCCTAAATTAATTGTCGTTTCGGACAAGAAATCTAGTTCATTTTGAGCTAAAAATCTTATCCAAAACGACAATTAATTTGGAAAGGAGTGAGTAGGACCTAGCCTAACTAGTAGTAGCAGTATACATGTATCCTAGCTACTGTCATCATCTTCTTCGATGTGGGAAAGCAAGTTCTGATCACAGTTCGATTCCATCTTGAGGAGGGAACCAACCGGCCGAGACGGACATCCTTCTCTCGCCGGCGGCGCGTGTGAACCATGTGGCTCCACATCTGCGGCCGGCAGGTCCAATCCTCCTATACTTTTCTCCCATGCACGGGAGATTTATTCTGTGCTAAGCTTGCGCTTCACACTATTCAGCATCCGGCGGATGAGAAAGGCAGAACGGAACAAGGAAAAAAGTTTGGTATCTATGGCCACCCGCCTTTTGGCGTCGATCCGACAAGAGACAAAACAGGAGCACCGATCTTTTGAGTTGAGGGCATAAAGTCCTACAGAAAGAGGGGAATAGGAGGTGATACGGTCTGGGCTTGACACCGGCCGGCGGGCAGAGCAGCAAACACAAGTGCCATGCATGCACCCAGAGAGATTGGTTGACCTTGCAATTTTATATGTACGTAGTCCCTTATAATTCAAAATATTTGTTACTCTCTCTGTCTCATAAACTTGTCGCTTTGTCGACAAGTTTATAAAGACGGAAGGAGTACCAATTAGTTCAAAAATAAATTGATCGATAATAAATATTTCAAACTAGAAGCGAGTATAAAGTTATATATGAATCACGGAGCACTTTCTGAGCCTCTATCCGTCTCGCACACTTACATATTTTCTTGTTCATTTCACAAACATATTTTCGTGTGCCAAGATAAAAACGGAACCACCCCACATTGACTGAAACTATCTAGGATGAACTGGAATATATGTACGGTCTATAACTTTTGAGGAATCTACCATTGGAAATAGGCACATCAAGAATCGCGTGCGGCAGATTAAAGTGATGAACCATATCCGAGGATGCTATTCCTCAAGAATCTCATGCCGTAAAACCAAACTCCCCTCCCGTCACTTAGTGTGTGCGTATAAATTATCAAGATAAGGATTTATTGATGGCATTAAGTATCTGAATCAAGGAGAGCGACCTCGTCCTGCATGGATGGATATATATGAAGGTCGCAGTGAAGATATTCTCAAGAGTTATCTGTTTTTTTTTTAAAAGAAAACTAGAATAAACTATCCCCTCTGCATGTCTGGACATACTGCTTCAGCGATGTCGTTGATGATTCAAAGAAATAAAAGATAAAAAATATGCATGACGATCTTTCGGAAAAAAATATGCATGACAAAATTTATTGTTATACTCCCTTTTCTATCAAAATATTTATCGCTAGGACAACCATAGGTAGTTTATTTTAATTTTTTTTGTTTGTCTGAAACGACAAATCATTTGATATAGGAGGAAGTATTTTTAGATCTGAGAATCAACCATATGAATCTTTTATCTTGTTATCACGCTAACAGCTTCCAAAATTGTGGTTAATATGTTCTCCTGATGATAATCTGCACAAACAAAGAACATTTGTAATTTTCAAAGGCGCTCATAGTGCTAGAACAAGGCAACGATGGGCCACCCATGGGTTATTTATTTAATCACCAGGCTAAACTCCCTTTCACATCTGCTTGTATAATTAGTATTATAGAGAGATCAATGCAGACAAATCATAAAATAAGAAAATACGTTTGGCATAATTCATTTATTTCTGGAATAGGAATACAATGTTCACATGCATGATTCCTCCCACTGGAAATACCAGCAATGATGCTTAGAATCATTTTGGTCACACGTAATACACGAACAACTTTGCATTATTATATGGGGGCAGTTTGTATATGCCTGCGTACTAACATTCGTAGATATAGTCCCCTGAGAATAATCTAGTGGATGATGATAGCAATTGCAAAATTTTGTGTCCCCAGAAGATGCTGTAGAACTATGCTTCTTTCACTACCTCCATCGCGTCATATTTTTCTTCCTGGCGGATAACCCTCCCACTCTTACCATCGTGTACTGGCAGGTCTGCAGTAGTATTGAGAGTCAGCAACTCAGCATAATGCACCAGACTCTGTTCGACATCCCGTAGATGAGATCGAATATGAACTAGCCGGTACCAAGAGCATGTACAGTATAACTTACGATATTAATCAATTCCCTAGTTACTTACAAAGAGCATTAATTCAGGTGTTCTGTACTCAAGTGCTCTGTATTAAGTACATGTATTCAAGTGCTCTGTATAGACGGTCCCTTCTCTTAGCACGCTGATCTCCATCTCTTTTCTAGCTCTGCCACTGCTATCTTAGCAGTTTATGGCCAAACACAAACATGTCGAGTGGGGTGAACTCATGTAGAATTCCTACGGAGTTCTTAGCCTCCGAACACGGCGAACACAAGCATTCCCTTCGTCCTGGACCGAATTCATCGATAAACAAGGTAAGTAGCAGACACCATATCCAGTTTTTATCGGCCCTTGAATGCTCCAGGTGGTGCCCATTCTGACCGCCGTGCAGATGCGCGAGACGAACGCAGTAATTAAGGTCGATTTTTCGCTCTAGATGACCGTAGATCTGCTGCATCAATGCATGGTGGCACCGCAGATCTCAGCCTAGGATAAACCTCGGCATCGTTCTTCATTAGTGCAGATGTCAGGATAAGCCTCGATATTTAGATAGCTTTTTGACTTTCTCCAGGGATGCAATGAACATCGGGATCCCATTTTACTTTACCCTGCGCGTGCGGTAGACCTGAATCCATCGTCCGTTCTATACCCGACCTTGTCCTCAATAAAATACAGTAACCTTTTGTCACGTATCAGCGAAAAAATTTACAAATAATATTTGTGAGAGAAATTAAAATTAGCTAAAGTTCAGCACCTGAGGTTCGAACAGAACAAGGGAAGCAGCGATAGTCCTTGACCTGATCCAAAATAAACCACCCTTCCAGACCGTTTTCAGTATTCGCTTCTCTCGAGACCAGCCTAGTTACCCACGACAAAGCCCAGTACTGTTACCCACGATTAAGCCCAGCCCAGTTCCTGCTGCAGTCTCCCCAGTGCCCATCGGCCGCTCCCGCAGCCTCGCCTCGTTACCTCGCAAGCGAGCATCAGATCGACGACCTCTCTCCTCCCATCTCCAAGCGCACTCAACCGGGCCCGATGCGGGCGATCTCGTCGGCGGCAGGTGGGATGCTGAGGGCGCGGCTGCGCGGGGCAGCGCGCACCCGCGGCGGCGGCGGCGGCGGCGAGGGGGCCGGGCGCTGGACGACGCCGGGGCACGAGGCGCAGCCCAAGGGGTACCTCTTCAGCCGGCCGCCGCCGCCGCCCGGCGAGGCGCGCAAATGGGAGGACTGGGAGTTACCCTGCTACGTCACCTCCTTCCTCACCATCGTCATCCTCGGCGTCGGGCTCAACGCCAAGCCCGACCTCACCATCGAGACCTGGGCGCACCAGAAGGCGCTCGAGCGCCTCCAGCAGCAGGAACTCGCCGCCGCAGACGCCCAGGCCGAGTGATGCCCGCGCGGCTCAGGTCATCTCGAACCCTGGACTGCTGATTTGCTCCCAATAATGATCTGTATGCCCAGTCCCGAGCTTCTGATGTGGATGGGGCGCGGGCTGAACACTATGCTGTTGTTCCTGTTTCACTTTCGAATTTTACCCGATGATGATGGTGAATGCCCTAAACATTTCGAAATGTTTAACAGTTGTATTATCCTATTCATACTTTGGCTGTACTACATGAGCGTACTTAGAATTGTATCTGTCTTTCTCTCTTCCACAGATGACTGGTTGCAAATTTTTCTAATTGTGTTTGACACTATCCTCTATCCAGCACAAATCATGTATAATTCAGCTCTAAGGATATCGAATGAAGATAATGCATTATGTGTTATTTTAGTAAATTTGTTGGATCCTGGTCCTGGGTTAGTCATGTAGAAGATACATAATAAAAAATTTAGGGGTTTATGTTACTGCATATTAGCTTCTATAATAATGAAACTCACATCCTAACAAAAAGGAGCAAGTTTAGTCAATGGGAGCTAAGTGTTGTTGTTTGACCAATCGTGTGACAAATCTTGTGCTAGAACTCTAGAATGAAATAGTTATGTTGTGCACTTAGATTGATGATCCTTTGAAATTTGTCATTGGATTGCTAAAGTATTTAAAATATGGTTTACGTAACATTCATTTGTTTGATAGAATGGAGTTTCCTTTGATGCATGTTCCAACTGGTTTTATCATTTTGTCAAGCACAGCTTTAATATGTTCGTACACTGTACCAAGGGCATGCTATGAACTACTATCTTTAGTGCTTTAAGCTAATTTTCACAATCTCAACATATTTTGGCTGATCAGCTTAATAGCTTACCACAATTTTATTGGGATTTGTTTAGCATGCTTACTTGTATGCATAGGAGACATGTTTCATTTCCTGGAAAATTAGTGCAGGGGGCGCTATTGCCATCACTTAATTTCTTCCAGTAGAATTTAGAAACATGAAAACAGATAGATAGGATTTTATATAGGAGAAATTACTGCTTTAGGTGGTTCATCTTCCATGACTTGAAGATAAACAGAGCGAGCATGAAAGGGCATAAGTGAAATGGTTGTCGTGGCTAAGATGATATTGAGTCAGTGACAGTTAGGGGCAGGAAACAACAACAACAACAACAACAACAACAATCAAGCCTTTGTCCCAAACAAGTTGGGGTCGGCTAGAAATGAAACCCAACAATTTTTGAAGAGAAGAAAAGTTTAAATTGATGGTAACTCTTCGCACAAGGGTTAATATCCTTGATATGAAGAGAATCAGGGCTCGGTGGCATAGGGGATGCATATGCTGATATGCATTTTTGAGGCAAGTGACCACTATTTAGTTAGAATACTAGAAAATCAGCTCCTGCACGTAGTTATAACAAGTGTTGCATTGTGCTAGGAAGAATACCAGAAAAATAAGCTTCTGGCATTGTTGAAAACTACTCAAGGATTCTTTGCCATGAAGGGAGCTTGTAGGATTTGTATGTAATGATATCACAGTATATGCAACTCTGCTTCAGGATGTGGATTTAGTGATTAGGAAGTATGGATGAAAGTTTGCTTTACTAATCTGTGTGTATGATCTAGACATGCTGGTGTAGGCCTAACTAATCTGCATGCAAGAGGCTATGAGCTGCAACTTCGATGCTGAGATATGCATGTGTTTTGCAGCTGAAGTGTGCCACGTCTTGTACTTTTGTTGACTGGGTACCCAAGATTAGAGTTATTTACAGCAAGCTTCAACAGTTATGCTTGCTGTTGTAATGTGATTGTCTTGAGCGGTGTTTAATCACTAGTGTCACCTTTTCCGTGAGAATTCTACAGTCATGCGCACATGCTGCCTTGACCAAATGGTGGATGGCAGCTGTCTAGAAAATCATCTGCTTATTGAGACTGGCCATATGATGCAGTACTGATGCTTCTCTGTCATGCTTTATTTGTAATTTCCAGTTTTGCTACTCAGAAGCATGAATGCGTGATGTAAAAATAAGCTCCTCATCTTTTAACTTCCATGCCTTGCAGCTAAAAACATGCTTATTAAGTATATTTGAACAGCTCTAGTAGTTTTGTAAAGGATATTACTTTGCTTTGGCTTCTAGAATCCAAGGCATGTGTTGTTGTTTGCCTGTTGCTGATAGTAAACTTGGTATGTGTGAGTGTTGAACCGTAGATAGCACCTCTGCTGAAAATTCTGTCACATTCTGTAGCTTTTTTCCAGAAACCTTTTTGCTTTCTGCTTCTTTTTGTTTCTTCTAATTGTACTCTGTTTCTGTTATGTTTATATACCCGGTACGATTCTATCATTACTCTGTATTTGCACCTGAATGCAACATACAATTGACCCATCATGAAAGATTTACATAACTAAGTGGTATTTCTCATATATATATATATATAATAAAGCTGGTAGATGAATTTCAGTACTGCAGGGTATGAAATGAATTCCTCAAAAACGAATCAGGAAGAAAAATGTAGGTGCCGTATTGATTCTCCTGAACTCTGCTTCTCATTAAGCAAAACAGATTTATTTTGATTGTTAGGGACTGAAAACGCGTACACAGGCTTATTTGTTTTCTTTCCAATATTAGAGTTTGAGCAGCTATTCTAGCTCTGAACCCGAGCCTGAGTCTGGACCGCATCCTAATTTGACTGCTCCAAACATCAACCTCCTTAGGATAGGCTTACCTTGTTCATTACTGCATCTGTGTAAGACCTTTTGGTGGACAGGAGGTATACACAGTCTTCATACATGAAATGGACAAATTCCAGATTCATAGTTGCATTACTTATAGCTTCCTTATTCGTAGACAAAGCGGATTCAAAATTGTCTTTCTTTTCAAGGACCACTTGTATCTATGCGCTTCAGATTATTAGCATGGAGTTTGCCACCTGCCGTAGCTTCAGATTATCCGCTTCATACGAGTACAGATGTTCAACTTTTGCGTAGATCCAAAGCTACTGCTTGTCATTCTCGCGCTTTTGAAACGGCATCGAGTTGTGCCCGTTATGTTTTTGACTTTACTGGCGCGCATCTGCTTATAAAGGTGGCGGCTGTCAGTAATTTATCATTCAACATCATGGTAGTTTATTCTAAAAGCGCTGCGCCTCGGTTCAGTTGTGGCGCAGGCATCACTTGCCCTGATGATGGCTCTCCAGATGCTTCACTAGCCGCCGTAGATCTGTTACAGTAACAAGCTTTTGTGGTGGTCCGGCGTGTTGGTTGTGCAGTGCAGATGCAGAAACAGTGGCCGATGGCTGGCAACGCAAAGCTGTCATTGCTCGCCAACCACCTTCCATTCCCTGGTGAACAATCCTTTTCCGTAGCTTGTTATTATGTACCCCACTGGGCCCTGGAGGCATGAATGATGAACTGCGGATCATCTGTGTAGTAAACTAATCATGTCCTAATAGCAATATCCGTCGGGATCTAAGCCAACTCAAGTGGTGACGAGTTCACAGTGCTAATCAACTTATCAAGAACAAGGAAGGTGTGAATTGGACATACCTTAGATGGACAAACCTGCGTTGCAGAGAAGACCGATAATGAGAAGAGGCGGCGGCGCTGCAAATCCCCGGCGAGGCCCCGACGTCGGAAGACGAAGGTGTCGGTGAAGCTCTTCCCTTCGTTTTTATGCCCTTATGATCTGACCTCAGGTGGAGTGTAATTATGATTAACTAACCTCTATTAGTTATGCCTTAATCTCCTCTTTTATAGTTGGCACAACACGAAAAGAGACCCACCACGTGGAAGTGAGAGACGCCCGCGATCAGGGCATTGGAAGATAGTTGAACCGGTCATAGGACTAGTTCGACGGGAGATCAACTCCAACAATCTGCTCGTATACTTTGAATTGAATTGTTTTAACGTGACTTTTTTAAGACGCGTGGTCATTCAGTGAAGCGAGGCAGCACAGACGCAGGCTGGTGTCGGCAGCATGTCCATGTTGAGAGGAGTCGCCGTCTGTGCACGTCATCAGGCCTGCCTTTGGCCCGAATTTCCCTGTCCGTTAGCTGCAACTGTCGCAGCAAATGTTTGAATCCAACAAAGCTCATGCTGTAGCCCACCCTCCGTCCGATCGGAGTTCGGTACGATCATCTACAAGTCTCGCTTCCAAAAACATTCCGTTTCCACCACCCCTCAAGTCTACGGCAGGCACCTGCGTCTCTTCCCCTTTTCTCAAATAAGAAAATTAAAAAATTATTATCTGACACGTGGGACCGCTGGGCGACGGTCGAAGACAAGGCCAACTGGACTCTAGTGACCAGCCCCTTGTTACCAGCTGGATTATGCTCTGGCCTGGCCACCACCGTCCGTGCGAGACGCGTGATTCTTCAGCCGGACGCCAGGCGGTGGCGTTCCGTACGTTTGCAAGCAGTCGCTCTTGCTCATCATGTTGGTATGTGGAGTAGTACTGACGATCCCTATAATCCCGAGCTAATTTCCAAAAGGACTGGAGCAAAGACACGGCGTGACTCCACCATGGCATGTAGTGAATGATCCAATTTTTCTCTCTACAACAGTAACTAGCTAGGACGAGAGTATTAGGCTGGCTAAGAACTCCCTCGGACACCAGTGGAAGAGACAAATTGCGTACATGCTCCTCCGTCCAGAACGATTTGGAGAAGTCGGGCTCAGAGATTGTTGGTAGATCTACGTTTTGGTGGCTGTTGCTGCTGGACTGGAGAGGTCATATAACGACCGATATGGAACCATACAAAATGCAAGCTGACAAACGGATAAACGAGGGGAGACCATCCGCCGGCGCTTTTTTGCTACGGCGTAAGCGTAATGTAATGTAAATGCTCACAGGAGAATCGTGACGATTTTTTTATCGTGGCCAAAGGTCTCTGCCAAATCCCTGGATGGTTCAGTCAGCTACGGCGTGCTAGAGCTCACGAGCTAGTCACGGACCGCACGTGGTACTGGATGCAAATACTAGCTGTTCAGTGTAGGACGAGACTATTCGGCACGGGCTTGTACGGTACCTCTACGAAGCTACTCTCGGCTGTATACCGGCCCTGTAGGGCCCTTGCAGCAGTTGGCGTCAGAGATGAGACGCGATGTGACGTGTCGACGGCGAGCTGAAAAGAGTCCGGCACCGCCCCCACGCCCGGCTCGGCGCAGGCCGCTCCGGCGAGCGACTTTGAAAAACTGCCTAATCAGGTTTTAGTACAGAAAATTTTGTGGCCAGGATTAAGCCGTCTAATCCGATTATTCCCTGACGTCGATGGTTACCTGGAAGCCAGCGGTGGCGTTGCCACCACCGACAGCCTCTGTGTCCCTTGTCGGTCACCCGCGACAGGATACGAGTTGCGGATCCCGAGTGCGCTCACCGCTCTTCCAAGTCTGAACACACGCTTTCCTACCTTGTAATGCTCTGTTTTTTTTAAAAAAAAATACCCCCCATTTTTGTCGCTTTGTAATTCATTTTGAATTACAAAATGACAAACTTCGTTTAGTTAAAAATTAGAATAGACACGTTCTTTCTTTTCCGAAGGGATCCGGATGACGCTTTTGTAAGCGAACTTGGCTTTAGTTCAGCTTTTGCTACTGCTACACTCACCGTGCGGTAAGCAGATTGGGTGGCCTCGAAATGCACGTTGATATAAACCGAGCGGCAACGGCCTACACGCCCACGCGGTGGCACTGCCTGCCTGACTTGCCGCCGCCCGCCGCCGTGTAGAAGCGGCCGCCGCACCAGCCAAGTGGCCAAGTCTGCGGTGGACGTGTCTCGTCCCCTCCCGCGCCGACCGCCGCGGGCGCCCCTCAGCCGTACTACCAACATTCCCTCGGGAACCGCCGCCCGGCCGGCTCCCATCCGGCGGCATTAAAGCCCGCGGCCCCGCTGCAAAATAAGACCTGACTGAAAAGGGTCTCTGCTCAGCCTTGGTTTCGCTTCACCTCCCGCGTCCGTCGCCGGAATTCGAACCGGCGCGGCAACCGGTGAGATCCTGCGCTGATTTCCCCCCTCGCCGTTTCGGTTCCCTCGTAATCCATCCATCCATCTATCCATCCACACCCACCCGCCCTGAATGCTGATCCTGTGTGTGGGGATTGGTGCGGATGCTAGCATCTGTAGACTGAATTTTGGTCCATTGGTGGCTGCCTTCAATTCCCACGTTTTATTTTGTTAGACGTCTGATAGTTCCAGTCCCGTTGTCTTCCTTGAAATTTTTGGTGCACAATACTCAGGCTATTTGTGGCGGCAACAGAAGATTACAAGTAGAAATCGAACTACTGCACTTCCGTGTTTAGTTGCTTCCCCTGGTCACTGGTAATTTTGAGCAATGTCTATCTATATCTTGTTGGTTCTTTCTGGAATGAAGTATTGACTCACGCTCCAGTTTACTTTCATCAGATCGTTATTACCTTTGCCGTATCGGTAGCTTGTCAGATCTCTCTGTTCTCCATTTAGTATGGCGCAGCTTTTATGTCTGGGGCTCTTTCGTCTCCCGGGGACCTCATTCTCGAATGCAATCCAGGGGCATGGTGGTCCAAGATCAGCTAGAGCCCCACGGCCATGTGCCTCCTACCTACCTCCTGCCTAAGAGAATTACTTACTAATCCTGGAAGCATATTATCTGAACCAGATTCTCTTGTTTAGTTGTTAGAGCATTTAATTTTTTCTTATGGTGTTTCTTAGCATAGAATATTTGCTTAGCTGTTCGGTCGTTCAGGATTCCTACAGCTCAGCTACTGATTTGTTGTCCTATCGCTTGTTTTGTGAGGTGAACATCTGCTTCAAACTGCTAATCTGGACTAAATGTATCATGAATGACTGACATGCCCTATATTCAATCCAAATTTAAGCTGCGTTTTCTTTGACTTGGGGTTGCAGAGGATTGATCTGTTTTGCAATCTTAATTTTTTATTGGATTTCTTATTGGAATCTGAATCTCTTTACTTATAAAGTGGATATTTTCTTAGTATCATGGTCAGTACTCAGTAACGGACCATTATGGTCTATTGTGGATTTCTTACTGGAAGTTGCATTTTAAAAGTTAAACTGTAGAATACATTACCTATTAGCACTGAACATGGTATGCCCCTTTTTATTACCGCTAGTACCAGTAGATATTTATGTGCTGGTAGTTTTTTTCCTGTTGCTAGAACTTTTCTTGTGTTGCTAATTTTGTTGATGGTCTGCCCAGGTATCAAAATTTTAGTACATTATAAGGGATACAAAAATGGGTGCCAAAGAGAACGGAGAAGAGAGGGTTAATCATTCAAATGATGTTGAAAAAGATAGTAAGCAAGGAAAAGAAGCTGAATCAGACTATGAACCAGCCAGGGATTCTCTTTCATCTCAAGGAGAAGCTACAAGTAACGAGGATATGAAAGTGAAAAGAATCTCAAGGGTTCCAAAGAAGCTAGCAAAGAAAGAGTCGAAGGAAAACAGCCCACGACCAGCTCGAGGCTATTCTAATCGTCAAATACACACTAAGCTGCAATATGTACCATCAAACAATTCTCGGAACAATTCTCCAAAATCAAACAAGGTGGCTTATGGTGCCAAAATCGCTGAGGTGAGAAAGCAAGAGATTGTGAAAGTTCCTTATTGTTCATCATCTGAGGCATCTGAGGAAACAGATGATAAAACTATTGAAGATAGACCCTCAGATGATAAAGCTGTTGAGGATAGACCCTCAGATGATAAAGATAAAGCCATCGAGGCCAGGACCAAGGATGACAATGTCATTGAGGACATATCTAAGGATGATAAGCCTGCTGAAGTTATAACCACTGCTGATTATGCCATTGAAGACATAACTAAGGATGATAAGTCCGTTGAAAGTATAGCCATTGATGATAAAGCCATTGAGGGCAAAGTGACAGATGATGAGGTCACTGAAGGCAGAGAGACTGATGATAAAGCAATTGAAGAGCCGAAGGAAATTGATGTATTGGATCAAGCCCCAACATGTGATCAGAGCACTGGCACTGATGATGAAATAGCTGATGCTGAAGAAAGCATAGTCAATGATGGTAAACTAGATTCCTACAGAAAGAATGAAGAACTAGATTCAAGAATTGAGAAGCTGGAGCAGGAGCTACGTGAAGTTGCTGCACTTGAGGTTTCACTCTATTCCATTGTGCCAGAGCATGGTTCTTCATTGCATAAGTTTCATACCCCAGCGCGTCGTCTCTCTAGATTATATATTCATGCATCAAAGTTCTGGTCCTCAGATCAGAAAGCTTCAGTTGCAAAAAACTCTGTTTCTGGTCTTGTGCTTGTTGCAAAATCTTGTGGCAATGATGTTCCAAGGTAAATTTGGACTACGGTGTACCTTTTATTTCTTCTTATGACCATCCTCATCAACTCCTTTGAATTAAGATTTAAGGATTATCCAATTTTTCCTTCAAATTAACATTTAAGGATTATCCATTTTTTCTGCAGGCTGACATTCTGGTTATCGAACACTGTTGTCCTAAGAGAGATCATCACACAGACCTTTGGAATTTCACGACAATCAAGCCCAATTATGAAGGTTTTCAGCACAAAAAATATTGCAAAGAGTGACAGGAATTTTTCTACAATGGGATGGAAAAGTAACTCCAACGGCAAGCATGTCAGAAAAAATATCATGCAGATGCCAGATGATTGGCGTGAAACTGGCACACTCTTGGCTGCGTTAGAGAAGATTGAATCTTGGATCTTTTCTCGGATTGTCGAGTCTGTGTGGTGGCAGGTACAAGTCAATTTATTACTATATTTATATTTTCACTTTTAAGGAATCTTAGTATGGCTTTGCTTCTTTATAACAGAGGCGTGCAAACTATTGTCGAATATTCATATTCTCAATTTTCTGATTGATTTTTTTGTTTTCCTAGGCAATGACACCCCACATGCAAACTCCAGTTGAAGATCTTTCAACTCCAAAGATTGGGAGGTTGTTACAACCTACTTTGGGTGATGAGAAACATGGGATTTTTTCTATTGATCTCTGGAATAGCGCATTTTGCGATGCCTTCAACAGAATCTGTCCTCTTCGTGCTGGAGGCCATGAGTGTGGATGTTTACCTGTATTGGCGAAACTGGTACGCTTTGAGATGGACATTTTTGTTGTTTGAACATAATAATATTTTTCTTATTTGAAAATAATTAAATTGTATTGTGATGTCTGCTCATGAACTGTTCTGTTATTATCAGGTGATGGAGCACTGTGTAGACCGTTTAGATGTGGCTATGTTCAATGCCATCCTCCGAGAATCAGCGAATGAGATGCCGTCTGATCCTATATCTGACCCGATCGTTGATTCAAGTGTTTTGCCAATTCCAGCTGGCAACTTAAGCTTTGGATCAGGCGCACAACTAAAGAACTCTGTACGTTCCTAAGCTGCAAATACTTACATCCTTAGGATAAAACCACTTTACTATTTATGCTTGCAGTTGTGACGAACAAATCAGTATGTCCTTGCAAACACAAGTGGTCATTGTTTTCACTTTTTCTTTTTCCTTAGCTGTTTTGTGGGCCATAATCGGATGTTTCTTCCTACTTGTACAAAGACATACAGCTACCCTGTGTGTCAAAAAAATAATTGATGAAATGCTTCTGTAGGTTGGGAATTGGTCCAGATGGTTGACAGATATGTTTGGCATGGATTCCGCTGAAAATGAAAAGGATGGTCATGATGTTGATGACAGAAGGGATCTTGCTGAATCAAGTTGTTTTAGGCTACTCAATGAGTTGAGTGATCTTCTAATGCTTCCTAAAGACATGCTTCTTGAAAAATCTATAAGGAAAGAGGTAAGTGTTCACATGCCGTTCCTCTCTCACTTCCATGTCCTAATAACTTGTATGCTGCTTAAATATTTCCACATTCGTGCATATATGCTCCAGTTAACAATGTGAAACTCCTGTGCTTTGTTAGGTCTGTCCTTCTATTGGCCTTCCACTAGTTACAAGAATACTCTGCAACTTCACACCTGACGAGTTCTGCCCTGATGCTGTTCCTGGCATGGTTCTGGAGGAGCTTAATTCTGAGGTATGGTTTTGTCTTTTGCTAAGAGGAGTTAACCTCATGATGTGGCGCTGTAAAGGCTAAAAAACATCTTTCCTACAATAGGAAACTGATAATGAACAAATGTCGTGCAGAGCTTGCTGGAACGCTTCACAGACAAAGATAAGATCAGTACGTTCCCAGTCATTGCCGCCCCTGTTGTGTACTGCCCTCCTTCGGTCGAAGACGTCGCATCGAAGGTTGCCGACACTGGTTGCGGCAAAGCGGAGTTGGACGGGAGGGCGTCCATGGTCCAGAGAAGCGGGTATGCCAGCGACGACGACCTGGACGACCTCGACTCCCCTCTGGCATCCCTATACGACAAGAGCGCCCCGCCCTCGCCGCGCAACGGCGTCGCGCATTTCAGCACTCGTCAAGGCGACACCTCCATCTCCATGGTGAATGCGAGATACGAGCTCCTGAGAGAAGTGTGGGCCGAACGTCGGTGATTGACCGAGCTGTGAAGCCTTTGATTTCTTGTTTGTATAAAATGTGAGATTACACCAAACAAACTGCTTGGCGACACCAAACGCTTAAAGGATTAGAGAAGTAGTAGTTGATGCTTCTAGTTTATGTCCATGAGAGTAATGTCTTGATGGCAAATGCTACACCTTTGTTCTTGTATATTCATTCATCTGTGACTGTAAGCGGTAAGCCTGCCTATTATTATTTTTAGCGTACAGGAAATTTGGAAACAGAAGAATCGCCCGTGTTTTCCACCGTGTAATAGTACTCTAATTTAGTGGATCGTTTTTTATTGTTATTATGTACTACTGGAATGGATGTGACGACGAAAGACGGGAATACTGGCAGACGTTGCCATCCAACCGATTTTTTTTTAATATACATATTTTAATCCAAATTTATATTAATAACCTTCGATTCAAATTTTTTTCAAATCTGACCCGCCGTCGTATGAGGTCCATACGACATGCGAATGTCGTATGAGGCCCATACGACATTCGAGGTGGCTCATGCCACGTGTGTCGGCTGGGCCGTCCAGCGGGGCCGAAACCGGCCACGGTGGCATGTCGTATGAGGCCCATACGACATGCACAGTACCGTCGTATGTGTCTCATACGACACATACGACATAAACAGTCAGTTTATTTATTCAATTAAAATAGAAGATGACTTGCAAAAAATATGAAACTTTGTAGATATGTCAAGCGAAACATGCAGAACACAATGGTATGGTCAGATGTTATTTTAAATTTTTTTTTTGAAAAATTTTTAAAATTCAGATTGGAATTTCGTTGAAATTTCCTGAACGTCTGAAATAAAATAGCAAAAGGGATTCAAAAATCTTGAAACTTTGCAGGGAGGCTATTTGGATTATTCCTCTGACATGTAGCAGTGCACTGTCGTATGTGTCTTTTACGAGATTCCCCTGACATGTACCAGTGCACTGTCGTATGTGTCTTTTACGAGATTCTCCTGACATGTACCAGTGAACTGTCGTATGTGTCTTTTACGAGATTCCCCTGACATGTACCAGTGCAATGTCGTATGTGTCTTTTACGAGATTCGCCTGACATGGTCCATAGACTTCCGTACACTTGGTCCATAGACCCATCCACGTTTGTCTATAAAAGGGTCCGCACCTCTTACATTTCGTATACGTTTAAAGTTAGTAGTAACACAATGGAAAACAGAGGTCGTGCAAGGAGAGGAGAAGGAATCATTAGGCCAGTGCCTCAGAACTACTTAGTTGGCGGTCCTTCGTGGTTCGATGAACCACTTGATGAATTCCCTCTATTAGGAAAAAGTGATTTTGGTGTGTTTAATCCTCTTCGTCCATATGATAGTACCAAAGAAGAATGGCCCAAGTGTCGTTGCGGCCTGGATTGTTTGGTGCAAATGATGGATGGAAAAGAGGATAGCGGTCGTCGATTCTTTCGTTGCCCTGTGGCTCGTGCAGTAAGTTCATATCGTTTTTGTGTACGTTCACGTTGTATTTCTTTTTGTTATGTTTACTTTAAATTTGTTTTTTGTAGTCTTATTTCGATGAAGATAACTGCGGATACACATTGTGGGTTGATCCAGTATCTATCAAGCCTATTCAAGATTACATAAAATATTTGCGAAATCGAAACCGAGAATTAGTAGGTCATATTGCGGATATGGAGTTAGAACAATTGGAGGATGATACTAGTCCTAAGTGCAACAATATGTCCTGTGAATGTCCTCACCACAAGTGAAAATGTACTAGTTACGAACTATGTTTCATTATTCCATCAAATGTATCGTTTAAATGTTCCTATGCCTTCAATTTCAATAAGATACTCGTTTGCTTCAGTTTTTTAAGTAACGCGTAGTATGTAATACTTCCTTTCCATGCGAAACACCATAGAAATAGAAACATAATGAAGTAATATAATAGAACATAAGTTTTGTACATCATAAGTCACACATATACGTCGTACATAACACTAACGTCTACCACGCTTGTCGGCCCTACGCGCAGCATTCACATGAGCCCGGTCATATGAAATGTCTGGTGGCGGTCTCCTCTGCCGTTGCGGACGGCCAGCCTGCTCCGGTGTCTGAAACTGCTGAGTCTGCTGAGTCGGAATGGGAGCACCGCCAACTGAGAACCATGAAGTGTATCGTACTGCACTATATCAACGAGGAAGTCCTCGAGCTGGAAAGGTGTCATCGGAGGAGTGTCGTGCTGCGTCTGTGAGTCGGACATCGTAGTCTCAAAGTCCGCTCTGTACGTACCTGCAATTATAGAATAATTATTAGTACAAACTGAAATTACGAAAATAAAAATGAATGAGAAAAATTATTCTACATCGTACCTGCGTCCGTCTGTGGGATATGCGGAGCCCCCCAAGCAGGTACCTGTGCCGAGGGATCCGTAAAGTGCTGACCCCAATCAGCCACCTGTGTCGACGTGCCTACGAAGTCCGAACCCCAAGCAGGCACCTGTGTCGACGTGCCTGCGAAGTCGGGACCAAGGACCTGTGTAGACGTCCCTGCAAAGGCTGTAACGTGTGGGGTCGTCGACGTAGGTACCTGCGTAGATGTGCCTGCGAAAACAATGTCAGTACAGTATTACTAATGTTTAAAAATACTTAATTTGATACGCATTTCGTACCTGCTGTGCTGCGACGCCTCGTGTGCTGTGCTGAAGGCAACGTAGTGTCTTGTACACAGGACTGTGTACAACAAGCCAACCGTAAGCTCTCCACCGCGTTGCTGTAGATGTTATGGAGCACGTGTACCATATCCGACGAAGTCATCGATATCCCCTGTCTCAAACGCTGAAGTTCTGCTGCGGACTGCTCAGCAATGAGACGGGCCCGATGCATCTTCACATTCATGAGAAGTAATCAGAGAAACAATTTAATTAAGTAATGTCTATACGTTAAAGTACACAAAGTAACTACAATATGAAAGCTCTTACCGCCATTGATGTAGCTTCATCTCTATGCCGCGGATATGTATCTACCACCCTGGGTACGTGCGGCTGTCGCTCCGCAGGAGTGTGTCCGAGAACTGCTCGGGTGCGAGGAAGAAACCACTGTAAGTACTCCTCGTACACCTCGTGTGAGAACGGTCGAGTCTCCTGCACGACGTCGACTAGTGCCTGGGACCACTGCAACAGCCACGGATGCATGCGCTCTGCCCACACTCCGGGCGTAGACGTACCCTTACGGCCGTACCTGCATGAGAAATGTGTACATTAAATTTGCACAACTAAATGAGTAAATAGAGATGGGATGAAGCACTTACGTATGTACTGAAGAAGGCACAACAGAATGTGGAATGACCGGGAAAGCCTGCTGTAAGCCAAACTGACGCAACACGCGGTGTGGTGCGTACTCCTCGACGAAGATGTTGTACACCAGAGCTTTCCTAGTGAGCCAGTAATCCGAGTCTCTGTAGCACAGCAATGCAAGCCCCCTCGGTGCTCGCTGTTCGCGCTCGTCCATACCGTACGGTGTCCATCGTACGTCCTCGTCGGCCTGTAACCGATCGAACTCTTTGCTGAATCCGGCGTACACCTTGTGCATTTGCTTGTTACCCCACTCACACTGCAAATCATATATGTTGTCAGTATAACATAAGCGTACAAATTGAATTAGCGTACAAATTGTCAGTGTAACTTAAAATATGTACGTACCGCACGGTGTACCCAAAAAGTACCCATAGTAGGGCCGTCATCCGGACGCTCACCGTACTCATCACCATCATACGGCTCTGGGACGACTTCAGGTCGTCCAATCATGAAGCGCTCGTAAACCCACAGCTGTAGGAGCAACGGACAACCCGTGAGGACAGCGTTGCTTGCTGCCTTAGTGCACGCGTCACAGAGTCCTCTATACGTGGCAGCGAGCACTGCTGACCCCCAACTGTACTGAGGCATGTCCTGTGGTGTGGACTCAGCTACAACTCTAGCAAACGGAATCAGATGTCTATCCACCGAGTCACCATGGCTGTTGGTGAACAGAATCGACCCAAACAACCACAACAAGTATGCCTCCAAGTATCTAGTGACCGTGTCATCATCTGCGTCTGGATGCATAGTACTCAACTGCAAGTAAAATAAATGGAATTTGTTAGTTTACTGCATGGTATGAAACATTTGAATTGAAAATAAGAAAGAATACCTCGTAGCAAGACAACCATCTCTTTGACGGACCGTGGTGCTGGTCGTCCTCAAGAGCAGGTACGGGATCAACATTAGCGACCCGTTGCACGTTCTGAAAACGTGCGACCATCTGCGCACGCCAGGTGGGTGTGTCCTCAGGTGCAGAAACAGCCGCACCTGCGAGAGGAAGACCCAACAGGAAAGACACGTCCTCCAACGTGACGGTCATCTCCCCACACGGTAAGTGAAACGTGTGCGTCTCCGGTCTCCAGCGATCAGTCAACACACTCAAGAGGGCTTTGTCGAAGCTGAAACGGTACTTGCGATCCTCCGGATCGAACGGTCTCCTCTCAACTAGCCGACATATGGGCAGCAGGCCTGCTGCACTCAACCTGATTACAAAACAAATCGGATGAGAACATGTTTTCATGTACATTGGACCATGAAGTATGAAAGAAAGAAGTACCTGGGAATCCATCTATCGTCTATTTTCCAGAATTTCATAGGAACCTGGGGACGAAGGACGGGCAACTCCTGACCTACGGAGACTCGGTAACCGCGGTGCGTCAAGTCAACTCGAGACGAAAGTAGCTCGGGACACTCTCGCTGTGGGCCGGCCATACCTACATTGTCAAGTACGGAAAAAATTATAACATGAAGTGCATTTTGAGCTAAAGTTAAATGACGTCAATAACATATTAACATACATAACATGAAGTTCATATGCATCTAACTGGAGTTCACATAACATCATAACATAATCCAAATACATAACACCGATACACTTAGTTCACTTAACATCGATAGAGTAAGTGCTACAAATACATAAAATACTTGACATCACATCGCATCGCCATCTCCATCCCTAAACGTAGTTGTCTTCCTAGCACGAGGACGCCGTCCACTCTGCGGATCCCCAGAAGGTCCAGCTTCAACCACATTTGGCTCTATGTTGGTAATGCATTTTTTGTACGTATGGCCAATTTGGTTGCATTTGCTGCATCTTCCTTGGAATCTTCCAAGTTCTGACTCGTCCATATCGTTTCTGATACGATGAGTTTGACGTCGACCTCTTTTCTGCTTCAACCGCGAGATGTCAGGTGCTCGCATAGCATCAAGCCCTAAATCCATGGTAAATGAGCTCAGATTACCAAATCCATATATCTCTACATTCCATGTACTGACAACAACACTTTTCTGAAAGTAGTATGAAACGTAATTGGTCACTGTCAGGTTAGTAAATGAGCAAGCTGCAATCACATGGGAACATGGTCCATGGAAGAGTTGTGGCTTCATGCATGTGCACGTGCAATCCTGCTGATGAAGTATGCACTGTTGAACAACTCTAACACGGTTAGCACCACGACGGTCCTTATCCCTACAAAGGATTTCAAACCTGTGCTCTGCGGTACCCATAGGTCTGACACGATGAAATCGGGCCTTTTCAATCTTCTTCTCCATGTATTTGCACAGGTATGGTGAATAAGCCAAATTCACATTATTCAGTGCTGAAATAGCAGTCGCATAACGTTGACGAAAATATTTGCATGTCCCATATAAAATGCCCTCAACAATAGCAACCAAAGGTAACCCTCTTAAACCGCGAATGACCCAGTTGTATATCTGCATTTCGTATCACTGCATTAGCATGATGAAATACATAACTTACACAACTAAAACACTTAGGAATGATGGATATTACCTCAACTAAATTAGTTGTCATGATACCATACCGAGCACCATTGGTGTCGTATAACAAGGATCACTTCTCTTTTGCTTCGCGCCGAATCCAATGAGAGAAGTTTCTGCGTGAAATGTCACGAGGATTGCTAGTGCTTGAAGACGCTTCTGCACTGCCAGAAGTCAATTCTTCGAGACGTTTCCAAAGAGCAATGAACTTACTCTCCTGATTTTGACTACACAACATCTTGAACAACCTAAATGTCTCATGCAATATCTTGATTGAATGTCTATCCAATAAGGTTGATGTCCCCGATCCGATGATCCAAATTTCAAATCAGATATTGCTTTAAGCAATCCAGCATGACGATCGTGTATGAGACAGACATCAGGACGTTCTTGAACTACAACCATCTTGACCCGACTAAGGAACCAATACCAGCTTTCAGTGTTCTCACTTTCCACAAATGCGAAGGCCACAGGCAACACCTGTTGGTTCCCATCAACTGCAATAGCAGTAAGAATTTGACCTTTATACTTTCCAGTTAAAAATGTACCATCAATGCAGAGTATTGGTCGACAATGTCTGAAAGCAGCAATACATTGGCCTAATGCAAAGAATGCACGGTGTAGATACAACTTCCCAGACACACTTCTATGCGGCATGTCCATAATGTCGTAAAAAGTACCAACATTTTTTTCCTGAATGGTCTGCAACAACTTTGGAAGGTTATCATAAGACGCTTCAAAAGTACCAAATCTTTGTTCAATCACTTTCTGTTTGTCCCTCCATGCTTTAGAGTAACTTATGGTGTACTTGAACTCTTCCTCAATAGTGGCTATTATTGATTTTGGTTCAAACTGTATGTTGTCCACTATACGGGCATACATATGATTTGCAATGAAATCTGAGGTCAAAGCACCGTTGCACTTCTCCAATTTCTACAACTGACGTGTGTGATAAACCATTTTTGAAACTTTCCAAAGCTTCATCCACTTCTCCTCGAAACCATGAACTCGAAAAGGACAAGTTGGGAACACACATTTCACATCATATAATTTTGGACTAGACTTGTAAACTGTAAATGATCTCTGCACAGACAAAGACCAATATTTTACTGCATCTTTCAAACCATCTTTGTCTTTAAAAATATCTCCTTGTGTTAACTGGTTCTCATGATATCCAGATAACCCAGAATATTTTTCTGCAGCTGCTAAATTACTCGGGATTGCATTGTTCCAGTCTGCAGGAATGATAATATCATTCTCATCATCAGAAGAGTCATCTTCAATAACATTTTCATATTCCATGTCCTCAATTCTAATTTGTTCAACTAAATCTTCGATGTGCTCTCCTTCATCAGCGACACCAAGTGGGTCTTCTTGCATCTGGTTCACTCCGCCTTCGACATCTACCTCAGTATCTTCCATATCGTCTGCTTCAGCTGAATCTTCAACTTCTTTCGTTTCTGCTTGCGCAAGAAACACTAGCGGTCAACCCCGCTCCACAACTATATCTACCCATTTCCTCCAATTCTGTGTCCCCTTAATAGGAACGAAATCCCAATAACATCCATCTCTTGCTCGATTAATCAATCCTTTCAGTTTCACTTGATATACTTGTTCATCAAGGTTTAACGTTTTAATCAGCCATTTCTCCAGACTACCAAATGACCTCTCATTTGGTCTTGCTACCCCCCTCACCAACGACGTCCAAGCAGACATATCAACCCCAGTTGACCCATAAACAAGCGTGCCTTCTCCGTAGAAAATACGAAACATTAATTTGTCCGACATTCCTACTGTATTCAATATAAACAAACGTATTATAATCTACTCTAACCAAATTAATTTGACTCTATAAAACGTATATATTTGCCACACATTTGTAACTACAGGAGCAATTTTACGCTCCTCTGTAATGTATGACAATATTTTATAAATACTAATAAAACATAATATAATATATATTACACATTTATAAACTGAAAAATCATATCAAAAACACGAGTACATTTTAATTATACGAACTATACATTAAGAAAACATGCTACAATAATGTACTCTACCGTAATCATGACATTCGCATGAATATTAACAAAATTCATATTAAACTATATGCATGAACCATATGAATTCATATAATATTGACAACAATCGCGTGCACAACGAGTAACAATATGCAATTATATTATATTGACAACAGTACACTATATGCATGAACAACGTGTACAAAAAATAAATACAATACACTATGTCGCGTGTGTTATCAACACTATACATTCATACAAACAAATATCATACTATAATACGCATTCATATTATATTGACAACAAAACAATCCAAATGTATGGTGGCAAAATCAATACCGAAGTCGCGAGGATCCAAGGACGACGGATCGGAGACGAAAAAGGCGAGAGCACCGAGCGTCGGCACGGCAAGGCGCCGTGCGGGAGCGGTGGAGGTCGCGGGCGGGGCGGGCTGGGAGCGAGGCAGGCGGCGGCGAGTGGGGAAAGAAGAGAAGCGCGCGGCTTTATAACTGGCAGACCGTCGTATGAGCCTCATACGACGGTTAGTCCGTGACCGCAAGTTGTATGAGGCTCATACGACGTTCGCTGCCGCCTCGTTTTCCGCGGCGACCGTTGGCCGCGTGGCAGCCACGTCGGACCGTCGTATGAGCCCCATACGACATTCATTACGTCGTATGGGACTCATACGACGGTGGGTCAGATCTGTAAATTTTTTAAATCGATGGTTATTAATAAAATTTTGGATTAAAAATCGTATATTAAAAAAAATTCCCATCCAACCTTCATTATTCTGCGCTTCCTTTTTCGTCCCCGGGGAATATTCTGTCCGCCCTCATGTCCTTGAGCATGGCATGCCAGATTCTCCTCACCGACAGTGTGTTCTTGTCAGGCGTCACTTGTGCGCGTGAGCTGTTTCCGCAACCTTCCTCCCGTCCAGCACCTACTACCAATCATTGGACATGATTTGTTCGTGTGCGGCAGCAATGTTAAACATCCAAGGCGGCGCGACGGTGAACGCCACCGACGTTCTACCGGCCATGATGGGGTGACCCCTCGACTGATCTCGAACCTCGACGTCGACGGGCATTGGCCCATCGTCCCCTTGAGAAATGACTAAACGAAAACGAAACCAGGCGTGGCCGTGTGTCGGTGCCGCGAATCGGACACAGCCGTACGTGTGCCTTCGTCGTCGGTGCGCGGAACAGCGATGCCTCTCCTGCTCCTGTCCGCACCCGTTGCGTCAGTCACGGTAGGACGGCGGCGGCGTGGTAGGTCTCGCGCGTCGGTCCGGTGGCTGGGTATGCAGCTCGGCTCGGCTCGGATGGGCAAAGACGACTAGAGACTAGACGAGAGAACCGCTCGTCCGCTCGGCAAAGACTTCCGATTGTCAGGTGATCCTGCCCTTGAATTTTTTTATTAATATACCTTTTAAAAATAATTTAATATAAATAACCTATGATTGAGAAAATTAAAAGTAACTCAGGTTTGTAAGTGCCTCATACGAAATGACGTAGACCATGTGTTTCATATGCGGCACATACGAATCTGACGTGGTATGTCACGCTGTCAATTGAATCCCGAGGCGGTGGAGCACTTTCCGAGACCGTGCGAATTTCCTATGTGCCTCATACGAAAGTCTCCAAGTGATGAGGCCCATAGAGAATTTCCTATGTGCCTTATACGAAATTCTCCGATCGATGAGGCCCATTGAGAATCTCATACGAAATTTCCTAGCGATGGGGCCCAACAGTATCGTCGAACGTGTCACAGATGAGGTATTGTGCACGTCCTACGTGGCACATACGAAATTCGTATATGTCCATTGGTTCCACCGTGACCAACATTTGTTCTACCGTAGCATGCAACATCTGATGTAGCACATACAAAATGGGCATTTCATATGAGTCACATACGAAATTCGAATTTCGTTTTACTCGTACGAAGTTAGGTCATTTTTGCCAATTCGTCATTCCGTGAGTTATTTATATTAAATTATTTTTTAAAAAGTATATTAACAAAAAATCTCCTCCCTTGGGCCCAACTGTAGCTAGGCACAAGGCCCACAGGTCCAGAAGCTGGGCGCAAGGGAGGAGTCCGAGTGGAAATCGAACTGGAGTATTGAGTCTGATCGGTTGTTCTAGATAAAGTCCACAAATCGAGTCCGAGTGGAAATCGAACTGGAGTATTGAGTCTGATCGGTTGTTCTAGACAAAGTCCACGGATCAGGACTCCTGGCCTGATACGGTTCTTATAATAGAGATAATATATTTTAATAGTCCCGTCCGATTGTTCCATACATACACTGAATAGTTTAATAGTAGACACGTAAGACATTATGACTCCTGTACTCAAGTTATAAAAAGGTGCTACCTGCAGCAGAATAAACCAATCCCATCAGAACAGATTTTGTCGACCATAATAAATGTGTGTTCCTCTGAAGACTGTTGAGCCAAGTCGCCTAAATAGAACTCGTCGAGTTCTATCTATTACCAAGTCGTCGAGATCATCTCTCCCTCTGTTCTGGCCACGCCCAGTTCTAGAACAGAGCCAGATCATTCCAAGAAGCCCGCTGCTACACATCATACTTTCCCATCTCTTCTCTGTTCACTGCCAGGAAGGTTCTGCAGTACTGTTCATCACCAGAACAGTACCCAGCAAGCTTCCGTGCACAAGAACAGAGGCTGAACAAGGTGTCCGGACATCGTATTTCCAACATTCATGGCATCAAAGCCGAATTTGACCTTAGGTAGAATTCAACAACATGTCGACGGAACCGAAGACCCCTCCAAGGAGCGGCAGCATCACCGGCGGCAAGATCATTACGACAATTCATCCATCGGTTCATGAGGTGAACACGAGAATCGGGTTCCCAATACTCAACAAGACCAACTACGCGGAGTGTGCCGTCATGATGAAGATCAAGCTGCGGGCGCGGCTGCTTTGGGAGACGGTGGAGAAAGGCAATGCAACCGAGCAAGAGGACATGATGGCGCTGGACATCCTGGTCAGCGTTGTCCTGTCGGAGATGATCACGATGATCGGGGAGAAGAAGACGGAAAGGAGGAATGGGACACGATTGCCCTCATGCGGGTCGAGGCCGACTGCGTGAAGAAGACGATGGTGCAACAACTTCGGCGTGAGTTCGAGGCCGCCGCGTTCAAGCATGGCGAGGGGATCGAGGACTTCTCCCTCCGGCTGAGTGGCATGGTGTCACGCCTTGCTTCGCTCGGGGAGCCGCTGGAGGAGTCGGTGGTCGTGCAGAAGCTCCTGCGAAGCGTTCCAGAACGCTTCCAACAGATCGTGGTGGCAATCACGACTTTGTTGGACGTGTGTAACACCCCAAATTTAACATACAAGCAAATTTGAGTTTAAAATAATTAAATTAAGTTTGGGTGTGAAAATTTTGGTGATTGAGTGTATGAATGTTTACTTTGAATTAAAATTTGATTTATAAAAGTTGCTAGCATTTTGGGTTTGAATTAAAATTTGAATCTAAAATTTGAATTAAAGAAAGGACAAATCAAATAAAAGGGAAAACCCTATGAGGCCAAAAGACCCCATTCTCCCCGAGGCCCCTTTTCCTTCCCAAATCCGTGGCCCACTCATTCACTCCCTCTGCGTGCCCGCCGGCCCACTCTTGCGCGCATTGGATCCCTTCTCCCTCTCACTGGGCGTCTGGGCCCCATGCGCCAGCCTCACGTTCTCTTCTTTCCCCTTCCTCACGGTGCCTTCCTCCCTCACCTTTTACTCCCTCCCGCGCTCTCCTCCGCCCCAGTCAAAAAGGCAAGCAACAAACTCTCAACCGAAGGCTCCATTGGATTCCCTCCTTTCACCCACTGCCATGCGGGCCCCACTTGCCAGCTTTCTCCTCCCCCTGCTCCTCTATCCCTTGTGCAGGTCACACAAATCGCGTGAGCACCCTCCTGATCTGTTCCCATCGAATTCCTCCTTCCATCTTCTTGTCGCGTACGTTGCTGCCGCTATAAAATGCGTCCCCAACCCTATCGTCCCCCTGGTCCCCGTTTCTGTTGCGCTGCACAGAGCCGTGCGCACACCGCTGCCCCACCATGGTGAGTCGCCACACCCATGAGAACCATACCTACCTCTCCCCTCCAGCTGCGCTAACCCACTCTCCTCCTCCGTTGGGTCACGGCGAGCTTGCTCCGGCCCTCCCCGTCGAGCAAATCAACGCGAGGAACCCTAGATCCGCCATGCCATGGTAAACATTGACGCCTCTCTCAACGTTCTCCCATTTCCATTCGTTCTCTCATTATCTAACTTTCCCACCTCTCTCTGCGGTGCCTAGAACGTGCCCCAGACACCAAGATGCGGAGAGATCACCGCCCATGGCCGTCCTCGGCGTGCTCCAACGAGGTATGGCCGCCATTCACTGTCGCCCTTCCATTTCTATCAAACCCACCGCGCGTTGACCCTTTGTATAAACTCCTCATAGTGCAAAGAAGCTCCCCGGCGAGGACTCATCGAGGAATCGCAGCTGCGACGCTGGCCTGACGATGACCATATATGTGCGCTGCCCTATGCCGTCACACAGCCCACTCCGACCACCCTCACGCACGCGTATTCACTCAGTGAGCTTCCCATGTTCGTCCTCTTTCATTTTCTTCTTTTCTCGGCGCGTTTAGTAGGCCATAGCATGGATCAGAGTGGCGCCGGCGAGCTCCGTGCGCCTCCCATGGCGCGCTGCCGTGGGTAGCCGCCGCCCTTGCCCAGGGATGAAGGAGCACAATACCCCTTTTCACCCCCAACCGTCGGATCTTGTGTGGGCGGCCCCGATTAGAAGAACGTACCCTTTCGCTTATATTAGATATTGGCAGTCCCTTTTGATCCAAAGGCTAGGAGCAGAACACGTATACACTTTAGTTGCTTTAAATCTATGGCGTTCAAGTTGAATCCGATGGCTCTCATTTAAGGCAGCATACCCCTTCGGCCATTTAGTGCATAACCCCCTGGTGCATTATGTTTAATCGCAGTCAGGCCCTGGTTTTCATAGAATAGACCCTGGACTCTCTGGTAATTACAGATTTTACTGCAAAATGATGAATTAACCCCTGTAGCATACTGGATTAATGATTTAAACCCCTGATCTCACTGGAATTCGCATAAAATCCCCTGGCCAGTTGAAAGCATCTAGGCCCCATGAGGTACGGTTTCGGTGATTAATGACAACCATTCGATATTACTAATGAATTTGTGAATGCAAGGTCCCAATAACACTCAATCGAATGAAATCAATATTACATTGGAGACCCATATAAAATCAACTAATGAGATCAAATCGAATCATACGAAGACAAGAAGTGAAAGCTCTAAATTGAAATCTCTCAATGCTTGAAGACTATCAAAACAACATTTCAAACAAGTGTCAAAGAGGTCGCAAGTTCAAATTCCAAAAGAACAACTCAAAACAACTCGAGGTCAACAAGTTGAACACACCGGATCATCCGACGTTCTATGAGTTGACTACATCGGTCGAGTTGGTTCAACTGAAGAAGAAGACCTCAGACAAATGCACTCACCGGATCATCCGATGTGAGTGGCTCAGTGACATCGGTCCATCATCACAGATTGCAATACCATTGGACCAAGTGAAGCACCAGATCATCTGATGTACAGACTTACATACATCGGTCGATCACTCCAGTAAGCTTCAAGATCAAGCAAAATTCTGGAGGAAGAGCCACCGGATCATCCGATGAGAAAACAGGTCAACATCGGTCTAACAACGGTCATATCTGACACAGTGACATCAGCTAATTTGGCTTTGACCGATGATAACTGAAGGGGAGGCTGGCTATTTATACCCCTTCAACCTGTCAAATCGACATGACTTGACGCCCAGACATACTCTACACATCCTAGAGCATTCAAGCAATAGAGCTACCACTTTCACATCATTTGTTCATCATTTGTACACCAAGAGATAGGCTAGAACTAGCTAGAGATAGTGCTTGGGTGCCTCCTTTCTTGGTGATTGGAGTCTCTAGTGAAGTGAGAGCCATAAGGTAGTGTCCCTTGGTGTGTGTAACTTCCGGAGCTTTCCAAGAGGATTGTGGAAGCCCGGAGGATTCCAAAGTGTACAAGGCTTGAGCTCCACCTTGCCAAGGTTGGCGAACGGAGAAGAATAGTGAAGACCCCCTTGTCTCGGTGACTTGGGAGTGGCAAAACCCGTCGGTGGGTGCCACAACGTGGATGTAGGGAGATCCTTGTGATCTTACCGAACCACGGGATAAACTCCGTGTCCCTTGAGCGTTTGCATCCTTCTCCCTTTTACATTTATGCAATCTTCATTCCGCAACCTTAATTTACATTGATTGCATATTTTAATCGCATAGGGAATTGGGCTTTAAGTTGTTAGTTTTTAATTGACATAAAATTTGAAAGAAAGCCCAATTCACCCCCCCTCTTGGGCGTTTCGATCCTTACAATTGGTATCAGAGCCTTGTTGCTCATTGGATCATTCTAGCCTCACCGCTAGAGAGCTTAAATGGCCAAGAATGGGGGTTCGGTTCCTATATTCGAGGGCAAGAACTTTGCCTATTGGAAAGCACGCATGCGTGCCTACCTAGAGGCTATTGCTCCCGAAGTTTGGGAAGCGACCCATGCGGGATTTGGAGATCTCAATTATGTTGGTGATCAACTAAAATGGGATGCTAGAGCTAGAAATTCCATCTATGAATGCATTAGTCAAGATGTATTCGCTAGAATTGCTAGTAAAGAAAAAGCTTGTGAAATTTGGGCATGCTTAATTGAAATTCATGAGGGTTCCTCTCGTGTTAAAGAACTTAAATATCACTTGCTTAAATCTAAATATGATGAATTTAAAATGTTTCCTCATGAAAATGTAAATGAAATGTTTTCTCGCTTAAATGTTCTCATTGAGGAAATAAATGCTCTTGACATTGCTTCTCTTGGCAAGGGACTTATCAACCGAAAGATCCTCATGCTCCTTCTCAAGCCAAAGTATAACATCATCAACTCAATGCTCCAAAAAGAATCACTTGATCACATTGAAGTTTCGGAGCTTATTGGGGAGATTCACGCTCATGAGATGAGTGTACTTGGGATGATGGAGGATTCATCTTCTACAAGGACAATTGCTCTCAAGGCTTTCAAGAAAACAAATTTCAAGAAAATGATCAAGCCTAGTTCAAGCAAATAAGAGCAAACATCAAGTGAAGATGATGATGATGAGCTTGCATCAATGATGAGGAAATTCTCTCGCTTGAATTCCAAGATTGCCAAAAAGGGATATACTTTTGATCCCAACAAGAGAGCCTTCCTCCCAAGAAAAGATGAAAACAAGACATGCTATAATTGTGGTGATCAAGGCCACATATCATATGATTGTCCAAGACCGGATAAGAGGAAGGACAACCACAGGGGAAAGCATCAAAAGCAAGAAGAAAGTGATGAAGATGAAGAAGAAGTCAAGCCCAAGTGCTCCTTTGGAAAGAAGAAATTTGACAAAGGCAAGAAGACCAAGCTCTTTCCAAAGAAAAGAAGAGGGCCTCAAAAAGTCTTCATGTGCGAGGCAAATGAGTGGATCACGGATGAAGAGTCAAGCGACGAAGAGAGTGAAGATGAAGAAAACTTGGCGGGGCTTGCCGTCGTCAACAAGGATAACTCACCTCTTCGTCCACCTCCCATGTGCCTCATGGCAAAAGGTAACATTGAGGTATGTGACGACTCTAGTGATGATGAGCTTTCCCCCGATGAATTAACTTCATTGATAAATGAATACCACACCATCATTAAAAGGGAAAATAGCAAAGTCAAGGCTCTTGAACAAGCTCATGCTAAACTTGAGAATACTAACCTCAATTTGCTTGACAAGTATGAAAGCATACTTAAGAAGCATGACACGCTCAAATCTCACGTCAAGCAAGTTGAGGAAGAAAAGGCTCAAATCAAGCTTGATCATCATGAGCTTAACTTAGCACACCAAACACTCTTGGAAGAGCACAACATGGTTAAAACAAGAACATCAAGTACTTAGCCTTGCTCATGAAGTTCTTGATCAAGAATTAAAAACTATGAAGAAAGAAACCCTTAATGATGAGATTACGCCTCATGCCACTAACCTTTTGCACAAGTCTTTGCCCATGAAAGAAAATGCTAGGGAGAAGGACTTAATGGAAGAGATTAAGAGTCTCCGCACTAGTGTGGCAAGACTATCAAAAGGAGAAGTCAAGCACAAGGAGATCCTCTTCCAACAAGCAAAGGCCTTCAACAAGAGAGGACTTGGATCCTTCCCGGTACCTAACAAAGGAAAGGTACCCTCGCCAGAGCTCAAAACAAGCTTCATCAAGGAAGTTGGTTCCTATTGCCAACATTGCGAGGTTACCAGTCATCATACAAGGGAGTGCCCTCTTCCTAACCGACCTTCTCCAAAATTGCCTACTAACTACACATCTACCTTTGATAATCACTACTATCTATTGAGTAAAGTAGGTGGCAAGGTGAAGGCAAGGTTCATCGGCAAAAACATTAAGTGCATGAAGGGGAAGCTCCCCAAGCAACTTTGGGTCCCAAAAGCACTTGTATCACACATACAAGGACCTAAGTTGGCTTGGGTGCCTAAACTCAAAAACTAACTTCATGTGTGTAGGTGAACTACAAAGCCGGAGGAAAACATTGGGTACTCGATAGCGGGTGCACTCAACATATGACCGGCAATAATGGTATGTTCACCACCATAGAGAACCCCGACAATCATGAACAAGTCACCTTTGGTGACAACTCAAAGGGGAAGGTAATTGGTTTAGGTAAAATTACTATTTCGCATGATTTGTCCATTTCTATTGTACTATATGTTAAGTCACTTAGTTTCAATTTACTTTCAATAGCACAACTATGTGATCTTGGACTAACGTGCACCTTTGACAAGGATGGTGTTGTAGTAACTAGTGAATCAAGCAAAGAACTAATCTTCAAAGGTTTTCGGCATGGACATCTTTACTTGGTGGACTTCTCCAACAAGGATGCTAGCTTGACCACTTGTCTTTTCACTAAGACGAGCTTGGGTTGGCTATGGCATCGACGCTTTGCTCACATTGGGATGAGCAAGCTCAAGAAGTCGTTCAAGCTTGGGATGGTGACCGGCGTGAAAGATGTCACATTTGAGAAGAACAAGCTTTGTAGCGCTTGTCAAGCCGGGAAGCAAGTTGCTTCACACCACCCGATAAAGACAATGGTGTCAACCTCCAAGCCGCTTGAACTACTCCACATGGACCTTTTCGGACCGTCCACATATCAAAGTCTTGGTGGTAACTTCTATTGTCTTGTTATCGTTGACAATTATTCTCGATATGCTTGGACATTGTTTCTAGGTGACAAGGGTGAAACTCCTGAAGTCTTCAAGACCTTTGCTAAACGTGCTCAAAGGGAATTTCAACTTCCCATCATCAAGGTCTGGAGTGACAACGGCACCGAGTTCAAGAACTACGATATTGGGGAGTGGTGTGATCGTGAAGGCGTGAAGCACGAGTTTTTGGCCACATACACCCCTCAAAAAAATGGTGTCGTTGAGAGGAAGAACAAGACTCTCATCACCCTTGCTAGAGCAATGCTTGATGACTATGGCACGTCGGAGAAGTTTTGGGCCGAAGCAATCAACACGGCGTGCCATGCCGCTAATAGGGTCTATCTTCATCGACTACTTCAAAAGACCCCATATGAGCTCCTCATTGGGAGAAAGCCCAACATCTCCTACTTCCGAGTCTTTGGGTGCAAATGCTACATCTACCGCAAGAAAAGGCTCGGTAAGTTTGAAAGAAGGTGTGATGTTGGTATCTTTCTTGGTTATGCGTCAAACTAAAAAGCATATCGAGTATTCAACCAAACCTCCGGGTTAGTTGAAGAAAGTTGTGATGTCGAGTTTGATGAGACTAATGGCTCCCAAGAGGAGAGTTTTGGTCATGATGATATAGATGATGAGCCTCTACGAGAAGCCATGAAAACATGACCATTGGAGACATCAAGCCCGAAGTTGAGGAGAGCCATGATCAAGGGGGAGCATCAAGTTCCAACATCAACACCTCCATGACGCCTCAAGTTGATGATGAAGAAGAAAAAGATGATCCATTGCCAATGCAAGATTCACAAGCCACACAACATCATCAACAAGAAGAAGAAATCCAAGATCAAGTCCAACCACAAGACGAGCAAGATGTTTCACCACCGCCAAGTGCTTCACAAACACTTATGAGGCATGGACGCATCTCCAAGGCGCATCCGATTGATCAAATCATCGGAAGTCCGTCACGGGGAGTAAGTACTCGTTCTCGCCATGTCGCTTCGTTTTGTGAGCACTACTCGTTTGTTTCGTGTGTAGAACCCACTCATATAGAGGAAGCACTCCAAGCACTCGTTTTGCTTCTGTAACACCCTAAATTTTCGCATCATGCATTGCATACATAGTCATGCATTAAACACTAGTAGAATAAAAGAAAATAAATAAAACATATGCGTATACAAATACGTGTGGCAAAAGAAGGAAAGAAAACAATATTTATAGGCCAAAACTTGTAATAGGGAATAAGAATAAAAAAAAAAGAATAATATAAATATATATAAATAATATATATATAACAAAATAAAAAAAAGTATAATAGAAAAAAAAATATATAACATTAATAATATATATTATAAGAATAATAGAAAAAAAAATAATAAATAAATAAAATATAAGTAATAAAATATATTATAATATATATATATAAAAGAATAAAAAAAAAAGAAAAAAAAAAGCAAGGAGCCGCCCGGCGGCCAGGCCAGCGCCCAGCCGGCCGAGCCGGCACCGCGCCCCGAGGCCACGCCCGCACGCGCGAGCGAGCGCGCCCGCCCGGGGGCCCCACGCCGCTGCCGCCCCCTGACCCGCGCCGCCTGCCGAAGCGCAGCGCGCGCTGCGCCGCTCGGCCGGGCCCCGCCTGCGCCCCCTGACGCGCTGTGCCCGCCTGCCCGCCTGGCCGCCTGCCAGCGCTGGGCCCCGCCCCGACTGACGCTCCCGCCCAGGGCGACGCGCGCCCGCGCGCGCGTACGGTCACGCGCCCTGCCTCGGTTTCTCCCGCCCCCCGACGCGATTTTTTTCCCTACGCGCGCGGTCTCCCGCCCTCTCCCGCGCCGTAACGCCCCGTTTTTCCCGGATACGAGTCTATCCCTTTAACCGCTTCCGATTTTACCGGTGACATACCCTAGCTACGCCCCTATAAATAGGACCCAGGCCTAGGCCCTTTTTCCCCACGAACCAGCAGCCGCCAGCAAGGAGGAAAAGTCGCCAGACCCAGCCGCCGTTTCCAGGGAAGAAAGGCGACGGGAACAGAGAAAACAGAGGCGCCCAGGGAAGAAAAAAAAAAGAGAAAAAGAAGGGGAAGAAGAGGGAGAAAAAGAGGAGGACACCGCCGTTCGCCGGAGATCGTCGCCGACATCGCGCCGCCGCTGTCGCGCCGCCGAAGGACTGCTGCACCATCTTTTTCGTCTACGCGTCACACTTATTCCGCGACCGTCACGCCGTCAGATCTACGGTAGGGTCCGTTCCCGATGCGAATTTTTGCGACCGTATTGAATCTAGTAGGCGTAAATTAAATTTAATTGCACCATGAATTCATTTTCAGCAGCATTAATCCACCCTAAAAAACCCCGTGAACCCTTATGAACACGTATGACTAGTTGCATCTAATTAATAAACGACCGTAGTAAATTAATTATTAAATTGTGCATGCATACATGTCATTGCATGTTGATTATTTTGTATGCATTATGTTGAATTGTATATGTTTTCTTGTATGTATGATCACGCGTAGAGGAACGTGCTCAAGAGGTCGTGTACGAGGATTTTCAGAGTCAAGACTTCGAAGCGCTTGAGCAACCCTATCCGCCGGAGCAAGGCAAGTGTCCTTGAAGCATATTGATCCTATTTTAAATTAAATGTTTTGTTTGCGAACTTGCATGCTTGTGTCAAATTGATGGGAATCCTATGGTAGGAAGTTTACTAGTTTTGTTTGACCACCCTTGTCACCTGGAATTATGGTAGAGAGTCGGGAAGGGTTTTTACCTTTTCGCTTCGCTTAATTAATTGGGATGGTAAACATCACTACACATTTAATTATGCATCAATGATATTCTGGTTAATGTGAACTGGTCAATACGATGGGTGATCTAAGCGAGCATGGTTATGTGGATGGGTTGGTCGTTATGGTGGTTTGCTTGCCTTAGATCTAAGGACCGGTTCATGCGAGAATATGCCAGGTCAACAGTGCCACCACAAGGCCAAGTATGGGTGCGGCGTAGCTGAATAATTAGGAGCGCTGCTAGTATTGTATGGACCATTGGATGGCGCGGGGAATGGGAGTCGAGGAGGACTGCCCTGGGATCCGCATGGCACACGAGGGGACCCGTGGGTGGGAGAATAGAGGTTCAAGCCTGCCGGTGAAACCTTAGTGGGCCCGTACATACTAGTAGTCCCTTTTGAAAGGCTATTTTGTGATCTCTTGGCCACACACCTACGGAAGTGTGAGATGGCACAATGGAGGTTTATTAGTCATCGAAAGGTGATAAAATCACAAACATGTGGGTAAAGTGGTACAACCTCTGCAGAGTGTTTAAAAACTATCATGATAGCCGTGCTCCCGGTTATGAGCGCCTGGATGACCTACATGATTAGAGTTGGAAATTGGGATTTGGGATGGTTATGGTTTGGTGATGGTTGTGGTCATGGTTATGGAATTGAGTTATGGTAATTGGACATGGATAATGGTAATGTTGGTAATAATTGGATATTGTTTATACTTTGTTAATATGATGGGATTTATTTCACATAGACATAGTATAATGCTTTTCAAATGTTTTACTGTACTTTTCAGCACTTAGCCATTATTATTGTCGTCATTTGAATTAGCCACATGTCATACTTTCCACACTTGCTGAGTACGACATGTACTCACTCTTGCAATCCCCCCCCAACAGCTACTGGAGACAATTGGGAGTACCCTGAGGATCACGAGGAGTACTAGGTTGCGTACCGCCGTCAATTGCCTGTGGATTGGAGTCGTGCTGTTTAGTTTATTTTCCGCTGCAATTATTTAGAGTTATATTATTCGTGAACTATTGGATTATTGTAATAAAGTACTTATTTATTAGTTAAGACGTGGTTAAATTCTGTTTATCATTTGTGAATCATTCGTGTATGTGTGTTGAACATCCTGGGCACACATATGCGTTACGCTTGGTTCATATTCGGAACCGGGTGTCACAAATTGGTATCAGAGCCGCGTTGACCGTAGGACGCAAGCCTAGGTAGAATGGACACTCTAGAACACTTAGGAACACCCTTCTAATATGCTATTTTCGAAAATTTTTGCTGCTGTTTTGTTTCCTTTATTTTCGGCCGCAAAAAGTATTGATCGCTGCTGCGTTTTTGATAAAAAAAAATTTCAGAAGTGAGCAATGTTAAGTGTTGCTGTTTTGCTGTATAAATTTTCGCGAAAACAGTGTGTTTTGCTGCTATTATGTGTGGGTAAAATTATTGTGTTGGTTGCTGTGATTTTTCTCTTTATTTTTCGTTCTTTTGGAACCGCTGCATCGCTCTTTGTCCGCCGTTTAGCTGCTGAAATTTTCAGATTTGTTTTTCATTATTTTTCTAATGTATTCTGTTTCTTGTAGATGGCCCGCACCAAGACAACCCCCCGTAAGTCGACCGGTGGACTCGTGCCCCCGCGTAGGTTGGCTAGTCGCTCCCCGGCCGTCGACCCCCGTCACCCCGTGGTGATCCGTTCTGACGGCAGAGCCGCAGGACAGTTGCGACACCGTCTCCGTGCCCTACTCCGTGAGGCTGGCTACCGCCACCACAGTCTCTCGCTCTCCTACCACACCACTGGAGTGCAGCGCCCCGGCAGGAAGGAGTGGAGCTGCAAAATTTATATCTACTACGGTGACGAGTTGGTGAAGACCCACAGCAGCCCTGCTTGGAGGAGCTCCCGCCGATCTGCAGAGCAGGATGCTAGCTGGGAAGCAGCCACTTTCTGGAGCCACGCCCGCCGTTTCCGTCTGGAGGACACGGTTCACGCCTTCGTCCCGCAGCGTCCCAGTGGCACTGCGCGCTTCGTCTCCAGACACGTGGAGGGACCCCTGGACCTCCCGCAGTCTCGTCAGACTGTTGGCGACGTGACCCAGCTGAGTGCCCGACTTCAGCGGGCGCAGCAGGAAATCCAGGATGGACGCGACCTCGCCCAGCGCCACGAGGCGATAATCAGGAGGTATCGTCGGATCACCGACGAGGACCCGGACGACTACGCGTCCGACACCCCGATGTGGACCCCGGACTCTCCAGACCGTCGCAACGGTCAGCGTGAGTCATCCTCTGAGGAGTCCTCTGACGAGGAACCTTCCAGTGTGGCGTCTACCGCACCACCGCCGCCTGCTGCCTCACCACCCCAGGACCCACAGGACCCCGAGGACCCCGACGACGACGAGGACCCGGATGAGTTCCCGCTCGACGACGACTAGTCCTCGACCTATGCCACGACTCAAGGATAGGCACACCCCCATTAGTAAATAAGAGCGATGTAGATATACTTGTGTGGCCTTGAGTTGTATTACTTCTTTTAGGATCTTTGTAAATTCTATTTGTTGCTTGTTTGAGTGCTTGTGTGCTTAGTAGAGAGTTGTGGGATGCTTCGGCAATTGTCCACATCCTCATAATATAGGTCTATATTAATAAAGTATTATTTAGTGTCACATACCTTGATGCATATAGTTGGGACGTTTCCTTCCAAATTCTAAATCCTTCTGTCCCTACCCTTCCTTCGCCAACAGATGGTGAGAACTCGTAACCAGAGGGATGCCAACGATGAGGAGGAGCGCAATGAAGTACCTCAGAACAACCAGGGACATGCTCATGGAGCTATCAACATTGAACAACTGTTAGCCATGCAGAACCAGCTCATGCAGACCATGATACAGACCATGGGACAGCTGCAAGCTGGCAACAACAATCAGCCCCATATGCCTCCACCACCACCCCCGCCACATCACAACCGTTTGGGAGAGTTCATGAGGACCAGACCGCCTACCTTTGCACAAGCCACAGACCCAATGGAAGCTGATGATTGGCTGAAGTCCGTTGAGAAGAAACTTGCTATTGTCCAGTGCACTGACAGGGAGAAGGTTCTCTTTGCATCACATCAACTAGTTGGAGCAGCCGCTGACTGGTGGGAAGCTCTTTGCAACGCTCATGATAACCAGGAGACAATCACTTGGGCTGAGTTTAAACAGAGTTTCCGTTCCCACTATGTACCTGAAGGAGTTATGATACTGAGGAGACAAGACTTTGAAAATCTCAGGCAAGGAAGGATGAGTGTGAGTGAGTATCTCAATAAATTCACTCAATTATCAAGATATGCTCCAGAAGACATCAAAACGGATAGTAGGAAGCAGTATCTGTTTATGAGAGGTCTCAACAATGAAATTCAAGTCCAGTTGCTCAATACTGATTATCCAAACTTCCAAAAGCTGGTTGACAAGGCTATTGTGGTTGAGAACAAGATTCGTGAGATGGAGCAGGACAACAAGAGGAAGATGTCACATCATGGACCGCAGCAAGGAAGCAATGTTCGCCCCCGCTATGCACCACCTACTGCACCACAATACAACCCCTCTGCTCCTGCATACCGCACTGCTTATCCGACCCGCCCAAATCAGCCACCGCAGCAACGCCCCGCCATGCAAGCGCCTCGCAATCCTGTGCCACCTGCGCCGCGTCCTAACATGGCGGCAAATGCTCAAAACCAGTTGCGCCCAAACTTCCCCAATGCTACGGGTGGAAAGACATGCTATGCGTGTGGAGAACCGGGACACTTTGCAAATCAATGCCCCAGGAGAAACAATGGACCTATGAACAATGCACCAAGGCCAAATCACCCGCGACCAAATGGAGGAGCACCACAAGGCAACCGTGGACAACAGAATTTTGCTCGTGGTAATGTCAATCATGTCTCTACTGAGGAAGCTCAGCAAGCTGATGACGTCGTGATTGGTATGTTTCTCGCCAACTCCAACCCCGCGACTGTTTTATTTGATTCAGGAGCATCTCATTCATTCATCTCGTCAAAGTATGTTGCCAAGTACAATTTGCCTATATCTCATATGAAGCAAACTATGCTAGTAAGTTCTCCTGGCGGAGAGATGAGGACAAATATAGTATGTCCGAAAGTAAGCATTAAAATAAGGGGGGTAGACTTTCTCGCAAACCTCATAGTATTGGACTCCCAAGGAATAGACATAATACTTGGAATGGACTGGCTGAGCAAGTATAATGGAGTCATTCAATGCGCCGAGAGGATTGTGCAGTTGACAAGTGAACATGGTACACGCATTGAAGTTGAAGCAGCCCAACCTGCAAGAGGAAAAGCGATGCTGAATCATGTGGAAGAAGTGACATTGGAAAGCATTCCGATCGTTCGCGAGTACCCGGACGTGTTCCCAGATGAGTTGCCAGGTATGCCACCTGATCGTGACATAGAATTCGCCATTGAGTTGATACCCGGAACTGCACCTATAGCTAAGAGGCCGTATAGGATGCCTCCTAAGGAATTAGCAGAGCTCAAGAAGCAAATTCAAGAGCAGCTAGAGAAGGGTTTTATACGCCCAAGTTCATCCCCGTGGGGAGCCCCAATGCTCTTCGTAGATAAGAAGGATGGAACCCAGAGGATGTGTGTGGACTATAGGGCTCTCAACGAAGTGACAATTAAGAACAAGTACTCACTGCCCCGTATAGAGGATTTGTTCGACCAAATGAAGGGTGTCTGTATCTTCTCCAAGATCGACTTGCGGTCAGGATACTTCCAAATGAAGATTAGACCATCAGACATACCCAAGGCGGCATTTCGGACACGATATGGATCTTATGAGTACACCGTCATGTCATTTGGGTTGACGAATGCGCCTGCGTACTTTATGTATCTCATGAATAAGGTCTTCATGGAATATCTGGATAAGTTCGTTGTAGTGTTCATCGATGATATTATGATCTACTCGAAGGACGAGAAGGAACATGAGGAACACTTGAGGCTTACGCTGCAGAAATTGAGGGAGCATCAATTGTATGCCAAGTTCAGTAAATGTCAATTTTGGTTACGGGAAGTTTCTTTCTTAGGCCATATTATCTCTGGAGGAGGAGTATCAGTTGACCCAGGGAAGGTGAGAGATGTGCTTAAGTGGGAACCGCCACAGAACGTCAAGGAAATTCGGAGCTTCCTTGGAATGGCTGGATATTACCGCCGATTCATAAAGGATTTTTCCAAGATAGCCAAGCCTATGACCGAATTACTCATGAAGGGAAAGGCATTCCGATGGACTCAAGCTTGTCAGGATAGCTTTGAAGAGTTAAAGAAAAGATTGACAACCGCGCCAGTGTTAGTATTACCGGACGTGAGCAAGAGTTTTGATATATACTGTGATGCATCAAGACAAGGATTAGGATGTGTGCTCATGCAAGAAGGCCAAGTGGTAGCTTATGCATCGAGGCAACTAAAGAAGCATGAGTTGAATTATCCTACACACGACCTTGAACTGGCAGCCGTGGTACACGCCTTGAAAATATGGAGACACTATGTTTTTGGTCACCGATGTGAGATTTATACAGATCACAAGAGTCTCAAGTACATATTTACGCAAACGGATCTGAATCTGAGGCAACGCCGATGGTTAGAGCTCATCAAGGATTATGACGTGGGAATCAACTATCACCCAGGGAAGGCCAACGTAGTGGCCGATGCTTTGAGCCGAAAGGGAGTAAGTCATCAACTTACAGTTCAAGAACTGCCATCCGAGTTATGCAAGGAGTTTGAACGGTTGAACCTCGGATTCATAAATGAGATGGGAACGATGGAAGTCAACCCAACATTGGAGCAGGAAATACGGGAAGGACAGACAAAGGACAAGGAAATACAAGAAATCAAAGAAAGGACCCAAGAAGGAAAGGAATTCAGATTTGATGAGGACGAACAAGGTACCTTATGGCTTGGAAAGAGGATTGTGGTACCTAATGTCAGGCATATTCGAGAAACAATATTGAAGGAGGCACATGACTCGCCTTACTCAATCCATCCTGGCTGTACGAAGATGTACAAGGACTTAAAAACATGCTACTGGTGGGCCAGCATGAAAAAGGACATAGCCGAATATGTTGCACTTTGTGATGTGTGCCAACGAGTTAAAGCCGAACATCAAAGGCCAGCCGGATTGCTACAACCATTGAAGATCCCGGAGTGGAAGTGGGAAGAGATTGGTATGGACTTTATAGTTGGATTACCGCGAACTCAGTCTGGCTATGATTCAATATGGGTTATTGTGGATCGATTGACAAAATCAGCTCATTTCATCCCCGTCAAGACCACATATACCACCGCGAAGCTAGCAGAATTGTATATGGAACATATTGTGTGCCGACATGGGGTTCCAAAGAAGATAGTCTCGGATAGAGGTTCTCAATTCACGTCTAGATTTTGGCAGAAATTGCATGAAGCAATGGGAACAAGGCTGAACTTTAGTTCGGCGTATCACCCTCAAACAGATGGACAAACCGAGAGGACCAACCAAATTTTGGAAGACATGTTGAGAGCATGTGCTTTAAAGCATAAGAAAAGTTGGGATAAAAGTTTGCCGTATGCTGAATTCTCGTACAACAATAGTTACCAAACAAGTTTGAAAATGTCACCCTATGAAGCATTATACGGAAGGAAATGTAGGACTCCCTTGTTTTGGAATGAAACCGGAGAGAATCAGGTGTTTGGTCCAGACGTGTTACAAGAAGCTGAAAGGCAAGTCCAAATAATACGGGAAAACTTAAAGGCTGCCCAGTCTCGACAGAAAGGTTATGCTGATAATAGGCGAAGGAGTTTGACTTTTGAAGTTGGAGATTTTGTATACCTCAAAGTGTCACCTATCAGAGGTCGGCGACGGTTTAACGTCAAGGGAAAACTCGCACCACGTTACATCGGACCATTTAAGATTCTGGACAAGCGAGGAGAGGTAGCTTATCGACTTGAGCTGCCAACGTATCTCTCCGATGTACACGACGTGTTTCACGTCTCTCAACTCAAAAAGTGTCTCAGGGTACCGGAAGAACAAGTGCCGATGGACGAGTTAGAACTTCAAGAGGATTTGTCTTATGTCGAACAACCTATCAAAATTTTGGATATGAAGGAAAGAGTCACGAGAAATAAGAGGATCCGTTGGTGCAAAGTACAATGGAAACACCATACAGAAGCTGAAGCTACATGGGAACGTGAAGAAGACCTGAAGGCAGAATTCCCTCATCTTTTCTCCACGCTGTCGAATCTCGAGGGCGAGATTCACTTTAAGGGGGGTAGGTTTGTAACACCCTAAATTTTCGCATCATGCATTGCATACATAGTCATGCATTAAACACTAGTAGAATAAAAGAAAATAAATAAAACATATGCGTATACAAATACGTGTGGCAAAAGAAGGAAAGAAAACAATATTTATAGGCCAAAACTTGTAATAGGGAATAAGAATAAAAAAAAAGAATAATATAAATATATATAAATAATATATATATAACAAAATAAAAAAAAAGTATAATAGAAAAAAAAATATAACATTAATAATATATATTATAAGAATAATAGAAAAAAAATAATAAATAAATAAAATATAAGTAATAAAATATATTATAATATATATATATAAAAGAATAAAAAAAAAGAAAAAAAAAGCAAGGAGCCGCCCGGCGGCCAGGCCAGCGCCCAGCCGGCCGAGCCGGCACCGCGCCCCGAGGCCACGCCCGCACGCGCGAGCGAGCGCGCCCGCCCGGGGGCCCCACGCCGCTGCCGCCCCCTGACCCGCGCCGCCTGCCGAAGCGCAGCGCGCGCTGCGCCGCTCGGCCGGGCCCCGCCTGCGCCCCCTGACGCGCTGTGCCCGCCTGCCCGCCTGGCCGCCTGCCAGCGCTGGGCCCCGCCCCGACTGACGCTCCCGCCCAGGGCGACGCGCGCCCGCGCGCGCGTACGGTCACACGCCCTGCCTCGGTTTCTCCCGCCCCCCGACGCGATTTTTTCCCTACGCGCGCGGTCTCCCGCCCTCTCCCGCGCCGTAACGCCCCGTTTTTCCCGGATACGAGTCTATCCCTTTAACCGCTTCCGATTTTACCGGTGACATACCCTAGCTACGCCCCTATAAATAGGACCCAGGCCTAGGCCCTTTTTCCCCACGAACCAGCAGCCGCCAGCAAGGAGGAAAAGTCGCCAGACCCAGCCGCCGTTTCCAGGGAAGAAAGGCGACGGGAACAGAGAAAACAGAGGCGCCCAGGGAAGAAAAAAAAAAGAGAAAAAGAAGGGGAAGAAGAGGGAGAAAAAGAGGAGGACACCGCCGTTCGCCGGAGATCGTCGCCGACATCGCGCCGCCGCTGTCGCGCCGCCGAAGGACTGCTGCACCATCTTTTTCGTCTACGCGTCACACTTATTCCGCGACCGTCACGCCGTCAGATCTACGGTAGGGTCCGTTCCCGATGCGAATTTTTGCGACCGTATTGAATCTAGTAGGCGTAAATTAAATTTAATTGCACCATGAATTCATTTTCAGCAGCATTAATCCACCCTAAAAAACCCCGTGAACCCTTATGAACACGTATGACTAGTTGCATCTAATTAATAAACGACCGTAGTAAATTAATTATTAAATTGTGCATGCATACATGTCATTGCATGTTGATTATTTTGTATGCATTATGTTGAATTGTATATGTTTTCTTGTATGTATGATCACGCGTAGAGGAACGTGCTCAAGAGGTCGTGTACGAGGATTTTCAGAGTCAAGACTTCGAAGCGCTTGAGCAACCCTATCCGCCGGAGCAAGGCAAGTGTCCTTGAAGCATATTGATCCTATTTTAAATTAAATGTTTTGTTTGCGAACTTGCATGCTTGTGTCAAATTGATGGGAATCCTATGGTAGGAAGTTTACTAGTTTTGTTTGACCACCCTTGTCACCTGGAATTATGGTAGAGAGTCGGGAAGGGTTTTTACCTTTTCGCTTCGCTTAATTAATTGGGATGGTAAACATCACTACACATTTAATTATGCATCAATGATATTCTGGTTAATGTGAACTGGTCAATACGATGGGTGATCTAAGCGAGCATGGTTATGTGGATGGGTTGGTCGTTATGGTGGTTTGCTTGCCTTAGATCTAAGGACCGGTTCATGCGAGAATATGCCAGGTCAACAGTGCCACCACAAGGCCAAGTATGGGTGCGGCGTAGCTGAATAATTAGGAGCGCTGCTAGTATTGTATGGACCATTGGATGGCGCGGGGAATGGGAGTCGAGGAGGACTGCCCTGGGATCCGCATGGCACACGAGGGGACCCGTGGGTGGGAGAATAGAGGTTCAAGCCTGCCGGTGAAACCTTAGTGGGCCCGTACATACTAGTAGTCCCTTTTGAAAGGCTATTTTGTGATCTCTTGGCCACACACCTACGGAAGTGTGAGATGGCACAATGGAGGTTTATTAGTCATCGAAAGGTGATAAAATCACAAACATGTGGGTAAAGTGGTACAACCTCTGCAGAGTGTTTAAAAACTATCATGATAGCCGTGCTCCCGGTTATGAGCGCCTGGATGACCTACATGATTAGAGTTGGAAATTGGGATTTGGGATGGTTATGGTTTGGTGATGGTTGTGGTCATGGTTATGGAATTGAGTTATGGTAATTGGACATGGATAATGGTAATGTTGGTAATAATTGGATATTGTTTATACTTTGTTAATATGATGGGATTTATTTCACATAGACATAGTATAATGCTTTTCAAATGTTTTACTGTACTTTTCAGCACTTAGCCATTATTATTGTCGTCATTTGAATTAGCCACATGTCATACTTTCCACACTTGCTGAGTACGACATGTACTCACTCTTGCAATCCCCCCCCAACAGCTACTGGAGACAATTGGGAGTACCCTGAGGATCACGAGGAGTACTAGGTTGCGTACCGCCGTCAATTGCCTGTGGATTGGAGTCGTGCTGTTTAGTTTATTTTCCGCTGCAATTATTTAGAGTTATATTATTCGTGAACTATTGGATTATTGTAATAAAGTACTTATTTATTAGTTAAGACGTGGTTAAATTCTGTTTATCATTTGTGAATCATTCGTGTATGTGTGTTGAACATCCTGGGCACACATATGCGTTACGCTTGGTTCATATTCGGAACCGGGTGTCACAGCTTCACATCACAATATAATGATTTATCAAATGTATGTTAAAAGTGCCTTTCTTAATGGTTATATTAACGAGCTTGTTTATGTTGAGCAACCTCCCGGGTTTGAAGATCCGAGGAATCCTAACCATGTGTATAGGTTACACAAGGCACTCTACGGGCTCAAGCAAGCACCTAGGGCGTGGTATGAACGTCTAAGGGATTTCTTGGTCATGCAAGGATTCAAGATCGGGAGGGTGGACACCACACTCTTCACCAAGGACATCGACGGGGATTTATTTATTTATCAAATTTATATCGATGATATCATTTTTGGCTCAACTAACAAATCTCTTAGCCATGAGTTTGGCACCATGATGTCTAGGGAATTCGAGATGTCAATGATTGGAGAGCTCAACTTCTTCCTTGGATTTCAAATCAAGCAACTTCAAGAGGGGACCTTCATCTACCAAGAGAAGTACACCAAGAACCTCTTGAAGAAATTTGAGATGGGAGATTGTAGCACAAGAAGTACTCCAATGGTGACAAATTGTCATCTCGACGCGGACTTGGACGGTAAACCTATTGATCAATCTCACTACCGTTCCATGATTGGTTCATTGTTATATATTACCGCATCTAGGCCCGATATTATGTTTAGTGTGTGCTTGTGTGCTCGCTTTCAAGCGGCACCTAAAGAATCGCATAAGAAGGCGGTCTTTAGGATACTTCGGTATCTCAAGCATACCCCAAGTGTAGGTTTGTGGTACCCCAAGAACGCTAGTTTCCACCTCTTGGGATACTCGGATTCGGACTTTGCCGGATGTCGTGTGGATCGCAAGAGTACCTCCGGTGGGTGCCACTTACTTGGGCGTTCCCTAGTATCTTGGTCAAGCAAAAAGCAAAATTCCGTGGCTTTGTCCACCGCGGAGGCGGAGTATATAGCGGCCGGTGCATGTTGTGCCCAAATTCTATATATGAAGCAAACCCTTTTGGACTTTGGAATTAAATTTGGTTGTGTGCCTCTCCTTTGTGACAATGAAAGTACGGTTAAGATAGCTAGAAACCCCGTTCAACACTCCCGCACTAAGCACATTGATATTCGCCATCACTTCTTGCGGGATCATGAGGCTAAAGGAGACATCTCTTTGCAAGGTGTTAGATCCGAAGAACAATTGGCGGATATCTTCACTAAACCACTTTATGAGAAAACCTTTTCTAGACTTAGAAGTGAATTAAATGTGCTAGATGCATCTAACGTCATGTAAGTTGCCATGTTCATGTAAGGATGCATATCATATAGGTCTTGTCTAACTCCCAAAGGATAGGGGTGAGATAGAAATAGTTTTCCCTGAGGAAGCCTTTGGAAGGTTTAAACTTGACAAGATAGATTTATTTTATGCCTTGCATGATCTCTGCCATATAAACTTGCACTCATGTAATTTCTTGCACTATAATTTGTTTGGCATTACATACGGTAGATTGTCACAAAGGGGAACCCACCTCATGAGAAAGAGACTTGTTTAAAATACAATATCTCAACTCATGTAAGATGGAAAGAACAAAAAGTTAGGTACGTTAATGCCTAGAGGAACATGCTTCAAAGAGATAGAAGTCTTCATACTCTACCTCACAAAGCATGGGCCTTACATTTTATTTGGATATTTTCCCTCCCATTTTTCTCGGTGTTCCATTTGCATTAAGGCCTAGCCAAGCTATTGGCATATTAGCTTTTTGAGGGGTAAGGGGTTGCCCAAAAAGATTGAGAGCTCTATCCGGAAGACTGAGCAGCTACATGAAATAAAGAAAAGGCAAGTGCCCTTGACCACTTTGCACCGGTTAGGGAAATATTAAGGATGTAGATAGAATTAGTTGCATGCAATGTCAAAATGGAATCCTATGTTATGAAGTTTCCCTAGATTTCCATATTATTCCTTGTCGCTCTGTTAGGTAGATGTTAGAGTATTTTGTGGGTGGTTACGATTGCTTAGCCATGCTGTCATAGTCGGGAGAGTAATTTTATTTAAAATTGCTAAACTGTCTACTATACTATTATCTGCATTACTGTGGCTTTGGTGGTGGGATATAGTTGATAGGAATCTCACAGGCAGGTTGACTTGGTGGGTGCAGTACCCACGCGACTCGGATTAGTTGTTAGATGCCTGCATACATTTTAAGGATCGGTTCTTGGCATTGCGATTCTAGACCTTACCATGCCACCACATGACGGTATGGAACGACCTAGCCAATTAATTAGGAGATCTTTCAATTAGTACGGGCAATGGATTTGTTCGGGGAACGAGTTCAGAGTTACCTACTCTGGGATCTGCAAGGCTCAAGAGGGGGCTGCCACGTCGGAGGGTGTACTCCAGTATGTCATGGTATGCGAAACCTTAGAGTGCTCGTACTTGTTGAGAGACCCTTTGTAAAGGCTCTGTTGTGGACTCCTGACCACACACCTTTGGCAGTGTGAGACAGCAGGATGAAGTTTTCTTAGTCGTCGTCAGACGATGAAATCACAACTTATGGGTAATGTGGTACAAACTCTGCAGAGTATTAAATCTATCTAGATAGCCGTGCTCACGGTCATGAGCTCGCTTGGATAGCTCAACCTCGATTAGTTGGGACTGGATGGTTTGGTTGGTAGCTGGGTGGTGTAACCCGGTGAGTTGGTAGTCAGGTGGGTAACCCGATGTGTTTGGTCTCGGGTGGGGTAACCCGGTGAGTTGGCATCCAAGTGGGTAACCTGGACGGTAGTGGGTCGGGTGGGTGTAACCCCACGATTTATATTATTATTAGATATGTATGTCCTTCACCTAGTAAATAGAATGCTAAGGTCAACATAGGAAATTAAGGATGCATAGAGGCTTAACCCGTGTCAGCCTTTCCTCATTGAATAACCCACATGTCATAACTTCCCACAATTGCTGAGTACATTAGGTACTCACGCGTGCTTGTTTCCTTTTTTTCTTTGTACATGTCATGCTGCTCAAGTAAAAGATGATCAAGTGAAGATGGAGTCTAGAAGGTCATGTTGCTGCCAGTCGATTTGCCTGTGGCGTGCACTAGGGATGACAATTTTACCCGCGGGTTCAGGTATCCGACGGGTGCGGGTACAGGTATAACATTTTACTCGCGGGTACAACCCGTACCCGACCTGATGCTTTGCGCGTACGGGTACGGGTTTTATATTTTACCCGCGGGTACCCGATGGGTTACCCGAAAAGCTTCATTTTGACGGGTCTAGTCTACCTCATATCTCACTTGCATCTTACTTTTTTTTTTACTTTTCAGCATTTATTTGTTAGTTCAGCATTGATTTCGGACTGCACTGTGCCTGTGCACATTGGGAAGGAAGGAAAAAGCATGGGGGCCACAAGCACATGGGAAAAGGGCGGAGCGGCACTAGCACGGGGCCTTGGGCGTGTCAAGAGAAAAGAGCGCAGGCGGCGGAGCATGTTCGCATCAGGATGGCACGTGGCAGGGGCGCAACACGCTGGGCGGCGTGCGCATCAGGAAAACTGGAAAAGGGCGCGGCGACCGGGCGCGTTTTGGCGCGTGCGCATTGGGAAAAAGGGTGCGAACGGCTGTGTGCGGTTGTTTAGTCCCACATCGCCTATGGAATGCAACTTATACTCAAATGCGAGAATAAATGGAGGTCAGCTGCACGCTCTAACTCAAAATTGTTAAGCAATAATGGGTACCCGTCGGGTTCGGGTAAAAAATTTTACCCGCGGGTACGGGTCCAGGTACAAAAATTTACCCGATCATATTTTTTTTCACGTCGGGTTTTTACTCTACCCGACCTGAACCCGACCCGTTGCCATCCCTAGTGTGCCCTGCTTGCTTTCCCCCTTTCCACCGCTGCTCGTAATTGCTTTAAGGTATTTAATTGTTGTTTTATTCGATATAGAACTGTTTACCATATTTTGTCATACATGTATGATCAACTGATCCTAACATACATGCAGGTTTGCCCTGTTTTATTTTATGTAAAATGGGGTGTGACAACGTGTCGACCCTCACATTGTCGGATGTGACAGGACAGTCGAGGGCTGCCGAAAATGCTTTCGACATGACACAACAAAGTAGAGAAGTTCATGACGGCCAGCTGTACCTCACTCGGGAGGAGTGAGAGAAGCAGGTGGAGGAGGAACGGGTTGTCGAGTCTTCAAAGAAGGGCGGCCGCAAGGGCATGTCAAAGAAGAACAAGAAGGATTCCGAAAAGAGCATTCCGCAGGACCAATGCAGGATGTGTGGGAAGAAGGGTCATTGGGCCAAGGAGTGTCGATCGAAGTCGAAGCAAGAGGAGTCGCAGCAATAGGCTCACATGATGGAGGCGGAAGAGGAGGACGCCTTGTTCATGACAAGAGCGACCTCAGTATAGTTGGAGCCTGTACAAGAGCGTCACACTTGTCCACTGGAAATAATGTAGGGACGTGTCTTTGCGCATGGCGACAACGATGACGACTCCGACGACGACACATGGTACCTCGACATGGGCGCGACCAACCACATGACGGGCTCGCGCGCTGTCTTCTCCGAGCTCGATGAGAACGTTATCGGGACGATCAAGTTTGGCGATAACTCAATCGTGCAGATCCTGGAGAAGGGTACGATCTTCTTCGCCGTCAAGACGGGTGAGCATAGTAGGCTTACCAATGTCTACTTCATCCCGCGCCTCACCACCAACATCATCAATGTCAGCAGGCTTGATAAGGATGGCTACAGCATCACAGTACATGGAGGAGTGATGCAGATACGAGACGATAAGAATTGTATCCTCACATGAGTACAACGCGACAACAACAACATGTACTCCATCAGGCTCAACATCACGCGATTAGTTTGTCTCACCACACAGCGCGGTGATGTTGTGTGGCGTGCGGAGGACGCGCTCGACCTCATCCACAGTGACATCATTGCGCCCATTACTCCGATAACTCCAGGTGGAAACAATATTTTCTTATTGCTGATGGATGATAGGACTCGCTACATGTGGCTCTATCTCCTCGCAAGCAAGGAACAAGCGGCCGACTGATTCGGCGATTTCGATGTACTGCTAAATTAGAGTCTGGTAGGAGGCTGAAGCTACTCCGTACTGATCGTAGAGAGGAGTTCACCTCACAAGAGTTTGGCGAGTACTGCGCTCAGTATGGCGTACGACACCAGCTCACAAGCCTCTACACGTTGCAGCATAGTGGGGTTGTGGAGCGATGCTATCAGACGGTGGTCGACATGTCACAAAGCTTGTTGAAGGCTAAGGGGCTACCCGAGATGTTTTTGGGTGAAGCACTCATGACGGCCGTTCACATCCTAAATCGATTCCCAACGCATAGTTCCGACGGAAGGACGCCTTACGAAGCTTGCACGGGCAATGACCAGTCGTCCACTACCTCAAAACCTTCGGTTGCGTGGGATATGTGAAGACGTCAATGGTGTTCATTGGATATGCTGCAGGTACAGAGGCGTATCGGATGTACAATCTGGTGGATCAGCGCGTCCACATCACACATGACGTGGTGTTCGATGAGGAGGCCAAGTGGGATTGGGGTGAAGAAGCGACAAGGAGAGGCTTCAACACGTTCTACGTCAACTCTACGGGTCTAGCAGGTGTTGGACCATCTGTTCTTGGTGCTGAAACTACTTGTCCAGGTGCTGGAGCAGTCCTGCAGGGCCCAGGAGGCCCTGTACGAGGCGTTGGAGTTGTTGGGAGACGCACTGCAGTAGCTAGGAGGAGGGTTGAAGGTACTAGTAGTCCTAAACAGCAATTAGGGGTGTTGGACAGCACTCAGCAGGGGCAGCACAAGGCATCGGAGGTCCTGAACGTGCTGCTGTCCCTACAAGGGAGCACGAGATTGAAGACTGGAGCTCCCATAAAACTTCTGAGTGTCCTCCAAGACCCATCTAGTTTGTCACGCCTAGAGCTGGGAATCATGTCGTGTCGGGCATACGTGCTTCGGGTCGAAACGGCCCAATGCCTGAAAACACGACGGGCCGATCGGGTCGGGCTGGTCGGACCGACGGCCGAAAATCTAGGCCCAAGGCCCGACGGGCTGCATTCGTGCCGGGCCGAGCCTGTACATGGCCCATTTGTGCCCGCTGCATCAAATAAAATTTTGAAAAATGAAAAAGAACTGCAGTAATGCAGCCCACAAAGCAGCCCACCAAAGTAGCCACAGGCCCACCACTCACAGCCCACCAAGAAAGCCCACTAGCAGCATTTAAAATTTGAATTTAGATGAACTATTTCTAGAATGCAAGCACAAAAAACATTCAAAAATTACGAAAAAACCGGTGAAGGCTAATAAAATTGAATTACATGTTATTAAAAATTTTTGCATTCAAAATGATAATATATTGCTGGGAATAAAAAACAAAGGAAAATAAATTTGGAGTTTTTTACGGAATTTACTGACGTCTAATAGTGTTGTATTTAATTTACCCACTGAATTTGAGTTTGAAAAGCATCTTAAATTGATCAGAACAAAAAACAAATAAAAAGGGTTTTGGAGAGATTTTGTCATTTTTATATCTTGAATAATACATTGATCTTATGAGTGAAATTTCTTGTGGGGATTTTGAATGATAATAAAATCCTCCATTATTTTTTTAAGATCTTTTGAACTTTATTTCAATGAATGTGTTGTTGAATTTGAGTGAATGTCATACTTCATATGACCATTTGAAGTAAAAGAGGAGAAATGTGAAGTGAGACATGTGTGAGTGATTGAAAGTAAATTATAAAAAATTCCAACGTGTGCAAATATATAATGTGTACACACATACAAAATTTTGTCTGCAGATTAATATTTTTTGAAGAAATACAAAAAAGAGAAAATACGTGCATATGAATTAATTTTAGGTTTGCCAAAACATACAGAATCTACCTGCCAAGTTTGCTAGTAATAGTTTCAAGTTGTAGACAAAAAATTTACAGGAATATAGAAAAAAATCATCAAATTTGGAGCTATTTTGAGGAAGTTAAACCATTTTTAGTTTTGGTAAATTGAATCAAAATAGAGAAATTGCAGTCAATCTAGAGCAGCTGATGAACAATGGGCCCCATGCGTCATTGGGAGAGGTTCTGGCCTCCTGGACCTATGCGCCAGCGTCCTGGCCTCTTGGGCCTGCGCAATTCTGGCCCAAGAAGGAGCCAGCAGCTGGCTAGACTCCTGCGCAACACTGCAGTGGGGTTAATAATCCCACATCGATTTCTCAGGAGAGCTGCGGCCAGCATATAATGTAGGACAGGGGTAGGCTCAGCAAACTTGTTTAAACTGCTGTGTCGAGTGGCGTGTTGAGCCTTGACCTGCTCTATCGTATTGCGCACTTGTGGGCTGCTGGGCCCGAAGGTTTTAGGGCGATCGGGCTATCTCCGGCCCGTTTACTTATTATGTGCTGGGCCGGCCCGAGGACGGCCCATTACATCTTGCCGCCTACCGTGCCCGATATTCATCCACCGTGAGGTGATCAAGGATGATGGCTATCAACAAGTGGTGACAGACATCTTCTTGACCAAGGAGAATGTCAGGTGATCCTTCCTTGGGGGGCCCAACTTTGTCCACACGTCTAGAAGTTAGGCGCAAGGGAGGAGTCCTAGTGGAAACCGAACTGGATGGAGTCTTGAGTCTAATCGGTTCTTCTAGATAAAGTTCACAGGAAACCTGGCCTAATACGATTCTTACAATAATAGTCCTATCCGGTTCTAAACAAACACGGGATAGTAAGACATTAGGACTTCTGTACTCTGTGATCCTTCCTTGGGGGGCCCAACTTTGTCCACACGTCTAGAAGTTAGGCGCAAGGGAGGAGTCCTAGTGGAAACCGAACTGGATGGAGTCTTGAGTCTAATCGGTTCTTCTAGATAAAGTTCACAGGAAACCTGGCCTAATACGATTCTTACAATAATAGTCCTATCCGGTTCTAAACAAACACGGGATAGTAAGACATTAGGACTTCTGTACTCAAGTTATAAAAAGTTGCCGCCGCCACAGCACATATTGAGCTGAGCCCCGACGCCACAGCCCGCCGCTATTCAACTCGCGCAAGCATCTGGCTTCGTAGCAGGCCGAAAACGCCCAATCCAATCCTCGTGATCGTTCGTCTGATACCTTCCGATCGATCCGCTTCACTATGTGGTTGTCTTTGCTTGGCCCGCTTAGTACAACCTGCCGAGCACGGCCCACTGGCCCGTCACAGCGAAGTTTTGTCAGGTCCCGTCCTGTGGAATGGTGTTCGCCTCCCGAGTACTAGTATTACCAAGTTGCCTAGATTCTCTGTCACGTCCAGTTCTAGAACAGAGCCCACCGATCATTCTAAGAAGCTCGCTGCTACACAACATACTTTTTCCTCTCTCTTCTCTGTTCACGGCAGAAAGGTTCTGTTGTACTGTTCATCACCGGAACAGTACCTAGGAAGCTTCCGTGCACAAGAACAGAGGCTGAACAAGATGTCCGGACACCGGATTTCCAACAGCGATTCCTTCCATCAGTCGTTATTGAGCTGAGCCCCGACGCCACAGCCCGCCGCTATTCAACTCCGTCCAATTCAACCGCCGTGGAAGGCCCACCCAGCCGCGCAAGCATCTGGCTTCGTAGCAGGCCGAAAACGCTCGGCATCCGCGGCGAACCGGAGCCCAACCCAATCCCCGTGATCGTTCGTCTGATACCTTCCGATCGATCCGCTTCACTATGTGGTTGTCTTTGCTTGGCCCGCTTAGTCCAACCTGCCGAGCACGGCCCACTGGCCCGTCACAGCGAAGTTTTGTCAGGTCCCGTCCCGTGGAATGGTGTTCGCCTCCCGAGTACTAGTATTACCAAGTCGCCTAGATTCTCTGCCACGTCCAGTTCTAGAACAGAGCCCACCGATCATTCTAAGAAGCTCGCTGCTACACAACATACTTTTTCCTCTCTCTTCTCTGTTCACGGCAGAAAGGTTCTGTTGTACTGTTCATCACCGGAACAGTACCTAGGAAGCTTCCGTGCACAAGAACAGAGGCTGAACAAGATGTCCGGACACCGGATTTCCAACAGCGATTCCTTCCATCAGTCGTTATTGAGCTGAGCCCCGACGCCACAGCCCGCCGCTATTCAACTCCGTCCAATTCAACCGCCGTGGAAGGCCCACCCAGCCGCGCAAGCATCTGACTTCGTAGCAGGCCGAAAACGCTCGGCATCCGCGGCGAACCGGAGCCCAGCCCAATCCCCGTGATCGTTCGTCTGATACCTTCCGATCGATCCGCTTCACTATGTGGTTGTCTTTGCTTGGCCCGCTTAGTCCAACCTGCCGAGCACGGCCCACTGGCCCGTCACAGCGAGTTTTGTCAGGTCCCGTCCCGTGGAATGGTGTTCGCCTCCCGTTTTTTATTCCCCTCACTTTCTCTGAAACTGCTTTTGCAGTTCCCTATTCAGTACACGGATAAACAGCACCGCACCGATTTGTCACCTCGCGTCGCCGTCGGCGGCGGATCGCATGGAGCGACAGGAAGGCAGGCGCGCGGCCATTACTCTCTCCAGGTGCGTCATCAAACAGCACAGAACAGGAACTTCTACCGATCAGTATCTAGCTATCCATCTAGCTCGCGTGCTCCTGGATCTGGAGGTGACGAGCCACACGCACAGATGGATCGATATCGATCTATCTGTCCAGTTAATCTACTGGTTAACGTGCGCGCATGCTATGCGAAGCGCTAGGCGGTGGGTCCGTGGCTTTCGTCTTGCTGAGACCATCCGCAATAGCACACTTTATATTGGGTACACTGTTTCCAGTATGTACGTACTGTAAAAGCTAAAGAAAAATAGTGTATAGAGTATGTTTTAGAGTATGCTGGTGCGATGGTCTGATGCTACCTCCTGCAATGTCGTTGTCACGACTTTGTTTCCCGTGCTTTGCTGCCTGTGTCTGCTGTTGGCTTGGCTAGCATGTGAGATCGCGATCGATCCAGCTAAACTCAACACCACTTGCATGCATCACTTCATCTGCTGTTGCGAAATCAAAGTACATAGTAGTACCAGTTTTCATTCTCTCATTGTTGTCATTAAACCCACCTTTTAGTACTTAATTAATAGTGTAGTATTCCTAGCCCGTGCATGCTATGGTTGCATCTGGGCTCGTGGCAGGAGAGACAAAATTTTGAGTCGCGTGGGTACTATATATACAGGCAGCTAGATACACCGATGTGCTTCCACACGGGTGGCAAGTGTGCGCCAGCAAGAATGCAGCGCGCACGGCATCTGATTGGGTCAATTCCCACTCCCCGAAAAATCACATGCATGCTGCTACCTCTCCTAGCTAGTTCGGTCCAGTCGACGCTGAGATGAGAAAGCTCATGGTTGTGAACCACCACAGTATGCATTCAGGGATGATGGCAACGGCTTGTCGTGATCGTTTGGGGGCACGTTTACGTATGAGGTGATATGATCTTAGCCACACACCGTTGACCGTCCATTAGCGCATGCCAAGCTGGCTAGCCCTGCATCACGGCCGGTGATCTCCAATCCGGCCAGGCCACACCTTTCACCGATGGAATCCGGTCCTCTTATCGTGCCAAGACAAAGCAGTCGCTGCGCCCCCGGCCATCACTCGATCGTGCGTGAGGACTACGTGATGGATCGTCCGGCACCCATGCATTCCCCAACGTCGAGCTGCCCAGTACAGCTGTCTGGCAGTCCTACTTCAAGTCAACATGGACTACTAATTATTTCCTATTTCTTACAACAATTGTTATTTTAGACAAGATTTTTAGTTCAAAATAAATTAAAAATCTTATTCAAAATGACAATTATTATGGAAAGGATGGAGCACTATATCTAATCAAAACAAACTATATTATCCGCATGTTAGTGACAATGAAATTAATAAAAACTTATCTCGATCGGGATGAACTGAGAAAAGATCTAAGATATCTCGACATGAATATATATGTGTGTGTTTCCCAAGGGGAGCTCCGTTCGATCCTTTGTGCGCGACAAAAGTCTCTGACCACATGCATTTTGAGAGCAAGTAAAAAATGCGTGCAGCAGGTACGGTTGATCACGTATAAGACCATCCGTAGTGGTGTACTGTAAAGCATACTGGATACACTGTTTCACAGTGTAATTTAGAGTACGTGCTGTAAAAGCTGAAGGAGAATAGTGTATAGAGTATGCTTTAGAGTATGCTGGTGCGGATGGTGAGTGCTTAGACATTAGCAGTGACAAAAGCTAGTGATGTCCCCGTCAGTTCGCGTACGCCGTGAAACAAATAGATCAGTTAACTAACAAAGTTCACCACCAGGAAATGTAACTACTATACCGGTAGTTTTTCAGAGTACGTATAACAAAACGAGGGCACGTCAGTTTCTTCCTGCACATGAAAGCAAAGCGCTGCTCCGGTGTCTCCTGGCCCTCGAGCACTCCACAACAAACCCTCTCGATCGTTGCTAAAGTGACGTTTTCGTAGGTTTATCAAGTTGTGTTGTGGCCTCCAAAGTTGATAGCACTGGCCGGCTGTGTGTGCCCACGCAGTTTTTATTCTTTTCCCCTCAAGTGCCGGTCGGCCGCTAAGCGCCAGAGTGACAGGGATTAAGTTTTTTAAGTAGAGCCTGATGTGCTGACCTGCCTGCAAACGCATGGTCAAATACAAAGTAGATTACCTAATTAACTCTACTGCTAATGCATTACGGTATTGTAGCATATATATATATATATATATATATATATCCTTCTTGCATATTAGAGTACATACATGCGCGCACGAGTGTAGCTGGAAATGATGTTATGGTGGTATCACCACTTCAAAAATGACAAAAGGATTAGAAATAGTACCGTTTCATTTGTTTATCACTCAAGTTTTTTTTTTCTAGAATACATAAGCGAACTATTTTCCATTAACACTGCTACAATAAGCCTCATCACAGGCGGCTCCAAACCTATTATCACAGACGGCTTTTAAAACCGCCTGAAACGAAGAGTCTGTGATAATCCGTAATTTCACAGGCGGAGAAGTGAAACCGCCTGTGAAGACTAATTATCATAGGCGGTTCTTCACTTAGGCTAGCCGCCTGTGAAGACAGATTATCATAGGCGGTTCTTTACTTAGGCTAGCCGCCTGTGAAAATACTTTATCACAGACGGGTCGTGCATCATATATAACCGTCTGTGATAAATGTCTTATCACGGACGGTTATTGAAGCATAACTAACCTCCTATGATAATGAGTCTTCACAGACGGGTATTAAAGCATAACTAACCACCAATGATAATATGTCTTCACAGGCGGGTTTTGAAGCATAACTAACCATCTATGATAATGTGTCTTTACACGTGGATTTTGAAGCATAACTAACCGTCTATGATAATGTGTTTTCACAGACGGGTATTGAAGCATAACTAACCGTCAATGATAATGTGTCTTCACAGACGGTTATTGAAGCATAACTAACCGTCAATGATAATGGTGTTATCACAAACAGAGTTTACCTATATCAGCCGTCTGTGAAGACCCTTTAACGCAGCCGGTTTCTACCATAACAGTCACCGCCTGTGAAAATTAGGTTATCACAGATGTTTCTTTACTTGTATCTAGCCGCCTGTGATAATTGTTTTTCACAGTCATGCCTAGCCGTTGGTTAATAACCGCATGTGATAAGATATAACCTATGCAGTACTACTGCTGTTATTTCTAATTTCCAGGTCAATTCAATATAATCACAGAACAAAAAACAATAATATCATCACAGAACAAAAGTCAACAATATTATCATCACAGAAGTCAATTTCATCAAAACAATATATATATGTACGAGTTACAGATACAATTCATCTCAAAGTTTACAAGTTTTCACTAAAAACTGTTTAAATTGGCATAGTCGCAAAGTTCTGGCACATCAGCTGTTAAACCATTCTTATCAAAGAACTTCCCCTTTTGTGCAAAATTTTGCAACGCATGAACTGACAGAGTTCAGAAGCAATCCTGTCGGCTCCTCCATCAGGAATACTTCTACAAACCGACCATTCTTCGTTCAGATTCTTCTTGTGTTGCAATATAACACATAACAAGGTTTAGAATGTGTTGGTTTGAACAATCTCAAAGTATAGATCAAAGTGAGAGTATACATGAATTTAGTTGGTATTTATGGAGCAGTTGTACTATGAGCAATTGAATTTTGAAGTTGGAATCAAAATATGAAAATAATGTTTCTGGTAATATTGAACAGCAGAGAATATAAGCATTAAACTATGTAGTTACAATGAAAATGAAACACAAAAGTAAGAAAATAAGGTATCGACATTAAGGATAACTTACATCCTCACGATTGACTCTGTCGGTACCCTAGAAACCGTACACCCCTTGAGGTTACAAAGATCTCAAAGGAAAGTCATCTATTTGGTTTGAAGATCCTCGGAGGCCCACATGTCAGACATAACCGGACCTGCTTCTCCAACATGGTTAATCCCTCGGTCGCCACGTGTACAACTAAACCAGAGCTACCGCCCACAAGGGGGAAGCTCCGGGCCACGTACCGAAACGGCACCTCCGGACTTAACCCCAGACCGAGAGAAGCTCCGGATCTGACACGTGTCTGGTAGCCCCGGAGCTACCTGTTTCCCACAGCAAGCTCTAGAGCTGCCACGTGTCCAATCATCGGACCTTCAGCTTCTAACCTCCGAAAGACCTTGTAATGGCTCCGGATCTTCAAAGGAGAGCCAAGGACTTCAAGACCCGATTAAGTGCCATTAATGCCATATTAATGACACTTAAACGGACGATATTAACACCAGTAACGGTGCTGTCAAAGCCCATTACAGGGTCATTAAGAGCAATTAAGCGTGTATCAATACTAGTAACCGCCGGGGCCACATGTCGGGTCAGGCTAACTTGTAACGGTCTGCCCTTGTACTATAAAAGGACAGGCCGACGATACACACGGGGACGTTCACGGACGATCATACACACCCCATACATTCGTGGCAAGCTCTTACTGCTAATACAACACCAACACACCCGTGGAGTAGGGTATTACGCTCAGGCGGCCCGAACCACGTAAATTCTTGTGTCTCCTGTGTCAAACTCCTATTCACCTTCTTGAATCTCCGCGCGCCCACACCGAACATCAAACTCCCCTATCACTTTAGTAGTGTAGGGAGATCTGCCGGTTCCAAACGCCGACAGTTGGCGCGCCAGGTAGGGGCGCCTGAGATTTCGAGAATGGTGAACTCAGCTGCTGGATCATCCGATGGTCAACCTGCTGCTCAGGCTGTTGGAGGCAATCCCTCCAATAGGCAGCCACCAGCAGGAGCCTCAGCACCAGCAGGAGCCACACTCCCACCACCACCGTCTTCTCCAGCAAATCGTGCTGGACAACGTGATGGTGCGCCGGCGTCGCTTACTGCGTCGGCGAGTCATGACAACCCGGAACACGCGCTCCATGCAGCGCGTGCTCTTCTCCAATATCCACCACCTCCGGATGCATCTCGAGATGCACTGGAGCAGTGGAGGGCCGATGTGGAGCATTTGGTCGCAGCAGCGGCCGAACGCCTCAACAACCAGGATCCTCCTCCTTCGGGACGAGCCCTGTCGCAGCGGCGGACTTTGTCTGGAAGACTTGGTCCACACGCCTCCAATAGTAGGAGACGTGCTGCATCTCAACAAGTGACGTCATTGCCCTCCGGGGCTCGACGCACTCACACGGTATCCAGGCTTTCGCACTCACACGTCATTGCCCTAGATTGACTTCAAGGCAACCAACAACATGGCAGAGTATGAAGCACTCATCTACGGACTAAAGGTGGCACTGTCATATGGTGTTAAGCAACTGCTGGTCAAAGGAGATTCACAACTCATCATCAAGCAGGTGAAGGGTGAATGCTCCTGCAATAATCTCCAGCTAGCTGCTTACCTCCTTGAAGTCCAGAGGCTTCAGAAGGACTTTGAAGTCCTAGACCTCCACCATGTTTAGCGTGCCCATAACACTGAAGCTGACGAACTCTCGACCAAAGCGTCAACCGAAGCTCTAGCTCCTGACAGAACCTTTGTCTGGAGGTTGTCAAAACCAACAGCTCAGCCTGCCGAACTGAGCGAAGGGGGCGAGATCAGCATCCCGAAGCTGACGGTCCCGATGGCCCTGTTACCATGGCAGCCATCAAGGGTCGTAGGTGCTGCCGGGAGCTCCGAGCAACCCAACACGCAAGACTCAAAAGCTCAAGCTAGTTCCGATGCATGGATCTCGGAGATCCGGAGCTACTTGAAAGACAACATCCTTCCTGACGATGATGTATCCGCTGACCAGGTAGTCAGATTGGCTAAAAGATACACGCTGGTAGAAGGGGATCTCTACCGGCGCGGTGCCAACGGCATCCTAATGCGGTGCATCACAAGGGAAGAAGGTTGCGAACTTCTCGCAGAAATCCATGGAGGTGGGTGTGGGAACCACGCATCTTCCCGCACGCTGGTCGGAAAAGCCTTTCGGCATGGCTTCTACTGGCCTACAGCAGGATGCCACTGAGCTGGTGAAGAAATGTGAAGCATGCCAATTTCATGCAAAGCAAATTCATACACCAGCTCAGCCCTTACAAATGATACCTCCTACATGGCCCTTCGCTGTGTGGGGGATGGACATCTTGGGACCCTTCCCAAGAACCGTCGGAGGTTACAAGTTCCTGTACGTCGCCATTGACAAGTTCACCAAGTGGCTGGAAGCAACTCCAGTTGTGACAATCAACAAGCAATCTGCTATCAACTTTCTGCAATCCATTGTAAGCAGATTTGGAGTCCCAAACAAAATCATCACTGATAATGGGACTCAATTCACAAGCTCCGCATTCCAAGGATATTGCAAATACCTCGCATACAAGTTTGCTATGCCTCCGTAGCTCACCCAGCCAGCAATGGCCAAGCCGAGAGAGCAAATGCGGAAATCCTTAAAGGACTCAAAATGCGCACCTATGAGCGCCTGAAAAAACATGGAGCCAACTGGATCGATGAGCTTCCGCCCACTTTATGGGCCAACAGGACATCTCAAAACCGGTCAACTGGAGAGACACCCTTCTTCCTGATGTACGGAGCTGAAGCAATCCTTCCTCTGGAAATCACCTTGGGTTCACTCCGGGTCCGGACCTTCGACGAAGCCGCGCAGGACCAGCTCCGGCGTGAAGACCTAGACCTCCTTGAGGAGGGAAGGTGCCAAGCAGCTGTTCGGAATGCCCGATATCGTCAAGCTCTATGGCGTTATCACCAGCGGCATGTACACAACCGACAGCTCGAGGAAGGCGATCTGGTGCTACGGAGAATACTATCCAGAGAAGGGTTAAACAAACTCTCCCCCGGCTGGGAGGGGCCCTTCTGAGTGATTATAGTATCCCGTCCCAGAAGCGTTCGCTTGGCTACCGAGGATGGGACACCTCTCCCGAATCATTGGAACATCGAGCACCTCCGTAAGTTCTACACTTAATACCACGGAGGTGAGTCTTGAGTAACTTGGGATGTATGTTATAGAGTCATTGTACAGAGTCGGGTAGTTCCTCCGGGAGAGCAGCCGGACCTTTCCTGAAAGGTCCGCAAAGCTCATGCAGCACTTGTCACAGTCTCAGGACTAAAAGTGCGGCTAACTACCCTGGGTCAAACGAGAAATGAAACACACTTAGCCTGGTTCCATACCCTAAGAGTGTACTTGTTTCCCCTGTACCCCGAACCTATAATGAAAGACATCTTCATGTGAAATAGACTCCACGTGCATTTATTTTGTACAGGCTCAACATTTTTATTTTTCTCTTTCTTGTCTATAACAAAGATGTGCAATTCTTAAGAAATTTTAGTTCGACCAGTTTATATACAATTCGAGTTGTATTGTCAGTTCTTTTGGATTCAAATATCGTTCATGGCCAACTCGCCTGAAAGCCGCCAAGCCAATCTAGGGACGGAGTGTGCTATCGACTTAACGTGGTCAAGCACCCTAAGTACGCCACTCTACCTACACCCCGGCAGGCCGAAGTAAGGCGGGTCCATGGACAGTTGAACCTAGAAGAAAAGACAATGCATCCGATTGTATTTAAAATCGCGTTCAACTTAAAATCTTCTTGAGAATCGTAAGACGCGACGAAATTATAGACAAGGAACGAATTTTACTATTTTTCTTGACTTAAGTGTGCAGGAAAAATAAAGTCTACGTTGATGGAGAAAAGCCGGAGCTAACTAAGCTCCGACTCCCCTAAGGGGGCCAGCCGTCGACGTTGAGTATAAGATGGTGAGAAGACCCCGTAAATGGAGTCTGCTGCCAACAAGCCAAGTGTTGGCAAAGGTCACTGCCGGAGCTACTAAGCTCCGACACCCCGGAGGACTAACTATCGACGCTCTACGTGTTGATAGAGACTATTGCCGGAGCTATCAAGCTCCAGCGATGGACAATGCCGGAGCTTCTAAACTCCGACAACCTCAGGGGGCCTTCACTATCGAAGACTTCAGACCTAAATTCTACAAGTTCGGAGCAAATGAGTCTTCAACAAAACATAATATCCTTTTGGTACATGTTCACAATCAAATTGTGTACATCTACTAGGGGGCCAAGTGAAGATAAAAGTGTTGAAGACAAAAAGTGAAATTCGCAAAAATTTGGGGATTTCATTTATCTGGAGACAAGAGATTACATCTGGAGACAAGGGATTACAAAATTGAGGAAGAAGAAGAAAAAATACAAGTGAGAACTACTGAGAAGGTCCTAGACCCTATGGAAGAATTCGGCGACCTCCTGGGCGACCTCCGATACGCTGGCTCGGGTAGCTTCGCCTTCTCCTTCAACGGGGCCTTCAAGCACCGGGTCTAGAGGAAATTGGGAGTTCCGGCTGGTGTAGCACGTCAGCACATACTCTGTGACGTTCTTCGCCAGGGATTGCCCCTCAACCTCCAGTTGGTCCGCGATGACATCACCCACCTTGGAGAGCTTGCTACCTGCTGCGCTCAACGCCTGCAGCGCAAGGTCCGGCTCCGGCTCCGGATCATCCGGGCGCACGGGGCTGAAACCCATCGGCGTTAGCGCGTCGTTGGCCTTGCCCAGGAACTCCCAAATCTGTAGGGAGTCCGCCGTCCTTAAGCTCTTCGTCTCTTCCAGGGATCTCCTGGCCGCCGCCAGTTCGGAATTCTCACGGGTGAGTCTCTCAACTTCTTTGGCGTTTTGTTGAATCTTTTCAGCAACCCGCTTCTCAAGTCTTCCGAGCTCCTCCTCCCGGAGGTGTATCTTGTTCCGGCGATCAACCAGGTCCTTCTCCCTAGCCTGCACTTTTTTCTCCCGGGCAACAAGGGCACACTCGTATTCGTAGAGTTCCTGCCCTCGCACCCAGGTCTTCTCCTCTTCCTCTTGGCAGCGCTCTTCCAATTTCTTGGTGCGCTCCTCGAGGCCCTTGTCAGCCAGAGCTACTTTCTCGGCAAGCTCCTCTTCCCTCCTCAGGACGTCATCCCGCAGCTCAAGGAGTTTCTGCTCTTCATTCTCGAGCCGTTTCTCCCTCTCTTCAAGTGCCTCTCGGCGCTTGATGAGTGCAGTGTTAATGACCTCCAGCCTTTCATGGCGTTCCTCGGCCGCACTGTTGGCTGCTTTGGCCTGATTGTAAATCTCCTGGGATTGAGCGTCGAGGGCTTGAGTCATACTCTCCCTGTCATCCAGCAGCTTGCCCCAGTACTCCAGGCGGATCTTCTCCCGTTTGATCCACTCCTTGTCATCCGCTAGCCTCGACTGCGCCAGCTTAGTCTCGAAGTAGAGCCGGTTACGCCACCGCCTAAGGGTTTGGCGCTCCTCTTCAAGAGCCTTAATGTCATGGAAGAAGGCCAATTGGACTTGACGCAGACTGGAACAGGCGTTGTCGATAGACATCGACAGCGGGATGGGCTCCGGACCTGCTGGGGTCTCCTCCGCTGGTTCCAGCGGGTTTTCACATACAAAAATGGGGTCCCACTCAACGATAGTGGACCCCTGAGCTTCCAAGGCACTAGGGCCGTCCTCCGGGATGGCCTCAGTCGCCATCGAAGAAGGCCCCGCCGCCAAGTGTTCATTCGCCCCATCGGGCAGGGGGCCAGCGACTTCGCTTGGGCACTCCGGCTCGGCCGCAGGTACCTCCGACATCGTCGCTTCCGGAGCAGGAGCTGCTACTGGCTCCGGTCTGGGCACCTCTTCCGAGGAAGGCTCGAGCTCCATCTCCTCTTCAACAACCGGCTCAGGAGCTGGTGGATCTTCAACTTCGACCGGCCCTGAGACCGGAGCTCCAACAATAACCGACTCAGCGGCCGGTGCTTCGGAGGTAGCCGGCTCAACTACCAGAACTACCTCGACCTCCGGCTCGCATGTCGGGGCTTCAGTCACCTCCAGCTCGCAAGCCGGGGCTTCAGTCACCTCCGGCTCAACATCCGGGGCTTCGACACCTTCCGGCTCCAAAGCCGGGACTACTACTTCCTCCGGCTCAACAGCCGGAGCTTCCATTATCGCAGCACCAGGACCCGAAGCTTCAACCTCCGGGACAGGTGCCGCTGGCGTGTCTTCACTCCCGTGGTCCGGCGCTACCACGGGAACTTCTGGGGACGAGTCGAGGTCCATGACCACGACAGCCGGCGCCGGAGCTGTAGATGAGCGGGACAGGAGCAGGAGCTCCCACCCTCACGGCCTCAGACACTGTGGTTGTGGATGGAGCTTCACTCCCCTTCTTGGGGACACTGTAGATGATGAACGAAGAAAATAAACAAATAGTTGCTACAATTAAATAGTTAACCAAGGTAAAGATTAAAAATTACCTTGGAAGGCTTCCGCACCTACTTGCGCGGAACCTTTTTCCTGGACGTTCCGGGCTGGCCACGGTCGGAGTAGAAGCTCCAGAAGGCCCCCCGGAACTTGTCGCGGCCACGGGCATTTCCCGGGTCGAGGCTCTCCTCGATCGGGAAGAACCCCCGGACCTGGAGGCTCCCACCGTCCCAGGTGCTGGAGTCGTGCGCCCGGAGCTAGCACCCCAGGAGGATCCCACCACGGGAACAGACGTGCTCCGGGAGGACCCCACTGCAGGAACGGTATCGTTCCGGAAGGACCCCACTACGGGTACCGTCGCCACGGTGGTAGAAGATCTTCCCCTCCGGGAAGAAGGAACCGAGGCGGAAGTAGCGGGCCTGACGGACCTTCTGTTGGCATGTTGCAGCTTCCTCTTCCGGCTCTCCGGCTCATCTGCCAACTCCTTGCCCTTGCCGACGACCTCGACCCTCGGCTGTGGGGCAGGGACGGAGCCATCTTCGGGCATTCCGGGGATTGCCACCCGGGTGGTTGATCTTCTCTCGACGACACCAAGGTCGTCAAGTGCGGGCATCTTCCGCCGGAGCTCTCTGCTGAACTCCACTTCCACGTTCAGAGGGAGAAAGGCCGATGGTGGAGTCAAGTCATCACCGTCGACGTCGATGCCGTGCTGGAATTTCTTGAGGTGGAACTCCAAGGTTTTCCCCACCATGTTGGACTTCAACCCGGTCTCAACCCGGTCCTCGTCCATCACGCTGTTGAGGGCCCAAGCGAGCTTCTCCCTCCTCTTCAGCGGCGCCCACCTGTTGGTCAGGAAATTGCAAAATACCGCCTGAGGAGTCAATCCTCCCTCCACGCATTGGCGGATCCTGGTCAAGGCGGGGTTGAAAGCTTCCGCCAGCACCAGAGCTTCACTCCAGATCGTCGTGTCGATGCCGGGCAGACCGTCAGGCAGCTCCAACCTCTCGTGCTCCTCCACCCTAATAACTATCCAATCTTTCTTCTAGTCATCCCACTTCCCGAAAGGGAACGACCGGAGATACTTGAATGGGCACTTCTTGCGCTTCACGAAGTAGTAGAAGCCAAGGTACTCATTGCTCCGGCCGGTGGTGTGGACGGTGAAGAAGGTCCGGAAGAATTCGATGCAGGGGGGGATGCCCACCCACATCTCACAGAAGTGGACGAAGATAGACACGAGGAGAATGGAGTGAGGGCCATGGTGGTATAGCTGCAGACCATAGAAGTCTAGCAGCATCAAGAAGAAGGAAGAAAAAGGTGGGATCAACCCCACCATGGCGTACGAAGAAAAGTACACCATTTCGTCGGCGCGCTCCTTCTCGAAGGGGAGCTCTCCGCCGGCACGGACCAAGCGGTTGAAGAAGTCCGAGGACCACCCCATGAGGGCCCGGACCTTCTTCAAATCACCGTCGGTCTTCAAGCGACTCTCGCGCAGACCCAACTCCATCGCGGCACAGCTAGGCAAGAGAAGAGGAGCGAAGCACGAGTTGGGAGTTTGAGCGCAAGATCAGATGAGAGGCGTAAAGAACTCCCGACGATGTGCGCTTTCCTTCTTAAGTAAGCCCTCGCAACGCTTGGATGGAAACCGCAGGGAAGTCGAAGATACCACTCAAGAATTCAACCCAGCAATGACAGGAGGGCCCGGGACCACCCCGACGATCAAGTCGAGGCTATTACCCAGGCGAACGGTTGTCATCACGAGGCGAGAAACCCAAAGGCGGCGACCTGACAAGGCGCGTGGAACCGATACAGTTTTCGTATCGGGAACCGGCGACCTTCAATTGTGTGAGATCCGCACGTCAAAGATCTCATCTGCTGCACGAAGTGCGCCACGCGGCGGGATCTAACTGTAAATCCCTACCAACGGCACCTTCAAAGACCCTTGAAGACCCAGTTCAAGAGTCGCAAGGATGGACCCACCTCCGACGGAATGACTTCACCCCAGTGATCTTCCTCGGAGGTAGGTCCAGGGGGCCACTGTCGGTACCCTAGAAACCGTACACCCCTTGAGGTTACAAAGATCTCAAAGGAAAGTCATCTATTTGGTTTGAATATCCTCGGAGGCCCACATGTCAGACATAACTGGACCCGCTTCTCCAACATGGTTAATCCCTGGGTCACCATGTGTACAACTAAACCGGAGCTACCGCCCACAAGGGGGAAGCTCCGGGCCACGTATCAAAACGGCACCTCCGGACTTAACCCCAGACCGAGAGAAGCTCCGGACCTGACACGTGTCTGGTAGCCTTGGAGCTACCTGTTTCCCACAGCAAGCTCCGGAGCTGCCACGTGTCCAATCATCGGACCTTCAGCTTCTAACCTCCGGAAGACCTTGTAACGGCTCCGGATCTTCAAAGGAGAGCCAAAGACTTCAAGACCCGATTAAGTGCCATTAATGCCATATTAATGACACTTAAACTGACGATCTTAACACTAGTAACGGTGCTGTCAAAGCCCATTACAGGGTCATTAAGAGCAATTAAGCGTGTATCAATACTAGTAACCGCCGGGGCCACATGTCGGGCCAGGCTAACTTGTAACGGCCTGCCCTTGTACTATAAAAGGACAGGCCGACGATACACACGGTGACGTTCACGGACGATCATACGCACCCCATACATTCGTGGCAAGCTCTTACTGCTAATACAACACCAACACACCCGTGGAGTAGGGTATTACGCTCAGGCGGCCCGAACCACGTAAATTCTTGTGTCTCCTGTGTCAAACTCCTATTCACCTTCTTGAATCTCCGCGCACCCATACCAAACATCAAACTCCCCTATCACTTTAGTAGTGTAGGGAGATCTGTCGGTTCCAAACGCCGACAGACTCTATATACGCTGGCGGTCTGAAGATGCTCGCATACATAATACCCGCATAAGACACTCCCAGCAGGCTGCCTCGGACAAGCATAATACGTTTTAATGTCCAATGCATTCGTATTAGGTGGTCTCTGACCACCAAGCTCCGCGTAAAACTGCCAAGCGCTGTAATACAAGAAATGTCATATAAAACTTGTCAACACATTCTAAATGTGCGTAAATTAAAATTATTGAATAAACGTACTTTTTCAAAATGGAAAGGAAATCTTTGTAACGATCTGGTGGGTAATCGGCCGAGCCCAATACTATTGCCATTCCCTGCGTTGGCTTGATGAAGATCATTATGTAGTGATTACTGCAAACATACAAACACACGTGTTAACAATTACCAATAATTGATATTTCAATGTCATGTGTCGAACTTACTCGAAGTGGTACGGAGCCTTTACGAGGTCCTTGCCGTCTCTGACAAAGTTAAACATCGCATGTCCTATGTAAGCTGCAACTTCTGTCTTTCTATCCTTCTTAAGTTTTGCAATTGCTCTTTCAAAATCTTTTTTTTTTCATGTGTTTGTACTGGCTTGATTCTCGATTCGCCTGGACGTCGAATAGCGACTTTGCAATCCTAGTAGGGTCAAGGATACCTGTCTTGCGCGCCAACTTTTCATTATCCATGTATTGCATCCTATTGAAGAAGTCCAGAATTGTTATAATCTCATGAAATGCGTATGCGTGTACTAAGAAAAGCAAATACAAAATATTAGAGCACTTACAAGCACCAGACGAGCAGCAGGTTGATATCGAGCATGCCCCGATGGAAAAGGGAAAGCAACTCTTCAAAGAAAATGACTCGTTTATCTACTCCAGTGCTCCAGAATGCTTGTTTTGGAATACAAAATGTGACGCAATTAAGACCAAATTTTGTGCTGGCAGTGATGTACCACTCATGCATTCTTGTGAGCTGGACAGGTTGTTTGCTAAGTTGTATGGATGTCATGAACGGCTTCCCATTCTCAAATTTAGAAGGAACATCCTCAAGCTTGTATATTGGAACTTCTGGTTTAACTAAAGCCGTCCGCCGATTATACATGACACCGTCTTCTTCCCACTCCTCGATATCTTCTAATGCTGGCTCATGAGAAGAACGAGATGCACTCGATTTTCTAATATTTTCCTTCATAGCTTCCAAATACTTTGACACTTCTGATGAAGGTTTATTAATTTCATATGAGCTAACTTTGATAGGCACTGATGATCGAGGAGTAGTCGTCGGAAGTTGGACACTGGCTTGTTGTTGAACCTGTTGTTCAACTGATTTGCTCTTTACTCCCAGCAATTGGCTCTAGTACTACTTCAAGCTGTTGCTCAACTAGTTGCTCTTTACTAGCAACAACTTGCTCTGGTACTGCTTGAAGTTGTTGTCCAACTTGTTGCTCTTGGATATCATCTTTGCTGAGACATAGGGGGAGTGGATCTTCCCGGACTGGGAGTGGATCTTCATGCACTTTCGCCTTAGAAGATGGGGTTGCCGTATTTGGAGATGCGACGGGGCTAGAAATTGGCTCATCATCCAACGCGATATCGCGTCGATGCCAAAGGATTAATTGGTTGACAGCCTGCCCCAGAGTCGCGATCCCCTCAGGTGTGACGTGGTCAATTTCATAATTTTCATAATCATTATCAATGATTTGAAGAACTTGCACCACAGAATAATACAACGGAAGTGGATTCCTGTTGAAGTCACGATCAGGCTTTGCCATAGCAGTGGCAACCTGTTTGGTTTTGTTCCCTACTCTGCCTATCGGGACAAGAAGATGACAAGATTTGTCGTTAGCAATATCATCGACAGGGAACTTATGGGCTGACCCTGAGCCTGGCACGGAACCAACGCTGCTAGGGTAGGCAGTTGGAGATACTAATTGCTCCTTTTGCACCGGAACCATCATTGTACTCGGTGCCACTAATTGTCCTGATTGTCTAAGTTGTTTCATTATTTCTTGCATATTTTCTTTGACCTTTTGAGCAATCGTTTCATCAAGTGTTTTCTTAAACTTCTCACGTCTTCTATATGTGTCTTTATCTTTAGGGAAACCATATAGCCAAGACATTTGAGAAGAGACCGCTCGATCCCGTCCGCTGTGTTCAGAGTTTCCTAAGATAGCGGTAAGTTGGTCATTCTCCCTCTTCGGCTTGAAGAGACCCTTCTGTTGCTTTTCAATTACTTCTTTCATTTTATCCTCTACTTCATTCAGAGAGTCGGGCTTTTCAAGTTTGCCCTCGCTGGTCAAACCTGACCTAGCAAAGACCCAACGTTGAGTTCGCTCATTGCACCCTTCTAATGGGTGAGGATTGCCCTTACTAAGAATTAATGGCCTGAGAAGTGTTAATTAACTGACGCGCTGCACGAGGTCTGCGGAGAAGTTGAGAAGCCGTGGTGCAGGGACGCATGCGACGGAAGGATCTCTGAAGATCGTCTTCCACAGTGGTTTAATTATGCGCCGCACGAGGTCTGCAAAGAGTTCAATGCGCGGGAAACGAACCGCTCTCTCGTCTACTCCGCACAGACCATATATAAGGCGCGTTGTCGGTTATGTACAAGCACAGAACTTTTCCACTCCTTTCTTCTTCTTCCATCGTTCCACCTCTCCTAGCCCGGCGCCGACGAACCACCACAGCCATGGCCAACCTTCCGCCACCTAGCCCGCCGAGGCAGCCACCCTGCAAGCGGATACGCTGCAGCTCCCCCGAGAGGGTGAATGACGACCAGCGCGTTCCCCGCCGGTGCAGCCGGAGCCACCGGTACAGCCGGAGCAATCGGCTCTGTCGGTACCCTAAAAACCGTACACCCCCTGAGGTTACAAAGATTTCGAGGGAAGACCGTCTACACGGATTGAAGAACCTCGGAGGCCCACTTGTCAGACATGACCGGACCTGCTTCTCCAACATGGTTAATCCCTAGGTCGCCACGTGTACTGCCAAACCGGAGCTACCGCCCGCAAGGGGGAAGCTCCAGACCAAGTACCGAAATGGCACCTCCGTACTTAACCCCTGACCGAGAGAAGCTCCGGACCTGACACGTGTCAGATAGCTCCGGAGCTACCTGCTTCCCACAGCAAGCTCCAGAGTTGCCACGTGTCCAAACGTCGGAGCTGGCAGCCTCTAACCTCCGGAAGACCTTGTAACGACTCCGGATCTTCCAAGGAGAGCCAAGGACTTCAAGACCCGATTAAATGTCATTAATGCCATATTAATGACACTTAAACGGAATATCTTAACACCCGTAACGGCACTGTCGGAGCCCGTTACAGGATTATTAACAACAATTAATAGTGTATCAATACTAGTAACCGCCGGGGCCACATGTCGGGCCAGGCCAACTTGTAACGGCCTGTCCTTGTACTATAAAAGGACAGGCCGACGATACACACGAACACACGTACACAGACGTGGACATCATACGTGACAAAATAATACAACATCAACACACCCGTGGAGTAGGGTATTACGCTCAGGCGGCCCGAACCACGTAAATCCTAGTGTCTCCTGTGTTAAATCGCAATTCACCTTCTTGAGTCTCCGCGCGCCCACACCGAACCACAAACTCCTTCAACACTTTAGCAGTGTCAGGAGATCTGCCGACTCCAACAGTCGACAGTTGGCGCGCCAGGAAGGGGGGCGCCTGAGATTTTTGAGAATGGTGAACTCCGCGGCTGGATCATCCAACGGCCAACCCGCTGCTCAGGCTGTTGGGGGCAATCCCTCCAACAGGCAGCCACTAGCAGGAGCCTCGGCACTAGCAGGAGCCACACTCCCACCACCACCATCTTCTCCAGCAAATCGTGCTGGGCAACGTGATGGTGCGCCGGCGTCACTTACTGCGTCGGCAAGTCATGACAACCCGGAACATGCGCTCCATGCAGCGCGTGCTATTCTCCAACGACCACCACCTCCGGACGCATCCCGAGATGCAATGGAGCAGTGGAGGGCCGATGTGGAGCATTTGGTCGCAGCAGCGGCCGAACGCCTCAACAACCAGGGTCCTCCTCCTTCGGGACGAGCCCCGTCACAGCGATGGACTTTGTCTGGAAGACTTGGTCCGCACGTCTCCAACAACAGGAGACGATCTGCGTCACAGCAGGTGACATCGTTGCCCTCTGGGGCACGACGCACCCATACGGTATCTAGGCTATCGACTCATGACCTCCGGGCGGAGCTTGATCGCCGATACCGCCAACAGGATGGCCGTGTCCATATCGAGCGTGCTCGTGAAAGACGGGAAGCTCAGGACCTTTCTACTCTGGAAGGAGTAGGAGGAGGCTGTTCAGCCCTAGCCATGCACCTGCGCATGGTTCGATGGCCACAGAAGTTCCGGCCAAACCTGCCGGAAAAATTCGACGGGACTGTCAACCCCGCCGAATTCCTTCAGATATACACCACTGCAATCTTGGCAGCTGGAGGAAACGAGGCTGTAATGGCCAATTACTTTCCCGTGGCCTTAACCGGGACCGCCAGGTCCTGGTTTATGAGCCTTCCACCCAACTCTATCAACAGTTGGGAGGAGTTGTGCCGTCAGTTCACTGCCAACTTCGGGAGTTCATACACCCGACCAGGCACTGAACTGGACCCTTTTTGCGGTCGTGCAAAAAGGGGGAGAATCTTTGCGGTCCTTCATCCAGAGGTTCTCTCAGGTACGCAACACAATCCCTTCTATCTCAAGCGCTTCTGTCATTGTGGCATTCAGACAGGGCGTACGGGACAAGAAGATGTTGGAGAAGCTGGCGATCAAAGAGATCACCAGCGTCACAGAGCTCTTCAGCCTGGCAGACAAATGTGCCAGAGCTGCGGAGGGCCGTGAAATGCACTCCAAACTAGCCTCGGAGGATCACAAGAAATCCTCCAAAGAAGAAGCCGCTACCTCCGGGGGTGGCAAGAAGAAAAAGAAGACTGTCGGTACCCTAAAAACCATACACCCCCTGAGGATACAAAGATCTCAAGGGAAGGACATCTACTCAAATTGAAGACCCTCGGGGGCCCACTCGCCAGACGTAACCGGACCCGCTTCTCCGACATGGTTAGCCCTTAGGTTGCCACGTGTACTGTTAGACCAGAGCTATTACCCGCAAGGGTGAAGCTCCGGGACAAGTACTGAAACGGCACCTCCGGAGGTAACCCCTGACCGAGAGAAGCTCCGGACCTGACACGTGCCAGGCCGCCCCGGAGCTTCCCGCTTCCCACGAGCAAGCTCCGGAGCTGCCACGTGTCCATACATCGGAGCTGGCCACTTCAAACCCCCGGGAAACGTTGTAACGGCTCCGGATCTCCAAAGGACAGCCGCAGACTTCAAGACCCGATTAATTATCATTAATTCCACGTTAATGATATTTAATCGGATGATCTTAACACCTGTAACGGCACTGTCGGAGCCGTTACAGGGTTATTAACAACAATTAATCTCGTGTATCAATACCAATAACCGCCAGGGCCACATGTCGGGCCAGGCTGACTTGTAACGGTTTGTCCTTGTACTATAAAAGGACAAACCGACGATACACAAGAGGACTGTTGAACTCTCTGAAGCTCACAAGTTAATACAACACACACACACACCCGTGGAGTAGGGTATTACGCTCAGGCGGCCCGAACCACGTAAACCACTGTGTCACTCGTGCCCAATCGCGTTTCATCTACTTGAGTCTCCGCGCGCCCCAAACCGAACCACAAACTCCTTCCACACTTTCATAGTGTCAGGGGATCTGCCGACTCCAACAGTCGACAGTTGGCGCGCCAGGTAGGGGGCGCCTGAGATCTTCAAGAATGGTGAATTCTGCGGCAGGATCATCCAACGGGCAACCTGCTGCTCAGGCTGTCGGAGGCAATCCCTCCAACATGCAGCCACCGGCAGGAGCCTCAGTTCCAGCAGGAGTCACACTCCCACCACCACCATCTTCTCCGGCAAGACATGCCGGACGACATGATGGTGCACCGGCGTCACATTCTGCGCCGGCAAGTCGTGACAACCCAGAACACGCGCTCCATGCAGCGCGTGCTCTCCTTCAGCGACCACCACCTCCGGATGCATCTCAAGGTGCCGTGGAGCAATGGAGAGCTGATATTGAGCATTTGGTCGCAGCAGCGGCCGAACGCCTCAACAATCAGGGTCCACCTCCTTCAGGGCGGGCCCCGTCGCAGCGACGAACGTTGTCTGGAAGACTTGGTCCACATGTCTCCAACAACCGGAGAAGAGCTGCGTCACAGCAAGTGACGTCGTTGCCCTCTGGGGCACGACGTGCCCATACTGCATCTCGGCTTTCGACACACGACCTCCGGGCGGAGCTTGATCGCCGATACCGCCAACAGGATGGCCGTGTCCACATCGAGCGAGCTCGAGAAAGACGAGATGCTCAAGACCTTTCTACTCTGGAAGGAGTAGGAGGAGGCTGTTCCGCCCTAGCCATGCACCTGCGCATGGTTAGATGGCCACAGAAGTTCCGGCCACACTTGCCGGAAAAATTCGACGGGACTGTCAATCCCGTAGAATTCCTACAGATATACTCCACTGCGATCCTAGCAGCTGGAGGAAACGAGGCCGTAATGGCCAATTACTTTCCAGTGGCCTTAACTGGGACCGCCAGGTCCTGGTTTATGAGCCTTCCATCCAACTCTATCGACAGTTGGGAGGAGCTGTGCCATCAGTTCACCGCCAATTTCGGGAGTTCATACACCCGTCCGGGCACTGAACTGGACCTTTTTGCGGTCGTGCAAAAAGGAGGAGAATCTTTGCGGTCATTCATCCAGAGATTCTCTCAGGTACGTAACACAATCCCTTCTATCTCAAGCGCTTCTGTCATTGTGGCATTCAGACAGGGTGTACGAGACAAGAAGATGTTGGAGAAGCTGGCGATCAAAGAGATCACCAGCGTCACGGAGCTCTTCAGCCTGGCTGACAAATGTGCCAGAGCTGCGGAGGGCCGTGAAATGCACTCCAAACCAGCCCTGGAGGATCATAAAAAATCCTCCAAAGAAGAAGCCGCTACCTCCGGGAGTGGCAAGAAGAAAAAGAAGACCAACGGCAAGAAGAAGCCGTCGGCCGGCACATCCAACGTTGCAGCCGCTGCAACTCCTGGTGGCCGGGGGCCACGCCCCGAGAAGCGACCTCGACCGTCTTCTGAAGACGGTGGCAAATCCAAGATGTGGTGCCCCATTCACAAAACGAGCAGCCACAAACTGGAGGACTGCCGGGAGGTCCAAAACCTTGCCGAGCGCTACCACAAGCGCCGGGAAGGGTCTCCCTTCCGACAGAGGGAGGGAAAACAAAAGGTCGATGAAGCTCCGGCTGAAGAGGAGTTAGGGTTTCAAGACCCCAAAAAGGTCTTGAAAGCCGTCTACACCTCCGTCGACGATGATTCCGACGTCTCCGACAACGAGCGTCGAAAAACCATGAACACCATCTTTGGTGGATCATGGGACATCACCTCTCATCGTGTCATCAAGACTATGCGACGGGATATGGCTGCTGTAGCTCCTACAGCTAGACCGGAGCCACATCGAAAGTGGATGGACACACCCATCACTTTTGATGCTTCAGACTGTCCTCAAAGCATGGTCGGAGCTGGCCAGCTACCCTTGATGGTATCTCCCACCATCAACAACATCCAGCTCCATCATGTCCTGGTAGACGGAGGTTCGGGGCTTAATCTCATCAGCTTCGAAGCTTTCACTAAGCTTCAGCTTCGACCTTCGGACCTCCAGCCCTCTCGACCTTTCTCCGGAGTAGGTCCGGGGGCCATAACCCCACTCGGAGCTATTACTCTCCCTGTTACCTTCGGGACCCGGGAGAAGTATCGCACCGAAAAGTTGATCTTCGACGTCGCTCAGATCAACTTACCATTCAACGCCATTTTGGGTAGACCTGCCTTGTACAAATTCATGGCAGCTGCTCATTATGGATACCTGGTGTTGAAGATGCCAACACCAGTAGGCGTTCTCCGGATCCGTGGAGATCGCACTGCCGGAGTAACTGCTCTGGAGGAACTCCATGCACTCACCACAGCGCAAGAGGAGGACTCCAGACAGAAGCAAGCTCCACAACCTCCGAGCATTCGTCAACGAGGCTCGACCTTTGCACCTCAGGTGCAGCCAAGCGGCGACACCGACATTCCCGTCAAAGTCGTCCAAATTGGTTCTGATGTCACTCAAACTACCCGCATATCGGGTGGCTTGAACGACAAATAGGAACTCGCGCTCATCACTTTCCTCCGGGCTAACGTTGACGTGTTTGCTTGGCAACCGTCACAAATGCCTGGGATCCCCAGGGAAGTGATTGAGCACAATCTGAAGATTTACCCCGACGCTCGGCCTGTGCACCAGAAACCTCGGAAGCAATCGGTAGAGCGACAGAACTTCATCCGACAAGAAGTGAAGAAGTTGCTCGAAGCTGGATTCATCCGAGAAGTCTACCATCCAAAATGGCTGGCAAACCCAGTCGTTGTGCCTAAGGCCGGCGGGAAACTTCGGATGTGCATCGACTACACCACACTGAATAAGGCATGTCCAAAAGATCCATTCCCACTACCTAGAATAGACCAGATAGTGGATTCCACCTCCGGGTGTGAGTTACTGTGTTTTCTAGACGCATATTCAGGATACCATCAAATCCGGATGTCTAGGGAAGATGAAGAACATACTTCATTCATCACAGTGGATGGATTGTATTGTTACACAGCCATGCCTTTTGGTCTCAAGAATGCAGCATCAACTTTTGTACGAGCAATGTACAAAACTTTTGAAGAACTCATCAGAGACATAGTGGAAGTGTACGTTGATGACATCGTGGTCAAAGTTAAGAACAAGGAGTCCCTCTTGGACACCTTACAGGCTGTCTTCGACAAGCTGCGGGCCACTCGCACGAAGCTAAACCCAGACAAATGCGTATTTGGGGTTAGTTCCGGAAAGCTTCTTGGTTTCCTGGTAAGTCACCGGGGCATAGAGGCTAATCCGGCGAAGATAGAAGCCATTGAAGACATGCGGCCACCAACCCGCATCAAAGACGTCCAAAAATTAACCGGATGTCTAGCAGCCCTCAGCCGGTTCATTTCAAGACTGGCAGAAAGGGCACTTCCCTTCTTCAAGTTACTAAGGAAGTCCGGACCATTCCAATGGTCTGAAGAAGCAGAGAAGGCATTCCAGGAGCTGAAACAGTTCCTCACCACCCTACCAGTCTTGGTAGCTCCGAACCCTGGTGAGCCTTTATTGCTTTACATTTCAGCAGCTGACGAAGTCGTCAGTATGGTTCTGGTTGCGGAGAGACCGGAACTACCCAATACTCAGGAATCCAGATCCCTTCGGGAGGATCCGGAGGTTCCTGAAAGCGGGTCTGGGTCCCAGCTCCCAGACTTGAACCCACAAGAAGCCACTTCAGAGGACCCGAATCCTTCTGATAGGATCCAGGTCATTCCTGAAGAAGCTCCGGGTTCCTCCACCCAGAACCCGGAGGTCCCCGAAGATAGTCTGGACCCCTCCGACAGGGCCCGAATCAATGGAGAGGAAGCTCCGGACCCCTCCGGGAGGGTCCGGACCATTCAACGCCCAGTATACTTCATCAGTGAAGTGTTACATGATGCCAAGACTCGATACCTAGAGGTGCATAAGCTGCTTTACGCAGTTCTTATTGCCTCAAGGAAGCTTCGACACTATTTCCAAGCTCACAAAGTCTCGGTGGTAACCTCGTATCCACTTCGAGCGATCCTGCATAATCCCAATTCAACTGGGAATATAGCAAAGTGGGCAGCGGAACTGGCTGAATTCGACCTCGAATTCATTCCAAGACAAGCAATCAAGAGTCAAGCATTGGCAGATTTCGTGGCAGAATGGACTCCCTCTCCATTAAACCCTGGGGGCCCCAGCGAGCAGAAGACGGAACCACAAGTTCCGGCCTTCACTAAGCCTCACTGGACCCTTTACTTCGACGGCTCCATGCAGAAGCAGGGAGCCGGAGCTGGAATCCTTCTCCTCGCACCAACCGGGGAGAAGGTGAAATACATGGTGCACCTTGACTTCAAGGCAACCAACAACATGGCGGAGTACGAAGCACTCATATATGGATTAAAGGTGGCACTATCATATGGTGTCAAGCAGTTGCTGGTCAAAGGAGATTCACAACTTGTCATCAAACAGGTGAAGGGTGAATGCTCCTGCAATAATCTCCAGCTGGCTGCTTATCTCCTTGAAGTCCAGAGGCTTCAGAAGGACTTCGAAGTCCTAGACCTTCACCATGTTCAGCGTGCTCACAACGCTGAAGCTGACGAACTCTCGACCAAGGCGTCAACCGGAGCTCCGGCTCCAGACGGAACCTTTGTCCGGAGGTTGTCAAAACCCACAGTTCAGCCTGCCGAACTGAACGAAGGGGGCGAGATCAGCATCCCGAAGCTGACGGTCCCGATGGCCCTGTTACCATGGCAGCCATCAAGGGTCGTAGGTGCTGCCGGAAGCTCCGAGCAACCCAGCACGCAAGACTCAAATGCTCAAGTCAGTTCCGATGCATGGATCTCGGAGATCCGGAACTACTTGAAAGACAACATCCTTCCTGACGATGATGTATCCGCTGACCGGGTAGTCAGATTGGCTAAAAGATACACGTTGGTAGAAGGGGATCTCTACCGGCGCGGTGCCAACGGCATCCTAATGCGGTGCATCACAAGGGAAGAAGGCTGCGAGCTCCTCGCAGAAATCCATGGAGGTGAGTGTGGGAACCACGCGTCTTCCCGCACGCTGGTCGGAAAAGCCTTTCGGCACGGCTTCTAATGGCCTACAGTGCTCCAGGATGCTACTGAGCTAGTGAAGAAATGCAAAGCATGCCAATTTCATGCAAAGCAAATTCATACACCTGCTCAGCCCTTACAAATGATACCTCCTACGTGGCCTTTCGCTGTGTGGGGGATGGACATCTTGGGACCCTTCCCAAGAGCCGTCGGAGGTTACAAGTTCCTGTACGTCGCCATCGACAAGTTCACCAAGTGGCCGGAAGCTACTCCTGTTGTCACGATCAACAAACAATCTGCAATTAATTTTCTACAATCTATCGTGAGCAGATTCGGAGTCCCAAATAAGATCATCACTGATAATGGGACTCAGTTCACAAGCTCCGCATTTCAAGGATATTGCGAAGACCTCGGCATACAAGTTTGCTACGCTTCCGTAGCTCATCCTGCCAGCAATGGACAAGCCGAGAGAGCAAACGCAGAGATCCTTAAAGGACTCAAAACGCGCACTTATGAGCGTTTGAAAAAGCACGGAGCTAATTGGATCGAAGAGCTTCCGCCCACTCTATGGGCTAACAGGACTTCTCCAAGTCGGGCAACCGGAGAAACACCCTTCTTCCTGGTGTACGGAGCTGAAGCGATCCTTCCTCCGGAAATCACCTTGGGTTCCCTCCGAGTCCGGACCTTCGACGAAGCCGCGCAGGACCAGCTCCGGCGTGAAGACCTAGACCTCCTCGAGGAGGGAAGGTGCCAAGCAGCTGTTCGGAATGCCCGATACCGCCAAGCTCTACGGCGCTATCATCAGCGGCATGTACACAACCGACAGCTCGAGGAAGGCGATCTGGTGCTACGGAGAATACTATCCAGAGAAGGGCAAAACAAACTCTCCCCCGGCTGAGAAGGACCCTTCCGAGTGATCAAAGTATCCCGTCCCGGAAGCGTTCGCTTGGCTACCGAGGATGGGACACCTCTCCCAAATCCTTGGAACATCGAGCACCTCCGTAAGTTCTACACTTAATTCCACGGAGGTGAGTCTTAAGTAACTTGAAGTGTATGTTATAGAGTCATTGTACAGAGTCGGGTAGTTCCTCCGGGAGAGCAGCCGGACCTTTCCCGAAAGGTTTGGAAAGCTCATGCAACACTTGATACAGTCTCCGGACTAGAAGTGTAGCTAACTACCCTGGGTTAAACGAGAAACCGAACACACTTAGCCTGGTTCCGTACCCTAAGAGTGTACTTGTTTCCCCTGTACCCCGGACCTATAATGAAAGACGTCTTCATGTGAAATAGACTCCACGTGCATTCATTTTTGCATAAGGCTCGACATTTTTATTTTTCTCTTTCTTGTCTATAACAGAAACGTGCAATTCTTAAGAAATTCTAGTTAGACCGATTTACGTACGATTCGAGTTGAATTGTCGGATTTTTTAGATTTAAATATCGTCTGTGGCTAACTCGCCTGAAAGCCGCCAAGCCATTCTAGGGCCGGAGTGCGCTATCGACTTAGCCTGGTCAAGCACCCTAAGTACGCCACTCTACCTACATCCCGGCAGGCCGAAGTAAGGTGGGTCCATGGACAATTGGATCTAAAAGAAAAGACAATTCATCCAATTATACTAAAAATCGTGTTAAACTTGAAATTCTCTTGAGAACCGTAAGCCGCGACGAAGTTATAGATAAGGAACGAATTTTACTGTTTTTCTTGGCTTAAGTGTGCAGGAAAAATAAACACAATATTGATGGAGAAAAACCGGAGTTAACCAAGCTCCGACTCCCACCGGCGTTAACTTAAAGATGGTGAGAAGACTCTATCACTAGAGTCTGTTGCCAGCAAGCCAGGCGTGGCAAGGGTCATTGCCGGAGCTACTAAGCTCCGACACCTTGAAGTATTAACTATCGACACTCAATGTGTTGGTAGAGGCTACTGCCGGAGCTACTAAGCTCCGACGATGGACAGTGCCGGAGCTTCTAAGCTCCGACGACTTCAAGGGACCTTCACTATCAAAAACTTCGGACCTAAACTATACGAGTTCGAAGCAAATTTGTCTTCAACAAAACTCAACATCCTTTTGGTACATGTCCACAATCAAATTGTGCACATCTACCAGGGGGCCAAGTGAAGACAAAGATGTTGAAGACAAAAAATGAAATTCACGAAAAATTGGGGATTTCATTTCATCAGAAGACCGGAGATTACATCTGGAGACAAGGGATTACAAAATTGAGGAAGAAGAGAAGATAAAAATAAAGGCTAAGAAAGATAGTCCTAGACCCTATGGAAGAACTCAGCGACCTTCTGAGCGACCTCCGACACGCTGGCTCGGGTAGCTTCGCCTTCTCCTTCGACGGGGCCTTCAAGCACCGGGTCCAGAGAGAATTGAGGGTTCCGGCTAGTGTAACACGTCAACACATACTCTGTGACGTTCCTAGCCAGGGATTGCCCCTCGACCTCCAGCTGGTCCGCGATGACGTCGCCCACCTTGGAGAGCTTGCTGCCCGCAGCGCTCAACGCTTGCAACGCAAGGTCCGGCTCCGGCTCCGGGTCATCCGGGAGCACGGGGCTAAAACCCATCGGCGCTAGCGCATCATCGGCCTTGCTCAGAAACTCCCAAATTTGCAGGGAGTCCGTATTCCTCAGGCCCTTCATCTCTTCCAGGGACCTCCGGGCCGCCGCCAGCTCCGAATTCTCGCGGGAAAGACGCTCGACTTCTTTGGCGTTTTGCTGAATCTTCGCAGCAACCCGCTTCTCAAGTCTTCCGAGCTCCTCCTCCCGGAGGTGGATCTTGTTCCGGCGGTCGACCAGGTCTTTCTCCCTAGCCTCTATTTTCTTCTCCCGGGCGACAAGGGCACACTCGTACTCGTAGAGTTCCTGCCCCCGCACCCAGGTCTTCTCCTCTTCCTCGAGGCAGCGCTCTTCCAATTTTTTAGCGCGCTCCTCGAGGCCCTTGTCCGCCAGAGCTGTCTTCTCGGCGAGCTCTTCTTCACGTCGCAAGATGTCGTCCCGTAGCTCCAGGAGTTTTTGCTCCTCATCCTCGAGCCGCTTTTCCCTTCCCTCAAGTGCCTCTCGGCGCTTGATGAGTGCGGTACTGATGGCCTCGAGTTGATCGAACCGAGCGTTGGCCGCATCATTAGCAGCCTTAGCTTGGTCATGGTACTCCCGGGATTGGGCGTCGAGGTTGTGAGTCATGATCTCCCTCTCGTCCAGCATCTCACCCCAGAGCTCCAGGCGGACCTTCTCCCGCCTGATCCATTCCTTGTCCTCAGCAATCCTCGACTGCGCCAGCTTGGTCTCGAATTGGAGTCGATTACGCCACCTCCTAAGGGTTTGGCGCTCCTCTTCAAGAACCTTGCTGTCGTGGAAGAAGGCTAGTTGGACTTGGCGTAGACTGGAGCAAGCGTTGTCGATGGACATCGACAGCGAGATGGGCTCCGGACCTTCTGGGGCCTCCTCCGCTGGTTCCAGCGGGTCTTCATTTACAAAAATTGGGTCCCACTCTACGAGAGCGGAACCCCGAGCTTCCAAGGCACTAGGGCACTCCTCCGGGATGGCCTCAGTCGCGACCGAAGAAGGTCCCGCCACCAAATCTTCATTCGCCCCCTCAGGCTGGGGGCCGGCGACTTCGTTCAGGCACTCTGGCTCCGCCACGGGTACCATCGACGTCGTCGCCTCCACTGGCTCCGGCCGGGACGCTTCTTCTGAGGAAGGCTCAAGCTCCCTCGCCTCTTCGACCACCGGCTCTGCAGCCGGCGCTTCCACAATCACCGGCTCTGCAGCCGGCGCTCCAATAGCTACCGGCTCTGCGACCGAAGCTTCGGAAGTAACCGGCTCAATTGCCGGAACCACTTCAACTTCCGGCTCGCACGCCGGGGCTTCAGCTACCTCCGGCTCAACCGCCGGGGCTTCAGCACTTTCCGGCTCCGAAGCCGGGACCTCTACTTCCTCCGACTCAACAGCCGGAGCATCTACTTCTGCAGCACCAGGGCCCGGAGCTTCAACCTCCGGAGCGGGTGCCGCTGGCGCATCTTCAATCCCGTGGTCCGGCGCTACCACGGGAACTTCTGGAGACGAGTCGAGGTCCATGACCACGACAGCTGGCGCCGGAGCTGTCGCAGCCTCCGCCTGGGGCGGCACCGGGGCTAGAGCAGAAGCCCTCGCAGCTTCAGACACTGTGGCTGAGGGCGGGACTTCACTCCCCTTCTTGGGAACGCTGCAGATGAAGAATGAAGAAATTGAGCAAACAGATGCTATAATTAAAAGTTAATTGAGGTAAGCAAGAAAAATTACCTTGGGAGGCTCACGCACCAGCTTGCGCGGAACCTCTTTCCCGGACGTTCCGGGCTGGCCACGGTCGGCGTAGGAGCTCCGGGAGGACTCCCAGGACTTGCCGTAGCCGCGGGCGTTTCCCGGGTCGGAGCTCTCCTTGACCGGGAGGAACTCCTAGACCTGGAGGCCCTCACCGCTTCTCGAACCGGAGTCGCCTGTCCGGAGCTGGCACCTCCGGAGGGACCCATCACGGGGACAGCCGCACTCCGGGAGGATCCCACCGCCGGAACAGTAGCGCTCCGAAAAGACCCCACCACGGGGACAGACGCTGCAGCAGCGGAGGATCTTCCTTCCTGAGGACGGGGAACTGGCGGGGAAGTAGCAAGCCCGACGGACCTTCCGTCAGCATGTCGCAGCTTCCTCTTCCGGTTCTCCGGCTCTTCCGCCAGCTCCTTGCCCTTGCCGGTGACCTCAGCTCTTGGCTGAGAGACAGGAGTGGAGCCGCCTTCCGACAACCCGGGAATCGCCAACCGGGCAGTCGATCTTCTCTCGACGACGCCAAGGTCGTCAAGCGCGGGCATCTTCCGCCGGAGCTCCCTGCTGAACTCAACTTCCACGTTCAGGGGGAGGAAAGCCGGCGGCGGAATCAAGTACTCTCCGTCAACATCGATGCCGTGCTGGAATTTCTTGAGGTGAAACTCCAAGGACTTCCCCACCATGCTGGACTTCAACCCGGTCTCGACCCGGTCCTCGTCCATCACGCTGTTGAGGGCCCATGCGAGCTTCTCCCTCCTCTTCAGCGGTGCCCACCTGTTGGACAGGAAGTTGCAGAACACCGCCTGGGGAGTCAGTCCTCCCTCCACACATTGGCGGATCCTGGACAGGATGGGGTCGAAAGCTGCCGCCAGCACCGGAACTTCGCTCCACACCGACGTGTCAATGCCGGGCAGACCGTCTGGCAGCTCCAACCGCTCGTGCTCCTCCACCCGGACGACTACCCAATCTTTCTTCCAGTCATCCCACTTCCCGGAAGGGAACGACCGGAGGTACTTGAACGGGCACTTCTTGCGCTTCACAAAGTAGTAGAAGCCAAGGTACTCGTCACTTCGGCCGGTGGTTTGGACGGTGAAGATGGTGCGGAAGAGCTCGATGCAAGGAGGGATGCCCACCCACATCTCGCAGAAGTGGACAAAGATGGACACAAGGAGGAGGGAGTGAGGGCCAAGGTGGTATAGCTGCAGACCATAGAAGTCCAGCAGCATCAAGAAGAAGGAAGAAAACGGTGGGATCAGCCCCACCATGGCGTACGATGAAAAGTACACCATTTCGCCGGAGTGCTCCTTTTTAAAGGGAAGCTCCCCGCCGGCGCGGACTGAACGGTTGAAGAAGTCCGACGACCACCCCATGAGAGCTCGGACCTTCTTCAGATCGCTCTCCGTCTTCAAACGACTCTCACGCAGACCCAACTCCATCGCAGCACAGCTAGGCGAGAGAAGAGAAGCAAAGCACGAGTTGGGAGTTTGAGCGCAAGAACAGATGGAAAGCGTAAAGAACTCCCGACGGTGCGCTTTCCTTCTTAAGTAAGCCCTCGCAACGCTTGGATGGAAACTGCAGGGGAGTCAAGCATACTACTCAAGAATTCAACCCAGCCGATGACAAGAGGGCCCGGGACTACCCTGACGATCAAGTCAAGGCTCTTACCCAGGCGAACAGTTGTCATCACGAAGCGGGAAACCCAAAGGCGGCGGACTGACAAGGCGCGCGGAACCGATACGGTTTTCGTATCGGGAACCGGCGACCTTCAATTGCGAGAGATCCGCACGTCAAAGATCTTATCTGCCACCTAAGGTGCGCCACGCGTCGGGACTTAACCGTAAAGCCCCGCAAAAGGCACCTCCGAAGACCCTTGAAGACCCAGTTCAAGAGTCGCAAGTATGGACCCACCTCCGGCGGAATGACTTCATCCTGTTGGCATTCCCCGGAGGTAGGTCCAGGGGGCCACTGTCGGTACCCTAAAAACCATACACCCCCTGAGGATACAAAGATCTCAAGGGAAGGACATCTACTCAAATTGAAGACCCTCGGGGGCCCACTCGCCAGACGTAACCGGACCCGCTTCTCCGACATGGTTAGCCCTTAGGTTGCCACGTGTACTGTTAGACCAGAGCTATTACCCGCAAGGGTGAAGCTCCGGGACAAGTACTGAAATGGCACCTCCGGAGGTAACCCCTGACCGAGAGAAGCTCCGGACCTGACACGTGCCAGGCCGCCCCGGAGCTTCCCGCTTCCCACGAGCAAGCTCCGGAGCTGCCACGTGTCCATACGTCGGAGCTGGCCGCTTCAAACCCCCGGGAAACGTTGTAACGGCTCCGGATCTCCAAAGGACAGCCGCAGACTTCAAGACCCGATTAATTATCATTAATTCCACGTTAATGATATTTAATCGGATGATCTTAACACCTGTAACGGCACTGTCGGAGCGGTTACAGGGTTATTAACAACAATTAATCTCGTGTATCAATACCAATAACCGCCAGGGCCACATGTCGGGCCAGGCTGACTTGTAACGGTTTGTCCTTGTACTATAAAAGGACAAACCGACGATACACAAGAGGACTCTTGAACTCTCTGAAGCTCACAAGTTAATACAACACACACACACACCCGTGGAGTAGGGTATTACGCTCAGGCGGCCCGAACCACGTAAACCACTGTGTCACTCGTGCCCAATCGCGTTTCATCTACTTGAGTCTCCGCGCGCCCCAAACCGAACCACAAACTCCTTCCACACTTTCATAGTGTCAGGGGATCTGCCGACTCCAACAGTCGACAAAGACCCACGGCAAGAAGAAGCCGTCGGCCGACACATCCAACGTTGCAGTTGCTGCAACTCCTGGTGGCCGGGGGCCACGCCCCGAGAAGCGACCTCGACCGTCTTCCGAAGACGGTGGCAAACCCAAAGTGTGGTGTCCCATTCACAAAATGGGCAGACACGGTTTGGAAGACTGCCGGGAGGTCCAAAACCTTGTCGAGCGCTACAGCAAGCGCCGGGAAGGGTCTCCTTTCCGATAGAGGGAAGGAAAACAGAAGGTCGACGAAGCTCCGGCTGAAGAGGAGTTAGGGTTTCAGGATCCCAAAAAGGTCTTGAAGGCCGTCTACACCTCCGTCAACGATGACTCTGACGTCTCTGACAACGAGCGTCGGAAAACCATGAACACCATTTTTGGTGGATCATGGGACATCACCTCCCATCGCGTCATCAAGACTATGCGGCGGGATATGGCTGCTGTAGCTCTTACAGCTAGACCGGAGCCACATCGGAAGTGGATGGACACATCCATCACTTTTGATGCTTCGGACTGTCCTCGAAGCATGGTTGGAGCTGGACAGTTACCTTTGATGGTATCTCCCACCATCAATAACATCCAGCTCCATCATGTTATGGTGGACGGAGGTTCGGGGCTGAACCTCATAAGCTTTGAAGCTTTTACCAAGCTTCAGCTCCGACCTTCGGATCTCCAGCCCTCTCGACCTTTCTCCGGAGTAGGTCCAGGGGCCATTACCCCACTCGGAGCTATAACTCTCCCCGTTACCTTCGGGACACGGGAGAAGTATCGCACCGAGAAGTTGGTCTTCGACGTCGCTCAGATCAACTTACCGTTCAACGCCATCTTGGGTAGACCTGCCCTATACAAATTTATGGCAGCTGCTCATTATGGATACCTGGTGTTGAAGATGCCAACACCAGTAGGCGTTCTCCGGATCCGCGGAGATCGCACCGCCGGAGTAACTGCTCTGGAGGAGCTCCATGCACTCACCACGGCGCAAGAGGAGGACTCCAGACAGGAGCAAGCTCCAAAACCCCTGAGCATTCGTCAACGAGGCTCAACCTCTGCACCCCATGTGCAGCCAAGTGGCGACACCGACATTCCTGTCAAAGTCGTCCAAATTGGTTCCAATGCCGCTCAAACCACCTGTATATCGGGAGGGTTGAATGACAAATAGGAACTCGCGCTCATCACTTTCCTCCGGGCTAATGTTGACGTATTTGCCTGGCAACCGTCACAAATGCCTGGGATCCCCAGGGAAGTGATTGAGCACAATCTGAAGATTTACCCCGATGCTCGGCCTGTGCATCAGAAGCCTCGAAAGCAATCCGTAGAGCGGCAGAACTTCATCCGACAAGAAGTGAAGAAGTTGCTCGAAGCCGGATTCATACGAGAAGTCTTCCATCCAAAATGGCTGGCGAACCCAATCGTTGTGCCCAAGGCCGGCGGGAAGCTTCGGATGTGCATCGACTACACCACACTGAATAAGGCATGTCCAAAAGATCCATTCCCACTACCTAGAATAGATCAGATAGTGGATTCCACCTCCGGATGCGAGTTATTGTGTTTCCTAGACGCATATTCTCGGTATCATCAAATCAGGGTGTCTAGGGAGGATGAAGAGCATACTTCATTCATCACAGTAGATGGATTGTATTGTTACACAGCCATGCCATTTGGTCTCAAGAATGCAGCTTCAACTTTTGTACGAGCTATGTACAAAACTTTTGAAGAACTCATAAGAGACATAGTGGAAGTGTACGTCGATGACATCGTGGTCAAGGTCAAGAACAAGGAGTCCCTCTTGGACACCTTGCAGGCTGTCTTCGACAAGCTGCGGGCCACCCGCACAAAGCTAAACCCAGACAAGTGTGTCTTCAGGGTTAGCTCCGGAAAACTTCTTGGTTTCCTGGTAAGTCACCGGGGCATAGAGGCTAATCCGGCGAAGATAAAAGCCATTGAAGACATGCGGCCACCAACCCGCATCAAAGACGTCCAAAAGTTAACTGGTGTCTAGCAGCCCTCAGCCGGTTCATATCAAGACTGGCGGAACGGGCACTTCCCTTCTTCAAGTTGTTGAGGAAGTCCGGACCATTCCAATGGTCCGAAGAAGCAGAGAAGGCATTCCAGGAGCTGAAACAGTTCCTCACCACCCTACCAATTCTGGTAGCTCCAAAACCTGGTGAGCCTTTGTTGCTTTACATTTCAGCTACTGACGAAGTTGTCAGTATGGTTCTGGTTGCGTAGAGACCAGAACTACCCCATACTCAGGAATCCAGACCCCTTCAGGAGGGTCCGGAGGTCCCTGAAAGTAAGTCTGGGTCCCAGCTCCCAGACTCAAATCCACAAGAAGTCACTTCAGAAGACCCAAACCCCTCTAAGAGGGTCCAGGTCATTTCTGAAGAAGCTCCAGGTTCCTCCAGCCAGAACCCGAAGGTCCCCGAAGAGAATCTGGACTCCTCCGACAGGGTCCGGATCAATAGAGAGGAAGCTCCGGACCCCACCGGGAGGGTCTGGACCATTCAACGCCCGGTATAATTCATCAGTGAAGTATTACATGATGCCAAGACTCGATACCTAGAGGTGCATAAGCTGCTTTATGCAGTTCTTATTGCCTCCAGGAAGCTCCAACATTACTTCCAAGCTCACAAAGTCTCGGTGGTGACCTCCTATCCACTTCGAGCGATCTTGCATAATCCCAATTCAACTTGGAATATTGCAAAGTGGGCAGCGGAATTGGCTGAGTTCGATCTCGAATTCATTTCGAGACAAGCAATCAAGAGTCAAGCGTTGGCAGATTTCGTGGCGGAATGGACTCCCTCTCCATCAAACCCTGGGGGCCCCAGCGAGCAGAAGACGGAACATAAAGTTCCAACCTTCACCGAGCCTCACTGGACCCTTTACTTCGATGGCTCCATGCAGAAGCAGGGGGCTGGAGCTGGAATCCTTCTCCTTGCACCGACTGGGGAGAAGGTAAAATACATGGTACACCTTGACTTCAAGGCAACCAACAACATGGCGGAGTATGAAGCACTCTTCTACGGACTAAAGGTGGCACTGTCATACGGTGTCAAGCAACTGCTGGTCAAAGGAGATTCACAGCTCATCATCAAGCAGGTGAAGGGTGAATGCTCCTGCAATAATCTCCAGCTAGCTGCTTACCTCCTTGAAGTCCAGAGGCTTCAGAAGGACTTTGAAGTCCTAGACCTCCACCATGTTCAGCGTGCCCACAACGCTGAAGCTGACGAACTCTCGACCAAAGCGTCAACCGGAGCTCCGGCTCCTGACGGAATCTTTGTCCGGAGGTTGTCAAAACCCACAGTTCAGCCTGCCGAACTGAACGAAGGGGGCGAGATCAGCATCCCGAAGCTGATGGTCCCGATGGCCCTGTTATCATGGCAGCCATCAAGGGTCGTAGGTGCTGTCGGAAGCTCCGAGCAACTCAGCACGCAAGACTCAAATGCTCAAGTCAGTTCCGATGCATGGATCTCGGAGATCCGGAACTACTTGAAAGACAACATCCTTCCTGACGATGATGTATCCGCTGACCGGGTAGTCAAATTGGCTAAAAGATACATGCTGGTAGAAGGGGATCTCTACCGGCGCGGTGCCAACGGCATCCTAATGCGGTGCATCACAAGGGAAGAAGGCTGCGAGCTCCTCGCAGAAATCCATGGAGGTGAGTGTGGGAACCACACATCTTCCCGCACGCTGGTCGGAAAAGCCTTTAGGCATGGCTTCTACTGGCCTACAGCGCTCCAGGATGCCACTGAGCTGGTGAAGAAATGCGAAGCATGCCAATTTCATGCAAAGCAAATTCATACACCTGCTCAGCCCTTACAAATGATACCTCCTACATGGCCCTTCGCTGTGTGGGGGATGGACATCTTGGGAACCTTCCCAAGAGCCGTCGGAGGTTACAAGTTCCTGTACGTCGCCATTGACATGTTCACCAAGTGGCCGGAAGCAACTCCAGTTGTGACGATCAACAAGCAATATGCTATCAACTTTCTGCAATCCATTGTCAGCAGATTCGGAGTCCCAAACAAAATCATCACTGATAATGGGACTCAATTCACAAGCTCCGCATTCTAAGGGTATTGCGAAGACCTCGACATACAGGTTTGCTACGCTTCCGTAGCTCATCCTGCCAGCAATGGCCAAGCCGAGAGAGCAAATGCAGAAATCCTTAAAGGACTCAAAACGCGCACCTATGAGCGCTTGAAAAAGCACAGAGCCAATTGGATCGAAGAGCTTCCGCCCACTCTATGGGCCAACAGGACTTCTCCAAACCGGTCAACCGGAGAAACACCCTTCTTTCTGGTGTACGGAGCTGAAGCAATCCTTCCTCCGGAAATCACCTTGGGTTCGCTCCGGGTCCGGACCTTCGACGAAGCCGCGCAGGACCAGCTCCAGCGCGAAGACCTAGACCTCCTCGAGGAGGGAAGGTGTCAAGCAGCTGTTAGGAATGCCCGATATCGCCAAGCTCTACGGCGTTATCACCAGTGGCATGTACACAACCGACAGCTCGAGGAAGGCGATCTGGTGCTACGGAGAATACTATCCAGAGAAGGGTTAAACAAACTCTCCCCCGGCTGGGAGGGGCCCTTTCGAGTGATCAAAGTATCCCGTCCCGGAAGCGTTCGCTTGGCTACCGAGGATGGGACACCTCTCCCAAATCCTTGGAACATCAAGCACCTCCGTAAGTTCTACACTTAATTCCACGAAGGTGAGTCTTAAGTAACTTGAAATGTATGTTATAGAGTCATTGTACAGAGTCGGGTAGTTCCTCCGGGAGAGCAGCCGGACCTTTCCTGAAAGGTCTGCAAAGCTCATGCAGCACTTGTCACAGTCTCCGGACTAAAAGTGTGGCTAACTACCCTGGGTCAAATGAGAAACCAAACACACTTAGCCTGGTTTCGTACCCTAAGAGTGTACTTGTTTCCCCTGTACCCCGGACCTATAATGAAAGACATCTTCATGTGAAATAGACTCCACGTGCATTCATTTTGTGCAGGCTCGACATTTTTATTTTTCTCTTTCTTGTCTATAACAGAGACGTGCAATTCTTAAGAAATTTTAGTTTGACCGGTTTATATACGATTCGAGTTGAATTGTCAAATCTTTTGGATCTAAATATCGTTTATGGCCAACTCGCCTGAAAGCCGCCAAGCCAATCTAGGGCCGGAGTGCGCTATTGACTTAGCCTGGTCAAGCACCCTAAGTACGCCACTCTACCTACACCCCGGCAGGCCAAAGTAAGGCGGGTCCATGGACAATTGGATCTAAGAGAAAAGGCAACACATCCAGTTGTATTTAAAATCGCGTTCAACTTAAAATTTTCTTGAGAATCGTAAGTCACGACGAAATTATAGACAAGGAACGAATTTTACTATTTTTCTTGGCTTAAGTGTGCAGGAAAAATAAACTCTACGTTGATGGAGAAAAGCCGGAGCTAACCAAGCTCCGACTCCCCCAAGGGGGTCAACCGTCGGCGCTAAGTAAAAGATGGTGAGAAGACCCCGTAAATGGAGTTTGTTGCCAACAAACCAAGTGTTGGCAAAGGTCACTGCCGGAGCTACTAAGCTCCGACACCTTGGAGGACTAACTATCGACGCTCTATGTGTTGATAGAGGCTATTGCCGGAGCTACTAAGCTCCAGCGATGGATAGTGCCGGAGCTTCTAAGCTCCGACAACTTCAGGGGACCATCACTATCAAAGACTTCGGGCCTAAATTCTACAAGTTCGAAGCAAATTCGTCTTCAACAAAACTCAATATCCTTTTGGTACATGTTCACAATCAAATTGTGTACATCTACCAGGGGGCCAAGTGAAGATAAAGATGTTGAAGACAAAAAATGAAATTCGCAAAAATTTGGGGATTTCATTCATCAGGAGACAGGAGATTACATCTGGAGACAAGGGATTACAAAATTGAGGAAGAAGAAGAGAAAATACAAGTGAGAGCTAAAGAGATGGTCCTAGACCCTATGGAAGAACTCGGTGACCTTCTGGGCGACCTCGGATATGCTGGCTCGGGTAGCTTCGCCTTCTCCTTCGATGGGGCCTTCAAGCACCGGGTCCAGAGGAAATTGAGGGTTCTGGCTGGTGTAGCACGTCAGCACATATTCTGTGACGTTCCTCGCCAGGGATTGCCCCTCGACCTCCAGTTGGTCCACGATGACGTCGCCCACCTTGGAGAGCTTGCTGCCTGCTGCGCTCAACGCTTGCAGCGCAAGGTCCGGCTCCGGCTCCGGATCATCCGGGCGCACGGGGCTGAAACCCATCGGCGTCAGCGCATCATTGGCCTTGCCCAGGAACTCCCAAATCTGCAGGGAGTCCGCCGTCCTCAGGCTCTTCATCTCTTCCAAGGATCTCTTGGCCGCCGTCAGTTCGGAATTCTCACGGGCGAGGCGCTCAACTTCTTTGGCGTTTTGCTGAATCTTTGCAGCAACCCGCCTCTCAAGTCTTCCGAGCTTCTCCTCCCGGAGGTGGATCTTGTCCCGACGATCGACCAGGTCCTTCTCCCTAGCCTCCACTTTTCTCTCCCGGGCAACAAGGGCACACTCGTATTCGTAGAGTTCCTGCCCTCGCACCCAGGTCTTCTCCTCTTCCTCGAGGCAACACTCTTCCAACTTCTTAGTGCGCTCCTCGAGGCCCTTGTCAGCATGAGTTACTTTCTCGGCGAGCTCCTCTTCCCTTCTCAGGACGTCATCCCGCAGCTCCAGGAGTTTTTGCTCTTCGTCCTCGAGCCGTCTCTCCCTCCCTTCAAGTGCCTCTCGGCACTTGATGAGTGCGGCGTTGATGGCCTCAAGCTGCTCGAACCGAGCATTGGCCGCGTCGTTGGCAGCCTTGGCCTGATCGTGGATCTCCCGAGATTGAGCGTCGAGAGCATGGGTCATGCTCTCCCTCTCATCCAGCAGCTTCTCCCAGTACTCCAGGCGGATCTTCTCTCGCTTGATCCACTCCTTGTCGTCCGCTAGCCTCGACTGCGCCAGCTTAGTCTCGAAGTGGAGCCGATTACGCCGCCGCCTAAGGGTTTGGCGCTCCTCTTCAAGAGCCTTGCTGTCGTGGAAGAAGGCTAGTTGGACCTGACGTAGACTGGAGCAGGCGTTGTCGATAGACATCGACAGCGAGATGGGCTCCGGACCTGCTGGGGTCTCCTCCGCTGGTTCCAGCGGGTCTTCACATACAAAAATTGGGTCCCACTCTACGAGAGCGGAACCCTGACCTTCCAAGGCACTAGGGCCGTCCTCCGGGATGGCCTCAGTCGCCATCGAAGAAGGCCCCGCCGCCAAGTCTTCATTCGCCCCCTCAGGCAGGGGGCCGGCGACTTCGCTTAGGCACTCTGGCTCGGCCACAGGTACCATCGACGTCGTCGCTTCTGGAGCAGGAGTTACTACTGGCTCCGACCGGGACACCTCTTCTGAGGGAGGCTCGAGCTCCCTCGCCTCTTCAACCGCCGGCTCTGTGACCGGCGCTCCAACAACAACCGGCTCAGCGACCGGTACTTCGGAGGTAACCGGCTCAACTGCCGGAACTACCTCGACTTCCGGCTCGCATGCCAGAGCTTGAGTCACCTCCGGTTCAATCGCCGGGGCTTCGACAAGTTCCGACTCCGAGGCCGGAACTACTACTTCTTCCAGCTCTACAGCCGGAGCTTCCACTACTGCAGCACCAAGACCTGGAGCTTCAACCTCCGAGACAAGTGCCGCTGGCGTGTCTTCACTCCCGTGGTCCAGCGCTACCACGGGAAGTTCCGGGGACGAGTCGAGGTTCATGACCACGACAGCCGGCGCCGGAGCTGTCGCAGCCTCAGCCACCACCTGGGGCGGAACTGGGACAGGAGCAGAAGCTCCCATGGTCTCAGAAATCGTGGCCGAGGGTGGAGCTTCATTCCCCTTCTTGGGGACGCTGCATAGGACGGATAAAGAAAATTAACAAACAATCGCTACAACTAAAAAGTTAACCAAGGTAAAAATCAAAAAATACCTTGGAAGGCTTCTGCACCAGCTTGCGCGGAACCTTTTTCCCGGACGTTCCGGGCTGGCCATGGTCGGCGTAGGAGCTCTGGGAGGCCCCCTAGAACTTATCGCAGCCACGGGCGTTTCCCGGGTCGAGGCTCTCCTCGATCGGGAGGAACCCCTGGACCTGGAGGCTCCCACCGCCCCAGGTGCCGGAGTCGTACACCCGGAGCTAGCACCACCGGAGGGCTCCACCACGGGGACAGATGCGCATCGAGAGGATCCCACTGCAGGAACAGTCTGGTTTCGGGAGGACCACACCACGGGGACAGTCGCCACGGCGGCAGAAGATCTTCCCCCCTGGGGAGAAGGAACCAAAGTGGAAGTAGCGGGCCTGACGGACCTTCCGTCGGCATGTCATAGCTTCCTCTTCCGACTCTCCGGCTCCTCCGCCAGCTCCTTGCCCTTGCCGATGACCTCGACCCTCGGCTGTGGAGCAGGGACCGAGCCATCTTCGGGCACCCCGGGGATTGCCACCCGGGTGGTTGGTCTTCTCTCGACGACACCAAGGTCGTCAAGCGCGGGCATCGTCCGCCGGAGCTCTCTGCTGAACTCCACTTCCACGTTCAGAGGGAGAAAAGCCGACGGCGGAGTCAAGTACTCTCCGTCGACGTCGATGCCGTGCTGGAATTTTTTGAGGTGGAACTCCAAGGTCTTCCCCACCATGTTGGACTTCAACCCGGTCTCAACCCGGTCCTCGTCCATCACGCTGTTGAGGGCCCAGGCGAGCTTCTCCCTCCTCTTCAGCGGCGCTCACCTGTTGGTCAGGAAGTTGCAGAACACCGCCTGGGGAGTCAATCCTCCCTCCACACATCGGCGGATCCTGGTCAGGACAGGGTCAAAAACTTCCGCCAGCACCGGAACTTCACTCCATATCGACGTGTCGATGCCGGGCAGACCGTCTGGCAGTTCCAACCGCTCATGCTCCTCCACCCTGACGACTATCCAATCTTTCTTCCAGTCATCCCACTTCCGAGAAGGGAACGACCGGAGGTACTTGAATGGGCACTTCTTGCGCTTCACGAAGTAGTAGAAGCCAAGGTACTCATTGCTCCGGCTGGTGGTGTGAACGGTGAAGAAGGTTCAGAAGAGCTCGACGCAGGGGGGATGCCCACCCACATCTCGCAGAAGTGGACAAAGATGGACACGAGGAGAATGGAGTGAGGGCCAAGGTGGTATAGCTGCAGACCATAGAAGTCTAGCAGCATCAAGAAGAAAGAATAAAATGGTGGGATCAGCCCCACCATGGCGTACGAAGAAAAGTACACCATCTCGCCAGCGCGCTCCTTCTCAAAGGGGAGCTCTCCGCCGGCACGGACCAAGCGGCTGAAGAAGTCCGAGGACCACCCCATGAGGGCCCGGACCTTCTTCAAATCGTTGTTGGTCTTTAGGCGACTCTCGCGCAGATCCAACTCCATCGCGGCACAGCTAGGCAAGAGAAGAGGAGCAAAGTACGAGTCGGGAGTTTGAGCGCAAGATCAGATGAGAGGCGTAAAGAACTCCCGACGGTGCACGCTTTCCTTCTTAAGTAAGCCCTCGCAACGCTTGGATGGAAACTGCAGAGGAGTCGAAGATACTACTCAAGAATTCAACCCAGCCGATGACAAGAGGGCCCGGGACCACCCCGACGATCAAGTCGAGGCTCTTACCCAGGCGAACGGTTGTCATCACGAGGCGGGAAACCCAAAGGCGGCGGCCTGACAGGGCGCGCGGAACCGATACGGTTTTCGTATCGGGAACCGGCGACCTTCAATTGCGTGAGATCCGCACGTCAAAGATCTCATCTGCCGCCTGAGGTGCACCACGCGTCGGGATCTAACTGTAAAACCCTGCCAACGGCACCTCCGAAGACCCTTGAAGACCCAGTTCAAGAGTCGCAAGGATGGACCCACCTCCGACGGAACGACTTCACCCCAGTGACCTTCCTCGGAGGTAGGTCCAGGGGGCCACTGTCGGTACCCTAAAAACCGTACACCCCCTGAGGTTACAAAGATTTCGAGGGAAGGCCGTCTACACGGATTGAAGACCCTCGGAGGCCCACTTGTCAGACATGACCGGACCTGCTTCTCCAACATGGTTAATCCCTAGGTCGCCACGTGTACTGCCAAACCGGAGCTACCGCCCGCAAGGGGGAAGCTCCGGACCAAGTACCGAAATGGCACCTCCGGACTTAACCCCTGACCGAGAGAAGCTCCAGACCTGACATGTGTCAGATAGATCCGGAGATACCTGCTTCCCACAGCAAGCTCCAGAGCTGCCACGTGTCCAAACGTCGGAGCTGGCAGCCTCTAACCTCCGGAAGACCTTGTAACGGCTCCGGATCTTCCAAGGAGAGCCAAGGACTTCAAGACCCGATTAAATGTCATTAATGCAATAGTAATGACACTTAAACGGACAATCTTAACACCCGTAACAGCACAGTCGGAGCCCGTTACAGGATTATTAACAACAATTAATAGTGTATCAATACTAGTAACCGTCGGGGCCACATGTCGGGCCAGACCAACTTGTAACGGTCTGTCCTTGTACTATAAAAGGACAGGCCGACGATACACACGGACACACGTACACAGACATGGACATCATACGTGACAAAATAATACAACACCAACACACCCGTGGAGTAGGGTATTACGCTCAGGCGACCCGAACCACGTAAATCCTAGTGTCTCCTGTGTTAAATCGCAATTCACCTTCTTGAGTCTCCGCGCGCCCACACCGAACCACAAACTCCTTCAACACTTTAGCAGTGTCAGGAGATCTGCTGACTCCAACAGTCGACAGGCTCAGCCGGAGCAATCGGCTCAGCCGGAGCAGCCGACCCTCTCTCCTGCTGCATTGTCGCCGGAGGAGGAGGAGGAGGAGGAGGAGGAGGAGGAGGACGACGACTTCGACGACGACGACGAAGATGACGATGATGACGACGAGTCGTCCTCCGACGACGGCGACGACGAGTCATCCTCCAACGACGGCGACAACGACGGCGACCACCACCATGGTGATGACTACGACGACGACGACGACGAGTCGGAGGAGGACCGCTTGGCTTGGTTTGAGAAGTTGGCGGAGAGGATGGAGGAGGCGGGGCCATAGTGTAGTTTTAGGATTTCAATCAAGTATACTTGTACATATTTCTTGTGTTTTGTACATATTTCAATCAAGTGTCAATGAATACTGGTGGACAATTTGAAGTTTGACATGTTGGAGTGCTTTTAAAAAAATTAAAAAAATTCATACATGTATAAATTATACAAATATGTTCAACCAACAATTTCGAGTGAAGGATCTTTTTTTTATGAGATACACAAATGTGAATAATATGTGAGTAGAAATTAATTTGATATTTACCAAAACATTACAATGTCAGCTATACAAGTTTTAAAAATATTTTGTTCAGTTGGCATTATCTCAGACGGTTGTTAAGTAATACCCGCCTGAGATAAAAATCTTCTTAGGCGGTTATTAAGTAACAACAGCCTGTGAAGATATTTACTTCTTAATTAATAAACATCTTCTCAGGCGGTTGGTAAGTAAAACCCGCCTACGATAAAGTTAAAAACCGCCTGTGAAAAACCGACGTCTATATAAGGACTCCTCACCGCAGTCAAAACGCAACCCTGGAGAATTTATATCGACGCCGCAAGGCTGTTGAATTTCCCCTGCGCCGCGCCGCCGCTCCGCCGCCCAGCCCATACTGTCGCGCCGCCGCTCAACCCCGCACCGCCACTTCTCCACCCAGCCGGCCCACCGTGCTGACGTCTCCCCACCGTGCTGACGCCTCTGCAAGGTAAATGTAGTTTTCTTACTTTTTCTCTGTATATTTTCATTAGCTGATAAGCTGTTAGTTTTGTGTGTTCTGGTATATAGATTTTGTCCTTTTGCATGTGTAAGGACTGTATGGATTGTGTTCTGGTATATTGATGTATGGACTATATAGATTGTTTCCTTTTTGTACCTATTATGTGACATGAATATGATGTTTAATTAACAGATGCTATTGTAATATATATATATATAAGATGCATCTGGGCCTGTTTCCCGATATAACGGACCGGATCCCACCCAGACCTAGCCCATGCTGCTCGGCCTGTTTCCCCCTTTGACTCCGTCTGCCTCAAGATGTCGCCCGTCTCCTACATTAGTCGCCCTAATCATACTTGTTATGTCTCTGTAAATTCATTTTATAGAAGACCTTTAGAGAATATTTGTGGCCAAATTTTGTAAATCTGACAAAATTTCTATTATTGAAGCATGGACCGTCGAGCGTGGATGTATAACATGCCAAGACCCGATCCTATGTACATTCGTAATGTTGCAAATTTTATTGAAGCATCCAAGAGACATGCGAAGTTGCAAAAGATAGATGACATATTATGTCCATGTATCGACTGCGAAAATAAGATTGCTTGGACGGATACTATAGTAATCCAATCTCATTTGGTGAAAAGAGGTTTCAAAAATAACTACACAATATGGACAGAGCATGGTGAGTTAGATACACATGATGTGGATAAAGATGATGAGAGAGGCTCAGATGATGATAATGTTCATATCGATGATGGTAGTGACAATCAAGCTGGTGATGATGATGGTGAGTTCGATTGTGAGGAGATGTTGCGTCACATTGAACCATATGTACTGACTTCTATGGGAGCAAGCAAAGGATTAAGTAAAATGGAGACATTGCAGAATGCGGCGACAGAGCTTTTATATGATGAATCAAACGGTTGTGATAAAGATTTTACTACATTGCGTGCAGTCTTAGAACTACTAAAGTTGAAAGCTACGCACGGATGGTCCGATTGTAGTTTCTCTCATCTTTTGAATCTTCTGGCAGAAATTCTTCCAAATCCAAATAAACTGCCCAGAAGAACTTATAAAGCGAAGAAACTTCTTTGCCCGATGGCACTAGGTGTGATAAAAATACATGCTTGTGTGAACCATTGTATTCTGTATCGCAAAGAGCATGAGCTTGCAACTAGATGCCCCATTTGTGGTGTCAGTAGATACAAGAAGGACTACAATCACCAGTATGTTACCAACATGAAAAAGACTCAGAAGAATAAGAAGTTTATTATTGGTCCTGAAGGTGACGATGAAGATACTTCTGGCGATGCAGACGGGAAGAATAAGAGAAAAATTCCTGCATTAGTGATGTGGTACCTTCTGATAATTGATCGCTTGAAGCGTTTGTTCTCAAACCCTAGGGAGGCTGAACTTATGCGTTAGCATTCCGAGCAACGCAAGAAGAATGAAAAACATATACGACACCCTGGTGATGCAACGCAGTGGAAAAATTTTGATATTCAGTATCCAGAATTTGCGAAGGAAATCAGAAATGTGAGGTTTGCCTTGGGTATAGATGGAATAAATCCGTTTGGTGAAAAAAGGAGCATACACAGCACATGGCCCGTGGTCTTAACTATGTACAACCTACCGACGTGGTTGTGTCACAAAAGGAAATATATCTTATTATCTGTTCTTATCCAAGGTCCGAAACAACCCAGCATCGAAATTGATGTGTTCTTGGAACCTTTAATGGAAGATATGGCGAAATTGTGGAATGAAGGGGTACGTACATGGGATGAGTACAAGCGGGAGTATTTCACGCTAAGAGCAATGATATTCGTTACCGTGCATGATTATCCCGGACTGTTTACATTATCGGGACAAATGAAAGGGAAGAAAGGTTGCGTTAGGTGCGTGGATAGAACTAGATTTCTATACCTCACTTCATCCAGAAAGACGGTGTACATGAGACATCGACGGTTCTTGACAGATACACACAAGTATAGGAAGATGAAAGAACAATTTGATAACAAAATCGAAAAAGATACTGCACTGAAACCTTACAGTGGAAAACTTATGTTTGAAATGGTCAAGTTCATATTGCTTTTGGTAAGGGAAAAAAGAGTAAAGGAATTAAGAGAAAGAAAAGTACATCTTTGGATGATACAACTGACATGGCTTTTAAGAAACAATCAATTTTTTTCAAGTATCTTCCGTATTGGAAGAATCTGGAATTTTGCCATAGTATTGATTTGATGCACGTTACAAAGAATGTATTTGACAGCATCATTGGGACCTTGCTGGACATGCCGAGGAAAACAAAGGACGGATTAAATTCACGTATGTACCAAGTAAATCTTGATTTGAGGCCGGAGCTTCATCAAGTAGAAAAGGCGAATGAGAAGCATTACCTTCCCCCAGCCAGCTACAACTTGACGCTAGAAGAGAAAAGAGCAATTTGCGAATGCTTGTGTGGGATCAAAGTGCCCACAAGTTTCTCATCCAATATCCGCAAACTAGTCTCGATGAAAGACTTGTCTTTATTCGGTTATAATTCTCACGACTGTCACATGATGATGACAGTTTTTCTTGCCATTGCAATAAGAGTAATCAAACCTGAGCATATAAAAGTTGTCATCACACGTTTGTGTTACTTCTTCAATGCAGTATCGCAAAAGGTGATAGCACGTGAAGATTTAGACTATCTGAAAACATACATCGTCGAGACAATGTGCAAGCTTGAGATGTGTTTCCCACCATCCTTTTTTGATATGCAAGTACACCTAATCATACATCTTGTTGATCAGATAAAAGCATTGGGGCCACTATATTTACATCATATGTTTTTGTTGGAGAGATATTTAAGAGTATTAAAAGGTTATGTGCGGAATCGTGCTCACCCAGAGGGTTCAATTATGGAAGGATACACCACTGAAGAAGTGATTGAGGGTTGCGCTGATTACATCAAAGATGGAAAATCGATAGGTGTGCCTATACCGGTACATGAGGGTAGACTACGTGGGAGAGGCAAAGTGGGTAAGAAAACTTTTATTGTTCAAGATTACAAGAATGTACACCGTGCACATTTTGGTGTACTACAACAGCTCGCAATAGCTGAGCCTTACATCGAGGAACACCAAATTGAGCTTCGTGATAAAAACCAAGACCGCAAAGAGGACTGGATCATGAAAGAGCACAGAAGATGTTTCACTGAATGGTTAATGGACAAAAATATATCATACGGAAATACTATAGAAGAGGCAACAATGAAGAAGTTAGATTGTGGCCCATCTGCTTTGGTAACATCATGGCAAGCATATGACATCAATGGTTACACATTTTACACTAAAGAAAAAGACGGTAAGAGTGTTGCACAAAATAGTGGTGTTCGTATTGAGACTTATGATTCACAAGGGCAGAAGACCACATACTTCGGGTTCATAGAGGAAATATGGGAACTCGATTATGGCGAAAGAATGGTAATGCCCGTATTTAAGTGCCAATGGGTCAAACATCCTGATGGTTTGAAAGTGGACAATTACGGGCTGACACTGGTAGACTTGAATAAAGTGGGTTACAAAGATGACATGTGGGTTCTCGTCGATAATGTTGCACAAGTTTTTTATGTTCAAGATCCGGAAACTGAGAAGTTGCACGTAGTTGTTTCTGGAAAGCAAAATATTGTTGGGGTTGACAATGTGAGAGATAATGAAGAGGAATATAATCAGTATGAAGAGATGTACCTTTTCACCGAACCAGAAAACATCAAGCGCGTAGAGAGAAGCATTAAAAAGAATTTGAAACCATATATGCGAGAAGATGTCAATGCTGGAAAAAATGTATATAGCAATGCGAGATGATATATATTGTATATATTTGTATCTTCTGAAATCAACTTAGAACAATGTTGGTATATGGATTGTGTCCTTTTGCATTTGTATACACATATGCGTTTGGACTCAATGATTTGGAAGTTTGGAAGTTTGGTCTTTCAGATAATGATGTCTCGGGCGTGTAGCCGATTGAAGGAGTAGCGCTTGGCGTGGCGCAAGAACCATCCCCATGTATGTACATATGGCACACCGGTCACATGGTTGTATATACATATGTATCTGTAATGGACTGATGAACTTAACTATAGTTTGTTTTTCCGTCTTGTTTGTTTTTGGTATTTTCAATTTCTCCGCGTAGGGTTTCTCTGCGAAGCCTGAATCGGAAGATTTATTGAAGTGGTAGTGCATCGTCCCCGATAAAGAAGGGGTAATTTATGAAGGACAAGCACAATATGAGTTTAACCATCGTCCTCCTATTAATAAATTTCTTTTGCGGACTGAGTGGGAAGATGGTTACTACCCCCTGACAATCTCCTTCTCTGAGGACTATCCCTTGGTGCCTCCAAGATGCACCTTTCCAATTGGGTTCTTCCACCCAAATGTCCATCGTTCGGGAGCACTCTACATCGGGATTCTTGATCAAGAGACTGTAAGATAGACCTATTTTGTTCATGTAATTATTACTTATAATTGTTGTCGAACTTATTTGAACTGGTTTCTTATATTGCTTAAATTATATTTCGTATGGGTGGTGCAGTGCTTTTACAATCAAAACTATACTACTTGAAGTTCAGCGTTTGTTGCATCAGCCAAATGTGCCTGATGTTGAAAATGATTGCTATAATCTATTTATCAAGGTTAGATGACACTTTGACTTAGTGACCAATGTAGGTTATTCATTCCTCCTTCGACATTTGTTAATTTAAATAATGTCAATATTTTCAGGATCCAGCGGAATATAAAACACGTGTTCGGGAGCAAGCAGGACGGTACAATTTAGATTGATTGATGGGAGCTTCATCGTCGATCTACAATGAATGTAGCATGATTTTTGTTCAGTGTGTAAAAAAATTATCTTTGAACAATTGTAAAGCCTCTAATGGTGTATTATCACAATTAAGTCAGCCTCACTGGTGATCGAGCATTTCCTACAATGCATTACTGTACTAGTATCCGCTCATCTGTGTTTTTTCCTGATACAATTTTCCCTGCAACGACTACATACAGTTGTGATAATTGCAACGACTACATCCCTGTAATTTCAATGAAAACCGCTTATGATAATTGAACAACTACATACATGATCTTCTCAGACCGTTGTTAACCAAGAACCGTCTATGAAGTTTATTGCATTACAGGCGGTTATTAATTAAGAACCGTCAACAAAGATCATGTATTTACCCAGACGGTTGTTTTTTAAAATCCGTCTATGAAGTTCATTGCATTACAGACGGTTATTAATTAAGAACTGTCAACGAAGATCATGTATTTACCCAGGCGGTTGTTTTTTAAAATCCGTCTGTGAAGTTCATTACATTACAGGCGGTTCTTAATTAAGAACCGCCTATGAAGATCATGTAAACCCAGACGGTTGTTTTTTAAAATCCGTCTGTGAAGTTCATTGCATTGTAGACGGTTCTTAATTAAGAACCGTCTGTGAAGATCATGTATTTACCCAGACGGTTGTTCTTTAAAATCCGTGTGTGTTGTTCTGTCATCACATGCGGTTATTATATCATTCGTCATCACAGTCGCATATTTTTAAGGACCGCCTGTGTTTGAAAATTTGAGACGCCTGTAAAAAATGTTTTTTGTAGTAGTGTAAGGGAAGCGCGGGCGAGAGGATTTACACAAAGCTAAGTACGAGGTAACACAGACGGCTAAAATGCACGAGACAAAAATAAACCACGAGCTAGTTAGAATGGATAATCAAAGACCACCTTTATTGCAGCAACTAATACTCAGGCTATCCAATACTCTGCAAATTGCTTACAGCAGATTTTCAAGTTTTAACACGTCATTATTTTCAATAAGCCCCCGGTTAAAACTACAAGTTACACGCTAGGCACACATTGAAAGCACGGAACCATCAGGATACCCGTACAACAGTGAATTCATTTCATCAGCCGGCCCGCAGGTCAACATTGCCAGGTTGACTGAGCACGTACACGGGTGGTAGAGCAGTACAAAAAATTACCATACGCACGTACATGGTCCAAACATACAGTGATGGGGTCTACGAGTTAATTCGGTGCGTTTGATTGGAGAGAAAAGTTGAATGGGAGATGGCAGACCATATTTTTTTAAGACGGGAACTTCTTAACTTTACTGTATACCTGACTTGGTCACTGACACGTGGAATCCGCATGCAACCGGTCTCACATATCAGTGATCAAGTCGCGTGTGCAATAAGTCGGGATTCGTGTCCTTTTCGTAGGATGAGGTAGTTCATTTTGAATGTTTGGCTCGATGGATGGCACAACCATGTTTTTTGGTTCGACGGATGGGGTAGATGTGATGAGAATTATTAATTAAATTATATTATCTCTTCAAATATCAGTAGCTAATTATGCACTAAATAATCAACAAAGCACGAATTTTTATCAACATTAATCTTGATATTATTAATTAAAAATAGTTATTAGCGCTAATCATATTCTAATTGACCTATTACATAAGTTAATAATACTCTTAACTATTAATTCACTTTTGCCGGCCGCGCCATCCAACCTGACCATTAACCAAACAGCAGTAAAATCTTGAGCGCCATGTTCCATCCAAGTTGAATCAAACCAACCAGAATGCACCCTTCATGGTCCAACGAAGTAGCTACTCCGTCAAAGATGCTCCTCCGAAGATCTGCCCATGCTAGTACGAATCGTAATTTTTCTGCGGCACCTTTTCAAATCAAGATGTCACGTAAATAGAAAAAATAAGGCAACTCAAATACAGTTCGCATCAGAAATTCGTACCCATGCATGTAACTTTCTGTCTGGATGAGGGTAAGCCTCGAAATACAGCCCCAATTTCAAATAGCAGGCCCCTATTGTATCAGGATTTGAAAACAACATACAGTTTCTTCATTAGGCACACATAATTCATGCGACGACATACATATCCTCGTGCGTGCAGAACGGAAAAACTGCAGGCCAATTCTCCATTCTTGAGCGAAGCAATCGAGACGTCAATCAAAACCCCGGCAAGAGCTCCGCCTCAGGCGAGCGGTCAACCGTCGACGGTGGAGCAGCCTGGTGAAGCTTATTGAAGTAGTCCACCACGCTGAACTCCTGGCAGTTAACAATGTCATCAGCCGGCGGGGGGATGTACGGCGGCCGGGACACCTCCCCGAGCAATTCCCACGCCACCCCGGCGAAGAACGGATGCGCCCGGACCTCGTCGGCGCCGCCGGCGAAGCCCAACCGCCTTGTGGGTTCCTTCTCCAGCAGCCGCTTGATGAGGTCGGTGAGCTCCGGCCACCGCCGCCGCGCGTCAGCGGAGAACTCCGGCTCCCGGAGCAGCACGTTCCGGAACGTCTCCTTGCGGTTCCGGCCCCGGAACGGCGTGCTCCCGCAGATCATCTCGTAGACGAGCACCCCGAGCGCCCACCAGTCGACGGCGAACTCGTGCCCGTCACCGCGGACCACCTCCGGCGCCACGTACTCCTCCGTGCCCACGAACGAGAACGACCTCTCGCTCGCGCTGCCGGTCGCCGCCGAGCAGAAGCTCGCGCGCTTCTTGCGGTCCGTCGGCGAGACTCTGGCGGACTTGGCCTTCTTGACCTGATCGACCCCGCCGTCGACGCTTCTGGTCAGGTACCAGGCCAGATTGTGCTGCTGCTCCACCTGTCTGGACGACGTCGTCGCGGCCACCGATGACTCGCTCCTCTTGAAGATGCGCTTCAGGTGGTGGCGGTACTGGCTCCGGCCGTGGCTTTTATTGAACTGAGGCGGCGGCGAGGAAGTTGCCGAGCCGGAAGACGAGGTGGACGCGGACGCGGAGGGGGACTTGGGCGGGAGCTGGCGAGAGAGGTCAAAGTCGGTCAACGTGACGTGGCCGTCGGCGCGGAGGAGGACGTTCTCGGGCTTGAGGTCGCGGTACGCGATCCCGGCGGCGTGGAGGTCGGCGAGCGCGGAGACGACCTCGGCGACGTAGAACCTGATGGCCGCGGGGGAGAACACGCGGTCGGGCTGCGCGTGGCGTAGCTCGTTGAGGTCGCCGCCGGGGCAGTAGGGCACGGCCCACGCCAGCAGGTCGGCCGTCTCGGCGGTTCCCAGGAGGGACGGCAGGTGCGGGTGGGCCAGGCGGGACAGCACGGACACCTCCCACCTCGCGCGCCGCGCGGCGTCGCCCCCGGGCCTACTCGCGGTGGCGCGCTTGTCGAAGACCTTGAGCGCGTACGCCGCCTGCTCCCGCTCCTTGCCGCCGCCCGCGACAACGAGGAACACCGTGCCCATGGCGCCACGGCCCAGCACGCGCGCCGCGCGCACGGCGTCCAGGTCTATCTCCACGGGTTGCATTGGCATGAGCACCAGCAGCCGAGCAGGCGGCTCGCAACGTGGTAGTGGACTAGAACGTCGAGTGTAGCGTTGCCGCCAACGGCGAGGACGTGGAGCCGTGCGGTGATATAAAGGGTAGGGGCCGGCTAATCATAAGGTTGCAGCGTAACTGCTTCGCTTGTCTTATGTCGTTTCCCTGCACAGATAAACAAATCAAGTTGCGTCGTCACAATGCCGCTTCGGCAGAAATTATATCGTTGCCTCCGGCATTGCCTTGGCGCTTCCTTCAGCAACTCGCTTCAATCCAAACCCAAGTTACTTTCACATCTCACGTTCAAGTGTCTATCTTATTTGAAGGTCTTGGTCTGTACTAGACAAGAACTATGCTTGATAACTATTTTAACTGAACTTCACAACAAGAGTGATGTATCCTTAGGTTAACCTTAGATACAGCAGGCAGATTTGAAAGTTTAACCAACAAACAGAATTCAACTGACTGTAGCCAAAAAAATAGAATTTATCAGGCAAAACCTTGCATAGAAATAAGTATCTAAGTTCAAAATCTATTTCACAGGTTAAGATTAAAACCAATGAATCTTATTTCAGATTCAGATTTCACTTTCAGATAGGGCCTCATGAAAATACAAATTTAAGTTTTGACTTGTGGTATGGCGAACAAAAAAAAAGTGATACCACAACGTTAGAATTGTTCGCGCTCCCACAATTATAGACCCTATTAATTATATACAATTTTTTGCATCTTTTATTTCCCTTCTTCATCAACGATGTAGCTGAAATTGTGGATTATATTAACCGCGTGTGTAGACACACGGAGGCATGAATTTATTCTATTTCCAAAAAAAAAAAAAACTGGATGTTACTGCAACGATGCTGTCGACGCAGGAATTTGGCACAGATGAGTAGCTGTTACAGACATATAAAATGATATCTCTCGTATGATCATTTCAGTTGGTGGTTAGTTTGAGAAGCAGATAATAACAAAGATTCGTGATCTATTATTCGGTAGCTCGATTAAATATTCGATGGATCAAGAGAGATCATTGGGCGTGGAGCTCAAGGCGGGAAAAAGCTAAACCTTACACGTGTGCACAGTAACAGAAAATAGGGTAAATTCTCACTCATCTCAGTGACTTCAAACAAAACAAGTACGAGTACTATATGACATTCAAACCGAAAGAAAAATCATCAGTCCTCAATCATGCATCGAAACAAGCCGGGCGGCCATATTCCAATTCGGATATCCATCGTACGGGCTAATCGAGGGGCTAGCTAAACCGCTAAAAACGCATCCCAAATCACGCATGAGAAAATATGTCTTGATGGGACGTGCCGTGCCTGGAATTCCGCTCGGGGATGCGGCTCTCGAGCTTTGTTCTCTTGCACATGTACCGAGGTCGCCAGATAAACCTGAAATGCAATGAACGAAAGCGATCCTGACGCTATCGCTACACAACAAAGTCATCCTTCAGTCAGTGGCGTTCAACGGAATTTGCAAACAAAAACATATGCCTCCTTCGATGGAGGTGAACACTGCTGAGATTGACCTCACCTGAAGCCAAAATCTGCGGGAAAAATGTTCCTTATATTTTGAGAAAAGACAATTCAGACAATGCGCAGAAAGGTTTTGCATATAAGTCAAAATTTGTGTGGCGTCGACGGCTCCACCATAAAAGTTTCTTTCTGCGCCTAATCAAAATTTGTTGCTTAAACCATGGTAGTATCATTTTATTCTGAAATCAAGAAAAAAAAGCCGAAACCTCATTTCTTTTCTTATGCTCCCCAAGTGAATCAGCACTGCCAATTGTTTAATCAGATGCTTTTCTGAATATGTTCACCTTTTCAGATGAGACTTTGAGCATGCATTATAGGGCGACCCGCATGAGGCCTCTGTTGTATCGCTGCCTTTGCCACTTGAACGATTCATTTCGCCAGCGTATTTGACGCATGTCTAGTTGTCCCCTCCAGTTAACGTTGGAGTTTGCATCAAAGATGTACACCCCGTTTCATGAAAGATACTATACCTGTCTTATGGCTGTGATTTTCTTCGGTTCAAAAAAAAAAACGGCTGTGATTTTGTTGTTCTTTTACCTCTATTCCTTTCTGCAATATGATCGTCGTTTGCCGCAGAATGAAACTGTTAAGTATGAACTCTTGCTGCAGATAACGGGGCCCGCCAGATCAACAATTCAGATCTCGGCTGTGACTAACTAATTTTGGATGCCATGCCAGAGCTTCCTGTATAGCACTGTATAACTTGGTCCGCTACACTCACGCCCTACCAGTAACAGTCTTCACAAATATTAATCTGTGAACCTGTCATGTGATACATAAGGCACCGCTTTTTTTTTAATAATATACCCCTTTCGCCCGAGAAAGAACAGATTGGTGATCACTATTCTTTCATCATGAACAGGAGGCATCCAAAATAGCCTGGAATCCAGCTTCAAGCTGCAACAACAGCCTGAAATGTCCAAGGTTGGTGGAGATCAGGATTTTCAACTAATCCTCTTGACAACGAAAATTAAAAAGGAAAAGAAAGACAAAATCGTGGAGAGGGGGTACAGACTGCATTTGTAACTTAGTGAGGCAGGATTGCTGGTGGTACAAAAGTGTAGGGAGTACTTGTTTGAAAATCGTTATGGAGTTATATGGAAGTTAAGGGTCCTCTACTCTGCCGACTGCCTTTGTTCTCTCCCGAGAGGACGTTTGATTGCTAATTATTTTGAAAGGACGAGTTTGATTGCTGGTGATGAGTGAAAATTTGGAACGAGAGTATGTTATCCCATTTCTGTCTCTTATGGGGACTTATGATTGTGCGTGGAGCCCAACCTTAATTTAAGGGCACCAGTCAGACTGAAACATACAAATGAGTAGAATTATATTCATGAGAAGCCAAGAAACTGTACTAAGTTTGGTAGTTGCATACTGACATTTCAACTTCCAACCAAAATCTCATCGGTTAGAATGATATATTTTGACATAGCATCTTTCATAGCTCTAGAAGATTGACTTGAAATTGATCAAATTCTTTGCATCCTGTCTACCGTTCCTTCTTCCGTATCTCCCATAGTGGTCAGGGCTAAGAGTGACCATCAACGAACTGTAGGATCAGGCCCCGGCCTAGTCAAGCGCGAAGGCATCGTTAGGTGGTCGCCAGCGAAGCGAAGCCTTGTTTTGTTTCCTCCTGGAACAATGATTACGCAAAACAGAATCAGCGAAGGTGGCTTGTTCGTGTGTATTACGCCCCAGTTACGTCTTCATGGAAACGGCTAATGCTGTGCCTCGTTGGCGTGACAGCCGCACCAGGCTCCGGCGAGGGAAAGCGGTTTCAGAGTTCAGAAGGCTACGGCCTACGGAGGAATGGAGACGCCGCCCTGGTGATTATTAACAGTTCACCAGTGGAGCGATGAAGTCGTAAAAAGCAAGATAGCGAGTTGCCGACATGGTAGGTCACCAGTGATAGGATCAGGAGGAGCTAGAGGAGCAGTCGAAGAGAAACTGAAACTCCTCGTTCGTTTAGTATTGCCGGCTCGGTGCCTCGGTCGGCCATTACACCGCTGCTACATGCGCTCTAGATCAGAGGAGCTAGTGCTGCTAACACTTTGATTATGAAGTGGTTCCTGGTCCTGGCCACGTAAAGAGGAGACAGGGACCGAGTGGTGGTAGGAAAGGGGTGTTACAGCGCCGCTCTATTTATTCTATTTTATTGATGATGAGCTGATGATTAATTAGGGAGGCCTACTCACTTGGGAAAACTTTTAGCCCTCCCCTACTAAACCTTTAGAACCGGGAAAAGGGAGCGGTTAGAGCCTAGAGGTAACCGACTAGGAGCTGAAAACTCAAAGCTGATGTTGTTCAAGTGGTTTCACTTTTCAGAACGCAAACAGAGGTAGGTTTGAGTGAGAGCGCTGCAAACTCTACTGCGCGGAGTAAGATCATACAAGCTCGCATCTCCGGCCTGTGTGCGTATCGCATGTCGTCGGCCTCAGGGCCTCGCGGCCCATAGTTCTACCAAATTGGGCGGGCCGATATTCCACTCCATAACGAGAGTTCGTGGGCCTACCATACCTGAGCCCGTCAGTTCCAAATTTCATTTCCCTAGGCCCTCCGTTGCTACGTTGTGTGCGTGGCGAGGATTCTTCTAGAACAATTTGGAGCTTGGATACTTCTAGAATAGTGGCTGCTTATGCTTCCATGCTGGGTTCTATTCTCATCTCCCCCTCTTATTTTCTGACTATCTTTTTTTTTTTCAATCCAGCAGGTCATCCTATCCTTTAAAATTAGGCATCCTCACACTTGTCGTAATGACGTTACATACACGTCAAATCTTGTAGTGTATTCGCAAAACAAAAAAAAAGATGTCGTTAACAAGTGTAACAAGCTGCTAAGGAGCAAAGGATTGGCTATGGAGTCGCCATCCGGATGCGGCAGCTCAATAAAGATGTTGTTCACAAGAACAACGAACGGCTACCGGCCCCGTGAACGCGCTGACCATCGGGCCATCGGCGTCGCGGTCCGTCCATCGAGCAAGCAGCCTCTCGAGGCTCGACGCGTCGACGACAAGAGCGCAACTCGCCAACCATCACAGGTAATTTTAATCGGACGGCGAGGCCGAAATTAATTAAGCACGGGCGATGGATCCGCGAAGAAGGAACAAGCAAGGAGTCGGCCCGCCGGGTCGCAGGGGTCGCGGTGGCAGACGCGAGGAAAACGACGAGTTGGCCGGCCGGCCACCACGCGCGCAGGGGAAGGCGGGCGGAGGACGGAAGGGCGCGTCTCCACTGCGGCCGGGCCGTGTGGCGTCCCCGCGACAGCGACGCGTCGAGAGCGATGGCGCCGGACCGCGGTGTCGATAGCGTGAGTCCATCATGTCATGGAGCGAGCGAGGTGGGCCCGCATAATTCTCCGGCCACATCAGAGAGAAGGAAAGACTTGCTTCTTGGCGAGAAAGGCGAAAGGTAACAGGGAAGGATACACGAGCTTGGATGATTGAGCAATCATCGCCCTGGTATTTTTTATGAAATTGAGGGAAATTTGTAATTTTTTCCATGAAGTTGTTTGTGACAAATAGTACAGTACGTACACCCAATCCATTTGATCATTGTCTCGGTCCAACCACCGCTGCGTACACTATTCTTTGTCCACCTCTTTTCCTCCCATTTCCACTCCATTAGAAAAATAAAAAGGAGATTGAAATCAAACACTTTGAAGAACTGCATCTCAACAACCCAACACCATCAATTCCCATTTTTTTTCTTCTTGTTCCGCCCGTTCTTGAGTTCTTCGTCTTTCGCTGTGGAAATTTTCAGAACCGAACGACCTTGGCCGCGCGCACCACCGGGTTCTCCCTGGCGATGGCGTCCCTGGCGGCTCCCTTGTAGTCGTAGCTGCATCCGTGGCGGTCCGAGTACCGGTGCTGGCCGCAGAACAGCTCGCCGCACCGGCACCGGAACCCCGTGAGCCCCACCCGCTTCCTGCAGCTGGAGCACCGGTTCACCGACGTCCTCACCGCCTTCACCTCCGGGACCTGCGGCGGCTGGTCAACGGCCACGGCCGGAGGAGCCGGCTCCACCGGCTGCTCCACGACCGGCGGCCTCGGCTGCGACGTCGCTGACGAAGAGGTGGGCGACGACGGCGACGGCATCGACGACGCCGTGGCCGCCAGGAAGCAGCTCTGGCACAGGTTCTGCGTGGCCGGGTTCCCGGGGAACCCGCAGTTGTTGGCGCAGAGCGTGATCTCCGGCGCCCGGAGCTCCGTCGGCTCCTCCTTCTTGTCGCGCTGAGCCATCGATCTCGTCGTTCGTCCCTGAACACGACGAACCGTGCGAGCGCGCTGCGCGGGGAGCTTTGCTTTTCGGAGCGGGGCGACCGCGAGGAGGACAGAAGCGAATTGGAGCAAGGCAGAGGTGCGGATTGCGATCGGCGAGGCCAGCGAGGAATGGTTGAGAGAAGCAGAGGCCTTTTTATCGGTGGAGGACAGGAGAGGAGACGAGGGGACGCGGCGGAGGCGATACGCGACGCGACCGGCCCTTTCCCGCGTGTTATTTCCGGTGCTGTCCCCGCTGGCGCGAGCGCGTGGCGGATTGCCGACGCTGCCCCTGCTGCACGCCGCCCCGGTTTTCTTTGGGGTGCCTTCCACCTGGCGCTGCCGAGGCCGCCCGCCCGCGAACGGCAAAGGAACTGTTGAGAACCGAATGTTCAACCGAACATGCCGACGGTCACGTCCCCTCCCAACGGTCGTGGCCATTCCTCCTTGCATCCTCTCGCCATAGGACATGCCCGTCCATTCAACATGTATAAAAGCAATTGAAAGAATGAATAAAGAAGCAGTTAGAATCATTCACAAGTGTTCATTGTCTCTCTAATTTTATTCTAACACGTTATCAAGCACTTTGTCTCTAAGAGCAAAAGAGAGAATCAAGAACAACGGTAAGATGCCTAATAATGGACTTACCGATTCTGTAATAATTGTGTTCTTCGTCGGGGATGAAGATGAGGGCCACCTACGCCACCGCCAAGTTCACCGTCGTGGCCATCAAGATGTTCAACGCCATGGTCGCCGTGGAGGCCTCCGCCGCCGTCGTCGTCGACCAGTGGCACCATCACTGAATCCAGACCGACCTCATCGCCGCGTTGCGGATCGGTCTCCGACACCTTTTCCCCGTCGTGCCTCGGATCCAGACGACCAACAAATGGGTCGTCAAGAGGAACCGAACGCCATCCACGGTGGGGAGATCCCCAACCGGGTTGCGCCGGTTCAAGGATCTTCGTCATCGGACGGACAGGGGGAGGGGGGAGGAGAAGGAACAGATGGCATACCGAACATTAGAGCGGCCACCGGATCCATGGCAACAGCGGTTGCCGATGCCGCCATGCCGCCACCACTAAGGCCGGCAATACGAAGAACGGCGAGGATCAGGGTTGGTCCAAGGGGACTTCCCCGAGGACCACTAGCCCCGAGGACAACATCCTCTTCGCCAGATCCGGCGACTCCAACCGACGACGAACCGGCACCGGCGACTCCTCATAGTGAAGGTGAACCTTCAAACCCCGTTTCCCGGTTAGCCCTCACAAGCCCGAGCGGAAACCGAGTTCTTCGTCGGTTCGCTCACCTCGCCGCCCCGACCCGACCAGCCCGAAGGCCCGGTGCTTGGGCCTCTACCGCCAGTCTCAACTGAGCGGAGGCAGTGGGGGGGTGGGGGAGGAGGGGTTGAGGGGGAGCGGCGCCGGAGAAAGAAGGGAAAGGAGGAGGAAGGCGCCGGAGGAGGAAGAAGGAAGGTGCACAGCGGCGGATCTAAAGCGGCGGCGAGCGGAGGTACCAAAGCGGCGAGCGGAGGTACCAAGGCGGCGGGCGGTGGAACCAAAGCGGCAGGAGGGACCCGAGGAGTCACGGTCGGCTGCGCCCCGAACCTTCTCGGCTCCCCTCCTCTTTCCTTTATTCTCCGCCGCTGTGGGCTGCGCCGCCATGGGCCGCACCGCCCTGGGCTGCGCGCGTTGCTGGGCTGCACCTGGCTGGGCTGCGCGCCGATGGGCCGCGTGCCGCTGAGCTGCGCGTTTGCCCGGGCCGCATGCCCACGGTTGGGCCCCTTTTTAAGCCCAAATATTTTAATTATTTTACTGTTTTCAATTACAGTTTAAATTTAAAGTTCTAGAGTACTTTAAATTTCCTGCAAGTGTGTATATGTACATATTGTAAATATTTGTGTGTATGTAAATATATGGTATGACAATGTATATATTGCATTTAAATGGTATTTATTTGCAATAAATTCAATATTTGGCTAATTTTCAAATTTTGGCCATATTGATAAAATTAAAACTTACATTGTCCAAAATTCAAAATTTAGGCTATTTTTCAAAATTTGGCCTCTTTATTGAATTTTGTTTATTACATTCACAAATATTACAAATTTTCATCATTTCAAGCTAAAATACAAATTTTGGCTTATGATGGAGGAAATTACACATATAATAATAAATATAATGTTAGATTTGATTAAGCCATTTTGCTATAATTTGGCTTAATACAATAAGAACCACATCCTAACATGTGAAATATGTATAACTCATTTTAATATTTGGCCTCTTTTTACACATTGGCCATATTAACATGAAATATACATACATTTGTTCTTCTTACCAAGCCATTTTTCAACATTTGGCTAGATAAGAGAGAATGAAATTAATGTGTTTTTCATCATGATTAACACACATTATAACACCACCATGATGATTTTATTAATAAAATCTCTGGTTTCCTACATGTAGGAATCAATGTCTCGCGAGTTTGAAGAACTTGCACTTGATGGTCATAATTACCCCACATGGGCTCTTGACATCAAGATAAGTTTGGCTTTCAGAGGACTCATGGCTGCTCTTACTCCTCCTGAAGAAAGACCTGCAGCATTTCTGGATACATTTAAGTACCAGGCACTATACATCATCCGTAATCATCTCCATCCTGACTTGAAATCAGAATATGTGATGGAAGAAGAACCACATACCCTTTGGATGGCATTAAAAAGCCGTTATGAACAGCAAAAGGCAATTCTATTGCCTGAGGCCAATCATGAATGGACTCAACTTCGTCTTCAAGATTTTAAGTCTATAGAAGACTATAATCATGCTGTTCATAAGGTATGTGCTAAATTAAGGTTTTGTGAGAAAGAACCATCAGAAGAGGACAAAATAGAGAAGACTCTTCAAACTATGCTCCCTTCTGATAGGGTCTTACAACATCAATATCGGGCTCGCAACTACCAACATTATGCTGACCTCATTAGAGATTTACTTCAGGCAGAGAAGCACGATGAACTTACTATTAAGAATCATCACCAACGTCGTGTTGGGGCTGCTCCTCTACCTGAAATTCATCATAATGAGAAGAAAGCAAATGCTTCTAAGAATGTATATTCTAAGAAAAATGGTAGATCTGCTAGACGCCGCCGTAATAGGCAAAAGAATAAGAAATTCTCAAACAAAATGAGAAAGGATGGTGTTCCCTTCAAAGGGAAAATAGTGCAGTGTAAGGCATGTGGAACTTATAAGCATACTGCTGATAAATGTCGCACGCCTAAACACCTTGTGGCTTTATACCAGAAATCACTGGGAAAAGATAAGAAAGCTCAAGGACCTGAAAATGAGTATGAAACTCATTTAAGTATTCAAACAAAGCCAACATTTGAAGTCGGTTGTTCAAGCAAGGATATTGAAGATCCTGGAAACAACGATTCAACATTGAATGATGATGACCACATGGATTTGGACAATGCTATGGTGGAATACAATTCGAACGATGTATTCGATGATCTTTTATAGATCTTCTACCATAGAAGTTTACATATGTTTAAGTCTATGTAAATTTAAGTGTGTTGTAATGTCATTATATTAGGGTTATTCAGTACTCTAATATTGTATATATATATATATTTATATTTCAATGCAACTTATTATTATTCTTATTTGATAGATTTTACGGGAAACTTAAGATGGAAGAAGAAATGTGCCTTGTGGATAGTTGCACCACAAACTCTATACTTAGGGATACAAAATATTTTCAGACCCTAACTAGAAGGTCGGGAAATGTTTTGACCATCGCAGGACGCGATGCGACAATAGTTGGCTCTGGACAAGCCACTATTACTCTCCCTAATGGGACACAAGTGATGATTGAGGATGCTTTATTGTATCCCGATTCTACACGCACTCTCATAAGTTTTAGAGATATTCGGAAAAATGGGTTACATATACATACCCATGAAGAACATAAAGAAGAATTTCTTCTTATTTCCAAATCTTCCGAATATGGCCAAGAAGTTCTAGAAAGAATTCCTTCTACTCCATCTGGACTGTACTTCACGTACATAAAACCCGTACCTCATGTTGCATACAAGGTGATTTTCCAGAATGTTGATACATTTAAGACCTGGCATTCACGTCTAGGCCACCCCGGAATAGGGATGATGCGGAAAATTATTGGAAATTGCACCGGCCATGATTTAAAGAATAGTAAATTCCCAAAATCTAATGATTTTATGTGTACTTCATGTGCTATGGGCAAGTTGATCTTGCGGCCTTCTCCGCTTAAGATCCATGCTGAACCTTTAAAATTCCTTGAAAGAATTCAAGGAGATATATGTGGACCCATACAACCAATGTGTGGTCCATTTAGATACTTCATGGTTTTAATTGACGCATCTACTAGATGGTCACACGTGTGTTTATTATCTACACGTAACCATGCTTTTGCAAAATTTATGATACAAGTCATAAGGTTGAAAGCAAATTATCCTGAATATAGGATTAAAAGTATCCGTATGGACAATGCTGCTGAATTCTCATCTCGAGCCTTTAATGATTATTGTATAGCTCAAGGAATTGAAGTACAGCATTCTGTTCCATATGTTCATACACAAAATGGTTTAGCAGAATCTCTAATAAAGAGAGTTAAACTCATAGCTAGGCCATTACTACAAGGATGCAATTTACCAACATCTTGTTGGGGTCATGCAGTTTTACATGCTGCTGATCTTCTACAATTAAGACCAACTGCATATCATACCACCTCCCCTTTACAACTTGTACGTGGAGATCAACCTAATATCTCCCATCTGCGGAAATTTGGTTGTGCGGTATACACACCAATTTCACCACCTAAGCGAACTTCTATGGGCCCTCACAGAAAATTAGGAATATACGTGGGATATCAATCCCCGTCTATTATTAAATACCTGGAGCCTTTAACAGGAGATTTATTCACAGCCCGGTTCGCTGATTGTATTTTTAATGAGGATCATTTCCCGGCTTTAGGGGGAGATAATAAATTTATCAATGACCGCCGAGAAATAAATTGGGATGACAAGTCCATCCCAAATGTTGATCCACGTACAAAAGAAACTGAACTTCAAGTTCAGAAAATTATAGAGTTACAGCAACTTGCTAGTAACCTGCCAGATGCATTTACTGACTATAATAATGTCATAAAGTCTTTAAATCCTGCAATAAATGCACCTTGCCGAGTGGAGGTACCATCTAAAACCACTCAACCTCCGAAAAGGGGGAGAGCAAGTAAGGAAAAAGATGCTTCAAGCAAGCGTCCAAAGACTAGACCATCCTCGAGGAAAGTAAATGCGAGTCAACAAAATGTTGACTTAAATCAAAGGAATATTTTAAATCCTTTATCTAGCCCTCAAGTGCGCACTATAGAGCAGGCTAGACAATCGGAAAACCCTGATTCTTCTATGTTGGGAAGTCATGAAGAATTACAGGGGATAAAAGAAATTTCCATCAATTATACTAGTTCTGGAGAATTACTTGACCGTAATACAACGGTTGTCAACTCTTGTTTTTCAACCATGATAGCTGATCTTCTCCAAGATCCTGATCCTAAGACCATGGCAGAGTGTAAACAACGCTCGGACTGGATCAAATGGAAAGAAGCAATCAAGGCAGAACTTGACTCACTTAAAAAGAGAGAGGTATTCGGAAATGTAATACCTACTCCCCCTCGAACCTATCCTGTAGGGTTCAAATGGGTTTTCGTTCGAAAACGAAATGAAAACAACGAGGTTGTGAGATACAAGGCAAGACTAGTTGCACAAGGGTTCACGCAGAGACCCGGCATTGATTTTAATGAAACATATTCTCCTGTTATGAATGGAATAACTTTCCGATACTTGATATCTCTGGCAACACAAAAACATCTATCTTTGCAGTTGATGGATGTCGTGACTGCATATTTATATGGGTCACTAGATTCGGATATTTATATGAAGGTTCCTGATGGGATACCTATACCGAATGAAAAAGTAGGTCGCAACATGTTTTGTGTTAAATTAAACAAGTCTTTATATGGCTTGAAGCAGTCTGGAAGGATGTGGTATAACCGACTGAAGGAGTTCCTTTTAAACAAAGGCTACTCAACTAATGATGATTGCCCTTGTGTCTTCATTCGAAGATCCTCAACTGGTTTTTGTATAATTTCAGTGTATGTTGATGATTTAAATATCATTGGCACTGAGAATGACATTAAAGAGGCACAAAATCATCTTAAAAGGGAGTTCGAGATGAAGGACTTAGGAAAAACTAAGTTTTGCTTGGGTTTACAACTTGAGCACCTTCAAACGGGCATTCTCGTACACCAATCTGCTTATGTTCAAAAAGTATTGGAGAAATTCAATATGAACAAAGCATATCCATCAAAAACTCCTATGGTAGTAAGAGGCTTAGAAAGGGATACAGATCCATTTCGGCCATGCCAAGAAGGAGAAGAGGTGCTGGGTTCTGAATACCCGTACCTTAGTGCCATTGGTGCACTTATGTATCTTGCAAATAACACAAGACCCGATATTGCTTTCGCAGTTAATTTATTAGCAAGATATAGTAATGCTCCTACCATACGACATTGGAATGGGGTAAAGAATGTATTAAGATACCTTCAGGGTACACAAGATCTTGGTCTTTTCTTTCCAAAGAAACAAGATCTAAACCTCATCGGCTATGCCGATGCAGGTTATTTAAGTGATCCTCATAATGGTAGATCACAAACCGGTTTCGTATTTTTACACGGAAATACGGCAATTTCTTGGAAGTCTTCTAAGCAGACTCTAATCGCTACGTCTTCTAATCACTCCGAAATCATAGCTTTATATGAAGCCGCACGTGAATGTGCTTGGCTACGTAGAGTGATTAATCATATCCAAATATCAAGTGGCATTGGGCCCATTGACTCACCAACTATTATCTATGAAGATAATGCAGCTTGCATTGCTCAGATGCAATCAGGTTATGTGAAAACTAATGTTACTAAACACATAGCTCCTAAACTATTTTATCCACATGAACTTCAAGTAAATGGAGAAATAGATCTTCAACAAACTAAGTCATGTGATAATTTAGCTGATTTGTTTACTAAGTCCCTACCATACTCTACATTCTCTAAATGTGTTACGAGTATTGGTATGCGTAGACTTAGAGATTTGTAAGGTTTAGGGGGAGCTTCAACAAAAGCAACCTGAATATAAGCATCAAGTTGTACTCTTTTTCTTATGTGAGTTTTGCTTATAAGTTTTCTCACAATAAGTTTTAATGAGGCAATGAGAATGCAAGAAATGTCTGTTTTCAAATTTTCCCTACCGGGGTTTTTATTTGAAAACAATGATGACATATTATGTTGTGTTTTTCTCCTGTTCTATAAAAGTTTAAGGAGTTTTTACACAACATTGACTATATAAATATTTTAATCTTCGATTTTTTCCCACTGGGTTTTTCGAAGACTTACATCATCTACCGCGGAGTTCGATTGCTCAAGGGGGAGTGTTGAGAACCGAATGTTCAACCGAACATGCCGACGGTCACGTCCCCTCCCAACGGTCGTGGCCATTCCTCCTTGCATCCTCTCGCCATAGGACATGCCCGTCCATTCAACATGTATAAAAGCAATTGAAAGAATGAATAAAGAAGCAGTTAGAATCATTCACAAGTGTTCATTGTCTCTCTAATTTTATTCTAACAGGAACGTGAACGGCGTGCCGCGCGTGGACGTGGCGCGCCGCGGGCCGCGGCTTGGGTAGGCCGAGCAGGTGCACGGGTAGACGGCGAGGGGTACAACAGTAAAGGCCATCAGGTGGGTTCGGTTCGGGGCCTGGTGTGGTGGTGTTTGTTCTTTAGGACGCGGTCGTGGCGCGTGCTGGTTAGCTAGTCCGTGTCCGCCCCGCCCGTGTGCTGCCGTGCGGCTGGGTTGGGTTGAGGTGCCCCACGGGCCACGGCACGGGGCAAGTAGCCGCCCCCGCCCGGGGCTGACCGGGGGAGAGCGCGCGCAGCTGAAGGTGAAGTGGACTTGAGCACGAAGCCGAGAGAAACCATCCAAAACACAATCACCGGCGCACGCGGCCGCGCGCGCGCGGCGTCGTATCGGCATCTTCGGCCGGGTTGGCTACGTCGGAGGGCTGACCTGCTCAAAGGCCTGGAAACCGTCGTTGCCCGCATCATCACCATTTCACACCCCTTCTCCGTTCTCCTTGATTTTTTTTTCTCTTTTTTAATTGATTGAGGTATCTATTCACCTTTCACAGCACGTTTTGTTCTGCCTGACGCGCCGGATAAAACTAAGCAGGATTAAGCTAAGCTCCCCCGTGCATCGCTTTCAGACGCTGAGCTGTCCGGATTAGCACGACCATTCCTTTTCCCCTCCACTCCCCTGTCCATCTCACTTTCCACGTACCATCCCTCTGATGCTAGTACCAAGTCGCCACACGACGACGATACTACTTAAATCACGCGATCGCATGTCGACATGGGACACTCACGGCGGCCCCTGTTTGCTGCCGCTTTCTTTTTATCCCGTGCACTGCGGCCGCATCCCAGCTGTGGCCTGGTGTGAATAAAAAAAAACACGCCTCTGTTAGGTCGTTTCATGGCGGAATCAACAAGGTGCCCGCCCAATCGGAGACGGACACGGCAGGCGCATGGGGGAGATCGAAGCGATCACCGATCGATCCGGATAAGCAGATGCCCTCTCTCACTCACTCACGGGAGAAAAGACGCCACGGCCACGACAGGGCGACGCAGCTTTCCCCAGCTCCCGTCATAGGCAGTGCCTGTCTGCCTGAGCTTACGCAGATAATCACAGGCATCTGGCGACTACCTTCACACGAGACCCCGATAACGACGCGAGGAAGGCTTATATGGCTGTAAGTAGAGCACGGCCACCTGAGCTTACCCAGCTATCACAGACAAGCCTGTCGTGATCCGTGATCACCATCGCAAAGTTAACCGCTACAGAAGAACTGCGCACTGGCACCGCAGCAAAAAGAAAAAAGAAAATCAAAGTGCTGGCTGGTGCATTGCTCAAAAAGCCGATCTCGAGTGACCTGAATACCCGATGACAGGTCGAGCAGCTAGCTCGCTTCCAGGATAGCGCACCTTTCATCTAGGCCGTCCCTGTCGAAGAACAGTCCTCAAGTTTGGGAGCCGGAGGACCAGAAAGGGCATATCCGGCGAGATATTTTTTGGACTCTTAACACTGTGACGCATCGACGACTACTCTCTTCTTATCTTTTTAATTGACGTTAAGACACAAATCCTAATTCATTTTAGTTCAAAATATTATCTGAAACATCAAATAAAAGAATAAAAAGAGAGTTTTTTTTGAAAGAAAAAAGCGGGTGGTTTCCACCCATGCATCGACAGCTTGTTACATGCCACAAGAAGCGGATCAGCTAAGAAGGTTGGGGCGGATAGCAGATAGAGATAGCTATCCGTGATACCTGAAAATCTGGAGTCATGAACTGTTTGCGCTGACGGCAACGGCTACTGCTCACTGCTGGTTTCTTATCATACAGTATGCTGTATGCTCGATGTCACGATGTGTATGGTTTTTTCGATGTTGAGAAATAAGATGATATTTACCCAGTTTACAAACAAGCTACCAGTTCACGAGCAATTGTGATTGGCGTCGGTATCACGCCCAAGGATGAGCCAACTGTTGCGGCGCTCATGTGCATAACTTCCTTCGCTCTAGTTTTGTCCCAAATCCGTTCACTGAGCTCAATATTCAGGTATCCTTTCGGTTTCTGAATTTCTTCAGAATCTCAAGCCGGATGGCTGTCACGGCAGATCCAGCTCGTTGCACCGTACAACATCCACTTTTCAGCGAAGTCAGCATATGCAAATATAAAGTGCACTTTCTTATTGACGTGTGGTGCGTATCCACGTATCACCCCGTCTGCACGCGCCAACAACAGGCGTTCGCAAGAAACGCGGCAGACCATGCTGGACCGTCCCATTTCTACCCGTGTTGAACCGAATCGAGCTCTGCAAGGTCCACGCAGATCCTCTCCACGACGTCCCTCCCGTCGGCCGCGTTCTGCCCTAACCTCTCCGCGCACTGCCGCTCCACCAGCTGGGCCACCTTGGCCGCCACGGCGGGCAGCGGCACGCACCGGATGGTCGTCTCCTGCCGGGACAGCGTCCACTCGTCGGGCCGCTCCGGGTGCGGCGCGTAGCTGCACTGCTCCTCCACGTCCACCAGCCCCCGGAGGTTGGCGTTCCGGGAGACCACGCGCATGTGGCGCGCGGCGGCGTCGACGTCCGTGCGCTCGACGCAGAACACCACGGCCGACGAGACGAGGCGGCGGAGGGGGAACGGGAGCGGCGGGGCGCGGCCGGCGATGGCGCGCACGGCGCGGAGCCGCCCCGACCGCGCGTCGACGTCGCGGGACAGCGTCTGCACGTCGGTGATGTTAGACAGAGGAGCGGCGCGGGCCGCCGGGTCCGTGAACTTGCGCCACGCCGCGGCGGTGACGCGGTGCCAGGGGTGGCGGTATACGTGCTCCTGGGTGTAGGAGACCACCATGGAGCACCGTGTTCGTCTGCACGAGCAGGAACGTGGGCGGCGCAGGTGCGGAGGCGTCGGAACGAGCCGGCCAGGCCAACTGGGGTGGGTGGTTGGGTAGGGAGGCCCTTGCCCTTCAGCGGCCCTCGCTCCCTGTTTCCTTTTTTCTGGTAGGTTTATCCAACGGCTGGAACTGCCTGGAAGCCGCACCGAAATTGTAGTTTCTACGAGAACGCAGGCGTGGTGAGCTGGGGAGCGATGCAACATGTCAACACAGAATGGAACCGGAAGTAGGCAGATGGTCTACGTGGACGTGGTGGTAGCGAGCAGTAGTCGGTTCGGCCGGGTGTCAGCTGGGACTGCGAGCACGCCATGGCGTGAGATGAGCCGACATTAAGAATGGCCTCCACATGTCCACTCCTCACCGGGCGACAGGCCATACCACACGTGATGTGTGATTTGGAATCCAATCGCTCACTCAGGGCGGCAGTGGCGGTAAGAATCTAATCATCCTCTCATTCGGCCGAATAGGTGACTGTTCCTGTAGTACTTTTTTGAGAGCTGATTACATTTTTTAATTAAATAAAAAATTCGTTTAATTATAAAAAACACCTACTAACAAAGCCTAGAACAACAATAGGCCCAATAGCTGACTGCCACGCTACCCCCGCGATGCGGGCCCATTCTCGAGCTGCAACGACCAGTTTTGGGCCGATTGTTTAGCTACGGTCTTTTGTTTTTGATTCGGTCCAATTTTGGCGGAGGCCCGTCGAACTCTCAGGCTTTTTCTCCCGACGACGGCGACTTTAGTGTTGGTCCGAATCCTTGCTCCTTCACTTGTCCGAGCTGGGATTCAGGCCAGATGACCAGCGACCGAGCTTGAAACGTTGCTGGCCCGGCCTTTGTCGCATCCCCGCTGTTGGCTTATTACGTAGTACACAGTTGATCTGGTCTCGACATTTACGGCCACGCAGCCAAGCGAGGATGAACGCGACACCCCGGCTCCACCCAGTCCGGTCGACATGGGAGCAGAGAGTAATGCCCGTCATTTATGTGAATCCTTTCTGCCGCTTCGTCACTGTGCAAGCTGCTGCGCTCGTCGGATCATGGGGGCAGCAAAAGGAAGTCTCCAGTGATCACTGTTGCAGGGCAGAGAAACGCAGTTAATGGCGCAGGTCGATCTGCCTGCTGTCTGCCCTGCCTTGGACGTACGGAGTCCTACGTCCTGGCGCACGCATCATGGCCAAAGCCCCAAACCGGAGCTTTTTGGCCTCTATGGTATCGGCGAGCTTCTTGGCGTCCAAACTACCGTTTCTCGGCCCTCCTTGTGCCGATGTCGTCGCAAAAGCGAGCAACAAGCCATGATCGGGACAGCAATCACAAGCAGCGAGTAGCGAGGGAGCTGCCATGCCTTCCGGAGCAATTGCTAGCGTGCGACGGTTTAATGCCATGCAAGGGAAATAAATAGTCTTTCAGAGTTTCAGTTTGGTTCTGTAAAGGATATTCATGTTGTTGACATTTTTTAAACGGAGTTTATTTTTTGGGGTACTCCATCACCTGCAGTTCGATTGTCCTTTACTTTCGCTCGCCGGCGTACCCAACTTTTCACGGCAAAGGCAAAGGCTGAAGCTGGCTGGACGGTGAAGAGACCTCACATAGCAGTCCAGGACAGTACCGTAATTTTCACAGGCAAAGAGGTACTCAGGTGAATATTTGACAGCCTGAAAAAGATGCGCTGCGTTGCGCAGGGGACCACCACTGGCCGAGGAGGAAGACGGAGTGTGTGTGGAGTGCAGTCTCCTTCACGTTTCTGCACCCATCCTCTCTGCGACCCGAATCTCCCCGACGCACGTTTGGTTTATTCACGCATTGGCAGAGCAACTGACGAACGGACTGAAAAAAAAAACTGAGCCGAGATGACCCTTCGAGCAGGAGCAGCTCCTCATGATCGTACCTGCTTGCACGCCGGGTCAATGTAATGCCCATCCGTAGGCCGGTTCTTCTGTCGCTCACAAACGAACTCTCGTCAGTTGATCCAAAATTCAAATTGAAAAACTCACTTCCACCTGTACAAGAAATGAAAGAGAAGAAATCGTGCATAACTGCAAACGTTCTCCTTCGAAACTGTGGCGCGCGAACTCAAAGTTCAAAGCAGCCAGCCAGGAGCACACGCTCGCCCGTCCGCGGTATTCCGGATACCGCAGCCGCACAGCAGCGTCCATTTCTCCCCCGGAAGGGGAAGATACATGACCCAGGCCCTGCACTGACTGAAACACCACGATCACAGGGTCCCCGTTTGATCCTCAATCTGCTGCATGCAGCTTTCCCGGCGAGAGGCGGAGCGGATGAAAAAGCTCATCATTTCGACGCGAACGTCTCATAGTATGTGTGTCGAACGCATCCGAATCTATCTGACGTTGCATCCATCAAGTTTGCCTAGACGAGACATATTTCTGTCGGCCATTCAGCGAGGCTAACTCATCAGGTGCGCCCAAAAAGTTGATCTCCTCCTCCTCCTCAGTCTGATCTATCTCCTCGATCTCGTCATGGAAAGAAGAGATTCTTGCTTCTGCCCTCTTCATTGGTAGCTTTGGTTCTCTCACCTCCGGCTTTTACTGCACGCTCCATGCGATCGAGTAGTGTGTGTGTGCCAAGCTTGTTGGGATGGAAATGGGTAACCTCTTTGTTTTTGGAACCATCTCGTCAGAGGCTACAAGTCCTTGCGCCTTTTCCTTTTTCTGGGGCATGCAAACAATGGGACATGTCGAACAGTCTTCCTGCGAGGATGCTGGTGGGAATGCTTGCTCATAAAAGAACATGAAACTATAGTAAAAAACTTGACTGCCACATGAAATTAAAGAAAGGTATTTGAGAGGTTCCATCCACATGTTTGTGTAGAACTACTCCGCACCAACACTGGGAGAAGTCTATGTCGGAGTAGACCAACAAGAGAGGGCCACGTACTATCGTCCATCACCCCTCAACCAAACACACCAAGTACGTAAGGGCAAAGAGAAGAGCTACATGAAACAAATTAACAGCTCATCAACAACCCTTATGGTACAAGCCCAACAGATATTGTTTTACACGTACGTGAGCCGGCAGATTAATCGATCGATCACAGCATGAAGCATGTGCATACATATATGATCCATCTATCTGTCTGCGGGAAGATAGTACGGTGATGATGAGAAGGGCACTATATAAAATCAACAAAGCGACTTGTTGGCCGCCGCGGCGCCTCCTCCTTCGTGTTGTTCGACGTCCGAGACGGCGCCGTCGTCGTCGTCATCGATGCCGCCGCCGCCGACGGCGCCGTGGCCGTGTCCGAAGGCGCGCGCGTGGTCCTTGAGCGAGCGCTTGTGCTTGAACTCGGACCCGCAGAGGCAGTACCAGAGCCTGCCGCAGTTCTTCTCGTGCGTGCGCCAGTCGCCCTTGACGGCGAACGCCTTGCCGCAGCGGCGGCAGAGGAAGGGCTTCAGCCCGTGCTTGCGCTTGTAGTGCGTCTGCAGCGTGCGGAAGTCCTTGAGCGGCTTGGCGCGCGGGTGGTCGATGTTGTTGCGGCACCCCGGCGCGCAGCAGTAGCACGGCAGCCGCAGCATCGCCGTCGGCTGGATGCCGCGCAGTGACTCGGGGCCCTTGCGGTACTGCGACCCGTGGCCCCACATGTGCATCTGCACCAAGCAGATAACTGATCAATAATGCCATCATACACATGCACCAACACAAGCACTGTAAAATCAGCTCATGTGTATTCTTGTACAACGTATCCCTGACGTATAATACTACAATGTCGTCTAGGTGCTCACATAATCATACGCTGTAAAATTATTTCAGGAAACAAGGTGTTCATGTGATCACTGGACGATCATGCACGAGACTATGAGACCATATAGTCTCATTATGATCAGAGGAGACTGTGCGGTCTCAACAGTATCCTCAGCTCGCAGACTTTATTTATCAGGAGCATGGAAACATTGTCAGGTCAGTCAGCGATGAAACAAAAGAAGCCGCATGAGTGCAGCGGCCTAGTAGCCTTCGAAAGTGAGGAGGGCCTGAGGGTACGCCTGTACCTAGCTTCCAGGCTAGAGCTAGACCTTTGCTTGCGTGTTTGTATTGTTCCTTTCGGAAGGAGCTAGTAGTACAGGTGATTGTTGCGTCTGCGCACGTGAGCGTGGCAGGGACGGCATAGCTAAGCTACAGCAAAGAACACTGCACATCTCTTGCAGTTCTTGGGAGACGCAAAGGCAGCTAGCGAATCCTACCGGGTCAATGCTTAATTAGCTTGCAGCGCAAAACGAAACACCTTATAAATTGGATGCCGCAATTAACTGCTGATCTCAACCATCTACATCTACGTGATCAACGGTGGAACAGTGCTGATCAATCATGTGAGTAGTGTAGAAGAAGCGACCTTCGCATCAGATATTGATCAGATCAGACGCGCACTACCTGATGACTAAGCCTCGTGCATGATGCATCATTATATATGTAGGTTTTTGCATAAATCATCGAAGATGACGATATATAGGTACAGGGTACTAGGTTTGGGACCTCTCAGTCTCACAGGGGCGCCCGCATGCGTTTCCAAAGGAAAGACGATCTCCCCACAAAAGCCAACGTCTCCGGCGGAGGAAAGCATAAAAGTTGCATGCGTGCATGGTTTCTGCATGCAGGCCGTGCCCGTCTTGTTCAATCACACGAAAAGGGCCGGCGGCCACTGCGGCGAGCCTTCTGCGCCTAATCTCCGGGCCAGAAAACCAGGTACTAGTACTTCACATGAGCAGTTGGTGGCTAAATTAAACTAAAGGACATGCGCCGCGGAAGAACTGTTTCCTCCTTCAGTGCAACTTCAAACAAAAGGATATACAGTAGATGATTTGTTTAGCTAATCCGTCTTGGATCCACACGTATATCTAAGGATCTCCTCATATATATAGAACTGGGATTTTCGTTCCGGCCATTTCTTATGTACCTACGGCTGTCGCACTTCTAACGTCCAGTTCATTTTTATGCTTTGATTGTGGTAACGTACGTGAAAAATACAGGTGCAGTATGTTGCAGTAACATACGGCAAGGGATCAGCAGTTAGAATTCAGAGCAAGACGTACTGTTCCGCTTTGGTCCGACAAAGGATCGGAGCCGGCGGCTATTTACAGCGACAAGCTGTTATGTTCATCATATTCATGTCATAACGTCGCTGCAGAGTTGTAGAAACTTTATGTAACCTACTGACACCGCTCCACATCGTATATAGTTAGGTAAATTTCAATTATTGAGATCGACCTATGGCCGGGGACCCCAAAACTATTCCGTTTAAACTGACATAGAACAGAAAGGAATCGGAGTAAATCAAGCAAGCACAGTTTACTGAACATGTGAAAGAAATGAACCCAAGAGAAAATTGAGGGGCACTCATGTCAGTTTTTAAGTGGAAATTGGCTTTTGAGAAATAAACACATAATAAAATAAAAGGAGAATTCCTAGTAACTGCAATCTTAGCACACTTATTCACGAAAGAAATGAACCAAAATCAAATTGAGGAGCGCTCATTTCAGTTTGTAAATCTAAATTGCGTTCAAGGAAGTCACTTCAAATTGTTAGGCAGTATCTAAATCGTTACTAGTCATCGGGAGCACGATCTGATAGTAAAAAAGAGAATAGGAGAATGTGCATATGTGTAGATGAAGCGAGAAGAACGGAGGACTGAAGTAATGAACGTGGCTCATAGCTCACTGCTCACCTGCATGTTGTTGTACCGGTTGAAGGTCTTGAAGCAGACGGGGCAAGAGAACTGCGTCGGCCCGATGAGGATCTGTGACGGCGTCGGGATCCAGTACTGCCCCTTGTTCAGCCGCCCGACGATCGGCGTCGAGGGGAACCCTAGTGGCGCCGCCGTGGCCTCCTCCTCCTCCCCCTCCCCACCGGCGCCGTTCGCCCTATCGTTCGTCCCGCCGTCCTCATCCTCCTCAACGCCATCGTCCTGCTGCGGCCTCGGCTGGGACGAGAGCCCCGAGACGTGGTCGGCCAGGCCGGCGCTGGTTGTCGGCAAGCCGATGCGCAGCGCCACCGTCACGTCTCCCTCCGCGGAGGCGCTGCCAGACTCGACGTCCATCGGGTCGTCCGCCGCCTTGGCGTTCAGGTCGGCGAAGAGCCCTCCCACGCGCTGCTGGCCGTGGTTACTGTTCGCTGGCTCCACCTCCTCCTCTTCCTCGTCGGATTCCGCCTCTGCCGGACCGCGCAGCTCCACTTCTCGCGAGCGCGAGCCGGGAGCGAGCGAGAGGAGGGGCAGAGCTTCCCGGAGCGGCGGTGAGGGCGGGGCAGCCGGAGGAGTAAGGAAGAACGGGAGGGAGTAGGCGGCGGCCGCAGGAGTAGGCGCCGGCGGCACCGGCTGCGTCGCGGAGTGGTAGTAGTAGCGGTGGTGATGCATATGGTTGTGGTGGTTCCTGAGAAAGCTCGTATAGGAGTTCTCCATGGCGCGGCAGCTGCACGCCTAGCTCTGGTGGTAGTAGTAGCTTGCGTTGCGTGCTTCTACTCCTACGGCAGTAGGATCGGAGTAGACACCTGTGTGGTTTGTGTGCGGCGTGGTAGTTAGAGAGGCTGGGTTATTATAGAGTGGGTGCGTGCACTCGCGCGCGCATTCCCACGAGGGGACGGGTACGAGTGCGAAGCATTGGCTAGTGCACGTTTGGGCTAGAAGAGGAACTGCTCCTCTGAGTGATCCATTTTGAAGGCTCAATTCTTGTGCGTATCCGACCATATACACACGTTCGTGCATTCACGAGTGCAAACTATTTTTTCTTGAGAACCGGAGTGGCTGGCTCCGCTGGCTGCCTGGGTTTCTCCTTCTCGAACGCTGGGTGTCTACACATGAAATCTCACATCATCTCAAACGATCATTAGATTTGCTTTGAGATTTGTGCATGCACTACATTTCTTCTCCATCAACCTCAATCCCCAAATTGAAAGAAGCGAGCCGAAGGCAGATTATCCGCAGTGCCACACGCGGGCTAGAGGGTGATCGACGGCGCTGTGCGTGGTTGACCGGCGGCGCCGCGCACGGGCGGGCGAAAGACGGTGGCTGCCTCAGGGGCGATGCGACGGCATACGCGGGTGGCGACACGACGGTGGCACCGCAGCCGCGCATGGTCATCGGAGATGAGGAAGAAGTGAGAATTTTAGTTAATTTTTAATATGTTCATTGGTAATGGTTATGTTAGTTGTAAACTATTAAGAAAATATTTATGTGATTGTATAGACCATAGAAAGTTTGTTATTTTTTGTTAATTATTAGGATTAATGGTTAATTACATAGATTAGTTCTTAATAACCATAAGAAGCTATTAATACCCTTCGTCTGAAATTTTTAATAGATTTCAAATGTTTGAACACTAGACAGACCTTCTTTTATTATAAAGAGAATTTGAGAAACAATGGCAACATGCCTTAAAATCCAAATTTTTATGTCGGGATTTTGGCATCGACTAAAGCATAATATTCATATGGAAAATATGAGAGTTTTCGATTCACATTGTTAGTTCAGTGTTGAGCAACGTGAGAACTAACAGTCAAGAAGTAGCAATACAGATAAACAAAGCCGCATAATTGGTACAGCAGCTTGCTAGCCAATGGTTTTCATCCGCATTGTTCAATCGTTTTCTCACGTGAGGGCCCACCATCCGAGTATTTAGTGATGGTACCACTTGCCATGTTATAAGGCAACATCTACTATGCAATCTGAGTTTTTGTGCAATCATGCAATCATCCATCCTCATCCATTAGATGTTCATCTTAGGGTGGTTGTATTTTTTATTTAACCCCTTCTACTTGGGGTTCTCACAAAGAGGGAGTTATGTGAAAAAAGATAACCACCATAAGATGAACATCTAATGGATGAGGATGGATGATTGCATGATTGCACAAAAACTCAGATTGCATATTAGTTGTTGCCATGTTATAATCAGGACATCGTCAGTTAAAAAGCACAAATCAAAAACCCTATACGGACAAAAGTACGTAGACTCCTACGGCCGTGTATGACTTTTTAGTACTGTTACTTAGTACTCTCTGTGTTCTAAAAATCTTTATTATTTTATAGTTTATTTTTGAACTAAAAATCAACAAGTCTTATGACACGCAAGGAGTACTATTTATATGTACATACACTCATACATCCGTGTATATATAACTTTTAGTACTGTTCATATATAGATAAAGCATCATATGCGACAAAAGCTGAGGAACCCAATTTCTAATTTCGAAACAAAAGAAAAAAAAGAACCAAATTCAACTCAACCTAGCTAGGTTCTGTAGTGCTCCTGAAGAATGATCAAACACTACAACAACTCGATCGGCCACCTGTCTAGCTCATCAGAGGGCTCCCGTACGTGTCGCGGTCGCGCCTTCTTCAGGTTCGAGCATGGCCGATCGAGCTGTGCCAAACCTGCCAACCAGGTGCCCCCGGCCGGGTCCCCATCGATCCAGCGACGTACGACGGACGCTGCCGCCGGGTGGAGGGAAGAAGACGACGCCCGACCACACCACGATGATGATCATGTAGTACACGCCGCTGAGAGCGACCGTTTTAGCTAGCTCGGGAAACAGCACGGAAGTAAATGAGAACAGGTTTCTTCCCCCGGTCTGAGAGAAGATGGTGGTTCTTGACAGCAAATCAACATGGACCATGCGTTGCGATCGCAGTAAATGAGCGTGTGGTCACGTACGTACACTCACATGAAACCTGTGAAAAGAATGCCTAACTACAGAGAAACCATTAGCTACGCACGTATCAGTATAAACGGTCTTGAATAAAATTGAAAAAATCGAGTTCATCATCTAGCTTATTCACTACAGGAAAAACGATCATTTGCGACGGCTACATTTATTTGCGACGGCCAGGCGTCGCAAATAGAGTAATTTGCGACGGCCCGCCACTGGCCGTCGCAAATAACGTCGCCGTCGCAAAAAGTGTTTATTTGCGACGGCCAAAACCGGAGCGGTCGCAAATAGCCACTTATTTGCGACGGCTAACCCTAGTACCGTCGCAACATAGGAAGCCGTCGCAAATAAGAGCTTATTTGCGACGGCTGCTAAAAGGGCCGTCGCAAGTAACATTAATTGCGACGGCTACGTGGTCAGGCCGTCGCAATTTAAACGGTCGTCGCAAATAGGGGCCTTTATCCCGACCCGACACTTCAATCTCGTTTCATTCTCACCACTCGACACCACCGCGCGTCGTCGCCGCCCTGCCGACGCCGGCCCGCCGCCCCGCCGTCGCCGGCCCGCCGGCCCGCCGCCGCCCCGTCTCGCCGCCCCGGCCTCGGGACGCCGCGCCCCCGCCGCCCCGGCCGTCCGCGCCCTCCGCGCCCCGGCTCGCCGCCCCGGCCTCGGGTCGTCGGCCCCCGCTGCCCCGGCCGTCCGCGCCCTCCGCGCCCCCGCCGCCCCGGCCGTCCGCGCCCTCCGCGTCGCTGCCCCGCCCGCGGCACCACCCCACCGCCGGCCCGCAGTCGCCGCCCCACCACCGGCCCACCGTAAGTGCCCGCGATTACTGTTATTATGCAGTTTAGTCTCTAGCTTAGTCTCTAAGTTTATCATTATGCAGTTTAATTTCTAAGTTTATCAAATAAGTTTTTGTACCAATATGCAGTTTATCATTATTCAATTGAAAAACATCATCGCCCTCTTGTGAGCTGCAATATGTTAATGGTTGCTTTTGTTGATTTTGCAATATGTTAATGGTTGTATTCAAAAACTGCAATATGTTAATGGTTGTATTCAAAAAATGGTTGCATATGGGAAAAGGATGTGATCATTATTTGTGAGCTGGTTTGCAATCCCGAGAGCCAAGGGATTGGATGCCATTGCCGCCGCCGCGGGCCTGGACGCCATCGCCGCCGCCTGCTAGCGCCGTCACGCCGCCGTAGAGGAGTGAAGTGAGGAGTTAGGGTTAGGGTAAAGTTGGGATACAATTTTATATAGCCCATTTACAATGTGGACCGTCGGATCGAGATCGACGGTTCACGTACATCCGACTTAAACAGATCAGGTCCAGTCCGATCCATTCCACCTCGACCCAACTCCAAGCCGCCTTCGCCCTTCATCTGCTCCAAACGCCGCCAGCTGTCTGGCCACCCGTGTGTGCCGCCATCGCAGGGACGCCCGTCCTCTGTGCGACGCCGCTGCCCCTCCACCTCCGTAGCCGCTCGGTGCCCGCCTCCAGTCTCCAACCTCTGTCACCGCTCCGCGTCCGCTGCCGCCAGTCTTCGCCGACGCCCGCCGCCGTCGTCTAGTCACTGCATGGCCGCCCCTCCCCTGCGCAACGCCTCCGCCTCTCCCATGCTCGCCGTCTCTGCCTCTCCCCTGCTCTTTATCAACTTGTTACATCTCTAAAAAAGTAGAGGACGGCTGGACATCGATTAGGCATCGATTAGGATCGATTGGTCGCCCTAATCGATGACCCTTAGGCGACTAGGGTCGATTAGGCGACTTGAAAACATTGGTGCCTGCGCGGCGAACATCGTCGCCATTGGTTTTGTATGTTTATTTTACAGGCTGGGTTGGGCCGGGTTGATTGATACAGAAAAAATGGATTGGGTTTGGGTTTAGTCCAGGTCCTGGCCGGGTTGAGTTAGTCCACTATCCAAAAAAAATGGATTGGATTTTAGGCTATCTTTTTTGCTAATATGTTTTTTGTCGTGCATAATTGACTAATACGCTTTATATGCTCTCTTGTATTACACTTGTGATTTCACACTTGTCCATTGTGGCTAATATGTTTTTTATTCAGATTTTGTAGTAAATGCATAATTAGATTTTGTAAATGCTTTATATGCTTTATATATTTTTGTCTATAGCTTGGTCTGCCATTCTGAATTTCTATTCTGTTTAGTGTATGTTTGGACTTTAGTGCATTCATATAATGTTCTTGAGTGACTACTTAATATATATAAATAAAGGGGTTTTAGGTCAGCTCGGAGGAGGAGTACGCGCAGGTACGTGGAGTGTAGTAAGTATTTTTTTCTGATAATGTCCTCGATGGTACTTTTAACAACTTTCAACTATGTGTAGGGCCACATGAGCTGGTTGCACGGTCGGAACGATGCATTTCGGGTCCTTTGTCGCTACTGGGCTAGCGACGAGTTTAAAGCTAAGTCCGGGAAGGCTCGAGACTGCAGAGGGGTGGAGGGGAAGAGCAGGCACGGGCAAGATAACCACTTGCGTTTAGCTAAACGCATGGTAAGTGTGTGTAACTTATGTTTATATATTAATAATATATTGTTCATACTAACACGTATTGACTGGAGCGCGAGACGGGGGTGCCGCCCACCCCTGCTGAGGTTTGGAAGAGAGGTCACAGGGACCCTTCTCAGCCGACGGGGTGCAGTCAGGCTGCAGCCGAGCAGTTGGTAAGTTTAGAAATCATTCATATTACATATAACTATATAGATTGTTGAACTTACACGATTTTATTGTTTTGCAGGCTAAGTACGGGGAGGAGGCTAGGAAGATACACGGCGAGGATTTCGATTGGGAACGTCAACCGATCGATCCTCAAGCCACGTATGCAACCGGTGGTGGAAAAGCACACGGAAGGTGAGTTTACAAGTCATTTTATCGTTTTTAATTCAAAGTATTCAAGATATTTCAATTTCATATTACTGACTCTTTTTTTTATAGGCTCGCCATATTCGACGGAGTTGTCGACTCGAGGGCGGGGAGACCTGCGAGAGGCAGCTCCACGCAGGCTTCGGGCACGGGAGGTCGCCGCGTATCGCATAGGGACATTGAGATGCAGTCCCTCCGAGAAACTGTAGAAGAAAACGAAAGGCGACATGAGGAGGAAAGGAGGGCGATGGAGGCTGTCGGTACCCTAAAAACCATATACCCCCTGAGGTTACAAAGATCTTAAGGGAAGGACGTCTACTCAAATTGAAGACCCTCGGGGGCCCACCTGTCAGACATAACCGGACCTGCTTCTCCAACATGGTTAACCCCTAGGTTGCCACGTGTACTGTCAGACCGGAGCTATTACCCGCAAGGGTGAAGCTCCGTGCTAGGTACTGAAATGGCACCTCCGGACTTAACCCCTGACCGAGAGAAGCTCCGGACCTGACACGTGCCAGGCCACCCCGGAGCTTCCCGCTTCCCACAAGCAAGCTCCAGAGCTGCCTCGTGTCCATACGTCGGAGCTGGCCGCTTCAAACCTCCGGGAGACATTGTAACGGCTCCGGATCTTCAAAGGACAGCCGCAGACTTCAAGACCCGATTAATTGTCATTAATTCCACGTTAATGACTTTTAATCGGACGATCTTAACACCTGTAACGGCATTGTCGGAGCCGTTACAGGGTTATTAACAACAATTAATCTCGTGTATCAATACTAGTAACCGCCAGGGCCACATGTCGGGCCAGGCTGACTTGTAACGGTTTGTCCTTGTACTATAAAAGGACAAACCGACGATACACGAAAGGGAGGACTCTCGAACGCTCTCAAGCTCACAAGTTAATACACACACACACACTCGTGGAGTAGGGTATTACGCTCAGGCGGCCCGAACCACGTAAACCTCTGTGTCTCTCGTGTCCAATCGTGTTTCACCTTATTGAGTCTCCGCGCGCCCAAACCGAACTACAAACTCCTTCAACACTTTAGTAGTGTCAGGGGATCTGCCGACTCCAACAGTCGACAGTTGGCGCGCCAGGTAGGGGACGCCTGAGATCTTCAAGAAATGGTGAATTCTGCGGCTGGATCATCCAACGGGCAACCTGCTGCTCAGGCTGTCGGAGGCAATCCCTCCAACATGCAGCCACCGGCAGGAGCCTCAGCACCAGCGGGAGTCATACTTCCACCACCACCATCTTCTCCAGCAAGACGTGCCGGGCAACATGATGGTGCACCGGCGTCACATTCTGCGCCGGCAAGTCATGACAACCCAGAACACGCGCTCCATGCAGCGCGTGCTCTTCTCCAGCGACCACCACCTCCGGATGCATCTCAAGGTGCCATGGAGCAATGGAGGGCTGATGTTGAGCATTTGGTCGCAGCAGCGGCCGAACGCCTCAACAACCAGGGTCCACCTCCTTCAGGGCGGGCCCTGTCGCAGCGACGGACGTTGTCTGGAAGACTTGGTCCGCATGTCTCCAACAACCGAAGACGAGCTGCGTCACAGCAAGTGACGTCGTTGCCCTCTGGGGCACGACGCACCCATACTGCATCTCGGCTTTCGACACACGACCTCCGGGCGGAGCTTGATCGCCGATACCGCCAACAGGATGGCCGTGTCCACATCGAGCGAGCTCGAGAAAGACGAGATGCTCAAGACCTTTCTACTCTGGAAGGAGTAGGAGGAGGCTGTTCCGCCCTAGCCACATGTCAGGCCAGGCTGACTTGTAACGGTTTGTCCTTGTACTATAAAAGGACAAACCGACGATACACGAAAGGGAGGACTCTCGAACGCTCTCAAGCTCACAAGTTAATACACACACACACCCGTGGAGTAGGGTATTACGCTCAGGCGGCCCGAACCACGTAAACCTCTGTGTCTCTCGTGTCCAATCGTGTTTCACCTTCTTGAGTCTCCGCGCGCCCAAACCGAACTACAAACTCCTTCAACACTTTAGTAGTGTCAGGGGATCTGCCGACTCCAACAGTCGACAGAGGCCATGATCCAAACCCAGGCAGCAGCGTTGGCGCAGATGTGGGAAGCAATGGAGGTAACAAAATAAAAACTAAAATTCTCATTAATTCAGCGTAAATGACTTACTAATAGGTAGCATTTAATGTTTGCAATGACAGGCCATCGCTCGGGCGCAGGTCTGGGAATCCAGCTACCGGTACTACCACCGGTCCTCCCAAGCGATCCTTCTTCAGCGGGTCAGGTAAGTTTTTATGTAATCCTTCTTCTCCAGCGTAATAAGATGGAGATAGATGAGAGAGAGATAGTTAGATAGAAGAAAATGATTGAGATAGAAGAAAGATAGAGATAGAAGAAAGGGAGACAGAAGAAAGAGTGAAAGATAGATAGAGTAGGATGGGAATGAAGAGAGAGTAAGATGTAGATGGAGATAGAGAGAGGGGAAGATAGAGGGAAAAGGATAGCAATAGAGAGATAGAGTGAGAAAGAAAGATAGAGTGAGAGACAAAGAGAGAAATGAAAAGAGAGAGGAAGAGGGTGATCTAGCTAGATGAAGATAGAGGGAGAGAGAGGGAGAGAGAGGGAGAGAGATGATGCATTTATATTCTAACTCTAAGTTTTATTAATTGCAGGGATCCGCGACGGCTGCACAAACGCCGTTGCATTCGCTACCGCCGCCTGGAATGAGGCGCCACGACTTCGACTTCGACTTCGGAGGTGGCTCCGGAGGTCAGATGGGCGAGTGAGCCCTTTTATTTACTTTGTTGATGACGATGTGAGATGTATCGGAATTTTAGTTTGTGATTGTGATGATGTGTGTATGCTGTGTATATATTGTGTATATTGTGTTTGTTGAGATTCTGGCCATCGAGCCAGGTAGTATTTTCTGTTTTAAAAAAAAATAAAAAATCCTATTTGCGACGGCTTTTTATACAGTACCGTCACAAATAAGAAACCGTGTCGTCGCAATTAAACCACTGTTATTTGCGACGGCCAGGCCGTCGCAAATAAACATTAATTGCGACGGCATGGCCGTCGCAAATAGCACCGTGGGTCCCGGAGGAGGACACATGGGCCCTGCCCACTGAACTTATTTGCGACGGTCTGACCGTCGCAAATAGAGGACCTTAAATGCGACAGCCTGGCCGTCGCAAATAATTTTGCGGGGCCCACCAGCCCGCAGCAATAACTTGTGACGGCCTCTCCTAGCCGTCGCAAATAGCTTATTTGCGACGGCATTCGGCTTATTTGCGACGGTCCTGGCCGTCGCAAATAGTCGGGATTCCTGTAGTGATTGGATGGAGTACTGACGACTGCCGATTAGGAAAAAATTGCTCATGTTCCTTTTTCCTGATATTTACAGTTCACTCAAAACACACAAAAACCTGAGGAACCGGCCACATCCGACTACGATTGTGCCCACACGCAACTAACAATTGATACGTATTCAATTATGGCGCACCTGCATGCAACTTATAAGGTTGAAGCAAAGCCATTCGACCTGCAGGATCAGTGTGAAAGATTAACCTTTTGTTTTTGCAATAAAGTGAAACAATAATCATGTGCATTTGCACATATTTCGATGATTAAATAATTGATCCGCGAGACAGCACTACGGACCTGTACAGTTGTACGTAAAGATGTACGGCGGCACCCCATCGACTCAAATGGTACTACCTCGCGTGAGCCATCCATGCCGTGACATTTTAGTCCCATGGCCACAAGGTCGGCCTGGACATTTGTAAACCAGATCATGTATCCACGTACTCTCATGTAATTAACAGTGCTTTCGCATGCAACGTGCATGCATTTACGCAAACACTGCACAAGTGCACATGAAAATCTATCGTATCCAGAGGATAAACTGTGAGATCAGGCACACGACCATTAATTTCGACGATTTGGTCTTTCTCTTCTGCATCCACAGTGTGGTGCATATACACTAACTTCCGAGAAAAAAACGTTGTCAATAATTGAATATCAATTATTCATGAGGAAAGTGTGGTCAGTAACTGGATATCAATTTAAACCCAGCATTCAAAGCGTGCACAGCACCTATAGCGGCGGCATTTACCAGCGACAAGCCACTCTTTCTGATCCATTAAATGGACCGTGCAATTGCTGTAGATTGATGGAGAGCTTAATTGGGAATCTTGCAACAAGGCGTCGATTTGCTCTACAGGTCAGGTAGGACAACTAGCTAGTACCAATTGGATCTTGAAATAATTCTACATGCATTGATTAACACTTAGAAGCGTCTTAATTATGTTCTTGACTGGTGGTATAAGATGGAGTTCATTACTACTCTTACATGATGCCACATGAAAAGCTTACATTTCAGAGATGTAGTACATGCTTAAACCCACGATTATGCTTCTAAGGGGAAGGAGCAGGGTTTGTTTAGTGTTAGATTACACACACTTTTATTCAGTGAATTGGTAAGGATATTTGGCCATAGTATACGTGCACTACATCAAAATGGGATACATTTAAAGGAAATATGGCCTATTTATAGTATGGGCACCGGAGTCATCATATTTATAGCCCTAGGTCTAAAAGAATTACGCTCTTCGCTGCAAATATAGCCCCTGGCGTGTATATGAACCTTGAGTAAAATATAAAATAAACTTATAATCGAAAAAAATATTCCAAAATATATATACTGAAATTATGATTAATGAAGTTCTTTTCGGGACAGCTATGTGCATTGAATCAAACCCATAGTGTGGTTTTTTTTAGCTTAGGAGCATGTGCCTAGGCCGCTGTCCGGTGGGGATTTAAGGGTAATTGAGCCGGAGGCAGAGGCAGACATACTAATAGCACATCCTCCTATCCATGGCTTAAGAGTCCTGGGCTGCCAGGCCCACGGCCCCAACCAAAAGGAGGTCGCGTGATCAATCGAGCATTCATAGCTTCTCTTTGCCAGGTCCATGCGACCGCGACGTGCCTTCTTCTCCGGCCGGCCGGTGTGTACTGTGTAGTGTGTGTGCTGAGCTAGTAATACTTCTTGGAGCTCCTCAACACCGGCGTCTGGCGTGCTTGGCGTCTCGGTGTAGGTAGCCACGAGACTAGTTTAGACGGTCGGGTAACCTCGCTGCCGACGAACAAACGAGGAAGAAGAAACTTGAATATTTTTCCGAGCAAACAGACATAGTGGTAGTTCATGCAATATCATGCATGTATCTGGATGGTCTAGAAGATGTGATGAAGTAGAGGATCCGAGCAGACGACAGAGTGGGTTCAAGGTATAAGCAATAACTCGGCAACAGCAACGGCATTGAATGGGAAATAGTAGCCAGAGCTGGAGGGCGTGGTGGTGTGATGCGTATAACAGTGATGTGGTTGGGCTTGCACGGAAGGACAAGCTGAGAAAAGGCCGGGGGCAGACCGGCCGGTCGCATTTAATCACGGACACATGGGGGACGGCGCGTCCATGATCCATCCCATCCACCTCCGACCACGGAAAGGAGATGGCGCCGATCTCTCTCTCCCCCGCGTCGCGATGATCCAGCCACGTTTCCTCAGGGTAGGCCGGGCCCCCCAGCTCAATCGCTTATCTAAGCTAAAAATAATCTTGCTCCTTGGATTGTTGGACTGAATTAATTTATGCGGGTAGGTTGTGTTATTTTGACGGTTCCACCAGGCAGCATAAAATTAATCTCCGTTGTTATTAAGTTTTTACTGGATGACTTTTACGGTGCACCATCATATCGGTGTACGTGAGAAAAGCCGGTTACATCCGCCGCAGTGCCGTGGCGCGCGCACGAGATTTTTACAAGGTTTTTGCTTGGCAGGCCCATGCATGAGCATGACGGTAAGTATTGTGCAACGACGGAGCAGGCTACATGCTACCCTTAACCCTGTACCACAACTACAAAATCATGTCGGAACGAATTTGACATGCTTTAGTCCAGATTTCCAGGAGAGGCGAACACAGCCGCCCCACCCATTTTCATGTCATCCTTCTTCACGAACAGACATTTTGGTGGCACAGCACAGACGTGAGCCTCGGAGTCGGCATCAAGTACACTGTCGATTGATGTTCTTTCCCTCCAGGGATAAACGTCATACGTGCGGCCAAAAGTTACCTGCAGGCCGGGGAGGGTCAGCAACTTCGACAAAAATAACTCGCCGGAGAAAAAGTCAGCATGCATGCAGCTTAGCTTAGACGGTAACGCGTCCGTGACCCGGCCCGCGGCGAATGTCCAGGTTCCTAGAAGACGTCTCTCATCATTTGTGTCCGCCTCGATCGCGGTCTCTGCTCGTGTCCCTCATCAGACATCAATGATTCAATGTTCATGTACGACCATCGTCTCGAGCGCGCGCGTACGTGTAACACGCTCTTCTCCCGGTCTTTTCCTCGATCGCGTCGTCGTCCCCAATCCCTTCCTTCTCCGAAGCGGCAATATACTTAATGCGACCGCCGCGGATGCCCGCCATCCATACGAAGAGAGGCGCCCGTGCAAACACGCCGCCGACGGCCGACGCGCAGCATCCATCGCCACCTGCATCGCTGTGCGCGAGCGCCCCGGCCCACAAGCTAGCTCATCAGTTATGCGTACGTGGCCTACAGTGATCTCGGCAGACAAAAGGAACAAAGCACGTTCGCGATAGGGAGAAGGGACCTGTAGGATGGCGACGCGGGAGTGGTGGCTAATTGATTGTTAGCGACCCCCCACATCATGAAGCATCCATCAATTATGTGTCGCGCGGCATGGCGCCTCCTCTCGTCCACCGGAAACGGGAACGGGCCCTCGCCTGTCGATCGGTGCCCCACCACGGAACGTAGTACCAAGCGCGGAGGCTCTCGTCTCAGCCGCCGCCGGGACGCGTTCGCGGTTTCACAGCGCACGCCAGGACCATCCAACTGATCCGTATACAGTTTGGCAACGACAAAACGCATGGTGCATGCTCACTGTCTCGGGAGGAACAAAGAGCGCGCAGCAAGGCGGCTTGCACCGAATCTGCACTCACTCCGATCCGGAGAGAAGAATCACGGGAAGACGTCGGCATGTGCGGAACGCGCCGGGCCGCCCATACATGGACGCCGCCGAACACTGCCGCAGGCGTGTTAACTGCGTTCGCGACGATGGGTGGCGTCGTGCGACAGTGCAAGTGAATGGCACGAAGCAGGGGCGTCGACCAGCGGCATGGGCCGCTCTGGCGAGGGGTGTCGGGGCTTCAGCTTCATGATGTACACTCCATCGAGTTGGTCAGGACACACATCTCTCCGACCGGCTCCATGATTTCGGATCAAGCAAAGAAATAGAAATGGTTTGTTTGAGCTTCCATGCAAAAGGGAGATCGGCACTGTTCGACCATGGGGAGCTACAGATTGGCCCAGTTAGGCCCAAGACTGTCCTGGACTTGATGTCGGCCTGGTTTTCAGTTGTTGTCAGCCCACACCACAAGACCCAGGAACAGTGTATTAGCTGTCTAGTCTTCCACCATTTCTGCAACATGTCTAACAGCAGCCTTTAGTATTCCGATTCTGCATACCACGGTTCCTTGCATTCCTGCCTGACCAGAGTGACCAAACACCACAAATGAACATGGATGCATCTCGGAGATTACATAGCTCACCACGCTCCACGCCCTCCGTTTCTTTTTATTAAACCGATTAGTTTAAAATAAACTAATCGATAATAAATAAAAAGAAACGGATGTAGTATTAAATCCTCGACCCATAATATCGGATGTAGTTGTGGCAGCTTCTTGCCCGTTATGACCTTTAATTTGTGTGGATTATTGTTTTAGTACAGTATCAACATGCATTTTATTTATTTTATCGTTGTAAAATATGATGTAGTTTATTTCAGATTTGCTCTACGTTAGTTAACTGAGATTTGGGGAAGCTCAATAAAATTTTGTGGCCGTCTGATTTCAATCGTGCGTTTGGAGGCGATCGTGGCTCAGCCTGTATACTAGGGCATTTTATTGGGCCCGCCGTTGTGCTAATGGGCCAAATTGTACCGGGTTTGTGGAGTGCACCCGGTTACTGTCGTCATTTTCCACTGGCATTGGGAGCCAATGCTGCTAGTTGGGAGGCAGGGCGGCGTGTTTCGACGCCGGCGAGTGGAGAGCCAAGGCGACGAAGCGGCCGGTTTGGGGATCGGGTAGTCTTCGAAGCCAACGAATCGGTAACCGATGCGGCTTGTTTGGAGGGCGACAAGTTGGGAGGCGCTGTGTTGGAAGCCGGCGAGTCGGAAGGCAACGTCGAGCGTACTTCGTCGACCTCGTATCAACTTGTGGACTGTTGAATCGCACCCTGTAACCGGCAAGTTGGAGGCGGTGAGTTAGGATGCGGTTTCATTGGTGGCGGCGGCGAGTGTTCTTCGATGACATGGGTATCAATCACCGATTCTGTGTATCCCTTTGTTGTTGTTTTTTTGTGTGACCTCCGTGCTATGATGTCGTTTAATCCCCTAAATCATGTTGTTATTCCTTCGATTCGATTAGGTGTCCTACTGTTGTTAGGATTTGCTCCGTGCGGCCATGCCTCTGATCTGTTTCGAACTGCTTAATTTGACCGCAAAATAACTTTAACTTTTTATGGAATTAGGTGAATGTGTCCAGTTAGTTCGTTCTCCATAATGCGTTTGGAGTTAGATAGGGTTTGTTGTCCAATTTGGACTGGGATTATCTCTCAGGGCTTGTTATGTTATCTGAAACCATCAATTTGGCTTAGCTTCGCTCTGATAGATCAACTCACAGTTCGTTTCTGAAGAATTTGGTAATGCCCCTGCTATGGATGCTGTTGATGTTTTGTATCTGCAGTCATAAAATTTCGTGATAGAAAATAATTTTTGTCCCACATTTTTTATTCAGGATCTTGTATCTTTTTGCATGAAGTCAGCAGCCGTGTTGCAGCTACGGATGGTGACGGGTTATTTTGTGTATTCAATAGATTTGCAGGCATAATATGTAAGTTTTGGGTTACTTTCATAATATATTTTCTGGTTTGTCTAGATTTCAGATGTCTGAAATTTGAAAAACTTAAGGCATCGGGTAATTTGCAGCTAATTGCTGCCATTAACCACTAATTTTTGTAATTATCTTTTAACCATTAATTTTATAGGTTAATCAATCATAAAATTATTTCATTAGATTATTTTACAATTAACATAACCTTACAAATTATGGATTAACAAAATCCTACGTTAACCACTAATCCATTCTGGTGACTGAAGCTGCCTCAGGCGACTGAGGTTTAGGCTATCTGCACTCGTATACTCTAAAACATACTCTATATACTATTCTTCTTCTACTTTTCCAGTATCTTACTTTAAATCTTATAAATTTACAATATCTAGTATGCTTTCCAGTATCACCTCTGCGGACAGTCTTAGCATTCGTGTACTCCCTCAGTCCCCAAAAGTTTGTCGCTTTGTAATTAAAAAATAAACCACAAATCATGAACCACAAATCGACAAACTTTTGAGAACACAGGGAGTATATTTTTCTCGTCTACAGTAATTTCTCTGTTTTATGTTGCTTTGAGCAAGAAAAGTTTCAGGAAAAAAATTGCAGTAGATTTAAATTGCTACAAATACGTGGTTGAGATCATGTAAATACAGATGCACTTATACCCTATACAAATCCCTATCCTAAAAACTCATGGATGAAACAAAGAATACGACCCCGTAACCTTGTGGGGCCAATGCATGCCAAAATGGCTCTGTACAGCTGGGACAGACTATGCTGCAAAACATCTAATTGTACTCTTGCACGTTCCTAGAACTTCTGATCCATCCCAAAAACCAGTGAACCTGGATGCCATCAAGATGAGAAAAAAGGATCAGTCACATGATAATTATTATCTGACTATACATGATTTATGAATTTACGGTGGTGCATGGGTCTGCAGTTACTTACCTAATGTTGGCAGCAGGATTGTGAGAACAGCAATGCCCGCGATTTTCAGCGGCATTCCGGCGATAACCATGTCCTTGATGGTGATGTACCCGGTGCCGAACCCGACAACGTTCCCCGGCGACCCCGTAGGCAGCAGGAAAGACAGCTGCGCGCCGATCGCCCCGGGGACCATGAGCAGCAGCGGGTGCACGCCGATGGACCTGCCCAGCTCTGCGAGCAGCGGCAGCACCAGCGTGGTGGTGGCGTCGTCGGAGGTGAACTCCGTGATGATGCCGCTGAAGAGGCAGGCCACGGGCGCGATGGCCAGCGCCGGCGCGCCGCGCAGGAAGCCCAGCCCCTCGGAGAGGATGTCGGTCAGGCCGCTAGCCTTGAACCCGTCGGCGATGGCGAAGCCCGCGCCGAGGAGCAGGATGATGTTCCACTGCAGCTTGCGGCACTTGCCCCAGTCCATGAGCTTCTCACCGTCGTTCTTGCCGCTCGGGATGATGAACAGCAGCGTCGCCATCAGGATCTACAGACAGATTTCGCAAGTTGCTTTCCATTAGCTCACGCGGCAAATTTTCACTTAAAAATAGTCAGTGAATTCTTTGTGCACTCACAGTGACGGTTCCATCACCAACTTTGCCGTCGAAGAGGATAGCCCACCCAGGGATGTTGCCTGTCAGATTTCGCGTCATCCACAGGACAATGAGAGTCTGCAAGAGTTACAGTACGTAGGATTCGTTTAGAGACGCCAAAATCAGCTGGTTTTAGGTTCAGAAACGGGCCGGCGGAATCATAAAATGGCACATAAGCACAAACGCGACTTACCCCAAACACGGCCAAAACCATCTTCTCTGCAAATGCCATTGGACCTGTGACAAATGAAGACCGAGACCCTGTCAGAAAACTAGAAAAACTATGGCAAACACTAGTCTTATGTTTTATTATCGTCAAAGAAGCAATCAAAACCAACACGTGGTTCGTTGCAAAATATTCCAGATTTTCACTAAGAGTCAGGGTGGCCAAAAAACGTCACGAAAGCAGAGCTGTAACGAGACCATTGACCAAGACGCAGAACCTTACCAAGCAAGCTAAGCTCTCGCCTGAGGTGGCTCCTGTCGAGGTAAGCAGAGAGCGCCCGCCCGGTGTTCTTGGAGCAGAACATGAGGCAGAGCGTGGCCCAGAGCGCCAGGAACATGACGAGCGCCATGGGGAGCCCGAAGGACAACCAGGAGCTGAAGGTGATCGGGGCCTCCTCCGGGAAGTAAGTGGACCACATCCCGACCAGGATGATGTTCACGCCCGTGCCCGTCAGCGTCGCCACGCCGCCGATCGCCGCCGCGTACACGACGCCGAGCACCACCGCCTTGGAGAACCGCTGGACCTCCCGGGCGTCGGCGCCGCCGCCGCCATCGCGCGGGAACCGCTGCAGGATCCCCGTGGCAACCGGCATCATCATGACGGCGCACGGCGTGTTGTGGATCCACATGCTGATGAAGAAGGTCGTGCCGCAGATGCCCAGCAGCAGCAGGTGCGGCTTCACCGGGTCCCCGCAGAACAGCGACGTGATCTGCGCAGGCAAGGCAACACAACAATGTTAGTTAGTTAGTTTCTTTCTTTCGTCCTGGTTTGTTTGGACACGTCCGTGTAGAACTGCAGGAAGCACGTACGTTGAGGGCGAGGCGGCGGTGGATGCTGTAGTGCTCGATGGCGAGCGCGAGGATGAAGCTGCCGAGCACGAGGGAGATGACGTCGTCCATGTAGGCCTTGGCGACGGCGTCGGCGGAGGAGATGCCGAACGCGGGGAAGAGGAACAGCGGCGCCATGGACGCGACGCCGAGCGGCACGGCGTCCGTGATCCACCAGAGGAACACCCAGGCCAGCACGCCGAGCATGTTGCGCGCCGCGGGGTGCCCGCCGAGGTCCACCAGCGCGCAGATCAGCGCGCACGCCAGCGGCCCCGACGCGACGGCCAGGTACTTGTTGTCGAGCAGCGTCCTGAGCCCCGAGCAGCCGGACCACCGCCCCTCCGTCGTCGTCCCGTGGTGCTCGTGCACCGGAAGCAGCGGCCTCGTCACGTCCTCCGACGAGCTCTCCCAGAAGGCGCGTTGCGGATCCATGGCCGAAGAAGAAATGGCGAATTAAATTTACCTTTTTGTTTACTTAGTTTATGCTCGCGACGGCCTTCACGTTCGATTGATTCTTGAAGTTTGGTCTCCAGAAAAGTGTGGCTCCTTTAGTCCTTTTATAGGCGCGGGAATACTAAACCAATAAGAAACAAAAAAGAAAAGTAATTCGGCCGTAAGTTCATCCGGACATTTCCACGTAGGCACACTGCTGACTTGAAAAAAAATGACTGCACAACGGAGAGAGCGAGAGGACGATCAAGGAAAATAGAGGCCGGTGCATGGGTCCGAGGAAAACAAACGGTGCCGATTTGGTGACACGTCACACCACCGCGCCACGTCAGATACTATCTACTGGGGCAGGTCGTATTTGTTTACAAAGCCACCACGACCGTACACCAACACCAGGTAATGATCAACGTTCCATGATTAATCGACGCGGTGCCGATTTGGCGTCCAGGTAAGCAGGGGGACCCGGTTCAGAAGCGGATAAGCCCGTCGCCTCCCGCCTCCGACGCCAACGCACGGTGGCGCCGGCGCCCCCATTTTGAGTGAACCAGCCCTTGACGGGCCGAAGAGCTGCCCGGTTGGCGTCGACCTGCCATCGCCCGGCCGCCTTGGCCACGGTTACGAGCGGTCTTATCCGGACATGTCGACATTGCCGGGCCCCGACGACACGGACATTTTCCACGCATCCTGCCGTAATTCTCATCGCACTCTGCGGGCCCCGCTATCGACGGCGACCGGCGGCTGGCTGCTTGCCGGGAGGTCGGTCAGGATCAGCCGCGCGATTGGGCGAGAGAGGTGGGAGTGGCTTTGGCCTTTGGCTCGCCCATCAATGCGCCGCAGCGACGGCACACAGGTGCTTTCGGTTCGTCGCGCTAAGCCATGCAGCAGGGCGGGCGGCGCCTCCCCGAGATGCAACCGCGCGCCGCGAGAAGGCGGCGTGCTCTGCCTTTCCTCGGACCGTCCGACGGAGGTGGCAAAACGCAACTGTTCCTGGCGGGAGTGACCGCGTCGTGTCGCCGCACGGGACGTTGCGTTTCCCGTTGAGGCCCCGCGTGGCCGCGTCATCTCCATCCCTCGTCGTTTGCGCGCGTGTTTTCTTGTTTCGGCGGTTGGTTCGTTTTTTTTTTTTTTTTTTTTTTTTGCAAGTGACATCCGGCTGGCAGGCTCTTCCTAGCGAGTTGTGTAGCGTAACGGCTCGTGATAACCGACGCGGAAATATCAACGCCCTCGTCGCTCGAGTTGATTTGCACGGATCCAGTCGTCTGATTGATCGCTCTCGAAGGCTACAAGTAAGCTGCTGACTGGTTCAGTAATCCGTATCCTTCTGGTTGGTGAATGCGCACCACAAGCAAAGCATGTCACCGAGCCGAACCAGCAGCCGTAGTAGACCTGGCGTGCGGCGTTTTATCTTGGAATGCAGTCAATAGACTTTGTCCTGCCTCCTATCAACTGACCTCCAGTCTCAAGAGCGGCTGCAAACTACCCGGTGAATACAAAGTACGGTAAGTACCTGTCATAGGTGTGCTGGAACGTTCTCCACCTCAGATATTCTTCTCATGGTAAACTTAATCGAACCTCTCTATCAGAATGATTGGGGCGCCACTAGCTGTTCGTTGCTCATTGCTGTCCCGCCTCCTCCCCGCCACAAGGCCGCAGACACAGGTCGCTACCATGGGTCCACGGCGGCGGGTCGCCGTGCACTGCACCGGTCGTCGACGTCTTATCCTGTCACGTAGGCAGATGCAGGCGTTCTGGCCAGGATCCGTCGTGCGGCTCCGAAGAAAAGATGTCCAGAGAACGTTCCATCTGTTGCAACTCGTCAGAATCTTCTCGAAGCCTTAAAAGGCATGCGCGCTGCAATGATTTGGACTAGCGATTTTTCCGCAAAGCCCTGGAACGTGACGACACGGTGGCACAGCTTATTCTGAATCATAACCAAGTAGTACCAAGTAGACACACGTACTGGAGTTATCTCATAGAGTACCAGCTTCGGTCCCGTACGCATCATGATGCGCGGCGCATATGAACCCCTGGCTGTGGCTGGACGTTGTGTCGTGCCGAGGACGGCACACCTGCTTCGCGGGCGTAGGCGTCTGGGCCGGTGCGGCTGTCGATGTCGCCGGTACAATTATTCAGGCGGAGAGAAGTCGGATTCCTCCAACGCGGGACGACGGGACGCCGGCCGGATACGACCGGTCCCAGGCGGCCACCGCGAGAACGACGAGGCGGTGTGCGAGTTAGCTACGAGTAGCTAGTAGGAGTATCTGCGCGCGAGCCGAACACGGCAGCCATGCACCGAGGGCGGCGGTCAGTTTGCTGTCCGCCACGTGCCCCCGCAACGGAAACACACGTGTCTCCTGCTACGCTTCGCCGCGTGCCAGGGGCAGGGCAGTGGGATGCCAAGAACAAGCGGGGGTGCTCGTTAGCTCGAGTGGTGTCGCTCAGTCGCGCACTTGGAAGGCGGAGAGCGTTTTCCTTCGGGGTAGTCGGATCACGATTATCAGTTTTCTTCTACTGCCACGTTTCTGGTTGCTTCATCCATTACACGTTTGAGAACGTCGCTGTAAAATTGAATTCAACTTTTTTTTTCTCTTGTGACTGAGAGTCCTTTTACTGGAAAATGGTAGGGAAAGTTCATTTGTTGACTAAAACGGAGTACAGTTTTCGGTTGTTTAGCTGGTCAGCTACAAACAGAAAGAACTTTGGGCTGCGGAAATCTAACATAGACGTCAACGGCCTTTAGCGTATAGCAGTACAACAGGCCCAAAATACACTTGTAGCCGTAGCCCCCTTCAGGGGAACGATGACCGACGAGACAAGCCCACAAATCCCACTGCAACACATTTACACACGACCTCAACCAGCCCGATACAGAACGTATGGGCCCAATTTGGAAAAAAAAAGATGCCATTTTAAAATGGAGCAATCAAATTGTTCTGTTTTCAATTCAAAACCTCTATTCCAACGAGAAAAGAGGAGAAACTGAATAAGATGTTTTGCTTAATAAGAAATTCTTCCAGTAGTATAATGTTTAATACTTAGTAATTATCGAAAGAATCCACCTATGCAGATTTGTACAGGAAGTGATCGCTGATCATTCGGAAGAAGAGTGAAAATAATGAATCTTGAAGCACTAGTAATATTGAAGAAAAAAGAAACGAAAACTGCGCCTTTCCTTCTTTCCTGTGTATTCTGCATTCTTTTGTCCTCTACTCTACACCAAGAGCCATGAGCGCCTGCGATTTCCAGTGCCTGGCCTTCTCGAAACCGTTAACGTATCCCTCGAAATCGTCCACAGTCCTGTCGATCTCCTCCTCAGTGTTCATGACGAACGGGCCCAGCTGCGCGACCGGCTCGCCGATGGGCTCGCCGGCGATGAGCAGGAAGCGAAGCGGCCTGTCCGACTTGTTCCACACCTCGACGCCGTCGCCCTGGCCGAGGAGCAGCAGGTGGTGCGCCCCCGCCTTCTCGGCCCCGAACACGCCCTCGCCCTCCAGCACGTACGCGAACGCGTTCCACGCCGCGCACACGGGCTGCCGCACCACCGCGTGCGGGCGCACCGTGAAGTCCAGGTACATGGTCGGCGTCCGCGTGCACACCGGCGACCGGACGCCCATCGACTGGCCCGCGATCACGCGCACCGTCACGCCGTCAGCCGTTGTGCACGCGATGTCCTTGCTCTGGATCTCCTGGTACCCGGGCTCGATCCTGCACGTCGTTTTCCGGTGTCAGTCAGACACACATATCCGTGCTAATAATCAAGCTCCCGATGTGCAATGAGCTCACACGTGCGAACTGACACTTGACGGCTAGCTGGCTTCGTCGTGACTAGAGAAAAATAAAAGAAAAGAAAAGAGGACTCACATTTTGTTGCCGGAAGAGAGGTTGACCCAGAGCTGCAGGCCCTTGGAGGTGCCGGGCCCGGCCGGCATCTCCGAGTGCACGATGCCGCGGCCGGCCGTCATCCACTGCACGTCGCCGGCCTTGATCGTGCCGCGGTGGCCCTCGAAGTCCTCGTGCGTCACGGCGCCCTGAAAACCCACGTTCAAGCGAACCAAAGTCAGACCTACTTGCAAAGTACTAACTCCTTGCTCCTTTTAGTACTTCCTTGTCAGAACAACCACTATGTATCTCTGATCCTTTTTACACGGTGATTATCTGGGCGATGATGTATCATAATGTTGGTCTGGTGTCGATCTTCTAACCGCGGAAAAGTATACGCAACGAGATGGTGGTGGTTGACGCAGGGAGGGAGCGAGACTACCGGAAACCAGGGCCCCATTCGGACGGAGCCTTCAAGTGCAGGGGAAGAAACTTTGATAGCAGCTATGCTGATATCGGTTGGCGTCGTTGACAAATGGTACCACGCGGTTCGTTTCTTTCCCTTTCCTAATCGCCTGTTTGGGGATTTCTTAAGGAATGGTTAGGCTTGGCTGCGTGGGATTTAATTCTAACGCTGAATCAGGTGCGTTCTGAGGAACAGAATGGGTGCCAAAGCACTGGGATCGTGCGCTTGCTTACCTCGAGCATGTAGGTGACGGTCTCGAAGCCTCGGTGTGGGTGGTCGGGGAACCCCGCCGGAGCAGAAACTGCGAAGGATTCGGAGAAGAACCGGTTAGTTCGACCGAAATGGAACATGCGAATCCCGTTTAGACACAGCCAAATCGAAGTATCTCAGCTCACCGGAGAACTCGTCCAGGACGAGGAACGGATCAAAGTATCTCAGCTCGAACCTGCACAACACAATACCCATCCCGATTCCCGATCAGCAAGCAAACCAAGCCAATTAAGAAATGGATGGCCATCGAAGAATGACGACGCTTCAAGGCTCACCTCCCGATGCTGCGGCGGACGACGGCTCCGACGCCCTCGTACTGCGGCCGCGCCAAAAACTTCCTCACCACCTGCCGTGGCTTCTCCATCACGCAGGCGTCTTCTCCGGCTGCTCGCCGGAACTCCTGCACCGCCGGCTTCTCCAACCCCCAAACCTCCAGCTGCCGATCGGTGTCGTTGTTTGCCTCTCTGCCTTTGCAGGCTTCCACTTTATATATAGCAGCGCGCCGCGCGGGAACCCTCCTCGGTTCAGTTACGCCCCGCCTAGCCCCGGCCCGGGGTCGTCAAAAGCGACAGCTCGATCCCTCGATCGCCCCTCGTGTGGCGCGCACAGGCACAGCTCGTTTCCTTGGCTGGCGCTCTGGGCAAGCGTATATAAAAAACACGAAAGCCGTGGCCGCGGCATCTCTCTCCTACTCCCAGTCCTCGTTTCGGACGGCTCCAGCTGCGGGTCACGCTGACGCCATGCGCACGCAAGCGCGCGGAGGCAAGCCCTAGGCATACGTACGTTCGCCAGCGTCGCATCAGCATGCGGTGGCGGCGGTTGTGGTGGTGGTGGGTCAAGGTCAATTCGTTCCGCGCCGTAAAACCGCCACGTCTCTGCACCATACGCTACTCCTCTTTACTCTTTTTTTATATATAATTACTTCTCTCTTCTCATAGGCGAATGGGTACGCTTCCACTGGTGCCTACGTTTTTTAATGAACTGTAGCGTTTACGTTTGGCAAAATAAAAATTTACGGTCATCTGAAATAACTGTAACCGCCCATCCGGTGCGAATTCTGAACCGTACTAACCTGGACGAGCGACAGGGCAGGGAATGAAGGCGACCATTTCCTCAGGATTTAATTTGTTCTTCAAAGCGACGCTTCCATTCCATGAACAAACACACAAAAGCATACTTTCATGGCTCCGACCCTGACAAGAGATTTTTTCCACACGGCTTGACGACGCGCTCTGCCTTGAACTGGCTTGTGACACCATGACGTACTAGTGACCTCAGTTCTTCCTCGCCGCACCGGCGGCTGATGAGGCTCCGTCTGCTGCCTTTACCCCATCTCTCAACTTCGTGGAGCTTTCGTGGATTCGCCGGTTGCCATGTGCCGATCCACTCGCGTTGACTTCCTGCCGTTCAGAACACATGGAACAGCTGCCAATCTTCGGTTAACTCACGCCTCTTTTTCAAATAATAATAATAATATGCAGGTGATGTATCGCCACCTGTATTATTGTTTATAGTCAGTTCCTTTTAGTAAAGTTTGTGAACTTAAAGTGGGGAGCAGAGATCAAAATGGCCGCTGGGATTCCCTTTTTCCTGGTCACCCAACGTCCCCGCCCACAGATTATTAGTCTTGAGTCTTGTCCAACTTCTCTTTTCGAACTTCTGACGACTAAATCAACGGGCCAAAGTATCATGTCACAAAAAGGCGGCGAAAAAACGAGATATTTTTTTGTGGATTTGGTTGAAATTCAGTACTGATATCGCCACATGGCCTTTTGTTACAAATCATTTGAACTAAACTTTGTTTTTCATCCATTCCTGACGCGAGCTTGACGAGAAGATGACTGCAAGCGTGCCTGGAACTGACGCCATCAGCAGGGAGACCGTGACCAGCAGCAAGCAAGCAAATGGACGATTATATTAGCGAATGAAAGGAAGGTTTCTTCGACCGATCAGTACTGATACGTGTTCTTATAAGTTCGCTAATCTGGCACCACTAGCGTGACGTCGGCGTGAGTCACGCCTACGTTCGATCTCACGCTTGATACGGACAAGTATACGGAAATTTAGTGGGGTGAGACGTCCATGTCTGTTACTCCCGTTTACCCTCTCGTGTCCAGGTTATCAACATAGGGGCCGATTAGCTTACTCCAACAGAAGAGAGAACCATAAATTTGCTTTAGCCCAAAAATAAAGTTCGCTTTGCCGCATGAAGGGCTAGAAGCCTAAAACGACAGTATGATTAAACCCCACTTTGTGCTGACCAGATAGCCTAATCTGCATCGTTACCAAGGACTTTGATATAGATCGAGTTGAAGCTACTTTCATACACATGGAGTACTAGCAATTCGGGTTGATCTTAATATAGGGCTGTCTAAATTTCACGTGTCTGGAATTTAAGAAAATTTTAGGTGCTTAAAATTTTAGAAAATTTCAGGTGTCTAAAATTTAAGAAAAATTCAAGCACCGAGTAATTAACTGTTACTTATTATCATTGATCATTAATCATTATAATTAATCATTAATCTTTAATTCTATAGGTTAATCAACCATAAATTTTCTTATTTGATTATTTACAGTTAACATAATCCTACAAATTTACGAATTAGAATTAACGAAATAAAAAAAGAACTTACCTTCACTGTGCTGCGCGTCCGTGGGAGAGGAAGAGCGCACGTAGCCTGAATTCAGCGCCGGTTCATCAGGCGCCTGTAAAGAAGTCTTTCCGTTATAATATTATATGCAGAAACTCACATGCATACACCCACGAATACTCACCACTATAAACACACGCATGCACATCTTACCCCATGAGTGCTTATGGAAGACTATGGATGTCACCACAGGGATGTCATCTACTATTGAAAATAAACAGGCATAAATATAACAAATGTGACGAGTCTGAGACTCAAACAGCGTACATGTTCCATCGCAATAAACCGAACTAATTCCATGCTCAGTTTTGCTGATCTTAATAATTAATTTCGTGAAACTATGATTTTTCAAAATAATATGAATTGATCTTAACAATTATTCATATCATTTGTAAATCATAGTTTTTCAATTGGGCTACAAGTTTTTTTTTGAAAAGAGGTTTTGAAGCAAAATCGTAGTTATTGCGGCTAAACTCACCGGTCCGTCGTGATCAGGAAGAAAATTACTCTAGCCCTTGCCGGAGACTGGAGCATCCATGCATTGTGGCTTTGGAACGAACACGCGCCGCGTCCAGCGGCCTCAACCGGGATGCGGCACGATGGCAGGGTTCCTGTTTACTGTTAGGTTTGACGGATTCGTGATGGCAATTCAATGCCTCCGTCAGTTCTCAGTTACACTTCGAATCCGGCTCGACGTGACATGATCTTTGGTCATTCTCACCTCAGCAGTAGCGCTCGTCCTATTGGAACAGTAGCGCTCGTCCTATTGGAACAGTAGCATGGCCTACTGGCCCGGCATTTATATCGGTAGCTCACCGGGCACAACTGACTTTTTGACTGAGCTACCGGCGGCTACTGGTTACTCCTGATGCAAGTTTCCGGGCTTGTTGAGTTCCCAACAAATCTCAACAAATGTACCCACAACATATATTTAAAAACCGTCACGGCCTCTACTGGAAATTTAACTCATCCAGAAATCTTAATCTTCCTTGACAAACCAATAGAAGCCGATGATGTCTCGCGGCGCCTACACTACACATAAGGAGATTATATTGAGGTTAAGAATATAGACATCCTGCAAAGTATGACAAAGAGCCACAACATATTGGCCAACTCGGAGAGCCGCATAAAAGAAGAGCTTGCATTGTTGTCCACTGTGCGCTCGCCTTCGTCCGGGGACACGGTGCGGAAATGGTCAAGCAGGTCGTCGCTGTGGCCGGGGACGCGGCCGGAGTGGGAGACGCGGAACCGGTGCAGGCGCAGGTTGTGGGTGACGTCCTCGAAGTTGGTGCAGCCGCCTAGAACCGACCATGCCGGGCGGTCGTCGTCCGCGCCCGCCGGCAGCCACACGTATTCCCTGCCGGTGCCGGACAAGACGCCCGGGATGTTGGGCGCGCACAGCCGTCGCCGACGTCCAAAGCAACGGAACAAATAGCAGCACATCTCGGCGTGATCCGCCGCACCGTCTCTGTCGCCTCGCCGATTGACACCATGATTTTTCTTTCTCCTCCTCGCTTACTCGCTTCCGCCGGATCCTATAGGGCGGCGATCCATTCCTATGTTCTCTTTTTACAGGCCCCGTGCAGGCATGCCGCCCGCTGGGCGCTTCGCGGCAACCATCCAGCCCAAAGTTATCCCATCGCGCGTCGATGGGGCTGAAATCTAAAACGGGCTGATATTCTGGGATTTACATTCGCAGGCCATGGGCCGATAATTACTGTACAATGCCGGCCTCAGTAGGTCTACTCTCCGTGGCTTCGCTCAAACACGACTTACGCGATGTTGACTTCTAAGAAATTCATGCTTGTAATTGTAAAAAGAGAGCGCGAGAAATTTATTGATTGAATCGGAGGTAAAAAATCTCTTTGTAGTAAATAAAAAGATCAAACTTTAGTCTAAACTGCGATTCCTGTAACAAATACTCTATCCATTTCAAAACTAAAGATTGCCGAGTATTTTGAGAAAGAAGGACATGCATGCCGACAAATAAAATGACCTCACCTTATGAAAGCCAACGTCATCTCCTGTTCAGAAATTCAGTTCACCTATGTGATCTTTATTCTACATTTGCGCGGAAATGTATCAGCCTTTGCAGAAAATATATGTTATAATGATTCAGTCGTGCAACGGCCTCCACACTCGTGCCGATTATTCTAGACTGAACGTGGTCTCGTCGGGCTCGCCCTCTACGTCTCCAACGCCTTGATCGGCTAGCACCCACACGAATAGGATCGTATGTTACTCTCCTGGCCACTCATGCGTAAGCACTCGACCTCTATTTATATGTACTGCAACTGGTGTAACAATCATTGATCAATGCCATTATCATTCAACATGGTATCAGACACCAGACTTCTCTAATCCTGGTACCCATCCCGCTTACTCCATGGATTACAATCCACCCTTCTCCCCTACTACACATTCTTCTTCATTTTCAACACTCGGCGGCAATGATCATCAGTCGACCACTGCTACTCCTGCCGATCTCCTTCAGAACATCAATATTCGGTCTTGTCGAGGTGTCTAACTGACACCTCCTCCGGACCTGTTCGGAAGCAGCCCACGGAGGTTCGATGTATTTTCGCGGGGGGGGGGGGGGGGGGGGGGTAGTCCTAGTAAGATCGAACACAGTGGATGATGAACGCAAGGGATTTACGTGGTTTGAGCCGCTGGAGAGTAACACCCTACTCCACGGTGGTTTGTATGTGTTGTATTGCTCAAGCGTGTGTCGAGTGTCTCTGGGCTTGACATCGAGGTCGTTCGCCCGCCCGTTCCTTTTATAGTCCAAGGCCCGAGCAGTTACAAGGTGGGCCCCGTGGATCGACAGGTGGTCCCGGGAGGAACCAAATCCTATCTAAGATCTGGGAGTAAATGCTATCTCCTGACAATGGCTTCAATGTGTCACCTGGCCATGCCCTGCGACAGGGCTATACATAGCCCCTCATGATGGTTGGACGCATCCCGTCTGTCTTGTTGCGGCCACCCATTCGTCCGCTGTACATAGCAGTTCGGCACCGGACTGTCATAACTAGACTGGGCACTGGTCCCCTTGACTTATGAGTGCGCACCCCTGCTTACCTAGGGAAGGCGCGCGTACTTACTGCTTGGACACATGTCACATCTTACTTTACTATTGCCTCCTTTCGCCCCCGGTAGCCGTTAACCAAGTGGTTGTGCCGAGGCCCGCTTCCGCAGGAAGGCCTATGCCTGACGCTGCTGGACACGTGGTAGCTCCGGTCCTACCCACGGCGTGGGAGGCCATGCCCGGAGCTGCTGGACACGTGGCTGTGCTGGACCTCCCCTCAGCGGGGAGGTGGGTCCGGAGCTGTAGGACACGTGACAGCGCCGGGCCTCCCCTAAGTGGGGAGGCAGGTCCGAAGCTATGGGAGACGTGGCAGCGTCGGCTGCGTCCTCAATGGAGAGGTCCGGCCCTGAGTTGCGATACACGCAGTAGCACCAGACCTCCTCTCAGTGTGGAGGCGGGTCCAGAGGTACATGACACATGGCAGGGCCAGACCTGCCCTCAGCGGAGAGGTTGGTCTAGGAGTTGCGCGTCACGTGGCATCCTGAAGTTACGATGGAACCTGCCTCCATGGGAGGCAGGGCTCAACATGTCCTCTTTCTTGTATCTATGGGTACCCGGTCCGCCAGGTACCGACAGGTCTCATGTACCTATCATCCTTGATCTCAAGAATCCTAATGATTCTGATTAGCGAATGTTTTTGATTATGCGATCGACAAGTTCAGTCTAGCAGACCACATCAGCTCCTCGACGCCACTCATTCATCGCGATGCAGACTGGCAACACGTCGACCAATGTCTCGTGAATTGGATCTACTCCACATGCGCTCCTGAAGTGTGGTAGATCATCAGACAACAGAAGACCGACACTGTCGGCGTTTGGAACCGGCAGATCTCCCGACACTACTTTTGGTATATCGAGGAGTTGTAGTTCGATAATGGGCGCGCAAAGATTCAAGAAGGTGAAAGACACGTGTACACAGGGATTTACATGGTTCAGGCCGCCTGAGAGTAATACCCTACTCCACGGGGTGTGTTGGTGATGTATTAAGCTCGGGAGTCTAGAAGAAGCTCCAGAAGAAGAAGCTCGTCTAGCTCAGGGTGTTCAGCAGTGGTCTGGAGTCGTCCCTTGTGTATCATCGACCAGTCCTTTTATAGTACAAGTACCGGTCATTACAATGTTAGCCTGGCCCGACAGGTGGCCCCGACGGTTACACACGCTTGATACACAATAAACGGGGTTAATTACCCTTAATAGCCTGGTAATGGGCCTTAAGAGTGTCGTTACCAGTATTAAGGGTCATCCGATCGTGTGTCATTAATATGGTATTAATAACACTTAATTGGGTCTTGAAGTCTTTGATTGATCCTTGAAGGTCCGAAGCCGTTGGGGAGTCCACCGGCCTGATAGTTGAAGTTGAAGGTCCGGCGGTTGCCACGTGGCAGCACCGGAGCTCACCGTCGTGGACGGGTAGGTCCGGTGCTGTTGGACACGTGTCAGTACCGGAGCTTCTCTCTGTCTGGGGTTAGGTACGGGGGTGCCATATTGGTATTCTGACCAGAGCTTCCCAGGCGTGGGTGATAGCTCCGATCTTGTGATACACGTGGCGGCCCCGGGACTAACCATGTCGGGGGAGCAGGTCCGGCTACGCCTGACATGTGGGTGACATGTGGGGCCTTCGGTGGTCTTGAAATCTGGTATATGCAGTTTCCTTGTGATCTTTGCAATCCCAAGGGATAGCCGGTATGGAGGGTAGCGATAGTGGCCCCCTGGACTCACCTCCGGGAGAGTCTTTTTGTATAAAGTCATTTCACCGGAGGTGGGTCCATTCTACAGTTTCTGAACCGTGTCTTCAAGGGTCTTTGGTTATGCTTGTTGGCGGTAGTTCACAGTTAAACTTCCGCTGCGTGGCGTATCTTGAAGGCGGCAGATGAGATCTTAGCATGCGGATCTCATGCAATTGAAGGTCGTGGGTTCCCGATACAAAAATCGTAACGGTTTTGCGTGCCCTTCAGGCCGCCGACCTCGGGTTTCCCGCCTTTCATGATGACAACCGTTCGCCTAGGTAAGAACCTCGACTTGATCGTCGGGGTGGCCCTGGGCCCCCTTGTCATTGGTGGGGTGAAAATTTTGACTGGTGTCGTCGGCTCCTCTGGGTTTTCCATCCAGGCGTTGCGGGGGCTTACTTAAGAAGGAAAGCATGCACCGTTTGGGGTTCTTTACGCCTTTCAATCGATCTTGCGCTCAAACCTTCCAAACTTTTGCTTGCCTTTTCTCTCTTGCCTTGCTATGCCGCGATGGAGTTGGGTCTCCGCCAAAGCTGACTGAAGACCGATGATGATTTGAAGAAGGTTCGGGCCCTCATGGGATGGTCCCCTAACTTCTTCAACCACCTGGTCTGCGCCGGCAAGCTTCCGTTTGAGAAGGAACACGCCAGCGACATGGTGTACTTCTCCGCGTACGCCATGGTGGGACTGATCCCACCTTTCTCCTCCTTCTTCTTGATGCTACTAGACTTCTATAGTCTGCAGCTTTACCACCTTGGCCCCCACTCCATTCTGTTGGTGTCCATATTTGTCCATTTCTACGAGATGTGGGTGGGGATTCCCCCCTGCATTGAGCTCTTCCTCACCTTCTTCACTATCTAGACCACAGGTCGAAGCGACGAGTACCTTGGCTTCTATTATTTCATGAAGCGCAAGGAGTGCCCGTACAAGTACTTGCGGTCGTTCCCTTCTGGGAAGTGGGACGACTGGAAGAAGGACTGGATTGTAATCAGGGTGGAGGAGCACGAGATGCTGGAGTTGCCAGAAGGCCTCCCCAACATCGACACTGCAGTTTGGAGTGAAGCTCCAGTGCTGTCGGATGCCTTCGATCCTGCTCTAAATAGGATCCGCCTGTGTGTGGAAGGAGGGGTGAATCCCCAGGCGGTGTTTTGCAACTTCCTGACCAACAGGTGGGCTCCGTTGAAGAGGAGGGAGAAGTTGGCTTGGGCCCTCAACAGTATGCTCAACGATGACCGGATCGTGACCGGTTTGAAGTCCAACATGGAGGGTGCAACTTTGGAGTTCCACCTGAAGAAATTTCAGCACGGCATCGACGTCGAGGGTGACGATTTGGATCCTCCGCCAGCTTTCCTCCCATTGAACATGGAGGCTGCATTCTGTAGGGAGCTCCGACGGACGATGCCGGTGCTTAACGACCTTGGTGTCGTTGAGAGGCGCTCGACCACCGGATTGGCGATCTCCGAAGCCCCGGAAAGTGGCTCTGTCCTCGCCCCTAAGCCAAGAACCGAAGTCGTTGGCAAGGGCAAGGAATTGGCCGAGCCCTCGAGCCGTAAGAGGAAGCATGCCGACAGGGGGGCCAGGCATACTTCTTCCGCGGCGTCTCCTTCTCACAGGAGGGGAAGGTCTTCAACGGCGGCGTATACTCTAATTGCGGCATTTTCCCGGGGTGCTAGCTCCGGCCAAGTGACTCCGGTCCCAAAGCCGGCTGAGGGCTCCGGGTCCGGAGGTTCTTCCCGGTCAAGGAGGGCCTCGACCAGAGCAACGCTGACCGCAGTAGCAAGCTCCAGGGGGCCCTCTGGGACTACCACGCCAGTGTTGGCTGGGGCCAGTCCGGAGCATCCGGGGAAGAGGTTCTGCAGGAACTGGTACGGAAGCCTTCCGAGGTAATTTCTGATTTTTTACCTCAGTCAGTTGTTTTATTGTTAACTGTATTTTGAGTCTCTTCGTCCTTCATTCACAGCGTGCCCATGAAAAGGGCTGAAGCTCCGTCCCCCGCAGCAGCAGTTGAGGCTGTGCAGGCTGAAGCTTCGGCTCCGATTCCAGCGCCGCTTCAAGAGGTGGCAGAGGCTGCGGCAGCCCCGGTGTCGATTGTCGTGGTATTGGAGGACTCATCCTCAGAAGCTCCCGTGGTAGCGCCGGATCACGGGACTGAAGATGTACCAGCAGCGCCAGCCTCGGAGGTTGAAGCTCCAGGCTTGGATGCTGTGATGTTGGACGCTCCGGCCGCAGAGCCGGAGGAAGTTGCGATTCCGGCCCTAGAGCCGGATGTTGTCAAAGCCCCGGCAGTCGAGCCGGTGGTTGAGGAGGCCCCAACAGCAGAGCCGGGTGTTGATGAAGCTCCGACACTTGAGCCGGTCGTCGAGGAAGCTCCGGCGGTAGAGCTGGTTGCGGCAGGAGTTCTGGCTGTGGAGCCGGGTGTTGAAGAGGCTCCAGCGTCCGAGCCAATTGCTGTGGAGGCGACGACGCCTGAGTCTATGCGATCGAAGCGCCAGTGTCGGAGCCCATGATGGCTGAAGCGCTAGCACCCGAACCAGAGGCGGAGGAAGCACCTGTGCCGGAGCCAGAAGTAGCTTCTGCTCCGGCCGAACCTTCAACGCCCGTTTCGGAAGCAGTGATCCCGGAGGTGCCCGTTGCCGAGCCAGAGTGTCGGGATGAAGCTGCTGGCCCCCCGCCGGAGGGACCAATTGTTGATGACCTGGCGGCTGGGCCTTCGGAATCAATTCCGGAGGTCGGTACTTCTGCTGCAAGCACTTCCTCGGCGGCTGTCGAGGCTATACTGGAGGACGGCCCTAGTGCCGTGGAAGCTCTGGGTACCGCTCTCGTAGAGTGGGACCCAATTTTTGTTGCTGAAGATCCGCTGGAGCCAGCGGAGATGACTCCGGCAGGTCCGGACCCGATCCCCCTATCGTTGTCTATCGACAACGCTTGCTCCAGCCTTCGCCAGGTTCAACTGGCCTTCTACCACGACAGCACGGCCCTCGAGGAGGAGCGCCAAATCCTTAGGAGGTGGCGCAACCGACTCCATTTTGAGACCAAGCTGGCACAATCGAGGATGGCTGACGACAAGGAGTGGGTGCGAAGGGAGAAAGTCCGCCTAGAGTACTGGGGTAAGTTGTTGGATGAGAGGGAAAGCATGACGCGGACCCTCGACAACCAATCTCGGGCCATATATGATCAGGCCAAGGCTGCCAATAGTGCATCTGATGAACACCAGGAAAGGCTCTTTGCAATCCACGATAGTCTCGTCAAGCGTCGGGAGGCTCTTGAAGCTCGTGAAAAACGAATCGAAGATGAAGAGCAGAAATTCCTGGAGCTGCAAGACGACCTCGTGAAGAGGGGGGGGATCTTGTCCAAAAGATAGCTCTGGCTGACAAGAGCCTTGAAGAACGCACCAAGAAATTGGATGAGTGTTGCAAGGAGGAGGAGAAGAAAGCCTGGGAGCGAGGGCAGGAACTCTACAAGCATGAGAATGCCATCGCCGCTCGGGAGAAGAAAGTGCGGGGCCGGGAGAGAGATTTGGTCAAACGCCGGAACGAGATCCACCTCCAGGAGGAAGAGCTCAGCAAGCTCGAAAGGCAAGTTGCTGAAACGATTTAGCAGAATGCCAAAGAGGTGGAGCGTCTTGCTCGGGAGAGCTCGGAGCTGGCGACGACCAAAAGATCCTTGGCGGAGATGCGTGGTGCAAGGGTTGTGGAGTCCCAACAAGTTTTGGACTTCCTGGGCAAGGCCAACGACGCGCTGACGCCAATTGCATAAATCCCGTGCATCCAGATGATCCGGAGCTGGAGCTGGACCAGGCATTGGAGGCACTGGGTTCAGGAGGCAACAAACTCTCCAAGGTGGGCGATATCATCGCGGACCAATTGGAAATGGAGGGTCAATCCTTGGCGAAGAACGTTGCAGAGTATGTGCTGATGTGCTACACCAGCCGGGACCCTCAATTCCCTCTGGACCCGGTACTTGAAGGTCCCATCGAAGGAGAGGGTGAAGATGTCCGAGCCAACATGTCGGAGGTGGCCCAGAAGTTTGCCCAGTTCTTCCATAGGGTCTAGGATCGTCTCCCTGTAGCTCCCACTTGTACTCTCTCTTCTTCTTCTCCAATTTTGTAATCTCTTGTCTCCAAATGAATGAAATCCAAATTTTTGTGAATTCGAATTTCATTTTTGTCTTCAACACCGTCTCGCTTGGCCCCCTGGTAGATGTACACAATTTGATTGTGAACATGTACCAAGAGGATGTAATAGTTGTTGAAGACTTGTGTGCTTCGAACTTGTAGAATGTAAGTCTGAAGTCTTCGATAGTGTAGGCCCTCTGAGGCTGTCGGAGCTTAGTGGCTCCAGCATTGACCATCGCTGGAGCTTAGCAGCTCCGAAACATCGATGGTTAGTCCTCCGGGGTGTCGGAGCTCTGGCAGCTTCGGTAGTGACCTCCATCAACACATGTTGTGTTAAAGTTAGACTCCACTTTAGGGTCTTTTCACCATCTTTACGTTGACGACTCGCTTTACCGAAACTGAGTAGCTCCAGAGATGCTCGATGTCAATGTTTGAACATTGACCATAAACCGCCTAGAAGGTGTCATAGCTTATTTATTTTTCCTGCACACTGAAGTCAAGAAAAATAGTAAAATCCGTTTCCTATCTACAACTTCATTGCAGCTTACTGTTCCCGAGAAATTTTTAGGTCGAGCACAATCCTAAATACAATCAAGAGCACCGTCTTGCTCCCTTCGGGTCCGACTGTTTCTGGACTTGCCTTACTTCGGCCTGTCGGGGTGTAGGTAGAGTGGCGTACTTAGGGTGCAGGACCAGACTAAGCCAATAGCACACTCCGACCCTAGATTGGCTTGGCGGCATTTAGACAAGTAGGCCATCAACAATGTTTGAACCCGGAAGTATAGACAATGCAACTCGAATTGTACATGAACTGGTCAAGCTAAAGTTTCTTAAGAATTGCACAACTTTGTTATAGACAAGAAAGATAAAAATAAAAAATATTGAGCGGTTGAGCATGTACAAAGTAAATGCACGTGGAGTCTGTTTTCACACAATGATGTCTTTCATTATAGGTCTGGGGTACAGGGGAAACAAGTACACCCTTAGGGTACGGAACCAGGCTAAGTGTGTTTCATTTCTCATTTGAGCCAAGGTAGCTAGCTACACTTTTAGTTCTGAGACTGTGACAAGTGTTGCATGGGCGTTGCGGACCTAACAAGGTAGGTCCGGCTGCCCTTCCGGAGGAGCTACCCGACACTGTACAATGACTCTATAACATACACCATATGTAATTACAGACTCACCTTCGTGATACTAAACGTAGAACTTACAGAGGTGCTCAATGTTCCAAGGATTTGGGAGAGGTGTCCCATCCTCGGCTGCCAAGCAAACACATCCAGAACGGGATACTTTGATCACTCGGAAGGGTCCCTCCCAGCTGGGGGAGAGTTTGTTTAACCCTTCTCTGGATTGTATTCTCCGTAGCACCAGATCGCCTTCCTCGAGCTGTCGGCTGTGAACATGTCGTTGGTGATAGCGCCGAAGAGCTTGGCGGTATCGAGCATTCCGAACAGTTGCTCGGTACCTTCCCTCTTCAATGAGGTCAATGTCTTCACGCCGGAGCTGGTCCTGCGTGGCTTCATCGGTGGTCCGGACCCGGAGCGACCCCAAGGTGATTTCTGGAGGAAGGACTGCTTCATCTCCGTACACCAGGAAGAAGGGTGTCTCTCCAGTTGACATGTTTGAAGTAGTCCTGTTGGCCCATAAAGTGGACGGAAGCTCTTCAATCTAGTTGGCTCCATGCTTTTTCAGGCGCTCATATGTGCGCGTCTTGAGTCCTTTCATTTTTGCATTTGCCCTCTCATCTTGGTCATTGCTTGTCGGATGAGCTATAAAGGCGTAGCTGACTTGGATGTCGAGGTCTTCGCAGTATCCTTGGAAAGCAGAGCTTGTGAATTGGGTCCCATTATCTGTTATGATTTTGTTCAGGACTCCAAATCTGCATACTATGGACTGCAAGAAATTGATAGCTGATTGCTTGTTTATTGTCACAAATGGATTTGCTTCCGGCCATTTGGTAAACTTGTCGATGGCGACATACAGGAACTTGTAACCTCCGACGGCTCTTGGGAAAGGTCCCAAGATGTCCATCCCCCAAACGGCGAAAGGCCATGTAGGAGGTATCATTTGTAGAGGCTGAGCCGATATATGAATTTGCTTTGCATGGAACTGGCATGCTTTGCATTTCTTCACCAGCTCAGTTGCATCCTGGAGCGCTGTAGGCCAGTAGAAGCCATGCCGGAAGGCTTTACCGACCAGCGTGCGGGAAGACGCGTGGTTCCCACACTCGCCTCCATGGATTTCTGCGAGGAGCTCACAACCTTCTTCTCTTGTGATGCACCACATTAGGACGTCGTTGGCACCGCGCTTTAGAGATCCCCTTCTACCAACGTGTATCTTTTAGCCAATCTGACTATCCGGTCAGCGGATACATCATCGTCAGGAAGGATATTGTCTTTCAAGTAGCTCCGGATCTCCGATATCCATGCATCGGATCTTGCTTGAGCATTTGAGTCTTGCGTGCTGGGTTGCTCGAAGCTTCCTGCAACACCTACGACCCTTGATGGCTGCCATGGTAACAGGGCCATCGAGACCGCCAACTTCGGGATGCTGGTCTCGCCCCCTTCGCTCAGTTTGGCAGGATGAGCTATGGGTTTTGACAACCTCCGGACGAAGGTTCCGTCAGGAGCTGAAGCTCTGGTTGACGCTTTCGTCGAGATTTCGTCAGCTTCAGTGTTATGGACACGCTGGACATGGTGGAGATCCAGGACTTCGAAGTCATTCTGAAGCCTCTGGACTTCAAGGAGATAAGCAGCTAATTGAGGATTGTTACAAGAGCATTCACCCTTCACCTATTTAATGATGAGATGCGAATCTCCCTTGACCAACAGCTGCTTAACACCGTATGATAGTGCCACTTTTAATCCATAAATTAGTGCTTCATACTCCGCCATGTTGTTCGTCGCCTTGAAGTCAAGGTGGACCATGTATTTTACCTTCTCCCCGGTTGGAGCGAGGAGAAGGACTCCATCTCTGGCCCCCTGCTTTTGCATGGAGCCGTCGAAATAGAGGGTCCAATGAGATTCGGTGAAGACCGGAGCCTTAAGTTCCGACTTCTACTCACTAGGGCGCCAAGGGTTTGATGGAGAGGGGGTCCATTCCGCCACAAAATCTGCCAATGCTTGACTCTTGATCGCTTGCCTTGGGACGCATGCAAGATCGAATTCGGCCAATTACGCTGCCCACTTTGCAATGTTCCCAGTAGAGTTGGGACTATGCAAGATCGCACGCAGTGGGTAAGAGGTCACCACTGATATCTTGTGAGCTTGGAAGTAGTGGCGAAGCTTCCTGGAGGCGATGAGAACTGCATAGAGAAGCTTGTGTACCTCTAGGTATCGAGTCTTGGCATCATGTAGTACTTCGCTAACGAAGTACACTTGGCATTGGACTGTCCGGACCCTCCCGGAGGGGCTCAGAGCTTCCTCCACATCGACCCGGACCCTTCCGGAGGGGTCCGAACCTGCTTCGGGGACCTCCGGGTTCCTGCTAGAGGAACCCAAAGCTTCTGTTGGAGTGACTCGGATCCTCCCGGAAGGGTCCAAGTCTTCTGCGATAACTCCCTGTTGATCCAAGTCTGGGGGCTGGGACACAGACTCTCCTTCAGGAACCTCCGGACCCTCCCGGAGGGGTCTGGATTCCTGAGCTTGTGATGGTTCTGGTCTCTCCGCGACCAGGACCATGCTGACAACCTCGTCGGTTGCTGAAATGTAAAGCTGTAAGGGCTCACCATGGTTCGGAGCTACCAGGGTTGGTAGAGTGGTGAGGAGCTGCTTTAGCTCTTGGAATGCCTTTTCTGCTTCTTCACACCATTGAAATGGTCCAGACTTCCTCAATAGCTTGAAGAAGGGTAGCGCCCGTTCCGCCAGTCTTGAGATGAACCGACTGAGGGCGGCTAGACATCCAGTCAGTTTCTGGACATCTTTAATGCGGGCTGGTGGCCGCATCTCCTCTATAGCCTTAATCTTCGCCTGATTTGCCTCTATGCCCCGGTGGTTTACCAGGAAACCGAGAAGCTTTCCGGAGAGAACCCCGAAAATGCACTTGTCTGGGTTCAGCTTCGTGCGGGTGACCCGCAGCTTGTCGAAGACAACTTGCAAGGTGTCAAGGAGTGACTCCTTGTCCTTAATCTTGACTACGATGTCATCAACATACACTTACACTACGTCTCTGATGAGATCTCCAAAGGTTTTGAACATAGCTCGTACAAATGTTGAAGCTGCATTCTTGAGACCAAATGGCATGGTTGTATAACAGTACAATCCATCTATTGTGATAAAAGAAGTATGTTCTTCATCTTCCCTAGACATTCTGACTTGATGGTACACAGAATATGCGTCTAGGAAACACAGTAATTCACACCCGGAGGTGGAATCCACTATCTGATCTATTCTAGGTAGTGGGAATGGATCTTTTGGGCATGCCTTATTTAGTGTTGTGTAGTCGATACACATCTGAAGCTTCCCTTCGGCCTTGGGTACAACGACTGGGTTTGCCAGTCATTTTGGATGGAAGACTTCTCGTATGAATCCAGCTCCGAGCAACTTCTTCACTTCTTGACGTATGAAGTTATGTCGCTCTACGGATTGCTTCCGAGACTTCTGATGTACGGGCCAATCATCGGGATAGATCTTCAGATTATGCTCGATCACTTCCCTAGGGATCCCAGGCATTTGTGACGGTTGCCAGGCAAACACGTCGACGTTAGTACGGAGGAAAGTGATGAGCGCGAGTTCCTATTTGTCATTCAGACCTCCCGATATACGAGTGGTCTGAGCAGCATCGGAACCGATTTGGACGACTTTGACGGGGATGTCGGCGTCGCCGCTTGGTTGCACGCGAGGTGCGTAGGTTGAGCCTCGCTAACGAATGCTCGGGGGTTTTGGAGCTTGCTCCTGCCTGGATTCTTCCTCCTGTGTTGTAGCAAGCGCATGGAGTTCCTCCAGAGCAGTCACTCCGGCAGTACGGTCTCCGCAGATCCGGAGAACGCCAACTGGTGTTGGCATCTTCAATACGAGGTAGCCATAATGAGCAGCAACCACGAATTTGTACAAGGCATGCCTGCCGGGCAAGTTGATCTGAGCGACGTCAAAGATCAACTTCTCAGTGCGATAATTCTCCCGATTCCCGAAGGTCACAGGGAGAGTAATGGCACCGAGTGGTGTTATGGTCCCCGAACCTACTCCAGAGAAAGGTCGGGAAGGGCGAAGGTCCGAAGGTCGAAGCTAAAATTTGACAAAAGCCTCGAAGCTTATGAGGTTCAGTCCCGAACCTCCGTCCACCATTACATGGTGGAGTTGAATGTTGTTGATGATAGGTGATACCATCAGAGGTAGTTGGCCAGCTCCGATCATGTTTTGAGGGCAGTCCGAAGCATCAAAAGTGATGGTAGTGTCCATCCACTTTCGATGAGGTTCCGCCCTGGCTGTAGGAGCTACTGAGGCCATGTCTCGCCGCATGGTCTTGAGGATACGGTGGGAGGTGATGTCCCATGAACTACCAAAGATGGTGTTCATGGTCTTTCGATGCTCATTGTCAGAGACGTCGGAGTCGTCGTCGACGGAGGTGTACACAACCTTCAGGACCTTTTTAGGGTCCTAGAAGCCCAACTCCTCTTCAGCCGGAGCTTCGTTGACTTTCTGCTTTCCTTCCCACTAACGGAAAGGAACTTCTTCCCGGCGCTTGTGGTAGCGCTCAGCAAGGTTTTGGACTTCCCAGCAGTCCTCAAAGTTGTGGCCGTTGGACTTGTGGATAGGACACCACATTTTGGAGTTGCAACCGTCTTCAGAGGACGACCGAGGTCGTTTCTCAGGGCGTGGCCCCCGGCTACCAGGAGCTGCAGCAGCTGCAGCAGTGGACGTGCCGACCGACGGCTTCTTTTTGCCATTGGACTTTTTCTTCTTTTTGCCACTCCCGGGGGTAGTGGCTTCGCCTTTGGAGGATTTTTTACCATCCTCCGGAGGTGGTTTGGAGTGCATCTCACGACCCCCCGCAGCTTTGGCACACTTGTCTGCCAAGCTGAAGAGCTCCGTGACGCTGGTGATCTCCTTGACCGCCAGCTTCTCCAACATCTTCTTATCTTGCACGCCCTGTCTAAATGCCATGATGACAGAAGCGCTAGAGATAGAAGGAATGGTGTTTCGTACCTGGGAGAACCTCTGGATGAATGAGTGCAGGGATTCTTCGCCCTTTTGCACCACTGCAAAAAGGTCCAGTTCGGTGCCTGGTCGGATGTATGAACTCCCAAAATTGGCGGTGAACTATTGGCACAATCCTCCCAACTATTGATAGAGTTGTGAGGAAGGCTCATGAACCAGGACCTGGCGGTCCCACTCAAAGCTACTGGAAAGTAGTTGGCCATTACAACCTCGTTACCTCCGCCCACAAGGATTGCGGTGGTGTAAATTTGGAGAAACTCGGCGAGGTTAACAGCCCCGTCAAACTTCTCTGGCAGGTTTGGCCGAAATTTTTGTGGCCATTTGACCATGCGTAGGTGTATGGCCAGTGCAGAACAGCCTCCTCCTACTCCCTCGAGAGCAGGGCTGTCTCAAGCTTCTCACCTTTCGCGAGCGCGCTCGATATGGACATGGCCATCTTGTTGACGGTAACGGCGATCAAGCTCCGCCCGGAGGTCATGAGTTGACATCCTGGTTACCGTATGAGTACGTCGCGCCCCAGAGGGTTGCGATGTAACTTGATGTGACACAGCATGCCTCCTATTCTGGGAAGCATGCGGACCAAGTATGCTAGACACAGTCCGGCGCTGAGATGGGGCCTGCCCCGAAGGAGGAGGACCTTGATTGCTGATGTGGTCGGCTGCTGCTGCAACCAGATGTTCCACATCAACTCTCCACTGCTCCATTGCACCCTAGGATGCACCTGGAGGTGGTGGACGTTGGAGGAGAGCACGTGTTGTATGAAGCGCGTGTTCAGGGTTGTTGTTGTTTGCCGATGCAGTGACTGACGCTGATGCACCGTCACGTTGCTCAGCTTGACGTGCTGGTGCAGGCGGTGGTGGTGAAGGCATGACTCCTGCTGGAGCCACCGCACCTGCTGGTTGCTGTGTGTTGGAGGGATTGCCTCCAACGGGTTGAACGGCAGGGTTGTTGTTGGATGATCCAGCAGCTGAGTTCACCATACTCGAAATCTTGGGGTCCCCTACCTGGCGCGCCAACTGTCGGCGTTTGGAACCGGCAGATCTCCCGACACTACTTTTGGTAGATCGAGGAGTTGTAGTTCCGTAATGGGCGCGCAGAGATTCAAGAAGGTGAAAGACACGTGTACACAGGGATTTACGTGGTTCGGGCTGCCTGAGCGTAATACCCTACTCCACAGGGTGTGTTGGTGATGTATTAAGCTTGGGAGTCTAGAAGAAGCTCCAGAAGAAGAAGCTCGTCTAGCTCAGGGTGTTCAGCAGTGGTCTGGAGTCGTCCCTTGTGTATCGTCGACTAGTCCTTTTATAGTACAAGGACTGGTCGTTACAACGTCAGCCTGGCCCGACAGGTGGCCCCGACGGTTACACACGCTTGATACACAATAAATGGGGTTAATTACCCTTAATAGCCTGGTAATGAGCCTTAACAGTGCCGTTACCAGTATTAAGGGCCATCCGATCGTGTGTCATTAATATGGTATTAATGACACTTAATCAGGTCTTGAAGTCTTTGATTGATCCTTGAAGGTCCGGAGCCATTGGGGGGTCCACCGACCTGATAGTTGAAGTTGAAGGTCCGACGGTTGCCACGTGGCAGCACCGGAGCTCACCGTCGTGGACGGGTAGATCTGGTGCTGTTGGACACGTGTCAGTACCAGAGCTTCCCTCTGTATGGGGTTAGGTCCGGGGGTGCCATATTGGTATTCTGACCGGAGCTTCCCGGGCATGGCTGATAGCTCCGGTCTTGTGATACACGTGGCGGCCCCGAGACTAACCATGTCGGGGTAGCAGGTCCGGCTATGCCTGACTTGTGGTTGACATGTGCGGCCTTCAGATGTCTTCAAATCTGGTATATGGAGTTTCCTTGTGATCTTTGCAATCCCAAGGGATATCCGGTACGAAGGGTACCGACAGACACCTTCACCTTGTGGAACGCCATCGACCAATTGTTCCATGACAATCAACTTCAACGGGCGGTCTTCTTTGAGGCGGAGTTCAAAAATCTCCAGCAAGGCGACATGTTGATCTTCGACTACTGCACCAAACTCAAGTCGGATGTTGGGCAACCGGTTTTTGAACCCTCGCAGGTTCTGAATCTCTTATGCAGTTTAAATCTGAAATATCACCATGCCTTTTCAGCGATTACATCCTGTCAGCCTCCGCACACCTTCCATAGTGTGCTGTCGCATCTTCTCCTCGAGGAATTCTTCGACACCCAGCGCGCCACCACGGTGGCTCAACACGCATTGGTCATCGGTGCAACTGCACTTTCGAACTCCAACACACTGACTCAAGGTTCGGGCGCAGAACCTGGCTCTGGACGTGGCGGGTGTCGAAATGGCCATGGACGCGGCCGTGGCTGTGGCTTCAACAATAGCGGCAACAACACCGGCAAGACGACCAGACTTCCTGCTCAATAGCCTTGGCAGCCCGGCTTCAACCCTTGGACTGGGATGGTGCAGGCATGTCCAATGCCTTTTCGTCCTCCTATCGCTGGTGTGCTTGGTCCACGACCAGGCGTGCTGGCTCAACAGACCATGATCGTGATGCCGTCCTCACAAGACCTTCAACAGGGTGTCGTGCCGACCGTGTCGCCATGGGACACTCAAGCACTCCTCAGCGCACCGAACAACTCCGTCGTGCAACCACAATCCACTTCGGACTGGTATGTTGACTCGGGTGCTTCTTCTCACCTAGCTGGTATGGATGTGTCTCTGCCCTCTCTTCGTCCTTTCTACATCTTAGATCACCGTTGGCAACGGTGCCCGTCTCCCCATCACACACACTGCATCATCGTCGATTCCTACACACACTAAACCTCTATCTCTGTCGAATATATTGCTATCTCCATCATTGGTTCAGAACTTAATTTCAGTTTGACAACTAACTCGTGATAATCTCATTTATATGGAGTTTGACCCCTTTGGTTTTTCGATCAAGGATCTTCACAACAAAATGGAGATACTGCGTTGTAACAGTTCCGGGGACCTCTACACACTCAGCCTTCCGTCAGCCACGCCACTCCATGCTTCTACACCCTCAGTGGACCTTTGGCATCAGCGACTTGAGCACCCTGGTCGCCCATGCCTCCTCCAAGCTTTGCGACAATTTCATTTTAGTTGTAATAAAGTATCTAGTCATACTTGCCACGCATGTAGGCTGGGTAAACATGTGAGACTCCCAATTGCTTCCTCCACAACAGTTTCATATGTTCCGTTCCAATTAGTGCATGCAGACGTTTGGACCTCCACGATTCTAAGCGTCTCCGACTTCCAATACTATCTTGTGATTCTCGATGATTATTCGCACTATATATGGACATTTCCCATGCGCAACAAATCTGAGGTTCCCGATATACTCATGTCATTCCACTCCTACATATCCACCCAATTTGAGTTTCCTCTTATTACCTTACAGACCGATAACAGAAAAGAATTTGACAACATTTCTCTTTGCAATTTCTTTTCCCAAAACGGCATACACCTACGCATGTCGTGCCCCTACGCATTAGCACAAAACAGGAAGGCCGAGCGCATTATCCTACTCTTAACAACTGCGTCAGGACCATGCTGCTCCACTCACACGCCCCCTCCTATATCTAGGTGGAAGCACTCAGCACGGCCACATACCTCATCAACCGCCGACCCCATAGATCGTCCTCTTATATTTCCCCATACCAAATTTTATTCGGCGAAACTCCTTCATATGATCACCTACGGGTGTTGGGATGCCTCCGTTTCCCCAATATTACCTCCACAACAGACCACAAACTCAGCCCACGATCCTCAGTTTGCGCCTTCCTCGGGTACCCTTCTAACCACAAGGGTTACAGATGCCTTGACCTCACCACTCGGAAAGTTATCATCTCACGCCATGTTCTCTTTGATGAGACACAATTTTCCTTCTCTTCACATGCCTCATCAGCCGGCCACAACAACCCCGCTATACTCCCATGCGACTCCTACAGCACTCCAGATATTTCTCTCATCCAGTGTTGTCGGTACCCTAAAAACCATACACCCCCTGAGGTTACAAAGATCTCAAGGGAAGGGCGTCTACTCAAATTGAAGACCCTCGGAGGCCCACTTGTCAGACATGACCGGACCTGCTTCTCCAACATGGTTAACCCCCAGGTTGCCACGTGTACTGCCAGACCGGAGCTACTACCCACAAGGGTGAAGCTCCGGGCTAGGTACCGAAACGGCACCTCCGGACTTAACCCCCGACCGAGAGAAGCTCCGGACCTGACACGTGCCAGGCCACTCCGGAGCTTCCCGCTTCCCACCAGCAAGCTCCGGAGCTGCCACGTGTCCAAACGTCGGAGCTGGCCACCTCAAACCACCGGAAGACATTGTAACAACTCCGGATCGTCAAAGGATAGCTGCGGACTTCAAGACTCAATTAATTGTCATTAATTCCATGTTAATGACAATTAATCAGATAATCTTAACACCTGTAACGGCACTGTCGGGGCCCGTTACAGGGTTATTAACAACAATTAATCGTGTATCAATACTAGTAACCGCCGGGGCCACATGTCGGGCTAGGCTAACTTGTAACGGTCTGTCCTTGTACTATAAAAGGACAGACCGACGATACACTAAGGAGCTCTCTCGAACGCTCTCAGGCACACAAGCTAATACAACACACACACACCCGTGGAGTAGGGTATTACGCTCAGGCGGCCCGAACCACGTAAACCACTGTGTCTCTCGTGTCCAATCGTGATTCTCCATCTTGAGTCTCCGCGCGCCCACACCGAACTACAAACTCCTTCAACACTTTAGTAGTGTCAAGAGATCTGCTGACTCCAACAGTCGACAGTTGGCGCGCCAGGTAGGGGCGCCTGAGATTTTCAAGAATGGTGAATTCTGCGGCTGGATCATCCAACGGGCAACCTGCTGCTCAGGCTGTCGGGGACAATCCCTCCAACATGCAGCCACCAGCAGGAGCCTCAGCACCAGCAGGAGTCACACTCCCACCACCACCATCTTCTCCGGCAAGACGTGCCGAGCAACATGATGGTGCGCCGGCGTCACATACCGCGCCGGCAAGTCGTGACAACCCAGAACACGCGCTCCATGCAGCGCGTGCTCTTCTCCAGCGACCACCACCTCCGGACGCATCTCAAGATGCTATGGAGCAATGGAGGGCTGATGTTGAGCATTTGGTCGCAGTAGCGGCCGAACGACTCAACAACAAGGGTCCTCCTCCTTCAGGGCGAGCCCCGTCGCAGCGACGGACGTTGTCTGGAAGACTTGGTCCACATGTCTCCAACAACCGAAGACGAGCTGCGTCACAGCAAGTAACGTCGTTGCCCTCTGGGGCACGACGCACCCATACGGCATCTCGGCTTTCGACACACGACCTCCGGGCGGAGCTTGATCGCCGATACCGCCAACAGGATGGTCGTGTCCATATCGAGCGAGCTCGAGAAAGACGGGATGCTCAAGAACTTTCTACTCTGGAAGGAGTAGGAGGAGGCTGTTCCGCCCTAGCCATGCACCTGCGCATGGTTAGATGGCCACAGAAGTTCCGGCCACACTTGCCGGAAAAATTCGACGGGACTGTCAACCCCGTAGAATTTCTGCAGATATACTCCACTGCAATCTTAGCAGCTGGAGGAAACGAGGCTGTAATGGCCAACTACTTTCCAGTGGCCTTAACTGGGACCGCCAGGTCCTGGTTTATGAGCCTTCCACCCAACTCTATTGACAGTTGGGAGGAGCTGTGCCGTCAGTTCACTGCCAACTTCGGGAGTTCATACACCCGACCGGGCACTGAACTGGACCTTTTTGCGGTCGTGCAAAAAGGGGGAGAATCTTTGCGGTCATTCATCCAGAGGTTCTCTCAGGTACGTAACACAATCCCTTCTATCTCAAGCGCTTCTGTCATTGTGGCATTCAGACAGGGTGTACGAGACAAGAAGATGTTGGAGAAGTTGGCGATCAAAGAGATCACCAGCGTCACGGAGCTCTTCAGCTTGGCTGACAAATGTGCCAGAGCTGCGGAGGGCCGTGAAATGCACTCCAAACCAGCCTTGGAGGATCATAAAAAATCCTCCAAAGAAGAAGCCGCTACCTCCGGGAGTGGCAAGAAGAAAAAGAAGACCAACGGCAAGAAGAAGCCGTCGGCCGGCACATCCAACGTTGCAGCCACTGCAACTCCTGGTGGCCGGGGGCCACGCCCTGAGAAGCGACCTCGACCGTCTTCCGAAGACGGTGGCAAATCCAAAATGTGGTGCCCCATTCACAAAACAGGCAGCCACAGGCTGGAAGACTGCCGGGAGGTCCAAAACCTTGCCGAGCGCTACAACAAGCGCCGGGAAGGGTCTCCTTTCCGACAGAGGGAGGGAAAACAGAAGGTTGACGAAGCTCCGGCTGAAGAGGAGTTAGGTTTTCAGGACCCCAAAAAGGTCCTGAAAGCCGTCTACACCTCCGTCGACGATGACTCCGACGTCTCCGACAACGAGCGTCGGAAAACCATGAACACCATCTTTGGTGGATCATGGGACATCACTTCTCGTCGTGTCATCAAGACTATGCGACGGGATATGGCTGCTGTAGCTCCTACAGCTAGACCGGAGCCACATCGAAAGTGGATGGACACACCCATCACTTTTGATGCTTCAGACTGTCCTCAAAGCATGGTCGGAGCTGGTCAATTACCCTTGATGGTATCTCCCACCATCAACAACATCCAGCTCCATCATGTTATGGTGGATGGAGGTTCGGGGCTGAACCTTATAAGCTTTGAAGCTTTTACCAAACTTCAGCTTCGACCTTCGGATCTTCAGCCCTCTCGACCATTCTCCGGAGTAGGTCCGGGGGCCATTACCCCACTCGGAGCTATAATTCTCCCCGTTACCTTCGGGACACGGGAGAAGTACCGCACCGAGAAGTTGGTCTTCGACGTCGCTCAGATCAACTTACCATTCAACGCCATCTTGGGTAGACCTGCCCTATACAAATTTATGACAGCTGCTCATTATGGATACTTGGTGTTGAAGATGCCAACACCAGCAGGCGTTCTCCGGATTCGTGGAGATCGCACCGCCGGAGTAACTGCTCTGGAGGAGCTCCATGCACTCACTACTGCGCAAGAGGAGGACTCCAGACAGGGGCAAGCTCCAAAACCTCCGAGCGGCAACGAGGCTCAACCTCTGCTCCCCGTGTGCAGCCAAGCGGCGACACCGACATCCCCATCAAAGTCGTCCAAATTGGTTCCGATGTCACTCAAACCACCCGCATATCGGGTGGGTTGAATGACAAATAGGAACTCGCGCTCATCACTTTCCTCCGGGCTAACGTTGACGTATTTGCTTGGCAACCGTCACAAATGCCTGGGATCCCCAGGGAAGTGATTGAGCACAATCTGAAGATTTACCCCGACGCTCGGCCTGTGCATCAGAAACCTCGGAAGCAATCTGTAGAGCGACAAAACTTCATCCGACAAGAAGTGAAGAAGTTGCTCGAAGCCGGATTTATCCGAGAAGTCTACCATCCAAAATGGCTGGCAAACCCAGTCGTTGTGCCCAAGGCCGGCGGGAAACTTCAGATGTGCATCGACTACACCACACTGAATAAGGCATGTCCAAAAGATCCATTCCCACTACCTAGAATAGATCAGATAGTGGATTCCACCTCCGGGTGCGAGTTACTGTGTTTTCTAGACGCATATTCTGGATATCATCAAATCAGGATGTCTAGGGAGGATGAAGAGCATACTTCATTCATCACAGTGGATGGATTGTATTGTTACACAGCCATGCCGTTTGGTCTCAAGAATGCAGCTTCAACTTTTGTACGAGCTATGTACAAAACTTTCGAAGAACTCATCAGAGACATAGTGGAAGTGTACGTCGATGACATCGTGGTCAAAGTCAAAAACAAGGAGTCCCTCTTGGACACCTTGCAGGCTGTCTTCGACAAGCTGCGGGCCACCCGCACGAAGCTAAACCCAGACAAGTGCGTCTTCGGGGTTAGTTCCGGAAAGCTTCTTGGTTTCCTGGTAAGTCACCGGGGCATAGAGGCTAATCCGGCGAAGATAAAAGCCATTGAAGACATGCGGCCACCAACCCGCATCAAAGACGTCCAAAAATTAACTGGATGTCTAGCAGCCCTCAGCCGGTTCATTTCAAGACTGGCAGAAAGAGCACTTCCTTTCTTCAAGTTACTGAGGAAGTCCGGACCATTTCAATGGTCTGAAGAAGCAGAGAAGGCATTCCAGGAGCTGAAAGAGTTCCTCACCACCCTACCAGTCCTGGTAGCTCCGAACCCTGGTGAGCCTTTATTGCTTTACATTTCAGCTACTGACGAAGTCGTCAGTATGGTTCTGGTTGCGGAGAGACCGGAACTACCCAATACTCAGGAATCCAGACCCCTTTGGGAGGGTCCGGAGGTTCCTGAAAGCGGGTCTGGGTCCCAGCTCCCAGACTCAAACCCACAAGAAGCCACTTCAGAGGACCCGGACCCCTCTAGGAGGGTCCAGGTCGTTTCTGAAGAAGCTCCGGGTTCCTCCACCCAGAACCCGGAGGTCCCCGAAGAGAGTCTGGACCCCTCCGAGAGGGTCCGGATCAATGAAGAGGAAGCTCCGGACCCCTTCGGGAGGGTCCGGACCATTCAACGCCCGGTATACTTCATCAGTGAAGTGTTACATGATGCCAAGACTCGATACCTAGAGGTGCATAAACTGCTTTATGCAGTTCTTATTGCCTCAAGGAAGCTTCGACACTATTTCCAAGCTCACAAAGTCTCGGTGGTGACCTCATATCCACTTCGAGCGATCCTGCATAATCCCAATTCAACTGGGAATATTGCAAAGTGGGCAGCGGAATTGGATGAATTCGATCTTGAATTCATTCCGAGACAAGCAATCAAGAGTCAAGCGTTGGCAGATTTCGTGGCAGAATGGACTCCCTCTCCATTAAACCCTGGGGGCCCCAACGAGCAGAAGACGGAACCTCAAGTTCCAACCTTCACTAAGCCTCACTGGGCCCTTTATTTCGACGGCTCCATGCAGAAGCAGGGAGCCGGAGCTGGAATCCTTCTCCTCGCACCAACTGGGGAGAAGGTGAAATACATGGTACACCTTGACGTCAAGGCAACCAACAACATGGCGGAGTACGAATCACTCATCTATGGATTAAAGGTGGCACTATCATATGGTGTCAAGCAGTTGCTGGTCAAAGGAGATTCACAACTCGTCATCAAGCAGGTGAAGGGTGAATGCTCCTGCAATAATCTCCAGCTGGCTGCTTACCTCCTTGAAGTCCAGAGGCTTCAGAGGGACTTCGAAGTCCTAGACCTTCACCATGTTCAGCGTGCTCACAACGCTGAAGCTGACGAACTCTCGACCAAGGCGTCAAATGGAGCTCCGGCTCCTGACGGAACCTTTGTCCGGAGGTTGTCAAAACCCACAGTTCAGCCTGCCGAACTGAACGAAGGGGGCGAGATCAGCATCCCGAAGCTGACGGTCCCGATGGCCCTGTTACCATGGCAGCCATCAAGGGTCGTAGGTGCTGCCGGAAGCTCCGAGCAACCCAGCACGCAAGACTCAAATGCTCAAGTCAGTTCTGATGCATGGATCTCGGAGATCCGGAACTACTTGAAAGATAACATCCTTCCTGACGATGATGTATCCGCTGATCGGGTAGTCAGATTGGCTAAAAGATACACGTTGGTAGAAGGGGATCTCTACCGGCGCGGTGCCAACGGCATCCTAATGCAGTGCATCACAAGGGAAGAAGGCTGCGAGCTCCTCGCAGAAATCCATGGAGGCGAGTGTGGGAACCACGCATCTTCCCGCACGCTGGTCGGAAAAGCCTTTCGGCACGGCTTCTACTGGCCTACAGCGCTCCAGGATGCCACTGAGCTGGTGAAGAAATGCAAAGCATGCCAATTTCATGCAAAGCAAATTCATACACCTGCTCAGTCCTTACAAATGATACCTCCCACATGGCCTTTCGCTGTGTGGGGGATGGACATCTTGGGACCCTTCCCAAGAGCCGTCGGAGGTTACAAGTTCCTGTACGTCGCCATCGACAAGTTCACCAAGTGGCCGGAAGCTACTCCCGTTGTGACGATTAACAAACAATCTGCAATCAACTTTCTGCAATCCATCGTGAGCAGATTCGGAGTCCCAAATAAGATCATCACTGATAATGGGACTTAATTCACAAGCTCCGCATTTCAAGGATATTGCGAAGACCTCGGCATACAAGTTTGCTACGCTTCCGTAGCTCATCCTGCCAGCAATGGACAAGCGGAGAGAGCAAACGCAGAGATCCTTAAAGGACTCAAAACACGCACTTATGAGCGCTTGAAAAAGCACGGAGCCAATTGGATCGAAGAGCTTCCGCCCACTCTATGGGCCAACAGGACTTCTCCAAGTCGGGCAACCGGAGAAACACCCTTCTTCCTGGTGTACGGAGCTGAAGCGATTCTTCCTCCGGAAATCACCTTGGGTTCCCTCCGAGTCCGGACCTTCGACGAAGCCGCGCAGGACCAGCTCCGGCGCGAAGACCTAGACCTCCTCGAGGAGGGAAGGTGCCAAGCAGCTGTCCGGAATGCCCGATACCGCCAAGCTCTACGGCGCTATCACCAGCGGCATGTACACAACCGACAGCTCGAGGAAGGCGATCTGGTGCTACGGAGAATACTATCCAGAGAAGGGCAAAACAAACTCTCCCCCGGCTGGGAAGGGCCCTTTCGAGTGATCAAAGTATCCCGTCCCGGAAGCGTTCGCTTGGCTACCGAGGATGGGACACCTCTCCCAAATCCTTGGAACATCGAGCACCTCCGTAATTTCTACACTTAATTTCACGGAGGTGAGTCTTAAGTAACTTGAAATGTATGTTATAGAGTCATTGTACAGAGTCGGGTAGTTCCTCCGGGAGAGCAGCCAGACCTTTCCCGAAAGGTTTGAAAAGCTCATGCAACACTTGACGCAGTCTCCGGACTAAAAGTGTGGCTAACTACCCTGGGTCAAACGAGAAACCAAACACACTTAGCCTGGTTCCGTACCCTAAGAGTGTACTTGTTTCCCCTGTACCCCGGACCTATAATGAAAGACATCTTCATGTGAAATAGACTCCACGTGCATTCATCTTTGCATAGGCTCGACATTTTTATTTTTCTCTTTCTTGTCTATAACAGAAACGTGCAATTCTTAAGAAGTTCTAGTTTGACCGGTTTACATACGATTCGAGTTGAATTGTCAGATTTTTTGGTTTTAAATATTGTCTGTGGCCAACTCGCCTGAAAGCCGCCAAGCCATTCTAGGGCCGGAGTGCGCTATCGACTTAGCCTGGTCAAGCACCCTAAGTACGCCACTCTACCTACATCCCGGCAGGCTGAAGTAAGGTGGGTCCATGGACAATTGGATCTAAAAGAAAAGACAATTCATCCAGTCGTATTAAAAATCATGTTCAACTTAAAATTTTCTTAAGAACCGTAAGCCGCGACGAAGTTATAGACAAGGAACGAATTTTACTATTTTTCTTGGCTTAAGTGTGCAGGAAAAATGAACCCTACGTAGATGGAAAAAAACCGGAACTAACCAAGTTCCGACTCCCACCAGGGCGTCAACCGTCGGCGTTGACTAAAAGATGGTGAGAAGACCCCGTCACTGGAGTCTGTTGCCAACAAACCAAGTGTGGCAAAGGTCATTGCCGGAGCTGCTAAGCTCCGACACCTTGGAGTATTAACTATCGACGCTCAACGTGTTGATAGAGGCTATTGCCGGAGCTACTAAGCTCCAGCGATGGACAGTGCCGGAGCTTCTAAGCTCCGACAACTTCAGGGGACCTTCACTATCAAAAACTTCGGACCTAAATTCCACAAGTTCGAAGCAAATTCGTCTTCAACAAAACTCAACATCCTTTTGGTACATGTCCACAATCAAATTGTGCACATCTACCAGGGGGCCAAGTGAAGATAAAGATGTTGAAGACAAAAAAAATGAAATTCGCAAAAAACTGGGGATTTCATTTCATCTGAAGACCGGAGATTACATCTGGAGACAAGGGATTACAAAATTGAGGAAGAAGAGAAGATACAAGTAAAGGCTAAAAGAGACGGTCCTAGACCCTATGGAAGAACTCGGCGACTTTCTGGGCGACCTCCGACACGCGGGCTCGGGTAGCTTCGCCTTCTCCTTCGACGGGGCCTTCAAGCACCGGGTCCAGAGGAAATCGAGAGTTCCGACTGGTGTAGCACGTCAACACATATTCTGTGATGTTCCTAGCCAGGGATTGCCCCTCGACCTCCAGCTAATCCGTGATGACATCGCCCACCTTGGAGAGCTTGCTGCCTGCGGCGCTCAACGCTTGCAACGCGAGGTCAGGCTCCGGCTCCGGATCATCCGGGTGCACGGGGCTGAAACCCATCGGCGTCAGCGCGTCGTCGGCCCTGCCCAGGAACTCCCAAATCTGCAGGGAGTCCGCCTTCCTCAAGTTCTTCATCTCCTCCAGGGATCTCCGGGCCGCCGTCAGCTCCGAATTCTCGCGGGCGAGGCGCTCAACTTCTTTGGCGTTTTGCTGGATCTTCGCAGCAACCCGTTTCTCAAGTCTTCCGAGCTCCTCCTCCTGAAGGTGGATCTTATTCCGGCGGTCGACCAGGTCCTTCTCCCTAGCCTCCACTTTCTTCTCCCGGGCGACAAGGGCACACTCGTATTCGTAGAGTTCCTGCCCCCGCACCCAGGTCTTCTCCTCTTCCTCGAGGCAGCGCTCTTCCAATTTCTTAGTGCGCTCCTCGAGGCCCTTGTCCGCCAGAGCTGTTATCTCCGCGAGCTCTTCTTCCCGTCGCAAGACGTCATCCCGTAGCTCTAGGAGTTTTTGCTCCTCATCCTCGAGCCGTCTTTCCCTCCCTTCAAGTGCCTCTCGGCGCTTGATGAGTGCGGTGCTGATGGCCTCGAGCTGATCAAACCGAGCATTGGCCGCGTCGTTAGCAGCCTTGGCTTGGTCATGGAACTCCCGGGATTGAGCGTCGAGGGCGTGAGTCATGCTCTCCCTCTCGTCCAGCAGTTCACCCCAGAGCTCCAGGCGGATCTTCTCCCGCCTGATCCATTCCTTGTCATCCGCAAGCCTCGACTGCGCCAGCTTAGTCTCGAAGTGGAGCCGATTACGCCACCGCCTAAGGGTTTGGCGCTCCTCTTCAAGAGCCTTACTGTCGTGGAAGAAGGCTAGTTGGACCTGACGTAGACTGGAGCAGGCGTTGTCGATGGACATCGACAGCGGGATGGGCTCCGGACCTACTGGGATCTCTTCCGCTGGTTCCAGCGGGTCTTCACTTACAAAAATTGGGTCCCACTCTACGAGAGTGGAACCCCGAGCTTCCAAAGCGCTAGGACCCTCCTCTGGGATGGCCTCAGTCGCCATCGAAGGAGGTCCCGCCACCAAGTCTTCATTTGCCCCCTCAGGCTGGGGGCCAGCGACTTCGTTCAGGCACTCTGGCTCTGCCACAGGTACCATCGACGTCGTCGCCTCCACTGGCTCCGGCCGGGACACTTCTTCTGAGGGAGGCTCAAGCTCCCTCGCCTCTTCAGCCGCCGGCTCTGCGGCCGACGCTCCAACAATCACCGGCTCTGCGGCCGGAGCTTCAGAAGTAACCGGCTCAACTGCCGGAACTACTTCAACTTCCGACCCGCATGCCGGGGCTTCAGCCACCTCCGGCTCAATCGCCGGGGTTTCAGCACTGTCCGGCTCCGAAGCCGGGACTGCTACTTCCTCCGACTCAACAGCCGGAGCTTCTACTACTGCAGCACCAAGACCCGAAGCTTCCACTTCCGGGACGGGTGCCGCTGGCGCATCTTCATTCCCGTGGTCCGGCGCTACCACGGGAACTTTCGGAGACGAGTCGAGGTCCATGACCACGACAGCCGGCGCCGGAGCTGTCGCAGCCTCCGCTTGGGGCGGCACCGGGGCTGGAGCAGAAGCCCTCGCAGCCTCAGACACTGTGGCTGGGGGTGGAGCTTCACTCCCCTTCTTGGGAACGCTGCAGATGAAGAACGAAGAAATTGAGCAAACAGATGCTACAATTAAAAAGTTAATCGAGGTAAAAAAGAAAAATTACCTTGGGAGGCTCACGCACCAGCTTGCGCGGAACCTCTTTCCCGGACGATCCGGGCTGGCCACGGTCGGCGTAGGAGCTCTGGGAGGACTCCCAGGACTTGCCACAGCCGCGGGCGTTTCCCGGGTCGGAGCTCTCCCTGATCGGGAGGAACTCCTGGAACTGGAGGCCCTCACCGCTCCAGATGCCGGAGTCGCCCGCCCGGAGCTAGCACCACGGGAGGGATCCACCACGGGGACAGTCGCACTCCGGGAGGACCCCACCGCCGGAACAGTCGCACTCCGGGAGGACCCCACCACGGGGACATTTGCCACGGCGGCGGAGGATCTTCCTTCCTGAGGAGGGGGAACTGGGGTGGAAGTGGCAGGCCCGACGGACCTTCCGTCAGCATGTCGCAGCTTTCTCTTCTGGCTCTCCGGCTCCTCCGCCAGCTCCTTGCCCTTGCCGATGACCTCAGCTCTTGGTTGTGGGACAAGGGCGGAGCCGTCTCCGGACAACCCTGGGATCGCCAACCGGGTGGTTGATCTTCTCTCGACGACACCAAGGTCGTCAAGCGCGGGCATCTTCCGCCGGAGCTCCCTGCTGAACTCAACTTCCACGTTCAGAGGGAGGAAAGCCGGCGGCGGAGTCAAGTAATCTCCGTCAATGTTGATGCCGTGCTGGAATTTCTTGAGGTGAAACTCCAAGGTCTTCCCCACCATGCTGGACTTCAACCCGGTCTCAACCCGGTCCTCGTCCATCACGCTGTTGAGGGCCCAGGCGAGCTTCTCCCTCCTCTTCAGCGGCGCCCACCTGTTGGACAGGAAGTTGCAGAACACCGCCTGGGGAGTCAATCCTCCCTCCACACATTGGCGGATCCTGGTCAGGACAGGATCGAAAGCTTCCGCCAGCACTGGAACTTCACTCCATACCGACGTGTCAATGCCGGGCAGACCGTCTGGCAACTCCAACCGCTCATGCTCCTCCACCCGGACGACTACCCAATCTTTCTTCCAGTCATCCCACTTCCCGGAAGGGAATGACCGGAGGTACTTAAATGGGCACTTCTTGTGCTTCACGAAGTAGTAGAAGCCAAGATACTCATCGCTTCGGCCGGTGGTTTGGACGGTGAAGAAGGTTCGGAAGAGCTCGATGCAGGGAGGGATGCCCACCCACATCTCGCAGAAGTGGACAAAAATGGACACAAGGAGAATGGAGTGAGGGCCAAGGTGGTACAGCTGCAGACCATAGAAGTCCAGCAGCATCAAGAAGAAAGAAGAAAACGGTGGGATCAGCCCCACCATGGCGTACGAGGAAAAGTACACCATCTCGCCAGAGTGCTCCTTTTCAAAGGGGAGCTCTCCGCCGGCGCGGACCGAGCGGTTGAAGAAGTCCGAAGACCACCCCATGAGGGCCCGGACCTTCTTCAGATCGGTGTCCGTCTTCAAGAGACTCTCACGCAGACCCAACTCCATCGCAGCACAGCTAGGCAAGAGAAGAGGAGCAAAGTACAAGTCGGGAGTTTGAGCGCAAGAACAGATGGGAAGCGTAAAGAACTCCCGACGGTGCGCTTTCCTTCTTAAGTAAGCCCTCGCAACGCTTGGATGGAAACTGCAGGAGAGTCAAGGATACTACTCAAGAATTTAACCCTGCCGATGACAAGAGGGCCCGAGACCACCCTGACGATCAAGTCGAGGTTCTTACCCAGGCGAACAGTTGTCATCACGAGGCGGGAAACCCAAAGGCGGCGAACTGACAAGGCGCGCGGAACCGATACGGTTTTTGTATCGGGAACCGGCGACCTTCAATTGCGAGAGATCCGCACGTCAAAGATCTTATCTGTCGCCTGAGGTGCGCCACGCGTCGGGATTTAACTGTAAAGCCCCGCCAACGGCACCTCCAAAGACCCTTGAAGACCCAGTTCAAGAGTCGCGAGAATGGACCCACCTCCGACGGAATGACTTCACCCCGGTGGCTTTCCTCGGAGGTAGGTCCAGGGGGCCACTGTCGGTACCCTAAAAACCATACACCCCCTGAGGTTACAAAGATCTCAAGGGAAGGACGTCTACTCAAATTGAAGACCCTCGGAGGCCCACTTGTCAGACATGACCGGACCTGCTTCTCCAACATGGTTAACCCCCAGGTTGTCACGTGTACTGCCAGACCGGAGCTACTACCCACAAGGGTGAAGCTTCGGGCTAGGTACCGAAACGGCACCTCCGGACTTAACCCCTGACCGAGAGAAGCTCCGGACCTGACACGTGCCAGGCCACTCCGGAGCTTCCCGCTTCCCACCAGCAAGCTCCGGAGCTGCCACGTGTCCAAACGTCGGAGCTGGCCGCCTCAAACCACCGGAAGACATTGTAATCAACTCCGGATCTTCAAAGGATAGCTGCGGACTTCAAGACTCAATTAATTGTCATTAATTCCATGTTAATGACAATTAATCAGATAATCTTAACACCTGTAACGGCACTGTCGGGGCCCGTTACAGGGTTATTAACAACAATTAATCATATATCAATACTAGTAACCGCCAGGACCACATGTCGGGCCAGGCTAACTTGTAACGGTCTGTCCTTGTACTATAAAAGGACAGACCGACGATACACGAAGGAGCTCTCTCAAACGCTCTCAGGCACACAAGCTAATACAACACACACACACACCCGTGGAGTAGGGTATTACGCTCAGGCGGCCCGAACCACGTAAACCACTGTGTCTCTCGTGTCCAATCGTGATTCTCCATCTTGAGTCTCCGCGCGCCCACACCGAACTACAAACTCCTTCAACACTTTAGTAGTATCAGGAGATCTGCCGACTCCAACAGTCGACAAGTGTCATCTGCACCAACAGCCTAACCAACCTGCTGCACAACCCTTGTCACCTGCTCGCAACTATGCATCGCACTCACCTGCGCGCAACGTGTGAATCCAGGGCCACAACATCACCCCTCCACCCCGTTCCGGCGCATGACGTGCATGGCTCATGAAGTCAACAACCAATCTACAACGACGACTTATCCACACCAGAAAATCCCATGCATGGCTCACCCAACGAATCTCCATCGGGCCCCACCTTTGACATATCCCCACACAACCCAAATAGCGCCATGCATAATCACGTCCTGCACTCCGTGACACTTTCCCATGCGCCATCCACTCATGGCATGGTCACTCGGGTAAAAGCAGGAATCTTTAAGCCTAATCCCAGATATGGCCTATCCGCCACACCCAACTCCTTATCACCCATTCCCAAGTTCACACGTTCTGCCCTCGGCAACGAGAATTGGCGACGTGCCATGCAGCTCAAATTTGATGCGCTCCAAGCCAACAACACTTGGGTCCTTGTACCTCCTTCACCAAACACAAATATTATCTCTGGGAAATGGGTGTTTAAACACAAATTTCGACCTGATGGTTCCTTTGAGAAGTACAAAGCCCGCTGGGTCGTCCGTGGCTTCAATCAACTTGCAGGCGTAGACTTCTGGGAAACGCTCGCACCAGTGATTAAGCCGACGACCATCCAATCTATTCTCACCATCATCGTGTCAACGAACTGGAACATCAACCAACTTGATGTTTCTAACACCTTCTTGTATGGACACCTACAGAAGAAAGTATACTGCCCCCAGCCTGCTGGTTTTGTAGATCCCTCCAATCCAAATGTGGTATGTCTCCTCAACAGATCACTTTATGGCTTAAAGCAGGCACCACACGCATGATTTCAGAGGTTCGCCTCTTTTGCTTCCAGCATTGGTTTCACTCCTTCACACTCTGACTCCTCACTTTTGTTTATCACCACCATGGCCAGACATCATACCTATTATTATACGTCGATGACATGATTCTTACTGCCTCAAATCCATCGGTTCTACAGTCCATAATCTGCTCACTGCAGACCGAATTCTCAATCAAAGATCTTGGAGCTCTTAAATATTTTCTTGGTGTAGACATACGACGCACAACCAAAGGCTTCTTTCTTTCGCAGGCCACTTATGTTGAAGAGCTGCTGGAACGCGTTGGGATGACCAACTGTAAAGCCTCAGCCACTTCGTCGACACCAAACCAAAATTGTCCTCATCCACAAGAACTCTTGTCCAAAACCCATCAGAATACCGTCAACTTAAAGGAGCTCTACAATACCTCACCATCATCCATCCAGATATATGCTACGCCGTCCAACAAGCATGCCTCCATATGCACAATCCCAGGGAATCACATCTCAGCATCCTCAAGCGCATACTTCGCTATGTGTGTGGCACGACATCGCTTGGTCTTCACATTTCTAGTTCTTCTTCACTGGACATCACAACGTATACTGATGCCGACTGGGCGGGCTGCCCTAACACCAGGCGTTTCACGTCTGGTTATTGTGTCTACCTCGTGACTCGCTTGTTTCTTGGTCCAGCAAGAGACAACCCACCGTGTCACGCTCCAGCGCAAAAGCGGAATACCGCACGGTGGCCAATGCAGTGGCTGAGTGCCTTTGGTTACGCCAGCTACTTCGCGATCTAAAGTGCCCCATCAACAAGGCGACCTTGGTATACTGCGATAATATCTCTGCGGTGTATATGTCTCATAATCCGGTGCACCATCGACGTACCAAGCACATTGAGATAGACATACACTTCGTCCGAGATCAAGTCAGCATTGGTGCTCTACGTGTTCTACATGTAGCATCACACAAACAATTTGCAGATGTCATGAACAAAGGATTGCCGCCGACCCTCTTCAATGACTTCCATACCAGTCTATGTGTCGGCACATCTCCACTACGACGGGGGGGGGGGGGGGGGGTAGCACGATTCAGTCATGCAACACCCTCCACACTCGTGTCGACTCTTCCGGACTGAATGTGGCCTCGTCAGGCTCGCCCTCAACGTCTCCAGCACCTTGATCGGCTAGCACCGACATGAATAGGATCGTACATTACTCTCCTGGTTGCTCGTGCTTGAGCACTCGACCTCTATTTATATGTACTACAACTGGTGTAACAATCATTGATCAATGCCATTATCATTCAATAATATACATGCTTGGTGGGGCACCTAACACGATGAATGATGACGGGAGACGACCATGATCCCTCAGTTTGGTCTTCGGTATTTGCGTTATGTTGTGCTGTACAATTCAAATATAAATCTTAATAGTCTCTTCATATCTAAATAAATGATTTTTTTATTACAATTCTAGTTTAAAAACATTATTTATTTAAGGATGAAGAGAGTATGTGGTTAGTAGAGACAATCTCCAAAGAGAAAATAACACATACAACGATCGATAATATCTTCAAATATTAGAATTATTAAATTCACAATTCATATGAATGGAGGCTCAAGGAATATGGCTACGTAGCAAACCCGTTTCACATGATAAATAAATAAAAACACATTTAGATTTCACATTTAGCATTTGGGTGCAATGTACTAACACCATGACAAAATCCTCAAAGAAAGGACAATAGATGCAATGAAAACCTTAACAAAAACTTGAAACAAAAAAAATCTACTCTCTTTCATTCTCGAATATTTGTTATCTTCTTATTTAATTTGTACTAACTTTTAAAAACAGAACAAATACTATGTTCGAACATTTGCAGATGTGAAACCATAGTCAATGTCACACGCATGACACTTGGATGAGGCAATGAGAACGCACGGCACCTCAAGACCAACCAAAACCCCACGAAATAAATCACCGAAAAGAAAAGCCAGAAGAAGAGCAAGGGGGGAGAGAGAACCTTAGGAAGACGACAAAGGTGATCAAGCGAGGAGGAAGAAGAGGGGAGACCCAAACAAACTGTTCATTCGTCTCACACTCCCCACCCCGTCGTCCTCCACCTCCGTCCTCCCACAAATTCCGGTCCGCCTAAACTAAACCCCGCACCTCCACCTCCAACCCCCTCCTCGCCGCGGCCACAATTCGCCCCCCCCCCCCCTCCTGGTCCCTCCGATGCCTCCGATCTAAGTATGTCCGCCGCGTTCGCCTGCCTCCGCCGCCCCTCCAAGCGCCGCCGCGACGCGCCCGATCATGCGCTCCCCTCCTCCAAGCAGCCGCTGATGGCCCACCCGGACGCCGGTGCCGCCTCATCGTTGGCTTCCACGGCCGCTCTGGGGCCCGATGGAGCCTCCTCGTCCTCCGCCTCGTTCGCCCCGCCCGCGCCGGCGCGGACCGTCCACTTCTTCGTGCGCGCCACGGACTCCAAGACCATCGCGATGCACGCACCGCGGGACGACACGATCGGGGCCGTGCTCGGCCGCCTCGCCGCCTGCGGGTACGGCCGCGACCTGCGGCTCCTCTACGCGGGGCGGCAGCTCGCGCCGGAGACCACCCTCGCCGCCCTCCGCCTCCCGTCGGATTCCACGCTATACCTCGCGGCCCGCCTCCGGTCCACCCAGCACCCCCAAGCGTGGCAGCTCGGGTCCCACATCGCCGACACCGCCACGGCCGCGGAGTCCGAAGCCGCCACGACCGCGACCTCCGCCTCCGCCAGCTCCCTCGACGAGCTCGTCAAGGAGTTCATCCTCTGCGCTCACCGCGAGAACATGGGGCCCCTCCGCCCTGATCGGGGTGCTCAAGCCGAACCCCGAGTCACGGGGGACATCGCGTTCGAGTACCTCAACATCTTCCTCCAAGCGGGAGCCGCCGTGGCGCTTGTTCGCCTGTACATCTCAAAATCCTTATTTTGTCGCTCCTATGCCGACCGTGCCATCAGATGCTTTCTCTCCACGGACCCTTCGTCCCTACCGCCGGACGTGCTGCAAGTGACGGCGCCAGTGCTTCTTGTATTCAGCCGCTTGCTCTCCGTGGCCGTGGGCAAGAAGGATTTACTCTATAGAGCATGCCGTTCTTCGCTAGCATCAGTACTCTGCTCCCGACCCTGGCTCCCCCCTCCCATGGGCTCACCTACAAGGTTCATCGATCAAGTCCTCCCATTCGCCCGTGACACCATGGAGGTGGTCCTGGACGGGCTTGCATCATTGTCCATGATGGTGCCCAGTGTTGACCTCGAAGAGTTCTCAAACTTCTTCAAGGTGCTGTGCAAGCAGGTACACCTTTGGATCGGCAATGACGGGCCGATGCCCAAGAATCTGTATGACATGGAGTCTGAGCATGGTGACGCATGGATATGGAGGTTGCGCACCATGTCAATGGACATGTTGAAAAGGGTGGATGACTGCTTCAAGCGGTTGGAGATGGATCCGTCACTGTCATCAGAGGGCGCCGGGGTAATTGACAGTCAGACCATATGGGCTGCCCGATCACATATCCTGACGGTATTGACACAGCTGGATTCCATCTCGACGATTTATGAGGATGTGGCACACAACCTACAACTTATGTTGCTTGCACACAAAGCACCACTCAATGCCCTTGTCCGGTGTTCTAAGAGAAATGAGCATCTCAACTGGCTCGTAAAGCATAAGAATCTCCTTTCCTTCGAGGCGAGAAGGAATTTAGTCTTCATGATGCTTCCTGAAGGGAAAGATGATTTTGGGGAGCTGCATGAGATGTTAATCGACCGGTCACATTTACTTGATGAGTCCTTTGAGTACATCACACAGGCAACACAAGTCGAGCTTCGTGGTGGGATTTTTATGGAGTTTAAGAATGAGGAAGCTACAGGCCCTGGGGTTCTGAGGGAATGGTTCTGCTTGGTGTGTCAAGCTCTTTTCAGTCCAAAGCAAGTTCTCTTCTCCCCTTGTCCTGAGGATAAACGACGGTTCTACTTGAATGAAAGTAAGTTTCCTCAGTACTTGCTTTCCGTTTTACATTCAGTTATACTGGTATGAATCTATGAAACAAATTACTTGAAACATTTGGGGCTTAATATACAATCACTTGATTCTAACATGTCCTGTAGACCCTATGGCTGCTTGCATGGCAACATGTTCATGCCAATAAATGACTCATTTTTTCTTATTATCAAAACCATGGCCTGGTGCTAAGTGCTATAGTTAAACATTTTTTTGTGAACCATGCTTATGAAGATATGTTTTGGAATTTGACTGAGGAAAGTATGCAAATTCGATTGTCATGTTTTTATTTTTTTTGAATGGAAATTCGATTGTCATGTTCCAATCTGAATTTTCAAATAGATTTAATAAGTGGAGTTTAAAAGGGCTGATGAAGATAAGACGTTGTGTCTGGTTCACTATTTCTTTCTGGTCATTTGCACTCTTTTTTTTGGTTGTAGCTTCTGCGAGTCTAGGTCTTGCTGTCTGAGCTCTGATCATTGTAAAATGCTCTTTTCTAGCTTCAAGTTTACTTTCTGTAGCAGACGTAACGTGGTCTCTGTTTATAATGATTTAATGAATGAAAAATGGAGTTTCCCAGCCTTCCAAAATTAATAGTTAAGTATTTGTTACCGGGATTCTAAATAGAAGCTGGACTGATAATGCCTTATCTTTGGTTGTCTGCTTAGTTCTACATATAGTTCATCTGACTCGTGCATGTTTTTCCCTGTTATACCTCGCTTCGAGTCAATCCCACTTTGTTTGATCAGAAACTCAGGATAGGTAACGTCTGCCAAGATACATCGTATCTTCGACTGAGAAGTTGATATTTGCAACCTTCACCTTGGTGTCACTGTAATGCTGTTTCTTTTTTTTTTTTTTGCAATCCACGTATAAAGGAAATAACCATACTTTTCTTGTTTGATCTGCCTGTTAGCTTTCTTTATTCTGTTTAATTGATTCTTAATTATTTATAATATGTGAGACAGCTGGTGTCTTCAACAATGTTTTCCTAATATCCTCTAACTTTTGCCAATTATCTTTATATTGCAGCATCTGCTGTTGATCCGTTACACCTGAAGTACTTCATTTTTGCGGGACGCATAATTGGGTTAGCCTTGATGCATAAAGTGCAAGTTGGAGTGGTGCTAGATCGTACTCTATTCTTGCATCTTGCTGGAAGAAATATTACATTGGAAGATATTGCTATTGCAGATCCTGTCAAATATGCAAGCTGTAAAAAGATTTTAGAGATGGACGCTGCTGAAATTGACAACCTGTACCTAACATTTTCTCGAGGAGATCACCAATTAGGCTCTCAAAGAATTATTGATCTTTGCCCAGGAGGGCAGGATATCAGTGTGAATATCCGAAACAGAGAGCAGTACATTGATCTTCTTATTAAGAATACCTTTGTGGACTCTATTTCAAATCAGCTAAGCCATTTCATGGAAGGATTTAGTGACACACTGGTGAATCCATCGCGCCGAAAAGAATTTTTTGAGTTCTTAGATCTAGAAGACTTAGACAAACTGCTAGGAGGGAGCAATAACGCAATAAATGTGCAAGATTGGAGATCACACACTCAATACAATGGCTACAAAGATAAGGATCACCAGATTATCTGGTTCTGGAAGGTAAGCTGTATGAGGTTTTATAAATGCACTCACGCCTTTTCTGCTGCTATGTGATCCTTTTCTTATAATCTCCTCTTCTTGTATGCTTAATTTATCATGGCAACATATCATTTAACTTCATGTTAGAGTTCTTGAGAGGACACTTGTATACTTCATTCTGCAGACAATTAGCTTGCTATAGTTGGTACAGGTGCAAATGTTGTGGGCCGTAACCCTAACATAGATGTAGATATATGCAGCATCAACATTGTTCACTATGAGAATTAGTTTTTTTTAACTATGTGTTACCATGTACATTCCTGCCCCTTTAGAAATGGCTAAGCAGGTGCTATCAGTGTGGATACTTCTTTTACCAAATATTTTTGCCTTGATGTGGCCAGCTGTCTTTTTTGTTGTCTCTATTGTGTCTCCATACCAGTTCATGAATTTAGTTTGCCATCATATATTAGCTGTCTTATTGAAAATGTCATTATTTTTATGTTGTGGACTCTTGGCAACCACAATTTCAAAAGTTTTTGACCTTTAGTTTGTAAATAGATCCAAAAGCGTTATGTTTTTGTGCAAAGTGAAACAGAGGTTGGGTCTTACTTGTTTTGGCAATATCTATAAAAGAAAGTTTTTACCAGATTGACTTTCCATGGAGGTGCACTTTTATGTTCTGTCATGTTCAGTTGATCTTGATCCCATGGTGAGATGCACTAGTTAGTCGGGCCCATCATTGAAGGATTTCAGTTTCATGCCCTAAAAAATATGTAGTTCCGACTTCATTATGACAAGATATTTTCATATTATTTCTTAGAACTTTTTTCAGTCAGTAATTTGGTGTCAGATAATGTGCTGCTACATTCTCACTAGCATCATCAATTGCCATCTTTTAAGCCTTATCAGTGCAAACCACCAATTAATACCTGGCCCATAGCTTTGACTCTTGGTGGTGTGGTATGTCATATCATAAATTATTAACATGGTACGTTGGTCACCGATAAGACTCTTTTAACCATCGATAAATGGCCTATGTTTTTTTTTTTCGTTTTGGAAAAAAAGGAGAAACACTATATGCCTTCAAGTTTGGCCTTGTACAAGGAGAGTTCCAGAGTACTTGGAACGTACACCTAACCACTAGTGGCTATGTGTGCATCTTTCTATCTTTTAGCTCTAGAGCAACTAAACAAACACAGTTTTCAACATATTGTAAAAAAGTGTATTTTTACCCCCAATATTATCCTTTTGTTTATGAGATGGGAGCAACTAAAAAACCACTCATGTTCTTATGGATGCATCCTGGTAAAAACTGGTGATGTTGTCTGATATCAGCCCGTATTATGAATGTAGTCAGGATTGTGAGTTATCAAGAATTGCTGGTGTATCTTTCCTACTGTGTAATTATGTTATGCATTTACAATCAGTTTTGTGCATGCTTGGACACTTACGTATCACACTTCAGGTTGTCGAGCGCATGCCAATCAAGCAACAGAGGCTGCTTCTCTTCTTTTGGACTTCTGTGAAGTATTTACCATCAGATGGCTTTGGTGGGTTGAGCTCAAAACTGTACATATACAAGTCTGATTCAACCGACCGTCTGCCATCATCGCAGACCTGCTTCTACCGTCTCTGCCTCCCTCCTTATGCATCTTTGGAACTGATGGAAATCCAACTGCAAAAGATCACACAAGAGCATGTGAGCTGCAGCTTTGGTACATGGTAGTTTGGCCCTTACGTGGTCTGAATTGCTATATTTTGTACATATCGTAGTTAGTGGCATCCTATTATCTCATTGAATCTGTTACTAGAGCTTGAAGGTAATAGGTCATTTTCGTTTGTGGCAAGTTAGTGTCTGGAACCATTTAACCTGATGTAGGTGGAATTGATAGAAAGCTGGTTCGAATTATTCCCTCCCTTGTTAGGCCATGGCATCTGTCCTTTTAATTTCTAATGTATGTGAAATGGCCGCAATTTGATCCTGTGTAACCTAGCTGGTATTAATGCAACATCAGATGCATGTAGCTACAGCACATTGTGCTGCCAAGCTCAAGCTTCTAGTAATTCTAGTGGTCGTAAGCCTGGCATTGTTTAGTTTCTTGAAGGAAGTTGACTATGAGCAACGCCTTTGCTTTTGCCTTTTAGCGAATTCTAGGACACGGTTTGGCCCAGATTGAAGAGCTCATACAGGCAGGGGCTAGCTAAGAAATTCACCTGGACAATAGCTTTTGGGGTAATTCGAATATGTAAGTTAAGTGGATCAGGATGCTAGTAAAGTGGCTCTATATTCGTGGTATGTAGTAGTACATGTTACACAGTGTTGGAGGAGAATATTATTAGCCTTGATGGAGAATGAGTTCCGGTTACATAAATAGCCAATACAGATACACACGTCAGATGCAACCGACTGCCCTGGAAGCCTGCATAGTGCCGTAGGAATCGGTCCGCGTAGTGCCGCAGGAACCGGCTAAGAGATGGGGCGAACCGGCTAAGAGATGGGGCAGTTAGATGTGGAGATCGTGTTAACACCCCCGCAGTCTTGGTGGTGCGAAGCCTATGCCAAGGCTGGACCGGAAGTCTTGGAACAAAGAGGAAGGCAGTCCCTTAGTCATGACATCCATGAATTGTTTGTCCGTAGGAACGTGTAGGATGCGTAGATCCCCAACCGTAATATGTTCTCACACGAAATGAATATCAATCTCTATATGCTTCGTCCGTCGCTGATGTACCAGATTGGAGGACATGCAGACCGTTGATATATTGTCACAATGTATGAGTGTTGCCTTCTTGATCGGATGCTTGAGTTCTTCTAGAAGTTGTTTGAGCCAACGACACTCCGCAGCGGCGTTTGCTACTACTCGGTACTCTGCTTCTGCGCTGGACCGCGAAACGGTTGATTGACGTTTGCTGGACCAGGAGACTAGCGTGCCGCCGATGTAGACGCAGTAGTCGGACATCGAACGCCGGGTGTCGGGACACTCGACCTAGTTGGCATCATTGTACGCCGTGATGTCCAGTGAACCAGAACCTGGAATATGAAGGCCAAGGGTTGGGGTCCCTTGAATGTATCTCAATATCCGTTTCAAGAGATTGAGATAACAATCTTTGGGATCATGCATGTGGAGGCATGCTTATTGAACCGAGTATGAAATGGCTCGTCGGGTCATGGCTAGGTACTGGAGGGCTCCGGCTATTTGGCGGTACTCGGATGGGTTGGGGATGGAGGTGCCTTGTGTAGAGGAGAGCTTGGTATTGGTGTCAGACGGAGTGGAGCAAGCTTTGCAGTTGGCCATCCCGGCACGGTCTAGAATGTCGGAGCCATATGTGGCCTGGCTCAGAAAGAAGCCAGTTGAGGTGCGATGGATATCGATGTCTAAGAAAGACTTTAGCGCGCCCATGTCGCGGGTGGCGATTTCGGAGCGCAAGGATGCAATGAGTGAAGACATAAGTGCATGTGATGATGCTGTGAGAATAAGACCATCAACGTAGAGAAGGAGGTAGGCGAGGTTGTTGTCATGGTGGAGGACAAAGAGGGACGCGTTGGAGCATGCCTGGCGAAAACCAAGATGAATGGCGAATGTAGAGAAATGGTGAAACCAGGCACGCAACGCTTGTTTCAGACTATATAGAGATTTATTGAGAAGGCAAATTGCGGAAGGATCAGCCTTGTCCTCAAATCCAGTGGGTTGCTTGCAGTAAACACACTCTTGTAGATGGCCATGGAGGAAGGCATTGGAGACGTCTAACTGACGGACTGGCCAATGGAGCGATGCCACAAGGGTGAGCATGGTGCGTGTAGTGGCTAGTTTGATGACGGGAGCAAAGGTTTCGCCAAAATTGATGCCCTCCTTTTGATGAAAGCCACAGACGACCCACCTGGCTTTGTACTTGTCAAAACTTCCGTCGGGACGAAATTTGTGCTTGAACACCCACTTTCCAGATATGATGTTGATGTTTGGTGAAGGAGAGACGAGAGTCCAGGTTTTGTTGGAAAGCAATGCATCAAACTCGAGCTGCATGGCCTTAGACCAATTGGGGTCACGCAGAGCCTCACGAGCTGATGTGGAGATAGGTGAAAGTGTGGCAGATGTAGATGCAGCAGCCAATGCGTACCGAGGGTTGGGGCAAAAAATTTCGGCCTTTGATCAAGTCATCATCGGATGAGTGGATGCATCGGTTTTGTTGCATGCGGGTGCTATGGGGGAACGGTCGAAGATAGGGGTAGTTGAGAAACTGGAGCTATCGACGTTTGAAGTCGTGGCTGGTGGAGGATCATGATGATGGTCATTGCGCAGAGAATCCGGATGCATGGGAGCGGAACGCGATGCATGCACGTCGTTGGAGGCGGTGGGTGCGGAGGCGTGAGTGCGCATGCACGCTGGACGTGGCATGCAAGGGTTGGACTCACAGTTAGTTGCATGTGGCTGTTGGACGCGAGCTGCGCGTTGGTTATCTGTCAGGGAATCTGGGGACAGGATCCCAGGTTCATGGCGAATGGGAGGTGTGTGCATGATTCGAGGATGATTCGAGGTTGAAGCGGCGGATTTTCTGCGGTATTTTGTGGCTGTTTGTGAGGGAAGGAAAAAGGGAAAGTTTGTTCGTCAAACACGACGTGGTGGAAGTGAATGATCTTACGGCTGGAGAGATCATAACACTTGTATCCTTTATGATCCAGGGGATAGTCAAGAAAGACGCAGGTGGTAGAACGTGGGCTAAGTTTATGCGTTGTGGTGGACGTGAGATTGGGGTAGCAGAGGCAACCAAACACTCGTAGGTGTTCGTATGAGGGAGGTTCGTGGAAAAGAAGTTGGTATTGCGTCAGAGATGCGGATGCACGACAAGGGCGATGATTGATCAAATAAGTGGTTGTTTGTAGTGCCTCGACCTAAAAACTCGGTGGAGCATGTGAGTGCAAAAGCATGGTGTGGATGCAATCATTGATGGTGCGTAAGATTTGTTCGGCCTTGCCATTTTGAGGTGATGTGTAGGGGCGGGAAAGGCGTAAGACAATGCCATTGGTTGAGAAAAATGAGCGGAGTGTGGTGTTATCAAACTCACGGCCATTGTCTTTTTGTAGGGCTAGTATGTGCATCTGAAATTGCATGTGAACATTAAAGTGAAAGTCCAAGAGTATGGGCAGGACTTCAAATTTATGACGCATAGAAAAGGTCCAAATGTAGTGAGAAAAATCATCCAAAATGACCAAGTAATATTCAAAGCCAGAAATACTGGGTGCATGTGATATCCACACATCTGCATGGATTAATTGGAAAGGAAAGGCAAATGGAAGGCAAACATGCTTTCCCAGTTTGCAGGCATGACAATTATGTGCCGATGCTTTATTGCATGAAAATGGAAAGTGGTGTAGATCTTACTGAAGGCAGTGCCGGCTGGTGTGGTCGAGCCTTTGGTGCTAGAGATCGATGGAGGGTGCGGAAGCATGGAAGACTGGTATGTGGTCGAGGTTGTAGCGTGTAGAGGTCCCGGAGCTGTTACATCTGTGCTTTGGTGTGAAGATCCTTGACAGAAAAGCCAAACGAGTCAAACTCAACAGAGACATAATTATCGTTAGTCAATTTACGCACGGAGATCAAATTATGTGCAAGAGATGGTGAAAGCAGAATATTAGGGAGGGAAAGGGTGGATGCAGGTGTGGAAATATATGATGATGTCATGTGAGTGATAGGCAATTGGGCGCCATTGCCCACCGTGACAGATGCACTGTATGGAAAGGGACATGTCGAGGGTAGAGAGGCAGAAGTATCGACCATATGCGAAGACGCTCCGGAGTCAAGGTACCAATCTTAGATGGACTGAGGCGGAACAACAGCTGTATTCAGCACTGAGAAGAGCGCCTGCGTGTCCCACATTGCGGAGGTTGAATTGTTCGTGTTGGTGGAGTCGAAGCCGCCCGTATGAGTGTACATAGCCTGCTGTTGTGGGACGCCGGGTCGAGGACTGAGGACGCCGGCGGCCGTTGCCCGAAGGCATCAGCCAAGACTGGACCATCCCGGTCCAGGGGTTAAAGCTAGGCCGCCAGGGTGCATTTGTGAAGGTCGGCGCCGGCGGGTTGCTGCAGTTCTTGTTGTTGAAGCCGGTGCCGCGGCCACATCCTCTGTCGCGCCCGCGTCCACGCCCGTTGTAGCTAGTTCCGCGCCCGAACTTTTGGAGTCGTTTCGCAATGGTGGCATCACAGGAGTGGCGGGCGCCGGCGAGGAAGCGTTGCCGGCAACAAGCGCGTGTGCTGCCACGACGTTAGCACGTTGGTTGTCGAACAACTCTTCCATAAGAAGATGTGAACGCGCGCTGAGAAAGGTGTGTGGCGGCTAGCAGGATGTGATCGCTGAAATGGTGTGCCTGTATTTCGAATTCAATCTACGCAGTAGGTTGAGGACTTTGGACTGCTCCGAAACAGGTTGGCCAATGTCACGGAGATTGTCGGCGAGAGTTTTTAACTTGGCAGAGGTTCCGGAACTCGGTCTCAAAGAAGACTGCGCGCTGGAGCTGGTTGTTGTGGAAGAGGCGCTCGATGGCGTTCAAGATTGTGTAGGCGTCTGGCGCTGGCGGATGATTTGCCACACCTCTGGAGCACACGTCGAATAGACCAGTTAACCAAACACTGGTCAACTTGATTCCAATCCGCATCACGACTGAGGAGAGGCGTGGGGAAGGAAAGATGATTCTCGAGGCCAAACTTGTCAACTGCAGTATCAAAGAACATCCTCCAGTCGGAGAAGTTCGGGTTGGAGAGCTCGAGCGTGACTGGCACATGAGATCTGATGTTCACGCTCTGCAGGAGATCGGCCGGGGCAGTGGACTGGGATGGACGATCTTCATCGTGGAGGCCGAGCAGAGTAGATGAAGAGCTGGAAGATCGATTTGTGGGTGAGAAAGTTGGGTTAAAGGCCATGATTGAATGGGAAGGGTAGGATCAATGAGTGCTGGTCTCGAATACCATGTTGGAGGAGAATATTATTAGCCTTGATGGAGAATGAATTACAGGTTACATAAATAGGCAACACACATACACGTCGGATGCAACCGACTGCCCTAGAAGACCGTGTAACACCGTAGGAACCGGCCCGCGTAGTGCCGCAGGAACCGGCTAAGAGATGGGACGGTTAGATGTGGAGATCGTGTTGACACAGAGAAGTCAGAGCTGCATTTTTTTCAGCAAATACCCGTCTTGTTCCTGACACGAAGTTCCATGCCTTCTCCATTTGGATCTTGGACTGGGGTGGTAGTCCAACAGACAAATTAAACAGCCATGGAGTAACAACGTGTGATTAGGCCATCAAGGAAGCACGGTGGAGTGATGGTTCGTCATCTCGGAAAACTGCCAGTGGCCATGCTTCGGCTGGTTCAGAATCTGGGTAGCTGCAGCTTCGAGGCGTCACAGGGATGAAGTCCGAAGAGCCGTTGTTGATGAACACCATTGCTAAACAGGAGCACGGCTGACTGGACCATTGCATTCCCCTGGAGATGTGGTGGGGTCGTGGCGATCAATGACGGGCATCGCAGATGCATGCATGATAACGTGGAAGTACTTCCTCCGTCCCGAAAAGGTTATCGTTTTGTAATTCATTTTTGAATTACAAAACGACAAGCTTTTCGGGATGGAGGGAGTACGTAACATCAGAAAAGATTCGCAGGCCATTACTCGCATTCACGAATCTACATATTGCCAAGCTGGTCAAATGAACCATCACAATGCGATGGAGCTGGCCCTCGCACTGGTTCCATGAATCGCGTCCGCAATATGACGAGCTGCGATGGCGGTAACTCCATACCAAAATATTTATCACTCTTTAATTTCAATACGAATGAGTATATGTCATGATCTGGGAGAATTTACCAGAGATGAAAAATACAGTAGCTCAAGGAAGCTCACACCCACTGATTTAACCATAATGATAATAATAACTCAAACAAACATAATAATACCAACACACGAAACCAACACACAAACACAAGATGCAACAGGAGGCACCAGCGTCACTGACACTGGGTCCCACTGCCCCGGCACACTTTTTATTTAGCTCACGTCACTCCACTCCGCGCACCCAACCGACAGACGAACGACACCTAGCGCTAGCTACTTAACACGGTACACGCACACACACTCAACAGCAAGCCCGTGCTACGTACGTACGTGCGCGCTGCTGCCGTGCCACCGCCGCGGCACGGGGCACTAGGCAGAGGCGACGCGGAGCGACATCACCGTGGTCGCGCGTTCCGGCGCATGGCTTCACTCGCTGGCCTTCTCGGCCTCGGCCTCGGCCTCGGTGGGCTCGGCTGCTGGTGCCTCGGCAGCCTCAGTGGCAGCAGGAGCAGCAGCCTCTGGCGCGGGGGCAGCTGGCTCGGGCTCGGCAGCGGCGGGCGCGGCTGCCTCCTCCTTGGCCTCCTCGGTTGCTGCAGGCTCTGCGGCCGCTGGCTCTGCCTCTTTGGCCTCGGCCTCCGCCGCGGCAGGCTCTGCCTCCTTGGCCTCGGCCGTCTCAGCAGCAGCAGGCTCGGGCTCCTTGGGCGCCTCTGCTTCGGCCGCGGCAGCCGGCTCAGCCTCCTTGGCCTCGGCCTCGGCCTCGGCGGGGGCAGCCTCCTCGGCCACGGCCTCTGCTACCGGTGTGGGGGTAGCCTCCTCGGCCACGGCCTCTGCCACTGGCGCAGGGGCCTCCTCGGGCACCTCCTCGGCCACGACGGCCGGCGGCGCGATCTCTACCGCGGGCGCCTCCTCGGTCACCACGGTGGTCGGGGTCTGGACCTGCACGATGCACGACGATGCAGCATGTTTATAAGCGCTATAGTGAATCTTGGATCAGTTCATCGTGTACGAACATATAAGATCAGCAAGCTCATCACGATGAGCGACGAGATCACAAGACACAAACAAGTACGCGGATCAAAACACACACACACACACAGAGACAGACAGAAGATAGAAACGATACGTGCATATATATGAATCGTTAGATGATCAAGCTACTCACTGCTGTTCATTTTAATTGACGCTTCAGACCAACGAAATGAACTAAAAATGTACTGTTTAGAGCTGTCGGAACGTCAAATAAACTGAACCAGGAGGGAGTATTAATTACCTCGGCAGTGGCCATTGGTGATTCGGTGTTGGATGGGAAAGCTGGCTGGTTACTCTAAGACGAAGAGCGTATATAGCTCGAGCTAGGCTGAAAGTGTGTGTGCTGGATCAGAGGACGGGATCAAGCTAGCTGTGTTTGTGTGAGCCAAGACGCCGAGACCCGGAGGCTATATATAGAGGCCTTGGAAGGCCAAAATGGGGAGAACACAAATGGATCACTCGGCCTCGGCGTAAAAAGAAATTTAAAACGCCATCTAGAAAAGAGCTGTCGCTTGTATCATGAGCAGGAATCTTGAGAGCTGTAAGCGCACACATGAACCTGTCATGTAACCAAAAGGCGCCCATGCATGCCCATGAGTCATGACACATGGAAAGGGTCCAAAAGGGGTGGTGTGCACGGCGTCTTGTTTATTTCGATCCACAGACCAGTGAGACTGTGATGGTGATGATCAATTAAGTGATCACTGGCGACCCAGAGCTCGATCGATCGATCGACGTGCCGGGAAATTAAAGGGGCCAATGTGAGAGCTTGCCAAATCTCGCCGTAGCCGTGGCACGCAAATGCCGGCCGCTTTCTCACCTTGCACACACACCGTCAAAATATGGCTTCGAGGTTGCTGCCGGATCGAGCTTTTGCGAAGTTTCTGTTGTGCAAGATATCGAGAGATAATTTCGATCTTCCGCGAATCTCAAAGCACAAAAATAGTGCGCACAAGTGGTCTCGCGTTTCTTGAGAGCTACTAGCTCCATGTGGACCTTTTATTTTGAGCTGTGTCGGCTTAGTTGTCGTGCTCAGTGCTTGCAGGGCTTTGAGGTGTCCACCTCATTGTTCCTCCACGTTCTACGCCGTCCTTGGCAACCCTAGTTAACTGCATGCCCCGTCTCCGGACACACTGATCGATAAGTGACCTCTCATGCTGCTGCAGTAGCCTAATGAACGAGGGCGATTTTTCTGGTTTTTATTAAGGGAGGAAATTGAGTACTAGTGTTTGTTCGTACGAGATTCGAGGTGGCAGGAACAGAGACGGATGTCGGGTTAGCGTGCGGACAATGCAATTGGAACCGGTGATTGTGCATCTCAACAGTTGCGAGGAATGCTATGATGTGATTTGGGAATTTGGATCGGATCATGGCAAGGTCAGGTAGGCATCTAAGTACAATGAATTTGAGCCATAGACCGGCCTATGTAGCTTTAGCCTTTTATTTATGTCTTTACAAGTGACGAAAATTGGGGCAACTGCGTTTCCGTGCCAAAGTTCGGCTTGGCTTTCATGTTTATCATTCAGATCATAGGTGAAACATTTGTGTTAAGTTAGTATGTGCTAATCATTTGTTCTCAAAAGTTTAAGCTGGTAATAGAAGATAAGCAATTCAATTATATTTCCACCCCCTCACGTGCAGGCTTTTTGGGCCGCAAATGTTTAATATGGGTCAGCTGTAATTTTTTTAATAAATTGTGCTCGTTAGGATTTGAACTCGAAATTTCTAGCTTTGATACCATATTAAGCTAGTATGCGCTGATCAGTTGTCTTCAAAAGTTTAAACTGATGAGGAAAGATACACAATTCACTTATATAATATTTCAACAATTTGCAGGTCTAACCAGTGTTCTCTTCCGTTCCGGGTTAACCTGCAAGTGCCAAGCTTGCAAAGTTCATCATATCGGAGCGATCGAATATTCAATCACAGCTAAGCTCCGTATTGAACTTGGGGGTTCGTCTCGATGCTTTTAGAGATGAGGGCATGCACCTTTATCCAAAAGCTTAGAATAGAAAAGTTTGAGACGATTGGTACTGCGCCGCTGGAGCAGTTGTCCAGGGATCAACTTGGGCTTGCAAAATACTCCCTCCATTGCATTTTAATTGTCGTTAGGACAACCTTTGTTAGTTCATTTCTAGTTCATTTGATTATCTGAAATGACAATTATTTCAGAACGGAGGGAGTAATGGAAAAGCAAGTAAAGATTGCATCGGCAAGACAGCGAGGTTACAGTCGTGAGACATCATCATCATTAATTTCGGCGAATTAGCGCGCCTCTTTCTTGCCGAAAGGCGAAACATCAACGTCTACACAAGGTAGCCAGCTCAAGGGCGTGATAAATTTCGTGGAACTGAATTTCACGCACATTGATCATCATCGCTATAGAGAGAGAGGCGGCAGAGAATGCTAGTGGCGGTGGGCAGATCTCTTTTCACGAGATCCTAGCAAGTAGCAGTGGCAGCTAGAGCTTTTTGTGCACGTCGTTTTCCTCGCTCTGAAAGCCCGGCCATCGAGATGTGGAGATGACAGGGAAGACGACGAGAAGCTTTCGCCTTTCGGAGCGAGTGCCCACGCCGATCATCCAACGTGCCCAGTCAGTCCAGTGGCCTGACTGGTGCCAAATCACCCGGGCTGGGGAAGTCGACATGGCCGGCTGTCAGCGCGGGGCCCGCGTGCATATCCACTCGGATTTCCCGTGGCATCAACTCTACTGCGGTGTTCGTGCTTTCACATCTCAGATTAATCTTGAGTGGCTATCAAAAAATTGATTATGTGTTTTCGAAAAAATAAAAAAAATTGATTATTAATAAGTCAAGTTTTCAAGTGTAATGTGAAACTGCAGAGGCTTCTTGATCTCCATAGGCACGAGGTGTTCGTTCTTTGCGATGTTTTTAAGTTGAAGCCCACGGTCGCCACATTTGCCGCCACGGAATTGCTGACCGCAGAGACGAACTGGCATAATTGGAGGCCATGACCCGGAACATGACGGTGACGTGGCACCAGGGCTAGGGGACGGTGGACTGGGCCCCGCTCACAGTCGTCTGATACAGTACTTTCCACTTCGTGGTGACGTGGGAAGCCGCCAAAATGCGGTGTCTCCAGGTCATCCTGCCGCCACTTGCAGTTTAATGCTGATGATCAGGTACGTACGTACGTGTGATCTCTATTATAGGATAACACCAAACCATAGTTTGTCTAAGATTTAAACGGATCATTAGAATTGGTGACGTACGTTTAAGCCGTATCGTGTTTGGGGTTTAGTTTTGAGTACAATTGACTGCACCTACTGTTCTTTCTGATTGGTCCTAAGCTAATACTATTTTTATTAATGACTAAATAGATGTAAATGACTAAATAGATGTAAATGACTAATTTTATTAATGACACAAGCACACACGGCACTAAGAACACTAATATGCATATATGACCCATTATATCTTGGATACAACTAACACACAATACCTTAAATTTTGACAATGAATTGGTTGATATATATATCATTTCCTGAAGAACGGAGGTACTGAGGACTGACCTAGCTAGCTCGATCAGCGAGGAACACGGACAAACACGGCACCGACACGTCTGCCATTGCAGGCGCAATGTAGTAACCACTTGCTTGTGATTGGACGTGCATGATCTCACTGTAAGCAAGTCACGCCCACACGACCATGAGGCCTGTTAACTATTTCGAGATTCCCGTGGCCTATGGCAAACAAATGGACGAAACCAAAATACTCGTTTAATTCAAGGGCATCCATGTACTCTAGCTATGTACTGTACTATACAGCTCGATGATCAATCGCAATGGGTGTCGCATTCTATCGAGTCGTGCCGCGACAACGCAGCATTATCAGGATAAGATTTTCTATTCGTTCTTGCCATGTCAATCTGTCGACATCCGAGAGTTCTTCGACGACCAGCGTTAGCAGGATCATAGGTCAAGGAGGTAGAGTGGTAGACGATGTATTAAGCAATGTGAGCGAATGCTTGCGTGCCTGTACCTGTACCTGTAGTAGTTAGAAATGATAAGTTTGGTAGTGTAGGTTTTATCATGGCGTCGTTGACATGTGTGGCTGGAGAAATTAGCTACGGAAACTTCAATTCGAATTGGCAATCATGTAGAGGATAGTTGAAGGAGATAGAAACATTACCTTGGGGGCGAAAGTTACGAGATAAAGCCTCCATAGAGAGACCTATGGTTATCCTCCCACCAAGACGCGCCGCCAATATCCAAATACACCAGATCAGAGAGAAAAAATTTCGGTCACTTTTGGGGGGAGGAAAGATCTTAAGCTCAAGTGGTCCAAGCTCGACCTGCTCCCGTGGTGATGGTGTCAAGTGATGGGGAAAGTGGGAGTAGGAAGAGGCCAGTAGAGTTAACCGGCGGGAAGGCAAAGATCCCTGGTGAAGACTCAAGCAAAAGTGATGAAGAAAGGGGGAAGTGATGGAAGGGAGAGATGGCGGCTGGTGGAACAAGGGGACAAGAAAGTAACTGGGTCAGAGACAGATCTGGAAGCGGAAGAGGAGGAAGATTCGACCAAGGTTTTGGGGGAAGAGGTCGAAACCCTCAGTTCTTCGATGTCAACAGTGGGAGAAGAGGGGGAAGGGCTGGTTTCTATGATCCTAGCGAGGGGTGGAGAGGAAGACATGCTCGACGTGGAAGGCACCAGTGGCATCGATCTCAAGAGTGGCAGACTTGGCAGCAAAGACAATAGATGGACAAAGATGTGGAGGGGAAGATAGGATCTGCTAATGAAGGTATGATCAAAAATTCTCAACAATCTGCAAGGAAAGATTTGTCTGCTGGGGGGGGGGGGGCTCTTCAAAGGGGCTGGAAGAGAGTAAGAACAACAACTTGGAAGAGGCAGAGAAGATGGCTAAGATTAAGGGCAAACAATTGGTTGACAGTGGTATGAATCCTCCAAAGGAGGGATAAGGTGAGATACAACAGTCTCTTGACCCTTCCTTTCAGTGTTACAATTATGGCAGTCGTGAGCATGAGATTCAGAACTGTTCGGAAGCGAAACAGTGTAGTAGATGTGACAAGGTCGGACATGAGGCCAATGTTTGTTATACAAAGCTGCTGAGGGATTTCATTGCACCTCTATGTGCCACACAAGTGGAGGGACAAAGTTTCTTTTGTATCCCTGATATAAAAACTAAGAGGAAAGTAAAGAGAAGAGAACTAACTGCTATGATAAAGGTCATAAAGGGGACTGCTACTGCCAAGCAAATCGAATATGAATTTCAACAGAGTGCTACCAACAGCAACCGGGAGTGGTCAGCTAAACAAATTTCTGAGAATCGCTTCACCATGAAGTTTCCAAGTAGTAAGATGATTGATGACTGGGGTGAATTCAAGATTGCATTGTCTGCTAATGATGCAAAGATCACTGTGAAACCTTATTCTTCCAATATGGAGGCAAAAGGCAAACTTCAGGAGGCTTGGTTTAGAGTGAGAGGTATTCCAGAGGATAACAGAAACAAGAAGACCCTAGCTTATGTGGGATCACTGGTTGGGATGACCATTTTGGTGGACAAGGATTATATGGATGACTTAGATCTTGACTATGTGAGAATGAAAATTGTATGCAAAGATATTACAAGGGTGCCAACTTGTGTGGAGGGGGCTATATATCCCTATTACTACGATTTTTGGTTCCAGGGGGAGGTTTTGACAGAAGTGAAAAATCATGATGAGGGGATCAAGATTTCGGAAAAAGGAAAAGATCCATATGGAACATTCCCAAAGAATGATAAAGGAAATGAGAATAAAAAGACATATGATAAGGATCAAAGTCAGAAAAAAGGAAATGAGATAGATAGGACAAATGAAAAGAATGAAACAGAGAAGAAAAATGGTGCAAAGGACAATGTTGGACACAGTGAGAAAAACATTGAAGGGGAAAACAAAAAAAATTTACAAGCTGGGGATCTCATGCAAGACCAAAAGGGAAAAGGGTGCTTGATTGAGAACATCTCTACAAAATCCTGGAATGCTAGTGAAGATGATCTGCTAGGAGAGGAGTTGGAAGAAATATCTAAGGAGGTACCACCACTGAGAAGGGAACATCAGTTCATGCTTCAAAAGTGTGAATATTTAAATACAAGCATCATTGAGAAGCTGAATAGTGTGAAAAATCATAAGAACACATGTCAAATGGAAATTAAAGACTCAATGACTGAAAGCTATGTAGATGTGAAGGTGTACAAAGAACTGAAAATAACTGATAGACAAATTCTTCAAGTTACAAGGTGCAGTGAAAGAGTGCAGCAACAGACTTATGACAACCTAAGAAAGAAAAGATATGATGAGACAGAGGCTAGTGGTAAAGGTATGCTATCAAAAAGATCCTCTTTTACTGTACTAAGTCATGATAGTATTGCTAGATTGGCTAAGGATATGAGTGTCAAAATCACTGAGATAGATTTTGATACTATAGACATTATGAAAGATCTAGAAAGAGCTAGGATTGCTTTACATAAGAAAAAACAGCAACCTGCCCAAAATGAATTAAATGATATTGATGAAAATCATGATAAAAACCAATTCTTTTTAGAATGGAAAAATGAGGGTTGGCTGGATAAGGAGGAGAATAGACAGGGTGAAAGTAAAAACAATAGAAAAAGCACTATTATGAATAAAAATATTATAGCTAGATCTCGCAGGAGAATTAGGAGGAGTGCGCCATCTGTATACAGGAATATTGGAGTTAAAGTAGCTCTGTCGGCGGTTTGGAACCGATAGATCTCCCTACACTACTAAAGTGATAGGGGAGTTTGATGTTCGGTGTGGGCGCGCGGAGATTCAAGAAGGTGAATAAGAGTTTACACAGGAGACACAAGAGTTTACGTGGTTCGGGCCGCCTGAGCGTAATACCCTACTCTATGAGTGTGTTGGTGTTGTATTAGCAGTATGAGCTTGTCACGAGCGTATGAGGCACGTGTGTCTATCTCTCTGGCGTATCTGTCTGTGTCCCCCCTGTGTGTATCGTCGGCCTGTCCTTTTATAGTACAAGGGCAGGCCGTTACAGGTTAGCCTGGCCCGACATGTGGCCCCGACGGTTACTAGTATTGATACACGTTTAATTGCTCTTAATGATCCTGTAATGGGCTTTGACAGCACCGTTACTGGTGTTAAGATCATCCGTTTAAGTGTCATTAATATGGCATTAATGACACTTAATCGGGTCTTGAAGTCCTTGACTCTCCTTTGAAGATCCAGAGCCGTTGCGGGGTCTTCCGGGGGTTAGAAGCTGAAGATCCGACGATTGGACACGTGGCAGCTCCAGAGATTGCTGTGGGAAACAGGTAGCTCCGGGGCTACCCGACACGTGTCAGGTCCGGAGCTTCTCTTGGTCTGGGGTTAAGTACGGAGGTGCCGTTTCGGTACATGGCCCGGAGCTTCTCCCTTGTGGGCGGTAGCTCCGGTTTGGTAGTACACGTGGCGACCCAGAGATTAACCATGTTGGAGAAGCGGGTCCGGTTATGTCTGACATGTGGGCCTCCGAGGGTCTTCAAACCAAGTAGATGACTTTCCTTTGAGATCTTTGTAACCTCAAGGGATGTACAGTTTCTAGGGTACCAACAGTGGCCCCCTGGACCTACTTCCGAGGATGATCACTGGGGTGAAGTCATTCCGCCGAAGGTGGGTCCATCCTCGCGACTCTTGAACTGAGTCTTCAAGGGTCTTTGAAGGTGCCATTGGTAGGGACTTATAGTTAGATCCCCGCCGCGTGGCGCACCCCGCGTGTGGCAGATGAGATCTTTGACGTGCGGATCTCACGCAATTGAAGGTCGCGGTTCCCAATACGAAAATAGTATCGGTTCCGCGCGCCTTGTCAGGCCGCCGCCTTTGGGTTTCCCGCCTCGTGATGACAACCGTTCACCTGGGTAAGAGCCTCGACTTGATCGTCGGGGTGGTCCCGGGCCCTCTTGTCATCGGCTGTGTGGAATTTTTGAATGGTATCTTCGACTTCCTTATGGTTTCCATCCAAGCGTTGCGAGGGCTTACTTAAGAAGGAAAGCGCGCACCGTCGGGAGTTCTTTACGCCTCTCATCTGATCTTTCGCTCAAACTCCCAACTCGTGCTTCGCTCTTCTTCTCTTGCCTAGCCGTGCCACGATGGAGTTGGGTCTCCGCGGGAGTCGCTTGAAGACTGACGGCGATTTGAAGAAGGTCCGGGCCCTCATGGGGTGGTCCTCGGACTTCTTCAACCGCTCAGTCCGTGCCGGCGGAGAGCTCCCCTTCGAGAAGGAGCACGCCGGCGAAATGGTGTATTTTTCCTCGTATGCCATGGTGGGGTTGATCCCGCCTTTTTTTCCTTTTTCTTAATGCTGCTAGACTTCTATGGTCTGCAGTTATACCACCTTGGCCCTCACTCCATTCTCCTCGTGTCTATCTTCGTCCACTTCTGTGAGATGTGGGTGGGTATCCCCCCCTGCATCGAACTCTTCCGGACCTTCTTCACCGTCCACACCACCGGCCGGAGCAATGAGTACCTTGGCTTCTACTACTTCGTGAAGCGCAAGAAGTGCCCATTCAAGTACCTCCGGTCGTTTCCTTCTGGGAAGTGGGATGACTGGAAGAAAGACTGGATAGTCGTCTGGGTGGAGGAGCACGAGAGGCTGGAGCTGCCCGATAGTCTGCCCGACATCGACACGACGATCTGGAGTGAAGCTCCGGTGCTGGCGGAGGCTTTCAACCCTGCTTTGACCAGGATCCGCCAATGCGTGGAGGGAGGATTGACTCCTCAGGCGGTATTTTGCAATTTCCTGGTCAACAGGTGGGCGCCGCTGAAGAGGAGGGAGAAACTCCCCTGGGCCCTCAACAGCGTGATGGACGACGACCGGGTTGAGACCGGGTTGAAGTCCAACATGGTGGGGAAAACCTTGGAGTTCCACCTCAAGAAATTCCAGCACGGCATCGACGTCGACGGTGATGACTTGACTCCCCCGTCGGCCTTCCTCCCTCTAAACGTGGAAGTGGAGTTCAGCAGGGAGCTCCGGCGAAAGATGCCCATACTTGACGACCTTGGTGTCGTCGAGAGAAGATCAACTACCCGAGTGGCGATCCCCGGAATGCCCGAAGATGGCTCCGTCCCTGCCCAAAAGCTAAGGGTCGAGGTCGGCGGCAAGGGCAAGGAGCTGGCGGATGAACCAGAGAGCCGGAATAGGAAGCCGCAGCATGCCGACGGAAGGTCCGTCAGGCCCGCTACTTCTGCTTCGGTTCCTTCTCCCTGGAGGGGAAGGTCTTCTACCACCGTGGCGACTGTCCCTGTAATGGGGTCCTCCCGGAACGAGACCGTTCCTGCAGTGGGGTCCTCCCGGAGCACGTCTGTTCCCGCGGTGGGATCCTCCCGGGGTGTTAGCTCCGGGCGCGCGACTCCGGCACCTGGGCCGGTGGAGGCCTCCAGGTCCGGGGGTTCTTCCCGATCGAGGAGGGCCTCAACCCGGGAAACGCCCGTGGTCGCGACAAGTTCCGGGGGGCCTTCCGGAGCTTCTACACCGACTATGGCCAGCCCAGAACGCCCGAGAAAAAGGTTTCGCGCAAGCTGGTGCGGAAGCCTCCGAAGGTAATTTTTAATCTCTACCTTGTACAATTTTTTTAATTATAGCAATTGTTTGTTAATTTTCTTCGTCCATCGTGTGCAGCGTCCCCAAGAAGGGGAGTGAGGCTCCACCCTCAGCCACAGTGTCTGAGGCCATGAGGGTGCGAGCTTCTGCTCCTGTCCCGGTGCCGCTCCAAGTGGTGGTTGAGGCTGCGATAGCTCCGGCGCCGGCTGTCGTGGTCATGGACCTCGACTCGTACCCAGAAGTTCCCGTGGTAGCGCCGGACCACGGGAGTGAAGACATGCCAGAGGCACCTGTCCTGGAGGTTGAAGCTCCGGGTCCTGGTGCTGAGATGATGGACGTTCCAGCTCTTGAGTCGGAGGAAGTAGTAGTCCCGGCCTCTGAGTCGGAAATTGTCGAAGCTCCGGCGGTTGAGCCGGAAGTGACTGAAGCCCCGACATGCGAACCGGAAGTTGAGGTAGTTCCGGCAGTTGGGCCGGCTACCTCCGAAGCACCGGCAGCTGAGCCGGTTATTGTTGGAGCTCCGGTCACAGGGCCAGTCGATGTTGAAGATCTTCCGGCTCCTGAGCCGGTGGTGGAAGAGGTGACGGAGCTTGAGCCTCCCTCGGAAGAGGTTCCCAGACCGGAGCCAGCAACGACTCCTCCTCCGGAAGCGACGACGTCGGAGGTACCTGCGGCCGAGCCGGAGTGCCCAAGCGAAGTCGCTGGCCCCCTGCCCGAGGGGGTGAACGAAGACTTGGCGACGGGGCCTTCTTCGATGGCGACTGAGGCCATCCCGGAGGACGGCCCTAGTGCCTTGGAAACTCAGGGGTCCACTCTCGTGGAGTGGGACCCAATTTTTGTATCTGAAGACCCGCTGGAGCCAGCGGAGGTGACCCTAGCAGGTCCGGAACCCATCCCGTTGTCGTTTTCTATTGACAACGCATGTTCCAGTCTGCGTCAAGTCCAACTGGCCTTCTTCCATGACAGCAAGGCTCTTGAAGAGGAGCGCCAAACCCTTAGGCGGTGGCGTAACCGGCTCTACTTCGAGACCAAGCTGGCGCAGTCGAGGCTAGCGGATGACAAGGAGTGGATCAAACGGGAGAAGATCCGCCTGGAGTACTGGGGCAAGTTGCTGGATGACAGGGAGAGTATGACTCGGGCCCTCGACGCTCAATCCCAGGAGATTTACAATCAGGCCAAAGCAGCCAACAGTGCGGCCGAGGAACGCCACGAAAGGCTGGAGGCCATTAACACTGCACTCATCAAGCGCCGAGAGGCACTTGAAGAGAGGGAGAAACGGCTCGAGGATGAAGAGCAGAAACTCCTTGAGCTGCGGGATGATGTCCTAAGGAGGGAAGAGGAGCTCGCCGAGAAAGTGGCTCTGGCTGACAAGGGCCTCGAGGAGCGCGCTAAGAAATTGGAAGAGCACTGCCAAGAGGAGGAGGAGAAGACCTGGGTGCAAGGGCAGGAACTCTACGAACAAGAGTGTGCCCTTGTTGCCCGGGAGAAGAAAGTGAGGGGTAGGGAGAAGGACCTGGTTGACCACCAGAACAAGATCCACCTCCGGGAGGAGGAGCTTGGAAAACTCGAAAGGCGGGTTGCTGAAAAGATTCAGCAAAATGCCAAAGAAGTAGAGCGCCTCGCCCGTGAGAATTCCAAACTGACGGCGGCCAGGAGATCCCTGGAAGAGATGAAGGGCTTGAGGACTGCGGACTCCCTACAGATTTGGGAGTTCCTGCGCAAGGCCAACGACGCGCTGACACCGATGGGTTTAAGCCCCGTGCGCCCGGATGATCTGGAGCCGGAGCTGGACCTAGCGCTGCATGCGTTGAGCGCAACAGGTAGCAAGCTCTCCAAGGTGGGCGATGTCATCGCGGACCAACTGGAGGTTGAGGGGCAGTCCCTGGCGAAGAATGTCGCAGAGTATGTGTTGACGTGCTACACCAGCCGGAACTCTCAATTTCCTCTGGACCCGGTGCTTGAAAGTCCCGTCGAAGGAGAAGGCGAAGCTACTCGAGCCAGCGTATCGGAGGTTGCCCAGAAGGTCGCCCAATTCTTCCATAGGGTCTAGGACCATCTCTGTAATTCTCACTTGTATTTTTTCTTCTTCTTCCTCAATTTTGAAATCCCTTGTCTCCAGATAAATGAAATCCCCAAATTTTTGCGAATTTCACTTTTTGTCTTCAACACTTTTATCTCACTTGGCCCCCTGGTAGATGCACACAATTTGATTGTGAGCATGTACCAAAAGGATATTGTGTTTTGTTGAAGACTCATTTGCTCCAAACTTGTAGAATTTAGGTCCGAATCTTCGATAGTGAAGGCCCCCTGAGGTTGTCGGAGCTTAGAAACTCCGGCATTGTCTGTCGCTGGAGCTTGTTAGCTTCGGCAATAGTCTCTATCAACACGTAGAGCATCGATAGTTAGTCCTCCGGGGTGTCGGAGCTGAGTAGCTTCAGCAGTGACCTTCGCCAACACTTAGTTTGTTGGCAGCAGACTCCATTTACGGGGTCTTCTCACCATCTTTTATTTAGCGTCGACGGTTGGCCCCCTTAGGGGAGTCGGAGCTTATTTAGCTTCGGCTTTCCTCCATCAACGTAGACTTTATTTTTCCTGCACACTTAATCCAAGAAAAATAGTAAAATTTGTTCCTTGTCTATAATTTCATCGCGGCTTACGATTCTCAAGAAGACTTTAAGTCAAACGCGATTTTAAATACAACCGAATGCGTTGTCTTTTCTTCTAGATTCAACTGTCCATGGACCCGCCTTACTTCGGCCTGCCGGGGTGTAGGTAGAGTGGCGTACTTAGGGTGCTTGACCAGGCTAAGTCGATAGCACACTCCAGCCCTAGATTGGCTTGGCGGCTTTCAGACGAGTTGGCCATGAACGATATTTGAATCCAAAAGAACTGACAATACAACTCGAATCGTATATAAACCGGTCGAACTAAAATTTCTTAAGAATTGCACGTCTTTATTATAGACAAGAAAGAGAAAAATAAAAATGTTGAGCCTGTACAAAATAAATGCACGTGGAGTCTATTTCACATGAAGATGTCTTTCATTATAGGTCCGGAGTACAGGGGAAACAAGTACACTCTTAGGGTACGGAACCAGGCTAAGTGTGTTTCATTTCTCGTTTGACCCAGGGTAGTTAGCCGCACTTTTAGTCCTGAGACTGTGACAATTGTTGCATGAGCTTTGCGGACCTTTCGGGAAAGGTGCGGCTGCTCTCCCGGAGGAACTACCCAACTCTGTACAATGACTCTATAACATACACCTCAAGTTACTCAAGACTCACCTCCGTGGTATTAAGTGTAGAACTTACAGAGGTGCTCGATGTTCCAAGGATTTGGGAGAGGTGTACCATCCTCGGTAGACAAGCGAACGCTTCCGGGACGGGATACTTTAATCACTCGGAAGGGCCCCTCCCATCCGAGGGAGAGTTTGTTTAACCCTTCTCTTGATTGTATTCTCCGTAGCACCAGATCGCCTTCCTCGAGCTGTCGGTTGTGTACATGCCGCTGGTGATAACATCGTAAGGCTTGACGATATCGGGCATTCCGAACAGCTGCTTGGCACCTTCCCTCCTCAAGGAGGTCTAGGTCTTCACGCCGGAGCTGGTCCTGCGCGGCTTCGTCGAAGGTCTGGACCCGGAGTGAACCCAAGGTGATTTCCGGAGGAAGGATTGCTTCAGCTCCGTACACCAGGAAGAAGGGTGTCTCTCCAGTTGACCAGTTTTGAGATGTCCTGTTGGCCCATAAAGTGGGCGGAAGCTCTTCGATCCAGTTGGCTCCATGTTTTTTCAAGCGCTCATATGTGCGTGTTTTGAGTCCTTTAAGGATTTCAGCATTTGCTCTCTCGGCTTGGCCATTGCTGGCTCGGTGAGCTACAGAGGCGTAGCAAACTTGTATATCGAGGTCTTCGCAATATCCTTGGAATGCTGAGCTTGTGAATTGAGTCCCATTATCAGTGATGATTTTGTTTGGGACTCCAAATCTGCATACAATGGACTACAAAAAGTTGATAGCAGATTGCTTGTTGATTGTCACAACTGGAGTTGCTTCCGGCCACTTGGTGAACTTGTCAATGGCGACGTACAGGAACTTGTAACCTCCGACGGCTCTTGGGAAAGGTCTCAAGATGTCCATCCCCCACACAGCGAAGGTCCATGTAGGAGGTATCATTTGTAAGGGTTGAGATGGTGTGTGAATTTGCTTTGCATGAAATTGGCATGCTTCACATTTTTTCACCAGCTCAGTTGCATCCTGGAGCGCTGTAGGCCAGTAGAAGCCATGCCGAAAGGCTTTACCGACCAGCGTGCGGGAAGACACGTGGTTCCCACACTCGCCTCCATGGATTTCTGCGAGAAGTTCGCAGCCTTCTTCCCTTGTGATGCACCGCATTAGGATGCCGTTGGCACCGCGCAGGTAGAGATCCCCTTCTACCAGCGTGTATCTTTTAGCCAATCTGACTACCCGGTCAGCGGATACATCATCGTAAGGAAGGATGTTGTCTTTCAAGTAGCTCCGGATCTCCGAGATCCATGCATCAGAACTAGCTTGAGCTTTTGAGTCTTGCGTGCTGGGTTGCTCGGAGCTCCCGGCAGCACCTACGACCCTTGATGGCTGCCATGGTAACAGGGCCATCGGGACCGTCAGCTTCGAGATGCTGATCTCGCCCCCTTCGCTTAGTTCGGCAGGCTGAGATGTTTGCTTTGACAACCTCCGGACAAAGATTCCGTCAGGAGCCGAAGCTCCGGTTGACGCTTTGGTTGAGAGTTTGTCAGCTTCAGCGTTATGGGCACGCTGAACATGGTGGAGATCTAGGACTTCAAAGTCCTTCTGAAGCCTCTGGACTTCAAGGAGGTAAGCAGCTAGCTGGAGATTATTGCAGGAGCATTCACCCTTCACCTGCTTAATGATGAGCTGTGAATCTCCCTTGACCAGCAATTGCTTGACACCATATGACAGTGCCACCTTTAGTCCGTAGATGAGTGCTTCATACTCTGCCATGTTGTTGGTTGCCGAAGTCAAGGTGTACCATGTATTTCACTTTCTCCCCAGTCGGTGCAAGGAGAAGGATTCCAGCTCCGGCCCCCTGCTTCTGCATGGAGCCGTCGAAGTAGAGGGTCCAGTGAGGCTCGGTGAAGGTTGGAACTTGATGCTCCGTCTTCTGCTCACTGGGGCCCCCAGGGTTTGATGGAGAGGGAGTCCATTCTGCCACAAAATCTGCCAATGCTTGACTCTTGACTGCTTGTCTTAAAATAAATTCAAGATCAAATTCAGCCAATTCCGCTGCCCACTTTGCAATATTCCCAGTTGAATTGGGATTATGCAAAATTGCTCGTAGTGGGTAGGAAGTCACCACTGAGACTTTGTGAGCTTGGAAGTAATGACGAAGCTTCCTGGAGGCAATAAGAACTGCATAAAGCAGCTTATGCACCTCTAGGTATCGAGTCTTGGCATCATGTAATACTTCACTAGTGAAGTACACTGGGCGTTGAATAGTCCGGACCCTCCCGGAGGGGTCCGAAGCTTCCTCTTCACAGACCCAGACCCTCTCGGAAGGGTCCGGATTTTCTTCGGAGACCTCCAGGTTCTGGTTGGAGGAACCCGGAGCTTCTTCAGAAGGGACCTGGACCCTCCCGGAGGGGTCTGGGTCTCCTGAAGTGACTTCTTGTGGATTTGAATCTGGGAGCTGGGACCCAGACTCACTTTCAGGAACCTCCGGACCTTCCCGAAGGTGTCTGGATTCCTGAGTGTGGGGTAGTCCTGGTCTCTCCGCAACCAGAACCATACTGACGACTTCGTCAGTAGCTGAAATATAAAGCAACAAAGGCTCACCAGGGTTCGGAGCTACCAGAATTGGTAGGGTGGTGAGGAACTGCTTCAGCTCCAGGAATGCCTTCTCTGCTTCTCCGGACCATTGGAATGGTCCGGACTTCCTCAATAACTTGAAGAAGGGGAGTTCCCGTTCTGCCAGTCTTGATATGAACCGGCTGAGGGCTGCAAGACATCCAGTTAACTTTTGGACGTCTTTGATACGGGTTGGTGGCCGCATGTCTTCAATGGCTTTGATCTTCGCCAGATTAGCTTCTATGCCCCGGTGACTTACCAGGAAACCAAGAAGTTTTCCGGAGCTAACCCCGAAGACGCACTTGTCTGGGTTTAGCTTTGTGCGGGTGGCCCGCAGCTTGTCGAAGACATCCCGCAAGGTGTCTAAGAGTGACTCCTTGTTCCTGACCTTGACCACGATGTCATCGACGTACACTTCCACTATGTCTCTAATGAGTTCTTCAAAAGTTTTGTACATAGCTCGTACAAAAGTTGAAGCTGCATTCTTGAGACCAAAGGGCATGGTTGTATAGCAATACAATCCATCTACTGTGATGAATGAAGTATGCTCTTCATCCTCCCTAGACATCCTGATTTGATGATACCCAGAATATGCGTCTAGGAAACACAGTAATTCACACCCGGAGGTGGAATCCACTATCTGATCTATTCTAGGTAGTGAGAATGGATCTTTTGGACATGCCTTATTTAGTGTGGTGTAGTCAATGCACATCCGTAGCTTCCCGCCGGCCTTGGGCACAACGACTGGATTTGCCAGCCATTTTGGATGGAAGACTTCTCGGATGAATCCGGCTTCGAGTAGCTTCTTCACTTCTTGTCAGATGAAGTTTTGTCGCTCTACGGATTGCTTCTGAGGTTTCTGATGCACAGGCCGGGCATCGGGGTAGATCTTCATATTGTGCTCAATCACTTCCCTGGGGATCCCAGGCATTTGTGACGGTTGCCAAGCAAACACGTCGACGTAAGCCCGGAGGAAAGTGATGAGCGCGAGTTCCTATTTGTCGTTCAACCCTCCCGATATACGGGTGGTCTGAGTGGCATCGGAACCAATTTGGACGACTTTGACGGGAATGTCGGTGTCGCCGCTTTGCTGCACACGAGGTGCAGAAGTCGAGCCTCGTTGGCGAATGCTCGGGGGTTTTGGAGCTTGCTCCTTCCTGGAGTCCTCCTCTTGCGCCGTGGTGAGCGCATGGAGCTCTTCCAGTGCAGTTACTCCGGCAGTGCGATCTCCGCGGATCCGGAGAACGCCTATTGGCGTTGGCATCTTCAACACCAGATAACCATAATGAGCAGCTGCCATGAATTTGTACAGGGCAGGTCTACCCAAGATGGCATTGAACGGTAAGTTGATCTGAGCGACGTCGAAGACCAACTTCTCGGTGCGATATTTCTCCCGGGTCCCGAAGGTAACGGGGAGAGTAATAACTCCGAGTGGGGTAATGGCCCCCGGACCTACTCCGGAGAAAGGTCGAGAGGGGTGGAGATCCAAAGGTCGGAGCTGAAGCTTAGTGAAAGCTTCGAAGCTGATGAGGTTAAGCCCCGAACCTCCGTCTACCATGACGTGGTGGAGCTGGATGTTGTTGATGGTAGGAGATACCATCAAGGGTAACTGTCCTGCTCCAACCATGCTCCGGGGACAATCCGAAGCATCAAAAGTGATGGCTGTGTCCATCCATTTTCGGTGAGGTTCCGACCTGACTGTAGGATCTACAACGGCCATATCCCGACGCATAGTCTTGATGACGTGACGGGAGGTGATATCCCATGATCCACCAAAAATGGTGTTCATGGTCTTCCGACGCTCGTTGTCAGAGACGTCGGAATCATCATCGACTGAGGTGTAGACGGCCTTCAGGACCTTTTTGGGATCCTGAAACCCTAACTCCTCTTCAGCCGGAGCTTCGTCGACCTTTTGCTTTCCTTCCCTTTGTCGGAAAGGAGATTCTTCCCGGCGCTTGTTGTAGCGCTCGGCAAGGTTTTGGACCTCCCGACAGTCTTCCAAACTGTGGCTGCCCGTTTTGTGAATGGGACACCACACTTTGGGCTTGCCACCGTCTTCAGAAGATGGTCGAGGTCGCTTCTCGGGGCGTGGCCCCCGGCCACCCGGAGTTGCAGCAGCTGCAACGTTGGATGTGCTGGCCGACGGCTTTTTCTTGCCGTTGGTCTTCTTTTTCTTCTTGCCACTCCCGGAGGTAGCGGCTTCTTCTTTGGAGGATTTCTTGTGATCCCCCGAGGCTGGTTTGGAGTGCATTTCACGGCCCTCCGCAGCTCGGGCACTGTCGGTACCCTAGAAACCGTACACCCCTTGAGGTTACAAAGACCTCAAAGGAAAGTCATCTACTTGGTTTGAAGAACCTAGGAGCCCTACATATCAGACATAACCGGACCCGCTTCTCCAACATGGTTAATCCCTGGGTCGCCACGTGTACTACCAAACCGGAGCTACCGCCCACAAGGGGGAAGCTCCGGGCCATGTACCGAAATGGCACCTCCACATGACCGAGAGAAGCTCCGGACCTGACACGTGTCAGGTAGCCCCGGAGCTATCTGTTTCCCACAGCAAGCTCCGGAGCTGCCACGTGTCCAATCGTCGGATCTTCAGCTCCTAACCTCCAGAAGACCCTACAATGGCTTCAGATCTTCAAAGGAGTGCCAAGGACTTCAAGACCCGATTAAGTGTCATTAATGCCATATTAATGACACTTAAATGGACAATCTTAACACCAGTAACGGTGCTGTCAAAGCCCGTTACAGGATCATTAAGAGCAATTAAACGTGTATCAATACTAGTAACCACCGAGGCCACATGTCGGGCCAGTCTAACTTGTAACGGCCTGCCCTTGAACTATAAAAGGACAGGCCGACGACATGTTCAGGACATACCCCACAGACACACGCGCTCATACGCTCGTCACAAGCTCATACTGCTAATACAACACCAACACACCCGTGGAGTAGGGTATTATGCTCAGGCGGCCCGAACCACGTAAATCCTTGTGTCTCATGTGTCAATTCCTACTCACCTTCTTGAATCTCTGCACGCCCACACCGAACATCAAACTCCCCTATCACTTTAGCAGTGTAGGGAGATCTGCCGGTTCCAAACCACCGACAGTTGGCGCGCCAGGTAGGGGCGCCTGAGATTTTGAGAATGGTGAATTCTGCTGCTGGATCATCCAACGGCCAACCTGCTGCTCAGGCTGTTGGAGGTAATCCCTCCAATAGGAAGCCACCAGCAGGAGCCTCAGCACCAGCAGGAGTCACACTCCCACCACCACCGTCTCCTCCAGCAACTCGTGCTGGGCAACGTGATGGTGCGCCGGCGTCAATCACTGCGTCGGCAAATCATGACAACCCGGAACACGCGCTTCATGCAGCGCGTGCTCTTCTCCAACGCCCACCACCTCCGGATGCATCTCGGGACGCACTGGAGCAGTGGAGGGCCGATGTGGAGCATTTGGTTGCAGCAGCAGTCGAACGCCTCAGCAACCAGGGTCCTCCTCCTTCAGGAAGAGCCCCGTCGCAGCGGCGGACTTTGTCTGGAAGACTTGGTCCACACGTCTCCAATAGCAGGAGACGTGCTGCATTGCAACAAGTGACGTCGTTGCCCTCCGGGGCTCGACACACTCACACGGTATCCAGGCTTTCGACTCACGATCTCCGGGTAGAGCTTGATCGCCAATACCACCAGCAGGACGGCCGAGTCCATATTGAGCGTGCCCGAGAAAGACGGGAAGCTCAGGACCTTTCTACTCCTGAAGGAGTAGGAGGAGGCTGTTCAGCCTTGGCCATGCATCTGCGCATGGTTAGATGGCCACAGAAATTTCGGCCTCACCTGCCGGAAAAATTCGACAGGACTGTTAATCCCGCCGAATTTCTTCAGATATACTCCACTGCAATCTTGGCAGCCGGAGGAAATGAGGCCGTGATGGCCAATTACTTTCCAGTGGCCTTAACTGGGACTGCCAGGTCCTGGTTTATGAGCCTTCCACCCAACTCTATCAACAGTTGGGAGGAGGTGTGCCGTCAGTTCACTGCCAACTTCGGGAGTTCATACACCCGACCAGGCACTGAACTGGACCTTTTTGCGGTCGTGCAAAAAGGAGGAGAATCCTTGCGGTCATTCATTCAAAGGTTCTCTCAGGTACAAAACACTATCCCTTCTATCTCTAGCGCCTCTGTCATTGTGGCATTCAGACAGTGTGTACGGGATAAGAAGATGCTGGAGAAGCTGGCGATCAAGGAGATCACCAGTGTCACGGAACTCTTCAGCTTGGCAGACAAATGTGCTAGAGCTGCGGAGGCCCGTGAAATGCACTCCAAACCAGCCTCGGAGGATCACAAGAAATCCTCCAAAGAAGAAGCCGCTACCTCCGGGAGTGGCAAGAAGAAAAAGAAGACCAACGGCAAGAAGAAGCCGTCGGCCGGCACATCCAACATTGCAGCTGCTGCAACTCCGGGTGGCCGGGGGCCACGCCCCGAGAAGCGACCTCGACCGTCTTCTGAAGATGGTGGCAAACCTAAAGTGTGGTGTCCTATTCACAAAACGGGCAGCCACAGTTTGGAAGACTGCCGGGAGGTCCAAAACCTTGCCGAGCGCTACAACAAGCGCCGGGAAGAATCTCCTTTCCGACAGAGGGAAGGAAAGCAAAAAGTCGACGAAGCTCCGGCTGAAGAGGAGTTAGGGTTCCAGGATACCAAAAAGGTCCTGAAGGCCGTTTACACCTCCGTCGACGATGATTCTGACGTCTCTGACAACGAGCGTCGGAAGACCATGAACACCATTTTTGGTGGATCATGGGATATCACCTCCCGTCGCGTCATCAAGACTATGCGTCGGGATATGGCCGCTGTAGATCCTACAGTCAGGCCGGAACCTCACCAAAAGTGGATGGACACAGCCATCACTTTTGATGCTTCGGATTGTCCTCGAAGCATGGTTGGAGCAGGACAGTTACCCTTGATGGTATCTCCAACCATCAACAACATCCAGCTCCACCATGTCATGGTAGACGGAGGCTCGGGGCTTAACCTCATTAGCTTCGAAGCTTTCACTAAGCTTCAGCTCCGACCTTCGGATCTCCACCCCTCTCGACCTTTCTCTGGAGTAGGTCCGGGAGTCATCACCCCACTCGGAGCTATTACTCTCCCTGTTACCTTCGGGACACGGGAGAATTACCACACCGAGAAGTTGGTCTTCGACGTCGCACAAATCAACTTACCCTTCAATGCCATCTTGGGTAGACCTGCCCTGTACAAATTCATGGCGGCAGCTCATTATGGCTATCTGGTGTTGAAGATGCCAACGCCAGTAGGCGTTCTCCGGATCCGCGGAGATCGCACCGCCGGAGTAACTGCACTCGAAGAACTCCATGCGCTCACCACAGCGCAAGAGGAGGACTCCAGGCAGGAGCAAGCTCCAAAACCCCCGAGCATTCGTCAACGAGGCTCGACTTCTGCACCTCGTGTGCAGCCAAGCGGCGACACCGACATTCCCGTCAAAGTCGTCCAAATTGGTTCCGATGCCGCTCAAACCACCTGTATATCAGGGGGATTGAACGACAAATAGGAACTCGCGCTCATCACTTTCCTCCGGGCTAACGTCGACGTGTTTGCCTGGCAACCGTCACAAATGCCTGGGATCCCCAGGGAAGTGATTGAGCACAATCTGAAGATCTACCCCGATGCCTGACCTGTGCATCAGAAGCCTCGGAAGCAATCTGTAGAGCGACATAACTTCATCCGACAAGAAGTGAAGAAGTTACTCGAAGCCGGATTCATCCGAGAAGTTTTCCATCCAAAATGGCTGGCAAACCCAGTCGTTATGCCCAAGGCCGGTGGGAAGCTTCGGATGTGCATCAACTACACCACACTAAATAAGGCATGTCCAAAAGATCCATTCCCACTACCTAGAATAGATCGGATAGTGGATTCCACCTCCGGGTGTGAATTACTGTGTTTCCTAGACGCATATTCCGGGTATCATCAAATCAGGATGTCTAGGGAGGATGAAGAGCATACTTCATTCATCACAGTAGATGGATTGCATTGCTACATAGACATGCCCTTTGGTCTCAAGAATGCAGCTTCAACTTTTGTACGAGCTATGTACAAAACTTTTGAAGAACTCATTAGAGACATAGTGGAAGTGTACGTCGATGACATCGTGGTCAAGGTCAAGAACAAGGAGTCACTCCTAGACACCTTGCAGGCTGTCTTCGACAAGCTGCGGGCCACCCGCACAAAGCTAAACCCAGACAAGTGTGTCTTCGGGGTTAGCTCCGGAAAACTTCTTGGTTTCCTGGTAAGTCACCGGGGCATAGAAGCTAATCCGGCAAAGATTAAGGCCATTGAAGACATGCGGCCACCAACCCGCATCAAGGACGTCCAAAAATTAACTGGATGTCTAGCAGCCCTCAGCCGGTTCATCTCAAGACTGGCGGAACGGGCACTCCCCTTCTTCAAGTTATTGAGGAAGCCCGAACCATTCCAATGGTCCGAAGAAGCAGAAAAGGCATTCCAGGAGCTGAAACAGTTCCTCACCACTCTACCGATTCTAGTAGCTCCGAACCCTGGTGAGCCTTTATTGCTTTATATTTCAGCTACTAACGAAGTCGTTAGCATGGTTCTGGTTGCGGAGAGACCAGAACTACCCCATACTCAGGAATTCAGACCCCTTCGGGAGGGTCCGGAGGTTCCTGAAAGCGAGTCTGGGTCCCAGCTCCCAGATTCAAATCCACAAGAAGTCACTTCAGGAGACCCAGACCCCTCCGGGAGGGTCCAGGTCCCTTCTGAAGAAGCTCCGGGTTCCTCCAACCAGAACCCGGAGGTCCCCGAAGAAAATCCGGACCCTTCCGAAAGGGTCCGGGTCAGTGAAGAGGAAGCTCCGGACCCCTCCGGGAGGATCCGGACCATTCAATGCCTGGTGTACTTCATTAGTGAAGTATTACATGATGCCAAGACTCGATACTTAGAGGTGCATAAGCTGCTCTATGCAGTTCTTATTGCCTCCAGGAAGCTTCGACATTACTTCCAAGCTCACAAAGTCTCAGTGGTGACCTCCTACCCACTACGAGCAATCTTGCATAATCCCAATTCAACTGGGAATATTGCAAAGTGGGCAGCGGAATTGGCTGAATTTGATCTTGAATTTATTTCAAGACAAGCAGTCAAGAGTCAAGCATTGGTAGATTTTGTGGCAGAATGGACTCCCTCTCCATCAAACCCTGGGGGCCCCAGTGAGCAGAAGACGGAGCATCAAGCTCCAAACTTCACCGAGCCTCACTGGACCCTCTACTTTGACGGCTCCATGCAGAAGCAGGGGGCCGGAGCTGGAATCCTTCTCCTTGCACCGACTGGGGAGAAGGTGAAATACATGGTACACCTTGACTTCAAGGCAACCAACAACATGGTAGAGTATGAAGCACTCATCTACGTACTAAAGGTGGCACTATCATACGGTGTCAAGCAATTGCTGGTCAAGGGAGATTCATAGCTCATCATTAAGCAAGTGAAGGGTGAATGCTCCTGCAACAATCTCCAGCTAGCTGCTTACCTCCTTGAAGTCCAGAGGCTTCAGAAGGACTTCAAAGTCCTAGATCTCCACCATGTCCAGCGTGCCCACAACGCTGAAGCCGACGAACTCTCGACGAAAGCGTCAACTAGAGCTCCGGCTCCTGACGGAACTTTTGTCCGGAGGTTGTCAAAACCCACAGCTCAGCCCGCCGAACTGAGCGAAGAGGGCGAGATCAGCATCCCGAAGCTCACGGTCCCGATGGCCCTGTTACCATGGCAGCCATCAAGGGTCGTAGGTGCTGCCGGAAGCTCCGAGCAACCCAGCACGCAAGACTCAAATGCTCAAGTTAGTCCCGATGCATGGATCTCGGAGATCCTGAACTACTTGAAAGACAACATCCTTCCTGACGATGATGTATCCACTGACCGGCTAGTCAGATTGGCTAAAAGATACACGCTGGTAGAAGGGGATTCTACCGGCGCGGTGCCAACGACATCCTAATGTGATGCATCACAAGGGAAGAAGGCTGCGAGCTCCTCGCAGAAATCCATGGAGGCGAGTGTGGGAACCACACGTCTTCTCGCACGCTGGTTGGTAAAGCCTTTCAGCATGGCTTCTACTGGCCTACAGGACTCCAGGATGCAACTGAGCTGGTGAAAAAATGCAAAGCATGTCAATTTCATGCAAAGCAAATTCACACTCCGGCTCAACCCTTACAAATGATACCTCCTACATGGCCCTTCGCTGTGTGGGGGATGGATATCTTGGGACCTTTCCCAAGAGCCGTCGGAGGTTACAAGTTCCTGTACGTCGCCATTGAGAAGTTCACCAAGTGGCCGGAAGCAACTCCAGTTGTGACAATCAACAAGCAATCTGCTATCAACTTTCTGCAGTCTATTGTATGCAGATTTGGAGTCCCAAACAAAATCATCACTGATAATGGGACCCAATTCACAAGCTCCGCATTCCAAGGATATTACGAAGACCTCGACATACAAGTTTGCTACGCCTCCGTAGCTCATCCAGCCAGCAATGGCCAAGCCGAGAGAGCAAATGCTGAAATCGTTAAAGGACTTAAAACGCGCACTTATGAGCGCTTGAAAAAACATGGAGCCAACTGGATCGAAGAGCTTCCGCCCACTCTATGGGCCAACAGGACATCTCCAAACTGGTCAACCGGAGAAACACCCTTCTTTTTGGTTTACGGAGCTGAAGCAATCCTTCCTCCGGAAATCACCTTGGGTTCACTCCGGGTCCGGACCTTCGACAAAGCCGCGCAGGACCAACTCCGGCGTGAAGACATAGACCTCCTTGAGGAGGGAAGGTGCCAAGCAGCTGTTCGGAATGCGCGATATCGCCAAGCTCTACGGCGTTATCACCAACGGCACGTACACAACCGACAGCTCGAGGAAGGCGATCTGGTGCTACGGAGAATACAATCCAAAGAAGGGTTAAACAAACTCTCCCCCGGCTGGGAGGGACCCTTCCGAGAGATTAAAGTATCCTGTCCCAGAAGCGTTCGCTTGGCTACCGAGGATGGGACACTTCTCCCAAATCCTTGGAACATCGAGCACCTCTGTAAGTTCTACACTTTAATACCACGGAGGTGAGTCTTGAGTAACTTGAGATGTATGTTATAGAGTCATTGTACAGAGTCGGGTAGTTCCTCCGGGAGAGCCGCCGGACCTTTCCCAAAAGGTCCGCAAAGCTCATGCAACGCTTGCCACAGTCTCAGGACTAAAAGTGTCGCTAACTACCCTGGGCCAAACGAGAAATGAAACACCCTTAGCCTGGTTCCGTACCCTAAGAGTGTACTTGTTTCCCCTGTACCCCGGACCTATAATGAAAGACATTTTCATGTGAAATAGACTCCACGTGCATTTATTTTGTACAGGCTCAACATTTTTATTTTTCTCTTTCTTGTCTATAACGAAGACGTGCAATTCTTAAGAAACTTTAGTTCAACCGGTTTATATACGATTCGAGTTGTATTGTCAGTTCTTTTGGATTCAAATATCGTTCATGGCCAACTCGTCTGAAAGCTGCCAAGCCAATCTAGGGCTGGAGTGTGCTATCGACTTAGCCTGGTCAAGCACCCTAAGTACGCCACTCTACCTACACCCCGGCAGGCCGAAGTAAGGCGGGTCCATGGACAGTTGAATCTAGAAGAAAAGACAACGCATTCGGTTGTATTTAAAATCGCGTTTGACTTAAAGTCTTCTTGAGAATCGTAAGCCGCGACGAAATTATAGACAAGGAACGAATTTTACCATTTTTCTTGGTTTAAGTGTGCAGGAAAAGTAAAGTCTACGTTGATGGAGGAAAGCCGGAGCTAAATAAGCTCCGACTCCCCTAAGGGATCCAACCGTCGATGCTAAATAAAAGATGGTGAGAAGACCCCGCAAATGGAGTCTACTGCTAACAAACTGAATGTTGGCAAAGGTCACTGCCGGAGCTACTAAGCTCCGACACCCCGGAGGGTTAACTATCGATGCTCTACGTGTTGATAGAGACTATTGCCGGAGCTACTAAGCTCCATCAATAGACAATGCCGGAGCTTCTAAGCTCCGACAACCTCAGGGGGCCTTCACTATCGAAGACTTCGAACCTAAATTCTACAAGTTCGGAGCAAAAGAGTCTTCAACAATGCACAATATCCTCTTGGTACATGTTCACAATCAAATTGTGTACATCTACCAGGGGGCCAAGTGAAGATAAAAGTGTTGAAGACAAAAAGTGAAATTCGCAAAATTTGAGGATTTCATTTATCTGGAGACAAGAGATTACATCTGGAGACAAGGGATTACAAAATTGAGGAAGAAGAAGAGAAAATACAAGTGAGAATTACAGAGATGGTCCTAGACCCTATGGAAGAATTGGGCGACCTTCTGGGCAACCTCCGTTACGCTGGCTCGGGTAGCTTCGCCTTCTCCTTCGACGGGGCCTTCAAGCACCGGGTCCAGAGGAAATTGGGAGTTCCGGCTGGTGTAGCACGTCAGCACATACTCTGCGATGTTCTTTGCCAGGGATTGCCCCTCAACCTCCAGTTGGTCCGCGATGACATCGCCCACCTTGGAGAGCTTGCTACCTGCTGCGCTCAACGCCTGCAGCGCTAGGCCCGGCTCTGGCTCCGGATCATCCGGGCGCACGGGGCTGAAACCCATCGGTGTCAGCGCGTCGTTAGCCTTGCCCAGGAACTCCCAAATCTGTAGGGAGTCTGCATCCTCAAGCCCTTCATCTCTTCCAGGGATCTCCTGGCCGTCGTCAGTTTGGAATTCTCACGAGCGAGGCGCTCAACTTCTTTGGCGTTTTGCTGAATCTTTTCAGCAACCCGCCTCTTGAGTTTTCCGAGCTCCTCCTCCCGGAGGTGGATCTTGTTCCGGCGGTCAACTAGGTCCTTCTCCCTGCCCCTCACTTTCTTCTCCCGGGCAACAAGGGCACACTCTTGTTCGTAGAGTTCCTGCCCTCGCACCCAGGTCTTCTCCTCTTCCTCTTGGCAGCGCTCTTCCAATTTCTTGGCGCGCTCCTCGAGGCCCTTGTCAGCCAGAGCTACTCTCTCGGCGAGCTCCTCTTCCCTCCTCAGGACATCATCCCGCAGCTCAAGGAGTTTCTTCTGTTCATCCTCGAGCCATTTCTCCCTCTCTTCAAGTGCCTCTCGGCGCTTGATGAGTGCGGTGTTAATGGCCTCAAGCTGTTCGTGGCGTGCATCGGCCGCGTTATTGGCAGCTTTGGCCTGATCGTAGATCTCCCGGGATTGAGCGTCGAGGGCATGAGTCATACTCTCCCTGTCATCTAGTAACTTGCCCCAGTACTCCAGGCGGATCTTCTCCTGTTTGATCCACTCCTTGTCATCCGCTAGCCTCGACTGCGCCAGCTTGGTCTCGAAGTAGAGCCGGTTACGCCACCACCTAAGGGTTTGGCGCTCCTCTTCAAGAGCCTTGCTGTCGTGGAAGAAGGCCAGTTGGACTTGACGCAGACTGGGACATGTGTTGTCAATGGACAGCGACAAAGGGATTGGTTCCGGACTTGCTGGGGTCTCCTCCGCTGGTTCCAGCGGGTCTTCGGATACAAAAATTGGGTCCCACTCTACAAGAGTGGTCCCCTGGGTCTCCATGGCTCTAGGGCCGTCCTCCGGGATGGCCTCAGTCGCCATCGAGGAAGGTCCCGCCGCCAAATCTTCGTTCACCCCCTCAGGCTGGGGGCCTGCGACTTCACTGGGGCACTCCGGCTCGGCCGCAGGTACCTCCGAAGTCGTCGCTTCCGGAGCAGGAGCCGCTACTGGCTCCGGTCTGGGCACCTCTTCTGACGGAGGCTCAAGCTCCTTCACCTCTTCAACCACCAGCTCAGGAGCCGGAAGATCTTCAACATCGTCCGGTCCTGTAGCCGGAGCTCCAACAATGACCGGCTCAACGGCCGGTGCTTCGGAGGTAGCCGACCCAACTACTGGAACTACCTCAGTTTCCGGCTCGCATGCCGGGGCTTCAGTCACCTCCGGCTCAACCGTCGGGGCTTCGACACTTTCCGGCTCAGAGGCCGGGATTACTACTTCCTCCGGCTCAACAGCCGGAGCTTCCATCATCGCAGCACCAGGACCCGGAGCTTCAACCTCCAGGATAGGTGCCGCTGGCATGTCTTCACTCCCGTGGTCCGGCGCTACCACGGGAACTTCTGGGGACGAGTCGAGGTCCATGACCACGACAGCCGGCACCGGAGCTGTCGCAGCCTCAGCCACCACTTGGGGCGGCACCGGGATAGGAGCAGAAGCTCCCACCCTCACGGCCTCAGACACCGCGGCTGAGGGTGGAGCTTCACTCCCCTTCTTGGGGACGCTGCAGACGATGGACAAAGAAAATTAACAAACAGTTGCTACAATTAAAATAATTGTACAAGGTAGAGATTAAAAATTACCTTGGGAGGCTTCCGCACCAGCTTGCGCGGAACCTTTTTCCCGGGCGTTCTGGGCTGGCCATAGTCGGTGTAGAAGCTCCGGAAGGCCCCCCGGAACTTGTCACAGCCACGGGCATTTCCCGGGTCGAGGCCCTCCTCGATCTGGAAGAACCCCTGGACTTGGAGGCCTCCACCAGCCCAGGTGCCAGAGTCGCGCGCCCGGAGCTAACACCCCGGGAGGATCCCACCGCGGGAACAGACGCGCTCCGGGAGGACCCCACTGCTGGAACGGTCTCGTTCCAGGAGGACCCCATTATGGGGACAGTCGCCGCGGTGGTAGAAGACCTTCCCCTCCGGGGAGAAGGAACCGAGGCGGAAGTAGCGGGCCTGACGGACCTTCCGTCGGCATGTTGCAGCTTCCTCTTCCGGCTCTCTGGTTCATCTGTCAGCTCCTTGCCCTTGCCGACAACCTCGACCCTTGGCTTTGGGGCAGGGACGGAGCCATCTTCGGGCATTCCGGGGATCGCCACCCGGGTGGTTGATCTTCTCTCGACGACACCAAGGTCGTCAAGCATGGGCATCTTCCGCCGGAGCTCCCTGCTGAACTCCACTTCCACGTTCAGAGGGAGGAAGGCCGACGGGGGAGTCAAGTCATCACCATCGACGTCGATGCCGTGCTGGAATTTCTTGAGGTGGAACTCCAAGGTTCTCCCTTCCATGTTGGAATTCAACCCGGTCTCAACCCGGTCGTCGTCCATCATGCTGTTGAGGGCCCAAGCGAGCTTCTCCCTCCTCTTCAGCGGTGCCCACCTGTTGACCAGGAAGTTGCAAAATACCGCCTGAGGAGTTAATCCTCCCTCCACGCAATGGTGAATTCTGGTCAGAACAGGATAGAAGGCATCCGCCAGCACCGGAGCTTCACTCTAGATTGTCGTGTCAATGTTGGGGAGGCCTTTGGGCAGCTCCAGCCTCTCGTGCTCCTCCACCCTGACGACTATCCAATCTTTCTTCCAGTCATCCCACTTCCCAGAAGGATACGACCGGAGGTACTTGAATGGGCACTTCTTGCGCTTCACGAAGTAGTAGAAGCCAAGGTACTCATTGCTCCGGCCGGTGGTGTGGACGGTGAAGAAGGTCCGGAAGAGTTCGATGCAGGGGGGATGCCCACCCACATCTCATAGAAGTGGACGAAGATAGACACGAGGAGAATGGAGTGAGGGCCAAGGTGGTATAACTGCAGGCCATAGAAGTCTAGCAGCATCAAGAAAAAGGAAGAAAAAGGTGGGATCAACCCCACCATGGCGTACGAGGAAAAGTACACCATTTCGCCGGCGTGCTCCTTCTCGAAGGGGAGCTCTCCGCCGGCACGAACTGAGCGGTTGAAGAAGTCCGAGGACCACCCCATGAGGGCCCGGACCTTCTTCAGGTCGCCGTCAGTCTTCAAGCGACTCTCGCGGAGACCCAACTCCATCGCGGCACAGCTAGGCAAGAGAAGAAAAGCGAAGCACAAGTTGGGAGTTTGATCGCAAGAACATATGAGAGGCGTAAAGAACTTCCGACGGTGCGTGCTTTCCTTCTTAAGTAAGCCCTCGCAACGCTTGGATGGAAACCGCAAGGGAATCGAAGATACCATTCAAAAATTCCACCCAGCCGATGACAAGAGGGCCCGGAACCACCCCGACGATCAAGTCGAGGCTCTTACCCAGGCGAACGGTTGTCATCACGAGGCGGGAAACCCAAGGGCGGCGGCGTGACAAGGCGCGCGGAACCGATACGGTTTTCGTATCGGGAACCGGCGACCTTCAATTGCGTGAGATCCGCACGTCAAAGATCTCATCTGCCGCACACGGGGTGCGCCACGCGGCAGGGATCTAACTATAAGTCCCTACCAACGGCACCTTCAAAGACCCTTGAAGACTCAGTTCAAGGGTCGCGAGGATGGACCCACCTCCGGCGGAATGACTTCACCCCAGTGATCCTCCCTGGAGGTAGGTCCAGGGGGCCACTGTCGGTACCCTAGAAACCGTACACCCCTTGAGGTTACAAAGACCTCAAAGGAAAGTCATCTACTTGGTTTGAAGAACCTCGGAGCCCCACATGTCAGACATAACCAGACCCGCTTCTCCAACATGGTTAATCCCTGGGTCGCCACGTGTACTACCAAACCGGAGCTACCGCCCACAAGGGGGAAGCTCCGGGCCATGTACCGAAATGGCACCTCCGGACTTAGCCCCAGACCGAGAGAAGCTCCAGACCTGACACGTGTCAGGTAGCCCCGGAGCTATCTGTTTCCCACAGCAAGCTCCAGAGCTGCCACGTGTCCAATCGTCGGATCTTCAACTCCTAACCTCCGGAAGACCCTACAACGGCTCCGGATCTTCAAAGGAGAGCCAAGGACTTCAAGACCCGATTAAGTGTCATTAATGCCATATTAATGACACTTAAATGGACGATCTTAACACCAGTAACGATGCTGTCAATGCCCGTTACAGGATCATTAAGAGCAATTAAACGTGTATCAATACTAGTAACCGCCGGGGCCACATGTCGGGCCAGGCTAACTTGTAACGGCATGCCCTTGAACTATAAAAGGACAGGCCGACGACACGTTCTGGACATACGCCACAGACACACGCGCTCATACGCTCGTCACAAGCTCATACTGCTAATACAACACCAACACACCCGTGGAGTAGGGTATTACGCTCAGGCGGCCCGAACCACGTAAATCCTTGTGTCTCCTGTGTCAATTCCTACTCACCTTCTTGAATCTCCGCGCGCCCACACCGAACATCAAACTCCCCTATCACTTTAGCAGTGTAGGGAGATCTGCCGGTTCCAAACCACCGACAGACACATTTATCAGCCAAGCTAAAGAGTTCCGTGACACTGGTGATCTCCTTGATCGCCAGTTTCTCCAACATCTTCTTGTCACGTACGCCCCGTCTGAATGCCACAATGATAGAAGCGCTAAAGATAGAAGGGATAGTGTTTCGTACCTGAGAGAACCTCTGGATGAATGACCGCAAGGATTCTCCCCGTTTTTGCACAACCGCAAAAAGGTCTAGTTCAGTGCCGGGTCGGGTGTATGAACTCCCGAAGTTGGCAGTGAACTGTCGGCACAGCTCCTCCCAACTGTTGATAGAGTTGGGTGGAAGGCTCATAAACCAGGACCTGGCGGTCCCAGTTAAGGCCACTGGAAAATAATTGGCCATCACGGCCTCATTTCCTCCAGCTGCCCAGATTGCAGTGGAGTATATCTGAAGAAATTCGGCGGGATTGACAGTCCCGTCGAATTTTTCCGGCAGGTGGGGCCGGAACTTCTGTGGCCATCTAACCATGCGCAGGTGCATGGCCAGGGCTGAACAGCCTCCTCCTACTCCTTCAAGAGTAGAAAGGTCTTGAGCTTCCCGTCTTTCACGGGCACGCTCAATATGGACTCGGCCATCCCGCTGGCGGTATCGGCGATCAAGCTCCGCCCGGAGGTCATGAGTCGAAAGCCTGGATACTGTGTGAGTGCGTCGAGCCCCGGAGGGTAGTGACGTCACTTGTTGCGATGCAACACGTCTCCTACTATTGGAGACATGCAGACCAAGTCTTCCAGACAAAGTCCACCGCTGCGACGAGGCTCGTCCTGAAGGAGGAGGAACCTGGTTGTTGAGGCGTTCAGCTGCTGCTGCAACCAAATGCTCCACATCGGTCCTCCACTGCTCCAGTGCATCCCGAGATGCATCCGGAGGTGGTGGACGTTGGAGAAGAGCACGCGCTGCATGGAGCGCGTGTTCCGGGTTGTCATGATTTGCCGACGCAGTAATCGACGCCGGCGCACCATCACGTTGCACAGCACGATTTGCGGGAGGAGACGGTGGTGGTGGGAGTGTGGCTCCTGCTGGTGTTGAGGCTCCTGCTGGTGGCTGCCTATTGGAGGGATTGCCCCCAACAGCCTGAGCAGCAGGTTGACCGTTGGATGATCGAGCAGCTGAGTTCACCATTCTCAAAATCTAAGGCGCCCCTACCTGGTGCGCCAACTGTCGGCGGTTTGGAACCGGCAGATCTCCCTACACTACTAAAGTGATAGGGGAGTTTGATGTTCGGTGTGGGCGCGCAGAGATTCAAGAAGGTGAATAAGAGTTGACACAGGAGACACAAGAGTTTACGTGGTTCGGGCCGCCTGAGCGTAATACCCTACTCCACGAGTGTGTTGGTGTTGTATTAGCAGTATGAGCTTGTCACGAGCGTATGAGGCGCGTGTGTCTATCTCTCTGGCGTATCTGTCTGTGTCCCCCCTGTGTGTATCGTCGGCCTATCCTTTTACAGTACAAGGGCAGGCCGTTACAGGTTAGCCTGACCCGACATGTGGCCCCGGCGGTTACTAGTATTGATACACATTTAATTGCTCTTAATGATCCTGTAACGGGCTTTGACAGCACCGTTACTGGTGTTAAGATCGTCCGTTTAAGTGTCATTAATATGGCATTAATGACACTTAATCGGGTCTTGAAGTCCTTGGCTCTCCTTTGAAGATCCGGAGCCGTTGCGGGGTCTTCCGGAGGTTAGAAGCTGAAGATCCGACGATTAGACACGTGGCAGCTCCGGAGCTTGCTGTGGGAAACAGGTAGCTCCGGGGCTACCCGACACGTGTTAGGTCCGGAGCTTCTCTCGGTTTGGGGTTAAGTCCGGAGGTGCCGTTTCGGTACATGGCCTTGAGCTTCTCCCTTGTGGGCGGTAGCTCCGGTTTGGTAGTACACGTGGCAACCCAGGGATTAACCATGTTGGAGAAGCGGGTCCGGTTATGTCTGACATGTGGGCCTCCGAGGGTCTTCAAACCAAGTAGATGACTTTCCGTTGAGATCTTTGTAACCTCAAGGGATGTACGGTTTCTAGGGTACCGACAAGCTCCAAATTCCAGAAAGAAAAAATCAAAAGGTTGAAAATGGAAGGCCTTTTCTGGAATATTAGAGGGGTGAGGAAAAAAGGGAAGGTTGCTTATATAAGAGAATTAATGAATGAAAATAAATTAGATACAATATGTTTACAAGAAAGTATGATAAAGGAGTTAAAAGAAGACCTCATTAGAAAAATTGACTGCAACAAAAAGTATATTTGGCATAATATAGCATTTGTAGGAAAATCTAGAGGGATGCTGACAGAAATTAATAGAGTGAGATTTGATGTCATATCCCACCAGGAAGGAAAAATATATTTCTATGTCTAATCTCTATGATAAAAAATTAAAAGAAATTGGAAGTTGGGTAATATCTATGGTGCCTCTAGGGGTGATAAAAGAGAGGAATTCCTTAAAGAATTTGCAGAGTTAGTTATCAGATTAATGAGCCTATCATCTTTGGAGGAGATTTTAATCTGATTAGGTTTGATTATGAGAAAAGTAAAAATTACAACATAAAATTTTTCAGACTTATTCAATGCAATTATTAATAGTAATGATTTGATAGAACTGCAACTTTTAGGAGGGATTTTCACCTGGTCTAACAATCAGAAGTATCCAACTTTAGAAGCTTTGGACAGGGTGCTAGTGACTAAGGATTGGGAACAATTTTTTCCAAACATTTTGCTCTACAAAAAACCTAGAGTTTTCTTAGACCATAATCCACTTATTCTAACAAAAAAAACCTAAAAAATTATTCTCATTTTGTTTTGAGTCCTATTGGCTTAAAAATCCAGAGTTCTTAGAGAATGTGGAAAGAATTTGGGGTGAATCACTTAAGGACAAGGATGTTTTGAGTAGTTTCCTCTATAAAATGAAAAAGATTAAGAATTTTTTGAAGGGTTGGAACTTCAATGAAGTAGGTAAAAACAAAAAAAGAAGAAAAGATATTCAAAAAAGAATTCAAGATATTGAAGATAAGGAAGATCTTTTAATGGCCTCTAGTGAAGAGATCAAGAGTAAAATAGCTCTTCAGAGTGAACTGTTTAAGCTTTGTGAGATAGAAGAATTATATTGGCGGCAACATAGTAAAGAAAAGTGGTTAATGGAAGGAGACCAAAACACTGAGTATTTTCATAGAATTGCAAATGGAAATAAGAGGAAAAATACCATTTTCTATATGAAACATGAAGACAAAAATATTGAAGGGACTGAGAATCTTCTCAATCATGCAACTTATTACTCTAAAAAACTGTTTGGCAAAGATAGTGATAGTGCTTTTAATATGTACTCAGAGCTCTGGAATGATAGTGAGCATGTAACTAGGGAAGAAAATGACACTCTGACTATAGATTTCGAAGAAGAAGAAATCAGAAGGGCCCTTTTTTCAATGGAGAAAAATAAATCTCCAGGTCCTAACCAAATACCTATTGAGTTCTATCAAACTAGTTGGCATATAATCAAAAATGATATTAAGGGTATCTTTGATGACCTTCATAAGGGAAAGCTCAAATTGTTTAGAATTATTTTTGGGATTATAACCCTGATCCCCAAAGTTAAAGATGCAGAAAAAATAACTCAATATAGGCTCATCTGCTTATTAAACTGTATTTGCAAATGGATCACAAAGATATTAACTACGAGATTGGAGCCTTTGGCTCAGAGTCTTATTCATAATGCCCAGTCAGCCTTTATCCCTAACAGGAATATCATGAATGGGGTATTAGCATTGCATGAAATAATACATGAGTGTAAAAAAACAAAAAAACAGATGGAGTTATTCTGAAACTTGATTTTGAGAAGGCTTACGACAAAGTCAATTGGAATTTTCTTCTTAAATGCTTGGATTCTAGAGGTTTTTCTCCTATCTGGTGTAATTGGATGAAGACCATTCTGGAAAATGGAACCTTATCAGTTAAGTTGAATGAAGAAAGAGGTCCAGATTTCCAGAGCTACGAAGGGGTAAGACAGAGAGACCCTCTCTCTCCTCTATTATTTAACTTTGTAGTTGATTGTTTGACAAGAATGGTAAATAAAACCAAAGAAAATAGGCTCATTACTGGTCTTACACCCAACTTAGTTGATAATGGAGTTGCAATTTTGCAATATGCCGATGACACAATTTTATGCTTACGGGATAATGTGGATCAAGCTCACAATTTGAAACTGCTTTTAGCTTTATATGAACAGATGTCGGGTTTGAGAATAAACTTTGATAACAGTGAAGTTATGACTATTAGTGAAAATAAAGTTAAGATGTCGAAATATGCTGATATTTTCACTTGTGCCATGGGTTCCTTTCCTTTGAAATATTTGGGTGTTCCTATTTCTGCTAATAAACTGCATATTTCTGATTGGCATTGCCTGGAAATGAAGATGGAGAGAAGTTAGAAAATTGGAAAGGAAGTTTTTTATCTATGGCAGGAAGGACAACTCTCATTAATGCAAGTTTAATTAATACTGTAAGTTACCATATGTCTATGTTTTTATTACATAAAACTGTTGTCGAGAGAATGGATGCTAAAAGAAGAAAATTCTTGTGGCAAGGAAGAAGCACTAAGAAAAAGTACCACTTAATCAATTGGAAAGTAGTGTGCGTGAATAAGAAGAAAGGTGGGCTAGGCATTAAGGATCTAAGGAAAATGAATATTAGCCTTCTTGCAAAATGGTGGTGGTATTTTGAAAATGAATCAGGTGTATGGCAGACCTTAGTTAATATGAAATATGTTAAAGAAATCCTATTGGAACTATCAAGCATAAAAAGTCAGACTCCCCGGTCTGGACTGATCTCCTAAAAGTTAGAGAAATCTATTCCAAGGGCAGAAAATTTATTCTAGGAAATGGGAAAAAATTCTTTTCGGGGAAGACATTTGGCTAGGAGATAAACCAATTAAAAGTAAGTACCCTCTGTTATATGATTTTTGCAGCAATAAGAAAATTATAGTGGACAAGTGTGCTAGAAATGGTCGGGTGATAAATTTTAATCCAACGCTACCTCAATTTCTACACCAGCAGTGGTATGAACTTGCTGACAGTATTAACCATAATTGATTAAACAAGAGGATGATAAAGTAGTTTGGAGATGGTCGAAGTTGGGGAAGTTTACTGTTAAAAGTGTTTATGATAGATTGACTGGTAGCAATCACATATTTAATTACAGGAGGGTCTGGAAAACGAAGGTACCTCCTAAAATTAAAACTTTCTCCGGTTATTGCAATATAAATCTATTCCAACCAAGGAAGTGATCATTAAGAGAAACTGGAAAGGTAATCCCTCTTGCAGTTTTCGCGAGGAAGTTGAAACTGTAGATCATCTTTTCTTTTCATGTACTATTATGAAAGTGGTGTGGAGCATTATAGCAGAGTGCATCGGGTGCTCGGTTAGACCTAGTTCTTATGATCAGTATTGGACATGAGTAAAAAATATGTTTCCTGGAGGTGAACTGTTTTATAAAATAGGTTTGCGGCAGTTTGTTGGGCTACATGGAACATCAGAAATAGAGCTTATTTTGACGGTAAAATGATTAACCATCCTTGTGAAATTTTAATTCAATCTTGCTCATGGTTACATTACTGGGCAGGGGATTACAAAACAGGGGAAATGGAGGCCATCAGACATGGGGCAGAGATACAGTTACAGGCTGCTGTTAAAGTGATGAAAAAACAGAAGACCATCCTCCTACTGCCGGTGCCAAGGGCGGGGGCAGAATAGCATCAGGACATATGAATGGTGCTTATGGTACTTCACCTGAGAACGGAAGAAAAAAGCGGACACAAAAGACATCAGGATGTGCTGCTATTTTTATTAATCCAATACACTCAGTTGTTTAAGCCATTTTGAGTTCCTTATGATAGAACTGAAGTTACTTCAGATTATGTAATAGGAAAACAGTAACCCCATGGGGACCTAGTTTCATCTAGCGTATCATAGCTTAGGAGAATAGAAAACTAGGCGTTGGATGAGGCTTTTTGTAACGGCAGAATGATCTTTGTTTCATAATAAAATAGAGGTGGGAGATGGTCCCGACTAAAAAAAAAGTAGAGGATAGTTCGGTTTCAGTGACTTCACTATGTACTTGCCTCTTTAATTGGTTCAAGAGTTCCCATACTTGCAAGGCAACATGAAAGCTAGTTCTTCAATACTCACTCAGAGAATCTATTTTTCTCCATATGGTGGGAGTATTATGTAAGCTTCGTAGACTTTTTTAAATTTGCATAAGAGAGAGCCTAGATAGAAATAGGCTACAAAGATTGGACCACGTTTTGGGCTATGTCCCAAGCACAACAAACTCAAAAAACGTCAGACCCACATTCTGGCCCAACAAGCCTACTCCATCCGCACGTGTTGACTCTCGAACCGCCGCCCCGCCCCGCCGTCGCCACCGAAAATCGCAAAATCAGCGACCAGCCAGTGTCACGCGGATGCGGGCGCCACAACGCGTCGATTGCGTAGGAGCCTACTCAGCGCATTGAAACCACCTGCAGTACTGCAGGTGCAATAACAGTAACTGACAGCGGCTTCGTGCCGCACTAGAGTGATCCAATATGAGCGCGCTGCACGGGAGCTGTGGGCGGAGTCCAAAGCGTGTCCGCTTGATCTTAATCCTCACTATCCATGGCGATGTCGTCTGCAAGACATGGTCGCAGTTCAAGACGCGTCCGGTTTTACCAATATTAACTTTTTTTGAATAAGGAATATTATTGAACAATATTACCTTTTTTTAATCCCCGTAATCTACAATTGACACGCTGCAAATCAATATTACCTGAAAACCAGGTTGTTTTTGGCAGTTGTCAGTCTTGGAAATTGATCTGAAGTTCTGGTGCTAGTACAGTAAGAATCTAGGGATTCCTTTGCTCCTTGCCTCAAAAAAAATTGTGCGAACTCCTATGTTTTCCCCCACAGAGCTGACAGGGGATCACTGTGATCTTGTAATCAGTGCAACAGATGCATGGCCACGAGAAGACAGCAGCTGGCACTGCACAACAGTCAACAGCAAGGCGTTGGTTTCATCTGGCTCTCATCCTTCTTCTAAGAGAGGAAAGAATCCAACACCACGTGAGGCCGTGCTCAGTGCTCTAGCTAAAAACGCTCCGCTCCTATCTTCCTCTTTTTTGGAGCCCATTGCAATCTCTACGACTGCTGCATCTAAGGTATCACTACGCATTCTCGTTCCATCTCTAATCAGGTACTCATATTGAGGAAGGCTTCAGCTTCTTTTTGCTGGTTTTTCCCCCAATCTGGAATGGTAGCTGGAAGCCTGAAAAAGGCGCTCTTAGTATCTTCTGGTAGAGCCAATGTCGAGTGATTCTAACATTGCAAACCCGAACTCTCAGAAATCTCACACGATTGCAGGTAGTTACTGTACCTCGTGAAGATACCCTTGATGCACTCTGCAAATCTGCGTCGCAACACGAGGCAGTCCTCAACTCCAAGTAGCAGCATGAGTTGCGGCGCAGTTGCCAAGGGTAAGGCAGTGGTGAGCTCTGTAGGTACGAGTGGTGAGGCTGCTGCTGGTCCTTCTCCAACTAGACATGATTTGCAGTTGGTGCCCGCAGAGAAATGCGCGGGGCGGATTCAGCCCCTATCAGGGAAGCCATATTTCACGTGTGTCATGTGCAAGTCCCATGTTCAGCCGCCGTTTCAAGTGGTATGCGTCCGCTAATCATATTCTGGTTTTGGGGAATTGTGGTGCGTGCCTAATCATAATTTCATAATCTTGAATTAAACACCGTGCTCTGAAATGTGGAATGCACATCTGTGAAACAGTTTCAGTTTTATCGAGACATGCTCGAAGCTAGACGTAAAAAAACGACTACGTAGCGAGAAGGCGTCTAAGGTCTGCGGTGAGCATTATTTAGCATGCCAACTGAACAAAATTTGTGCCTGGTGCAGGTGGTTCCAAGGTCATTAGCACAGTTCCTCCCGTCGAGCACGGTGCCGGCAACGCTGACCTGGTGTGGCCGGTCCTGGGACATGCGGTTCAGCAGCGGCCGCCAGATACAGCGGCTTGAGGCCGGGTGGCGGCGTTTCGCGCTGGACAACAACCTGAGGCTCGGCGACGGGTGTGTCTTCGAGCTAGTCGACGGCGCCGTTGGAGGTGGCACGGTCAAGTTCAGCGTGCAGGTCCTCCGCGCAGACATCCCCCCGGCGATCCAAGAGAGGGCCGGCGGGTTCACCTCGTCCAGCCCCATTGAAATCGACTAGCTAGCTCCATCACCCCGGTCCTCGTGCCGTTGGTCCAATCTCTCTGAATGCTTGAACTGAGATCTGGACTGGGCTAGCCATATGAGGGAACTAGTACTGAATTGATGTGAGAAATGATGGGCCTTACAATCCTTGGTCCGGCACGGACGGGAAATGAACCCTGCCTTGCCGGGCCGGCCTGACGGGTATGCACCTCGGCTCGAGCAAGCTCAGGCTCAATTTATGCGTGTGTCGTATCATGTTCTAACTGGGACGTGCCAGACCAAGTCCCATTTATTTAAAAATACACTAAAATAATGAAAAAAATATTATATGGACCTATACGTGCCGTGTCGGGCCTCCGCGGGCTAACCGGGCCATAACATCAGGCTGGCGGGACCGACTTTAAACGGGTCGTTTCGAACCAGCCCGATGGGCCTGAGGTCAAGGCCCGGGCACAACCCACATCGAGCTTCGGGCTGGCTCGAGCCTGTTTTTTTGTCCGATTGTGCTCGTGTTGAACCATTTTTGTCGAGCTTCGGGTCAGCCCGATTGGACCGGCTTATTTGGCCACCTATAGCCTTAAGTGAAAAAAGTTACTTTTCCAAGACAAGTTTGTCGGTCTGCTTCATGATGTCAAATGTATGTGGTAATTGGATTGATCATCTACCTAGCTAGCGGTATGCAAATGTGGATTTCTTACCTAAAATAAGTGTATTCGAGGGGGGGGGAATAAAAATTAGATATTAGTTCATTAAAATCAAAGGGGAGCAGTGAGTGGAGGTCACAATCACAAGATGAAATTAAATTTATAGTTACCCTTACCTCCTTCATTTGTTAACCGAGACATCCGACTCATTGATGGTAAACATAGGGCAACATGAAACCCACATCACATAATTTATGGTTAGGTTCTTGTTGAGTGTCCCATAATTACCATGAATCTGGGTCAAGGGGCAAGGTTGAGGTATGTGGGATGACACATAACAAAATTGGGGTGTAAAATGGGTATTTCTCTTCGGGCAATTGTTCACGATGTGGTATGTGATCTTCTAATCAGGTTGAGGACCTGGACTGATATGGTTCAACTAAATATCCATTACACGTTTAAGCAAACAAAAAAAATTCATACACGTTGTTATGCCCTCCTCTCTGTTGTTTCGTGTTGTGTTTGCTGAGAAATCCAAGTGCTATGACGATAATAGACTCTTTCTTTCTCCCCCTTTCCTCTCTGGTTTGGATTTGCATGCACATTGTTTGATCTAGGTTTTTCTATATTGTTTCATTTTATTTTGAGGTGATACCTTGATTTGAATTAGATTCTTTGATTTTACTTGTTTAGATACTAAATATGGCATAGGATAGACTCTTGGAGTGTTCTCGTAGCTTTGCTCTTGTTGTTGAATCTACAAATTCAGTTTTTGTGAAAATGGAGCCCACAGAATATAGCATGCGTGCATATAGGCCTTGATTCGAGAAATTATATTCTTTTTAATTGGAATATATTTCACCTCAATTTCTGGAAAAAATATATATCAAAGTACATTACATTTATGTAGCAGATAAGTATATTCTACTTTATTTGCCCTCTCTGTTTTTACCACTAGTTTCTAAATGGTTAAGCAAAGAGTCACCAGAAACAGTTTAACAGTGCTAGAGTCTCGTTATTACAAGTTTTGATTCCCACAAGCGTAAAGAAAACATAACCAACAACTCAGAAACTATTCTTTGCTAGTGACCTTCTAAGACTCTTTTCTTTTTGTTTCTTAGTGTTCATTTTCTCACTCATCGTCTTCATCAACATAAGTTTCCCCTGTTGTTGACGGCAACATCAGGTAATTTTCTTGTATATGCATCACCTGCAAGGTTGTCTTCAATACTGAGTCAGCTCTTGCTCTGATTATCTTTTGCATATCTTCGAAGTTCATACAAACAAAAAATTCTACAGAGAACGTACATGGTAGTTGTGGTTCAGGGGTGCTTAATAATATTCTTGTCAAAACAAGTTTCATTTCTCCATACCACTTTCATAACATGACATTGAAACATTAAGTGGGTATCATTCTCCAACTCGCTGCAGAAAGCACAAGATGCATAATCTTACCACTTTTCATTTTTTTTCATACTCTTTTATCAATATGGCTTTTTTACATCAACCATAAGAAGGGTGTTGATATTTTGTTCATTTAACCTTGTCTCTAATGAATACCACTGGGCATGCAAAAAATATGGTAAATCTATTTTAAATTGAACTACACAACCAGCAACCACACATTGCGCTATAGTAATATGTTGGTTTTTACAAAGTTCATATAATATGTTATACTCTAAGCAGAGAGGTTTATCACCCTACGAAGTATTTTATCACAACCTGACTCTTATTCCATTCCCCACAATGAATTTTCTTCCGCACATGTATATATTTCTAACTTTGGGCATATTAGACCAAATAGAGGAGTCAGTTGCCTCCTGATTTGCTACTGGTAGGAATCAAATGTTAGTTATAATTCTTACTAGGACCTATAGTTCTTAACAGGGAATCATCAATCATTTTGCTAAATTGTTTCTGGTCCACACATAAAATCAAATCTATACATCCTAATAACATCTTTGATACAGGAATACACTCCCTTTTTTATTAGACCCCTACAATCCCAAAATAAACCTATCTAGTTAGTTGATTTTTTTGGCCCATAATTCTACTGGTGGCTTTTGTTTCTGTAGACTGGTGGATTTGTTCTCTTACTCCTCCTTGGTGATGATATACTTATCTCTTTTGTTTTCACCCTCCTTTTTATTTGGATATTCTAGGTTCTACCTTAACATATGCTTTTTCTTTAGAATCATCATTAATCCATTCTAAAAGTAATTTCTCTCTAGGTATATCCTGATTTGTGTTATTTTCTTGTTGAATTTCATTTTTTTCTCATCTTAATTAATTTATTATTTAGCACAAGTCTAGCTAGTTCTATGTTCATCATATTTATTTTCATAGAATCATTTGAACAGACTTTAACACCCATACCATTTTGGCTACTTCTACTATATGTACTTCAAGCAAAGCAAATGAATTAATATTTTTAGTGGACGTACCTCATATGCTCTTATCCTCGAAGATGTTGCACTGTTGATCTTTCTCATTTGTTCCTTCTTCTGTTGTTGAAACCCTATCGCTCCCATTCGAGGATACATCCACTTTCTCATCATCACTCCCCTTGTCATCACCAACATTCAACTCATTTGATTCAATCCTTTTTGCTTTTTGCTTGAGAAATTACAAAATTCGAGAACAAATACGAAAGTTTAGCAACAAAACCAACTACAAAGAACGTAACTTGCTAGTATTATAACTTTCTATATTGTTGTAAAGATCACTATATATATATATATATATATATATATATATATATATATATATATATATATATATTCATGAAACCAAGTATATTTTTGTTTGACATTAGAAAATCACTCATCATTGTTAGTTAGTTTCTTATGATCTAGCTCTAGCATGGTACTCCCTCTGTTCAAAAAAGTTTATCGCTTTGTAGTTCATTTTTGAACTGCAAAGCGACAAACTTTTGAGATAGAGGGAGTACTTACTTGCAATGACCGTATGAGTATCTTACGTGTTATAAAAGTATTTTTCATCTTTAGGCTACTCGCAGCGGTTCTCCTATAAAGTAGAAGAGCCTGCTATGGTTACTTTATCAGTTCTTTGAAATAGAGGGAGTAGCATTGTTCATCTTCTAAAGTATTGTAGCGTTTGTTGACAAGTGAGTCCTATACTTTTTTAATATTATGGAGTAGGATATAGAGGAGAACGAGCATGTGATACAATTTATATAGGACAAAAAAATTTAGAGGGTCTTGTAAAGAACAAGAATTATTCCTTAGATGAACATTTTAGAGTAGAACAAGTGTGGAAACCTTATTGTTGTGAACGTTATGGAAATTTTTACTAGATGGTGATTCTTGCACACTTTGTTGAGTAGTAATTTATGTTGTGTTAAGTGTTTTTATTGGATTATTTTTACAGATACCCATCAATGTTGGATCATATTGTTAGAAGTGTCATGTTATTAACCAAAATAATTTTTAACTTGACAATGGCTGGCCATGATGTGCATTAGACATAAGCATCATCTGTTGTGCAAGTTACGTCATGTATCATGTGTGGAGTACATTAATTATATTGATACATGGTTGAAGTATGTGTATGGATTAAGTGTGTGTTTAGAATATTTGTATGATATTTGTCCACACATGTTCTTGTTTAGTGTGACATATTGATCCGTAGACCTAAGATAATCAAAAGGTTAACCTTGTTCGGCTTAGAAATTTTTGATCAACCATCATTTTCTTGTTGTAGTTTTGTAAGTTTGCTATCTATTTTGAGTAGAGGGGATGTAAGCAATGAACAATCTAGCAACGTTAGAGTTGGATCTAAAGAAAAGTTACTATCACCAAGTCTGCATTGTTGCATGCCCTCACTTACTGAATTGAAGAAGGAGGAGGAAGGCATTGAGAGTTAGATGAAGATGACTACAAAATTTCATCACAAGGTGGAGATTGAGCTAGATGGGCTCCGCTACAATGTGATTGACGCTATTGACAATCACCACCTACCTTATTTTTTGATTTGATGTCCCATTACCTCTTGATTAAACATTAAATGTGTTAACAATTTAAATCTAAACTTAATCAATGACTTCCATTTTGGTTTTAGGATATTATCGTTACCTCACAGAGTTCAATGTCTAACCATGATGGGCATTATACTTAAGCATCCCATGTAGTGTAAGATACATCATATATCATGTGTGGTGTACATTTAAGGTATTGATATGTGGTTAAAGTATGTGTATGGATGAAGTATGTGTTTAGAACATATTTTATCATATTCGTCCACCCATTTTCTTATTTAGTGTGACATGTTGATCCAATATAATAAAAAAGTTAACATTGTTTGGCTTCAAACTTTTTGATCAACCGTCATTTTTCTATTACATATTGACAATTTTTCATTTATTTTGACCGAAGATTATGGAAGTAATGAACTATATAGAAATGTTAGATTGGAGCTAACACTGAAACAAAATAACCTTCTTTTAATGAGCTACGAAAAAATGACTATTGAACGTTCATTGTTGCATGGCCTCACCTGTATTGAACAGAAGGGGGAGGAGGGCAACGAGAGTCACATGAAGATGACTACAAAATTTCATCACAAGGTGGAGGAAGAGCTTGATGAGCTATGCTACAATGTGATTGACACTATTTGACAAAGACCTCCTACTTCATTATTCTGATGTGATAATTTATTTTCCCTTATCTAAAAAAATTAAATGTGTTAATATTTGACCCCAAAACCTAATTATTTACCTTCCTTTTGATTTTAGGAAGGGAGATTATTATCGTTACCTCAGAGAGTTCAAGATAGACCATGAGAACTCTGAAGGTATTGATAAATTATTGAAAGGTTAGGATGTTTGTGTATGTACTTACAAAAATGTATTTTTTCTATTTGAAAGTTTTGATTTAATGGATCATACAATGTGCATGAAATTTTACTATGTACGAACAAACCCTAGCTAAATTGACACTCATGTGGCACAAGAATTAATTAGTAATGATAGAGAACACTTAGTGTGCAAGTTATTTTTTTTATTGTGATAGTATTAGAGTGAGTGAAGAGGTTAACTTGTGGCAATGTATTAGAAAGATCATACGATGTGTGTTGTGGGTTGTGTTGTGTGTGTGCACTAAATTGATACTCATGTGGCACAAAAACTAATTAGTCATGATAGAGAACACTTAGTGTGCAAGTTAAAATCTATTATTGTGATAGTATTAGAGTGAGTGAAGAGGCTAACTTGTGGCAATGTATTAGCAAGGTCATACGATGTGTGTGTGTGAGTTGTGTGTTGTGTTGTGTGTGTGTGTGTTGTGTGTTATATGTTGTGTGTTGTGTACCCTGTGTGTATGTGTGCGCTAGCGCGTGAGTGAGTGTTATCATAATGACTTAAGAGAAAAAAAAAGATACATAAATTGAACTATTTGATCAATTTATGTGGATTCATAATACAAATTTGTTTATAGCTTCGTGAAAAGTGTAGCTATCACATGATATATGGTTATAGTTTAATTTTGGTTGTTGTCTTTCAAAGTTCTTTAAATTTCATAGCATGCATGCATAAGAGAATTTTTTTTGCTCTAGCATCTAGACATCAAATTTAACATATTATATTTTTTATGTACATGCTAACATCTTTGTGTGTATTTACACAATGTTTCTTTTATAGTTTTTGCTTGTTGTATTTTGATTCTGCCATTGAGATCACAAATCTTATCAGAAGTATAAGATATGGGATTCAGTTTTAGCAACACAGTAACTAAATCCATACCTCATTACCTTCTACCTTTAAAAGTTAAATCATGTGCAAAATGCAAACGAATGATAAATTATTAATAATATTGTATCGGTGCCTTGCGAACCGGGTACCCCTGGATATAGGAAAGGAGGCACGATGGGTCCCACCGCCCACGGGGGTAAGATCCGACGTGGTCCCAGGGTGCCGCGTGGTGTGCGACATAGCCGCACCTCTCCACTGAGGGAAGGCCTGACGGACCACGTGCCCTGCAGCACCTGGTGTATCCCCCTCACGGAAGGGGAGGTCCGGCACTACCACGTATCCCGCAGGTCCGGGTCTACCTCCCCACCAAGGAGAGGTCCGATGCATTCACTAGGTCGACAGCCCCGGACCTGCCTCCCTGTGGGAAGGTCTGGTGCAGCCACGTGTCCGGCGGCTCCAGACCTGACCTCCCAACAGAGGGAAGGACTGGACTTGCCACGCGGCAGGCAGCGCCGCACCTAGTCCATCCTGCGATAGCAGCAATAAAGAGGGACAAGCCCAGTGCACCTAAACAGGAAAGATGTGTGTGTTCCGTAGGTGAGCGGGAGCTCGCACTCATAAGTCAAGAGTCATGTACCCAGTATGACGCTAACATGTTGGCGCCGAACTACTATGTACGACGTATGAATGAGAAGCCGCGACAAGATGGACAAGACACCGCCCGCCATGATGAGGGCTATGTGTAGCCCCGCGGCAAGGCATGGCCAGGCGGCACATTGAAGCCCTTGTCAGGGGATAGCATTTACTCCCAAATCTTAGGAGGGATTTGGTACACCCAGGGACACATGTCGAGCCTCGGGACCCATTTGTAAGGTGCTCGACCTTGGACTATAAAAGGACCGAGCGGCAACCGACTAAGACAAGTTCTCTCGGACTCAAGCACTACAACACACAAACCACCGTGGAGTAGGGTTTTACGCCCATGCGGTCCAAACCACGTAAACCCCTCGCATTCATCATTCTCTGAGCTTGATCTTGCTAGGACTAGCCCCCGAATATACAACGAACCACTGCAGGCTGCCTCAGAGCTAGTCCGGGGGAGGTATCGGTTTAGAAACCTTGACATTTGGTGCGCCAGGTAGGGGGCTTTCTCCTGCAAGCATCTTCAATGGCAGCATGGTGAATCCACATTCCAATGCTAGTTCCTCCAGGCCACAGCCCCGCCAGCAGGCGGCGGGTGAGGATCAAGCTTCATCCCACCCCAGAGCTGGGTCCCGCTCCAGAGCGGGAAGATCTGGACCAGCACGATGCCGTGCAGTCACTCCGCTGACTGCAGGCCCGCACGACACAGCGCGACGCGCTCTTGTTGCGACAGCCGCTACAGCACCACCGGCGGCAAGCCCGAAAAGTGTGCTCCTGGCTGCACGTGCACTGCTCCACAATGCACCGACGGCAGGTGCCCCGCAGGAGGCGACCCAACAATGGGTAAACAACGTCGACCACCTGGTCGTTGCTGCACTCCAAGCAACCCCGCAGGACGAGAGGCGAGCAACATAAACTTTTGTTTCACTGTCCCGTACGCCTACAATTGACCGTCAGAACGTTGATAGCCGCTCGACGAGGCTTTCAACGGAAGACCTGCACGCTGAGCTGCACCACCGTAGGGCGGGCGAGTACTATCGAATCGTCATCGAATGATAGAGGGAGCATCGTCGCAATCTTTAGGCCGACTACAGCCTGCCAGGCCCTGGAATCCAGGCACACGGCACTCTTCCGCCGTTACAATGGTATGTCACGCCGCCCGCGCAACACCAGGCGTACGTCGCGCCTCCTCCACTCCAGGAATATGGTGTGCCTCCACCACACCAGGCATCTGCCGCCGCACCTCAACACCAGGCGTACGCAGTGCAACCTGGCCATCAAAGTCATGCAGCGCCAAACGAGTCGCCCGCAACTACCGGTGGAGGGTGCGCATCTCTAGCTCCACACCTGCGGAGAGTGGTCTGGCCTCACAAGTTCTAGCCGCACACGCCAGAGAAGTATGACGGGAGTGTCAACCCGAGTGAGTTCCTGCATATCTACTCCACCTCGATCCTGGCTGCGGAGGGTGACGAGATCATCATGGCCAACTATTTCCCTGTGGTCCTGGCCGGTCCAGCCCGGTCATGGCTTATGAACCTGCCCCAGGGGTCCATCACCTCTTGGGAAGAGCTGTGCCGGCAGTTCGTGGCGAACTTCGGAAGTTCGTATGAGCACCCTGGCATTGAACTTGACCTCCACGCTGTTAGACAGCGCTCGGGGGAGTTGCTGCAAACATTTATCCAGCGATTCTTCCAGGTACAGAACACTATCCCGCACATCTCGAATGCGTCTGTCATAGTTGCATTTAGGCAGGGTGTGAGGGACAAGAAGATGCTCGAGAAGCTTGCCATGCACGACGTGTGCGATGTCTCCGAGTTGTTTTACTTGGAAGACAGATGCGCTAAGGCTGTGGAGGGGCGTACCTGGCCCGCCCGACCCTCCTCAGAAAGTGGGGAGCCCTCACAGTTTGAAGCAGAGGCCACTACTAGAGGTGGTGGCAGGAAGAAGAAGAACGGGGGCCGCGGCAGGAGCAAGCTGAGGCCCGGAGCTCCCATGGTGGCAACTTTGGCAACTGGCAGAGCCCGGAGCTTGCGCCAGGATAAGCGCCCACGCCCATCACCTGAGGGTGATGACGCTGACTTCAAATGCCTGGTGCACCAGACCAATGTTCACAGTGCAAGTGAGTGCCGGGAAGTCAAGAAGTTCGCAGAAGATTTCCGCGAGAAGCAGCAGAAGCAACAACGTCAAGAGAGCAAGCCCCCCTGCTAGAGGGAGGGTAAGCAGAAGCTTGACCCTGCGGCGAAGACATGGGGTACCAGGAGCCCACAGGGCAGTGAAAGCAGTGTTCATGAGTGTTGACTCGGGCACTAGCAGCGACCAGGAGCGTCAGAAGCTCCTCTATGTCATCTACGGGGGAGCCTCGGACCCTATGTCTCGAAATGCAGTGAAAGTCCTGTGACGGGTCGTGGCAGCAGTGGCCCCGGTGTCAAGTCTGACTCCCCACACCAAGTTGATGAGCACTGCGATCAGCTTCGACACCTCAGACTGCTAGAAGAACATGGCAGGGGCTGGGGTGCTCCCGCTGCTCGTGGCCCCAACCATCGCCAACGTGAGGCTCCACTATGTGTTGATCGATGGCGGTGCAGGCCTCAACCTCATCTCCGCTGCAGCCTTCCGGAAGCTGCAGATACCTATGTCTCGGCTCACACCTTCGAGCCTGTTCTCAGGCGTGGGCCCAGGGCGGATCGTGCCAAGTGATAGCATCCACCTCCCGGTAACCTTTGGTACCCCGGAGAACTACCGCACGGAGAATATTCTACTTGACGTGGCGGATGTCGAGCTTCCCTTCAACGCCATCATCGGAAGGCCGGCGCTATACCAGTTCATGGCAGTAGCTCACTATGGCTACCTGGTCCTGAAGATGTCAATGCCATCTGGGGTCCTCAGGGTCCAGGGAGATTGCACTGTGGCGGTGTCAGCCTTGGAGCAGCCCCAAGCACTCGCTGCAGGGCGGGCCCCAAGCCTGGATGATACGAGGGAAGGTCGACCAAGTCAAGGCCCGTCCCAGCGGGCCTCCACCGCAACTCCTCCCGTGCTGCCCATCGAAGACGACGTCCTGGTAAAAGTCGTTAGGATCGGCTCTAAGGCTGCCCAGACCACCCGCATAGCGGGTAACCTGGACAGCAAATAGGAATTCGCGCTCGTCACCTTCCTCTGGGACAATGTCAATGTGTTCGCCTGGCAACCATCACAGATGCCCGGGATCCCCAGGGAGGTGATTGAGCACCATCTGAAGTTCTACCCCGACGCCCGCCTGAAAGTCGCCTAGAGTGGGGTGAATAGGCAATAATACCTGAAATCACTTAATTAAAGAAGATTAAATTCATGTGGCAGGACTAGTCTACACAGAGCCGGACTAGTCCGCTCAGCGCAGGGTGGAAACCCTAAAACTTGATTTCTACAAGTTATTTGCGGAGTTAAAGTTCACCAAAGAGGTAAGCAATGTGTAGTAAACTAAAGCTCAGATTGTGAAGTTTAAACACTTAGATTGCAAGTTTACAATAATGATCAAAGTGTAGGGCAATAAGAACAATGTGAACCCTAATAGCAATACTAGTGATCACGAAAAGCGAAAAACAAGTGAGACGAGATTTATCATGTGGTTCAGCTCCACGAAGAAGCCTACCTCCATGTTGAGAAGTCCACACAAGGACCGGATCTCAGTTGACCCTTCTCTCACCAAGCCACCACGATGGCCGGCTTGGTTTCCACTATATCAATGGTTAATCACCAAGTTTGATGGGGTTGCTCACAACTTGAGGCTCCCACAAATCAATACAACAAGGAGCACACGAAGCTCAACTCACACAAGTCACAAAACACAACACAATGTGCAAGAGATCAAACCGAGAGCCAAAGCGCGATGATCTTCCTCTACTCTCCTCCTCAAACCCTAATCTCTTCAAGATTTGCTCTTAGAGGGTTAGTAGGACGAGTAGAAGGATTTGGAAGGCTCTAGGATGCTTGTGGCGGCACTAGGGTTCAAGACTTGTTCAAATGAGCCCGGGGGTCCCCTTTTTATAGAGGCCCCGAGCCCCCTTTTGCTTACATCAGCAAAGGGACGGACTAGTCCGGCCCTATGGGACCACTGACCTCTGGTCAGTTCCCGACAACTGCCACAGTGAGCAGCGATCATCACGCTACCCGCCAAATTTCCAAATTCAAACGGTCACTAGACAACGGACTAGTCCAGTCAACAACGGACTAGTCCGAAGTGGAACAGAACCACTTGGTCCATTCCAAAACGGACTCTTCTGGGTTTGCCCGGACTAGTCCGACTACAGGGGTGGACTAGTCCGGCCCTCTAGGGTTTCTCTCGGTCTATCACACTAAGTCTCAAATGGACAAGTCCGAACTACTCCAGAGAGCTTTGGTCCGTCCAAAAATGGACAAGTCTGGACTTTTCGGACTTAGCTCCAAATTCACTCAGATTCACTCCAGAGACGTTTGGTTCGTCTCAAATCGGACTTGTCTGCCATGGCCGGACTAGTCCGGCCTCCTAGGGTTTTTCTCATTTTAGGCTTCTCACTTAGGTTTTTCTCTAAACCACCACTTTGATCCCCTTGGTATGATCTCAATGCACATGATACAACCACCCTCTCACATGATACGGCTCATATAAGCTCAATACCGTAGAAACCTTAATTTCTACGCTTGAGTCTTTGACGCCTGTTTTAGACTTTTCCTTTTTGAGGGTTTTCATCTCATTTCAATCCTTGTACCTCATCATCAATCATCCAAAACCCACGAGAGTGCCTAGATGCACTTTCAATCTCCCCTTTTTTGGTGATTGATGACAACACATTAAGACTTCAACAACAAGGATAATAATTTGTTTCCATAACATGTCTTTGCATGAGTGACTCCCCCTCAATGTATGCATCATGAGTAAGGGAGATTGAGAGAGTTCTCATACATATACATGTTATGGTGGGGTGCCTAAGTGATGTGTTCATAAGTGTGATAAGACAACAATTATGCAAGATAGACATTTAAATGTGGCAACACGTCACAAGTTTAGGTAAAATACATAAATACATAGATTAAGTCTTACAATACAACTTGAAATGAGTTTTAAAACATAAGTCTTTCATAGATCAATACTCTCTCAACTTAATCTATCTTATCTCTCCCTTCATCTCTCCCCCTATATCTCTCCTCCTAGATCTAAGTGACCCATCCAAGCTATCTCTCCCCCTTTGGCATCAAGACACCAAAAAGGAAAAGAAGAGAGGAAGGGCCCTACTCATCGTCGGAGTCATCATCGTCGTTGCCGCCTTGGCGCTCGTTGTCGCTCTCTGTGGCCTCCGGGTCAAGATGGTCATCATCATCATCAGTCGGGGCCGTAGTGGAAGTCCCAACTTCTCCAAACTGAGTGAGCTCCTCGGCAGTGAACTCCAGAAAAGAGATGAGTTCACCATCGCTCTCCTCGGCGGGGGACATTGGAATGTCCAGCTTGTCGCACATCGCCTTGAGATACTTCTCATTGCGATGCTCCATGCGACGTTGCCGAATTTCCGTCTTCCGGTAAGAGGAGAAGAGAGCCTTGAAGCATTTGAAGAATCCACTCCCGCATTGTGTCAAAGGCGGAGGTGGTGGAGGAGATGGCACAAAGTGAGAGGAAGAAGCGGGAGGATCCACATTCTTCCTCCTAGGAGCAGCCGGCTCTGGAGGAGGGAGTTGTGGTCGAAGCCTCCGGTGAATGATATCTTTCTTGAACATGAGCCCGGAGATCTTCTCGATCATGTACATAATGTACGGAGCGTATTCACATGATCGGTTGGGGGTGTGAGAGATGTTGAAGATGTCATTAAAAATAAAGTCCACCACATTGAAGCGGACATCTCCATCAATGAGGACCATCAAGTGCCTCAGATTTCCTTGTATAATCCCCACATCTCCATCCTTGGGAGCAATGGTCTTTCTGAGGACCCGGTTGAGCACACTATAGAAGGGTTTGATGTTTCTTATGTGCCCAACCTCATACTGTGCATGACTTGGATACATATACTCCAAGGTGTCCCGATCAACTGGCTTAAGATTTGAAATGATGATCTCATTATACAGTTGGTCCTCCAAGTCAAGCAACTGCGCAAACTCCCAATAGGTGGTGGAGTACTGCTCTCCATGGGTCATCTAGGTAATCTTCCTGTCCCCATCGGTGTGGAAGTACAAGGTGGAATAGAACTAAGTGATGACTTACACATTCCAGTCGTACTAGAAGGCCATGAACTTCTTAAATCCATGCCTCTCGATAGCCTCAATCACAACATTGAAGGCTTGATGATCCTTCTCGGCCATGTAGTCCCAGTCTATCCATTGAGCATCTGTGACAAGGGTCTGCTTGGTCATATAGACCGTCCTGTAGTAGTCACATTGGAAGTCACACCAGAACTGGAGATCCACTGTGCTCCTGTCACACTGATATACATTGATCTTCCTCAGCTTGCGTGCCTTCTCAGCCCCCTTGCCCTTGAAGATGTTGGCGTCGAAGGCAGCTGCATAGTTTGGGTTCCGTGCAGGAGCAGACATCCTCAATGGGCCAATTGGTTGAGGAGCACCCTTCTTGACTTTGCTTGCAGCCTTCTTGGCCACAATCACCCTCTTCTTGGGTGCAACATCAACTGGGGCCTTGCCTTTATCTTTGGAGGTACTTGCCCCGTGTGACTTAGCTTGCTCACCCAAGGTCACAAGCCGCTTTCTTTTCGGGGCTTCCTCGGCAGCAGCAGAGTTGTGCTCCTCTCGCTGCGTCTTCTTTGCCCTCTGTGAGGCAAAGTACGCAACCGCCATCTCTTGATCCTCTCTTTGCTTCCGGCGAAAGAGAGCTTGCTTCTCCGCTTCAGTCTCGGAGTCGGAAGGAGGAACATATTCATTGTCCGACATGGTTGCTGACAAGAGAAGCAAGGGAATGTGTATAAGTCCAAGGAGTCAATATAAAATGGTAGAATGCACAAAATCAATCTAGGTTAGGTTTTTCACTGTGTAACCCAGACTTGTCCGCCCAGGGGCCAGACTAGTTCGCACTGGGTCGGACTTGTCCGCCCTGTGGTCGGACTAGTCCGGTTCACACAGCAAGAACCCTAATCTAGGGAAATTTTGCAAAAACTACGGATCCTACCACAAAAATGGAGCTACATGATCACATTGATGTGTACAACAACATTTGTGAAGAAGTTTCTTTCAATGGACCCAAAAGAATTGAATTTCAAGGATTTTGGAGTTAGGTCAAGAATACCTCTTCAAATCTTCAATTTGATGAAATGTAGAAGAGGAATCGGCCTCCGATGCTTGGGGAAAGGTTCCTAAGCACATTAGGGCTTCAATCCACCGATTGGAATCAAGATTTGTTGGAGGTAATCGAAAATCGCCATTTAGGAGACAGTTTTTGAGCATTTTTGGAGAGAGAGTGTTTGAATGGAAGTGGAGAGGTCGAGGGCTCCCTGGGGAGGTTAAGTCATCAAGGTCCGGACTAGTCCGGTGAGGGACCCGTACTTGTCCGGCCTCCGGACTGTGTCCGGACAACCTGAACCACCGGACTAGTCCGGGCCACTGGAGCGGACTAGTCCGGTCCTAAGACCTAAAACTCCTATATATTGAGTTTTTAGTGGATATTTGATCCTTTTAGACTATATTTCACAAAAGATCTTTGTAAATATGGTCAGTGAGCAATCAACAATCAAACTATGACCATGATTCACTAGGATTCAATAATTTCAAAATAATTTGTAGAGAAATTGAGGAGTAAGAGTTTTTCGCAAGCATGTGTGAATTTTGAATGTAACAATGAGATGTGCAAGACTTAAGCCATATTTCGAGAATCTAGGATATTTAGCTCACTCCTAAGTTCACAAAACCTTTTCTCATCTAGGGGCTTGGTAAAGATATCAGTCAATTGTTTATCGGTTCTCACATGGGAAATTGCAATGTCTCCATTGATGGAGTGATCTCTCAAGAAATGGTGGCGAATGTCGATGTGCTTGGTCCTTGAGTGTTCAACTGGATTGTGGGATATTTTGATGGCACTCTCATTGTCACATAGGAGAGGGATATGGAGCAAGTTTATACCATAGTCCCTAAGAGTTTGTCGCATCCAAAGAAGTTGTGCACAAAAACTTCCGGCGGCGACATACTCCGCTTCGGCTGTGGAAAGTGCAATGGAGTTTTGTTTCTTTGAGGACCAATACACTAGAGATCTACCAAGGAATTAGCAAGTTCCCAATGTACTCTTCCTATTAACTTTGCACCCCGCATAGTCCGCATCAGAATATCCAATGAGATTAAACTTAGAGCCCTCGGGGTACCAAAGTCCTAGGCTTGGTGTGTGAACCAAATATCTAAGAATTCTCTTAACGGCGGTCAAATGACACACCTTAGGAGCGGCTTGAAATCTATCACACATACACACACTAAGCATCATATCGGACCTAGATGCACATAAGTATAACAATGAGCCTATCATGGAACGATATACCTTTTGGTCCACACTTGGACCATCTTCATTAAGATCGAGATGCCCGTTGGTTGCGGTAGGAGTCTTGATGGGTTTGGCCTTGTCCATGTCAAACTTTTTGAGTATATCTTGTGTATACTTGGTTTGACTAATAAACGTGCCTTCCTTGAGTTGCTTCACTTGAAAACCTAGAAAGAACTTCAACTCCCCCATCATGGACATCTCAAATCTTTCCGTCATTATCTTGGAAAACTCATCACAAAAACTTTGTTAGTAGAACCAAATATAATGTCGTCGACATATATTTGGCAAACAAACAAATCATCATCGAAATGCTTAGTGAATAGAGTATAGTCTGCCTTCCCAATTTTGAAACCATTTTGAATTAGAAAGTCTCTAAGGCACTCATACCAAGCTCTAGGAGCTTGTTTGAGTCTATAGAGAGCCTTACGCAATTTATACACATGGTTTGGGAATTCTTCATCTTCAAATCTGGGGGGTTGCTCCACATACACCTATTCCTTGATTGGACCATTGAGGAATGCGCTCTAGACGTCCATTTGATATAGCTTAAAATCATGGTGAGTAGCAACGTCAAGTAATATACGAATTGATTCAAGCCTAGCTACGGGAGCAAAGGTTTCTTCAAAATCCAAACCTTCGACTTGTGAATACCCTTTGGCCACAAGTCGTGCCTTGTTCCTTGTAACCACCCCGTGTTCATCTTGTTTGTTGTGGAACACCCATTTAGTGCCTACAACATTCGCATTAGGCCTCTTCACAAGTTCCCATACTTGATTTCCCTCGAAGTTGTTGAGCTCTTCTTGCATGGCCATCACCCAATCCGGATCTCGTAGTGCTTCTTCAACCTTGTGGGGCTCCAAGGAAGAAACAAAAGAATAATGTTCACAAAATTTTGCAACACGAGATCGAGTAGTTACCCCTTGAAGATGTCTCCAAGTATATTGTCAACGGGATGGTCCCGTTGGACGCTTTGACAAACTCTTGGGTGTGGCGCTTGAGGTCTTGATTCATCATTTTGGTTTTCCTCATCCTCATTGTCCCCCCCCCCCCCCCTTGATTAATGCCTCCATTTTTATCTTCTTGGAGCACATCTTGGGGAACTTGATCTTGATCATTTGAGGAAGAGTTTGCTTGATGTGTAGGATGGTCACTTGCATCTTGAGGTTGTTCTTGTGGTCGTATGTCTCCAAGTGCCATCCTTCCTATCACCACTTGTGGAGCTTCTTCTTGATCTAGCACATGACGATCCACTTTCTCCACTTGGGAGCCATTAGTCTCATCAAACACTGCGTCACATGCTACTTCAACAATCCCAGGGAATTTGTTAAAGACACGATAGGCGTAAGTGTTTGAGTCAAAGCCAAGCAACAAACTCTCATCGGACTTAGAAGCGAACTTCAAAGTCCTAGGCTTCTTATTAAGAATGTAGCATTTGCTCCCAAAAATACAAAAGTAAGAGATGTTGGGCTTGTTACCGGTTAGGAGCTTATATGACGTCTTCTTAAGTATGCGGTGAAGATACAACCGGTTTATGGCATGGCAAGAGGTGTTAACCGCTTCCGCCCAAAACCGGTCCGATGTCTTGTACTCATCAAGCATGGTTCTTGACATCTCAATTAAAGTCCTATTCTTCCTCTCGGCCACCCCATTTTGTTGAGGGGAGTAGGGGGGCGAGAAATCATGTTTGATGCCTTCTTCATCCAAAAATTCTTCAACTTGAGTATTCTTGAATTCGGTGCCATTATTAGTCCTTATGGTCATGATACTCTAGGAGAACTCATTTTGAGCTCTCTTCAAGTATCTCTTGAGAACACCTTGAGTCTCGCTCTTGTCATGCAAAAAGAATACCCAAGTGAAACGTGAAAAGTCATCAACAATAATAAGACCATATTTGTTACCACCATTACTAATGTAGGCGATTGGACCGAAGAGATCCATATGTAGAAGCTCCAATGGTCTTGATGTTGTCATAATGTTCTTGGATGGATGTGGTGCTCTAACTTGCTTTCCGGCTTGGCATGCACTACATGGCCTATCCCTTTTCAAACACAACATTCTTTAAACCACAGATGTGCTCGCCCTTAAGGAGTTTTTGCAAATTACTCATCCCAACATGGGCTAGCCTTCTATGCCAAAGCCATCCCATGTTAGTTTTTGCAATTAAGCATGTATCAAGTTGGGCTTTATCCGCGGAGAAATTCACAAGATAGAACTTTCCCTTGAGTACACCCTTAAAGGCAATTGAGCCATTGCTTCTCCTTGTGACGGTCACACCCTCATTAGTGAATAAACAGTTATAACCTTTTGTCACAAATTTGTGATATGGACAAGAGGTTATAATCAAGTGAATCAACGTTGTCGACTGTTGGAGTCGGCAGATCTCCTGACACTGGTAAAGTGTTGAAGGAGTTTGTGGTTCGGTGTGGGCGCGCGGAGACTCAAGAAGGTGAATTGCAGTTTAACACAGGAGACACAAGGATTTACGTGGTTCGGGCCGCCTGAGCGTAATACCCTACTCCACGGGTGTGTTGGTGTTGTATTAGCTTGTCAAGTATGATCGCCTGTCCACGTCTGTGAACGTCTGTGAACCTCTGTCCCCTGAGTGTATCGTCGGCCTGTCCTTTTATAGTACAAGGACAGGCTGTTACAAGCTAGCCTGGCCCGACATGTGGCCCCGGCGGTTACTAGTATTGATACACGATTAATTGTTGTTAATGATCCTGTAACGGGCTCCGACAGCGCCGTTACAGGTGTTAAGATCGTCCGTTTAAGTGTCATTAATATGGCATTAATGACATTTAATCGGGTCTTGAAGTCCTTGGCTTTCCTTTGAAGACCCGGAGCCGTTACAGGGTCTTCCGGAGGTTAGAGGCTGCCAGCTCCGACGTTTGGACACGTGGCAGCTCCGAAGCTTGCTGTGGAAAGCAGGTAGCTCCGGGGCTATCTGACACGTGTCAGGTCCGGAGCTTCTCTCGGTCAGGGGTTAAGTCCGGAGGTGCCATTTCGGTACCTGGCCCGGAGCTTCCCCCTTGTGGGCGGTAGCTCCGGTTTGGCAGTACACGTGGCGACCTAGGGATCAACCATGTTGGAGAAGCAGGTCCGGTCATGTCTGACAAGTGGGCCTCCGAGGGTCTTTAATCCAAGTAGACGGCCTTCCCTTGAGATCTTTGTAACCTCAGGGGGTGTATGGTTTTTTGGGTACCGACAAACGTGTAAAACATTTGAAAGGTTATGATTAGGGGATATAGCAATTTTACCAGTACTAAGGATTTTTCCTTGACCGTTGTCCCCAAAATAGATTCCTTCACTTAGATCTTTATTTAGCTCATACTCCACAAACATCTTCCTCTCTCTAGTCATATGATTTGTGCATCCACTATCAAGAACCCATTTGGTTCCACCGAAGGAGTATGCCTACAAGAAAGATTTAAGCCTTGGCCTTAGGTACCCAAGTAGTGTTGGGTCCTTTGATGTTAGTCAAGAGGCACTTGGGCACCCACACACAAGATTTGGGACTTTTGCGGTGTGGCCCAACATATCTAGCATATGCCTTTCCAAACTTGTTCCTCAATAAAACATATGAAGCATCAAAATCATGGAACAATGGATGAGGTTCTTTCTTAGGCATTTTAGGTGTAGTAGCAATGTTCTTTCCTTTATTGTTGTATGAGCCTCCTTTGACAAAAATAATCAAGTCTTTGCCATTCTTGGGAGTTTTGGCGTTTTGCCTCATCCCCCTAGAATAAACAAGACCATCCTTGACAAGGGGATGTCTTGTGTTGGTATATGCACTACGTGCATATGTCACTTTCTCCTTGTCAAATATGCCACCCTTTGGTGCTTGATTGGTTTATGCCAACGTAATCTCATCTTTAAGCTTTATTATTAAGTTTGAGAATTTGCAAGGTTTAGATGCTTCGTATTTAATATTTGTGGAAGGTGAGCTTGTGGAGGAAGAAGGTGCATTGACCTTGAGAGACTTCACTTGCGTCTCAAGGATTTTGTTAGCTTGTGTCAAACTAACAAGTTCTTCCTTGAGCACAATTGTAGTGTTCTCAAGGTTTGAGCAAGTTTCCTTGCTCAAAGCGAGATCACGCTCAAGTGCCTTGCTTCTTTCTCTTTCAAGCTCTAAGAGCTCCTCAACCTCTTGACATCTCTCCTTTTGTTGGATGAGCATGTCCTCTTGACGGTTGATGAGTTCTTCCTTCTCAAATATCTCCTCCGTTAACAATCTCAATCTCTTCAAGGTGCTTTTACTCATGTCTTTAAGCATATGTTCATTTTCACTACTACTATCAAAATCATCATGAGAAGAAATTGAAGAAGATGATTTAGATTTAACCTTCTTTATTCCCTCCTTGGCCATGAGACATATTTGCCTTGAAGTCTCCGAGTTTGGGAAGAGCTTGTTCTCCGTTGTTGTCTTCTTCATAGCAATAGTTGCTACCTTCTCATCTTCATCGGAGAAGGATTCCTCATTTGAATCCCACTCCTTTCCAAGGTGGGCATGTCTGGATTGCTTCTTCTTCTTGAAGTACTTCTTCTCTTTGTACTTGCCCTCCTTCTTCTTGTTTTCTTCATGTGGACAGTCCACAATGAATTGGTCATATTCTCCGCAATTGTAGCAAGCCCTTTTTGATCTTGTCTTGGGCTTGTCTTTGCTTCTCCTTTCATTTTGGTAGCTCCCCCTCCTCCTTCTAAACATCCTCTTAAAGTTGTTAATGAAGAGAGCTTCTTCCTCATCGGTGTCGGGACTCTCTTCATCACTCTCTTCCTTTTCTTGTGATCTTGAGGACCTTGCTTTGAATGCAACATCCCTTTTCTTGGAGGAGGAAAGCTTTTGTAGATCATTGTAGAATATCGTTTCTTTATCGATCATCTCATGGTTGATGATTCTCCCTAGCACTTCTTCGGGAGTCATCTTGTGGAAGCCCGAACTTTCACGAATTAGTGAGCAAAGAGTGACATTTTGAGGCATGAATGCTCGAATCATCCTCTTTACCACCTCGTGGTCGGTCCACCGGGTGCTTCCATATGAACGACTCTTGTTGATGAGAGTCTTGAGGCGGTCATACATATCTTGGGGAGATTCACCCTCCATGATTGTGAATCTCCCAAGCTCTCCTTCGATCATCTCGATCTTTGCCTCCCTAATGACGTGGTTGCCTTCGTGCGCTGTCTTGAGGGTATTCCAAATATCCTTGGCAACCTCCAACCCTTCAATGCGGTTGAACTCCTCATGAGTCAATGAGGAGGTAATCACTCCAACAGCTTGAGCATTGCGATGTAGAAGAACGGCTTGCTCCAGAGTGATGTCTTCCTCATTCTTTAGAAGATGAACACCTGTCATTACAATTTGCCACAAACTAGGGTTTAAGGAAATGAGGTGCATCTTCATATTATGCTTCCACATAGAATAATCATTTCTGTCAAATTGAGGAGGTTTGCCAATGGGAATAGACAAATAATGGTTGCTAGCGGTAAGTTGCTCATAATTGTAAGGATATCAGGAGTAGTCTTGTGAACTACTCCCATTGTCGATGTTGACTGGAGCAATTGGCTTGATCTCCTTCCTGGGCACGTTGAGATTCTCACCAAGTCGTGCTTTGAGCATCCGAACTTCTTCGTCATTATTCGGATCATCTTGAAGAACATCGACGTTCTTCGTCTTGGTGTCATTGACGACCACCGGAACTTTGTTGTCACCCCTTCCGGCCATTACTTCTCCGAGTTGTTAGACTCTTGGGGAGAAGTATGCTCTGATACCAATTGAAAGTTTCTAGAGGGGGGTTGAATAGGCAATAATACCTGAAATCACTTAATTAGATTAAATTCCTGTGGTCGGACTAGTCTGCACAGGACCGGACTAGTCCGCTCAGCGCAGGGTGGAAACTCTAAAACTTGATTTCTACAAGTTATTTGTAGAATTAAAGTTCACCAAAGAGGTAAGCAATGTGTAGTAAACTTGTAAAGCTCAGATTGTGAAGTTTAAACACTTAGATTGCAAGTTTACAATAATGATCAAAGTGTAGGGCAATAAGAACAATGTGAACCCTAATAGCAATACTCGTGATCACGAAAAGCGAAAGTCAAGTGACACGAGATTTATCTCGTGGTTCAGCTCCATGAAGAAGCCTACCTCCACGTTGAGAAGTACACACAAGGATTGGATCTCACTTAACCCTTCTCTCATCAAGCCACCATGATGGTCGGCTTGGTTTCCACTATATCAATGGGTAATCACCAAGTTTGATGGGGCTGCTCACAACTTGAGGCTCCCACAAATCAATACAACAAGGAGCACGCGAGGCTCAACTCACACAAGCCACAAAACACAACACAATGTGCAAGATATCAAACCGAGAGCCAAAGTGCGATGATCTTCCTTTACTCTCCTCCCCAAACCCTAATCTCTTCAAGATTTGCTCTTAGAGGGTTAGTAGGACAAGTAGAAGGCTTTGGAAGGCTCTAGGATGCTTGTGGCGGCGCTAGGGTTCAAGACTTGTTCAAATGAGCCCGGGGGTCCTCTTTTTATAGAGGTCCCGAGCCCCTTTTGCTTACATCAGCAAAGGGGCGGACTAGTCCGGCCTCAGACCCCGGACTAGTCCGGCCCTATGGGACCACTGACCTCTGGTCAGTTCCCGACAACTGCCACACTGAGCAGCGATTGTCACACTACCCGCCAAATTTCAAAATTCAAACGGTCACTAGACAACAGACTAGTCCGGTCAACAATGGACTAGTCCAAAGTGGAACAGAACCACCTGGTCAGTTCCAAAACAGACTCTTCTGGGTTGGCCCGGACTAGTCCGGCCATAGGGGCAGACTAGTCTGGCCCTCTAGGGTTTCTCTCGGTCTATAACACTAAGTCTCAAACGGCAAGTCCGTACCCAAACGGACAAGTCCAAACTACTCCAGAGAGCTTTGGTCCGTCCAAAAACGGACAAGTCCGTACTTTTCGGACTTAGCTCCAAATTCACTCAGATTCACTCTAGAGACATTTGGTCCGTCTAGAAACAGACTTGTCTGCCATGGCCGGACTAGTCTGGCCTCCTAGGGTTTTTCTCATTTTAGGCTTCTCACTTAGGTTTTTCTCTAAACCACCACTTTGAGCCCCTTGGTATGATATCAATGAACATGATACAACCACCCTCTCACATCATACGGCTCACATAAGCTCAATACCATAGAAAACCTAATTTCTACGCTTGAGTCTTTGATGCCCGTTTAGCCTTTTCCTTTTTGAGGGTTTTCATCTCAATTCAATCCTTGTACCTGTGCTTAAGATAACTTTAGCTCATTAGCCTCTTAATTGTCGTCATCAATCATCCAAAACCCACAGGAGTGCCTAGATGCACTTTCATCGCCTGGTACAACAGAAGCCCCAGAAGCAGTCTGTTGAGCGTCAAAACTTCATCCGAGAGGATATTAAGAAGTTGCTTGATGTTGGCTTCATCCGGGAGGTCCACCACCCTCGGTGGTTGGCTAATCCTGTTGTCGTCCCCAAGGCGGCGGGAAGCTTCGGATGTGCATCGACTACACCAACCTAAACAAGACATGTCCAAAAGATCCATTCCCGCTCCCCATGATAGATCAAATTGTAGACTCCACATCAGGTTGTAATCTGCTGTGTTTCCTAGATGCATATTCTGGTTTCCATCAAATACCTATGTCTAGAGATGATGAAGAACACACTGCTTTTGTAACAGTAGATGGCCTGTATTGTTATGTGTCCATGCCTTATGGTCTTAAGAATGCTCTTCCTACTTTTGTACATGCAATGCATAAAACATTTGGGGACCTCATTAGAGACCTGGTAGAGTTGTATGTCGATGACATCGTGGTCAAAATCAAAGATCGCGCGTCCTTCCTGGACAGCTTAGCGCAAGTCTTCAGCAGGCTACGCCTTACGCACACGATGTTGAACCCCGAAAAGTGTGTCTTCGGGGTCTCTTATGGGAAGCTGCTTGGATTATTGGTTTCTCACCATGGGATCGAAGCTAATCCAGAGAAGATAGGGGCGATAGAGCTGATGCGGCCCCCGACACGTATCAAGGATGTACAGAAGCTCGTAGGGTGCCTAGCGGCCCTCGGCTGCTTCATCTCGAGGCTGGCGGAACGAGCGCTTCCCTTTTTCAAGATTCTGCGGAAGGTAGGTCCCTTTGCCTGGATAGAAAAGGCGGAAGCGGCGTTTCAGGAGCTCAAGAGGCACCTGATGTCCCTCCCAGTTATGGTGGCATCAGAGCCTGGTGAGCCCCTGTTGCTGTATGTTATTGCAACAACCGAAGTGGTTAGTATGGTCTTGGTCGCGGAGCGTTCGGAACCATATCAGCAACATACACGAGAAGGAGCCCGTTGCGCAAGAACCGAGCCTCAGGCCTCGGTCCAAGCCATGGATCTTACCCAGGGGCTCCAGAAACCAGGAAGTCGTCGGGTCCCAGCCCCCGGAGGATGATGCGGGTCCTGAGAGCTAGGAGCCCAGGACCTAGATCCGATGAAGGGATCACCGGACCTCTCAGGTAGAGTCCGGACCACTCAAAGGCCAGTCTACTACATCAGCGAAGTCCTCCATGAGGCGAAAACAAGGTATCAGGAGATACATAAGCTGCTGTACGCCGTGTTGATAGCATAGAGGAAGCCCCAACACTATTTCCAGGGCCATAAGATCTCAGTGGTCACCTCCAACCCGCTGAGAACGATGCTCCACAGACCTAATGCTACCGGCAACATCGCCAAGTGGGCAGCCGAGCTAGCAGAGTTTGAGATTGTGTTCCTTCCTCGACATGCGGTCAAAAGTCAGGCCCTAGCGGATTTCCTGGCTGAGTGGACTCCATCACCTAGCAACGAAGAAAGACCAGTCAGCGGGGACACACTGTCTGGATCATCGGTCTTCACTGAAACCCTATGGACGCTTTACTTCGATGGTTCTGCCCGGAAACAGGGGTTGGGGCCGGGGTGGTGCTCATAGCTCTGACAAGGGAGCAGTTCAAGTATATGGTGCACCTTGGCTTCAAAGCCACTAACAACATGGCAGAATACGAGGCCCTCATCTACGGGCTGAAGACAGTGTTGACTCTCAATGTCCGCCAGCTCCTTGCCAAAGGTGATTCCCAGCTAATTGTCAAGCAAGTGAAAGGGGAGTGCAGTTGCAACGACCCCCAGCTGGCAGCATACTTGGTGCACATCAGGAAGCTGGAGAAAGATTTTGAAGTCTTGGATCTGTGCCATGTGCCCTGAGCTGACAACTCAGTCGCAGACGACATGTGAACGAAGGCCTCCACAGAGGCACCAGTGCCTGAAGGAGTCTTTGCAAGGACATTATCGCGACCAACCGCCTGAACTACCGAGCCAGGCGAAGGGGGTGAAGCTAGCACCTCGAAGCTAGCAATCCTGGCGGCCCTGCAGCCATGGTGCCCGCCAAGGTTCCTATGTGCCTCCAACAGCTCCGAGCAGCTGGGCGCCCAAGAACCAGAAGCTCAAGGTCTCGATGCATGGATCTCGGAGGTTCGGGACTACTTGAAAGACAACTACCTTCTCGAAGAACATGCCCTGGCAGAACGAATTGTGGGGATGGCTAAAAGATACACGCTAGTAGAGGGGGATCTCTATCGGCATGGCGCCAATGACATCCTATTGCGATGCATTACCTAGGAGGAAGGCTACGACTTGCTCGCAGAAATCCATGGAGGTGAGTGCGGGAACCACGCATTGGCCCGCACGCTGGTTGGCAAAGCCTTTCGGCACGGCTTCTACTGGCCCATAGCACTCCAGGATGCCCCTGACATGGTTAAGAGATGCAAGGCGTGCTAGTTCCTTGCCAAGCAGATCCACACACCAGCTCAAGCGCTATAGATGATCCCTCCCTCGTGGCCATTCGCCGTGTGGGGACTGGACATCCTTAGACCTTTCCCAAGAGTTGTCGGAGGATTCCGGCACCTCTACGTCGCCGTAGATAAGTTCACCAAATGGCCAGAAGCTACCTCAGTTGTCACCATTAACAAGCAGTCAGTCGTGAAGTTCATCAAGTCGATAGTCTGCAGGTTCGAGGTCCCGAACAGGATTATCAATGATAATGGGACCTAGTTCACGAGTGCAGTGTTCTAACAATACTGCGAAGACTTTGGGATCCAAGTTTGTTATGCCTCCGTTGCTCACCCCGAAAGCAATGGACAGGTAGAGAGAGCAAACACCGATATTCTCAAGGGCCTCAGGACTCGTACATACTCGAGCCTTGAGAGGCATGGTGCAAACTGGGTGGATGAGCTGCCATATGCGTTGTGGGCTAGCCGGACATCTACCAGTCGAGCTACGGGAGAAACGCCCTACTTCCTGGTGTACGGGGCGGAGGTCGTCCTTCCCCCGGAGATTACCATGGGCCCCCCTCGTGTCCGGATGTACGACGAAGCCACGCAGGACCATCTCAGGCGTGAAGATATGGACCTCGTCGATGAGGGACGCATATGAGTAGCCCTCCAAAATGCACGGTACAGGCAAGCGCTCCGACGCTACCATCATCGGACCGTGCATAGTAGGGAGCTCAAGGTGAACGACCTGGTCCTGCAGCGTCTACTTTCCCGTGAAGGGATAGACAAGCTCTCCCTCAGTTGGGAGGGTCCCTTCCAGGTCATAGAAGTTTGTCGCCCTGGGTGCGTTCGTCTAGCTACGGAGGATGAGCGACCATTGCCCAACCCATGAAATATCGAACACCTCCGTAAGTTTTATCCATAGCCGGTGGAAGGGCATTTTATTTCCTTTTGTTATAAACATAGCATAGTGTCTAGAGACAACACTTGGGTTAACTAAGGTCGGGGGACGAGCTCCGAGTGTCTACTTTGCTCGGCACGGTCCACTACCCTAAGAAGGTACACTCAACTCCATGTGCCCAGGCTGAGTCGTTCTTCCTGTAAAGTCTGTTTTCTCCTATGAGCGTTATAATAAAAAGATGTTTGCCCTACCCTGAGATGCCTTGATAATTTGAAATTATCTTTAGTTCTTATGAATAGTATCACGCATTTGCCATCAGCTCATCACCTAGCGTGGGTGCGGTCAGTTTTTTCCTTCGTTTCTGCAATAGTGGGAGTGTTGCTGTCCATTTGCCGACGGGTCACTTGAGGTACTTGCTAAGTGTCCGAAACCTCCGAACCCTCCCCTCGCATTTGGCGGGGAATAGGTTCTGGGTATGGGGGCCCTGAGCTAGTCAAGCCCCCCACGACAGCAACGGATCGTAAGTCAAGCGACACTAATAGAGCGCAGGTTAAAGATTGACTGGAGAGCGGAATTACCTTTTATCTGTCATGTGCGCATGTTCCTAAGGTTACAACGTTAAGTAAAGCCACTCCCGTACCACCGATGGCGAACGGCCACTCCACTGAGAATGGGCTTGGGGGCCCGTTGTCGACGTCCCCTACATCAACAACGGGCGATGCTGGAGCTATTGAGCTCCAGCAATTACAGGGGGCACGACGTCGACGCCCCACGTTGATCATGAGTGTTGCCAGAGCTCCTAAGCTCTGACAACCCCAGGGGCCCCAGTGGTGGCATCTCCTACGTTGATCATGGGTGTTGTCGGAGCTGCTAAGCTCCGACAAACCCAGGGGGACCGGCGGTGGCGCCTCCTACATAGATAGTGGGTGGTGCCGGATCTCCTAAGCCCCAACAACCCCAGGGGGCTAATGTTCCCGAAACAAGCATTAATTCCTCTTGGTACACGTACACAATCGAAATTATGTACGTCTACCAGGGGGCGGGACACAAAAATATCAAAGACAAAGATCAAGAGGACTTCATTCATTGAAAGTTCGTATTACAAAATCGGAAGCATACATGCGGGAGCAAGAAAGGAAGGGCCTAAGTCCTATCGATAGCTGAGGCAACAGCTTGAGCGGCCTCCTGAACGCCCTCCTGGGCAGCATCCAGCTCTTCCCCGATCGGCCCTTCGACTGCTGGACTGAGGGGGAAGTGGTGGTCCCGGCTCTGGTAACATGTTAAAACATACTCGGCGACGGTTTTGGTCAAGGACCTCCCCTCCGTCTCCAGCTGGTTCGCGACGACATCAACCACTGCGTCGAGCTTGCTGCCAGCAGAGCTAAGAGCCGCCAGCGCTTCATCTAGCTCCTACGCTGGGTTGGCCGGACATACGGGGCTAAAGCCGAACGGTGCCAGTGCTCTGTTGGCCCGTCCCAGGAAGTCCCACACCCGCTGGGACTCGGTCGCTCTCGAGCTCCGCAACAACTCCTCTAGACCCCTCTTGGTGGTCGCCAGCTCCGCACCCTCCTTTGCAAGGCATTCGGCCCCCTTGTCGTGCTACTGGATGCTCTTGGCTAGCTGCCGCTCGCGATCAGCGAGCTCCGACTCCTTGAGGAAGATACGGTTCCAACGCTTTGCCAGGTCTTCCTCCTGGCCCCGGACTGTATCCTCCCTGGCAGAGACGTCGGCCTCTCGCTTGTTGAGGCTTTGCCCCCGTTCCCAGAGCCTGTCCTCCTCGGTCTTACACCGCGCTTCAAACTGCTTTCGACGGTCCGCCAAGCTCTGCTCACCTGTCGACAGCTTCCGGGAGAGCTCCTCTTCTCTCTGGCCCAGGTCCTTCCGCTTCTCGGCGAGTTCGGCCTCACCCAAGTCAAGCTTGTGGCGGCGCTTCTGGAGAGTCTCATGCCAGGCGATTAGACCCCCTTGGAGGTGGTCTGCAGCTTGGTGGCATTCCACAGCTTCCACATATATCTTCCGCGCCTTCGTATCAAGAGCTTTAAGGGTAGCCTCCCTCTCGTTGAGAAGCTCACCCTGCTTGACCAGTCGGGTTTCCTCGCCCTTGACCCACTCTTCGCGTCAATGGAGCCTATTACGCTCCTCCTCCAAGGCCTTGCAGTTATGCTCGAAGGACACGACAACCTGCTAAAGGCTAGAGCGGGTGTTGTCGATGGCCAGTTCTAAGGGAAAGGGCGCTGGGCCAGATGGGAGTTTTGCTTCCCCCATCACTAGCAGGACGTCCGCCGTCACCCGGGAGGGGCTCCCCCATGAAGGCGGCGGCACCCGCAAGCTTGAGGCACCTGGGGTGTCCTCCGGGAGTCCCGCAGCGCCGGTCTCCGCTGGACCCTCCAGTGCAGTCGCGGACGCTTCCGATTCATCCTCCAACATCAGAGAGACAGGATGCGCGTCCAGAAACTCCGCAGCTTGCAGCTCGGACGCAGGAGTGTTGGACGCCACCAACTGGGGCACCGGAGCCTCAAATACCCTCGGTGCAGGAGCACATGCTTCAATGACTATCGGGTCGGCCACCACAACCCCCACAGTAGTTGGTGCGGGGGCCGACTCTTCCACTACTTCCAGCTCATCGATCGGGCCTCTGCTGCATCTGGGGTGGGGGCCGGCCCCTCACCTACATCCGGCTGAGGCACCGGAATCCCCTCGGAAGACAGCACAGGGGCCAATCCTTCGGTAGCTCCCCGCACCGGGGGTGGAACTTCCACCGACTCCGGAGCTCTGCCGGCGCTCGACACCTCCGTCGGGGCCTTAGGGGCTATGGGCTCCAGCGCTGGAGCCCCAGCCTTCCCCGCATCAACGACCGGAGCCCTCGGATCTGGTGCAACCGCACCCATGGTCAGAGCCGGCCTCGAGTCGCCCGGAGCCTCCACATTCTTCTGAGCAGGTGCAGGAGCTAGAGCTGAAGCGCCCGCCTGCTCAGCCTCCCGTGCGGCCGGTGGTGTGGTGGTTGTCTCCCCCTTCTTGGAAGCGCTGCCCATCCAAGATAGAAGCGTTTAAAGGGAGACCTTGACCCAAAAAGAAATCAATGTAAGAACTCAACCGCTTACCTGGTGTCGCCCCAAGTACTGCGGAGATAGAGCCGCTTCTGAGCGGGGCTGGAGCCAGAGCCCGATGGACCCGACGTGGTCGGAGCCCCGGGCCTCCCAGGAACTTGGGCTGGAGCCGGAGACTCCCTAACCGGAGTGACCCCCGTTTTGGGGGGGGGGGGGGGGGGCCTCCGGAACTTGGTCTCGTACTTGGCGCCGAGGAGGGAGGTGGCCTCCCGGAACTGGCGCCCGTCGGAGGTCCTGGAACTCGATGAGGTGGCCCCCCGGAGGTCCCAACGTGACTTCCGTCACCTCGCACCGGCTTCCTCTTCTGGTTGGAGGGCTCTACCGGAACCTCGCCCTTGCCGGAGCTAGCAGATTCACCTCCCCGGCTTGGGGGAACTGGGGGTGACTCCCCGGAGGCCCCAGGAGCAGTGGTTGCGAGGGGAGTCTGCCTCGTCGCGACCCTAATGTCTTCCAACCTTGGCATTAGCTTCCGGAGCTCCCGACAGAACTCAGGAGCCAGGTTCAGGGGTGGGAAAGACTGTGGAGGTGTTAGGGAGTCAAGCGAGATGATGGGTTTGCTCTGGAATTTCTTCAGTAGCTCCTTCAGTGCTTCATCCCTCACTTAGGTGTCACCATCACGTGGCATGAATGTCCACGCAGTCCGATCCCTCAACTTCAGTGGCGCCCACCTGTTCCTCAGGAAGTTCCCGAAGACCATCTGGGGGGTCACTCTGCCGGCGATGCAACCTTCAATCCTCGCCACAACGGGCTTGTATGCTGCCGGCAGCTTCAGGAGCTCGTTCCAGAGGTCGGTATCCATGTTTGGGAGGCTCTCTGGCAGGTCCAACTTCTCGTGCCTGTCCACAGTGATGATCACCCACTCCTTCTTCCAATCGTCCCATTTGCCAAAGGAAAAGGTGTCCAAGTACTTGAAGGGGCACTGCTTCCGCTTCACGAAGTAGTACAACCCGACCATCTCGTTCCCCTTCTCGGTGGTTTGCAGGGTGAAGATATTCCGGAAGAGCTTTAAGCTGGGCTGCACCCCCCCCCCCCCCACCCACATCTCGCAGAAGTGAACGAAGGTAGCGATCAGCAGAATTGAGTAGGGCCCGAGGAAATGCAGCTGGATCCCATAGAACTCCAGCAATGTCATTAGGAAGGACGAGAAAGGGGAGGAGCAAGCTGACCATGGCGTATCCTTGGAAGAAAACTATGTCGCTGGCATTCTTCTTCTCGAAAGGGAGCTCGCCGAAGCGGATCTTGTCGTTTAAGGAGTCGTGGGACCATCCCATGTAGGATCAGACCTTCTTCAACCCCTTCTCGGTCTTGATCTTGCTGGCGGGGAGGCTCAACTCCATGGCAACGAGATGGAGCAGGGAGAGGATGGTGTGCTAGGGCTCAAGGCTGGAGGATGCGAGAAGGCAGTAAGGTCTTAGGCGCAGGTGCGAATGGAGGCGTGAAGAGCATGTGACATGTGCTAGTCCCTTTCTTAAGTATACATCCACGACGTTTGGATGGAAACCGCAGGCACCATGATACTGGAGCTACCTGCTCTATGACTGGTGGGTCGGAGTCTGATTCGGCAAAAATGTCGAGTGGCCGCCTCGAGGTAGTCGTTCTCGTAGGCGACAATTTAAAACTAAAGGGCGGCGACTTAATGGGCGCGCGGAACGGAAACGAAATTTGTATCGGGAACCAACGGCCGTTGATGGTGCGATATCTGTAGACAAAGATTTTATCCGCCGCATTGAAGGGAATCCCTTAAAGTCGTGGCACGAAGATTCAAAATGGCCCCACCTCAGGTATAACCACTTGTCCAAGGAAGTTCCTACCCGATATGGGCTCGGGGGCCACTGTTGGTGCCTGGCGAACTGGGTACCCCTGGATACAGGAAAGGAGGCACGCTGGGTCCCATCGCCCACGGGGGTAAGATCCGACGTGGTCCTAGGGTGTCGCGTGGCGTGCGACATAACTACACCTCTCCACTGAAGGAAGGCCTGACGGACCACGTGCCCTGCAGCACCCGGTGTATCCCCCTCACGGAAGGGAAGGTCTGGCACTGCCACATATCCCGCAGGTCCGGGTCTACCTCCTCGCCAAGGAGAGGTCTGACACATTCACTAGGTCGACAACCCTGGATCTGCCTCCCTGCGGGAAGAAGGTCCGGTGCAGCCACGTGTCCGGCGGCTCCGGACTCGACCTCCCAGCAGAGGGAAGGACTGGACTCGCCACGCAGCAGTCAGCGCTACACCTAGTCCATCCTGCGATAGCAGCAATAAAGAGGGACGAGCCCAGTGCACCTAAACGGGAAAGACGCGCGTGTTCCCTAGGTGAGCGGGAGCTCGCACTCATAAGTCAAGAGTCATGTACCCATCCTGACGCTAACAGGCTGGTGCCGAACTACTATGTACGATGGACGAATGAGAAGTCGCGACAAGATGGACGAGACACCGCCCGCTATGATGAGGGGCTATGTGTAGCCCTGCGGCAAGGCATGGCCAGACGACACATTGAAGCCCTTGTCAGGGGTAGCATTTACTTTCAAATCTTAGGAGGTATTTGGTACACCCAGGGCCACATGTTGGGCCTCGGGACCCATTTGTAAGCTGCTCGACCTTGGACTATAAAAGGACCGACCGGCAACCGACTAAGATAACTTCTCTCGGACTCAAGCAATACAACACACAAACCACCGTGGAGTAGGGTTTTACGCTCAGGCGGCCCGAACCACGTAAACCCCTCGCGTTCATCATTCTCTGAGCTTGATCTTGCTAGGACTAGCCCCCGAATATAGAACGGACCACCGCGGGCTGCCTCAGAGCTAGTCCGGGGGAGGTGTCGGTTTAGACACCTCGACATATTGGAACATAGTTATGTGGCTATTTAACTGGAAATCACATATTATATACATTTATATTGCAAGGTGTTGTCAAAGATGTTTCTCGCTTGTTATGCTTCTGATAAAGAATTGAAGTGTCACATGCACATATTTTTCCTCACGTAGAACACACTTAGGAGTGCGCTAGCACAAGTGGTGTTTTAGGCCACACTTGAGTAGTGTGCTAGTAAAAATGAAAAATAAATGAAAGAAAACAAGAAAAAGAAATAAATAGTTTAGTATATATACATAAAATATTTATATGATACAATATAAAATAGAAGGCGTTTGATATGAAGTACGATAGGTGTGGAAAACTATAATATAAAATAGATAATATTTTAAATAGTGTTGTAATTAGGAATAACTATTTTTTACAAAAAAATATAGATTTGGAGTGCGGACGTTCTTGACATCGATCTGCTTCCCTCTTGTCTGATCTACCCTTTTCTTCTTACAAAGTGCACCAAAAAATGTATAGGAACGAGTGGTGCTTCAGTTGACTCTTTTGCACAGTATGTAGTAGGCCACACCCTCCTTAAACATCTTCTTAATGTGCACCATAGTGCTCATGATACTCCATAAATCTTATGTTTGCAGTGAGGAAGATGCTCATAGCTAGTAGTCCCTCCATCCCACAATGAATTAAAAAATTTATCCAAAACGACAATTATTGTGGGATAAAGAGAGTAGTTTAATTAGGACCAACATAACTGATGCTCTCTACAAGGATGTTAGGCTATCTCCAACAAGGAGTCCCAAAATGGGAGCTTAATTTCAACATTTGGGATTCCTCATATGGAATTGAAGCCTATTTTTTCACCATCTCCAACAGAAGATTAATTTTAGACTATAGACAACGGCTTTTCCACGCGCCTTCGTGGGACAAGCATGGACGCTGCGCAGAGACGGCGACGGCTCTGGGTCTCGTGCTCCTCGATGGGAGGAGCGAGGGTGGTGCTAGATGGGGGCGGCGCTCGACGGGACGAGCGAGGGTGGCAGGGCGGCGCTGGATGGGGGCGAGGCGGCGCTCTTCGGGGAGGAGCGAGGGCGACACTGGATGGGGGCGAGGCGGCGCTCGTCGGGGAGGAGCGAGGGCGGCGCTGGATGGGGGCGAGGCGGCACTCTTCGGGGAGGAGCGACGGCAGCGCTGGATGGGGGCGAGGCGGCGCTCGATGGGGAGGAGTGAGGGCGGCGCTCGATGAGGTAGACGTGGTTGCACGGCATCTGGCGCAAGGCCTCCCCGAGCTCGGAGTCCTCTTTGCACACGGGGCATTGCGAGCCGTCCGACAGGTGCGACCCGATTATCTGCACCGTCGGGAGCGAGTTGATTGCCGATGACGGCGCAGGCAACGGTCCGAGCCGGTCGTTCTCGGTGAGCTCGTCTAGGAGCCTGTCCAGGTTGCCCCCTGCAAAGTAGTCCCCCGGGTCGATAGCTGGGGGAGTGGACGGCCGCTGCGCCACCAGCGACGGAGGCGGGGAGGAACGAGGGCGACGCTCGATGGTGACTGGGCGATGCTCAATGGTGGTGAGGGCGGCACTGCGGTGCTCGGCGAGGGCGGTGGAGTCGGCCAGGATTCACGCGAAGGGAAACATGAAGAAGAAAGAACCGGCAAGTTTCCAAGGGAAAGAGTATGTCAGTTGAGATGGGGAGAGTTCAGTCCACTCCCATTTTTGGGATATGGAGGGGAGCGAACCTTAGATAGGCTTTGTGTATGGACTTACTATTGAAAGACTGTTTTTTGTCTTTTTAATATTTAAAATAGGTTTAGGCTCGCTTTTAGGTGGACTGTTGGAGATAGCCTTACATCTATTGTTTTAGGTCTTGCTGGAGGTTGTTGCTTATTCATTTGGATTTTGGAGCAGCACAAGCTTGCACAATTCAACTTATGGGTTCCATTGTGGACATCCGCAGATTTGCATGAGCGGAAAGCTCAGGTAGACATGAGTGGGCCGAAGCACGACAAACTCCAAAAGGCCAGGCCCACATTCTGGCCCAACAATCCTACTCCATCCGTACTCTCAAACCGCCGCCCGGCCCTGCCCCGACGCCGCCGCCAGAAATCGCAAAACCAGCGACCAGCCCGTGTCAGGCGGGCGCCGCAACGCGTCCATGGAGCGCGCTGTGCGGGAGCTGTGGGCGGAGTCACGGGACCTGCTGGGCCTCCACTCCCCGTCCCCTCACGCCGCCGCCGTGCCGCGTGCGGATCTACCCCCGACGCCGCTGGCATTCCTCCGGGACCACGTCTCCCCGGGCCGCCCGCTGCTCATCTCCGCCGCGTCCACCCGCCACTGGCCTGCCGCGTCGCTCTGGCCCACCGCCTCCTACCTCACCGACGCGCTCGGCTCCACCCCCGTCTCCCTCCACCTCACTCCCGACGGCCGCGCCGACGCGTTCGCCCCGCATCCGCGGTGTCCCGGCACCTCCACCTCCAAGTGTTTCGCGTCAGCGCACGTCCGCACCGTCGACTTCGCCACCGCCGTGCGTCTCATCAGGGCCTCCGACCCGGCCGCGGGCCTCGTGGCGTACGCACAGCAGCAGGACGACTGCCTCCGTGGGGAGTACGCGGCGGTGGCCGGCGACGTGGATGCGCACGTGCCCTGGGCCAGCGAAGCGCTCGGCTGCCTGCCCGAGGCCGTCAACCTCTGGATCGGCAACGCCCGCTCCGTCACCTCCTTCCACAAGGACCACTACGACAACATCTACGTCGTAGTCTCCGGCGAGAAGCACTTCCTGCTGCTACCCCCCACTGAGCACCACCGTCTCTACGTCCGCGACTACCCCGCCGCCAGATACGTCGCCGCGGAACAGGAAGCGGGTGGGGAGCATCAGCTGAGGCTTGAGCTGCAGATGGAAGAGCCCGAGCGAATGGTGCCGTGGAGCAGCGTGGACCCGTACCCGACATCGCCGGAGGAGATGGCAGCGCAGGAGTCGTCATTCCCGCTCTACTTCGATGGGCCGGCACCGATACGGTGCACGGTCAGGGCCGGCGAGATGCTGTACTTGCCGAGCATGTGGTTTCACCATGTCAGTCAGAGCCCGGGGCCGAACGGACTTACCATTGCAGTGAACTACTGGTACGACATGCCGTTTGATATCAAGTATGCTTATTTCAATTTCTTGAAGTCGCTGCAGATCAACGGTGTTTCATCCAACAAGCCTGATGCTTTGGAAGGTGACTCCGAGGAGAAGGACGATTGAAGTGACAAATTCTGGTTGTACTCAGATAATTGATCGATGCAGTAAGGGGAGTGTGAGCCGGATATGTCTCAATTTTTTTGGCTACCATCTGACAACTTTTCAATGTTTTGAATTAGATGGGAAGAACGTGGATCTTGATAACCTGCCAAGTTGGTTGCACCAATTTGCATGATCTTCAAATGGCTTATCTGGTCAATTTGATTGCAGATTTGAACATTTGAAATGTTTATTCAGATATAGGAAGGTGAACTCTGCCTCTGATGGCTCTCCGACAATCATGCTTACAGTCTGTGGTTCTAATAAGGCCCTGTTTGGAACTCCTAGAGCTAATTGTTAGCTAGCTAATAATCTATTAGGTGGCTTGTACCAACTAATTATTAGCTAGCTATTTATTAGTTGGTGTCTGTTTAGAATCTTTAGAGCTAATTTTGTTTCTATACACTAATTGATTGTAGTACCCTCAAGGAGAGGGAGGGATGAGAGAGGGCAAGGGTAAAATGGACTTTAGCCAATAATTAGCTGAAATTAGCTGAGTTGGAGCAGCTAATGAGATTATTGTTAGTTGGGTGGTTAGCTAATAATTAGCTGTGTCATTAGCTGGACTGTTTGGAACCTCTATAGCTATTTTTTAGCAGCTAACTATTAGCTCTAGAGGTTCCAAACAGGGCCTAAAACTCTTTATGTTCCAGTACCAGATGGGTTGAAGGAAAGAATATCAGGTAACTGAAGAACTCATTGAGTCTGGCAGCGTTTGTGTCTGGTATGCATTTCTCACTACAGATGCATCCGAGGGAAGATAGAAAATGTGGAGCAGTTTCTTCTGAACTCAGTTGTGTTTCTGGTATTTTTACTTTAAATTCATGTTGCATACAGATATGTTGAATTGACATGAAAAATTGTTAACTTCGATATATACTTCCTCCTGTCAGACAAACAAAAAGAATTAAAAAATTAATTATAGTTGTCCTAACGACAATTATTTTGATACAAGAGGAAGTATATGTATATGTGTGCGCGTGCACGTGTTGATATGTTGAATTGATACCTGCTCTTACGCTTTCCACTTCCTACCAATTTGATTTTCAGACAATTGTCTCCAAACGTATTTTTGTTAAGAAATTTTATCGTGAGATATTAGAAAAATCGCAATCCATCGTAAACTATTGAAAAATGTTGTGATTGAAATTGAGAGAGAGAGATTGACAAGAACACAATAATTCCAATTATATTTTATTCATTCACTTGTCTTCTATTTATACATGTGATGGTGACCATTGAAGAGGAGACATGACTCTTAGATAGAGGAAGTTACAACTGCATATGACCCTTCAAGTGATCACATGTCTAAATTGTATTTCAACACTCCCCCTTGAGCACTTGAACTCCTTGTCAATGGCTATAATCTTCTAAAAACCCAGTGAGAAAAATTTGAAGATATATAATTGAATTCTTGTGTAAAAACTTCTAAAAATATTATTAAAACAGGAGAAAAATACAACATTTAAATGTCATATATGTTTTCATATAAAAACCCCTGTGGGAAAAATAACAAAACTGACATTATCTTGCATTCTCATTGTCTCATTAAAACTTATTGTAAGAAAACTATTAAAAGTAAAAATTCACATAAGAAAAAGAGTACAATTTGATGCAATAGTCATAAGCTCTTATGACAAAGTTCCCCTAAACCTTATAAATCTCTAAGTCTACGCATACCTATTCTCTCGACACATTTGGAAAATATGGAGTATGATAGGGACTTAGTGAATAAATTAGCTAAATTATCACATGACTTAGTTTGTTGGAGATCAATTTCTACATTCACCTGAAGTTCATGTGGATAAAAGAGTTTAGGTGTTCTGTATTTAGTAACATTAGTTTTCACATAACCTGACTGCATCTGAGCAATGCAAGCTGCATTATCTTCATAGATAATAGTTGGTGTCTCAATAGGTCCAATGCCACTTGAGACTTGGATATGATTAATCACTCTACGTAGTCAAGCACATTCACGTGCGGCCTCATATAATGCTATGATTTTGAAGTGATTAGAAGACGTAGCAATTAGAGTCTGTTTAGAAGACTTTCCAATAAATTGCTGTTTGTTTGTGTAAAAATACGAAACCAGTTTGTGATCCACCATTGTGGGGATCACTTAAATAACCTGCACCGGCATAGCCAATGAGATTTAGATCTTGTTTCTTTGGAAATAATAGACCAAGATCTTGTGTACCTTGAAGGTATCTTAAAATATTTTTTCACTCCATTCCAATGACGTATTATAGGAGCGCTACTATATCTTGCCAATAAATTTACTGCAAAAGCAATATCGAGTCTTGTGTTATTTGCAAGATACATAAGTGCACCAATGGCACTAAGGTAAGGGTATTCTGAACCCAAAACCTCTTCTCCTTATTGGCATGGCCGAAACGGATCTTTATCCCTTTCTAAGCCTCTTACTACCATGGGAGTTTTAGATGGATATGATTTGTTCATATTGAATTTCTCCAATACTTTTTGAACATAAGCTGATTGGTGTACGAGAATGCCCGTATGAAGGTGCTCTATTTGTAAACCTAAGTAAAATTTAGTTTTACCTAAATCCTTCATCTCAAACTCCCTTTTAAGATGATTTTGTGCCTCTTTAATGTCATTCTCAGTGCCAATGATATTTAAATCATCAACATATACTGATATGATACAAAAACCAGTTGAGGATCTTTGAATGAAGACACAAGGGCAATCATCATTTGTAGAGTAGCCTTTATTTAAAAGGAACTCCTTCAGTCGGCTATACCACATCCTTCCAGATTGTTTCAAGCCATATAATGACTTGTTGAGTTTAACACAAAACATGTTGCAATTTACTTTTCCATTCGGTATGGGTATCCCATCGGGAATCTTCATATAAATATCCGAATCTAGTGACCCATATAAATATGCAGTCACAACATCCATCAACTGCAAAGATAGATGTTTTTGTGTTGCCAGAGATATCAAGTATCGGAAAGTTATTCCATTCATAACAGGAGAATATGTTTCATTAAAATCAATGTCGGATCTCTGCGTGAACCCTTGTGCAACTAGCTTTGCCTTGTATCTCACAACCTCATTGTTTTCATTTCGTTTTCGAACGAAAACTCATTTGAACCCAACAGGATAGGATCGAGGAGGAGTAGGTATTACATTTTCGAATAACTCTCTCTTTTTAAGTGAGTCAAGTTCTGCCTTGATTGCTTCTTTCCATTTGACCCAGTCCGAGTGTTGTTTACACTCTGCCATGGTCTTAGGATCAGGATCTTGAAGAAGATCAGCTATCATGGTTGGAAAGCATGAGTTGATAACCGTTGTATTACGGTCAAATAATTCTCCAGAACTAGTATAATTGATGGAAATTTCTCTTATCCCCTGTAATTCTTCTTGACTTCCCAATATAGAAGAATCAGGGTTTTCCGATTATCCAGCCTGCTCTATAGTGCGCACTTGAGGGCTAGATAAAGGATTTAAAATATCCCTTTGATGTATGCCAACATTTTGTTGACTTGTATTTACTTTCCTCGAGGAAGGTCTAGTCTTTGGACGCTTGCTTGAAGCATCTATTCCCTTACTTGCTCTCCCCCTTTTCGGAGGTTGATTGGTTTTTATTGGTACCTCCACTCGGCAAGGTGCATTTGAAAGGATCAAATGCCCAAGAGAGGGGTGAATTGGGCTTCTTTTCAAAAATTAAAGCAATAAAACTTAATTACTAAAAGCCCAATTCCCTATGCAAACAACCTATGCATTCAAGTGAGTAGTAACTTTGCGCTATATGAAATGCATAAGTGTAAGGGGAGAGGGAGAAAGCGCAAACTTCCGAGGAGACATGAAGACATGGAGATTTATCCCGTGGTTCGGCAAGATCGTCAAGATCTTCCTACATCCACGTTGTGGCACCCACCAAAGGGTATAGCCATTCCCAAGTCACCGAGACCAGGGATCTTCACTATACTTCTCCGTTCGCCAACCTCGGCAAGGTGGAGCTCAAGCCTTGTACAAATTGGATCCTACGAGCTTCCACAACCGTATTGGCAAGCTCCGGAAGGCTCTCTCCAATACAATCACCAAGAGACACTCCCTTACAGCTCTCACTACACTAGAGACTCCAATTACCAAGAATGGAAGCACACAAGCACTATCTCTAGCAAGTTCTAGCCTATCTCTTGGTGTGTAGGTGGTGTAGATGATGGAAGTGTTAGCTCAATGTTTTGAATGCTTGAGAATGTGTAGAGTAGCTCTGATTATCAATACTTGTCGAATAGACTGGTTGAAGGGGTATAAATAGCCAGCCTCCATGAAATAGCCGTTGGAAAAGTAGGCTAACATCACTGTCCTGCGAACACCGGATGATCCGATGTTCTCCCTTCAGTTATCATCGGTCGAATCCAAATTAGTTGATGTCATTGTGTCAGATATGACCGTTGTTAGACCGATGTTACACTTGCCTTCTCATCGGATGATTCGGTGGCACTTCATCCAGAATTGGTTCAAAATTGATGCTTACTGGAGTGATCGACCGATGTGTTTATAGTTGTACATCGGATGGTCCGGTGTTACACTTGGTCCAGGGAGATTGCTTACTGTACTGATAGACTGATGTAACATCCCCTTCATTATCGGATGATCCGATGAGTACTTAGTTCTGAGGTCTTCTTCTTCTGCTAAACCAACTCGACCGATGTGTTGTTTTCTGGAAACATCGGTTGATCCAGTGAGTTGATTTTGTTTGCTTCGAGTTGTTCTAAGTGATTCTTTTGGAATTTGCTCAATTGACCTCTTAGACATTGGTTGGAAATATTCTTCTGATGATTATCAAGCATTGAGTGCTGTCAATTTTGGTTGAATAATTTTGACATATGAGCTTTTACTTCTAATCTTTATAAAAATCGATTGACCTCATAGAATGATTGTTTAGGGGTCTCCAATCATATCCAATGAGCAGAAGATGATATTCATATAGATTTCATTTGAGTGTGATGAGTGATACGAGAGACCTTGCATCCACAAATTCATTAGTAAAATTCAATGGTTGTGAAAGTTGCCTAGAGGGGGGGTGAATAGGCTAATCGACCTGCAAGTGACTTAATAAAACGAGATTAAATCACAGGGGCGGACTAGTCCGGTCAGCCTGCGTGAAGAACCCTAAAAAGTGTTTGTAGCAAGTTTTAAGGGGATTTTCTCGAGGCTACAGGTGAGGATATGTTTATGTCAAGTTTAGCAACTACCAACACAAGAGTGAGTCAAGTTTCAACAAGATTATGGCAATGTGAAGCACAAGACAAAACTAGCAACCCTAGAACGAAATATTCGATAAACAAAATGCGAAGAACACGGAGACACAAGGATTTTATCCCGAGGTTCGATTTCACACAAGAATCTACGTCCCCGTTGAGGAGTCCACAAAGGACCGGGTTCAACAACCCTTCCCTCACCAAGTTTACCGCACGGGCCTAACTTGGTTCTCCACTAATCACAAGGGCAAATACAAGATTCGTTGGGGCTTCTCACAATCTGAGGCTCCCACACCACAAAGGTGATCAACACCACGAAACACACTCAACACACAACTCACAAAGACTCAATGAGTGCAAGAGATCAAACCGGGAGCATAAGCGTGATGTTCTTCCTCTTCTCCACCTCACTAAACCCTAATCCACTCAAGAATTAGTTTTAGAGGGAAAGTAGGCAAGAAAGAGGCTTAAGAATGCTCCAAGTTGGCTGTGGCGGCGCTAGGGTTCTTATTTGCTCAAGAGTTGGTTCAAAAGAACCCAGGGGACCTCTATTTATAGAGGTCCCAGGCCCATACTGCTGACTTCAGCAGAAGGGCGGACTAGTCCGGCCTACAGCCCGGACTAGTCCGGCCTAGGGGACCACTGACCCCTCTGTTAGGTCCCGACAACTGTCGCACTGAGCGGCAATCGTCACCCTACCCGCCAAACTTCAAATTCAAATGGTAACTTTCAAAACGGACTAGTCTGGCCCTCACCGGACTAGTCCGATCTCACACAGAACCTTTTGTTCCGTGTGAAAACGGACTAGTCTGAAGACCACGGACTAGTCCGGCCCCATGGGCGGACTAGTCCGGCCTTCCCAGACATAGTCGCAAAAACCTTTCTGCACTTAGCCATACGGACTAGTCCGGCCCACGGACGGACTAGTCCGATCTCACACAGGACCTCTTGGTCCGCCCCAAAATGGACAAGTCCGCTCTCCTGGACTTAGTCCTGAATCTTCATCCTAGGGGTACCACGGACTAGTCCGTCCCACTACGGACTAGTCCGAAGTCACACAGGACCTTCTGGTCCAAGTGAAAACAGACTAGTCTGGCCAGGAGCGGACTAGTTCGGCCAACCAGGCGGACTAGTCCGGCCTTCCTGCCAGACTACTCTAACTTCAACTCTAAACGGGGTTTCTACCTAAACCAGCACTCTTGAGCTCCTACTTTGATCTCTTTGCACTTTACGCACACACCCTCCTATTTCTACAGCTAGTCTAACTCAACACGCTAGAAACCCTAGTTTCTACGCTTCGAGTCGACTCCGTTTCCTTCCTTTTCCTTTTTGAGGGTTTGCGTCTCCGATCGAGTCCACACCTGTGCTAAGATCAATTGAGCTCATTAGCGACTTAATTGTCGTCATCAATCATCCAAAACCCACGGGGAACTTAGATGCACTTTCAATCTCCCCCTTTTTGGTGATTGATGACAACACATCATGTCCTTCACAATTAAGAGTATAAATTTGGTTTTCATAATATGTGTGCGTATGATAGACTCCCCCTCAATGTATGCAACATGTAAAAGAGGTGGAGGAGATCTTTCATACCCACAAACGTTATGGTGGGGTGCCTACGTGATGTGCTCAACAATTGTGACAAGACATAAAGAACATCAATATAATCATAAGATTGACAATAAGAACATTATATTGATATTAAACAACACTAACAAGTCTTGCACAAATGTAAACATCCAAGTAGCATGAAAATATTACAAGACAAGTCCGAAGGCACCACACAAAAGACTAACTCCCCCTAACTCTCCCCCTTTGGCATCAAGGCACCAAAAAGGAAAAGAAGGGGGACTAGGACCTAAAAGCTAGTCCTCGTCCTCGCCACTACCACTCTCCGTGGCCTCGGAGTCTTCGACGTCTTCCTCATTATAGTTGGCGTCGTCGTCGTCGTCGGAGCCCGGTGCGGAGGTACCCTCCTTCTCACCAAAGAGTGCCAACTCGTCGGGGGTGAGAAGGGGGTATGGAGTGAGCTCGTCAGCAGCGGCCTCAGGGCTCATCGGGATTTCTAGCTTGTCGCAGAGCTTCCTCACGTATCTTTCGGTCCTCTGAGCTCGCACCTCGCTTTGCGGCACGAAGTGAAGATGGACCGAAGGAACTTGAGGACCCCGCTGCTAGAGGAGCCACTGGGTGAGTGATAGGCACGGCGTGAAGCTCCAACAAGTGGTTCCTCCGGCTGAGATGGAGGATCCGCATTCTTGCGACGCGGAGCAGCTGGCACAGGAGGAGGCTTCTGAGGGCGAAGAGGGCGGTGTGTCACATCCTTCACAAAAGTGAGTCCCGACACCTTCTCTATCAAGCACATGATGTAGGGCGCATAACCGCAGGCGCGGTTGGGAGTGTGCAAGATGTTGAAGATATCGTCGAAGATGTAATCCACCAAGTTGAACTTCTCATCACTGGCGATGAGAAGAAGTAGATGCCTCAGACTACCCTGGATCACCCCTGCATCTCCATCCTTGGGGGCTATCGTCCTCCTAAGAATACTGTCGACTGTTGGAGTCGGCAGATCCCCTGACACTACGAAAGTGTGGAAGGAGTTTGAGGTTCGGTTTGGGCGCGCGGAGACTCAAGCAGGTGAAACGCGATTGGACACGAGTGACAAAATCGTTTACGTGGTTCGGGCCGCCTGAGCGTAATACCCTACTCCACGGGTGTGTGTGTGTGTTGTATTAACTTGTGAGCTTCAGAGTGTTCGAGAGTTCTCCCCCCGTGTATCGTCGGTTTATCCTTTTATAACATAAGGACAAACCGTTACAAGTCAGCCTGGCCCGACATGTGGCCCTGGCGGTTATTAGTATTGATACACGAGATTAATTGTTGTTAATAACCCTGTAACGGCTCCGACAGTGCCGTTACAGGTGTTAAGATCGTCCGATTAATTATCATTAACGTGGAATTAATGGTAATTAATCGGGTCTTGAAGTCTGCGGCTGTCCTTTGGAGATCCGGAGCCGTTACAACGTCTCCCGGGGGTTTTAAGCATCTAGCTCCGACGTATGGACACGTGGCAGCTCCGGAGCTTGCTTGGGAGAAGCGGGAAGCTCCGGGGTGGCCTGGCACGTGTCAGGTCCGGAGCTTCTCTCGGTCAGGGGTTACCTCCAGAGGTGCCGTTTCAGTACCTAGCCCGGAGCTTCACCCTTGTGGGTAATAACTCTGGTCTGTCAGTACACGTGGCAACCTAGAGGTTAACCATGTTGGAGAAGCGGGTCCGGTCACGTCTGGCGAGTGGGCCCCCGAGGGTCTTCAATTTGAGTAGATGTCCTTCCCTTGAGATCTTTGTAACCTCAGGGGGTGTATGGTTTTTAGGGTACCGACAGTGGCCCCCTGGACCTACCTCCGGGGAAGGTTAACGGGATGAAGTCATTCCGCCGGAGATGGGTCCACACTTGCGACTCTTGAACTGGGTCTTCAAGGGTCTTCGGAGGTGCCTTTGGTGGGGCTTTACGGTTGAGTCCCGACGCGTGGCGCACCTCAGGCGGCAGATAAGATCTTTGACGTGCGGATCTCTCGCAATTGAAGGTCGTCGGTTCCCGATACGAAAACTGTATCGGTTCCGCGCGCCTTGTCAGTCCGCCGCCTTTGGGTTTCCCGCCTCGTGATGACAACTGTTCGCCTGGGTAAGAGCCTCGACTTGATCGTCAGGGTGGTCCCGGGCCCTCTTGTCATCGGCTGGGTTGAATTCTTGAGTAGTATGCTTGACTCCCCTGCAGTTTCCATCCAAGCGTTGCGAGGGCTTACTTAAGAAGGAAAGCGCACCGTCGGGAGTTCTTTACGCTTTCCATCTGTTCTTGCGCTCAAACTCCCAACTCGTGCTTTGCTTCTCTTCTCTCGCCTAGCTGTGCTGCGATGGAGTTGGGTCTGCGTGAGAGTCGTTTGAAGACGGAGAGCGATCTGAAGAAGGTCCGAGCCCTCATGGGGTGGTCGTCGGACTTCTTCAACCGTTCAGTCCGCGCCGGCGGGGAGCTTCCCTTTAAAAAGGAGCACTCCGGCGAAATGGTGTACTTTTCATCGTACGCCATGGTGGGGCTGATCCCACCGTTTTCTTCCTTCTTCTTGATGCTGCTGGACTTCTATGGTCTGCAGCTATACCACCTTGGCCCTCACTCCCTCCTCCTTGTGTCCATCTTTGTCCACTTCTGCGAGATGTGGGTGGGCATCCCTCCATGCATCGAGCTCTTCCGTACCTTCTTCACCGTCCAAACCACCGGCCGAAGTGACGAGTACCTTGGCTTCTACTACTTTGTGAAGCGCAAGAAGTGCCCTTTCAAGTACCTCCGGTCGTTCCCTTCTGGGAAGTGGGATGACTGGAAGAAAGATTGGGTAGTCGTCCGGGTGGAGGAGCACGAGCGGTTGGAGCTGCCAGACGGTCTGCCCGGCATTGACACGTCGGTGTGGAGCGAAGTTCCGGTGCTGGCGGTAGCTTTCGACCCCGTCTTGTCCAGGATCCGCCAATGTGTAGAGGGAGGATTGACTCCCCAGGGGGTGTTCTGCAACTTCCTGTCCAACAGGTGGGCGCCGCTGAAGAGGAGGGAGAAGCTCGCCTGGGCCCTCAACAGCGTGATGGACGAAGACCGGGTCGAAACCGGGTTGAAGTCCAGCATGGTGGGGAAGTCCTTGGAGTTTCACCTCAAGAAATTCCAGCACGGCATCGATGTTGACGGAGAGTACTTGACTCCGCCGCCGGCTTTCCTCCCCCTGAACGTGGAAGTTGAGTTCAGCAGGGAGCTCCGGCGGAAGATGCCCGCGCTTGACGACCTTGGCGTCGTCGAGAGAAGATCGACCGCCCGGTTGGCGATCCCCGGGTTGTCGGAAGGCGGCTCCGCCCCTGTCTCTCAGCCAAGAGCTGAGGTCACCGGCAAGGGCAAGGAGCTGGTGGAGGAGCCAGAGAGCCGGAAGAGGAAGCTGCGACATGCTGACGGGAGGTCCGTCGGGCTTGCTACTTCCCCGCCAGTTCCCCGTCCTGAGGAAGGAGGATCCTCCGCCGCTGTAGCGTCTGTCCCCGTGGTGGGATCTTTTCGGAGCGCTACTGTTCCGGCGGTGGGATCCTCCCGGAGTGCGGCTGTCCCCGTGATGGGTCCCTCCGGAGGTGCCAGCTCCGGACGGGCGACTCCGGTTCGAGAAGCGGTGAGGGCCTCCAGGTCTAGGAGTTCCTCCCGGTCAAGGAGAGCTCCGACCCGGGAAACGCCCGCGACTACGGCAAGTCCTGGGAGTCCTCCCGGAGCTCCTACGCCGACCGTGGCCAGCCCGGAACGTCCGGGAAAGAGGTTCCGCGCAAGCTGGTGCGTGAGCCTCCCAATGTAATTTTTCTTGCTTACCTCAATTAACTTTTAATTATAGCATCTGTTTGCTCAATTTCTTCATTCTTCATCTGCAGCGTTCCCAAGAAGGGGAGTGAAGCCCCGCCCTCAGCCACGGTGTCTGAGGCTGCGAGGGCTTCTGCTCTAGCCCCGGTGCCGCCCCGGGCGGAGGCTGCGACAGCTCCGGCGCCGGCTGTCGTGGTCATGGACCTCGACTCGTCTCCAGAAGTTCCCGTGGTAGCGCCGGACCACGGGATTGAAGATGCGCCAGCGGCACCCGCTCCGGAGGTTGAAGCTCCGGGCCCTGGTGCTGCAGAAGTAGATGCTCCGGCTGTTGAGTCGGAGGAAGTAGAGGTCCCGGCTTTGGAGCCGGAAAGTGTTGAAGCCCCGGCGGTTGAGCCGGAAGTAGCTGAGGCCCCGGCGTGCGAGCCGGAAGTTGAAGTGGTTCCGGCAATTGAGCCGGTTACTTCCGAAGCTTCGGTCGCAGAGCCGGTAGCTATTGGAGCGCCGGCTGCAGAGCCGGTGATTGTGGAAGCGCCGGCTGCAGAGCCGGTGGTCGAAGAGGCGAGGGAGCTTGAGCCTCCCTCAGAAGAAGCGTCCCGGCCGGAGCCAGTGGAGGCGACGACGTCGATGGTACCCGTGGCAGAGCCAGAGTGCCTGAACGAAGTCGCCGGCCCCCAGCCTGAGGGGGCGAATGAAGATTTGGTGGCGGGACCTTCTTCGGTGGCGACTGAGGCCATCCCGGAGGAGTGCCCTAGTGCCTTGGAAGCTCGGGGTTCCGCTCTCGTAGAGTGGGACCCAATTTTTGTAAATGAAGACCCGCTGGAACCAGCGGAGGAGGCCCCAGAAGGTCCGGAGCCCATCTCGCTGTCGATGTCCATCGACAACGCTTGCTCCAGTCTACGCCAAGTCCAACTAGCCTTCTTCCACGACAGCAAGGTTCTTGAAGAGGAGCGCCAAACCCTTAGGAGGTGGCGTAATCGACTCCAATTCGAGACCAAGCTGGCGCAGTCGAGGATTGCTGAGGACAAGGAATGGATCAGGCGGGAGAAGGTCCGCCTGGAGCTCTGGGGTGAGATGCTGGGCGAGAGGGAGAGCATGACTCACAACCTCGACGCCCAATCCCGGGAGTACCATGACCAAGCTAAGGCTGCTAATGATGCGGCCAACGCTCGGTTCGATCAACTCGAGGCCATCAGTACCGCACTCATCAAGCGCCGAGAGGCACTTGAGGGAAGGGAAAAGCGGCTCGAGGATGAGGAGCAAAAACTCCTGGAGCTACGGGACGACGTCTTGCGACGTGAAGAGGAGCTCGCCGAGAAGACAGCTCTGGCGGACAAGGGCCTCGAGGAGCGCGCTAAAAAATTGGAAGAGCGCTGCCTCGAGGAAGAGGAGAAGACCTGGGTGCGGGGGCAGGAACTCTACGAGTACGAGTGTGCCCTTGTCGCCCGGGAGAAGAAAATAGAGGCTAGGGAGAAAGACCTGGTCGACCGCCGGAACAAGATCCACCTCCGGGAGGAGGAGCTCGGAAGACTTGAGAAGCGGGTTGCTGCGAAGATTCAGCAAAACGCCAAAGAAGTCGAGCGTCTTTCCCGCGAGAATTCGGAGCTGGCGGCGGCCCGGAGGTCCCTGGAAGAGATGAAGGGCCTGAGGAAGACGGACTCCCTGCAAATTTGGGAGTTCCTGAGCAAAGCCGATGATGCGCTAGCGCCGATGGGTTTCAGCCCCGTGCTCCCGGATGACCCGGAGCCGGAGCCGGACCTTGCGTTGCAAGCGTTGAGCGCTGCGGGCAGCAAGCTCTCCAAGGTGGGCGACGTCATCGCGGACCAGCTGGAGGTCGAGGGGCAATCCCTGGCTAGGAACGTCACAGAGTATATATTGACGTGTTACACTAGCCGGAACCCTCAATTCTCTCTGGACCCGGTGCTTGAAGGCCCCGTCGAAGGAGAAGGCGAAGCTACCCGAGCCAGCGTGTCGGAGGTCGCTCAGAAGGTCGCTGAGTTCTTCCATAGGGTCTAGGACTATCTTTCTTAGCCTTTATTTGTATCTTCTCTTCTTCCTCAATTTTGTAATCCCTTGTTTCCAGATGTAATCTCCGGTCTTCTGATGAAATGAAATCCCCAATTTTTCGTGAATTTCATTTTTTGTCTTCAACATCTTTGTCTTCACTTGGCCCCCTGGTAGATGTGCACAATTTGATTGTGGACATGTACCAAAAGGATGTTGAGTTTTGTTGAAGACAAATTTGCTTCGAACTAGTATAGTTTAGGTCCGAAGTTTTCGATAGTGAAGGTCCCTTGAAGTCGTCGGAGCTTAGAAGCTCCGGCACTGTCCATCGTCGGAGCTTAGTAGCTCCGGCAGTAGCCTCTACCAATACGTTGAGTGTCGATAGTTAATACTTCAAGGTGTCGGAGCTTAGTAGCTCCGGCAATGACCCTTGCCACGCCTGGTTTGCTGGCAACAGACTCTAGTGATAGAGTCTTCTCACCATCTTTAAGTTAACGCCGGTGGGAGTCGGAGCTTGGTTAACTCCGGTTTTTCTCCATCAATACTGGGTTTATTTTTCCTGCACACTTAAGCCAAGAAAAACAGTAAAATTCGTTCCTTATCTATAACTTCATCGCGTCTTACGGTTCTCAAGAGAATTTCAAGTTGAACACGATTTTTAGTATAATTGGATGAATTGTCTTTTCTTTTAGATCCAATTGTCCATGGACCCACCTTACTTTGGCCTGCCGGGATGTAGGTAGAGTGGCGTACTTAGGGTGCTTGACCAGGCTAAGTCGATAGCACACTCCGGCCCTAGAATGGCTTGGCGGCTTTCAGGCGAGTTAGCCACAGACGATATTTAAATCTAAAAAATCTGACAATTCAACTCGAATCGTACGTAAATCGGTCTAACTAGAATTTCTTAAGAATTGCACGTTTCTGTTATAGACAAGAAAGAGAAAAATAAAAATGTCGAGCCTTATGCAAAAATGAATGCACGTGGAGTCTATTTCACATGAAGATGTCTTTCATTATAGGTCCGGGGTACAGGGGAAACAAGTACACTCTTAGGGTACGGAACCAGGCTAAGTGTGTTCGGTTTCTCGTTTAACCCAGGGTAGTTAGCTACACTTCTAGTCCGGAGACTGTATCAAGTGTTGCATGAGCTTTCCAAACCTTTCAGGAAAGGTCCGGCTGCTCTCCCGGAGGAACTACCCGACTCTGTACAATGACTCTATAACATACACTTCAAGTTACTTAAGACTCACCTCCGTGGAATTAAGTGTAGAACTTACGGAGGTGCTCGATGTTCCAAGGATTTGGGAGAGGTGTCCCATCCTCGGTAGCCAAGCGAACGCTTCCGGGACGGGATACTTTGATCACTCGGAAGGGTCCTTCCCATCCGGGGGAGAGTTTGTTTTGCCCTTCTCTGGATAGTATTCTCCGTAGCACCAGATCGCCTTCCTCGAGCTGTCGGTTGTGTACATGCCGCTGATGATAGCGCCGTAGAGCTTGGCGGTATCGGGCATTCCGAACAGCTGCTTGGCACCTTCCCTCCTCGAGGAGGTCTAGGTCTTCACGCCGGAGCTGGTCCTGCGCGGCTTCGTCGAAGGTCCGGACTCGGAGGGAACCCAAGGTGATTTCCGGAGGAAAGATCGCTTCAGCTCCGTACACCAGGAAGAAGGGTGTTTCTCCGGTTGCCCGACTTGGAGAAGTCCTGTTAGCCCATAGAGTGGGCGGAAGCTCTTCGATCCAATTAGCTTCGTGCTTTTTCAAACGCTCATAAGTGCGCGTTTTGAGTCCTTTAAGGATCTCTGTGTTTGCTCTCTCGGCTTGTCCATTGCTGGCAGGATGAGCTACGGAAGCGTAGAAAACTTGTATGCCGAGGTCTTCGCAATATCCTTGAAATGCGGAGCTTGTGAACTGAGTCCCATTATCAGTGATGATCTTATTTGGGACTCCGAATCTGCTCACGATAGATTGTAGAAAATTAATTGCAGATTGTTTGTTGATCGTCACAACAGGAGTAGCTTCCGGCCACTTGGTGAACTTGTCGATAGCGACGTACAGGAACTTGTAACCTCCGACGGCTCTTGGGAAGGGTCCCAAGATGTCCATCCCCCACACAGCGAAAGGCCACGTGGGAGGTATCATTTGTAAGGGCTGAGCAGGTGTATGAATTTGCTTTGCATGAAATTGGCATGCTTTGCATTTCTTCACTAGCTCAGTAGCATCCTGGAGCGCTGTAGGCCAGTAGAAGCCGTGCCGAAAGGCTTTTCCGACCAGCGTGCGGGAAGACGCGTGGTTCCCACACTCACCTCCATGGATTTCTGCGAGGAGCTCGCAGCCTTCTTCCCTTGTGATGCACCGCATTAGGATGCCGTTGGCACCGCGCCGGTAGAGATCCCCTTCTACCAACGTGTATCTTTTAGCCAATCTGACTACCCGGTCAGCGGATACATCATCGTCAGGAAGGATGTTGTCTTTCAAGTAGTTCCGGATCTCCGAGATCCATGCATCGGAACTGACTTGAGCATTTGAGTCTTGCGTGCTGGGTTGCTCGGAGCTTCCGGCAGCACCTACGACCCTTGATGGCTGCCATGGTAACAGGGCCATCGGGACCGTCAGCTTCGGGATGCTGATCTCGCCCCCTTCGTTCAGTTCGGCAGGCTGAACTGTGGGTTTTGACAACCTCCGGACAAAGGTTCCGTCTGGAGCCGGAGCTCCGGTTGACGCCTTGGTCGAGAGTTCGTCAGCTTCAGCGTTGTGAGCACGCTGAACATGGTGAAGGTCTAGGACTTCGAAGTCCTTCTGAAGCCTCTGGACTTCAAGGAGATAAGCAGCCAGCTGGAGATTATTGCAGGAGCATTCACCCTTCACCTGTTTGATGACAAGTTGTGAATCTCCTTTGACCAGCAACTGCTTGACACCATATGATAGTGCCACCTTTAATCCATATATGAGTGCTTCGTACTCCGCCATGTTGTTGGTTGCCTTGAAGTCAAGGTGCACCATGTATTTCACCTTCTCCCCGGTTGGTGCGAGGAGAAGGATTCCAGCTCCGGCTCCCTGCTTCTGCATGGAGCCGTCGAAGTAAAGGGTCCAGTGAGGCTTAGTGAAGACCGGAACTTGTGGTTCCGTCTTCTGCTCGCTGGGGCCCCCAGGGTTAAATGGAGAGGGAGTCCATTCTGCCACGAAATCTGCCAATGCTTGACTCTTGATTGCTTGTCTTGGAATGAATTCGAGGTCGAATTCAGCCAGTTCCGCTGCCCACTTTGCTATATTCCCAGTTGAATTGGGATTATGCAGGATCGCTCGAAGTGGATACGAGGTTACCACCGAGACTTTGTGAGCTTGGAAATAGTGTCGAAGCTTCCTTGAGGCAATAAGAAGTGCGTAAAGCAGCTTATGCACCTCTAGGTATCGAGTCTTGGCATCATGTAACACTTCACTGATGAAGTATACTGGGCGTTGAATGGTCCGGACCCTCCCGGATGGGTCCGGAGCTTCTTCTCCATTGATCCGGGCCCTGTCGGAGGGGTCCAGACTATCTTCGGGGACCTCCGGGTTCTGGGTGGAGGAACCCGGAGCTTCTTCAGGAATGACCTGGATCCTATCAGAAGGATTCGGGTCCTCTGAAGTGGCTTCTTGTGGGTTCAAGTCTGGGAGCTGGGGCCCAGACCCGCTTTCAGGAACCTCCGGATCCTCCCGAAGGGATCTGGATTCCTGAGTATTGGGTAGTTCCGGTCTCTCCGCAACCAGAACCATACTGACGACTTCGTCAGCTGCTGAAATGTAAAGCAATAAAGGCTCACCAGGGTTCGGAGCTACCAAGACTGGTAGGGTGGTGAGGAACTGTTTCAGCTCCTGGAATGCCTTCTCTGCTTCTTCAGACCATTGGAATGGTCCGGACTTCCTTAGTAACTTGAAGAAGGGAAGTGCCCTTTCCGCCAGTCTTGAAATGAACCGGCTGAGGGCTGCTAGACATCCGGTTAATTTTTGGACGTCTTTGATGCGGGTTGGTGGCCGCATGTCTTCAATGGCTTTTATCTTCGCCGGATTAGCCTCTATGCCCCGGTGACTTACCAGGAAACCAAGAAGCTTTCCGGAACTAACCCCAAATACGCATTTGTCTGGGTTTAGCTTCGTGCGAGTGGCCCGCAGCTTGTCGAAGACAGCCTGTAAGGTGTCCAAGAGGGACTCCTTGTTCTTGACTTTGACCACGATGTCATCAACGTACACTTCCACTATGTCTCTGATGAGTTCTTCGAAAGTTTTGTACATTGCTCGTACAAAAGTTGAAGCTGCATTCTTGAGACCAAAAGGCATGGTTGTGTAACAATACAATCCATCCACTGTGATGAATGAAGTATGTTCTTCATCTTCCCTAGACATCCGGATTTGATGGTATCCTGAATATGCGTCTAGAAAACACAGTAACTCACACCCGGAGGTGGAATCCACTATCTGGTCTATTCTAGGTAGTGGGAATGGATCTTTTGGACATGCCTTATTCAGTGTGGTGTAGTCGATGCACATCCGAAGTTTCCCGCCGGCTTTAGGCACAACGACTGGGTTTGCCAGCCATTTTGGATGGTAGACTTCTCGGATGAATCCGGCTTCGAGCAACTTCTTCACTTCTTGTCAGATGAAGTTCTGTCGCTCTACAGATTGCTTCCGAGGTTTCTGGTGCACAGGCCGAGCGTCGGGGTAAATCTTCAGATTGTGCTCAATCACTTCCCTGGGGATCCCAGGCATTTGTGACGGTTGCCAAGCAAACACGTCAACGTTAGCCCGGAGGAAAGTGATGAGCGCGAGTTCCTATTTGTCGTTCAAGCCACCCGATATGCGGGTAGTTTGAGTGACATCAGAACCAATTTGGACGACTTTGACGGGAATGTCGGTGTCGCCGCTTGGCTGCACACGAGGTGCAGAGGTCGAGCCTCGTTGACGAATGCTCGGAGGTTGTGGAGCTTGCTTCTGTCTGGAGTCCTCCTCTTGCGCTGTGGTGAGTGCATGGAGTTCCTCCAGAGCAGTTACTCCGGCAGTGCGATCTCCACGGATCCGGAGAACGCCTACTGGTGTTAGCATCTTCAACACCAGGTATCCATAATGAGCAGCTGCCATGAATTTGTACAAGGCAGGTCTACCCAAAATGGCGTTGAATGGTAAGTTGATCTGAGCGACGTCGAAGATCAACTTTTCGGTGCGATACTTCTCCCGGGTCCCGAAGGTAACAGGGAGAGTAATAGCTCCGAGTGGGGTTATGGCCCCCGGACCTACTCCGGAGAAAGGTCGAGAGGGCTGGAGGTCCGAAGGTCGAAGCTAAAGCTTAGTGAAAGCTTCGAAGCTGATTAGATTAAGCCCCGAACCTCCGTCTACCAGGACATGATGGAGCTGGATGTTGTTGATGGTGGGAGATACCATCAAGGGTAGCTGGCCAGCTCCGACCATGCTTTGAGGACAGTCCGAAGCATCAAAAGTGATGGGTGTGTCCATCCACTTTCGATGTGGCTCCGGTCTAGCTGTAGGAGCTACAACAGCCATATCCCGTCGCATAGTCTTGATGACACGACGAGAGGTGATGTCCCATGATCCACCAAAGATGGTGTTCATGGTTTTCCGACGCTCGTTGTCGGAGACGTCGGAATCATCGTCGACGGAGGTGTAGACGGCTTTCAAAACCTTTTTGGGGTCTTGAAACCCTAACTCCTCTTCAGCCGGAGCTTCATCGACCTTTTGTTTTCCCTCCCTCTGTCGGAAGGGAGACCCTTCCCGGCGCTTGTGGTAACGCTCGGCAAGGTTTTGGACCTCCCGGCAGTCCTCCAGTTTGTGGCTGCTCGTTTTGTGAATGGGGCACCACATTTTGGATTTGCCACCATCTTCAGAAGACGGTCGAGGTCGCTTCTCGGGGCGTGGCCCCCGGCCACCAGGAGTTGCAGCGGCTGCAACGTTGGATGTGCCGGCCGACGGCTTCTTCTTGCCGTTGGTCTTCTTTTTCTTCTTGCCACTCCCGGAGGTAGCTGCTTCTTCTTTGGAGGATTTTTTATGATCCTCCAGGGCTGGTTTGGAGTGCATTTCACGGCCCTCCGCAGCTCTGGCACATTTGTCAGCCAGGCTGAAGAGCTCCGTGACGCTGGTGATCTCTTTGATCGCCAGCTTCTCCAACATCTTCTTGTCTCGTACACCCTGTCTGAATGCCACAATGACAGAAGCGCTTGAGATAGAAGGGATTGTGTTACGTACCTGAGAGAATCTCTGGATGAATGACCGCAAAGATTCTCCTCCTTTTTGCACGACCGCAAAAAGGTCCAGTTCAGTGCCCGGACGGGTGTATGAACTCCCGAAATTGGCGGTGAACTGACGGCACAGCTCCTCCCAACTGTCGATTGAGTTGGGTGGAAGGCTCATAAACCAGGACCTGGCGGTCCCAGTTAAGGCCACGGGAAAGTAATTGGCCATTACGGCCTCGTTTCCTCCAGCTGCTAGGATCGCAGCGGAGTATATCTGTAGAAATTCTACGGGATTAACAGTCCCGTCGAATTTTTCCGGCAAGTGTGGCCGGAACTTCTGTGGCCATCTAACCATGCGCAGGTGCATGGCTAGGGCGGAACAGCCTCCTCCTACTCCTTCCAGAGTAGAAAGGTCTTGAGCATCTCGTCTTTCTCGAGCTCGCTCGATGTGGACACGGCCATCCTGTTGGCGGTATCGGCGATCAAGCTCCGCCCGGAGGTCGTGTGTCGAAAGCCGAGATGCAGTATGGGCACGTCGTGCCCCAGAGGGCAACGACGTCACTTGCTGTGACGCAGCTCTTCTCCGGTTGTTGGAGACATGTGGACCAAGTCTTCCAGACAACGTTCGTCGCTGCGACGGGGCCCGCCCTGAAGGAGGTGGACCCTGATTGTTGAGGCGTTCGGCCGCTGCTGCGACCAAATGGTCAATATCAGCTCTCCATTGCTCCACGACACCTTGAGATGCATCCGGAGGTGGTGGTCGCTGAAGGAGAGCACGCGCTGCATGGAGCGCGTGTTCTGGGTTGTCACGACTTGCCGGCGCAGAATGTGACGCCGGTGCACCATCATGTCGTCCGGCATGTCTTGCCGGAGAAGATGGTGGTGGTGGGAGTGTGACTCCTGCTGGAACTGAGGCTCCTGCCGGTGGCTGCATGTTGGAGGGATTGCCTCCGACAGCCTGAGCAGCAGGTTGCCCGTTGGATGATCCTGCCGCAGAATTCACCATTCTTGAAGATCTCAGGATCCCCTTCCTGGCGCGCCAACTGTCGACTGTTGGAGTCGGCAGATCCCCTGACACTACGAAAGTGTGGAAGGAGTTTGAGGTTCGGTTTGGGCGCGCGGAGACTCAAGCAGGTGAAACGCGATTGGACACGAGTGACACAGTCGTTTACGTGGTTCGGGCCGCCTGAGCGTAATACCCAACTCCACGGGTGTGTGTGTGTGTTGTATTAACTTGTGAGCTTCAGAGTGTTCGAGAGTTCTCCCCCCGTGTATCGTCGGTTTATCCTTTTATAACATAAGGACAAACCGTTACAAGTCAGCCTGGCCCGACATGTGGCCCTGGCGGTTATTAGTATTGATACACGAGATTAATTGTTGTTAATAACCCTGTAACGGCTCCGACAGTGCCGTTACAGGTGTTAAGATCGTCCGATTAATTATCATTAACGTGGAATTAATGGTAATTAATCGGGTCTTGAAGTCTGCGGCTGTCCTTTGGAGATCCGGAGCCGTTACAACGTCTCCCGGGGGTTTTAAGCATCTAGCTCCGACGTATGGACACGTGGCAGCTCCGGAGCTTGCTTGGGAGAAGCGGGAAGCTCCGGGGTGGCCTGGCACGTGTCAGGTCCGGAGCTTCTCTCGGTCAGGGGTTACCTCCAGAGGTGCCGTTTCAGTACCTAGCCCGGAGCTTCACCCTTGTGGGTAATAACTCTGGTCTGTCAGTACACGTGGCAACCTAGAGGTTAACCATGTTGGAGAAGCGGGTCCGGTCACGTCTGGCGAGTGGGCCCCCGAGGGTCTTCAATTTGAGTAGATGTCCTTCCCTTGAGATCTTTGTAACCTCAGGGGGTGTATGGTTTTTAGGGTACCGACAAATACGGTTCAGGATGCTGTAAAACGGTTTGATGTTCCTTGCCAAACCGGCTTCATAGGTGACGTGACTAGGGTACATAAAGTTCAGCTGGTCATGGTCAACCGGCTTGAGGTTTGAGATTATGATCTCATGATCCAAATGAGCCTCCAAGCCAATAATCTGAGCAAACTCAGCAAGGGTGACGGAGTACTGCTCTCCGTGAGTCATCCAGGTGATGCTCCTATCACCAAAGCTGGGGAAGTACACAGTCGAGTAGAACTGTAAAATGACCTCAACATTCCAGTTGTACTTGAATCCCATTATCTCCTTAATCTCATGGCGCTCAGCTGCCTCAATGACCTCATCAAAGTCTGGGTATTGCTTTCTGGCCATGTACTCCCAGTCTACCCATTGAGCTTCTATTACCGGCTTCTTCATCTGCTGGTAAACTAGCCGGTAATAGTCACAGTGAAAGTCGCACCAGAACCTTGGATCTGCTGTGCTCCTCTCATATTTGTAGACCTTCTCGGTCCTAAGCCTCCTGGCCTTGTCAACCCCTTTTCCATGAAACACATTGGCACCCAACTCCTTCTGCCTGTTGGGGTTCCTCTCTGGTGTATGAACCTCAAGGGGGCCAATGGGAGCTGCCTTCCCTTTCTCTTTGATCATAGGGCCTCCAGCTGCCTTCTTGGCTGACACCTTGACAGCTGGCTTCTTCTTCTTCGGCTCGACTGGAGCCGGAGCCTTTCCCTTCTTAGGGTCACGCTCGATCCTCGACTCATCTTCCCTCTGGGCTTGCTCCTTGCCCTTTGCTTTCTCGCTAATGGTGACGAGTTTCTTCCTCTTGGGAGCATTGGCCTCAGCGGCCCTGGAGTCGTGAGCCTCCCTATCTTGCCTCTTCTTCTTCCTTAGCTCATTAAGAGATTCTTCAGTAGCTCGTGCTATAGCTTCTTCTTCATTGTAAATGGTTGCGGCTACTTTGAAGGCTTCAAGTGCCTTCAGCCGCCTTTCTTCCTTTGCCTTCTGCGCCTCAATGAGGGCAACTTTCGTCCTTGCCTCAACGATTTGTGCTTTGGTGCGGCCCTCCCGGGGCACTTCAACACCTCTCTCCTCGGTGCGGCTCCGATAGGTCTCAACGCGTTCTTCCTCGCCTGCGGGGTTGAGACGAGGAGGGGAACGCTCCGAGTTCGACATGTTGCGGAAAATACAGAGAAAAGAAGATATGAGTCCAAGGAGAGGGAGCGTTGCGGAAGAAATCTCGAGAGAAGACTAGGACTAGGGTTTGCCCTGTGCAAACCGAACTTGTCCGCCAGGGGCCGGACTAGTCCGCCGGGCGGAGGATGAACCCTAACCCTAATCGATTCTTCGAAAAATCATCAAATCAGCGCGCAATACTCCTAGGCTATGATCGCAAGGGTATATGGAGCAACATTAATGAAGGTGTTCCTATCAAGAACTTCAAGAATCAAGAATGGGGAAAGTTTTTGAAAAAGAGGGAATACCTCCTCAAATCCGCAAGAATCGACGGAATCGAAGATGGATCGCGAAGGTGGAGCGCGGGGAAACGATCCCTCACTCCCAAAGACTCCAATGCACGGATTGGAATCAATATTCGGTGGTTGGAGCGAAAAATCGCCGAGGGGGGCGGTTTCTAGCACGGGGGAGAGAGAAGCGAGAGTGAGAGGAGAGAGGAGGGGTCTGGGCCGCCCCTGGGGGGTTTAAGTCCCCAAGGGCCGGACTAGTCCGGTGTTAGGGCAGACTAGTCCGGTGTGCGGACCAGCCGCAGACTAGTCTGGACCCGGACTTGTCCGTCCACAGGGGCGGACTAGTCCGGTCCTACTGGGCTGAAAAAAAATATCTTTGAATTTTGCCCACAAACTATCGGTCCTTTTGGACAACTAGCATTACAAACATGATTATTGAGGAATATATGACAAATCCATGATCATGTTCTAAGAAAATAGTTTTCTCAAATAGTTTTGAAGAGAAATCAAGATAGAGAAGAGTTTTTCGAAGTATAGCTCAAAATATATGAGGAATGTGGTTTAAGCCACATTCCTAGAATCCAAAATGTTGAGCTCACTTCTTAGCTCACAAAAACGCTTCTCATCAAGAGGCTTGGTGAAGATATCCGCAAGTTGATGTTCCGTCCTCACATGAGAAATCACAATATCTCCCTTCATTGAGTGGTCTCTCAAGAAGTGGTGTCGTATGTCTATGTGTTTGGTCCTAGAGTGCTCCACCATATTATGGGCTATCTTGATGGCACTCTCGTTGTCACACAAGAGTGGAATGTTGCGCAAGTTAATCCCATAATCCCTAAGGGTTTGTCGCATCCAAAGAAGTTGTGCACAACAACTTCTGGCTGCAACATATTCCGCTTCGGCGGTGGAGAGAGCAATAGAGTTTTGCTTCTTGGAGGACAAAGACACTAGAGATCGACCCAAGAATTGGCATGTACCCGATGTGCTCTTCCTATCAACTTTGCACCCCACATAGTCCGCATCAGAATATCCAATGAGGTTAAACTTAGATCCTTTGGGGTACCAAAGTCCTAGGGAAGGTGTGTGTACTAGATATCTCAAGATCCTTTTAACGGCGGTCAAATGACAAGCCTTAGGTGCCGCTTGAAAGCGTGCACACATACACACACTTAGCATGATATCGGGCCTAGATGCACAAAGATAGAGAAGTGAACCAATCATAGACCTATATAACTTTTGATCCACACTTGGACCGTCCTCATTTAGGTCTAGGTGTCCATTTGTCCCCATAGGGGTTTTGATGGGTTTTGCCTTATCCATGTCAAACTTCCTTAGAATATCTTGTGTATACTTAGTTTGACTTATGAACGTCCCTTCTTTGAGTTGTTTTACTTGAAATCCTAGAAAGAACTTCAACTCACCCATCATGGACATTTCAAACCTCTCCGTCATTATCTTGGAGAACTCATCACAAAACACCTTATTTGTGGAACCAAATATGATGTCATCCACATATATTTGGCACACAAAAAGATCCTCGTTGAAGTGCTTTGTGAAAAGGGTATAATCCGCTTTGCCTATCCTAAAACCATTTTCAACTAGAAAGTCTCTTAGGCACTCATACCAAGCTCTAGGAGCTTGCTTGAGGCCATAAAGAGCCTTTCACAATTTGTAAACATGGTTAGGATAGTCTTGGTCTTCAAACCCCGGAGGTTGCTCTACATAAACTTCTTCCTTGATTGGGCTATTAAGGAATGCACTCTTAACATCCATTTGGTAGAGCTTGAAGTCATGATGAGTAGCAAAGGCTAGTAATATCCGAATTGACTCAAGCCTAGCTACGGGGGCAAATGTCTCATCAAAATCCAATCCTTCAACTTGTGAGTACCCTTTTGCCACAAGTCGTGCCTTGTTCCTAGTTACCACGTCATGCTCATCTTGTTTGTTGCAGAACACCCACTTGGTTCCAACAACATTAGCTTGTGGGCGCTTGACAAGCTCTCAAACCTTGTTCCTTTCAAAGTTATTGAGCTCCTCTTGCATGGCAACTACCCAATCCGGATCTCTTAAGGCATCTTCAACCTTATGAGGTTCCAAGGATGAGACAAAGGAGAAATACTCACAAAAGTTTGCAACACGTGAACGTGTTGTTACTCCTTTTGTGATATCTCCTAGAATGTTGTCAACGGGATGATCCCGTTGAACACTTTGATGAACACGAGGATGCGGAGGTTGAGCTCTTGAACCACTTGCTTCATCTTCTTCACTTTGGTCTCCCCCTTGATCCATGCCTCCCCCTTGATCTTCATTCCCATTATCACTTTGGAGAGCATCTAGTGGATCTCCAACTTGTCCAATGGGGGTTTGACCTACTTCATAGTGAGGATGGTCACTTGGGCTTTGAGATGGTTCTTGTGGGCGAACATCTCCAAGTGCCATTCTCCCTAGAGCTTCTAGTGGAGGTTTCTCTTGATCAATGGCATGTTGATCAACTTGCTCCACTTGAGAGCCATTGGTTTCATCAAACACCACGTCACGTGCTATTTCAACAATTCCGGAGGATTTGTTGAACACACGGTACGCATGAGTGTTTGTGTCATATCCAAGCAAGAAACCCTCATCGGACTTTGAAGCAAACTTAGAAGTCCTAGGCTTCTTGTTGAGGATATAACACTTGCTACCAAAGACACGAAAGTAAGAAACATTGGGTTTCTTACCAACGAGAAGCTCATAAGGAGTCTTCTTGAGGAGGCGATGAAGGTACAATTGGTTTACGGCGTGGCAAGCGGTGTTAACCGCTTCTGCCCAAAACCGGTCCGATGTTTTGTACTCATCCAGCATCGTCCTTGACATCTCAATAAGCGTCCTATTCTTTCTTTCGGCAATTCCATTTTGTTGAGGAGAATAGGGAGCGGAAAACTCATGCTTGATGCCCTCCTCATCTAGGAACTCTTCTACTTGCATGTTCTTGAATTCAGTGCCATTGTCACTCCTTATAGCCTTTATCCTTAAGGTGAACTCATTTTGAGCTCTCCTTAGGAATTTCTTGAGGACGCCGGGGGTTTCACTCTTATCATGCAAGAAGAACACCCAAGAATATATAGAGAAGTCATCAACGATGACTAGACCATACTTGTTGCCACCAATGCTAATATAAGCAATGGGGCCAAAAAGATCCATATGGAGTAACTCCAAAGGTCTAGTTGTCGTCATGACATTCTTAGAGGGGTGTTGAGCTCCTACTTTCTTTCCCGCTTGGCACGCACTACATGGCCTATCCTTTTCAAATACCACATCCTTTAGGCCACGAACGTGCTCTCCCTTAAGGAGCTTTTGAAGGTTCCTCATTCCAACATGGGCTAGCCTTCTATGCCAAAGCCATCCCATGTTGGCTTTCGCCATTAAGCATGTGTCAAGTTGAGCCTTATCCGTGGTAAAGTCCACGAGATAGAGCTTTCCCTTGAGCACTCCCTTAAAGGCTATCGAGTCATTAACCTCTATAAGAACGCTCACACCCTCACTAGTAAATACACACTTATATCCTTTATCACATAGTTGTGATATGGATAGGAGGTTATAGTCTAGGGAATCAACATGCAAAACATTAGATAGAGTATGTAAAGAGGAGATAGCAATTTTACCGGAGCCAAGGATTTTCCCTTGGCTATTATCCCCAAAGAAGATTCCTTCATTTGGGTCCTCGTTCTCCTCATACTCTATGAACATGCTCCTCTCTCCGGTCATGTGGTTGGTACATCCACTATCCAACACCCATTTCGATCCGCCGGAGGAGTAAGCCTACAAAACAAATTTATGCCTTCCTTTTAGGTACCCAAGCGGAGTTGGGTCCTTTCATGTTAGTGGTTAGGCATTTGGGCACCCACACGCAAGGCTTGGGGCTCTTGCGGAGTGGCCCAATATATCTAGCAAACACTTTGCCATATTTGTTCCTCATAAGCACATAAGATGCATCAAACTCATGGAATAGAGGATGCGGTTCAGATTTAGGCATTTTGTTGCTAGAGGGTGAGTTCTTTTCATTTTTAGTTGTGGATGAACTCCCCTTAACAAAGACAATCATGTCTTTGCCATACTTGGAGGTTTTGGCGTTATGCCTTCCACCTCTAGTATAGCCAAGACCATCCTTGACATGGGGAGGTCTTGTGTTGGTGTATGCACTTCGTGCATACGCCACCTTCTCCTTGTCAAAGATGGCACCCTTAGGTGCTTGCTTGCCCTGCGCTAAGTTGAGTTCATCCTTAAGCTTAAGGATTAAGTTAGAGCACTTGCAAGGCGGGGTTGCATTGGATGAGGCCTTTGAGGAGGTTGAGCTCTTGGAGGAAGAGGCTACATTGTTCTTGAGAGACTCAACTTGAGTCTCAAGGATCTTGTTAACTTTTTACAAGTTCCCAAGTTCATCCTTGAGCTCAATTGACTTCTCCTCAAGACTTGAACACGTTTTCTTGCTTAGAGCAAGTTCGTGTTCCAATGCCAGCTCTTCTCTCTTTCGAGCTCAAGGAGCTCATTAAGCTCTTGACATCTCTCCTTCTCAAGGATGAGCATGTCCTCTTGTCTATTGATGAGATCCTCCTTCTCAAAGATCTCATCCATAAGCAATTTCATCCTACGCAAGGTGCTTTTGCTTATGTCCTTAAACATATGCTCATTCTCACTAGCGCTATCAAATTCATCTTGAGAAGATATTGAGGAGGAGGGATGAGATGTTACCTTTCTCCTTCCCTCCCTTGCCATAAGGCAAGTAGGTTTGTAGTCGTTGTTGAGGTTGGGGAAGAGCTTGCTTCCCTTGGAGCTCCTCCCGATGGCTATGGTAGCCATCTTCTCCTCTTCTTCTTCGGAGGAGGACTCATCGTTAGAGTCCCACTCCTTGCCCAAGTGTGCTTGTCCGGAGTGCCTCTTCTTCTTGAAGAATTTCTTCTCTTGAGGCTTGCCCTCCTTCTTCTTCTTCACTTCTTCATGGGGGCAATCAGCGATGAAGTGGCCGTACTCGCCACAATTGTAGCAAGCCCTTTTTGATTTGGACCTTGCTCTTTCCTTCCCCTTGCCTTCATGGTTGTATCCGCCTTTCTTCCTCCTCATCATCCTCTTGAATTTGTTGATGAAGAAGGCCTCTTCCTCATCGGTGTCGAGGCTCTCCTCATCGCTGTCCTCTTGCTCCTTTGGAGAGGGTGTTGCCTTGAGTGCAACATTCTTCATCTTGGAGGCGGTGAACTTTTGAAGGTCGTTGTAGAAGAGCGGCTCCTTCTCCATGATCTCGTGGTTGATGATCCTGCCAAGGACCTCCTCCGGGGTCATTTGAGTGAACCCCGAGCTTTCTCGAATCATGGAGCAAAGAGCGACGTTCCTAGGCATGAATGCCCGGATCATCCTCTTCACCACCTCGTGGTCGGTCTACTTGGTGCAGCCATATGATCGGCTCTTGTTGATGAGTATCTTCAACCGGTTGTACATGTCTTGGGGGGATTCACCATCCATGATGGCGAACCTCCCAAGCTCTCCTTCGATGAGCTCGATCTTGGCCTCCTTGACCACTCGATTTCCCTCATGCGCCGTCTTGAGGGTGTCCCATATATATTTGGCCACCTCAAGACCATCGATGCGGTTGAACTCATATCTTGAGAGGGATGAGATGATCACACCCGCAGCTTGAGCGTTGCGGTGGATGAGAATGGCTTGTTCTTGTGTGATGTTGTCCTCATCCTTCGGGATCTCCACCCCGGTCATGACAATTTGCCACAATGCCGGATTGAGTGACACGAGGTGGATCTTCATGTTGTGCTTCCACATCCCGTAGTCGGTTCCATCGAATTGAGGAGGTTTCCCCAATGGGATGGAGAGGTAGTGGTTGTTGGCGGCAAGGCGTTCATAGTTGAACCCTTGTCGGTTGTAGTTGACTCTGCCACTACCACTTGATGGGCTTGACGGATCAACCACAGCAATCTTCAGCTTCTCCCGGAGCTTCGCCTTGAGCTGGCGAATCTCCTCATCATCGGTTGGCTTGTCTTGATAAGCCATTGTCTCCTCACGTGTCGATTGAGAATCATTGGTCGACACCTCTTCAAACACCACTCCGGCCATCTCTCCGAGTTGTTAGACTCTTTGTGGAGAGTCCCGCTCTGATACCAATTGAAAGTTGCCTAGAGGGGGGGGGGGTGAATAGGCTAATCGACCTGCAAGTCACTTAATAAAACGAGATTAAATCACAGGGGGCGGACTAGTCCTGTCTGGGGGCGGACTAGTCCGATCAGCCTGCGTGAAGAACCCTAAAAAGTGTTTCTAGCAAGTTTTAAGGGGATTTTCTCGAGGCTACAGGTGAGGATATGTTTATGTCAAGTTTAGCAACTACCAACACAAGAGTGAGTCAAGTTTCAACAAGATTATGGCAATGTGAAGCACAAGACAAAACTAGCAACCCTAGAACGAAATATTCGATAAACAAAATGCGAAGAACACGGAGACACAAGGATTTTATCTCGTCGATTCCACACAATAATCTACGTCCCCGTTGAGGAGTCCACAAAGGACTGGGTTCAACAACCCTTCCCTCACCAAGTTTACCGCACGGGCCTAACTTGGTTCTCCACTAATCACAAGGGCAAATACAAGATTTGTTGGGGCTTCTCACAATCTGAGGCTCCCACACCACAAAGGTGATCAACACCACGAAGCACACTCAACACACAGCTCACAAAGACTCAATGAGTGCAAGAGATCAAACCGGGAGCATAAGCGCGATGTTCTTCCTCTTCTCCACGTCACTAAACCTTAATCCACTCAAGAATTAGTTTTAGAGGGAAAGTAGGCAAGAAAGAGGCTTAAGAATGCTCCAAGTTGGCTGTGGCGGCGCTAGGGTTCTTATTTCTTCAAGAGTTGGTTCAAAGGAACCTAGGGGACCTCTATTTATAGAGGTCCCAAGCCCATACTGCTGACTTCAGCAGAAGGGCGGACTAGTCCGGCCTACAGCCCGGACTAGTCCAGCCTAGGGGACCACTGACCCCTCTGTCAGGTCCTGACAACTGTCGCACTGAGCGGCAATCGTCACACTACCCGCCAAACTTCAAATTCAAACGGTAACTTTCAAAACGGACTAGTCCGACCCTCACCGGACTAGTCCGATCTCACCTAGAACCTTTTGTTCCGTGTGAAAATGGACTAGTCTGAAGACCACAGACTAGTCAGGCCCCATGGGCGGACTAGTCCGGCCTTCCCAGACATAGTCGCAAAAACCTTTCTGCACTTAGCCATACGGACTAGTCCGGCCCACGGACGGACTAGTCCGATCTCACACAGGACCTCTTGGTCCGCCCCAAAACGGACAAGTCCGCTCTCCTGGACTTAGTCCCGAATCTTCACCCTAGGGGTACCACGGACTAGTCCGTCCCACTACGGACTAGTCCGAAGTCACACAGGACCTTCTGGTCCGAGTGAAAACGGACTAGTCTGGCCAGGAGCGGACTAGTCCGGCCAACCAGGCGGACTAGTCCGGCCTTCCTGCCAGACTACTCTAACTTCAACTCTAAACGGGGTTTCTACCTAAACCAGCACTCTTGAGCTCCTACTTTGATCTCTTTGCACTTTACGCACACACCCTCCTATTTCTACGGCTGGTCTAACTCAACACGCTAGAAACCCTAGTTTCTACGCTTCGAGTCGACTCCGTTTCCTTCCTTTTCCTTTTTGAGGGTTTGCATCTCCGATCGAGTCCACACCTGTGCTAAGGTCAATTGAGCTCATTAGCGACTTAATTGTCGTCATCAATCATCCAAAACCCACGGGGGACTTAGATGCACTTTCAGGTTGTCATTAATCACCGAAACCATACCTCATGGGGGCCTAGATGCTTTCATTCTCCCCCTTTTTGGTGATTGATGACAACACAACAAGTAAAACATAATAGTAATGAATTTCACAATACGATACTCAAGAAGATATGCAATAAGTACAAGATTTAGCACACTTAAACTTGAAGGCTCAAAAACGATCAATAACTCGAAAGCTCAATGATCAATAACTCAAGAGAATTAAGTGGCACACGAATACTCAATAACAAAATAGTAGCAAAATCTTCAAATTAAAAAAGAACTCCCAAAAAGATAGACTCCCCCTACAGCTAGGACTCCCCTTGGGACTAAGCTAACCCTCCCCCTGACTCTTCTCCCCCTTTGGCATCAAGACACTAAAAAGGAAGTCGGGTGCCTAAGGATCCTGAGCGCTCGGGGCGATGATGAACTGGTCACTGTCGGGGGTGCTGTCGTCGGAGCTGCTGCCTGTTGCTGCCGAAGCTGGAGTAGAGGTGGCGGGTGCTGCGGGAGCCGCTGTCGGTGCCCGCTGAGACTGGACTGCTGGCAATGGGGCACTGACTACGGACGCTGGTGTTTGCTGGAAAAGCATCGTAGCCGGCAGGGGGGTGGAGAGGAGCGCCTGGAGCTAGCAGAGGGGACATATTGATCGTCGGGATCGCCGTAGTCGGCACTGGTGCTGAGGCTGGTGCTAGGACAGGTGGACCTAGAGCAAGGCCTGGAAGCTACAACGGCAGGGCAATCCCGGTCTGCGTGTAGAGGTTGGTGATCAACCCCAAGATGCCCATCATTGCCTGTTGCGTCTGCTGCTGCTGGTCGAGAGAGCGCTGGTGCATCTGATCAATCAACCCAGTCAGCCTGTCAGTGTCCTCTCGCCTCTCACGGGCAATCTATCGCTGCATCTCCTGCTGCTGCTGTTGGAGATCCAAGAGACGCGCAGTCTACTCAGCTCGGGCCTGCTCAGCTGCAAGCCGGTCTAGGAGCTGCTGCTCAACCATCTGCTGAAGTAGGGAGGTAAGCTCAGATGGTTGAGAGACTTGTGCCTCTGACACCGGAGGTGGAGTAGGAGGTGGCACAGTCGAGCCTCCAGCCTCCGCGTCGTGCTGCCTGGGTGGGGGAGGAGGTGGGAAGTACTCCTCGACACTACCGCTGGTGTCGCTCTCGGACCATATATGCTGTAGATCCTCACCCTGAGCCTCTGCCTGTGCTGGTCTCTCGTCTTCCTTCTCCAGGTCTGACTAGTCTTCCTCTGAGAGACGGGCACGAACCTGATGCTCAACTGGACGGCCAAGGCGGCGGTCTCCAGGAGCTGGAGCACGGTAGTGGCCGAACCGTGTGACGCTCTCGTCGGTGAGATTGTCACGCACGGCGGACCCCTCTGGAGCTACCATGTAGAGCAAGTAACTGATCTAGTGACCAAACACAAGCTGCCTCATCATCCCAACTCCATCAGTAATGACGTCCTCCATCTCACAAATGAGAATGTACACAATGTCGAACTCCATCTCGTTCATAACATAGAACAGGAGAGTCTTCTGCAAGCTGGTGAACCCCTCAAGATATCCGGACCTCGGCAAAAGTGTGCGGCGCAAGGCAAGGTGCACAGTGCGCGCAGCTGAAGTGAGAAGAGCTGGTACCCTGGGCTGGTCAGGAGAGAAAGGTTGAGCGAACAGTGATCTTATATCCTCAAGTGGTGGTGCCACACCTCCAGTGAGCGGCCTCCTCGGTTGGTCAGCCTGTCCATACACTCTCTCGTGTAGGCATGTGTCGTGAAGATCCACGCCTAGCAGCTGTCCCAAAATCTGCCTGGTCAGGTGATGATGCTGGCCCATGAACATGAAATCAATGGATCTGCGGCCCTTAGAAACGTAAAGTGTGGCATAGAATACTCGGACCCAGTCCTCCACGTAGGCACTCCTCTCGTAAGACATCAGCTCCACTAGCCCTCTATACCTCTCAAAGTAAGGGTGTATCTCCGTCTCGGCTGCAAGTGCAAGTTTATCCCAATCCAGGAAATTGTGCTGGAAGAGCTTATAGCCCCGACGTCTGTAGGTCTCGTACAGCGACGCCTGTGTCAGGGTCCAAAAGCAGCTGTCCACAAGTGTCTCTCTGGGCTACGGGAACCACTCCTCAAGTAAGATGCTCCATCTGAGCTTCCTGGGCTGCTTGGCCTTTAACTTCCTGTAATCTGTTAGGCGGACACCCTCAGCGACACGGACATTGGTGTCCATCTCATAGACGACTCTCGCGGCCGCCCTGTCCTCCCGAAGGTCAGCTGCTGACGGTCTCGGTCTCAGGGCTGCAGCTGGGTGACCCCCACGGGTCCTGGCTGAGCGCCGGTGAACAAGCGGCACTTCGGGCTCCTCTTCCTCCTCTGACTCCTTAGGCACCATAGGCTGCCTCTGTCGGGCCTCGCGGATCCTCAACGATCATCCTGGGCCTCGCTCTCGCTCCTCAGCGGTGCGATCGGCCATCAAAGCTTTCTTCGCCTCATTCGACAACTTCTGTTTTTTGGCAGTCGGCTCCTCAATAGCCTTTCCCTTTCCCTTCTTGTCGCGGCCCATGAAGACGACTAGGATGAGCACGCGGGACAAATGAGATCGGGCACACGGGATGGCGATGCAAAGATCATCGTGGTCGGGGAACCCTAACGGTGAAGCAACGGCGACCATAGGGCGGCAGCATGGTGGCGCAAAGTGTGGCAGTCGGTGTGGGCGGCGGCAGAGGTGCGGCGGTGGTGAGACGTGGGGAGGCGGCGGCGGCGCTGCTTGGGGAGGCGGGGGCGCTGCGTGGGAAGGGGGCGGCGCTGAGCAGCGGTGCGGCGGCGGCCGGAAAGCGGCGATGGCCGGAGGGCGGCAGTAGGGCGAGGGAGCGGCGGTGGCAGAGGTGAGGCGACGGGGCGTCGGTGGCGGAGAGCAGAGTCGGGGAGAGAAAAAAATGGTTGATGACAACCGTTGAATTTTACTAATGAATTTGTGGATGCAAGGTATCTCATATCACTCATCACACTCAAATGAAATCTATATGAATATCATCTACTGCTCATTAGATATGATTGGAGACCCCTAAACAATCATTCTATGAAGTCAATCGATTTTTATAAAGATTAGAAGTAAAAGCTCATATGTCAAAATTATTCAACCAAAATTGGCAACACTCAATACTTGATAATCATCAGAAGAATATTTCCAACCAATGTCTAAGAGGTCAATTGAGCAAATTCCAAAAGAATCACTTAGAACAACTCGAAGCAAACGAAATCAACTCACCAGATCAACTGATGTTTCCAAAAACAACACATCGATCGAGTTGGTTTAGCAGAAGAAGAAGACCTCAGAACTAAGTACTCACCGGATCATCCGATGATGAAGGGGATGTTACATCGGTCCATCAGTACAGTAAGCAATCTCCCTGGACCAAGTGTAACACCGGACCATCCGATGTACAACTATAAACACATCGGTCGATCATTCCAGTAAGTATCAATTCTGAACCAATTCTGGATGAAGTGCCACTGGATCATCCGATGAGAAGGAAAGTGTAACATCGGTCTAACAACGGTCATATCTGACACAGTGACATCAGCTAATTTGGATTCGACCGATGATAATTGAAGGGAGAACATTGGATCATCCGGTGTTCGCAGAACAGTGATGTCAGCCTACTTTTCCAACGGCTATTTCGTAGCGGGTGCTCGATAGCGGGTGCACTCAACACATGACCGGCAATGATGGTATGTTCACCACCATAGAAAACCCCGGTAATCATGAACAAGTCACTTTTGGTGATAATTCTAAGGGTAAGGTAATAGGATTAGGTAAAATTGCTATCTCTAATGATTTATCCATTTCTAATGTGTTGTATGTTAAGTCGCTTAGCTTTAATCTACTTTCCATTGCACAACTTTGTGATCTTGGACTAACATGCACATTTAGCAAAAATGATGTTGTTGTGAGTAGTGAGACAAGCAAAGAGCTAATCTTCAAAGGGTTTCGGCATGGACATCTCTACTTAGTAGACTTCTCCAACAAGAATGCTAGCCTAACCACTTGTCTTTTCACTGAGACAAGCTTGGGTTGGCTATGGCACCGACGCATAGCACACATTGGAATGAGCAAACTCAAGAAGTCATTCAAGCTTGGGATGGTGACTGGCGTGAAGGATGTGACATTTGAGAAGAACAAGCTTTGTAGCGCTTGTCAAGCCGGGAAGCAAGTTGCTTCACACCACCCAATGAAGACAATGGTGTCAACCTCCAAGCCACTTGAACTACTCCACATGGACCTCTTCGGACCGTCCACATACCAAAGCCTTGGCGGTAACCTCTATTGTCTTGTTATAGTTGATGACTACTCTCGCTATGCTTGGACTCTATTTTTAGGTGACAAGAGTAAAACTCCGGAAGTGTTCAAGACCTTCGCCAACCGTGCTCAAAGGGAATTCCAACTTCCCATTATCAAGGTCTAGAGTGACAACGGCACCGAATTCAAGAACTACAACATTGGGGAGTGGTGTGACCGTGAAGGTGTGAAGCATGAATTCTCCGCCACATACACTCCTCAACAAAACGGTGTCGTTGAGAGGAAGAACAAAACCCTCATCACTCTTGCAAGAGCAATGCTTGATGACTACGGCATGTCGGAGAAGTTTTGGGTCGAAGCAATCAACACGGCGTGCCATGCCGCAAACAGAGTCTATCTTCACCGACTACTCCAAAAGACCCCATATGAGCTTCTCATTGGGAGAAAGACCAACATCTCCTACTTTAGAGTCTTTGGGTGCAAATGCTACATCTACCGCAAGAAAAGGCTCGGTAAGTTTGAAAGAAGATGTGATGTTGGCATTTTTCTTGGTTATGCATCAAACTCAAAAGCATATCAAGTATTCAACCAAACCTCCGGTCTAGTTGAAGAAAGTTGTGATGTTGAGTTTGATGAGACTAATGGCTCCCAAGAGGAGAGTTTTGGTCATGATGAAATAGATGATGAGCCTCTACGAGAAGCCATGATGAACATGACCATTGGAGACATCAAGCCGGAAGTTGAAGAGGGCCATGATCAAGGGGGAGCTTCAAGTTCCAACAACAACACCTCCATGGCGCCTCAAGTAGACGAAGAGGAGAAAGATGATCCATTGCCAACTCAAGACTCACAAGCAATACAACATCAAGATGAAGAAGAAGTCCATGATCAAGTCCAACCACAAGAGGAGCAACACGCATCACCACCGCCAAGTGCTTCACAACCACTTATGAGGCATGGACGCATCTCCAAGGCGCATCCAATGGACCAAATCATTGGAAGTCCTTCAAGGGGCGTAAGTACTCGTTCCCGCCACGTTGCCTCATTTTGTGAGCACTACTCGTTTGTTTCGTGTGTAGAACCCACTCACATTGAGGAAGCGCTCCAAGACCCAAATTGGGTGATGGCTATGCAAGAAGAACTCAACAACTTCATCCGCAATGAAGTTTGGGTGTTGGAGGAGCGACCCAAGGACAAGAACGTCATCGGAACAAAGTGGGTGTACCGCAACAAACAAGACGAGAATGGCGTTGTGGTCCGCAACAAGGCAAGACTTGTGGCCAAAGGGTTCTCGCAAGTTGAAGGACTAGACTTTGGGGAGACATTTGCTCCGGTCACCCGGTTAGAGGCAATTCGTATTCTCCTTGCTTTTGCTTCACATCATAATATCACCCTTTATCAAATGGATGTGAAAAGTGCCTTTCTTAATGGCTACATTAATGAGCTTGTTTATGTTGAACAACCTCCCGGGTTTGAAGATCCGAGGAATCCTAACCATGTGTATAGGTTGCACAAGGCGCTCTACGGGCTCAAGCAAGCACCTAGGGCGTGGTATGAACAACTACGGGACTTCCTCATCATGCAAGGATTTAAGATCGGGAGGGTGGACACCACACTCTTCATCAAAGACATCAACGGAGATTTGTTCATTTGTCAAATTTATGTTGATGATATTATCTTTGGTTCAACTAACGAAGCTCTTAGCCATGAGTTTGGCAAAATGATGTCTAGGGAATTCGAGATGTCAATGATTGGAGAGCTCAACTTCTTCCTTGGATTCCAAATCAAGGAACTTCAAGAGGGAACCTTCGTCTACCAAGAGAAATACACCAAGGACCTCTTGAAGAAATTTGAGATGGGAGATTGTAGCTCAAGAAGCACTCCGATGGCAACAAATTGCCATCTCGACGCGGATAAGGACGGTAAACCTATTGACCAATCTCACTACCACTCTATGATTGGTTCATTGCTTTATCTTACCGCATCTAGGCCGGACATAATGTTTAGTGTATGCTTATGTGCTCGCTTTCAAGCGGCTCCTAAAGAATCGCATAAGAAGGCGGTCTTTAGGATACTTAGGTATCTTAAGCATACCCCTAGTATGGGCTTGTGGTACCCTAAAGGTACAACCTTCCAACTCTTGGGATACTCGGATTCGGACTTTGTCGGATGTCGTGTGGATCGCAAGAGTACCTCCGGTGGGTGCCACTTGCTTGGGCGTTCCCTAGTGTCTTGGTCTAGCAAAAAGCAAAATTTTGTGGCTTTGTCCACCGCGGAGGCGGAGTATATAGCGGCCGGTGCATGTTGTGCCCAAATTCTATATATGAAGCAAACCCTTTTGGACTTTGGAATTAAACTTGGTTGTGTGCCTCTCCTTTGTGACAATGAAAGTGCGGTTAAGATAGCTAGAAACCCCGTTCAACACTCCCGCACTAAGCACATTGATATTCACCATCACTTCTTGCGGGATCATGAGGCTAAAGGAGACATCTCTTTGCAAGGTGTTAGATCCGAAGAACAATTGGCGGATATCTTCACTAACCACTTGATGAGAAAACATTTTCTAGACTTAGAAATGAATTAAATGTGCTAGATGCATCTAACGTCATGTAAATTGCCATGTTCATGTAAGGATGCATATCATATAGGTCTTGTCTAACTCCCAAAGGATAGGGGCGAGCTAGAAATAGTTTTCCCTGAGGAAGCCTTTGGAAGGTTTAAACTTGGCAAGATAGATTTATTTTATGCCTTGCATGATCCCTGCCATATAAACTTGCACTCATTTAATCTCCTGCACTATAATTTGTTTGGCATTGCATACGGTAGATTGTCACAAAGGGGAACCCACCTCATGAGAAGGAGACTTGTTTGAAATGCAATATCTCAACTCATATAAGGTGGAAAGAACGAAATGTTAGGTGCGTTAATGCCTAGAGGAACATGCTTCATTGAGATAGTAGTCTTCATACTCTACCTCACAAAGCATGGGCCTTACATTTCATTTGGATAATTTCCTCCCATTTTTTCTCGGTGTTCCATTTGCTTTAAGGTCTAGCCAAGTTATTGGCATATTAGCTTTTTGAGGGGTAAGGGGTTGCCCAAAAAGTCCTAAGACATGTGTTTCCCATTGTTTGATTGTTTGGTCAAAGGACATATATGGGATGTTGGTGTTTAGTTTTCATCGGATTATCCGATGCCTAGGTCCTTCCCCCATCGGAGCAATAGGTGTTCAATCTTCAAGAGCCAGTTCAGTCAAAATTTCAATTGATCCAACGCGTTCATTCCGAAACACATCGGTCCATCCGATGTTCACTCTTCTGGAGCTGTGGTCAATTCAACCGATGTTTACTCCCTCTAACGTCGGATCATCCGGTGTCTACATCACTCTTTTGGACACCCTTACTGTGCTATTCGACCGATGTTCTTTTCTCCTAACATCGGTCCATCCGATGTCAAAATAACGGCTATGGTTTGGGTCCCACTATTTAAACCCGCGCGCTGTCGGTTTCTTCTCTCTCCCCGATTTCTCTCTCGCCGCTGCCGCCTCTCGCCCTAATCGCCGCCACCTCCGCCGCCGCACCCAAGCGCCGCCGCCCTAGGCGTCGCCGCCGCCGTCTCCGGCCGCCGCCGCCCACAGCGCCGCCGCCGTTCTCCCTCGCGCCGCCGCCTCACCTCCACGCGCCGCGCCGCCGTCTCCACATCTCTCCACCGCGTCCAAGCGCCGCCACCGCCTCTCTCCACCGCCTCTGCTCCACCCCGGCACCACAGCAGCCCCCCCTCAATCATCTCCGGTGTGCCTCCCGAGCTCCATCGCCGCTAGGGTTTCGACCGCGACACCTTTGTCGTTTCCTCGAGCGACGCCGTCTTCTTCAGCCACCTCGCTAGGGTTTCCTGGCCTGTCGATCTTCACGCCCCTAGTGCTTGTGATCGCTCGTCGCTAAGGTTTGCTCCGTGTCGTGCGACGTCCTTCGTTGTTTTTCGTCGTTCTTTTTCATCGTCGCTAACCCTAGCTCTCCATTGCATCAATATGGGTCGTGATCGCAAAGGAAAGGGCAAGGCTATCGCAGAGCCTGCCGCGAAGAAGCAAAAACTGTCGAAGGAGGAGAAGAAGGCCTTGATGGCCGCTCGCGCTGCCGAGGAGCGTGAGCGTGGCCAAGGAGGGTCCCTGAGGATCTGCGAGGCTCGTTCCAGGCAGCCTCCCGTGATCGACGACTCCGAGGCCGAAGAGGAGCTGGTTGAGCCTCTCGTCCGCCGGCGCTCAGCCCGGACGCGTGGGGGTCACACCGAGGCTGCTCCTCGTCCGAGACCGACGGCTGCCGACCGTCGTGAGGACAGGGAGGCCGAGAGGGCCATCTACGAGATGTACACGGCAGTCCGTGTTGGTGAGGGAGTCCGGTTGACGGATGACCGGAAGATGAAGGCCAAGCAGCTACGCAAGCTTCGATGGAACGTGCTGCTTGAGGAGTGGTACCCACAGCCCCGAGAGGCTCTTGTGGACAGTCGCTTCTGGACTGTCACCCAGGCGTCTCTCTACGAGACCTACAGACATCGGGGGCACAAGCTATTTCAGCATAACTACCTGGACTGGGGGCAGCTTGCATTGGCAGCGGAGACGGAGGTCCGTTCGTACTTTGAGAGATACCGAGGATTGGTGCAGCTGCTTGCTTACGAGAGGAGTGCGTATGTGGAAGATTGGGTTCGTGTCTTCTACGCGACCCTGTACATCTCTGAGGGCAGGAGGTCGATCGACTTCATGTTTATGGGTCAGCACTACCACCTCACGAGGCAAACGTTGGGGCGGCTTCTTGGTTTGGACCTGCACGACACTTGCGTGCACGAGAGGGTATACGGGCAGGCAGATCCACCAAGGAGGCAACTTACCGGAGGAGTGGCGCCACAGCTTGAGGAGATACGGTCCCTGTTCGGCCCCACGTTCTCTCCGGACCAGCCGAGAGTTCCAGCACTTCTGACCCCAGCTGCGCGCATTGTGCACCTCGCCTTGCGCCGCACACTCCTGCCGAGGTCGGGGTACTTGGAGGGGTTCACTAGTTTACAGCAGACCCTCCTGTTCTACATAATGAACGGGATGGATTTCGACATTGTGGACATTCTCCTGTGCGAGATGGAAGACGTGATCACAGATGGGGTAGGAATGATGAGGCAGATGGTCTACGGGCACTGGATCAGTTACCTATGCTCTATGATGGTGCCTGAGGGGGATGCAGCGCAGGTCAGACTAGCTGACGAGAGTGTGACTCGCTTTGGTCACTACCGTGCCCCGGCTCCTGGAGACCGCCGCCTTGGTCGTCCAGTTGAGCGCCAGTTCAGGGCCCGTCTGTCAGAGGAAGATTGGTCCGACCTAGAGCGGGAGGACGAGAGACTTGCAGAGGCTGAGGCTCAGGGGGAGGACCTGCAACACATTTGGTCAGAGAGCGACACTGACGACAGTGTCGAGGAGTATTTCCCTCCTCCCCCCTCTCCCCGACAGCACGACGCGGAGGCTGGAGGTTCTACAGCGCCACCACCCACTCCACCTCCCGTCACTGAGGCGCAGGTCACGCAGCCGTCTGAGCTGACTTCGCTCCTCCAGCAGATGGTCGAGCAGCAGAGGCTAGACAGGCTGGCCGCAGAGCAGGCCCACGCGGTGCAGGTTGCACGTCTTCTTGAGCTCCAGCAGCAGCAGCAGCAGCAGGAGATGCAGCGTCAGATCGCCCGTGAGAGGCGTGAAGACACTGACCAGTTGACGGGGCTCATCGACCAGATGCACCAGCGCACTCTGGACCAGCAGCAGCAGACGCAGCAGGCGATGATGGGGATCCTGGGGTTGATCACCAACCTCTACACCCAGAACGGGACCGCCCTCCCATCGCAGCTGCCTGGAGTAGCTCCTCCGCCTCCCGTCTTGGCTCCAGCTGCTGCACCAATGGCTCCAGTTCCCTCCACTCCGATCCCTTCGTTCAGCATGTCCCCGCTGTTGGCTCCTGGTGCTCCTCTTCACTCCCCACTGCCGGCCACGTCACTGTTTCTTCAGATGCCGGCCTCCGTCACCAGTGCACCTGCTCCAGCACCTCCTCCTCAGCAGGCACCGACGGTGGCACCTTCGGCTCCGGCAGCACCCTCCTCCGCTACTCCGGCCAGCAGCTCCGACGACAGCGGCGGTGACCAGTTCGTCATCGCGCCCAGCTCTCAGGGTCCGTAGGTGCTCGGATCCCTTTTTGGTGCCTTGATGCCAAAGGGGGAGAAGAGTTAGAGGAGTCAGGGGGAGTCCTAGTGTAAGGGGGAGTCGAGTCCAGCTTATCTTTGCTTATCTTTATTGTTTTTGCGTATTTGCTACTTTTGGTGTGTAATGAACCTATTTCCATGAATTGATAATCTTTTGAACTCATTTGATGTTTATCTATGATTATGATCTCTTTGAATTCACTCTTGTGTTATTAATTGATGTTTAAAGCTTCAAGTGTGACACCCTGTATTCATTGCATATTCTTTTAAGGTTCATTCTATCAAATTCATTACTATTGCGCTTTGTTTATTGTGTTGTCATCAATCACCAAAAAGGGAGAGATTGAAAGCATCTAGGCCCCCCTCATGTAGTATGGTTTTGGTGATTAATGATGTCGACTGTTGGAGTCGGCAGATCTCCTGACACTACTAAAGTGTTGAAGGAGTTTGTAGTTCGGTGTGGGCGCGCGGAGACTCAAGAAGGTGAATCACGATTGGACACGAGAGACACAGTGGTTTACGTGGTTCGGGCCGCCTGAGCGTAATACCCTACTCCACGGGTGTGTGGTGTTGTATTAGTTTATGTATGAAAGCTCACGTCAATGCGTGTGGGCCTGAGAGCGTTCGAGAGCCTCTCCTCGTGTATCGTCGGTCTGTCCTTTTATAGTACAAGGACAAACTGTTACAAGTTAGCCTGGCCCAACATGTGGCCCCGGCGGTTACTAGTATTGATACACGATTAATTGTTGTTAATAACCCTGTAACGGGCTCCGACAGTGCCGTTACAGGTGTTAAGATTGTCCGATTAAGTGTCATTAACATGGAATTAATGACAATTAATCGGGTCTTGAAGTCCGCGGCTATCCTTTGAAGATCCGGAGTCGTTACAATGTCTTCCGGAGGTTTGAGGCGGCCAGCTCCGACGTTTGGACACGTGGCAGCTCCGGAGCTTGCTTGTGGGAAGCGGGGAGCTCCGGGGTGGCCTGGCACGTGTCAGGTCCGGAGCTTCTCTCGGTCAGGGGTTAAGTCCGGAGGCGCCGTTTCGGTACCTAGCCCGGAGCTTCACCCTTGTGGGTAGTAGCTCCGGTCTGGCAGTACACGTGGCAACCTAGGGGTTAACCATATTGGAGAAGCAGGTCCGGTTATGTCTGACAAGTGGGCCTCCGAGGGTCTTCAATTTGAGTAGACGTCCTTCCCTTGAGATCTTTGTAACCTCAGGGGGTGTATGGTTTTTAGGGTACCGACAGTGGCCCCCTGGACCTACCTTCGAGGAAAGTCACCGGGGTGAAGTCATTCCGTCGGAGGTGGGTCCATACTCGCGACTCTTGAACTGGGTCTTCAAGGGTCTTCGGAGGTGCCGTTGGCGGGGCTTTACGATTAAATCCCGACGCGTGGCGCACCTCAGGCGGCAGATAAGATCTTTGACGTGCGGATCTCTCGCAATTGAAGGTCGCCGGTTCCTGATACGAAAATCGTATCGGTTCCGCGCGCCTTGTCAGGTCGCCGCCTTTGGGTTTCCCGCCTCGTGATGACAACTGTTCGCCTGGGTAAGAGCCTCGACTTGATCGTCAGGGTGGTCCCGGGCCCTCTTGTCATCGGCAGGGTTGAATTCTTGAGTAGTATCCTTGACTCCCCTGCAGTTTCCATCCAAGCGTTGCGAGAGCTTACTTAAGAAGGAAAGCGCATCATCGGGAGTTCTTTACGCTTCCCATCTGTTCTTGCGCTCAAACTCCCAACTCGTACTTTGCTCCTCTTCTCTTGCCTAGCTGTGCTGCGATGGAGTTGGGTCTGCGTGAGAGTCGTTTGAAGACTGACAGCGATCTGAAGAAGGTCCGGACCCTCATGGGGTGGTCTTCGGATTTCTTCAACCGCTCGGTCCGCGCCGGCGGAGAGCTCCCCTTTTCAAAGGAGCATGCTGGCGAGATGGTGTACTTTTCCTCGTACGCCATGGTGGGGCTGATCCCACCGTTTTCTTCTTTCTTCTTGATGCTGCTGGACTTCTATGGTCTGCAGCTGTACCACCTTGGCCCTCACTCCATTCTCCTTGTGTCCATCTTTGTCCACTTCTGTGAGATGTGGGTGGGCATCCCTCCCTGCATCGAGCTCTTCCGAACCTTCTTCACCGTCCACACCACCGGCCGAAGCAATGAGTATCTTGGCTTCTACTACTTCGTGAAGCGCAAGAAGTGCCCATTCAAGTACCTCCGGTCATTCCCTTCCGGGAAGTGGGATGACTGGAAGAAAGATTGGATAGTCGTCCGGGTGGAGGAGCATGAGCGGTTGGAGTTGCCAGACGGTCTGCCCGGCATTGACACGTCGATATGGAGCGAAGTTCCGGTGCTGGCGGCAGCTTTCGACCCTGTCCTGACCAGGATCCGCCAATGTGTGAAGGGAGGATTGACTCCCCAGGCGGTGTTCTGCAACTTCCTGTCCAACAGGTGGGCGCCGCTGAAGAGGAGGGAGAAGCTCGCCTGGGCCCTCAACAGCGTGATGGACGAGGACCGGGTTGACACCGGGTTGAAGTCCAGCATGGTGGGGAAGACCTTGGAGTCTCACCTCAAGAAATTCCAGCACGGCATCGACGTTGACGGAGATTACTTGACTCCGCCGCCGGCCTTCCTCCCTCTGAACGTGGAAGTTGAGTTCAGCAGGGAGCTCCGGCGGACGATGCCCGCGCTTGACGACCTTGGTGTCGTCGAGAGAAGATCAACCACCCAGTTGGCGATCCCCGGGTTGTCCGAAGACGGCTCCGCCCCTGTTCCACAGCCAAGAGCTGAGGTCATCGGCAAGGGCAAGGAGTTGGCGGAGGAGCCGGAGAGCCGGAAGAGGAAGCTGCGACAAGCTGACGGAAGGTCCATCGGGCCTGCCACTTCCCCCCTGGTTCCCCCTCCTCAGGAAGGAAGATCCTCCGCCGCCGTGGCGACTGTCCCCGTGGTGGGGTCCTTCCGGAACGTTACTGTTCCGGCGGTGGGATCCTCCCGGAGTGCGACTGTCCCCGTGGTGGATCCCTCCTGCGGTGCTAGCTCCGGGCGCGCGACTCCGGCATCTGGAGCGGTGAGGGCCTCCAGGTCCAGGAGTTCCTCCCGATCAAGGAGAGCTCCGACCCGGGAAATGCCCGCGGCTGTGGCAAGTCCTGGGAGTCCTCCCGGAGCTCCTACGCCGACCGTGGCCAGCCCGGATCGTCCGGGAAAGAGGTTCCGCGCAAGATGGTGCGGGAGCCTCCCAAGGTAATTTTTCTTTTTTACCTCGATTAACTTTTTAATTGTAGCATCTGTTTGCTCAATTTCTTCGTTCTTCATCTGCAGCGTTCCCAAGAAGGGGAGTGAAACTCTACCCTCAGCCACAGTGTCTGAGGCTGCGAGGGCTTCTGCTCCAGTCCCGGTGCCGCCCCAAGCGGAGGCTGCGACAGCTCCGGCGCCGGCTGTCGTGGTCATGGACCTCGACTCGTCTCCAGAAGTTCTCGTGGTAGCACCGGACCACGGGAATGAAGATGCGCCAGCGGCACCCGTCCCGGAAGTGGAAGCTCCGGGTCCTGGTGCTGCAGTAGTAGAAGCTCCGGCTGTTGAGTCGGAGGAAGTAGCAGTCCCGGCTTCGGAGCCGGAAAGTGCTGAAGCCCCGGCGATTGAGCCAGAGGTGGCTGAAGCCCTGGCATGCGAGCCGGAAGTAGAAGTAGTTCCGGCAGTTGAGCCGGTTACTTCCGAAGCTCCGGCCGCAGAGCCGGTGATTGTTGGAGCGCCGGCCGCAGAGCCGGCGGCTGAAGAGGCGAGGGATCTTGAGCCTCCCTCAGAAGAGGTGTCCCGGCCGGAGCCAGTAGCAGCTCCTGCTCCGGAGGCGACGACATCGATGGTACCTGTGGCAGAGCCAGATTGCCTGAACGAAGTCGCCGGCCCCCAGCCTGAGGGGGCAAATGAAGACTTGGTGGCGGGACCTCCTTCGATGGCGACTGAGGCCGTCCCGGAGGAAGGCCCTAGCGCTTTGGAAGCTCGGGGTTCCACTCTCGTAGAGTGGGACCCAATTTTTGTATGTGAAGACCCGCTGGAACCAGCGGAAGAGATCCCAGCAGGTCCGGAGCCCATCTCGCTGTCGATGTCCATCGACAACGCCTGCTCCAGTCTACGTCAGGTCCAGCTGGCCTTCTTCCACGACAGCAAGGCTCTTGAAGAGGAGCGCCAAACCCTTAGGCGGTGGCGTAATCGGCTTCACTTCGAGACTAAGCTGGCGCAGTCGAGGCTTGCGGATGACAAGGATTGGATCAAGCGGGAGAAGATCCGCCTGGAGCTCTGGGATAAGCTGTTGGACGAGAGGGAGAGCATGACTCACGCCCTCGATGCTCAATCCCGGGAGTTCTACGACCAAGCTAAGGCTGCTAACGACGCGGCCAATGCTCGATTTGATCAGCTCGAGGCCATCAGCACCGCACTCATCAAGCGCCGAGAGGCACTTGAAGGGAGGGAAAGACGGCTCGAGGATGAGGAGCAAAAACTCCTGGAGCTACGGGATGACGTCTTGCGACGGGAAGAAGAGCTCGCTGAGAAAACAGCTCTGGCGGACAAGGGCCTCGAGGAGCGCACTAAGAAATTGGAAGAGCGCTGCCTCGAGGAAGAGGAGAAGACCTGGGTGCGGGGGCAGGAACTCTACGAATACGAGTGTGCCCTTATCGCCCGGGAGAAGAAAGTGGAGGCTAGGGAGAAGGACCTGGTCGACCGTCGGAACAAGATCCACCTCCGGGAGGAGGAGCTCGGAAGACTTGAGAAGCGGGTTGCTCCGAAGATCCAGCAAAACGCCAAAGAAGTTGAGCGCCTCGCCCGCGAGAATTCGGAGCTGACGGCGGCCCGGAGATCCCTGGAAGAGATGAAGAGCTTGAGGAAGGCGGACTCCCTGCAGATTTGGGAGTTCCTGGGCAAGGCCGACGTCGCGCTGACGCCGATGGGTTTCAGCCCCGTGCACCCGGATGATCCGGAGCCGGAGCCGGACCTTGCGTTGCAAGCGTTGAGCGCTGCAGGCAGCAAGCTCTCCAAGGTGGGTGACGTCATCGCGGACCAGCTGGAGGTCGAGGGGCAATCCCTGGCTAGGAACGTCACAGAATATGTGTTGATGTGCTACACCAGCCGGAACCCTCGATTTCCTCTGGACCCGGTGCTTGAAGGCCCCGTCGAAGGAGAAGGCGAAGCTACCCGAGCCCGCGTGTCGAAGGTCGCCCAAAAGGTCGCCGAGTTCTTCCATAGGGTCTAGGACCGTCTCTTTTAGCCTTTACTTGTATCTTCTCTTCTTCCTCAATTTTGTAATCCCTTGTCTCCAGATGTAATCTCCGGTCTTCAGATGAAATGAAATCCCCAATTTTTTGCTTGTGAATTTCATTTTTTGTCTTCAACATCTTTATCTTCACTTGGCCCCCTGGTAGATGTGCACAATTTGATTGTGGACATGTACCAAAAGGATGTTGAGTTTTGTTGAAGACGAATTTGCTTCGAACTTGTGGAATTTAGGTCCGAAGTTTTTGATAGTGAAGGTCCCCTGAAGTTGTCGGAGCTTAGAAGTTCCGGCACTGTCCATCGCTGGAGCTTAGTAGCTCCGGCAATAGCCTCTATCAACACGCTGAGCGTCGGTAGTTAATACTCCAAAGTGTCGGGGCTTAGCAGCTCCGGCAATGACCTTTGCCACACTTGGTTTGTTGGCAACAGACTCCAGTGACGGGGTCTTCTCACCATCTTTTTAGTCAACGCCGACGGTTGACGCCCTGGTGGGAGTCGGAGCTTGGTTAGCTCCGGTTTTTCTCCATCAACGTAGGGTTCATTTTTCCTGCACACTTAAGCCAAGAAAAATAGTAAAATTCGTTCCTTGTCTATAACTTCGTCGCGGCTTACGGTTCTCAAGAAAATTTTAAGTTGAACACGATTTTTAATACGACTGGATGAATTGTCTTTTCTTTTAGATCCAATTGTCCATGGACCCACCTTACTTTGGCCTGCCGGGATGTAGGTAGAGTGGCGTACTTAGGGTGCTTGACCAGGCTAAGTCGATAGCGCACTCCGGCCCTAGAATGGCTTGGCGGCTTTCAGGCGAGTTGGCCACAGACGATATTTAAATCCAAAAAATCTGACAATTCAACTCGAATCGTATGTAAACCGGTCAAACTAGAACTTCTTAAGAATTGCACGTTTCTGTTATAGACAAGAAAGAGAAAAATAAAAATGTTGAGCCTATGCAAAAATGAATGCACGTGGAGTCTATTTCACATGAAGATGTTTTTCATTATAGGTCCGGGGTACAGGGGAAACAAGTACACTCTTAGGGTACGGAACCAGGCTAAGTGTATTTGGTTTCTCGTTTGACCCAGGGTAGTTAGCCACACTTTTAGTCCGGAGACTGTGTCAAGTGTTGCATGAGCTTTTCAAACCTTTCGGGAAAGGTCCGGCTGCTCTCCCGGAGGAACTACCCGACTCTGTACAATGACTCTATAACATACATTTCAAGTTACTTAAGACTCACCTCCGTGGAATTAAGTGTAGAACTTACGGAGGTGCTCGATGTTCCAAGGATTTGGGAGAGGTGTCCCATCCTCGGTAGCCAAGCGAACGCTTCCGGAACGGGATACTTTAATCACTCGAAAGGGCCCTTCCCAGTCGGGGGAGAGTTTGTTTTGCCCTTCTCTGGATAGTATTCTCCGTAGCACCAGATCGCCTTCCTCGAGCTGTCGGTTGTGTACATGCCGCTGGTGATAGCGCCGTAGAGCTTGGCGGTATCGGGCATTCCGAACAGCTGCTTGGCACCTTCCCTCCTCGAGGAGGTCTAGGTCTTCACGCCGGAGCTGGTCCTGCGCGGCTTCGTCGAAGGTCCGGACTCGGAGGGAACCCAAGGTGATTTCTGAAGGAAGGATCGCTTCAGCTCCGTACACCAGAAAGAAGGGTGTTTCTCCGGTTGCCCGACTTGGAGAAGTCCTGTTGGCCCATAGAGTGGGCGGAAGCTCTTCGATCCAATTGGCTCCGTGCTTTTTCAAGCGCTCATAAGTGCGTGTTTTGAGTCCTTTAAGGATCTCTACATTTGCTCTCTCGGCTTGTCCATTGCTGGCAGGATGAGCTACGGAAGCGTAGCAAACTTGTATGCCGAGGTCTTCGCAATATCCTTGAAATGCGGAGCTTGTGAATTGAGTCCCATTATCAGTGATGATCTTATTTGGGACTCCGAATCTGCTCACGATGGATTGTAGAAAATTGATTGCAGATTGTTTGTTGATCATCACAACAGGAGTTGCTTCTGGCCACTTGGTGAACTTGTCGATGGCGACGTACAGGAACTTGTAACCTCCGACGGCTCTTGGGAAGGGTCCCAAGATGTCCATCCCCCACACAGCGAAAGGCCATGTGGGAGGTATCATTTGTAAGGACTGAGCAGGTGTATGAATTTGCTTTGCATGAAATTGGCATGCTTTGCATTTCTTCACCAGCTCAGTGGCATCCTGGAGCGTTGTAGGCCAGTAGAAATCGTGCTGAAAGGCTTTTCCGACTAGTCGTGCGGGAAGATGCGTGGTTCCCACACTCGCCTCCATGGATTTCTGCGAGGAGCTCGCAACCTTCTTCCCTTGTGATGCACCGCATTAGGATGCCGTTGGCACCGCGCCGGTAGAGATCCCCTTCTACCAACGTGTATCTTTTAGCCAATCTGACTACCCGGTCAGCGGATACATCATCGTCAGGAAGGATGTTGTCTTTCAAGTAGCTCCGGATCTCCGAGATCCATGCATCGGAACTGACTTGAGCATTTGAGTCTTGCGTGCTAGGTTGCTCGGAGCTTCCGGCAGCACCTACGACCCTTGATGGCTGCCATGGTAACAGGGCCATCGGGACCGTCAGCTTCGGGATGCTGATCTCGCCCCCTTCGTTCAGTTCGGCAGGCTGAACTGTGGGTTTTGACAACCTCCGGACAAAGGTTCCGTCAGGAGCCGGAGCTCCAGTTGACGCCTTGGTCGAGAGTTCGTCAGCTTCAGCATTGTGAGCACGCTGAACATGGTGAAGGTCTAGGACTTCGAAGTCCTTCTGAAGCCTCTGGACTTCAAGGAGGTAAGCAGCCAGCTGGAGATTATTGCAGGAGCATTCACCCTTCACCTGCTTGATGACGAGTTGTGAATCTCCTTTGACCAGCAATTGCTTGACACCGTATGATAGTGCCACCTTTAATCCATAGATGAGTGCTTCATACTCCGCCATGTTGTTGGTTGCCTTGAAGTCAAGGTGTACCATGTATTTCACCTTCTCCCCAGTTGGAGCGAGGAGAAGGATTCCAGCTCCGGCTCCCTGCTTCTGCATGGAGCCGTCGAAGTAAAGGGTCCAGTGAGGCTTAGTGAAGGTTGGAACTTGAGGTTCCGTCTTCTGCTCGCTGGGGCCCCCAGGGTTTAATGGAGAGGGAGTCCATTCTGCCACGAAATCTGCCAACGCTTGACTCTTGATTGCTTGTCTCGGAATGAATTCAAGATCGAATTCAGCCAATTCCGCTGCCCACTTTGCAATATTCCCAATTGAATTGGGATTATGCAGGATCGCTCGAAGTGGATATGAGGTCACCACCGAGACTTTGTGAGCTTGGAAATAGTGTCGAAGCTTCCTTGAGGCAATAAGAACTGCATAAAGCAGTTTATGCACCTCTAGGTATCGAGTCTTGGCATCATGTAACACTTCACTGATGAAGTATACCGGGCGTTGAATGGTCCGGACCCTCCCGGAGGGGTCCGGAGCTTCCTCTTCATTGATCCGGACCCTCTCGGAGGGGTCCACACTCTCTTCGGGGACCTCCGGGTTCTGGGTGGAAGAACCCGGAGCTTCTTCAGGAATGACCTGGACCCTCTTAGAGGGGTTCGGGTCCTCTGAAGTGGCTTCTTGTGGGTTTGAGTCTGGGAGCTGGGACCCAGACCCGCTTTCAGGAACCTCCGGACCCTCCCGAAGGGGTCTGGATTCCTGAGTATTGGGTAGTTCCGGTCTCTCCGCAACCAGAACCATACTGACGACTTCGTCAATAGCTGAAATGTAAAGCAACAAAGGCTCACCAGGGTTCGGAGCTACCAGGACTGGTAGGGTGGTGAGGAACTGTTTCAGCTCCTGGAATGCCTTCTCTGCTTCTTCAGACCATTGGAATGGTCCGGACTTCCTCAGTAACTTGAAGAAGGGAAGTGCTCTTTCCGCCAGTCTTGAAATGAACCGGCTGAGGGCTGCTAGACATCCAGTTAATTTTTGGACGTCTTTGATGCGGGTTGGTGGTCGCATGTCTTCAATGGCTTTTATCTTCGCCGGATTAGCCTCTATGCCCCGGTGACTTACCAGGAAACCAAGAAGCTTTCCGGAACTAACCCCGAAGACGCACTTGTCTGGGTTTAGCTTCGTGCGGGTGGCCCGCAGCTTGTCGAAGACAGCCTGCAAGGTGTCCAAGAGGGACTCCTTGTTCTTGACTTTGACCACGATGTCATCGACGTACACTTCCACTATGTCTCTGATGAGTTCTTCGAAAGTTTTGTACATAGCTCGTACAAAAGTTGAAGCTGCATTCTTGAGACCAAACGGCATGGCTGTGTAACAATACAATCCATCCACTGTGATGAATGAAGTATGCTCTTCATCCTCCCTAGACATCCTGATTTGATGATATCCAGAATATGCGTCTAGAAAACACAGTAACTCGCACCCGGAGGTGGAATCCACTATCTGATCTATTCTAGGTAGTGGGAATGGATCTTTTGGACATGCCTTATTCAGTGTGGTGTAGTCGATGCACATCCGAAGTTTCCCGCCGGCCTTGGGCACAACGACTGGGTTCGCCAGCCATTTTGGATGGAAGACTTCTCGGATAAATCCGGCTTCGAGCAACTTCTTCACTTCTTGTCGGATGAAGTTCTGTCGCTCTACGGATTGCTTCCGAGGTTTCTGATGCACAGGCCGAGCATCGGGGTAAATCTTCAGATTGTGCTCAATCACTTCCCTAGGGATCCCAGGCATTTGTGACGGTTGCCAAGCAAATACGTCAACGTTAGCCCGGAGGAAAGTGATGAGCGCGAGTTCCTATTTGTCATTCAACCCACCCGATATGCGGGTGGTTTGAGTGACATCAGAACCAATTTGGACGACTTTGACGGGGATGTCGGTGTCGCCGCTTGGCTGCACACGGGGAGCAGAGGTTGAGCCTCGTTGCCGAATGCTCGGAGGTTTTGGAGCTTGCCCCTGTCTGGAGTCCTCCTCTTGCGCAGTGGTGAGTGCATGGAGCTCCTCCAGAGCAGTTACTCCGGCGGTGCGATCTCCACGAATCCGGAGAACGCCTACTGGTGTTGGCATCTTCAACACCAAGTATCCATAATGAGCAGCTGCCATAAATTTGTATAGGGCAGGTCTACCCAAGATGGCGTTGAATGGTAAGTTGATCTGAGCGACGTCGAAGACCAACTTCTCGGTGCGGTACTTCTCCCGTGTCCCGAAGGTAATGGGGAGAATTATAGCTCCGAGTGGGGTAATGGCCCCTGGACCTACTCCGGAGAATGGTCGAGAGGGCTGAAGATCCGAAGGTCGAAGCTGAAGTTTGGTAAAAGCTTCAAAGCTTATAAGGTTCAGCCCCGAACCTCCATCCACCATAACATGATGGAGCTGGATGTTGTTGATGGTGGGAGATACCATCAAGGGCAATTGGCCAGCTCCGACCATGCTTTGAGGACAGTCCGAAGCATCAAAAGTGATGGGTGTGTCCATCCACTTTCGATGTGGCTCCGGTCTAGCTGTAGGAGCTACAGCAGCCATATCCCGCCGCATAGTCTTGATGACACGACGAGAAGTGATGTCCCACGATCCACCAAAGATGGTGTTCATGGTTTTCCGACGCTCGTTGTCGGAGACGTCAGAGTCATCGTCGACGGAGGTGTAGACGGCTTTCAGGACCTTTTTGGGGTCCTGAAACCCTAACTCCTCTTCAGCCGGAGCTTCGTCAACCTTCTGTTTTCCCTCCCTCTGTCGGAAAGGAGACCCTTCCCGGCGCTTGTTGTAGCGCTCGGCAAGGTTTTGGACCTCCCGGCAGTCTTCCAGCCTGTGGCTGCCCGTTTTGTGAATGGGGCACCACATTTTGGATTTGCCGCCGTCTTCGGAAGACGGTCGAGGTCGCTTCTCGGGGCGTGGCCCCCGGCCACCAGGAGTTGCAGTGGCTGCAACGTTGGATGTGCCGGCCGACGGCTTCTTCTTGCCGTTGGTCTTCTTTTTCTTCTTGCCACTCCCGGAGGTAGCGGCTTCTTCTTTGGAGGATTTTTTGTGATCCTCCAAGGCTGGTTTGGAGTGCATTTCACGGCCCTCCGCAGCTCTGGCACATTTGTCTGCCAAGCTGAAGAGCTTCGTGACGCTGGTGATCTCTTTGATCGCCAGCTTCTCCAACATCTTCTTGTCTCGTACACCCTGTCTGAATGCCACAATGACAGAAGCGCTTGAGATAGAAGGGATTGTGTTGCGTACCTGAGAGAACCTCTGGATGAATGACCGCAAAGATTCTCCCCCTTTTTGCACGACCGCAAAAAGGTCTAGTTCAGTGCCCGGTCGGGTGTATGAACTCCCGAAGTTGGCAGTGAACTGGCGGCACAGCTCCTCCCAACTGTCGATAGAGTTGGGTGGAAGGCTCATAAACCAGGACCTGGCGGTCCCAGTTAAGGCCACTGGAAAGTAGTTGGCCATTACGGCCTCGTTTCCTCCAGCTGCTAAGATTGCAGTGGAGTATATCTGCAGAAATTCTACGGGGTTGACAGTCCCGTCGAATTTTTCCGGCAAGTGTGGCCGGAACTTCTGTGGCCATCTAACCATGCGCAGGTGCATGGCTAGGGCGGAACAGCCTCCTCCTACTCCTTCCAGAGTAGAGAGGTCTTGAGCATCCCGTCTTTCTCGAGCTCGCTCGATATGGACACGGCCATCCTGTTGGCGGTATCGGCGATCAAGCTCCGCCCGGAGGTCATGTGTCGAAAGCCGAGATACCGTATGGGTGTGTCGTGCCCCAGAGGGCAACGACGTCACTTGCTGTGACGCATCTCGTCTTCGGTTGTTGAAGACATGCGGACCAAGTCTTCCAGACAACGTCTGCCGCTGCGACGGGGCTCGCCCTGAAGGAGGAGGACCATGGTTGTTGAGGCGTTCGGCCGCTGCTGCGACCAAATGCTCAACATCAGCCCTCCATTGCTCCATGGCATCTTGAGATGCATCCGGAAGTGGTGGTCGCTGGAGAAGAGCACGCGCTGCATGGAGCGCGTGTTCTGGGTTGTCATGACTTGCCGGCGCAGTATGTGACACCGGCGCACCATCATGTTGTCCGGCACGTTTTGCCGGAGAAGATGGTGGTGGTGGGAGTGTGACTCCCGCTGGTGCTGAGGCTCCTGCTGGTGGCTGCATGTTGGAGGGATTGCCCCCGACAGCCTGAGCAGCAGGTTGCCCATTGGATGATCCAGCCGCAGAATTCACCATTCTTGAAAATCTCAGGCGCCCCCCTACCTGGCGCGCCAACTGTCGACTGTTGGAGTCGGCAGATCTCCTGACACTACTAAAGTGTTGAAGGAGTTTGTAGTTCGGTGTGGGCGCGCGGAGACTCAAGAAGGTGAATCACGATTGGACACGAGAGACACAGTGGTTTACGTGGTTCGGGCCGCCTGAGCGTAATACCCTACTCCACGGGTGTGTGGTGTTGTATTAGTTTATGTATGAAAGCTCACGTCAATGCGTGTGTGCCTGAGAGCGTTCGAGAGCCTCTCCTCGTGTATCGTCGGTCTATCCTTTTATAGTACAAGGACAAACCGTTACAAGTTAGCCTGGCCCGACATGTGGCCCCGGCGGTTACTAGTATTGATACACGATTAATTGTTGTTAATAACCCTGTAACGGGCTCCGACAGTGCCGTTACAGGTGTTAAGATTGTCCGATTAAGTGTCATTAACATGGAATTAATGACAATTAATCGGGTCTTGAAGTCCGCGGCTATCCTTTGAAGATCCGGAGTCGTTACAATGTCTTCCGGAGGTTTGAGGCGGCCAGCTCCGACGTTTGGACACGTGGCAGCTCCGGAGCTTGCTTGTGGGAAGCGGGGAGCTCCGGGGTGGCCTGGCACGTGTCAGGTCCGGAGCTTCTCTCGGTCAGGGGTTAAGTCCGGAGGTGCCGTTTCGGTACCTAGCCCGGAGCTTCACCCTTGTGGGTAGTAGCTCCGGTCTGGCAGTACACGTGGCAACCTAGGGGTTAACCATATTGGAGAAGCAGGTCCGGTTATGTCTGACAAGTGGGCCTCCGAGGGTCTTCAATTTGAGTAGACGTCCTTCCCTTGAGATCTTTGTAACCTCAGGGGGTGTAGGGTTTTTAGGGTACCGACAAATGACAACCATTGAACTTTACTAATGAATTTGTGAATGCAAGATCCCCATAAAGACTCAATAAGATGAAATGATCATGTCATTGGAGACCCATAGATACTCAACTTTCGAGATCAAATTCATGAGATAAAGACAAGATGTGAAGGCTCTATGTCTAAGTCACTCAATCAAAAATTGACAACATACAATGCTTAAGAATCATCAGAGAGCCTTGTGGAACAAATGTCTAAGAGGTCTTTCGAGCAGGACACAAAAGATTCAGTCAAGACAACTCGTAGCAAACAAAATCAACTCACCGGATCAACCGATGATTTCCAAAATGAACACATCAGTCGAGTTGATTCAACTGAAGAAAAAGACCTCAGACAAATGAACTCACCGGATCATCCGATGTGAAGGGCTCATCAACATCGGTGCATCAGTACAGTTTGCAGTACAATTGGAACAAGTGAAGCACCGGATCATCCGATGTGCAGACTTACACACATCGGTTGATCACTCCAGTAAGCATCAAGATCAAGCAAATTCTGGAGGAAGAGCCACCGGATCATCCGATGAGAAGACTGGGGGCAACATCGGTCTAATAACGGTAATATCTGACACAATGACGTCATCCAAAGTAATTACGCCGATGATAACTAGAGGGGAGACATCGGATCATCCGGTGTTCACAGTAAAGTTCTGTCAGCCTACTTTTCCAACGGCTATTTCAGTTAAGCTGGCTATAAAACCCCTCTAACCCAGTCATTTCGACAAGTCTTGATCACCTGAAGCCAACTACACATCCAAGAGCATTCAAGACTATAGAGCATACATTTCCACACTTTTAGATCATTTGTAATAGGCTAGAGAGAAGCTTGTGTGCGTTCTTTCTTTGTGATTGAACTCTCTAGGCTAGTGAGAAGTTGAAGAAGATCGTTCCGGAGCTTGCCAAGGTGTGTGTGGAAGCCCGGAACATCGAAGGTTGTACAAGGCTTGAGCTCCACCTTGCCGGAGATGGCGAACGGAGAAGAATACTGAAGACTCCATTGTCTCGGTGACATTGGAAGTGGCAAAACCCTTCAGTGGGTGCCACAACGTGGACGTAGGAAGATCCTTGCGATCTTGCCGAACTACGGGATAAACCTTCGTGTCCCCTAGCGTTTGCATTTCTCTCCCTCTCTTTACATTATGCAATCTTTACTTCACAAGTTATATCTACGTTGATTGCATAGTTAGAACCGCATTGGGAATTTGGCTTAAGTAGTTCGTTTTTAATTGCCTTAAAATTTGAAAGAAAGCCCAATTCACCCCCCCTCTTGGGCGTTTCGATCCTTACACATGGTTACATGTAGATAATAAACACACGTGTGACCATCTAGTAAATGTGTCAATTAAAACCATGAAGTATCTAAATGGACCACACATTGGTTGTATGGATCCACAAATGTCACCTTGAATTCTTTCAAGAAACTTTAATGGTTCAGCATGGATCTTAAGCGGAGAAGGCCGCAAGATCAACTTGCCCATAGCACATGAAGTACACATAAAATCATTAGATTTTGGAAATTTAGTGTTCTTTAAATCATGGTCGGTGCAATTTCCAATAATTTTCCGCATCATCCCTATTCCGGGATGGCCTAGGCATGAATGTCAGGTCTTAAATATATCAACATTCTGGAAAATCACCTTGTATGCAACGTGAGGTACGGGTTTTATGTACATGAAGTACAGTCCAGATGGAGTAGAAGGAATTCTTTCTAGAACTTCTTGGCCATATTCGGAAGATTTTGAAATATAAAGAAATTCTTCTTTATTTTCTTCATGGGTATGTATATGTAACCTATTTTTCCAAATATCTCTAAAACTTATGAGAGTACGTGTAGAATCGGAATACAATAAAACATCCTCAATCATCACTTATGTCCTATTAGGGAGTGTAATAGTGGCTTGTCCAGAGCCTCAACTATTGTCGCATCGCGTCTTGCGATGGTCAAAACATTTCCCGGCCTCCTAGTTAGGGTCTGAAAATATTTTGTATCCCTAAGTATAGAGTTCGTGGTGCAACTATCTACAAGGCACATTTCTTCTTCCATCAGAAATTTCTCGTGAAATCTAATAAATAAAAATAATAATAAGTTGCATTGAAATACAAATATGTATATAAAATATTAGAGTGTTGAATAACCCTAATATAATTTACTTAATGTTTACATTACAACACACTTGTATTTACATAAACTCGAACATATGTAAATTTCTATGGTAGAAGATCTATAAAAGATCATCGAATACATCGTTCGAATTGTATTCCACCATAGCATTGTCCAAATCCATGTGGTCATCATCATTCAATGTTGAATCGTTGTTTCTAGGATCTTCAATATCCTTGCTTGAACAACCGACTTCAAATGATGGCTTTGTTTGAATACTCAAATGAGTTTCATACTCATTTTCAGATCCTTGAGCTTTCTTGTCTTTTCCCAGTGATTTTTGGTATAAAGCCACAAGGTGTTTAGGCATGTGACATTTATCAGCAGTATGCTTATAAGTGTCACATGCCTTACATTGCAGTATTTTCCTTTTGAAGGGAACATCATCCTTTCTCATTTTGTTTGAGAATTTCTTATTATTTTGCCTATTACGGCGGCATCTAGCAGATCTATCATTTTTTTAGAATATAAATTCTTAGAAGCATTTGCTTTCTTCTCATTATGATAAATTTTAGGTAGAGGAGCAGTCCCAACACGATGTTGGTGATGATTCTTAATAGTAAGTTCATCATGCTTCTCTGCCTGAAGTAAATCTTTAATGAGGTCAGCATAATGTTGGTAGTTGCGAGCCCGGTATTGATGTTGTAAGACCCTATCAGAAGGGAGCATAGTTTGAAGAGTCTTCTCTATTTTGTCCCCTTCTGATGATTCTTTCTCACAAAACCTTAATTTAGCGCATACCTTATGAACAGCATGATTATAGTCTTCTATATACTTAAAATCTTGAAGACGTAGTTGAGTCCATTCATGATTAGCCTCAGGCAATAGAATTGCCTTTTGCTGTTCATAAAGGCTTTTTAATGCCATCCAAAGGGTATGTGGTTCTTCTTCCATCACATACTCTGATTTCAAGTCAGGATGGAGATGATTACGGACGATGTATAGTGCCTGGTACTTAAATGTATCAAGAAATGTTGCAGGTCTTTCTTCAGGAGGAGTAAGAGCAGTCATTAGTCCTCTGAAAGCCAAACTTATCTTGATGTCAAGCGCTCATGTGGGGTAATTATGACCATCAAGTGCAAGTTCTTCAAACTCGCGAGACATTTATTCCTACATGTAGGAAACCAGAGATTTTATTAATAAAATCATCATGGTGGTGTTGTAATGTGTGTTAATCATAATGAAAAACACATTTAATTTATTCTGTCTTATCTAGCCAAATTTAGAAAGATGGCTTGACAAGAAGAACAAATGTGTGTATATATCATGTTAAAGATGGTCAATTAAAAAAATAGCCAAATTAAAAATGAATTATACACTTTGTTATATTAAAGTATGATTCATAATGCATTAAGCCAAATTATAGAAAAATGTCTTAATCAAAATGAGTCAATTTACTTTATATTTTATGTGTAGTGTTATTTCCATCATAAGACAAAATTTGAAAATTATCTTTAAATGTTGAAAATTTGTGAAATTTGTGAATGTAATAAACAAAATTCAAGATTGAGGCCGTTCTGAAATTGGCCTAAAATTTGAATTTTGGACAATGTAAGTTTTAATTTTATCAATATGACCAAAATTTGAAAATTAGCCAAATATTGAATTTATTGCAAATAAATAATATTTAAATGCAATATAAACATTGTCATAATAAATATTTACATTACACAAATATTTACAATATATTTACACATACACACTTGCTGGAATTTAAACTACATTTAAATTCAAATTCAAACTGAATTTAAACTATAAATATTTAAATAAAATAGAAAATAGAAGTAGTACTAATGGGCCATTCGGCCTACTTGGCCCATGCAACAAGTGGTCTTGTGGGCCGTTCATGCGTGCGGTCTGGCGGCCCAATGGCCCATGAGGCCGGCGGGGTATAAAAGGGGGAAAGGAGCGGTGAGGCGGTAGGGTTCACCCTAGCCGCCGTCGCCTCCTCGGCTCCCCTGTCGCCACTTCGGTTCCCCCGTCGCCTCCTCAGTTCCACCCCCACCGCCGCTCCGGTTCCACCCCCACCGCCGCTCCTTTTCCGGCGCCGTTCCCAAATCGATTAAGGATTTGGACCGGCGGTCGAGGCCCGTGATTGGGGATCTCGAGCTCTACCGGCGAGGTGGGCAAACCGACGGAGAAGTCGGTTCCCACTCGGACTCGTAAGAGTCGGCGAGGAACCATATCCCGAAGGGCTGACCTCAACTTCGGTAGTCGCTGACGAGTTCACCGGCGTGGTTGTGGTTGGAGGCGGCGACGGTGGCAGATGCGGAGTCCTTGGTGCTAGAGGTCCACGGGGTCGACCTCTCGGTCCAATGCGTATCCTTGCGGCCCGACGGACCGGCGGCGTTTCCATGGCATTGGTGACACCACGGCCGCCATCTTCCACTTGCCTTCTTCCTTCCTCCCCATCTTCCTGTCCTCCCGATGACGAAGGGACCAGATCCGGTGCAACCCGGATCGGGTTCTCCCCTCCGAGGACGGCATCGTGATCCCCTTGAGGACCCGTTTGACAGGCCTCTTGGTCTGAGGGCTGGACGGGGAACGGGGTCGGCGGTCGGTCTTGAACTCGGCATTGCAAGATGCTTCTTGGCGGTTGTGCGGAAGGAAGAAGCACCCTTCGGTGGTGGCCCCGTCGCTCACGCTGACATTCACGACAACAACGGCAGAGCCGTCCACCACGACGTGCACGACATCATCGTCGGCCGCCACGGCGTGCACGGCGGCAAAGGTTACTTCTTTGGTTCATTGTTGCAGGGTTGCGACGATGAAGGTCGGTGTACAAGCGGCAGTGACCATGGCGGTTGCCACGGCGATGGCGTTGAACACCATGATCACCATGGCGGCGCAGATGGATTGATGATTCTTCATTTTCAACAAAGAACAGAAAGATGATGGAATCGGTAAGACTTGGATTTGACATCTTACTAGTTTTTTCCTCTCTTAGTCGTAGAGCAAAGTGCTGATGACGTGTTGTGATTGAAATTGAGAGAGAGAGAGAGAGAGAGATTGACAAGAACACAATGATTCCAATTATATTCTATTCATTTACTTGTCTTCTTTTTATACATGTAATGGTGGCCATTGGAGATGAGACATGACTCTTAGATGGAGGAAGTTACAACTGCACATGACCCTTCAAGTGATCACATGTCTAAATTGTATTCCAACAAAAAAGTTGACACTCCTGTCGTCCTTATCCCACTAGCCACCGCATGCATTAACCTTGACGACAGGGCCCATTCCATTCCACCTCTTCACGGCACGGCCACGGCGGAGCCAGTTCGACGGCTGGGCCAATTTGGCAAGGCGCCCTTGACCAAGCGCAGCGGACGGATCATCGTCAGTGACGAGGGCGGTGGTCCGGCCAACCTTTAGCGCGCACGCGAAAAATGGCACACGTATGCACGGATTAAATAATTGTAAATTTTTAATGAAATTCAATACATGCAACAAATAACATGATAAATCTTAAATTCATCAAATGATGATATAAATAATTCAATATTGTGATAATTTAAAAATATAGGCATAACAGATCGAAACTTACAATAGTACTTTTCAAAATATAGGCATCATCTTCACTCACTTTGAAGAAAATATCTCTGCTTCTCTTCATAACAAAATTGTTCTAAGAAAAAATATGTTTATGCAAATACGATGATCGATAATAAGTATAATAATGATATATAAAACTCATGTATGATAATAAAAACTCACTATGTTATAAATATATGATATTAATGATTATGTTGTCTCTAATATAGTGATTTGATGACGCCTCTGTTCCGTAATCAAACAAGTATTGATAACAATATGTGTGAATCAAATATCATTTAAAAATTAAGGTAGAAATATGTGTTAACAAACCATAGCTGACACGACATCAATTTACGTTGTCTAGGCTAATCGGAATATGTAATTGTATACCGCGGAGAATGCCTACAAAATACTTGTATTTGATGGTCTGCACCAGAGTATGTGAGGGCCCACCTGGCATACCTCTTAGATACACCCATGGCCGGAGGTGGTGAGAGTTATGCAGGGATTGGTGATGCATAGAGGAGGGCCGGAAGGTAACGCAGCCGCTGTGAAAGCTACTCAAAAAACAATTGAAAAAGGGAAGGAATTAATCAAAAAATAGCGAAATTAACGGATTTGAAAGAGTTTAATTGCACGAGATCGTGTTCGTAACCCCTACGTGACTCTCCAGAGAATAACCGTGGAGAGTCAAAGAGGTCCTAGAGTTTCGGTGATTGGCATGATTGCACTGCACTGCCTTTTCTATAATTGGGTGCTGCATGCGCGACAACTACTGTATGAACCTCAAAATTATGAACTTCGTTTGCCTCTTATGACAGTTGACAATACATATACTGCACTGCGACTTTGTGGCTTGAAGAAGCCTCTGGGATTGGATTATTATAACACTGTTCTCTTGCGATAAGATCAAGCGGGACCTCTTATTAGCATATCTTGCAAACTCCATGCAAATAGAACTTTGTAAACACTCAAAATAGAAAGTAAGGTCCAACATCGAGTAGGAAACTACGATTGCGCACCCAGATGATGAATTTAAACTATAACAGGACACACTCTGACGACTGTTATATTGAAAACTCGATCTGGGTGAAACAGTAGATGCTGCGGCGACGCTCGATTTCCAATCACGGCCCAAACTTGGAGTTGAACTTCTTCTTTTCCCTCAGCTGAAAAAACAAAGTTGAAAAAATCAGAACGAAGGAGCAACAGGATTTTATGTTGGGCAAATTAACAGATGCATTGCTTCAATGGCAAAGCAAAATAAGGCTAATAACCTCGTTGCTGTGACCGCACTTCTTCTTGCGACAGTTGGTGGCCCTAGGGGGAAGGCGTGCATAGCATCTGCAGCAGGATAAAGCAAGGGTGACAGCTAGATAAACCAATCCTTCGTAGGTGGAATTAATTAGTAAAGTACTTTGGTGTAATAATGCAGTGAATATTACTCCCTCCGTTCTGAAATAATTGTCGTTTCAGACAATCAAATGAACTAGAAATGAACTAACAAAGGTTGTCCTAACGACAATTAAAACGAAACGGAAGGAGTATTTAGAAGAGGGTCAGATGAGCTAGGCAGATATATACATACTTGCGGCAGATCATCTTGTTCTCATTGTGCTTGCGCGCGAGGGCGAGGAGGTTGGGCGCGATGGTAAAGTGGCAGTTCTTGCCGCCGCCACGGAGCCGGAGCACCAGGTGGAGCGTGGACTCCTTCTGGATGTTGTAGTCGGCGAGGGTGCGGCCATCCTCCAGCTGCTTCCCGGCGAAGATGAGGCGCTGCTGGTCGGGCGGGATGCCTGCGGTCAGATGAGCCAAAACCGTAGCCAACTGCATGGTTAGACTCGGTTCTTCACGAACAATTTGCATACTTTCGATTAGCAAGAAAGAAGCTAAGGGCAGACGAAGGATAAGGTGGCCGTCATCGAGTGGATCTTTGGCCTTGACATACCTTCCTTGTCCTGGATCTTGGCCTTGACGTTGTCTATGGTATCGCTGCTCTCCACCTCGAGCGTGATCGTCTTCCCCGTCAGCGTCTTCACGAAGATCTGCATCTTGCCTCGCTCTCTATCGATCTCTTGCGCCTGTCTCCTAGTCCTAGACGAGTTGTGGTGGTGGTGATGGGGCCGATACGTGAGGAGGCAACGAGCTCCTTATATAGAGAGTCAGGAAACGCGCCGGCTACGAAACAAGGTTGCCGGGCCCAGCTGAGTGGAGCTCGTGTCAGAGTCAGAGCGCGGGAGGAACGGTTACGTGGCCCTCGCGCAACGGAAGGGAACCAACAGGAGGAAAGCTTACGTGACCCCCGCGCAACGGAAGGGAACGGGCCGCCGAGTGCTGTTAGCCTGGGCCACTAATGTAGGCCGTGGATGTTGGGCTGTGCCGTGCCGGCCTGACAAGGACTGAATTATGGCCCATGGTCACGGGTTGAGTAGATGAGCAGTGCGCGCGTATGCCCGTCGGCTGGCCGGCAATATCCCCTGCCCGGCTGCCCCCTTGGATGTGTAGCTAGGCTGCGACGGGCTCAGCTGTTCTTCACGGGAGTGACGGCGACGCTGCAACTTGCCCGGCAACCAACGTTATCTACCGATGATCGCCGTCGAGCTCCGTTTCGTCGAGGTCACCTAACGCCGTCCCGCGTGGGACTAATGTAAGCCCCGGCGTCCAACATTCGCAGGAGTTTTTGTAGTTTGGCCTATGTATGGTTGTTTTTTAGATGATGTGTATGGTTGTTGTGAACGAAATATTCCAATTCGCACCTGGGACAATTCGTTTGAGGCGGCTACTGCTGGACTAAAAGCATGACCCTTAGTTTATTGCATTTGTGTAGACTCCGAATTGCTGGAAATACTTCTCTGAAATGCTCAACGACCTATTTTTCTATTTTTGCGAGTGAGATGCTCAATAACATTGAACAACTCATTTGCATTTGTAAGTTGAAAATTCAGGATTTTCATACAATGAGAATTGCAGGTTCCTATCAAATCCTTTGCCAAAAAACATCTAGCGGTTCATATCACTATGTTAAAATCGATCGGTTTGGCTGTGCGGATGCAGCAGGTTTCAGACGGAACAGTTTCCGGGTGTGTAATATGTTTTGGGAGAGACTATGACGTGACAAAGTACGTGCCCTTGTCAATTCTAGAGAGGTACTTAGTGGCATTGTGTCAGAACTTTTCAATGGCTAGTGTCTTAATTTGATATGTTTTTAGCACATTACCGATACAGACAATTGACGTCTCGACCTGCCCACCACGGATCTCAACGGGCTAGAAACAACAGATAGGCGGAACGGTTCCATCGGATGAACATGACAGTTGCTGCAGTCAGAGTGAATGAGAAGAACCCTACCGGCTTCCTTTATTTCACCATGCCGGTTTATTAAGCGCTCTAAGGAAAAACAAACACACCAAAAAACACGGTTCCCCGAATCTATCCACAGGTACATCAGCGGCCGGTCCGACATATGCCTCCTGGAGTATAAACAGCTCAGCCAATACAAGATGCAGCAGACCCAAAGCTAATGGCAGACATTCCGCACGGTACTGCAGTTCGCATCTCGGCATCTGCATATATGATTTCAGGAACTTCAGCAAGGGCAAACTAAAGCGGTGCTACATAGAGAACGTTGTAAATAAAAGAGAACAAATGCTAACCTTCCACAAGGTTTTACAACCCCAGCTCTGTGAGAAGATTCCGCCACCTTGGTGTTTCCTCATCAAATATGTAAGTCAGCTTTGTAACCAATACTCCACTACCACCAATCTGTGAATCCAAGTTTCCAAATATGAGTACTGCACATATTATGAACATCATGAACCATAAAGTTTCCAAAGATATATAAATAACAAGAAAACGTAATGTCCCACGCAAGTTGGGGTAGACACACATTTGCCATGGTATAGACTACATTTTAGTAAGAGGTGAAATAAGTTGGTTCACTGCACTGTGCAGAAGAGACACCAAAATCATACCTCTTATTTGAGCAAAGAAAAGCTCTGCTTTCATCTTCTAGAATGAAGCTTATTCCATAATTTAAAATCCTAAAACTAAAGATGCATGAGCCCTTAGAGGATAGATGTAAGAAACAATACCAATTTGGCCCTTAGCCCGAGTGTTAAATTTGGTTATCTAGCCTGATTAGCTAATGCAGATAAAACAACAGGGTAATAAACAAACTGCATCAGGATATTTACTATATTATTTAGGGTAGCAAGTTGAGAACAGTCATCTTCTCCAGACACAACACTCAGATGTATATGAGGTAAACAAAAGGAGGAAGTAATGGTCTTACAGATCGCAGTTGTTGAATAGACTTGTAAAGCAACTTTTGTGGAACAACGACATTAATAGCATAGTATTCCACAGCAACTTGTCCATCACGTATGCAGTAGACAGGACTTATAGTTGGGCCCTGTGTTCGATAAAATAAACAAAACCATAAACATGAGTTTGATATATAAGAATTCAACCCCACGGATCATGAGTTCATGACCAATTTCAACCCCATTAATAGTATGGTAATATGGTTTGAATAATGTTATTGATATTGTCTATAACTGGAACAATAATACAATATTAATAGCAGCCACAAGTTTTGCTCCAAAGAAGTACCCTCATCTATGAAAAAAATAAGGAATAACAGGAGACTCAATCCCTTACTATGCAGAATGATCAGATTTCACCTATGCACTCCCTTCGTCCTCAAAAGGTTGTCGCCTTTTAGTTCAAAAAATGAACTAAAAGACAACCACCATCAGATTTCACCTATGTACTCCCTCCGTCCTCAAAAGTTTGTCGCCTTTTAGTTCAAAATGAACTAAAAGGCGGACAACCTTTTGGGGACAGAGGGACATCCTAGAGCTGCTACAGTTATGTAATGAATACGGACAACAATATGTCAGTTATAGGTAGTGTATCTACAATAATCACCAGAAATCCCGGTGGATTGGGCCGAGGAAGAGGGTCCTAGGACACACACACAGAGGTCTGAGGACGAGGGTCCGAGGACACACACACACACACACACACACACAGGTCAACGGCTGGCAAAAGTGGGGTACAAAATCGGGTATACCTACTTGGAATGATAATTCACAATGTGGTATGTGTTCCCAAGGTATATGGGTAGATGACCCTGGAACGAAGCCCCAGGTAGACGTACACCAACCATACATGAACAGATCCACAAGTAATTGCATCAAATTTTAAAAAGGGGGAGAAGGGAAAAAAAAGACAAACATAATAGGGAATCCAAAGGCTGTCCATCCAGCCTATATCCACCTTGACTTGCCTTAACCTTCCAAACGGCACAGGTAACTGTCGCATGCACACAGCTGGCAGCCATCGTTTTCTTTCCCCTTCCCTGTTCTCTCTACTTCAACAACTCAGCGCAACTATCCCTAGGTGTCTCCGACACTACTATTTGGTCCTTCGTTGCACTCCACCTCCGGTGTCACCAGAAGCCACTATCACACACTCCATGTTCAATCTTTGCTGCAGCGCTTCTCCAACCTAGGGTCATGGTACGCAGCTCTGACCTCACATTTTGTGATTAGGGCATCTATATATGACTAATACATCTCTATCTTCTAACATAAAGGCAATTATTCTAACAAAATCATGCATCATTCATGATTTCAGAAAATAGTGTTTGTCGCTATTTTAAATATTCCTAATGATTACCTGTAATCCACATATTGATGTTTGGCTGAGAACTCTTTCAGCCACTTCTTCAGCACTGCTACCCCTCATGTTTGCTGTGACCTATGAAAATGGAAAGTACAGCAACATAAGCAGTTAAACCAGTACAATAACATATACTGTACACATAAGCTATACATAGACATACCATCAGCTCCGAACTCGCCGTGAGGTGAGCCTCTAATCTCTCAAGCAACTCATGTGTAATCTCTAACACACCTTTACGTTTGTGAAGAGATCTCCTACTTGCTACTAGAGTTGCCTGCGTAGAATAGGATATGTCATAAAACGGAAAGCTTTTTCTACAACAAATGAAGCCTCGATCGGATGGTGTAAATACTGTCTATTTGTGTGTGGGGGTGGGTATGCATGTGTGTGTGTGCGCGCGTGTGTATGCATGTGTGTGTGTGTGCGCGTGTGTGCGCACGTGCACAGATGTGTGTGTGTGTGGGGGGGGGGGGGGGGGGGGGGTGCGTGTGTGTACGTGTGGCGTGTGCGCGCGTGAGCTGGCGTGTGTGTGCGCGCGTGAGCTCGTGCGTGTGTGTGTGCACGTGCGCGGCTGTGTGGACAGGTGTGTGTCCATTTGTGCATGAGAGGAGACTTACCTGACTTTGTAGAACTACGCCACCTTCAATCTCCTTTAGATTGTTTTCACGCAAGGTTGTGCCGCTACTCACAAGGTCCACAATAGCATCAGCCATACCCATCTTCACAGGGGAAAAGGAAGTTAAAAACCTGAATTCCTTGGTAGTTTTTTTTTATAAATTATGTGTCATCACATAAGCCAGTAAATAAAGAGATATGTGTTCCATTATATCTAACAATTGTAATCATCACCATGTCAAGAGTTACATTTCCTACATACCATTATCTACACATCAAACATATATTACTCATACAGACTTATGTTATCCATATCATAATAGAGCAAGAATGAGAAAGGCAAAGCAGACATCAGCGATATCCATAATAATAGGTGGCAGCCTAATTTATTAAGAGGGAAAGGACTAATACATGTTGTGTCAAAAGTTGGCACACAGCTTCTTTCAAGAATTAGATTTAAGGACCATAGCGTATCAGAAATGGACAACCTTAACCATTGCATCATTCTCATTCCAAATAAACACATGTAAGAAGGAAAGTAGAAAATGAAATAGTGGAAGAACATGAAGGAAACCAGGTAAAAGAGAGCAGTCTCACAGGAGGGTATGACTCAAGAGCTCCATCAGCAGCCAAAAACTTAATATGCTTAAAACCTTTCTCTTTCAAGAACTTAGCGGCTAGCTGCAGCACAATAATATAACTTGAGTAAATATTCATAAGGGGCTAGAAATTTGATTGTTTGGATCGATGATCATACATATCCAAATCCTGTAACAACACGCAACGGTCTTTCTTCTGTCCATATAGGCATCTCTCGTAAACCCTCCAGAGAATTTATGTTTTCAAAAATGCCTTCCTTAGGAACCTGGTTAACAATTTGACTGCTTCAGATATTAAACTTCAAATGTGAATATAAAAGGAAGTACTCGTGTAGATGCTTGGATAACACCGTACCGCAAGAGACAAACGACAGTGCCCAAACTCAAGAGCATCATGAACAACAATTAAATCATCACTTCCCTGTAACACAAAATCTTAAGTAAGTGTGAGCATTGATCAGATTCAGATGAAGCTTCAAAAAAAAAACAAAGAGTAAATTTCAAATGTTGAGTTACCAGAATCTCATAGTATCTCCAATCAATAATACACAACACTACAACACACATGTGAGCAGACCCAGGATGAGGTTAAGTTATTGAGAAATGAGCACATGCCCCTACTTAAATATTATCTCATTCACACCATTAAACAGGAGTAGAAGGTGGAAATGTTGCCATAATTATATTCTTGTTTTCATTCCTGGACAAATATTTTCAAATGGCGACTCTGACTAAAAGGATATGTATTGTGAACCAGAGGCAGAGGACAAGATACAAGTGGCATGCACAAACAGAGCCAAGAGATTAACAGGATTCCTCAGAAACTTACCCTTCCGTATTCACTCACTATGTCAAAACCGACAATGCCGAGGTCAAGATCCCCCGACTGTAGTTTACGGACGATATCTGTAGGTCTTTGCAACCAAACCTCCAAATTTGGTATCTGTGAAACAATAAAGAAAGAATAGCAACATAGTCAGCCTCAATTAAAACATGTCATGAATTTCACAGTACCTATCTACACACATTCCGAAAATATTTCTGATTTCAAACTGGCAGTTCACACGTGGCGTGTGGCAACGGGTAAGGAGGTATATAGTTGAAGTAAAGGGAAAAGGATATAAAGCTGCAATGTACTACTATGAAATGAGCATAATACTGACCAGTAGACCCTTGGCATCAATTTTTTATTTCAACAAATAGAAGGGAAAAACTATAATCAAACAGTACTGTTAATAAGAGCCATCTTACGAAACAAAACAAATATATTTCTGAAATATATCTTAATATACGCAAAAAAACAGTGTTTTCCATAAAAAGTACAAACTTGAAATATACAGAAGGACAGGACACTAAAAGAAAAAATTTGAAGAGTGGAAGAAGGTCTCAATGATATACCAGTTCAGCAATTACCAGACCACGGGACTCAATGACTGGGTTTGGCCTCAATGACATGTTTGTTATTGGTAGCATATAAAAGACTTCAACAAAGCTGACAAGTGTAATATATTTCTCGACAAATATGTTTGCCATGACACCACAGCTTCAGACACAAAGACACCATGCAACATTAACATAGCGACAAGTCGTCGAGCCTTCACTCACATATAGGATGGCGACAAAGACACCATGCAACATTTATTTCACACTGCATAAAACAAACGTCAAAAAGGCCTCGCCACATAAGTACATATCCGATGGTGGTGTAGCAGCCATTCCATCTTACTAAGCCTACGTGTTAAGCTTATTTCAAAAACAATCCACGGCGCGCAAAATTACACTGCTTTTGAAGCCAACTATCCTACCAATCAATCACGGACTAAATGTGTATCGAGTCATCAACCACTCACACAACCGCCCTATCTCCCTAGCCCCTACTAGATCCGGCTGACAGTAATGCAGGATAAACCTCACCAGCGGGATTTCTGCAGTGTACTGCCGCGGGTTAAGCTGCTTCACCGACAGTTGACAACTCTGCACCATCAAGCAAAACAGCACGGATATAACGAAATCGATTAGACAACTATCAGAATTACAAGCCCGCAATCGAATCACGAATACCGGAGAAGCACCGTACCTTGAGGAGGTCTAGGGTTTGATCGGCCATTCGGCCCTTGCTGGGGAGCCCTATACGGACGACGGTACGCTCCGAACTCAGTGGAGCCACCACAGCCGCCGGTTTAGCAGAGAAGACGGTGGCGGAGGCTGCCGCCCGCGGAGTGAGATAGTGGGCACTCACCGCCGGCAAGAGGCGGGGCTGAAGGCGGACGCTGGACTTGGGAGAAGGCGAAAGGGAAACGGGGACATGCGCGAGCTGCGCCGCCAACATCGCCGACATTTCTGCGGTTGGTGAGAGCGATGGGAGTGCACTGGCTGCCGTTCTTCTTCGGTGGATGATGCTGGCGGCGGAGTAGCAGCAGAGAAGATGCTGTGGGCGAGGCTTTGAGTTCAGTTGAGGTCTAGTATAAGTATGTGCCTTACTTTGGGCCGACATCGGCCCGGCATGATGACGCTGGAAGCCGAGAACATCCATCACTTCTTTAGTATTTTAAGGTCTAACAAGTAAATTTCATTAAATCTCTCTTGAAAAGTAAATTTCGGAAAATGTAAACCTGATAAATTTTAATTATTTATTAAACTGCTCTGAGGGAATATTTTAATTTAGGTCAATGAGAATGGGGCATATTTTTTATTTGATGAAAAAAATATACTTCTGTGTTCTAAAATAAACGATATTTCAGATAAAAATTAGTTCAATTTAAACTAATTTACCTGTACTAAACGTTATTTAGTTCAAAATGAATGGAGTGTAGAACAGATCGTTAAGAAGGATATAAAGTTGTTTTGGCCATAGAGCCCGTGACTAGGAGATCCCTCAAGTTTTCATCTCGGTTCATATCTCCAACTTTTGGTACATTCTTTTACAACAAGGTTCTTACAATAACAGTATTGTGAGTTTTAATACTTCTTTTGTTTCAATTTATTTATCGTTAGGACAACTTTATTAGTTATTTTCTAGTTTTTTGTTTGTCTGAAACGACAGATATTTCAGAACAGAGGTAGTAAGTCAGTCGAGATAAACGTGGGTAGAGTCCTATGTTAAGTTGTGTGTGTCTGTTTTCATATGAGTTAGTGTTTGCTTTTTTTTGATTTTTTTTATTTTTTTCCTAAGAATAATAATAATAAAAGACTCACGAACGGTCGTCATCTTACATATTGCTCATACGGAACAATTTTGCTAGCTTACATGTTTGAAATCAGTTTACTTTTACATTGCAACGATTTATAGAACAACATGAACCAGAAACAATTTCATTTGGAATCATGAACCCGAATAAACTAACTTTGTCGACAAATAAGGTGTGGTTCGAACTAGTTTATGGGTTAAGGTAGTTGATTTCAGACATTTTGTTTAAAACTTGTCAAAACAGTTCCCTAAAACGATAAACACTCAAAGTAGTTATTCGATATACGCATACATATATTTGGTCACCGTTACATGGCTGAATACTCCCTCCTTCACATATTATTTGTCGTTTAGGACAAGAATTCTAGTTCAAAATGAACTAAAATCTTTGTCCTAAACGACAATTAATATGGGAAGGAGGGAGTATATTACAAGTCACGGTCACATGGCTGAAATAATGCCATTCGGCAGCGAAGCTAGTCAGTAGTACACACGCTTAGGTAAGCTTAATCCGGCGTAATAATAATAATAAAAAAAAGAGTTCTCACGGCGCCTGGAACAAAATAATAAGAGTAGTTTAGCGTCAACACGCTGGTCGTCGTGACGGTATCGCATCATGTGCTCGATCGAGCACGGTCAAGCTGCTGCCGCCAGCTCCCTGTCGACGGCCCTCCTGAGGAGGCTTCCTTCCTCGAGCACCATCTGCACGGGGAGCGCGCCGAGCCCGCGGGCCACGGCGAGCATGACCTCCCTCATCTCGGCCCGGAACTCCTCCCTGTCCACCGCGCCGTCGCCGTCGCGGTCGAAGCGCGCGAACAGCGCCGCGTAGAGCTCGGCCAGCTCGGCGGCCGCGGCGGGCTCGTCGGCGCCGAAGTGCGCCTCGCGCACGCGGAGCGCCGCGAGCTCCCCGGCCATCTCGGCGTACGAGAGCCGGCCGTCGCGGTCCGCGTCCAGCGCCGCGAACCGGGCGTCCACGGACGAGTTGAAGGCGCGCTCGTCCTCCACGAAGCTCTGCACCGTCCTCCCGTCGAGGATCTCCACGCTCATCCTGCTACCGACGATCTCTCCAAATAAAGAAGCTTGATTAGTTAGCTCGAGCTGTGGAGCCTTGCCACGCGTCAACTGCGTGTGTGTTTCGCTCGTGTTCTTTGGTTTGAAGAAATACGGCAAGGCCGTGGCCCGCGTTTTATAGCCGACGCACCGCCACTCGTGTTGTTGCCGCCGCGTTCTTTCGGGTTGCGCCGGAATGGGGATATGCCGTGGAATGTGCCGAAAGCGTCTAGCCCAGAGAGTTGTGCATTGACAAGTGCGGTCTCATCCGATCCGACGTGCGCTTGAGATGTAAGCCAAGTTTCTGTTCTTCGCTAAAGCAGAGGACGAGAGAGCTCCGTGGATTCGTACGCCGGGAAATGCAGTGTCTCGCGGGTGGTAACGCTTGGAGTTGTGTCTCATGGACGGTGCAGCTTCATTCGTTTCAAAAGGAGGCCCGCGCTCCTTGGCGTCCTCAAATGTAACTATGTAAGCTGCGTGGGTGCGTGCGAGCTGCAGGGATTAACACTCACAAAAGACACAAGTCTGAAACCTTGCCTGCGGTCTGCACCAGAGTTGTCGTTATTGATGCTCACCGGATAATGCATAATCTCGTCTATAACAGATGCAGCAGCGGCACCAGTATGTGCTAGATAGTTAGCATCGTTTTGATGCGAACCAAACGTGCTAAGAAACCGACGAACATTAACAAAAGAGTCTGTCTAAATTTCATGTGTCTGAAATTTTGAGAAACTTTTTGGCACAGATAATTAGTCGTTAATCACTATTATTAATAATTAATATTTGTATTAATCATTCACTCTTAATTCTATATGTTAATTAATTACAAATTTATCTATTTGCTTATTTTACAGTTAACATAATTCTTACAAATTACGTATTAAAAAAACAAAAAATAGTCATCTTCTCTACCTCGCTGCGCGCCCGCGCGAGCAGCCGTCATCTGAAATCTGACAGCTGCTCAGGCACCTGCAAATTAGAATTCCTGTTAACAAAATCCTAAAAAAGTTGCTTGGCATTCTCTGATCCAAACACTAACAAACCAGATGTGGTTTCATGTTTGGCGCCAACAATTTGGCGGGGACGGATGGCCTACCGATGGGCGTGAACCGTGTGCCAACCTGGTTTGGTCTACCAACATCAATCTCACGGGCCACCGAATTCTGTGGATAGGATAGCAAGTACTACCTCCGTTCCATGATAACTCTATTTTTAGATTTGGTTAAATCTATCTTTGATCAATAATTTATGTAATTTTGATCAGTTTTAACAATATAAGAATTGTACTTTTAGATTCACCATGAAAACTATTTTAATAATATAAAATTTATATGTTATTGAAGTTAATAAAATATATATAAATTATTTGTCAAAATAAATTTGATCAAAACTAGAATATAGTTGAGTTAGAGCGGAAGGGGTACGCATTTCTAGAAGCTTGCACTGTTCGGCTCCCAGTGCCCGTGCCCCTGCCCAACCCCGACCGCCCTGTTTTGTTTTGAGAGAAGGCGACAGCTTCCGCGCGCCAACCTCAGATACGTCTCTTGGTCCACAAAGCTTTTAGCCCGGTGCAAAATGATAGCGGAGACCCGGCCACACAAGCTCAAACGCCCCAGCGAAAATCCGAGTTTCGCGGGCCAGACTCCCCAAAGTTTAAGCCCGAGAGCTCGGAACTAGCGGCGCCAAGATCACGCCCCAGAAGCGCGACCACGGCACGGCATCGCCATGGAATGGAATGGAATGCACGACACCATGCCATGTCTGGCTTGCAAGCGAATTGAATAACTCTCGTTTTCCCCTTGCGTGCGCGGATGGCCAGACGTGGACGTCCGGCCAGCAAATCTGCCATTCTTGAACGACATGTTAACCCTTTCCTCCCCCCGTTCCACGTCAAGCCACTCCTTTTCTCGTGTTCATCTCCGGTGGTTCTCGAGTCACTGATCGCCGAGGCAATAATTTGTGCAGGAACGTTCCTGTGGATCCATGCCTCCTCGCTCTCAAATCGTGATTTGCGTGCAGTTTTTTTGTCCGAATATTAAAGAACAGATGGAGTATGACGGAAACATACAATGCTCGTGTAGGATTTTGTCATTTTGATATTGTTATAGCAGTACAATATATTCCCTACTGATTTGCCGGTTCCTAACCTGATTACGGGTTTGCGCAAACAAAATCAACAATGAGAATTCGTTTTTTTTATGCACGCGTGTGTGTCAATGTGGTCGCTTAAATTAGCACTACTGCAAAATGCTTCATCGCAGGCGGTTCTAAACATATTATCGCATACGGTTTAAAAAAACGTCTGTAACGAAGAGCCTGTAAAATGATCGATTAACACAGGCGGTGACATAACCCGCCTGTGAAACTACATTTTCATAGGTGGCTAGTAATAAAAAATCGTTTGTGAAAATGCAAACCGGCTGTGAAAATATATTTTCACAGACGGTTTTTAATTAAAACCGCCTGTGAAAATGGCTAGTGAAACAAAAAAAATTCACATGCGCCGCCAGGAGTCAGAAGAGGTCGCGCCGCCTGGAGGTCGCGGCGTTGCCGGGAGCCAGAAGAGCGCCGCCAAGTGTCGAACTAGGTCGCACCGCCTAGAGCCGGAGGAGTTGTGCCGCCCGAAGTCCGACGAGGTCGTACCGCTTGGAGCCGGAGGAGTCGCGCCGTCGAGAGCCCGAGGTAGACCGCACCACCGGGAGCCCGAGGTAGATCGCGCCGGATCTGTGCCCGTGCTCACGCCGGCAGGGCGCACGCTCGCCGGGAGGCGCGCCGGAGCCGCGCTGCCGGGAGCCCGAGGTAGATTGTGTCAGATCCGCGCCCGTGCTCGCGTCGGCAGGGCTCGTGCTCGTCGGGAGGCCGCGCCGGAGCCGCCGAGGTCCGGAGCAACCGAAGTTGCGCCTTAGTCGTGCCTTGAGAGAGGCTGTCGGTAGCCGCGCCTTGGGAGATGCCGCTGGAAGCCGTACCTTGGGAGGCTGACGGAGGATCACGGACTGAACCATGGCTGCTGCTGTTATAGACACATCTATCATACGGCTTCTAAACTGAGTCGTTGGATCGATAAGCGGCGGACAATGGAGATACGAAGTCCAAGAGTGATCCGTGGGATGAAGCAGTGGACCAATGAGGAGTCATCATTATCACATGTGGTTTTTATGTTACGGACCGCCTGTGAAAATCATTATATTTTCACAGGCGGTTGTTTGTTACGGACCGCCTGTGATAATGACTATTATCACTGACAGTTTTTGCTACGGACCGCTTGTTATTAACTCATTGGACATCACAGACGGCACTTTTAATAGACCGTCTGTAAAAAAATATAGAAGCGTCTGTAAAAATGTTTTTTGTAGTAGTGTAGTTCAGCACTCGCCGACACAAGAAAGCCATGAATATAGCTTCTAAGACTCAAACTCAGTCTGACAGGGAGGTTTAGTAGTGACTCACTACCAGACCCAACACGTTGATATAAAGACCTTTCTTTTTAGCATATGAAACATTTCAATTTTATCTGGCAGTAACAGGGAAAATTTACCGCATATATTTTAAGCAGGGCCCAAGGGTTGTATTTCCATGCTGGTAACTGCTATTTTCTTTGTGATTACAAGAGGGCAGTGCCTGAACTGTAAACGGCACCTAATGTTTGATGTATGAAGTTGGTAAAAAGCGCAAATGTCAGTTGGTAATAATGTAAGGTCTACCATCCTCTTTAAGTTTTGAAAAAAAAATGCTTGCTTTACCCAGACACTAATAGAACAGGAGGTTAGGTTGGTATATTGTTAGTGCAGCAACCGCTAAAACAACCGTTTCATGCGACATCATTGGAGAAGCAGTAAGTTACATTGTTCAGATCTACTAACCATTGAAGCACCAGACTTAATGGAGCCTTAGTAGCTACTTGTCCATCGAAACTCATTTGAGATTAAAGGATCTCGGTGTCAGACAATGAATAAACAAGTTTACAGTAGCCATGTATCATGTGGCTTTGCACAACAGCAGTTTTAAAACGCAAATTGTGCAACTGGATTGAAAAAAGTCAAAAGCACTTCAGGCCTTCTAGTGACAGTTTGCAAGGAGTAACAGTACTGGCGGCGCCCTGGCGGTTGACCTTTGCAACAAGAAAACTGATAGGTGTACCGTACTCCCTCCGTCCCAGAAAGTTTGTCGCTTTGTAGTTCAAAAATGAACTACAAAGCGACAAGCTTTGCGGGACGGAGAGAGTATTTGCCAGATGGTACAACGTGCTGAAAAATAAACAAGCTCTGAAAACACCGCGAGGTTGATCAGAAAATGCGAGAGATGCTCCTCGTCCCCGTTTGTCTGTCTTCAGACAAGCTAAGAGGCTGTTTGAATGCAACAACGATTTTCGTAGTAATTTCACCCTGAAAATGTCCAACTCTATCATGAACGTAAATAATTATTCATGGAACGAGGTTTGGTCGTACTGCCACTAAGAAGCAGTGCAATTCACTCAAGAACGGAGCAGAAAGTTGAGACGGGCAGGGAGAAAAAAAGGCAGCTAATACCTGGACAGCTTTCATCACGCACCTTCTGAGTTGAGAGCGCGGGAGCACCTACTGCCCCGCCCCCCGCACCAGCTGCCACCCATATCAAACTTCTCATTATTTATTTATTTTTTCCTTCCTCCTCACACCATTGAACACCGCACCACCGTTTTATATAGCATCCCCCACTGCTCTCCGCACTCCTGCGCCTGCAGCCTGCCGCTCTCCCTTCCCTGCTCTGCTCGGCCAGGTCTGCCTCCTGAATTTTTCTCCTGCATTTCAAATTGCAATGCAATGTCATGATCTGAGTAGTGATTAGATGTGTGTTCCCGTCACTTGCAATCTAGTGGAGTATGTTTGAGAGCTGCTTACTCTGCACCATCTTGTTGCAGTACATGGTCTCGGAAAACATGAGCATTCTGTGGTCATCTAGCACACAATGATACAGTAGTTCTTTTTCTTTAAGTACTAGAAGCGAAGATTGCTTAGGCCCTTAGGTAGTTGGTTCTAGCCCTTTTTTGTACTGGTGATGAGATCTGTATGTTTTTCCGCTTTCTGTTCAAGCAGCTTTTATATCCTGCCCCATAATTTGGTAGGCCCTTACGGTACTAAAACGTGTCATATAGACTATGTAGATCTATGACAACTCTTGCGTTTAAATTACTTCCTGCATTTTTTGGCGATGATTGTTGGTGGATAAATAATCAAATCTTCAAAACTGTATTCTCCCGTGTAGACTGGTAATGATGTGTCGCATTTAAAAAAAAAACCACTGAATTCTGAAACTTCAAACATATCTCAGCATACTTGTCATTTATACGCCTTGATTAATCAGGTCGAATTCGCGCACTTTTTCAGCATTTCATCTTCTGAGTTCTAAAGCTGCATATGCTTTCTGCGTGATTTCAGATCAGAGAAGAAGAGAAGCTCTGCATTATGGGATTCAAAGCTGCCATTTTTACGACGGCCGTACTGGCCGTCCTCCTCTCCTCGCCGGCACTGGCTCAGAGGAGCAGTCCGGCAGCGCCGGCACCCGTGTCTCTCCCGCCGAGCACCGCGCCCGCTCCGGCTCCGGCGCCGCACTACGTGGACATCGCTCAGCTCCTTAGCGTGGCCGGTCCGTTCCACACGTTCCTCAACTACCTGGAGAAGACGAAGGTCATCGAGACCTTCCAGAGCCAGGCGAACAGGACGGAGCAGGGCATCACCATCTTCGTCCCCAAGGACTCGGCGTTCTCGGCGCTCAAGAAGTCCACCTTCTCCAACCTCACCGACGACCAGCTCAAGACGCTGCTCCTGTACCACGCGTTCTCTAGTTTCTACTCCCTGTCGCAGTTCAGGAACCTGAGCACGCTCAACCCGGTGAGCACCTTCGCGGGCTCGCCGTACACGCTGAACCTTACCGACGACATGGGCAGCATCTACGTGCAGTCCATGTGGTCCAAGCCCAGGATCGCCAGCAGCGTGTACGCCACCGATCCCGTCGCGATCTACGCGCTCGACAAGGTGCTCCTGCCCATGCAGATCTTCAGCAAGGACCCGCCGCTCGCGCCGGTGCCCGCGCCGGCGCCGGAGCCCGGGGCGTCCGACGCTCCCAGCCCGGCCGCTGGCAAGGCGGGCGGGCTGAACGGGAACAGTAACTCGAGCGCCGCGTACAGCGCCGGCGTCAGTGTCGCGAGTTGCTTGATGCTAACCGCCGCAGGGTGCTTGATGCTTATGTGGTGAGACCGTGAGAGGCTCGTGTCATTTGTGAGCAGTGTTCGTGCTTTTCACACTTGAGATTTCATATTGAATCGGTTGATGGAGTTATTCTTTGGACATACAGTAGGCTTGATTAGGATCGAATTGGAGTATTTTTACATTACATTATTCTCATAAAATCACTCGGCTGTTGATGGATGAACAGATATGGAAAAATTCTGACCCACTCGCAATTCTCTTCAACAGTCTATATATACTGCCCCTGATCATCCATATGACCGAATGGCATAGCGCTGGTTGTTCGATTCAAGAACTGATTGCAACTAGCACCCGGTCGTCTGTGGCTGTGGCTGATTCACGTATTGACCAACCGCTAGACAAGAGAAACATGTGATCCGTAAGTGGTTGTTGGCAGAGTCTATACTGATGGGCTGTTTCTTGGAAGAAACAGCACGTTAAAAGAGTAATTGTTCATTGTTGGGGCTGTACGGAATCGAAGATTCCCACATTTCAATCAGGCAGTGGCATGCAGAAACCTTATGGTATTTATTTTATTTATTCTTGTCGAGAACTTCGGGTATAGCTCTTGTTGCCAGTGGCATGCACGTATAAACTACGGGATTTTTGCTTCAAATAAACTACAGGATTTTCCATGTGCATTTAGCACGATTTGCTGTTCTCACATGCGGTTATATTATTTTCTATGCCTGAAGAATCAGATCTTCGGCTTGGCAATGTCCCGCAGTTCTCCACTTGACTCTGAACAATTAATGAACAAGTCCAAGCTTTACAACATGTGCTTCTTTTTTGGTAACCGACGGACACTCGCATTGGGGTGTGGACACCCGCAATTAATCGCAGAACTAAACAAAGTCTGTCAAGTCAATTCGGCAACACTAGTTTAACGGCACGAGCAACACTAGTTTCCTCGCTCTGTCCCCAGGACTTGGTCCTGTTTGTATGCTGTATACTGTGCGCCTTTGCAAAATCGCAAATGTCAGAACATGTAGCAGTGACCTGCATTGCACAACAAAAAACTATCATTGTGCCTGAAATCTGATCATCAGGTTCTCTCGATGCATGTAGAAATCCTGTAAAGCCCGCAGCTGCCGTACTTGGTGTTTCTGTGAGTGTACGGCGAAACTTTTCGATCCGGAACCTGGTACACGTCCCGTGGTCGATCCTGTGTGCGTAAAGTAGTGAAGTACTATGGCGCGGAGCGGAGCAGAGCAACCAAACCTAGGCGATATAACTCGCGACCTGTGGACCGGTGCACGACGGACGGACGGAGCCATTACCCCGTCCGTTCTGTTGGCACGGCGAGGGAGCCCACCAACACAGGCGGCCTGGATGACACGCGAAACGGCCCATCCGCTGAGCCGCTGCTTTTCTTGTCCGTCTTCTGGTCGGCCTGGGCCGCGCGCCGTCGCATGCCCGGCCGTAGGCGAAAGGGTTGGTTGAACCGTACCATCACTATATTTCTGGAAACGAAATAATACTACCATTGGGAAGGTTTTGAACTTGGCCAGTGCCACTACAACTTTGCACTGGTTTTGAATTTTGATGGTTTTTACGCCGGCAGCCCCTTTAGACCCACTCGCAGCTGAGTGAAACACGGTTCCACTTGGAAGAATGGTCGCCGTCGACCCGAAGAAACAAGACCTACTGTAGCTGTAGCCGGCTTGGGTAGCCGCATCTCGCGGCGTCGAGATCCGCGCGGCGGTGGATGCCGCGAACGGAATAGAAGCCGCAACGGGCGGACGAGGCGACATGGGAGCAAGAGCCGGGCCGATGCCGGGGGATTTGGTCCGGGGCGCCCCCCCCCCCCCCCCCCCGCACGTGGGCGACGGGGCCCCGGCCGCAGGATTTGGTCCGGCCCGGGAGGAAATTACCTTGGGAGAAGGTCCACGCATCCACTTGCCACGCCAGACACCACTGGAACCGCGGAAACCCCGTTCATATCATTGATAAGCTGGCAACGCCGGACCGGTTTCCAGAACAGAGATTTCGATGAGGGGTTCACCACCGGCTGAAGAAACACTAACAGAAAGAAAACGCCGCTTTTCACTCTGGGGAAAAAGATCGTTCCTCCTCTCAATCCCGACCGGTCCCTCAACACTGAAGACCTACCTCTTTTAATCGTCACCATGGGCGAACGCGACCGTCGCTCTGCCCTCTACCGCATCACCGGTCGACGCGTGCCGAGCCCGTACCGTACGTGCAGCTGCGCTGGTGGCGCGCGGAATTTCACGCTGCCTGCCAGGCTGCGACGCCAAGGAAGCGCGCGTACACGCTCGTGCAGGTGCAGCTAGCCCGCGCGGCGCGGCAGGTCTCGGTTTGACACCCGCGCACTGACCCGATCGCGGTTGCTTGCGGATCCCGACGCGCGCGGCGCAGCGCAGGACATGTCCGTGCCATTGCCGGACGCGGAGGGTGTCAGATCTCTCCAGCTTTGCTGTCGTCCCGTCCATAAAAGGCCCTCCTCCCTGAAATATTCCCGAGGCGACGACGGGAAGGTAGCATCCGAGAATACCTTTCTTCTCCTTCTCGCCCTCCTCCCTCCATCTCATCTCACTCCTTGGCCATTCGCATGCTGTCACCTTCACATCGGTAGCTACCTGCGATATGGGCGGCAAGGATGAGGAACGCCTGCACCACTCAGCGCCATCCCTCGCTAGCTAGGTGCAGTGCAGGAGGCGCCTCCCTTTCATGGCCGCGCGCGGTAGCCGTTCCGGGCGGGGAGCGGTGATCTGCTCCGTGTTGGGCGGCACTACAGGAAGCGGGGGGATGATCCGATCCGGCGGAACAGGCCAAGAAATGGAGGAAGCTTGCTGGTGAAGACGAGTGGAAAAAGAAGCTGAGAGTAGTGTTGTGATGTTGTAGAAAGTTCGGTTGATCGTCGGCGGCGGCATACATGGGAAAGCCAGGCATTTTTTTTTCTCGCAAGCAGTTCGGTTGAGCACCTTCCGTTAGCTTTCCTCTCCATGCATATGGCAGTAGTCTCGATTCGTCGTTGTTGTTGTTGGCGTTGCGTCCCTGTTTACTGTAATAGCTAGCCTGGTTACTGATGAAATCAAAGTGGTCGTCATGTATACCTCCATTTTCTCGATGTGCGATGACACCACTTGATTAAAATACCTCTAATTCAGAAGAACCTGCCTCTGAAACGCTCCCAGTGAGGCTGGCGTAATATGTTCTTGAAAGCCAGTGGTCCAGTTAAGGAGCCTTTTTTTTCTCCTTTCAAAAACAAGGCGAGCATTTTACGTTTAAGATCAATGCTGGACGATGAAATGATGAACGTGTGTGGCCTGTACCTACTGTATCTTATAGTAATAGATGTTGAGATATACTCCCTCCGTTTAAAAAAAGTTGTCGCTTTGTAGTTTATTTTTAAATTATAAAGCGACATTTTTTTTAAGACTGAGGGAGTACTACACAGATCGGGCACCAAAAAGTTCAATCAAGCTAATACTGTTTGCACGCTCTGTACGTACCGCCATTTCTGAACGTAATTTCATCCCGGGCCGGACGCAATATCAGTACATTCGCCAGAGGATCTACGTACAATCTACAGAATGCCCCGGAACAGATTTCCCTGTGCGTCTGCATGCAATGCAGTAATCAGGGTGTTTGGATCTCGTCCTTTCAAGAACCATTGATGGACAATGGACATGGACCAAAATAATATGCGTTGGTACTATCGTCGTCTCGTCGACCTGTCGTCGTTCAATTTTCCTTGTCTACGGTTTTCTAGGTGCCTTTTGCGTGCAGGTCGTTTCGCTCTTGACCATCTAATCGATCGGCCTGTACTACTACACGGTACAATCAGTGTCACTCGAGAGTTTAGATGATTTAGTCGTCGTAACTCAGAAGTACCAGTACTCCACGGACTATTACAGGATCTCCATGTGATTACATTCCCCTTTATTGTATACTCCTTCCGTTTTAAAATAATTGTGACCAGTTAATTCAAAAATAAAGTAACTGGTAATAATTATTTTGAAACAGAAAAAGTAACTCAGAAGCCATTGAGATGTTGGCACGGGCTGATGCTGCATGCCAAAGTCGTCTGCTTTTCAACTTACTAGAAGTAGCACTGCATCTCCGAAAAAAGTGCATCCCAGTTTGTTTCATAGGGAGATCAATCTCCACGCAGTGAGTAGACGCAGGAAATCTGTGTCCCAGTAGTAGTATAACGTTGCTCAGCTGTACCGCAACGGTACGTATACCACACCGAGAGAGCAGCAACCGTTCAGAATCCTGTGTCCTCGGGATCCGTTTTCAATCCCTGAATGCACGTGTGGTACCGCGAAATCAGTACGCTGCCGCACATCAGGGAAAAAGACGGATCATTACACTACCAGTATTTTTCAGTTTGTTTAATTAAGCAACAGTAGTAGTCTATCCATCTAATAATCCGTTGGCTAGGGTCTTTCTTGAGCTGCTGGTTTTGACTTTGGTGCCACCAAGATGCCATGAGAACCGGTGTTGGAGACTACTAAAGGGCAGGAGTGGGCATAAAAATGGGACCGAAAAACTGAAAATAAAAAAACGGAGATTGGAATAAAAAAAGACCGAAATATTGGGTATCGGATACTTTTCTGGTAGCGAATATAAATAACCATAGTCGGTCCATCAAATATTAAGTTAAATTACATGTGAGAAACTATGAACAATTCAAATTTTGATATTTTATTTTAAATTTGTGATGTGTGAAATCGTTGGATTTACCCGTTTATTCGTGATTTGTCATTTGTCAAATTATCTCATAGGATTAATTCATGAATCATGTGTTGAACTTGTGCGTACATAATATGGATATAATATATAATTCGGATAGGACTGAAGGCCGAACCAAAATTTTAGTAAACAAAATTTTCAGATACCTAATATTATTACAACTACTCGAAAAATGAGATTTCAAGAAATCGAATTTTGAAAGATATCAAAACATCCGAACTGAAATATCAAATAGACCGAACGTCAAGAGGCTCGGCCTTTGACTACTCTCGTAGCGCTAGTAGGTTGATGAGTACTGTGCTTTTGGTTGAATTCGACCTAGTGTATGTCCTCGTGCGTGTGTTCGCAAAGTTTGCATGCATCACAGCATCAGTGCCTCGATTAATTATTATTCAATTGTGAGTACTGTTCTTCTGGTAGTCCGTGTCAGATGGGCATGCGTGCATTTGACTAGGCACACGGAGCCGACGGCTTTTCAAAATCTCCGGCTTGCAGCGCGCGCCGCATTGACTTTCTGCCTCCGTCCAAGTAAAATTAATGAGAAAAAATGAACGTTCAAAATTAGCCAATGTCGTTGCACGAGTTTGCGACATTCTTTTTTTTTTTCGAAATGCCAGAGGCGATCCATTAAGCAAGTAGAGTGTTTTTTACAAATCATCCAACATATTGGATAAGGGAGAACATTTGGTGTGAATACATCAGCCGCTTACAACAGTGAATTACACCCCGCTAGGACCAATGCAACATTTTGGCAACCTGCCAGCGCCCATAGATGGAGGTCGTCGCACAACAGCCTTAGCACCGCGGTCAGATCGTTTTCCTTGGCTTCAAAGACCCGATAATTCCTTTCTCGCCAAATCGCCCAGCAAACCGCAATGATCACCGACCGGAGTCCCTTATTTCGCGATGCCGAAGAGGGAGTAGCCAGCTGGATGAACCAGTCCATGAGGGATGGAGTGGGATTCCAAAAGGCCGGGTGAAGACAATCTTCCGCCACCCAGGAGTTGACCCGAGCCCAAACCTGCAGAGTCAGAGGGCATTCACAATAAAGATGAAATGCCGTCTCAAGATTTCGAGAGCAGGGCGAACAAAAATAGTTATTCGGCCATCCCCGACGTTGCAGGCGGTCCGATGTCCAGACTCTGTCCTGAAGCAGCAGCCAAATGAAAGTTTTACATTTTGGCGGCGCCCAAACTTTCCAGAGGCAATCAGGAAGTAAGGAGCGAAAACCGCCTTCAAACTGAATGTAGTAAGCTGAACGAGCTGAATACTGCAGAGACGGGCCAAGACGCCATACAATCAGGTCATCTACCCCACTATTAATAGACTGCTTGGCCTCTTCAACCAGAGACCACAGTCTAAGAAAATGAATAAGATGATCTGCTGAGGCAAAATTCAAGGTGTCACTAATCCAGCGGTCATTGTGCAACGCCTTAGAGACAGACTTGTATTTCCCTTTACATCGCTCGTAAAGCATAGGGAAAAGGAGGGCCGGCGCCTGTCCCTGGAGCCAACTCGAATACCAGAAGCTTGCAGTGTTTCCATTCCCTATCGTGACTGAAGTGGCCACCGCAAACAAGTTCCTGTCCAGGTCATCTATCGGCAAAGACATTCCATGCCATGCGCGACCTGGCTGCATCCACTCCCCCCACAGCCACCTCAGGCGCAGCGCCCGACTGAGGCGATCAAGGTCTACAATGCCCAAGCCACCATGCGCCCGAGGACGACACACAGCAGCCCAGTTGACTTTGCATTTGCCGCCATGCATTTGACCGTCACCGGCCCAAAGGAAGCGATGACGAATTTTATCCAGTGCTTTGACAAAACCCTTTGGAGGTTTTAGAGCTGCTAAAGTGTAGGCTGCAGTGGAACTCAGGGTGGTGTGAACTAATTCCTTATGACCCGCGCATGACAGAAGTTTGCCTTGCCACCCCTTGAGACGGTCGAGAGCACGGTCCTGCACAGTCTGCAGGTGAGACAGGCGCAGCCTGCCAGGAAGAAGAGGTAGACCGAGGTAAGCAAGAGGCCACGACGGGCGCATGCCGGTGAAATCCAGAAGGAGGGGTTCCAGGTTGATAGCTTCGCAGCTAATCGGCATGACCGCCGACTTACTCCAATTGACCAATATACCTGTGGCCTCTCCGAAGAGCTGCAGGAGGCGCATGGTGGCACACAGATCTTCCTGGTTTGGGTTCAAGAAAAGAGCCACATCATCTGCATACAGTGAGACCCGCAGACGAGCTTGCCTATTCCGAAGGGGAGATAACACCCCAGCTTCTGTTGCTTTAAGGAAGATGTGATTAAGGGTGTCTATGGCTAGAATAAACAGGTGTGGCGAGAGCGGGTCTCCCTGCCGCAGACCTCTTTCATGCTTGACCGGAGGATATTAAGCTTCTGAATTAATCCTATTAAGTTTGCGACATTCTGATACTCATGAGCCTCAGTTTCCTTCGAGTTAACAATATTAAGCTGCTCCGTCCCGTCGGTCGTACATGCGATTGTCAAAAAGCCTACGAGGACCGGGCGGATTCACATCCTCTCAGGTAATGGACAAAATTCAGAGAGCTACAGTACTCTGAATTTGTTCCATTTTTAGCCGTTTGATAGAAAACAAACGGACCAGATCACTTTCTATAATGCGGATGAACAGTACTCTTTAGACCTCAACGGCACGTTCTTTACTGCTTAATTTACCTCCTCAAGTAACACTGCTGCAGTCTCTGCATTTCCTTCTCTAAGGCAGAGGATGCGGATCCGGACCGGGCCGGGCCTCCCACGTTCGGACCGACCAGCTCTTAACCTCATACTCTCTCCTTCCTAAAATAATTATCATTTTAGTTCAAAACAACAATTAGATTGTAAAAAGAGGGAGTAATTAACAGTTTCTTTTACCAAATATGGTTCACGTTGCCCCGAAAATGCAGCAATAAGATACAGAGGAAGTAGCTCTTTTTATCAAGACCATATAAGTTTTCAGATAATTATGGGAACAACTGTGCAATCTGGCAAGCGTGCAATCTCCATATCTCTCAACCGTTCCTTACTAATCTAAGGGTGGTACACTCATAGTTCTTTTTGCATATTGTCAGTAGCAATTGGAATTTGAAGATTACACGCTTACACAAAACAGTAGATTGCACAACAGTTGTTCCAATACTCCTCTATCCCACAATACTTATCACTTAAAACAAGAATTCTAATTTATTTTGAACTAAAATTTTTGTTTTAAATGATAAGTACTGTGAGATGGAGTGAGTAATAGTTTAGCTACATATGATTTACACATATTGGAGGCGCACTCCAGTTCCTGCAGTTTTATCATCAATTTGATGAGAAAAAGAACAATGTTCATTGATCCTTGCAAATCACTTAAGTATACAGTATAGCACAAACAAACAAATCAAACCGTAAAATGAATCAGAATTTCAAGAAAAATATCAACATTTGAGAAAAAAGGAAAAAATGGTAGGAACCGTAGTTACTTCAAATCACACCAATGCGTAACGCCTGTCTATTCTGGAAAAAAAACTAATCACTCCAGAAGCAGGTTATTCTTTTGTGTTTTCTGACTATCCGACAAAAAACTACCCAGGAGGCAATGTACATCACAAGTGGAGACGCTTTGATCACAAAGCGAGGCCCTCTTTCCGAAATGAGATTTTGGTAGACCTGTGCACCGCCATGCTCTTTACAGCAGTGAATTTCATGGGCTTTTCTGCATCACTTGTAACCGTATTTGGCTTGATGTCTGTTACCTTTTGTTCCTTGGCGCTCTCAAGAAACCACTCTAGTCCCTAGATATTCACATAATCAAATACAAAATTTGGCATAAAAAACATCAAATTACCAGGAAGGAGAACAAGTGACTGACAATTAAGGCATATACCTTCACTGGCCTGCTTTCAGGTTGTGCTGAATGTGAAAGCTTCAGTTTTTCACTGGCTTCCTGCGAAATGAAGAACAGTGACGGATAATAAAAAATCAAGCAATAGCAGAACAAAGAACATATGTTGAATATACAAGAGTGAATCAAGAGTGTGCACAGACTAGCCACAGGATACTAATGATCCACCCACCTGAAAAAACTTGGCATTTATTCCACCTTTTATACCTCCTGCAAATTGGCAGAGGTATCGTATACCCGCATTAGCCATATCCTGTTCATCAAACATGAAATGTCAGGATAAGGAGGATTATAGGATCACATGGTTCAATAATACTTAAACCTACGTTCAGGTACCTGTTTTTCCTCAAGTAACTCGATCTTCCCTTCCTGATAATAATAATAATAAAAAGATCAGGATAACCACTTAATTTTGAAAACAGTTCATTTAAGAAGTTTAAGAAAATACTCAAAACTTACCAATCCAGCAACCATTTGTAGAATTGCTTCAAGGTCAAATCCAATTTGAGAAAGATCGCCTTTAACTTCGATGACCTTCACATATAGAAAAAAAGAACCTTGAGAAGAGGATAATTAAATTAGAAACAATTACATGTATATGCTATCTGCATCAAACTAAACAAATGGTTGAAAAACTTCCGTCCAACATTAGGGAGAACAGAAAGTGTCTTTGGTGTTCTAGAAGAGAAAAATGAAACAAGCTATCAACACATCAGTGGTACATGCATGAGAAAGGAATGCCAATTTTCTTATGCTCATGATAATAGTTGTACTTAGGCTGGTAAGAGTCCCACTTTCTGGTTTTGGAACAGGTATCATCATATGGACATGGATTACAAGTACCAGCATAGAAATTCCTTGTACACATTTCAAGACGAATGGATTGAGGCAGTATAAGTACAGCCACTTATGCAAATTCATTTTATACTCACATGCATGTAAAGAAGTGTTTATCATATGCTGGCAGACAGTGTAGTTTTGAGAAAGAAATGAGAATTGTTGCTCGGGCTCAGCAAATAACAGCCTTTTAGGGGGCCCATGTGTGCATCATGTAAATATCATACTGCCAATGTGGAGTCAGGATTAACACTATCTCAAATGAACGAACCTCATTCCTGATGCTTTTGGAGACCTCTACTTGTTCATCCATTTTTCCATCCAAATTCTCAAGCCGCTGAGTTAGATGTCTTTTTGTTGCCTGAAGTTAATTGCATCCAAAGGTCAGTAGAGATGCAGGTGGTACAGTAAACACTAAATCAAATTGGGAGTCAGGCATACAGCTAATGCCGATGAAACTTGCTCCAACTGCTTTGACATGCTCTGAACAGCATTAGCCATATTGCGTTTTGTGACAAACATGACATCTGTTAGAGACAATCCCTGCATGGTGTTATTAACATGTAAGGCATCCTAATGTTACAGTCATAACTTATCACTTTATTTGTTCTACATGTCAACTTTCCATATACAGAAACAATTAGCATGACTACTATTTTCTCTTGTTGTTGATCCCACAATGTGTGGGAGCCTTCAGCACTGGGCTTGCCCTTTTTTTTTGTCTGGTTTACTCTCAGTATTCACTTGTCAATTGGAAAATTCCAAATTGGGGCCATAAAGAATCTGAAACGTTTGATTGTCTTGCCCCGAAATCATAGTAAATTCATCAGAAACAAGTGCCAGTAAACTGAAAACCAAGAAACCTGGTTGGATATTCCATAGCCTACTTGGGAGATGCTATTATAAATTAATAAAGATAATTCATCTATGTCAACAAAATGGATGAGCACAGTGATACAAGCATCTATTTATATATTAGAACACAAATAACATTAATTCTAGTACTTACTGACCAAAAAATAATGTAGAATAGCTAACAACAATAACACACAGAGGAAAAAAATCAGTTTCTTTCACTCGTGTTTGTTGTTACTGATTCAGTAAAAGGTAGTGTATCTAATACTTAACGGCATGTATTTTGCATCTTACCTTCCACCACATATAGCAATATCCCATTGCTCCGACTGCAGCAGCTGGCAGTATGTACGATGATAAACTGCCTGCAAAGAAAATGTGCACACTGCTAAGCAAATAATAAAAGAGATCTCCAAAATACCTCAGAATGAATGGGAACTAGTGTTATTGTAATAGGATTGTAAATGAAGCTAAATAAAACAGCCCCCACTTGTAAACTGCTGTGAGCTAAGAATTCACATTCGTCATACTGTCGGCTTCATGAATTCATCAACGCTAGAAATGAACACGATCTCATGATTTCTTAGCATAATGACTAGGTGGAAAACTTCCTTCCAAATGTACTCTGTTTTTCTGAAGAGTACATAGGGACTTTAAGTAATTATTAACCTTAACTTCTATAAGTATTGCATGAGTAAAAATCTAAAGTGAAACTAAACCTTTAAGCATACGTTTTTTCTATTTACATTTTACTTTGTTAAGAAATCCTACAAGTGCAAATTGAGAAACAAATCGAAAGAGATAAACAGACACTTACTGCCTGAGTCTGAGCTGCCACTCAATATTGTAATAGGCCTTGATAAGGTCAAGTCTCTGACTTCTTGAGCTAAATTTCGAATCTAGTGTCAACCAACAGCATGCAATTGTTTTAAATTAATCAAACTGAAGGCACCAAGAATATTGTCCATGCTTAATACCATGCAATACATTGAAACAACTGCATACCTGAGCTTGAATAAGGGCGATGTCATATGGGCCAGAAGCCTGTCCTTGATTGACACCTTTCATAAGCTCCTACAACAGGAGAAAAGGGGTATTGTTGCACTTAAATAAGCATTCCAAAGTTTCCATTGTTAACATGTGTGATTACATGTGAAAGCTGAACAATATATATATGATACATCGTCAAAATCCGTGAAATGGATCATCATAGTTACTGAAGCATAGATTATGCATGATCTCCAAATGATAATCGATGAAAATTGATATGCGGAAGTCAGAGATGCAAATTTACGATGTGTTAATCACAGACGGGCATAATTAATGCTACTCCAAAACTAAATGGTGCGAGAACAATTACGAACGCAAGTTATTAAGCAGAAACGTTTGGCAGAGAACGTAATCGAACAATAGAAATGAGGGGTCAAAATACTACCGACCTGGAGTTCCCCCAACACATCAGACAAGCGACCATTCCGCAGCAGGATCGAACCCGTCATACCTGCAGATACACCAAGTCGACTCGTCAGGGCACGAAACATCAACCGATCGGAAGAAATCGCATCCAATCGGTAAGAGAGATTTGAAGGGATGGGCGAGCAAACGATGGTGACGGCGAGTGAGGACCTGCGCCGACGAGGATGAGGACCTTGGAGGCCGCAAACCCCGTTTGCGTCGCCATGGCCATCCTCTTCCCGAATCGCCTCTGGAAGGTTCTGGAAGGCGGCGGCGGCGAGAGGGAGGAGGGTGGAAGAGGCGGGCGCGGAGCTTCAGCAAGGGGAAAGTTCCGGGGCGAGAAGTTTCGGGAGGCAGGGGTCGGGTGAGGTGAGAAGCTGCGCTAAAACAGCAGCTGGGCACTGGGCTCCACATGTCAGCGTAGACGGGTAGGGTAGATGCCAATTCCCGTCACGCATTTGCGGGGTAGCTAGCAGCCTGCATCTATGAGGCTATACATACTATTTTAAAGCATACTTTATACACTATTTTTTTCTATTTTTTAAAGGTGTGTTTGGTTTGGAGACGAAATGGGATGGGTTGACCTCATCTCTGTTTTAAGGGATGAAATGCTCCTATTTTTTGTTTGTTTAAAAGGGATGGGATGGGTCTAGATTTTGGGAACAACTGCTATGCAATCTGCTGTTTTGTGCAAGCGTGCAATCTTCACATCTCAACCGTTCCCTACCAATCCAAAGGTGCTGCACTTTTAACACTTAAATCCCTCCACCTGGTGCTGCTGACAATATGCAAAAAGAACCCTGTATACAGCCACCTTTGGATCTGTAGCGAACGGTTGAGATGTGTAGATTGCATGCTTGCACAAAACACCGGATTGCACAATAGTTGTTCCCGTAGATTTTTGTTTGATTGAAGGGATGGAGAAAGATGGGATCGACAGCGTCAAATGTCCGTTAACTGCTCTTGACTTGGGCATTTCATCAAACATCATCGAACCAAGCTGGGGGACGCCGCACCGTCGCGAGTCGCTTGACGGTAGTGCTCTGCTTTTGTGCTGCACCTATAGGGACAACATGTCGCCGCTGCAAATCATCGGCATTGACGATAATTGACGACACGCCCAGCCTCTTCCCTCCACTACCGGCTAGCCGCCGCAAGCACTGCACCAGGCATCTCTTGGCCCTCCTCCGCGGCATGCTTCTTGGCGAGCTTGAGTATTTCTAAGCGGTGCTTGCCTGCTTGGCAACAGTGATGCCCGTGCTCTTGAGCAGGTCGTGGTTGAAGTGCGCAGCGTTGTTTCCATTGAAGAGGAGCTCGTACGTTCATTTTCTTGGGGCACGCACCTCGGACGAGAAGATACAAGGAGAGAGCGTCAAGCTACGGGCGCGACAAACTGGCGTCGACTGCGGCAAGTGTCAGCGGGAGCAACGAGCGCGGCAAACGGGACGTTGGCCGCGGCAAGCGTCGTGTCGGCATCGGTGAGAGCGGCGAGCGGGCAACCGGCGCGTCGGCGTTGGCGAGAGCAGAGTCGAGGCCAACTTGTCTTCCGTCGGGAGTTGAACGAGTTGTTGCAGGGCGGCAAGCACGCGGGCGAGAGCTCAACGAAGAAGAGGAACCAACGGAAGGCTAGCGCCGTTCGAGTGGGACTAGTTGGTCCGCTCCTATTTTGGAGGACAGACTCATCACGCATCTCAGCAGAATATTCCTTATCGAAGATGCATCTATCCCACATGTCTCCGAAACAAACACCAATAAAAATAGGTTCGTCCCGTCCCGTCCCGCTTCATCCTACCAACCAAACACACACTAATATCTCACCTTAAATTCTTAAATTTACACTATATAGTATTCTTTTCAATATATTCTCTGCGGACAGTCTGAAAACACGATTTGCTCCCGCGCGTTTAGATGCTCTCTTGCTCTCGCCGTCTTGGAGATGATTTACATTACATGTTACTTCTTCCATCAAATGTTTAACGTTCGTAAAATTAATTTTAATTCTCCAGCATCAAATATTTAAGAACAAAGAGATTACCATCTATTATTGTATTAAATTAAAATATAACAAGTTTTTATGCAAAGAGTAAAAAAAATAGCTGTAATATTTCCATGGTGTAACTTTTCATCTCCGACTTACAACATATTTCTCCCCTGTTCTTTTTTATTTTACGTTAGGATACTTGGGTTAATTTAACTATATACTATGATCTAACTTCAAATAATTAAGAATACAGAGAGTATTGTTCAAGTGCTGATTATTTTTTTAATTTGCATAAGTATATGTCACATGTTAAATTTCATATAGTGGTGGACGATGTCATATATTGCTTATCTAATATTTTTGTTAAACATTTATTTACTGTTTTTAGCATAAATCTATCGCGTGAACATGAGAACACCTAATCCGCCGCTAAAGCACTGGATATGTTCTCTAGTATACTTGTAATATTTGAGGACGGTAAACCTCCACAGAGATTAAGGATAAACTAAGGTAGTGTAGCGTAGCTTATTATAAATATACGCTAGTTTGATTTATGTAAAATGGATCTATGTTTCAAATGGAATGAAAATAGAGCATTCCGATTTAAAAAATATGTTCTCTAGTAGCCACGTCTCCGCTACACCAGCAACGCGAGCCCACTCATTCCCGTGGAAGAAGACCAATCAAACCCGCGGAGCTCGCCGCCTACGCACCGCCACGGCGACACAGCGACGCATGTCTTCATCTCCCTCACGCCACTCTACTCTTACTTTCCAGCGGTCCAGCTACCCCCACCACCTCCCCAAACCCTACAAGTCTCACCTCCTGGCCGCTACCGCATGGGCTCCCCTCTCCTCCACCACGTCGTCGTCGCCGTTGCGCTCCTGCTCACCACCGCCACCCCCTCCGCCGAGGCCACGACGCCGCACATCTCCGCCATCATCTCCCAGTCGGGCCTCGACTTCGCCAAGGAACTGCTGGTGTCCCGCGCCGCGGAGACGCTCACGCCCCTGAGCGTGCCGGACATCGAGCGGTCTGTGAGCATCCCGCTCGTCGGCACCGTCCGCATGGCTGCCTCCGGCATCGTGGTCTACGGCCTCGCCGTCGCCAACTCCACCATCGCCGTTGGGGACACAGGGGTCGTCGTGGCCGCATCGCTTGCCAGCGCGAACATCTCCATGGAGTGGAGCTACTCGTACAGCGCCTGGGTCGTGACCATCTCTGACAGCGGGAGTGCTTCGGTTCAGGTATGTATGATGGTTGATATTGGACCGGTTAATTTCCCGAGTGGCACGGCTTGCTCGTTTGTACCTTTCCTAACTGAATCCTGTGATGTTTGCCGATGTGGTGTATCATTAGAATGTTTGCAACGTCACGCTCTCAGGTTAAATTAATTAATCGAGGACTAGTTTATGTTTAAAAATTGGGACATAGTTATGCATTAGAGGCCATCCCTCCATTTGCTAATATATAAGGCCATGCTTGGCACAACTGGAATTTGTTACAAAAGCAACTTGCTTGAAAAGCTGGTGAAAAGCAGTTTCTGTTTATATCCCGCTTTTAGTTCATTCTGAGAAGCAGCTAAATTAATAAGCTGTTACAGAAACTTCCTGTTTGGCACACTCTCAGCTTATTTTTATGAAGAAGCTGCAGCAGAAGCTGTGCCAAACAGGGCCTAAGTGCGTTGCAATGGAAAGCTGAGTAGTTATTCTATGTATAGTTTTTTCAATTCTTTGTAACTTTCTGTGAGATAATGACCTATTTGTTATCTTTCGTTAGCAGTATGGCATTCGTAGATGCACCTTAATTCAGGCTGGTTCGATTTTTGCTAAATGAAGCTATGTTTTTTTTTAAAAAAAAATGAACAAGGACGACCACCTAAGTCTGAGACAATTTCTTAGTATCTCAGACCTGCTATCTATGTCTTAACCTTGGTTTGATCCTAAGCGCCTTTTTCTTTTCAGCAAGGGCACACAGTCTTAATTGATTAGTTATGTTTTGTTAGCCCTCAATGTTTACAAGTTCAAGCAGATACACAAATGGATTCAGAGTACATGTTTATTTTACTGAACAATTGTATCTGTAAACATGCTAGACAAAAATGATTTATATGGAAATGTTAAGATTGTTTTTTTATCACCCTGACACTATAAACATGTATATGTACGAAGGTACATGTTTCATGAATTCTTTTCACTAAGGTTGAAGGGATGGAGGTTGGAATTTCCATGGGAATGAAAAGCCAAAATGGATCTCTGAAGCTGTATACTATGGAATCTGGCTGTTATATGGAGGACTTAGACATAACATTAGATGGAGGAGCATCCTGGTTTTATCAAGTGTACGTGATTCTCAATTTAGTGTCTATATGACTATATTCATAACACTGTCCACCCCTAGCTTGAACATTATTTGATTTCTTCTTTTATTCGAGAACGTGATCATGCTTTGATTTCATATGCCAATTTTTTCAGTCTCGCTCTCGTTATTGCTGAGAAGTTTTTCTGAGTTCTCTAGAATAATATATATATATATATATATATATATATATATATATATATATAATATCTTATCTCTGAAGTGAGCCAAGCTGTTTTCTCTCTTAATGAATTGAATTGTGCACATACTCTTGACCTGGATGACCATGCGAGTTAGATGTTTATCCCATTTTTGTAGGTTTATAGATGCTTTCAGCAACCACATCAGATCGTCAGTGGAAAATGCAATTGTGAATAAAATAATGGATGGTACAACAAAGCTTGACTTATTCCTGAGAAACCTTCCAAAGAAAATCGATGTTGATAACGTTGCTGCTATGAACGTGACCTTTGTCAATGACCCACGCTTCAAAAGTTCCTCTGTTGAGTTTGATATAGATGGTTTGTTTATTTCATCTGACGGAAGTGATGTTCACATGCTTCTTGGAGATATTGGATCTGTGCCACCGCTGGGTAGCGCTTCAAAAATGCTGTGGATTTCATTGGATGAAGATGTTTTTAATTCTGTTTCAGCTCTATACTTCAAGGTATATTATAATATGAACCTGTTAACAACAAATCATGGTTGATACCTTGATAGAGATAAATGAACTAATAAAATGTGCTTGATTTTCCTTTTTGTTGCCAAAAGCGGAATATACCTTTATGGTTTCTTGAACTGTAATTGTTGAGCTGAGGGGCTCAATCTAGATCAATCTTCATCCTTTAAATGCAATTATTTTATTCTGACTGTTACTAAACTCCTATCCTTCAGGCTGGTTTACTCCAACATATGGTGGACAGGGTTCCTAATCAGTTTCTTTTGAACACGGCTAGCTGGAGGTTTTTGATTCCCCAGTTATATCGTAAATATCCAGATGATGACATTGTCCTCAATATTTCTGCAATTTCACCTCCCTCTGTGAGGATTACTGTGGGTAGAATTGATGCCACAGTTGACTTAGATATCATCGTCAATGTTATGGATTTTGGTGAGATAGTTCCGGTTGTATGCACATCAGTGGTGAGTTATATTTACTTCAGTAATTGGTTCTATGGCCCTGTTTGACACAACTTCTACTGTAGTTTCTTCATAAAAATAAGCTGAAGATGTGCCAAACAGGAAGCTTCTATAGCAGCTTATTAATTCAGCTGCTTCTCAGAATGAACTAAAAGCAGGATATAAGCAGAAACAGCTTTTCACCAACTTTTCAAACAAGTTGCTTTTGTAACAAGGTCCAGTTGTGCCAAACAGGACTTATAGCTAGCCTTTTAAGCAAAAGTGATCCATCTGAAGTAATGTTATATCGCAGCTTTGGATTCTGCCATCTGACAAAAATTCCTTTGTTAAGATTCAAAATTATTAGATTTTCCACTCAATGAGAACTTTATGTGGAAACTACTGTTATTTTATTCATTTTCCCTATTCTGTTTGTTGTACCCAACATTATGGCCATTGATTTACAATTGAGCTGTTGTATTATTTGAATTTTTTTGTGTTGTCCAGTTTCTTTCTTTTTTTCCAGTTTTTGGTGGCTATCATATTGTTTAATCTCAAGCCTGTAGAGCTGTTGCCACATATTGTTTTTGCTTCTGTAGTCGGTCGCTGTTTCTGGAGCTGCAAGCGTATCAGGGAATAATCTTGGTGGACGAGTTGAACTGGATAATTTTTCATTTACATTGAAGTGGAGCAAGGTTGGCAAAATCCATACTGTTGTGGTTCAGGTAATTTTGGCCAACTACATGATTATGTTATTTTTCAGCTTTCCCTACTTTGCCTCCTGGGGGAGGGCCTTCCCATGCAGCACATACTTTAAGCTGGTTCAGCATGATCATAAATTCACAATGTATTATTTGATTCATAATGTAATGATAGCTAGGGGTGAGCTATGGAAATTGATAGTTTTTTCAATAATATATTTTTTCCAATGAAGTTTATGATTTGTAATTGAGTATGCATTGTCTATAAATTTCTAGGATGTCATTCTAGGCTGGAATCTTCCAAATGGAAAATATTCTGTGTAACACATGCTATGACAAACACTTTGATAGCAATCTTCATACTACAAAGTTGAAGTACTGTATTTTTGACGGCACGAAAATTTATCACTTAACTAGGCCCTGTGTCCTTTGGGCCTTTGTAACATGATGTCCAAGGAACAAACACCAGTTAAGAACTTTCACCTTTAGGATATCTAATATGGTGCAACTTTTTTAATACTTGCAGACTGTGCTGCGAATTGTCCTGAAAAGCTTGTTCGTACCCTATATGAATTCATATCTCGAGCAAGGCTTCCCATTGCCTATCATCAAGGGGTTCTCTATCAGAGATGCATATATCCTCACTACCTACTCAAAAATTATCATTAGCTGCGATGTTGGTTTCATTGAGCCAGAGACTCTGTATCCTATTTAAGCCTATAGACGATGGCATGAGAGTTGCTGGTTTGATCTGCTATAACGATGCTATCACCATGGACGAGAAGTGAGAAATCCTGTAAATGATAAATCTTATGTGATCGTGGTGTTCTTTATTCTGTAAGTAGCTGTATATGTGTATGACCATTAATAGAGGTAGGAGCTGTAGTAGTGAGTTGAACTGTTTCACTGATAGTTTTTAGTACCTAGGATTCTTCCAATAGACCGCTATCGAGGCGCCTGTATATAACACACTTATTTGTGTATAATCGTTTGGCTTCGTAGTTTTAGCTGAATTGCCCTCTGCCGCTTTTAATCATAGCATGACTAGTCAATAAAAGCACAATATCGTTGTCTTATATATATGAAATGAAGGAAGAAAATTTTACGCAACATCGCTGCAAATTTCTCTTTTTACAGCACCTCTTAAATGTGCGACATCTGTTCTTGTACGCATCTCAAAGCAGTGCCACCTCCTCCCACATGACTGCTTCTGGAACCATCGATTGGCTCAGCTGATTGCGGTCTCTATCGGCTCCGCTGCTAGCGAGCGATCGGGAAGGAAGGAACGCACCTCCGACGGTACCTCCGTGCGGCCGACCGCGCCCGAGTCCTGGTGCCTCCGCCGCTGCCTGATCTCCTCCACAACGCTTGCGCGCGCCGCCTCCCGCGTGAACCGCCGCATGAGCTACTCCCCGTCCACATCCTCGTCGTCCGCGTCCGCCTTCGCGTTGTGGTACTTCGGGTTGGCCGCCGGCGGGACGCTGGGAGGCGAGCGCCGCGGGAAGGGTACAGAGTTCCGGAGTCCCGAGAGCACATAGCTATCTCTGTCCACATCCTCGTTTTCGGACAGCAGATCTGTGTTTGTCCGTGAGGACACCATAATTAATGGTAATCGCGTTTCAGAGTAACCCACTCGCAGAGCATCACCCTCATCCTGGCTATAGTCAGTCTGGTATCAGAAGGAACACTCATCATGCGATGGACCAGCGGCGAGCGCTGCCAACACCAGGATACCACGATGGCACGATGGCGACTCGTGCGGTGCTTAGATCTCGGCGGGAGGCGAGAGCCGCGTGAAGAGCGAAGGATGCGCGTGGAGGAGACTCCAGCGACGACGCAGCAGCTTGCGACCATGGTTGCCATGGTGTGGCTGTCGCCGGCCCGACCGGCGACGACAGGCGGCGGTCCTGACCGCCAGAGCAGATGAGGGACGGAGCCGTATGAACGAGGGGCGGGGCCGATAGGACAGGTCAGCGGAGCCGATTGATTGCAGCAATGCTGCATAGTTTTTTTTTCCTGAAATGAATGCTGTAGTTTGCAGCACTATGTTTGTCTAGCATTTTACAGAAATGTCATCTGGTACATGCGATGGATGATGGATCGTCTTCAGTACAGAGCAGATACCGGATCAAGGCAAAGTTACGTCCCATTATCCTCGAGCAGAGCTCCCTGCTCACCAAAACCCAAAGCAAAAACTCCGCGCCGTCGCCACCCGCCACCGTTCATCCCGTTCCCGTCTCGACCCCGGAAATGGCGACCACCTCCCTCTTCTCGCTCCCCTCGCTCCGCTTCCTGTCCCGGTCCTTCGCCCCCTCCGCATCCCTCTTCCAGACGCTCGCCGCGAGGAAGCCGGTTACCTCCGCCGTCGGCAGCGGCGCCGGCGGAGGGCTGCTGTCGGTGCTTGACCGGGCGCTGGCGGACGAGGAGGAGGAGTACCGGCGCGCGCGCGCCCAGGTGCAGCGCAAGGGCGTGGAGGCGGAGGGGTACGCCATCGAGGGGCTCTCGGTGGGCGGACACGAGACCTGCGTCACCGTGCCGTCGCTGAACGTCGCGTTTGACATCGGCCGCGGGCCGAACTTCGCCGTGAGCCAGGACTATCTGTTCATCACCCACGCCCACCTTGACCACATCGTGAGCGCCCCGGACCCTAGGCTCTAATTTTATGGTGGCTTGAGTGCGTCCACAATTCCACATCCACACCCTCTTGAACCATAATCTGTGAACCTTAATGCCACAATTCTGCTGTGATGCTTGTTCAGGGTGGCCTTCCAATGTACATAGCAACTCGTGGCCTCTACAACTTGAAGCCTCCAACTGTATTTGTGCCACCATGCATGAAGGATGATGTTGAGGAGCTGCTTCAGGTCTATCGGAGAATGAGCCAAATTGAGCTGAACGTTGAATTAGTTGCACTAGATTTGGGTACATAACGACCTTGTTTGTCAAACATGGCTAATAATGCCCTAGATTTTTTGTATGCTGTCTCCTTTTTTGTTTCTTATGTTCTAACTTCTTTCAGGAGAGACATATGAAATGCGTAATGACCTTGTTGCTAAACCATTTCAAACTTACCATGCCATACCCAGTTAGGTATTGCTCCTTTTATCAGTTGAACTATAGAGTTAGCAGACAGGTAACAGGTGTGTTTTGCTCTAGCTCTTCAACACAATTTAATTCTTATTGACATTGTCCATCTTTTGAATGCCATAAAGGGTTATGTCATCTACTCTATTCGGAAAAAGCTAAAGAAACAGTATGCTCATTTGAAAGGTAGTCAAATAGTGAAATTGAAGCAATCGGGTGCTGAGGTGAGCAATGACATACTATTTTTTTTTAAAAAACTCTTGATTAGGAAAATTCTTATGTGGTATTCACTGCATGACTCACATCAGATTACAGATGCCATACTGTACCCAGAAGTCGCCTTCACAGGGGATACAAAGTCTGACTTTATTATCGATCCACAAAATGCAGATGCTCTTAGAGCGAAAATTATCATAACTGAGGTACTGGACCTAGTTCTTCTTTTATTTTATTCTTTGAAGCACACTTGAAATGTCACACTGTTATTCTTGCTCCAAGACATATATATTATTTTAAGAAACAGAAATCAGGACAGAAAATAGAAAATGTTAGAAATTGGTAATTTATGGCCTGTATGGAAGATGGGGATTCTCTTTTTCGAGGAAAAAACATGTAATGATTTTCAATGCGCTTTAAGGTTGATTTTAAATTTGAATTAAATCCTAAAAATTGGACTCCTTTTCCAAACCAGGTTTTATGCCTTTGGGATATAACTTCCGTTGTCAACCAAACAATAGCTAGTGCTCCTCAAATGTCTCTAGAGGTCAGAATGTAATGGCTGTAGTGTGGTGCATTGCTTATATAGCCTGTTATGGTGTGTGCCTGTACTGTTTACGTGGTACTGTAGCACGTGAACAGTACAGGGTTGGGTTAGCCTTAGTTGGTTTGTTACTGTTGGACTGTATTTGGGCTTAGGCTTATATCGGCCCATCTATGTATCTATAAATATGTACCTAGACCTATGATTAATTGAGCAATTCATTCTATTTCATTCTATCTTGGTATCATTAGCCAAACCCTAATCCCCACCACCCTAACCCTAACCCTAGCCGCCCCCCCCCCCCCCCCCCCCATGGCCGGCGACCCCCTGGCCGCCGGCGCCGCCGCCGCCGGCCGCTCTCCCCTGGCCGCCGGTGCAGGCGCCCCCCCCCCCCCCCCCCCCCCGGCCACCCTCTCCTGGCCGCCGGCCGCTCTCCCCTGGCCGCCGGTGCAGGCGCCCCCCCCCCCCCCCCCCCCCCCCGGCCACCCTCTCCTGGCCGCCGGCGCCGCCGCCGCCGGCCGCTCTCCCCTGGCCGCCGGTGCAGGCTCCCCCCACGCCGCCGCCGCCGCCGAGCGCCGGCGGCCAGGAGGGGGATGCCGGCGGCGGCGGCGGCAGCAGGGGGGTGCCGACGCCAGCGGCCAGGGGAGGGGCGGCCCCGGCGGCGTGCAGGATGGGCCGGCCGGCGGTGGCGGCGGCGGCGTGGGGGGCGCCTGCGCCGGCGGCCAGGGGAGGGGCGGCGTGGGGGGCGCCTGCACCGGCGGCCAGGGGAGGGGCGGCGGCCAGGGTAGGGGCGGCGGCGGCGGCGTGGTGGGCGCCTGCGCCGGCGGCCAGGGGAGGGGCGGCGTGGGGGGCGCCTGCACCGGCGGCCAGGGGAGGAGCGGCGGCCAGGGTAGGGGCGGCGGCGGCGGCGGCGTGGGGGGCGCCTGCACCGGCGGCCAGGGGAGAGCGGCCGGCGGCGGCGTACGTAGCCCATCCGGGCTATGGTGGACCTGGTCGCCCTGCGGTTGGATCGCCAACTCCAGCCTACGGCGGTGTTTCCTACCCCGCTGGGTACTCGGAGCCACCAGCACCTCTCCAGGAGCCGCACATGGGGTGGGACCGTCAGGACTTGGCTTCTTCCTTCAGCACCATGCACCTTACACCGCCGTCTACTGATTGGGTGGCTGATTCTGGCGCCTCCTACCACACTACTCCAGATGCTGGTATTCTCTCTTCTACTCACACACCTCATCCGTCGTTTCCTTCATCGATCGTTGTTGGAAATGGATCCGTTCTTCCAGTCACCTCAGTAGGTGACTCAGTTTCTCCGGGTTCATTCCATCTTAATAATGTCCTTGTTGCTCCAGACATTATTCAAAATTTGCTTTCCATTCGTCGTTTCACCACTGATAATAATATTTCTGTTGAGTTTGATCCTTTTGGTTTGTCTGTGAAGGATCTTTCCACCCGACGTCTTCTTCTTCGATGTGATAGTCCGGGGCCCCTGTACACTCTTCGACTTCCTTCTTCCGCTGCGTCTTCGTCCTTTGCTCTGGCTACGACAGCTTCGTCCGGTACTTGGCACCGTCGGCTTGGTCACCCTGGCGCTGATGCTATGTCGAAGTTGTCTAGTAGTTCTGTTATCTCGTGTACTAGGGGCACACATGAGTCTTTGTGTCACGCTTGTCAGCTTGGTCGCCATGTTCGGCTTCCCTTTCCCACTTCTGTGTCTCATGTGCAACATATTTTTGATCTTATCCATTGTGATTTGTGGACATCTCCTGTTATCAGTGTCTCGGGTTTTAAATATTATTTGGTGGTACTTGATGATTTCTCACATTTCTCTTGGACTTTTCCCTTACGTATGAAATCTGAGACATTTGATACTCTCTCTCACTTCTTGACTTGGGTTTCCACACAGTTTGGGCGTACTGTTCGTGCTCTCCAGTGTGACAACGGACGAGAGTTTGACAACTCGCGACTCCGTGACTTTCTCCTTACACATGGCACACAGCTACGCATGTCTTGCCCATACACATCCCCCCAGAATGGCAAGGCTGAGCGCATGCTTCGCACCACTAATGATGTCATGCGTTCCTTGATGTTTCAGGCATCTATCCCCGCTCGATACTGGGTAGAGGCACTTCACACTGCCACCTTTCTCCTTAATCGCCTTCCTACCAAGGCGATTCGAGCACCGACTCCTTTCTTTGCCCTGTATGGCACTACCCCTCTCTACGACCACTTCCGTGTCTTCGGGTGCGCCTGCTACCCTAATCTTTCCGCCACTGCTCCACATAAGCTTGCGCCCCGCTCCACTAGGTGTGTCTTTCTTGGGTACTCCCTTGAGCATAAGGGATACCGGTGCCTCGACGTCTCTACCCACCGCATTTTGATCTCTCGGCACGTCGTCTTCGACGAGTCATCCTTCCCCTTTTCTTCCTCCACCTCTAGTTCAGCTGCAGAGCTGGACTCTCTTTTTTCTACTGACCCCGAGGCTGCTCCACCACAGCTGCCTTGGCCTTTTTTTGCAGGTACATCACCCACCAGCTCCCAGGTGGCTCCCACGACGTCGCCAGCTGCACCTTATGCAGCACCGACACCTGTGGTGACTCTGGCTGTGCCTCCTACAGCCACGACTCGGCGGTTCACTGACCCTGCTCTCGTCTACCTGCGACGAGTGCGGGTTGGTGCCCAGGCTCCGTCGACCCTAGGGACGAGTGTCGCACCCTGTGTGGCACCGACGTCTCCGACCTCGTCTCCTGCACCACACGAGGCCCCGACCCCTCCTACAGCTGCGCCACGTGCGGCAACGGTGTCTCCGACCTCGACTCCTGCGGCACACGAGGTCCCGACGTCCCCTACGGCTGCGCCACGCGCGGCTCCAGCGTCTCCAGCCTCGACTCCCGCGCCACGCGCGGCAGCTGCGCCACGCGCGGCCTCGGCGTCTCCGGCCCCGACTCCTGCGCCGTGCAGGGACCCGATGACTACTCCGGCTCCCGGGTCCCCCACTGCGCCACGCGCGGCCCCTGTTCCACGGTTCGCCAATCCTGCTCTTGTCTACCAGCGACGAGAGCGGATTGGTGCTTGTACGCCTGCGCGTCCAGAGCCCTCGGTGTACCACCCACCGTTGCTTCACCGGGACCCAGGACACGTTCACCCGATGGTGACTAGACGTGTCGCTGGGGTTCTCCGGCCTCTTGAGAGGTTCTCCGGAGTGGTACTCTCTTCGACGACACCGACACCATCCACTTCCTCTTCGGTATCACCTATACCGACCTCCGTCCGTAGCGCCCTCGCTGACCCCCACTGGCGCCGCGCTATGGAGGAGGAGTATGCGGCCCTACTTGCCAACCGGACATAGGACCTTGTTCCCCGTCCTTCCCGTGGCAACGTTGTCACAGGCAAGTGGGTTTTCACGCATAAGAGGAAGGCGGATGGCTCCCTGGAGAGATATAAGGCTCGTTGGGTACTTCGGGGCTTCACTCAGCGCCCTGGAGTGGACTACGACGAGACCTTCAGTCCGGTGGTTAAGCCAGCGACAGTACGGACTGTTCTGTCGTTGGCTCTCTCGCGTTCTTGGCCTGTCCACCAGCTGGACGTCAAGAACGCCTTCCTTCACGGGACGCTGACAGAGACGGTGTACTGCAGTCAGCTGATAGGGTTCGTTGATTCAGCCGGTCCAGACTTGGTATGCCGGCTGAACAAGTCTCTATACGGGCTGAAGCAGGCGCCTCGGGCTTGGTACAGCCGGTTCGCCTCCTTCCTGGCCTCGCTTGGCTTTGTCGAGGCCAAGTCGGACACTTCGCTCTTCGTTTACAGGCATGAGGGTGACACTGTCTACCTCCTCCTGTACGTGGACGATATTGTCCTCACGGCGTCCAGCTCGGCTCTTCTTCAGCGCACGATCTCCGCACTGCAGCGCGAGTTCGCGATGAAGGACCTCGGCCAGCTCCACCACTTCCTGGGCATTGCGGTCGAGCACCGTCCGGACGCTCTGTTCCTCCACCAGCGCCAGTACTGCCTGGATATCCTCGAGCGAGCGGGCATGGCTGATTGCAAGCCGTGCTCCACTCCCGTGGACACCCAGGCGAAGCTGGCTTCGGCTGACGGCGCCTCGGTCGCCGACCCCACCTCTTACAGGAGTCTTGCAGGTGCTCTGCAGTACCTCACCTTCACCAGGCCGGACATCTCATACGCGGTTCAGCAGGTGTGTCTCCACATGCATGATCCGCGGGAGACGCACCTCACGGTGATGAAGCGGATTCTTCGGTACCTGCGCGGCTCCCTCGACTACGGCCTTCTCCTTCGACGTGACTCGCCTTCTGAGTTGGTGGTCTACACCGACGCTGACTGGGCGGGGTGCCCAAATACCCGCCGTTCCACCTCTGGCTACGCCGTCTTCCTGGGGGGAATCTTGTGTCCTGGTCCTCGAAGCGGCAGCCTGTGGTTTCTCGCTCCAGCGCTGAGGCGGAGTACCGCGCCGTGGCTAACGGCGTAGCAGAGGCGTCTTGGCTCCAGCAGTTACTTCAGGAGCTCCACTCCCCTGTCGCCCGGAGCACGTTGGTCTACTGTGATAATGTCAGCGCCGTTTACCTCTCCACCAACCCCGTTCAACACCAGTGCACGAAATATGTGGAGATTGATCTTCACTTTGTTCGTGAGCGGGTTGCACGCGGTGAGGTTCGAGTTCTCCACGTGCCGACGACGTCACAGTTTGCCGACATCTTCACGAAGGGACTCCCGTCGACTTTGTTTTCTGAGTTTCGGTCCAGTCTCAACATCTGTTGTGGCTAGATGTTGGGACTGCGGGGGGGTGTTGGACTGTATTTGGGCTTAGGCTTATATCGGCCCATCTATGTATCTATAAATATGTACCTAGACCTATGATTAATTGAGCAATTCATTCTATCTGTTACGAAAGAGACAAGTCAAAAGATTTGTTAGGATATTGCGTAACAGATTTGAAGGGCCAGCTCTATATGAAGAGACTAGGCGCGTCAATTGTAATCAAACAAGAAAATATATCTAAATACTACTCAGAGCCTTCAAAGGAGGGCAAGTTAGTGGATCTATCTTGCTAATTATCCTTCAGTAATCCCAGCCATAACCATAACATAGCCATTGCTACACAAAACCTGTAGTGAGGTATCTGTTGGTTAATTTGTTACATTAGGTAAATGGCAGAAGAAGATTTTTCATCAGATAATACTTCAAATCCTAAACATGATTAGGAACTCCATATTTCCCATCATTTGCTACAATAATAATTCAACATTTTGCAGGCAACATTCCTAGATGACCACATTGATGTTGAGCATGCTAGAGAGCATGGCCATATGCATCTTTTTGAGGTAACGATACACACACTGACAGTCCCTACACGCTAATGAGCCTTATGAAATTATGTTTCTTAGAGGACAACTACTGGTCCGGTCACTAACCTGCATTTATTATGCCATCAATAGATAATGGAATATTCCCAGTGGTTTAGAAACAAAACATTTGTACTCACTCATTTCTCAAACCGATATAGTCTTGAGGTATCTGGCTAATAATATATTAAATCCTTATAAAATGACCGACCTTATCTGACCCAGATGATCGTTTTGTAGGATATTCGACAGGCTGTTTCCAGGTTACAATCTAAGTTACATCCAAAGGTTGTTGCTCTGACAGAAGGCTTTAGATCTGAATATAGATGACTGTATATAAGTAGAACAGCAGGTATTCTTGATGTTTGCCCTGATTTACTGAATGTATGTGCATTAGGAAACTGGTCAATTGGTCATTGTATAAAAAAAATCTATTTATAGTTCTGTCTGTGGTGTGTCTCACAAAAATAGACTTTGTACAGCTTTGAATATTTTGGATGGGAAGTATTTTTATATGGCACCTGTAGGTGGAGATTCTGTAAAAAGTAAAATGCAGAACCTTTCTTATATTGTGTCCATTTATCGGAGCAAAGTGGAAAATTGTTTACAATAATATGAAGAACTGAAGGTAAAATACATAGAAGTTTTCTCTGCAGTCTTGAATGGAACATGACTAGTCCAATGGTGCAGAGTATATTCCCTGATGATTGATGAATCAACAATCTATGCAGTGATACATTGTTCTCTTTGATCTTTTCTTCTAGATTACTTCTCTTAATCTTGGACAGCAGGCAAACCTACTGGTATCTGGTTATAACATAATTGGGTTTCTTGGCTTCAATGTCTTCTTCACTTACATCCTCCACAGATTCGTCATCAGAGTACTCATCAGGATCTTTGCGTGCGGGAATGATGAATATGTCGGATTCATCAGGTAATCTGAAGCTAACCCTCCTGGCCATGCTGTTTTGGCTCCTCAGAGACATTCTATCAATGGATAAACTGTCCCTGACATTAGGGCGGTTGTTCTCATAAGAGCAATCCAGGTTAAGTGGGCAGACCTTCGGAGAATGCCTCCAAGGAGATGGTACCCCAACCTGCTCGGATTCCATGCTCCACGGAGAATACAAGATGTCCTCTAGAGTGTCTTGCCTTACTTCTGCTTTGCCACTTGCTGCGTTGGTGTGGCAGCGGTGCTGTTTCCCTTCCAGACATCTAGGCTTCATCCTGGCTAGAATTTCTATAACATGGCAGGAGCCACAGCTATGTGTGCCCATAGCCTTTTTTTTTCTTGGATGCTCAATGAATTAGTGTGAATGGAGTAGTTGATGGTAGTACTTTGGACAACACATTTATAGGTAGTGGCATCTGTCCGTGCTTAGTACCCTAACTGTTGAAAATAAATATATTAGTTTTGTGCAGGCCGGGTAAGGGTAAAACCTTGGTCATGTCAAAAATAAGACAAGCATGGTGATTAAAGCCAAGGAATAGGATAGAGACCACCTAGTCTAGATTAGCTTCGACAAGGTTGTTGGTTGATGACCTTGATGCTTTTGTTAGAGTAATCTCTCCCGTTCCTCTCGACTGGCAAGGGACTCAGTTCAATTCTGATAACATGTTGTCATCTTTGATTGTCATTTACTATATATAGTATCGGAGTATATGAAGAGCGGTTTGGAATCCTGACAAGGGAAACGTGGATGGTAGGATTTATTCTCTCTATTCCAAATTAATTGTCACTTTGGACAAAAAATTTAGTTTATTTTGAATTAAATTTCTAATCTTAAATGATAAGTAATTTGGAATGGAGGGAGTAATTACGCGCATTTGTCAGTTCCTCTGTTGTTTGAACTTGGAACTGATAGTGAGCCCAGAGCCACTTTGCCAATGCACATATGAAGATGCGTCGAAATAGCCAAATAGAGGGAATCCTAAATCTAGGTTCCTCCAGTGTCCTTACATCATTGTTGTTTACTCCTCGCTGTCCTTGCCTTTGTTTCACCCCTCCCTCGTTTTTCTCACCTTCAGATGAATTGTGGGGTTCAACACGTAAGCTATTGTAATTTGTTACATTAGCAAACAATGTTTCAATTCCCACAAGCTGGCAAATTCCCCTTTCAACCTTCACGATTGAATTTGGCACAAGCTGGCAGATGAGAAACGGGCTGAATCGCTCCGATTATGCTGACGAATTTTTAAATACTAAGGTTAACATGTGCATGCCAAAGTTTTGGATATGTTGTGCTTTTCGTCGGACAAAAAAATGGAAATTCCGAACATGGTGGGCGACAAACATACGCAAAGCCCATCCTCATGGAGATACACGCGCGTGCACTTTCCTTGCACATGCCGGCGAGGCCCAAACGGCAACCGCTCGCGGCAACTAGTCAAACGCTACCACCGAGCGCGCCGGCTTCTAGGTCCATGTGGAACCTTCTGGAACCACACAACCACTAAGTAGGAGTGGTCGCATATCTAGGCCCATGTGGAATCTTCTGGAACCTCACAACCACATAAAAGTAGGAGTAGTCGCAGCGGGCGCCCGTTGCCATTCCCCTGGCTATTCGTAACCGTAAACCCCTCCCAACCCTAGCCGCCTCCTGCAAGCTCCTCACTCAGCGCGCGGAACAGAGCTCAGGGCGCCATGGCGACGGAGACGGAGACCTTCGCCTTCCAGGCCGAGATCAACCAGCTGCTCTCGCTCATCATCAACACCTTCTACTCCAACAAGGAGATCTTCCTCCGTGAGCTCATATCCAACTCCTCCGATGTAAGCCCCCCCAATCCTATCTCTAGTGATCCCCTATAACCCACCGTCTCTGTCTTTTACATGTTTAACGCGTTTGCATGTGAATTTGTTGTGATTTACACGTCGTGTGATTGAGATACTTCGGCATTCATTAGCTTAATCGGGTCGAGTCGATCTGTGTCTGATCTGCGAATCCGCGATCTGAACTCCTGCGCTTTTTGTTGTGACTTCTGTAGGCGTTGGACAAGATCAGGTTCGAGAGCCTCACGGACAAGAGCAAGCTCGATGCGCAGCCGGAGCTGTTCATCCACATTGTCCCCGACAAGGCGAGCAACACGCTCTCTATCATTGACAGTGGCATCGGCATGACCAAGTCCGACCTCGTCAACAACCTCGGCACCATCGCCAGGTCTGGCACCAAGGAGTTCATGGAGGCCCTCGCCGCCGGTGCCGACGTGTCCATGATTGGGCAGTTCGGAGTGGGGTTCTACTCTGCCTACCTCGTTGCCGAGAAGGTCGTGGTGACCACCAAGCACAACGACGACGAGCAGTACGTCTGGGAGTCCCAGGCCGGTGGGTCGTTCACTGTTACCCGTGACACTTCCGGGGAGCAGCTGGGCAGGGGTACCAAGATCACGCTCCAGCTCAAGGACGACCAGGTATGCAGATTCGGTCCAAGCTTGTTATTATGCGTTTGTTAAATACTCTATTGTCACGTTAGATAATTTTGAGGTCTATCACTAATAGATTCAATAGCACGTATTGATGTATGTCCCTACTCCAGTTTGTCTAACTTGATGTTTTAGGATATGGGTATATGTCAAAGGTTCTGTTAGATCACTTGAACATGTACGAAGGTGCTCGGAATAGGTTGGCATTTGTTAGTTTTGAATTGCATATAATAGGCCAATACATATAAGTTTTGAATTGCACGTCATAAGTTGGCATGCTCTTGATTCTATCGCTTAACAGTGTGTGGGGATCGATGTTTTTTGCAATTGTTAATATCAAAAGCATTTTCTAGCAACAGTGATGTCTCCCTGTATACTAACTGCATACTACCAAAACTCTGCATAGAGATCCCGGTTTGCTATAGCAAGAGTTTTGTGAGTCACAGCAACCTATGTACAATTAATCAGATATTCAATGTAGTAGAGTGAGTAGTTGAACTGAATTAATTGCCTAGTTTGTATATACGCACTTGTTCCACCCCGTATACTTCCCAAATTGTTGATTGTTGATCTAGTTTTCGGATACATTTCATGCTTTTGAGTTTTATGTTTGCATTATCCTGAGTTTTATGATTGCATTATCCTGTCAGTTTCTTATGATCGAATCATCCTTACAGAAGCTTTTGATCGAACAAGTCCTTTGTTTGGTTATCTGTGCAGTTGTAATTGCTTTTGATATAACCTCTGCTTCTGTTGCTTATTATTCATTGATTGTTCACTTGTAGTTGGAATACCTTGAGGAACGCCGCCTCAAGGATCTGGTGAAGAAGCACTCCGAGTTCATCAGTTACCCTATCTCCCTGTGGACTGAGAAGACAACTGAGAAGGAAATTTCTGATGACGAAGATGAGGATGAAAAGAAGGATACTGAGGAGGGTAAGGTTGAGGATGTTGATGAGGAGAAAGAGGAGAAGGAAAAGAAGAAAAAGAAGATCAAGGAGGTATCCCATGAATGGGCCTTGCTCAACAAGCAGAAGCCCATCTGGATGAGGAAGCCAGAAGAGATCACAAAGGAGGAGTATGCAGCCTTCTACAAGAGCTTGACCAATGATTGGGAGGAGCATCTGGCTGTGAAGCACTTCTCTGTGGAGGGTCAGCTTGAGTTCAAGGCTGTCCTCTTTGTTCCCAAGAGGGCACCCTTTGACCTCTTTGACACAAGGAAGAAGGCCAACAACATCAAGCTCTATGTGCGCCGTGTCTTCATCATGGACAACTGTGAGGAGCTGATCCCTGAGTGGCTGAGCTTTGTTAAGGGCATTGTCGACTCGGAAGACCTTCCCCTCAACATCTCCCGTGAGATGCTTCAGCAGAACAAGATCCTGAAGGTTATCCGCAAGAATCTTGTGAAGAAGTGCATTGAGCTCTTCTTTGAGATTGCTGAGAACAAGGAGGACTACAACAAGTTCTACGAGGCCTTCTCCAAGAACCTTAAGCTCGGCGTCCACGAGGACTCCCAGAACAGGGGCAAGCTCGCAGAGCTCCTGAGGTACCACTCTACCAAGAGCGGTGATGAGTTGACCAGCCTCAAGGACTACGTGACCAGGATGAAGGAGGGACAGAATGACATCTACTACATCACTGGGGAGAGCAAGAAGGCCGTGGAGAACTCTCCTTTCCTTGAGAAGCTGAAGAAGAGGGGCATCGAGGTTCTGTACATGGTTGATGCCATTGATGAGTATGCTGTTGGTCAGCTCAAGGACTTTGAGGGAAAGAAGCTTGTCTCAGCCACCAAGGAGGGCCTGAAGCTCGAGGAAAGTGAGGACGAGAAGAAGAGGAAGGAGGAGCTGAAGGAGAAGTTCGAGGGGCTGTGCAAGGTCATCAAGGAGGTGCTGGGCGACAAGGTTGAGAAGGTGGTGGTCTCTGACCGTGTTGTGGACTCCCCGTGCTGCCTTGTCACAGGCGAGTACGGCTGGACCGCCAACATGGAGAGGATCATGAAGGCGCAGGCCCTGAGGGACTCGAGCATGTCTGGCTACATGTCAAGCAAGAAGACCATGGAGATCAACCCGGAGAACCCCATCATGGACGAGCTCCGCAAGCGCGCTGAGGCTGACAAGAACGACAAGTCCGTCAAGGACCTCGTGATGTTGCTCTTCGAGACCTCCCTCCTCACGTCAGGCTTCAGCCTTGAAGACCCCAACACCTTCGGCACCAGGATCCACCGCATGCTCAAGCTTGGCCTGAGCATCGACGAGGACGAGTCTGCTGAGGCCGATGCCGACATGCCTCCGCTGGAGGACGACGCCGGCGAGAGCAAGATGGAGGAGGTCGACTAAGCTTGATGCCGGCCATTTATCCTTATGTCGTAGCTTATCGGAGTACTGTTATTTTGGTACGTTTCCGGTTTTGTCTGTTATGCTGGTGCGGTTAAGGTGGTTATAACTAGAACTTGTGGTTCCTTGTGAAGAGTCCGTCACTATTATAAGCAATGCTATAATATTTCCTATATTTCGTTTGCTTCTTTCATGTGCGACTCCATTTAGTATGTCGTGTGTATAAGTTCAGCTTCTGTGGCATGAGTTTTCGTTCGAGTTCCGGTTTGGCGGTCGTCGTCTTACGACGCCATGTTGCCGCTGCAGCTCAATTGGAGCAAGACAAGTTACTAAAACAATTTTCCGTTTCGAGAAATTGGAAGCTACTTAATTATGATCTGCCGGTTAGTAAATCAACATAGTCACTAGCCAACAACCGTTCTTGCCTCTTGCTTTTGTTCTCAGGTAGTAATTGAGGGTTCGGTTTCTTCGAGGCTTACAAGAGCAGAGAGATCCCGGAATCCTTAACCTAGTGACGCAGTATGCATCCTGTTCTTACTCGCGTCGTTTTGTTTTTGGCTAATGGATGAAGTTGTTTCATGTTAAGGCTCTTTTTAAATTGAAGGAATTGGAAAATACATGTCCTTACTAGAAAACAAAACGACGCTCGCGTCGTTCTGCTAATGGCTAAAGGATGAAGTTGTTTCATGTCAAGGCTCTTTTTAGATTGAAGGAATTGGAAAATACAGGAAAACGAAAGATATAGAAATTGAGATTGTATATTTTTACAATTTTATAAGAATTGAAAATGTAGGAATTGAGATAAGGAGCACTTTGGTAACATCATTGGAAAAACAAGAGAATTTGTAATATGAGCAAGTAAATAAAAAAGAGATATAATCTCATGTTAAGTTTCCTATAAAATTTAGCAAATGAATTCATTCTTATAGAAACTATCATTTATTTTTCCTGTGAACTATCATGTAAGAAAAATCATTTACAAATTATATCCTTCAAAATTTCTTTGTCATTCTTTCAATTCAAAATTACTTCTAAGGATTGTTTGCAATCTTTGACATACGAGGACAGTAAACAAATAAATAGACGGGACTAGAAACAGCCTTAGTCTGCGAGTCAGCAGTCATATCCGATTGCTGCACGGCACGTATGCAAGCACCATACCATCTGCTCGCCACGTCTGTATTGCGAAAAGCTAGGTGGCCCTTGGGCGCGGGATCCCAGGTTCCTAACCCGACGTGATAACTGACCTCTATAAAATCGTCGTGTTGGATAGCACAAGGTAAAGCATCCGATCCACGCGCGAGGACAAAAAGCAGCACCAGTCGTCTAGCAGCAGAAGCAGATCAGGAGAAAATGGAGGCTGTCAAGGAGAGGCGACAGCAGCAGCGCAAGGCCGGCGACGCCGAGGGCGACACGGTGCAGCTGCCGACGGAGACGAGCCCGTACGTGCAGTACGACAACCTGGAGGACTACAAGATGCGCGGGTACGGCGCGCACGGCCACCTCCCCGTCTCCGACGTGCCCCACGGCGGCTCCGGCACCGACGCGCCCACCATCCCGGGCACCGCCGTCCCTTTGGCGAGGCCCAAGCACCGCGACGACGACGTCCCTCCGCAGCGAGGCCAGGGAAAGGGATTAGGAGGGGAGGACACGGCCACCGGCGCCATCAACCGCCAGGGCGTGCCTTAGGCTTGGCTGATGTTAGCAAGCAGAGTCTCCTCGGCGGGCGTGCGTTTTTAAAAGTGCGGACATGAACTTTGTAAGCGTCTGGTTAAGTGTGGGAGTATGAATAATGTTTGTAGATGAAATAATATACTAAAGTACATGTAAAAAAAAATATGAACTTGAAATGTGCTCCGAAACTAAAAACTGTTTGCAGAAATTTCAGCTTCAGGAATGGCAATTCAAATATGAACTCTGGTCCACGATCAATGGCGTAATGTCATTATTACCCCCTTTTCATTTTTAAACTAACTATTGACAAATAAAAAGATTGAGAGGGAGTGTGTGCTAACGTGCCACTGCAACGCCCACACGCGATGCGCTCGCAAAGATTAGTGATTATTTTTCTCATTACCGTGACAACAATTCAGTTCAGTGCGGTAGCAATCAGTTGCGCAATTGCTGGGGCGTCGAACGGCTCTTCCGTTGCCGGAGCCCGACCTTCGTGGTCTCCTCGCCGTCCCTGGCATCTCTCAGCCGGCCGGCAATTTTCTTCAGCCATTTCCACACCACGCCACTCCTTGACATGGAAGACGCCGCCGAAGCCTTGAAGGCACTGCTTACCTCAGTATCGCCACCGGCGCCACCAGGCACTGATTTCATGGACGCATGGTGCGGGCTGCTTTCACGTTCCTGATCCGTCTCTTCTTCACGTGCACGCGCGCGGGCGCTGCTGGAACGGCAGCTGTTTAACACCATCTTGGCCACGGCCGTCACCGGTGCGCGCGCGCAACTGGTGGAGCCCCAAAGCAGCTTCCCGACGCCTGCCTTCGTCCGTTTCTCCGGTTCGCTCTCGCTACTGCTGCTGGAGCTCCGCGGCGGAGATACAGAGCGGCTGCTGCTCTGCGAAGGCGTTCTGCGTCCGACACGCGCAATGCTCGACGGGGAAGCAGAGGGGCTGAGAGCGCGCACATCAGTAGCATCGCCGCCACCAGGCACAACAATGGCGGCATCGTGGAGGCTTCTTGCATCTTCCACGTTGATCTATATAAAGAAGCAGTAGATCGAGGACCAGGTCACTACAGTTTATGTTTGACCACAAGAATAGATAGAAACTGAGAATATGAAAAAAGTTCATTGAGCACTTGCTATTTGGCTCACCTCAGACTCGGAGTCCTGCTGTTTGGCTTTGTCGACGACGTCGGTGGCACCGTGGTTAACGCACATGACCGCGTCCTCCTTGTCTTCTTGGATGAGATTGTCCATGCCGTGTGGGCTCAACGTTGGGTCCGCCACAATACCGCTGCCACGTGCACAAATGCATTGTTCCTCGATGTTCGGCGACACGGCGTCATCAACGACGGTTCCGTTGGCGGGATGGAAGACGGCGGCGGCGCCGTTGTCGCAGACGAAAGTGCCGTTCTTCCCAACATTTGCCTTCTTGTCAACAGACACCGCGCTGGCGGCGGAGCCTCCACCATTTCCGACCTTAAACCCAGCAGGCAGTGGCCGTCGCGCAGAAGTGGGCGGCCGGCCACGCCCTCTCGGTCTGGCTGGCGACGGCGGAAGAAAAGGCTCGCCACCATCTTTCTGCTTCTCATAGCGCTCCCTTATGGCGTCGAGCATGATCTCGAGGGTGCTCTTCGGAGCGGATGGTGCTGGCTCCATCAAAGGGGCTGCACCTGGCATTCCCACCGAGGAGGAGGTCTCGATCGAGCAGAGGAGGCAGCGCAAGAACCATCAAACTATACGATTGAATACCTTCATCCCGGCGGTCGTGCGCGGCGGGTAGTAGACGGAGAAGGAAGGAAAGAGGACCATTTTCTATGCGCGTACTTGCAAAGAATGGAAGGAGGGATGGGCGGGCTGTGGCCTTCCGTGACTACTGCGCGGCGCTTTCCATCTTAGAGCGACGGCGTGCTGCGAGCCTGCGAAATGTGCTGCTTCTCCGCAGGGAATTTCGATGAGCAGGAGCCGTTTATGAATTTGTTTCTAGAAACAACCAACAGCTTTTGAATTGCGAAAGTTCAGGCATATTTTCAGCATGATGATGCGCATTTACGGCCGTTATGTGTGTCCACTACGTACAGCTTCTCATCACTGTGTCACGTCATTTCTGAATTCGTATATATCGAATCACCGATGACGTATGTGTGCCATATCGATGCACAACTCATCAGGTGCAGCCTTTGGCGCCGAACCCGATCTTATGGTTGCCCACGTCATAGACCACGGCGAGCGTCTTCTGCTGCGTGTTCCCGAGGATCCCGATGGACTCGTCGTCGCCATTGGACGTGAACGCCAGGCATGCCTGCGACACCTTCGACATGTACAGCACTCCGCTGGGGTCGAGGCTCACGGTGGCGCCGCCTGCGAACACTAGCGACACCGCCGGCATCTGCACCTTCGTGAAGCCGGTGAAGTCGTAGCACGTGTCCAGGATGGACAGCGCCGGCGCCTTCTTGTACTTGCCCATGTAGCGCGCGAACGCAGACCGGAGCGCGGTGTAGGCGCTGTCAGGGAGGTGGGTGATCACGGTGCCCGAGTCGATCACTGTGCCGGTCCTTTTGAACACGGTCGTCGGGATCTTGACCGCGCGGCCGGCGACCTTGATGCCGACGAGGTCGAGGTAGTAGAACGATGGCTGGTCGCTGCGGGCCAGCATGGGCGTGAACTGCGCGTTCGACGGCGCGGCGGCGCCGAGGGACAGGTATCCCATGGCGCTCGACGACGACGGCAGGCAGTAGGAGAAGCCCACGCCGTACTTGGCGGCCGCCTGCGAGGCCAGCGACACCTTGGCGCGGCCGAGGCCGAACAGTCCGTCGGTCTTGCCGAACAGCCCGCTGTCTTCGTCGCCGCACCCGAAGATGAAGCCCGGGAGCGTGTCCGCGGAGGACGGAGTTCCCAGCGTCAGCGTGTCGCGAGCGAGGTTTCCGTCGGTCTGCGACTGGTCGCCGTAGACCACCTCGTACCGGCACTTGTTGTCCGACGAGCAGCCCTGCACGTCCAGTTCCTGGCACTCCCGCGCGCCGCAGGGTACGGTGGTGTACGTCGACGACTGCGCCGGGTCGAAGAGCGGGTCCTGCTGCTCGTAGCAGTCCCTGCACGGCTTGCACTGCACCCACGACAGGTCGCTGCCGGTGTCGAACATGACGGAGAAGTCCCGCGCCGGCGTCCCGAGTCCGACCGAAATGATGTAGTTGGCGGTGCCGAGATATAAGCCCCTGTACGCCGGCAGGGAGACGCCCTTAGAGGCACGGGACGGGTCGATGGGCGACGAGCCGGAGTGCTTCCGCTTCCGGCGTATGGAGTTGACCCTGTCCTGGTCCCGGTCTAGGATCTCGGCGTGAGACGGCACGCTTCCACGAGCCAGCAGTGGCGAGCACGGGCCGTGCAGGTGCATGACGCTGAGAACCGACGAGTTCGACGACGCTGCAGGACACGAGGAACCAAAGTGATGTAAATTTTTGAATTTTGAGTTGTATTCCTTACTGTTGTAGTATGATACTAGTCTAGTATAATAAATTTGTTCGAGTATCTTGACGTTTGCTTGTCTGAATTCTTAAACTTTTTTTCAGAATTGCAGCAGCCATCACAAAAGGCCACTCATGTCCTTACGAAAAGTTAAACTGCGACCTGGCATGTCTGATAAGAGATTCAGCGAGTTCAGATTCTGCTGATTCGTTCATTGTGTTCCCTTGACAGTCAGTTCAGATAGTCGTGAAATGCAGACAGATTGCACAATGCACAACTCTCTCATCTGCGGTTGGATGGTCGTTACATCAAATAAATTCCTCTGTGCAACTGTTTTGTCTTCTCTGATGCATTTTTTACCTTTTTTGTGTGTTTGTGTCTACCTAACCGTGGTGGTTAGTAGTGCAATACAAGCAGCAGGTCAAAATACGTACTTCCCCCTTTGTTGACTTATTTGAACGAAGTTGTCTTTATTGACTTGACGTAAAGCCAGTACTACGAACTACAAAGACACGATTGTCTACTGTTTCGAGCCGTACTTGATTGGCTGATCTCTAGCAAAACGCAGCGGACTATTGAAAAACACAGTTACTAACATTCGCAGTTCACAATTTAAAGTGGGCGTGTTCATTTGGATATAGGACAATAACCAGAGAGAGAAGGAATACAATAGTCAGGGGCGAGTGTCCAATTTCAGCAGCTTTAAATATATACTCTCTTTTGTTGCTTTGTAATTTATTTTTGAATTATAAAACAACAAACTTTCGAGAACGGATGAAGTATTTTCCAATCAGTTCATCGCTTTGGTGCAAAGAGAGAGAAAAAACGTTGCTACCATGCAACAGTGCAAGAAGAAGAAGAAGGCGGGCCAAACGAACCGATCGCACCTTTATTGGCAGCCGTGCAGGCCGCGCTCGGCAATAGAGAGCTGATGCTCACGACGTGCCAGTTCGTCGCGCCGCCGTTCTCTGCCGCCGCCGAGAGTGCTGCCAGCGCGAGGACAACGACCGCGAGGCAGCTGCCAGTATGAGACGGAGCGCACCGTCGAGGAGTGACGGACGACGCCATGGGCCGGGGCTCTAGCCAGCTGCGCGCGTCTGCGTACGCTCTCGCCAACAACTCCAATGATTATGAGCGCCGTGGGACGACGCTGCGCGCCGCGCCGATCTTATATAGTGCTGGTTAGCCGCCCGCGCGCGTGCCCAGTCAGTGCGGCGTGGCCTGGCCGCACCACGTCAAGTCCTCGCGCCGTGGGAAGAAAAAAAAATAGGTTAGGCAGTGCGCCACACACCACGCCCGCCTATACCCGCGCAGGACGGGGACGGGACGACAACGAGCGCGACGGCGAGTCCGTCATCACCAATCGGACGTGGTCGTCGTCCTCACGCAAGCGCCACCGCCGCGCCGAGACGTCGAAGGAAGCCGGGAACGGGCGGGCAGGCATCGCCGGGCGCGCCAAATAATGTGCACGGCGCGCGCCGTTTCCTCGCAAGCGACGGCGATTCCGCCCCCAGTTCGGTTAGACAGCGGCGAGCCGGGGACAACGACACACCACTTCTGCCGGAGCCGATACGATGTGACGACGTCGTTGGATCGAGGTAGCTTTCGTGTCCCCCACCATGCAGGGAGGGACGACTGGCTCCACCGGGCCCGATGCGTCGTGTGCTGCATTCGCGGCAAGTTGCGCCGTGATGAATTGGTGATGCTTCGGCGATACATCGGTCGAGAGATCGTGGCGAAGTAATCATGGTTACAACTTTACTACTAGAGAATATTGGGGGAGACTTGGCGCAGGACGTCGCCACTCGCCAATCAAAAGTGGGTCGGCACAGTGGTTTACTTTGGCTCACGTACCTGATTAATCAGATATCAGACCAAGAAACTACCGCCCGGTCAGCCAGTCAGCCCGCCAATGTGTTTCTGCAGGGGACGACGCAGAATAAGACACACATGTGTTCGTTGATTCACGCCCTTTTTGATGGACGCTACTGTGCCTGCTGAAACGCGGATGTAACGATAGTGCCTTATATAACCAAAGGCAGCTGCGTCGTCGTGTATGCACACGACGACGACACAAGAAAGTAGCATTTGCTGGTGGTTGCCATGGCAGCGGCGCTAGAAGCGGACCAATCAGGCTGCGGTTGCCAGAAACGAGCCGAAGCTAGAAAAGCAACGGTACCTAACCTGCAAAGGCCCTACGACGCCTAACGGTTTTGGACGGCCACCGATTTCTTAGCAATTTTCTTCTGATCTGATCTGGAGGAGGAGATTCTCACTCAACGCGCCTCCATGACGCTCCAAACTTGAGCTCACCCTATTCATTCATTTCTAGAGTATATTTGGTTAGCGAGCAAAGTAATGACGTGTCGGGCAGCAGGCCAGGTCGCTGCGCGGGCGGCGGCCCGTCCCCGAAGATCACAGCCCACTTTTCTCGTGTTCTTGTATGCGCGGCCCGTACAAGCCCGGATGAGTCTCTTTGGTGGCTTGGTCCGGCCGTGCCATACGACCTAGATGTGCAGAGTACGTTGATGCAACTTAGACGCCGCGTGACTCATGCGGACCATGCTACTACGGATATTAATTAGTGTGCAACAGTCATGAGACGAGTGTCATACATGGAGCTTGAGGATCATGAGAAGGCGCTCTACGTGGTTCTAACGATAGCCACCACACATACACTACAGGTATTTCCTTTCGTCTTCTAATTCAAAAATAAACTAACAAGTTTGAGCAATAAAAGAGTACCTAATACGAAACCTGCTTAGCAGCACACAATATTAGGCATAATTTAACAAAGAGTAAAGTGCACCATTGGTTTTTGAACTTATATATGTGTCATCTAGATCTATGAACTTTTAAAGTGCATATTTAGGTCTATAAACTTATTAAAATATGTCATATGAGTCCACAATATCGAAAATACCCCTATGACTATTGACAAAATTGTTACTTGAGTGTTTTCGGTATTTTGGATATAGATGACACAGTTTAACAAGTTTATTGACTCAAATATGCACTTCAAAAATTCATAGACACATTCATACAACTTCAGAGAACACTGACTCTTTAACAAAGTTCCGCTAGAGTCAGCCGCACCCGTTCGCGCCGAATCCGATCCTCCTGTTGGCGACGTCGTAGACCACGGCGAACGTCTTCTGCTGCGCGTTCCCGAGGATGCCCACGATGTCGTCTTCGATGGGCCCGAACGATAGGCACGTCTGCGCCACCGACGACACGTACAGGACGCCTTCAGCTGGGAGGCTCAATTCCGCACCGTCGGCGAACACCAGCGCCACCGACGGGATCCGTACCTTGGTGTTGCCGGTGAAGTCGTAGCAGGTGTCGAGGAACGACAGTGCGGGCGCCCTCTTGTAGTTGTACTGGCCCATGGCGCGCGTGAATGCCGACTGGAGCGCGGCGTAGGCGCGCGGGGGCAGGCGGCTGATCACGGTGCCCGAGTCGATTATTGTGCTCGTCGTTTTGAACACGGACGCGGGGATCTCGAGCGCGCGGCCGGAGACCTTGATGCCGACGAGGTCGACGTAGTAGAACGACGGCCTGTCATTGCGGGTCACCATGGCCGTGAACCGTGCGTTCGCTGGCGCGGCTGCGCCGAGGGACAGGTACCCCGTGGCGCTAGACGAGGACGGCAGGCAGTAGGAGAAGCCCGCGCCGTACCTGGCCGCCGCTTGCGAGGAAAGCGACACGCTCTCTCGGCCAAGACCGAACAGCCCGTCGATCTCGGCGAACGTTCCCTTGTCGTCGTCCCCGCACCCGAAGACGAACCCTGGGAGCTTGTCGGACGGCCCCAGCGTCAGCGTGTCTCGCGCTAGCTGCCCGTTGGTGTGCGATCTGTCGGCGTACCCGTACTCGTACCGGCACCTGTTGTCCGACGAGCATCTGTGGGAGCTGATCAGTTCCTGGCACTCGTTGGCGTTGCAGGGCACGTAGGAGAACGTCGACGACTGCGCCGGGTCGAAGAGCGGGTCGTGCTGCTCGTAGCAGTCCTTGCAAGGCTCGCACTGAACCCACGACAGGTCGCTGCCGGAGTCGAGCTCCACGGAGAGGTACCTCGCCGGCGTCCCGAGGCCTGCCGATATGATGTAGTTGTTCGTGCCCAGAGACGTGCCCTTGCGCGCCGGCAGCGTTACGCCGCCCCTGGGGGCATGGGACGTGCTCCCATCCGACGCGCCGGCGATCTTTCGGTGAATGGAGTCCACCCTCTCTTGGTCCCGTTCCAGTGTCTCAGCAGGAGACGGTGGGCCGCCGCGTGACTGCAGCGGCGAGCAGGGGCCGTGCCGGTGCATGACGCTGAGAACGGACGACGAGTTTGATACCGCTGCTGGGTTGAGGAAAGGAAAAAATGAACATGTCACTGTACAACTCGAAGCAATTGGTCACGTCGAACACTAACTGTTATTCTCCTCTTTCTTTATTCATAATCCACTCTATGATACTGCACTACGACACAGATCAAAACAATGAATGCGTCCAGAGTGTTACGAGGGCACTGTAAACTGGAAATTGGTCCGGTAACATGTCCATACTTGTAACAGTAGCAACAAGGTCAAGTCGTCACGTCGGAGTATTGGGCATACCTTTGGCCGCCGTGCAGATTGCGCTCGGCAGCAGCGAGGTGACGGTCACGACGTGCCAGTTTGGTCCGCCGCCGCTCCCAGCCGCCGCCGACGACGCGCCGATGTGGCGAGGAGAAGCGAGAGCTGCTACCGCGAGAATAACAACGGCGATCGCGAGGACGCTGCCACGCGCTGGAGAGGAAGAAGTCGTAGAAACCATCGACGAGCTGCTCGCCAAATCGCTTGCACCCTCACTACACAGCACACCAGCTTTTGAGACGCCATATCTTATTATGTAGTAGGACCGGGCGGCGCCATGCACAGCCGACAGCCTACTTATTAGTGTTTAACTAATAGTAATAATATGTTATTTAACTAAGTAGCTATTTTTAATATTAATAATTTTTAGTATTACTATTTAATACTAATAAATATATATCATTAATTCGTATTAATAGAGTTATATAACTAAAAATTAATAGAAAATAAGTTTACGCAAAGTAAATTAATCAAATAATGTGTGTATCGACTAAAAATATGAAATCAACTAAAAATGTAAAAAAAACATGATCTAATAATTAAAAACAAAGTAACAATACTTCAAAATTTATGAAATGATATTAAATATGTTAGAGTAATTAAGAATGATATATGATTGATATATAAATATAATAAAAGTTTTAAATTTATTGAATATGTAAAAATAATGTTATCAAAGTTAAACAATGTGAATAAATAAGTAAAATTGGTTAAAATATTTATATAAGTGTAAGAATAATTTTAATTTATTAACTACATACATTGTTCAGTAGATATGACCAATAAGATACCATTTCAAATTTTTTGGAAGAGAGATACTATATGGTTCAAATTGTGTGGATTTATCTAAATTTTCGTTCACCACGGAATATGAAATCCAACAGAGAGAACTTATTTGGGTATTTATGATTGGTTGATGTGGATATTAGGACTGCATGAAGAACACTATTGTTGGTACCCTACAGACCAGGTACCCTCGTATACCAGAGGAAGAAGCGTTGACTCCCACCTTCCAAGAGAAAAGACATTCATACGCCACACATGTCCCGCAGCGCCGGACCTGTCTCCCTCCTAAGGGTGGCTCCAACGCTGCCACGTGTCTCGCAGTATCGGACCTGCCTCCCTTCTAAAGGTGGCTCCACTGCTGCCACGTGTCCGGCAGTCCCGGACCTGCCTCATTGCTAAGGGTGGCTCCAGACCTGCCACGTGGACTCTGGATCTACCTTCCCAACAGAATGACTCCAGGATCTTCAACAACGCGGACATTCAAGGCTATAAATCAGCCGTTACAAGACCTGATTAACTCTTCATTAATTCTGCATTAATGAGTCACGATCAGAGGACATTCAAGCGTGGTAACGCTGCCATCAAGGCACATTATTACCCAAATAAACCGCTATTAATCGTCTAAATCATGTACATAGTGTTTAATAGCGCGAGTCCACCTGTCGAGCCTCGGCTACACTATAACAGCCAGACCTTGACATTTAAAAGGTTTGCGCTATACAGTAGAACACAAGTCTCTCAGACTAGCTCATACACATCTGATTACACACTCAAGCATACAACACACCCCCGTGGAGTAGGGTATTACTCTCAGGCAGCCCGAACTACGTATAATCTTTGTGTCACCCTGTTCTTGATATCTTGAGTTTACACCCCTCCTAAGAAAGAACATTTGCGGACTACTTCTTAGTACTACCGGAGGAAGTGTCGATCGCACACTTCGATATTTGGCGCGCCGGGTAGGGGTTCTCTTCGAGTCCGGACCTACGACGAAGTCGTACAATACCAACTTTGGCGTGATGATCTCGACCTTACCGACGAAGCAAGGTGTCAAGCAGCTGTCCGAAATGTGCGATACCGCCAAGCGCTCCGGCGTTATCACCAAAGGCATGTGCATAATCAACAACTTGAAGAAGGCGATCTGGTGCTACAATGCAATCGAGAAGGACTGAACAAGCCCCCCCCCCCAGCTGGGAGGGTCCCTTTCGAGTCATAAAATTGTCCCACCCCGGATGCGTTCACTTGTCTACAGAGGATGGGACACCGCTTCCCAACACCCGGGACATAGAGCACCTCCGTAAGTTCTGCACTTAGCACGGAGGTGAGTCTATTTTTGTAGTAGTATTTCATAGTGTCTATAAACAAGTCGGGTTGATCCAAGATGTATAACACGCTTAACTTGGTTCCATACTTTAAGTGTGCACCCGTGCCTCCCCTGTTATCTGAACCTATTATGAAATACAATATTATAAAAATAGACTCTACGTGCATTTACATTGCGCATGTTATTTGCTCCCTTTTACCTTCTTGCCAATAGTGAAGCTGTGCAATTATGTTGAAAACTGTTTCTGAGAATTAATGCGATACATATATAAGTATTATTTGTAGTCTTTTTTTGGGATCTAATATTCGTTGAATGGCCTACTCGCTTGAAAACCAATGCCAATGACAGGTCTGAAGTCGTCTAAAGACTTAGCCTGGTCCAGCATCCTAAGTACGCCACTCTACCTATTCTGGTATTGCGTCAAAGTAAGGCGGATCCGAACAACACACAGACCTATAGAAGTACAACAGATATACTAGAATTACCACACTGAGTTGTTCAGGACCCAAAGTTCAACTAGGAACAGTAAGCCACAACTAAACTATAGGCAAGAAGAAGCACTTTTACTACTTTTCTTGTCTCTCATGTGCAGGACAAATGATCTACATGCTCATTCTGGGAGTTCCGACATCCCTAGTGGACCCGACGTCGACATTTTAGACGTTGATGATGGGCGCTATTGGAGCATCCAACTCTGACACTTCCCAGGGGGCCTGCGGTCGGTGTTTCGCACATTGATGATGGGCGTCGTCGAAGCATCCAACTTCGACACCTCCCAGGAGGCCAGTCGTTGACGTTTTACACATTGGCAAGGTGCTCTCGGAGGCCATAGTCAAAGTTAAGAACTATCATAAAAGCTTCAATTTATTGCCAACTTCCTGATGGTAGATGTTCTCAAACCATTGAGTACATCTACCACGGTCCAATCAAGCTAAGGCAATGACAACACAAAAGTTCACAATATTGAAGACAAAATATGAAGTTTAGAGAAGTTTCATTCAAGTTCCAACTTTTTACAATAAAACTTGAAGATACAAAAGTACTCAGAGGATGAGGAGGTCCTAACTAGTCGCTATAGTTGTGTTGGAACCACGTGGCGATCTTCCTGATAGTGTCCTGCACACTGGCCTTGGTAGCCTCATTTGTCTCTTCGACGGGCCCTTCAAGCACTGGAGCTAGAGAGAAAGAGAGGTCCCGACTACAGAAGCAAGTCATCACATATTCTGCTACTGACTTGGCCATGTTTCTCCCCTCTGTCTCAAGTTGGTCGCTGATGACGTCTTCCAGCGCACCAAGCTTGGCTCCTGTTGATTTCAGGGCTGTAAGCACCAGACCAGCTTTTGGCTCTGAGTCACTTGGTCGGACTGGACTGAAGCGCAGGGGCACCAGTGCGTTCTCAATGTGCTCCAAGGAGTACCAAATTTGTTGGGATTCTATCCTCCACGTGGTCTGTAGCTCCTCCAAAGATTTCTTGGCAGTCTGCAGCTCTATGAAGCCCCCCCTTGAGAAGCGTTCAACCTCCTTGGTATGCTGCTGAGGAAATCCTTAGCTAGATGCCTTTCTTGGTCTGCAATTTACTTCTCATGGAGGTTCAAGTGATCTTTCTTCACTGCCAGGTTCTTTGCCTCCGCCTTCATCTCATCCTCCTTTGCGGAGACAGCAAGCTCACGCTTGTTGACTTCATGTCCCGCCTGCCACACTTGCTTCTCTCCTCTTCACAACGGGATTTAAACATATCAACACGATGAGCCAAATCCTTCTCACTGTGCTCTAACTTCTGAGAGATCTCCGCATCTCTCCTTTGAGCTCCTGCTCCTTATTGTTAGCCGCCTCTTGGCGCTTGAGGAGCTCATCCCTCAACTTATTTAGAGAATCAAAGCGAGCATCAACCAACTCATTGGCATATCTCGCATCGTCATAAATCTGACGAGTCTTCTCGTCTAGCGCTTTGATGTCTGCTTGTCTGTCATTCAACAGCTCATCCACCTATTGCAATCGTTCCTTCTCAACTTGAAGACAATTTCTTTCATCAGCCAGGTGGGTCTACATCATCTTCATCTTAAAATTATGAAGCTCCCGCTACCGCCTAAGAATCTTCTGCTCTTCCTCTAGAACATTGTGCTCGTAGTTGAAGCCGAGTTGGACTTAGTGAAGACTCGAGAAGGCGTTCTCTACAGAGAGAGATGGAGGGATAGGCTCCAGACCTTCCATCGGGTATGTAGACACCCCCACATCATTAGGAACAGTTGTTAGAGCCAATGACACAAGCATGGACTCCAACATGTCTTCATCAGCCGCACCTATCTCTGGGAGATCATCTTCCCTTGGTGCTAACATTGGCGCGTCAGCAGTTGAAGTTTCTAGCGCATCCATGGCCTCAGTCGGTGGCTCTGACGTAGTATCGGGCGCTGGCTTTGGTGCCATCATGGTTTCAGTCAGCAGCTCCGGCACGCTGTCGATCGTTGGTTCCGGCACTACCGAGGCCTCAGTAGGTAGCTCCGGCGCTACTTCAGGACCTGTCGCCGGCTCCATAGTTGGCTCCGGCGCTGTTGCTAACTCCAGCACTAGCGTGACTTCTTCCGCATGGTCCGACATGAACGTGGCATTAGCGGCTGCTGGCTCCGAAGCAATCCCGACATCAGTTGACTCTGGAACCGCCGCAATATCCACCGCGACCTTGGAAGAGGTCACGACATAACCAGTGCATGAGTCGGTCTAGTGTCTTCGGCCGCAAAGCTGGCTTGACTTACTGGTGGCGCTTGAGCAGTGGCTGACCTCAAAGCTCTGGAAATAGAGGATATAAAAAATCATCAAGATGCGAGAAATGAAGAAGTCAAGCTCCTAATGTTACTTCATACCTAGGGGCTCGGTAGCTCCATTCACTGCAGAACTTCTTCTGTGGGCGGCTGGAGTCATCTGATATCACCGTCGCCGGTGATGCTGATGTTGGGGACCTGACTCTGGGAGTTTCCGAAGTTGACACCGCTTCACAGCTGTCCGGACCTCCTGAGCAGACGCCCTACTTGTGACACCCGGTTCCGAAAATGAACCAAGTGAACACATATGTGTGTCCAGGAAGTTCAACACACATACACGAGTGCATTCACAAAAGGATATACAGAAAATTACCACATAACAAGATTTAAATAAGCACTTTTATTACAAAATTCATAATATCCTCGGATACAATCTCTAATGATTATTAATGACAAGTTTGAACTAATGCAGCAAAAATAACTAAATACGAGCTAAACGAAATAAGCAAGCTAAGCAAATAGTGTAGCGTGGCTCCAAGCACAACCATAGGCAAAGCTGACGGCACCACACAGCCCAGGACTCTTCATTAACGTCGTGATACTCCCAATCTTGACCTGCAACTTTTGGTGGGAGAATTGCAAGGGTGAGTACATGTCGTACTCAACAAGTGTGGAAAGTATGACATGTAGCTGATACAAATGACTAATATAATAAAGGCTAAGTGCTGAAAAGTATATTAAAATATTTGAAAAGCAATATATTATATGTATGTGAAGTAAACCCATCATGAACCATGTAGTTATCATAATATAAGTCCATACTCCATATCCATCACCATTATACGAGATTTCACCATTACCATAAACCAAATCCAATAATATAGTTCAATCCATAACCAGCCATAACCATATTATCAACCATAACCAGTATCGAACCATAACCAAACCATCCCAAATCCCAAATTTCCCTCTAATCATGTGAGGGTTCAGGTTGCTCATGACCGGGAGCACGGTTATCATGATAGTTTTTAAGACACTCTGCAGAGGTTGTACCACTTTATCCACGTGTTTGTGATTTCATCACCTTTCAATGACTATGAAACCTCTATTATGCCGTCTCACACTTCCTTAGGTGTGTGGCCAAAAGATCACAAAATAGCCTTTACAAAGGGACTACTAGCATGTATGGACCCACTAAGGTTTCACCAGTGGTGATGCCTCCAACTGAGCACATCTTCAACTAAGGGCCCCCTCTTGTGCCATTCGGATCCCAGGGAATCCTGCCAAAAATCCAAACCCAATCCGACTCTCCTTCCCTAGTGCGCAAATGATCCGCGCAATACTAGCAATACCATAATTAATCATCTATGTCGCACCCATACTTGGCCTCATGGTGGCACTGTAAATTCTGGATGGTCGCTCCACGAACTGGTCTTTAGATCTAAAGCAAGCGAAACCACTATAGCATCCAACCCAATCCACATACCATGTTTGCTTAGATCGCCCATTACCATGTTATAATTATCCATGTTCATCAATGTACATTATCCATAATCTCATTAATGCATAATTAAATGACATAGTTTTTTCCCATCCCAATTAATTAAGCGAAGCAAAAGTAAAAATCCCTTTCGACTGTCTACCAAGTATTCTAGGTGACAAGGGTGGTTAAACAAAGCTAGTAAACTTCCTATCATAGGAATTTCCATCAAATTGACACAAGCATGCAGTTTTGAAAAGAAACATTTATTGTAAAAACAAGATCAATATGTTCAAGGACACTTGTCTTGCTCTTGGGCTTGGTTTGGGTCAAAGACTTCAAAATTCTGGTGGTGGAGGTCCTCCGTAGCACCTTCTAGCGCAAATCCGTCTAAACCACGCAATAAACACACAAGACAAGAATTACAATCAATAAGTGCACATATATTACTCAATATGTCATGACATGCATGATTAATGCAAATGTGAAGCAGAACTAGTTAATGAGTTGTTAATAATGTTTGATATCTAGTTCTAATAGTTTCTAACAAGTTTGGACAGGTGTGGAATTGATTCAAATAAATTTATAATTAATACAACAGAAAACAGACAGCTAGACTGGACTAGTCCCCTTGGGACCGGACTAGTCTACCCTTCGCAGGACCAGGGAAATAAGGTTTTCTAGATCGACGTGAATTTGGAGAAACATGGTTGAATTCCTGTGATAGAGAGGAAGTAGAAGATATACCACGTGTTTAGACTCCAATGAATCAAGGGTTTGAGGCAACACTTGGATCTTGACGATCTAGGGTTGATGAAGAGAACTTGAAGATGACTTGTTGATGGAGAACGAAAACTTGATGGAGATCTTGATCGCTTGATCCTCTTTCGTTTCCTCCTCTTCTTCTTCTTGCTCGAGATATCCTTCCCCCTCCTTGGCGGCGGCTATCCACGAGCTAGGGTTTTGGCGTGATTCAAAGGTGGCAAAAAGATATGTAAATAGGGTGTTGGGTTGTTTATATAGAGTGGAGAGTTAGGGTTTGATGGATTTCAAGTTTGGGGTGGATGGTGGTTGGTGTGGGGTTCCACATGGGCTTCAAAAGAGTTAGACACGACGTCCTTAGGCCCACTTAAGGTAAAAAACCAAAAACAAGTCATGGAACAAAAGATCAACTCGGGATCGCGATAACCGTACAAGGCCGCGAAAGGCTGGACTAGTCCGATATTAGTCAGAGAAAATCGGATAAGTCCGGACTATATCGGACAAGTCCAAACTTAGTCAGAGAGGAAAACGGACAAGTCCAACGGAAAATGGACAAGCCGGACAAGTCCGAGGACTTAGCAAAATTTCCAAGTTTCGGATGACCGAACTAGACCGCAATGGACCGGACAAGTCTGAAAACGATACAGAGAGAAAAATAGACTAGTCCACAACAAAAACGGACATGTCCGAGGGAGGTCAGAGTGAAATCAGACTAGTTCACACAAAAAACGGACTAGTCCGCACTTCTTAGAACTTTTGAGTGCGGTTTTGCTCTAAATTCATTTTAAAATCATTCCTTTTTATGTGGATTAATGTTAAACATGTATACGAACTTATGCAATGAAGGATGCATAAAAATGAGGGTGTTACACCACCTCCTGTCGTCGGAGGTAATGTTGAAGATTTTTTGGATCCGGTGCCCGTCGTTGGCACTAGGACCGAAGATGAAGACTTTTCGGACCCAGTGCCCACCGTAGACTCTGGGGCCGAAGTTGAAGATGTGGGAGGCACGACCACCACAGATCTCAAGGTTGAGCGCTCACTGACAATGACACTACTTACGTTGGAGCTGGCCTGACAGAACTCACATCAACTCGATCCAGGTTCCTCTTCCCACTAGAGGAATCAGCAGGTTCCTTCCCCTTGCTCCGGCTTGGGCCGGACCTCTGTTGTTGGCTCGGCTCGGCAACAGGTTTCCCTCTGCCTTTGGTAGAGGCAGTCTTGGATCTCTCTTGGGCACTAAGGACTGGAGATTCGGAGATGACTATTCCCCCAGAGGCGTCACCCCTATGTCGCAAGGCGATGTCAGTGTCGTCTAGGGTTGGCATTTTTTTCAGCAGTTGCCTCTTTATCTCTGACACAATAAACAACGACAAGAACTCTGATGGAGGCGCGAGTTCATCTCTGGAGATGGTACCGTTGTATAGCTTCTGCAGACTGAGCCGCAGAGCCTTTTCCTCCATGTTAGTTCCTAGGCCAACATCAATCCGATTGAAGTCCATCTCTTTGTTGTATGCTCAAGCTGGAAACTCCTGCCGCTTAAGAGGAGCCCAACATCAAGACAAGAAGTTGCCGAGCACCATTAGTGAAGTCAAACCTCCTACTTCCAACTGCCGGATCCTAGTGAGCACCGAGTTGTACTTCTCTGACAACTTCGGAAGAAGTTCCCAGAAGTTGGTATCCTTGGTGGGAAGTCTGATCGGTAACTCCAAGCGGTCATGCTTGTCCATCCAGATTATGACCCAATAGCTCTTTCAGGTCTCCCACTTTCCATTGGTGAAGGACCTGATGTACTTGTATGGAGCATTCATGTGCGTCACGAAGTAGTAAGATCCGATGAGGCCAATACCTTTTCCAGACGACCAGAGGGTGAAGAAGGTCTTGAACAAAGGCACGCAAGGCCTCACGCAGACCCACAACTCACAGAAGTGGACGAAGATCTCCACCAACAGGATGGAGTGAGGTTCAAGGTGTTGAAGTTTCAGATTGTACACCTCAAGCAACATCAGGAGGAAAGAAGAAACTGGTGGAACCAGCCCAACAATGGCGTACCCGAGAAGAAGACTATGTCACCGGAGCTCACCTTAGTGAAAGGAAGCTTCCCACAACAAATCACATCGTCAAAATACGGGCTTTGCCAGCCCATCAACTTTTGGACCCTCACAATATCCTTCTTGCTCACAAGCTTGGTGGGAAGAAGTCTAGGTTCCATCACCGCCGTCGAAGTGTTAATGCGACACTTCCCCCGGATCTGCTAAGGAGCAGCCCGCGAAGGTTCTTGTTCGGCGAGGCTTAGGCCTCAATCAAGTATTATAGCGGAAGAGAGTATGATACGGTGGTTTTTACGTGGTTCAGGCCACAAGGAGCGTAACACCCTACTCCACGGTGGATGGTATTGCTAGTATATGTGTATGTATGTGTGTGTGTGTATCGGGGATTGAATGTCTAGTCCTTGTAACGGTGGCGGTCCGGTCCTTTTATAGCTAAGGTCGGACGCCTTACAAGTGGGGTCCGGGGTCCGACAGGTGGTCCCGGGGCGATCTTATCCTAAAGATCTAAGGCTTCTCGCGTAAGCTTGCTCTGACCGTGGCAATGAAGACTCGTTGTCTTGCCTCCTCTCTCGTCAGTAGCCCACGCGCCGTTGCTGACGATGGCAGAAGATGTCCTGTCAGCCTGTCTTGTTTGACGCAAGCTACCCACTTGGCCAAGTGGGATAGGCCTGCAGCGCCTTCACTGCGATGTGATTGGTCGCAGTGGTCTCTGACCGTTGGCGCACTCCGAGTTGTGTGCCAGAAGTGGGTGCGCGTCTTCAACGCTTGGCTTGGGCGGAGCGCACCGTCCCTTAACTCCCACACCTTACCATCCAGAGTATGTTGCGGGACATGTGGCAGCGTCAGAGCTGATCCTTGCTGAGGAGGCCAACCCTGGTCCTTTGTGACGCGTGGCAGCTTTGGGGCTCTCCAGGGGACGTGGCAGCTCCGTGCCCATCCCCACGAGGGGTGCCTGGCCTGGTGCTCCGAGCCACGTGGCAGCACCGGAGCTCTTACCTGAGGTTGGGTGAGGTCCCGTCCCAACACGTGGTGTTTCGAGAGCCCGCCTCAGTGGTGAGGCCAAGTCCCATCTTCAAGGCTCTCGTGGCGGTGCTAGGGCTCAATCTTGAGGGAGACCGAGGTCTTGGCACCTTTGGGACACGTGGCGTCTCTGGACGTGCCTTGGTGTCTTCATCCTGTGTGCAAGGGTACTCCGTCTACAGGGTATCAACAGTGGCTCCTGGGTCCACCTTGGGGCGTAGTGAATAGCCCAATGGTAGATCACTTTCCATGTTTTCCCGCATTGTGCTTTGAATTCTACCTTGGACAACCTAAGCGGTGGGCGCTCCTGCCAACGTTGCCACGCGTCCCATTCTGGTTGAGAGACGACGACGACGAGATCTTTGCTTGTTGTAACATCTCTACCTTCTGCTGCGCCTTTAACCGTGACGGTTCCCCAAGCAGCTATAGCACCTTTGCTCGCTCCACCATTATGGGAGTCGTTTCAGCTGTTTCCTTAGGCGGTTGACTGACTGGGTCAGTGCTTCAGAGCGGGGACATAGGGCCCATTGTCATGGGTGTCGCGTGTTGAGCGGTCTGGGCCGAACCTTTGCGATACACACGAAGTGCTCAGGCATCGTTGAGGTGATATAAAAGGAAACCTTTGTTTGGAGGGATCGGTTCCTTCCTTACTCGCACCCCACTGCCTGAGCTTTTGCCTTCTTCCTCGAGCACCCGAGCCTTCATCCCTCAGCCAAAGCTCTCACCTACTCCTGTTATGATGGCCTACCCATTGCCACCTTCCCGTTTCTGGTCGGCCGGAGATCTGGTGCTGATGAGGTGGCTCCTAGGCTGGGCAGCTTTAGAGTGTGGATGGATGATCCATTGTGGGTCTCTTGATCTTTGAGATCTTCATGAGGACGAGACTGTTCTCTTCATCACCTACGCCACTGCTGGGCTCATACTCCCATTGTCAAGGTTCTTCCTTGCAGTGCTAGGGGAATACGGGATGCAGCTTCAGCACCTATCGCCAAACTCCATCGCCTTGGTCGCCATGTTCGTCCATCTATGTGAGGCGTTCGTGGCTACCCGCCCATAGTGGAGTTGTTCCGGTACTTCTTCGTGATGAAGACAAATGGAAGGAGTGTGACGACCCAGGTGGGGGCCTACTACTTCTGTCATCAGGACAAAACCTGTCGGGGTTATATTGCCTCATTCAAATGGGGCAAATGTAGCAACTGGAGGGAAGACTAGGCAATCGTGAGGACTGACCCCCATGCCTCGCTGAAGAGGTCATCCGAAGGTCCAGGCTCTGACCCTACCACCTGGGAAGCATTTGAGGGGTTGCCGAGGAGTACAAGCCCGTCCGGAGGAGGATCCGGTTCTTGGCTAGCAAGGGCTTGACATCCATGATGGTGTTGGCACTCCAACATTGTCAACGACGAGCACGTCTCCATTCCGAATGACTACCAACTGCTCCATATGACCACCGACTTGAGGGCCGAACTGCGGAGCTCGATGTTGAAGTTCAACGTGTTCGGCCTCGTTCGCCTGCATCCCGAAGACATGACTGGGGCCTCGATGGTCCTAAAGCGGTGTCGTGATGCGATGCAGCCAAGGTCCGGGTCTTCCTCTCGTCCTTCAGCAAGGGCGAAGGCAGGTTCCTCAACAACCTCTGACGGGGCATGGTTCAGTCGGCCGACATCAGTTCCAGAGCCAAGAAAGTGTTCCCGTACGCTGGTCGCGGGCTCCGCCACTTCTATGCTGAAGAAGCGGAAGCTATGACGGGGGGACGGTACTCCCATCTCCCGCCGCGAGGAAGCCAGAGGGGATAAAGCTTTTGTCGTCGACTTAGTTTCCAATTCCAATAGTAGCCCCGGTTTCGAGGGAGGCGTATAGGGGTCTGCGTAGGTGACCGCGCCGGTGCGGGTCGATCCGAAGCTGGTGCCAGAGATGGTAGCGTCGACCTTGTCGTCAGGTTCCGGCGACCTTGATATATTGCGCGGGGTGGAAGGCCAAGGTCACTGAAGCGGTCTGCCCTGCTGGTAAGTCGCAGCTTCTTCCTCTGCTATTTCTCTTCTTTTCTTTTTTCTCTTTGACAGAGTTTTGCCTTGGATTTTTAGGGTGTCGCCAGTCGACTTGGTGCCCTTGGTGCTTCTAGGGGTGGGCTTGATAGCCCCTGCCTCTCCCAGAGCTGGAACGGGGTCTGCCGCGCCGCATTCTACGCCCGAAGGTACGTCAACCTTTATTTTTGTTGACATCTCTAGACCGCCGTCTGTCGTGGTAGGTGGGGCAGAAGTGGCGTCAGGCGAGGAAGTGCCAGGCGAGGAGCTGCCCGGCGAGGAGGAGGCTACCTTGGTCGTATCTGCCTCCCTTGGCGAAGCTGACCCGCCCACCGTTGAAGCAGCACCGACGTCTGATGTCATTGGCGCGCAAGATGGCGACTTGATACCGACTGTCGGCAATGTCCTTACAGCAGAGGAGGGGACTTCAGCGCTGGGCAGGGGCACGATGGTTCCTGAAGCTCCAGTCGGGGAACCATCTCGTCCTCACGCGCTAGAGTTTGTCGTGGCATCGACAGGAGGGGCAGAGGGGCAGTCGTCCGTGGCAATGGTCGCGCCGATCCCTCTCGCTGATGCTGTTGCCACGACCCAGTCCATCTTGCGCAAGACACAAGCTGCGTTCTCCCAAGAGTGGGATCACTTGCGAAGGAGCGGCGCTTGGTGAAGCTGGTTGATGCCAAGAATGAGGAGCTTAAGGTGAAGGCCTTGAAGGCCCATGCTGCCGCCGATGTCCGCCTGAAGCTGTGCAAGGATCAACAACTGGAGTTGGTCCAACGCAAGGTTGCAGTTGCTGACGTTGAAGGAGACTTGGCGGCAACGGAGGAGGAGGTCTCCCGGAGCCTAGAGGAGAAGCGTCGAGCTTTGCAGGACTTGGAGCTTGCCATCAAGCGTTGGGAGGACGATCTGGAGCGTCGTGCCCGGGAGCTCGCCGGCCAGGAGGAGACTGCACGAAGAGAGGTGGAGAGCCTTGAGGCCTAATGCGTGACCGAGGCCCAAGTATAGGTGGCCAACGGTCCGTGTTGGGCCAGCCCGGCCCGAGACCAGTCGGGCTCATGCCTTAAAAGCCTCGGCCCAACACGACCTAGAAAAATATCGTGCCGTGTCGGGCCGGCCCGTGGGCCAGGGGGTCCAGGCTCGCCACGGGCCGAATCCATTTTAAGCGTGTTGGGCCGTGCCGGGATGGCCCGTCTCGTGACTCATTTTAGTTAAAAAATACAATAAAACAGCATAAAATCACTATTCGGGCCTAAAGGGGTCGTGTCGGGCCGGGCCAGCCCGCGGGCCGACCGTGCCAGGCCTAAACGGGTCGTGTCGACAAGCCCGACGGGCGGGGCATCAAGGCCCGGGCACGACCTTTGTCTTGCTTTGGGCCGGCCTGGGCCCGAATTTTTCGGGCCGTGTTGTGCTCTTGCCGGGCCATTTTGGTCGTGCTTCGGGCTGGCCCGTTTGGCCCGGCCCATTTGGCCACCTCTAGGCCCAAGGGATCCGGGACTCCCTGGCCTGTGCAGGGGCAGTGCTGGAACCCCTCAGCCTTGGTCCAGTGCCGCGCGGGGAACCATCTCAGGGGGTGACCGAGCTGCTCCCATCTTTGGACTCCTTGTGCTCAACGTTGGGGACGGTGAACACTGTCCTTGTGAGGGAACTGGAGGTCGAGGAAAGGGAGCTGACGGAGCTGGTGGCCTCCCATATCTTGGTATGCTTCCGAAGCTGGTACCCTATGATCCAGCTAGAGCCAGTGGAGAAAGGCCCCCTTGATGAGCAAGAGGAAGAGGCAAGAGCCAAATTAGGACCTTGCCAAGCGGGTGGTCTCTTCGTTCCAGTGAAATTGAGACCGACGGCACCCAGGCGGAATGCTTTTTGTATCCGGGGATGACCCCTTTGTATAAATAATTGTTAATGAATTAGAATTCATGTTTTGCTTGTTGGCTTGTCTTGTGCTTCTCAAAATTTTGCCCCAATTCATTCTCTATGTAGGTCTTGAGGAGCTTTTGTTGATGTCGTTAGCTTTTTAGGGACCAACACTTGCACAGTTGTCACAACCAATTTGTCGCTAGTTGATGTCCTGCCTATGGAACCCCCTTAGAGGCCCCCTGGTAGGCGTGGCCAGGTTGTTGGGTACGCCTACCACTTGAGCGCAGGATGTCTTCAACTGGTCCCCAACGGAGCAGGGGAGTTGGAGTGGATTGCTTCAATGTTTCCCATCATTGTCGACGACAGGTCCCTCAGGGTTGCTGGAGTTGGCTGCTCCGAAGTCGCCCACCATCGTCGTAGAGATGTCGACGGCAGGCCCCCTCGGAGGTACCGGAGCTGGATGCTCCGGCATCGTCCACCATCTTTGCAAAGACATTGATGGTAGACCTCGTGGGAGGTGCCAGAGCTGGTTGCTCTAGTGTCGCCCGCCATCATGGTAGAAGCATCGACGACAGGCCCCTGGTGTATACGATATCGCAAGAGAACCTTGTTAGAAACAAGAGATGTGCAGGAGAGTGTACCCACTTATCCATGCTTGTTACTAGTATATGTGTATACGTGTGTGTGTGTATCGGGGATTGAATGTCTGGTCCTTGTAACGGTGATGGTCATGTCCTTTTATAGCTAAGGTCGGACGCCTTACAAGTGGGGTCCGGGGCCCGACAGGTGGTCTCAGGGTGATCTTATCCTAAAGATCTAAGGCTTCTCGCATAAACTTGCTCTAAAGGTGGCAGTGAAGACTTGCTGTCTTGCTGCCTCTCTCGTTAGTAGCCCACGCGCTATTGCTGACGATGGTAGAAGATGTCCCGTCAGCCTGTCTTGTTTGCTGCAAGCTACCCACTTGGCCAAGTGGGATAGGCCTGCAGTGCCTTCAGTGCGATGTGATTGGTCGCAGCGATCTCTGACCGTTGGCGTGCTCCGTGTTGTGCGCCAGAAGTGGGTGCGCGCCTTCAACGCTTGGCTTGGGCAGAGCGAACTGTCCCTTAACTCCCGCACCTTACCATCCAGAGTAAGTTGCAAGACATGTGGCAGCGTTGGACATGATCCCCGCTGAGGAGATCATCCTGGTCCTTTGTGACGCGTGGCAGCTCCAGGGCTCTCCAAGGGACGTCGCAGCTTCATGCCCTTCCCCACGAGGGGTGCCTGGCCCGACGCTCCGAGCCACGTGGCAGCACCGGAGCTCTTCCCTGAGGTTGGGTGAGGTCTCGTCCCAACACTTGGCATTTCGGGAGCCCGCATCACCGGTGGGGCCAAGTCCCATCTTCAAGGCTCTTGTGGCGGTGTTGGGGCTCTATCTTGAGGGAGACCGAGGTTATGGCGCCTCCGGATGTGCATTGGTGTCTTCATCCTGTGTGTGAGGGTACCCCGTCTGCAGGGTACCGACAACCGCAAAGTAGAGCGAAAGCGGAGAGCATGATGCCACGGAAGCAGAGAACTCTATGCGCAAGGAAATAGATTGAAGCGTAAGAGTTCTTCCATCGTGCAAACTTCTCTTTTTATTAGCCCCTGCAACGCTTGGATGGCAACTGCACGCAGACCTTGGTTACGCGCTGCATAGTTACCTCGTCGATGACAAGGAGGCCCAAGTCCACTTTGCCCAAAAAAGTCGCACCAAGTGAGCCATTGTCATGATGAGAAGTTGAAAACCCAAGGGCGGTGGCCTGAGGCCTGACAAGACTACAAAGATTGCACTGGGGACCCTTACAAAAATTGTATTGGAAGCCAACGCTCTTTAATTGTGTGAGATCCGCACGTCATGTATCACACCTGCCAAATCAAGACGAGCCATGTAGCGGTAGCACAAGAGTGTTTCGTTGTTTTCAACCGCTCAAGTGAAAAGTTGAAGCAGCAACGCAAGAAGTGATGGTGGCCCCACCTGCAGGATCGAAGCCTCCCCCAAGGTGGGCCCGTGGGCTACTCTCAGTACTCTGCGGACCAGGTACCTTAGTATACCAAAGGAAGAAGCGCTGACTCCCACCTTCCAGGAGAGAAGATATTCGGAGGCCACTGTGTGTCCCACAGCACCGGACCTGCCTCGCTCCAAAGGTGGCTCCGGTGCTTCCACATGTCCTGTAGTGTCGGGCCTACCTCCGTCCTAAGGGTGGCTCTGTAACATCCCATTTTCCGTAAACTAATAATCCGCAGTCATAGGGTTAATCATCGAGAATGTTATGTAAACTAATAAGACTGCGCTATCAGACAAGAGATAACAATTAAACTAAGTAGAAGGTAAAAGAGAATAATAAACAAATATATATATATATATATATATATATACACATGTTGCTAGCATATGTATAACCATTAATCAAGGATGGAAAATAACTTTGGTTATAAAACAAATAAAATGAACCTCTAAAATGGAGTAATAAACGTGATGGATAAATGCATAAGTAAAATCAACACAAGTGCAGACTTGTACAGTAAATACAATGACGATGAGTTAAGAATAAAAAAAAGTATAATAATAATCACTGATACATGTATAGATAATCAAATCAAAGGAAAATGGTAAAATAGCTAAAAAACAAGTAACGTAATAAAATAGATGAGCAGTGAGGACCCACACCTAGTCCTGACCCATTCTTTAACAGGGGTACTGAGCTAGCACGCCACTTTTCCTGCTGTACCCTGTCAGCCTAATGCGTTTTCCATTCACACCCCTTCCTTTTCTTTAATTACAAACACACCCAGTTTCTTCTTCCCTGGAACTAAACGCACTTGCGCACCAACGTTCTATGAAGCCCATAGCAGCACAATAGCGCCCTGCGACTACAACAAGCTCGTCTCCCGGACTCCTCTCCATTTTGCTGGAAGACCCTAGAACACCCGTACGGCGCGTAAACTCGTCGGCCACTGCTCCGGCGAAACGACCGATTTCTACCTCCTTCACTCGTGTCACGACGCCAACGCCAACCGTGCCTGCGAATCGACAACCGGCCGATAGGACTCGTCGTGCAGCGCAGCAGCTAGACGATGCACCGACCGGGCCGAATTCGGCGCGCACGAGTACGGCGAATTTACTCCGCCTGACCAACCTCCCGTGAAATCGGCCTTCCACCGCCTTTCTTCGCCAATAAATTGACCACGCCGGGTTCAGCTCTGGCCCAAGCCACGCTCACGCACCCGAGACGAGCTCCAGTACAGGTTTCACCCTCCCGCGAGGCGACGACCCGACCAGCGCGTCGACCTCCTACGAGGAGCTATTCCCGTCCGAACCGAAGCGAAAGTGAGTACCTACGACGCCGATTGCACCTCTCAGACCCGTCCCCGAGGCGAATCTCCTCCTCCACCTGCCTAGCCGCGACCACCACCCATCATGGACGCCGTCCTCCGAAATTGCGGCGTTCCTCGTAGTCTCTCCCCAAATTGAAGCATCACCCAAGCGATCCAGGCCTCTCCGTACGCTCCCTCTTCTCCCTGGCTGCCTCGCCCCTGATTTCCTGCCCGATTCGGAGTTCCAGTGACCCTCCATCGTGACTGGAGAGAGAGGAACGGGGTGAGGAAGAAGAAGACTACCCTTTACCGTAACCTGCTGTTTTGGGCTGAACCATTAGTAGGTGGGCCAGGGAACTTCTTAATTAGTTGGGTCAACTGTTAGCTAATCCCTCATCAATCCATGTGGCTGACGTTTTAGGCCCAAAAAGCTAGCAGCAGGTAGTTGCCAGCCAGACACGGACCCGTGGGCAAGATTTTTTAGTAATTAAACCGGCCTACACCTCATAAAAATCAATATATCACTCATACTAAATCCGATTAATCCGATTCTTTTTCTAAAATTCACCTAAAATCATAAACTATTTAATAAAATAATTTTAGTATGATGTATTGATGTGCGTTTGCATTGCTTGTATGATTGTCTTGTGTGCGTGCCGCGGAACATACACAGTACCGGAAGAGAACCCGGAGGAGCCAGCTGACCAGGAGCACGACGTCGCAGACGGTAGCGAAGGCAAGTTCCACTGACCCCTTTTGATCATACTGTTCCTATGTGAGGTTCATCCGTTGTGGCCAGTAGACTAGGTCCTTGCATTTGTTGCTCGTGAGATAGTGGAGGGACAGAGGGAAGCCATATTACCTTTTATTCTTGCACATTGTTATGATGAGATTATATATGATGATAATGCTTCTTGTGTTGTTGTATGGGTGGCGAGAGTATGAGTGTGACCAGGGTAGACGGGTTAGTGCTAGTGTAAGTGCTACCGTGGTGGTAGACTTACGGCGAGTTCTACCATGAGGGTAGGCTCGTGTGTTTGAGTATGGAGGCTGCCCTGGTGAGCCTTAAGGACCGAGCTGTTTTGACATCTTACCTAGCTTCCTTCAGTACGACCACATGTCCCTGTATGGGCGGGGTTTAGCCTAATCCCGGTGGCTAGCCCGACAGTCGTCCACGGTGGAGAGAGAGAGAGAGAGTTATGCTGAGAGATTATTGAGCTCACTGATGATACTGGGTTTGGGACGACTAGTCTGGGTGGTGCTTCGACTGGGTGTTGGTTATGTCAGGCTGTCCTTGATGGTCCGTGCATGTGGGTAAAGCGTACAACCTCTGCAGAGTGTAGAACCCGTTCGGACGGCCGTGTCCTCGGCATAGGACAGGTTATGGTGTGGTCCTAACAACTAGAAAGCCACCTATTGAGAGTTGAGATGAGTTTGGGTTGAGATATTCAGTTGCATTAGTTTGCATTAAGTTGCATTGTTCCTTATTTTATGCATTGCATTTATATCTGTTTTGATCCCCTCCCGTAGGGCGAGGTGGAGCTTGCGGAGTACTTTTGTACTCAAATGTTGTTGATATGTTTTTTTTCAGAGGATCCTGACTTCGTGCCGGAGGATTTTGAGTAGGGTCGCGTCCGCACCCAAGTTGGTGTGTAGTGGAACCATGGATGACGAGATTGTACTAGTCGTGTTGGGGACTATTATAGCTATATTGTTAGCCGTTATTGTGCTTCTCCATACTGTTATGAAATAAAGTTGTGTATGGTTGTGGTTCCACTTGTAATGTAATATTATGTACCGAACTCTGTTCTTGGTAATAATATTACATGTTTAGTTCCGATCTTATGGGTCGGGGCGCTTCAAGTGGTATCAGAGCCATACTTGGCTGTAGGATGCGGACCCTAGGGCGTAGGTGACCGTAGGAGACCTTAGAATGGTTTTCCAGTAGGACTCTTGAACGTAGGACGTTAGTGATAGGTTTTGCTCTCATCTAACCCTTGTGCATTGTTTTAAGCCAGATGTCTGACGACCGTATCACCACCTTCTGCATCAATGAAGATGGCTTCCCCAAGGTGCTCTATGCTGCCACGGTGCGACTCGGTATTTCGGATCGCCCGGAGTACGTGGGTCACGAGTTCGTGGAGCATGGCACTGAGAGCTGTGAGGTTACCGTGCACATCGGCGCCAGTGAGAGGTTCCTGGAGATGAAGCCATGGAACATCACCGCCACTGGATGCCGTATGATAGACACATGCCAGCTTGTGGCCCGCAAAGCCTTGAAGTACCTGTGCCACATGTTCGACTAGCACCTAGGTTCCACACCCATGAAGTACTTTCCACCGCTGGATCGTAGTCGTCCTGCCTGGATGGCTAGGATCCGTAACCTTGAAGGCCTCGGAGCGACCGAAGATGACCCCACCATTGTCGCTATGTCAGGCTATTTATTGAGCCTAGACGATATGTGCGACCAGCTGAATCAGCGCGTGAAGACCCTCATCAAGCGCGCCGAAACTTTAGAGACCCGTTGGCGAAAGGCTAAGCTAGCACTAGAACAGGCTGAAGCCCGTGCTGCAAGCGCCGAAAGTCGTGCTGCCTTGGCTGAAGAAAATCTTAGGGAGCAGGCCGACCGCCATAGTCAGCTCCTTAGAGGTGTCTACCTCGTAGACCGAGCCAAGCGCAAGGATCGTCAGGCCTGTGAAACGGCCGAACCGCTGGTGCTGGAAGGAACTCCAGTGTACCCGTTGTCCAACCCTCGAAGGAGGATTTGTGAGCCTGTACCACCCACTCCTCCAACATCACCCCGAGGGACCAACGAAGACCCCGAAGACCAAGATGTAGGGCCTAGTAGTCAGGCAGAGGTCCCGGCTGACCCTTAAGGGGACGGACTTAGGGACGACATGCCCAATGTACCATGTACCCGTTTGCTTGAATGAATGAATGTTTGATGTGATGCTTGCAGTGTTTGATGTTTTGTGTGGTATAAAAGTATATATTACTAAATTAATATGTGTATATATATACATACACATACACATACATAAAATAATAATAATAAAATAAAAAAAATAAAAATAAAAATATGTAGATAATAATAATTGTAATTATAAACTAAAAGGATTCACATTAATATATCCTAATAAGTATAATCTAAACCCCACGCTTTCCTCGCCGCAGATGTCTCGCAGCTCGAGCCGAGTCAGGAACGGACACGAGACGGAATAAGGACAGCGTGATATACCGTCTACACTCCACGAGCATGAGACAGCGGAGAGTGCACCTGTCCCGCCAGCCCCACATGCACCTGCCTATGACCTGACTGCCATTTTGGACCACCAGACTCGACTCCTTGAGATGCTGGCGAACACACTTGCTGCTCAGGGCAACAATGGCATCAACAACCGACAGCCAGCACCTCAGAACAACCATCAGATCGCGGACTTCAACAGGATGAACCCACCCAAGTTTGCTGGATCTGAGGACCCCATTGAGGCAGATGACTGGTTAAGAGAGATTGAGATGAAACTTGAGGTGGTCCATGCTAATGAGCAGGATAAGGTTCTACTTGCAGTCCAGCAGCTGAAAGGACCTGCTTTAGCATGGTGGCACAGCTATAGAGAAATGCATGCAGACGCCAAGACCATGATTTGGGATGAGTTTGTGAAGTTATTTAGGGAGCACCACATCCCTAGTAGCATTGTGAAGCTTAAGAAGGAAGAGTTCATGAACCTTAAGCAGAAAGGCCTAACTGTGATAGAGTATCTCCATAAGTTCACTGGGCTATCCCGCTACGACCCTCATGCGGTCGATACGGAAGAGAAGAAGCAGGAAACCTTCCTTCGTGGTATAAACACTGAGATCAAGAAGTTTCTGGAAGCATCTGTTTATCCGGATTTTAGTACCATGGTCAACAAGGCTATCACCACGGAGAAGAACATAGAGGATGAGCTTCAGGAAAAGAAGAGAAAATTTGAAGGAAAGAAGGTGTTCCAGCAGGCAAAGTTACAAAGGACTAATCAACCTACTTATTCAGGACAGAGGACCCAACAGCCAGCCTACTTTATGCAGAAGACCCACCAACCTACTCATTCTGGGAAGATGAGTCAGAGTGGCGTATCCTACAAGACACCAAATGCTTCCTTCAAGCCACCAGTGCAGCCTGCTAAACCCCAGGGCTCCTTCCGCCCTCAACAGTCTGGAGTCAGTCACACCCATAACCAGAGGATTTGCTTCAGCTGCCGTGAGCCTGGTCACATTACTGTCAACTGCCCTTACAAGAACAAGCCAGCACCATCCGTCGTCTCCAACTCTGTTAATGGACCGAGACAACCAGTTGGGGGTAACCGTGGAGCACCATCAAGGAACCAGCAATCCTTTGGAAAGGCTACAGTGAACCATGTCTACGCTGAGGAGGCAGATGCAGCACCAGGAGTTCTGCTTGGTGAGTTCTTGGTTCAGTCAGTTTTGGCTTCAATATTATTTGATTCTGGTGCATCAAATTCCTTTATATCATCACACTTCGTAGATACACATGATATATCTACGGTAGCCCTTAAGAGGCCCTTAATAACCCGATCACCGGGAGGTTATATACCCTGCCACTTAGGAGTTAACAACACCCCTTTAAACCTAAGTGGGGTAGTGTTCTTAGTTAATCTAATAGTGCTTGACTCCCACGGGATAGATGTGATTCTTGGCATGGATTGGCTAGCCAAGTGCAACGGGAGCATAGCTTGTGCACAAAGGGTAGTGACAGTGACAAACCATGAAGGAAAGACAGTCACGTGTCACGTGAATCCTAGCCTATCTGAGTCAGTGATAAATCACATAAAGGCAGAAACACCCCTGGAAGTGCCAGTAATTAAGGAGTATGTTGATGTGTTTTCGGAGGACTTACCGGGCATGCCGCCAGAAAGGGAAGTGGAGTTTTCCATTGATCTAGTCCCAGGAACTGCCCCAATAGCTAAGAGACCTTACAGGATGGAAGCCCCAGAACTGGCGGAGTTAAAGAAACAGTTGGATGAGCTGGAAGAGAAAGGATATATAAGGCCTAGTGCATCACCGTGGGGCGCACCAGTCCTCTTTGTAGAGAAGAAGGATGGAAGTAAGAGGCTATGTGTGGATTACCGAGCTCTTAATGCAGTAACTATTAAGAACAAGTATCCTCTACCTCGGATCGATGACTTATTTGACCAGTTAAAGGAGGCCAAATTCTTTTCCAAGATTGATTTAAGGTCCGGATATCATCAAGTGAGGATTAAGCCTGAAGATATACCCAAGACAGCATTTGTGACTCGCTATGGACAATACGAGTTCACAGTGATGTCTTTTGGATTAACCAATGCTCTTGCCTACTTTATGAACTTGATGAACCGAGTGTTCATGCAAGAGTTGGATAAGTTTGTCGTCGTATTCATTGATGACATTCTGGTATATTCACGAAGTGAAGAAGAGCACGCGCAACACTTGCGTGTTGTTTTGGACCGACTTAGCAGCCATCAACTCTATGCCAAGTTTAGTAAGTGTGAATTTTGGTTGCAAAAAGTCAGCTTCCTTGGACATGTTCTCACAGCTGAAGGAGTTGCAATTGACCCAGAGAAGGTTAAAGCAGTATCATCTTGGAAGCAACCAACATCAGTTTCAGAGATTCGTAGTTTTCTTGGTATGGCAGGCTATTATAGGAGGTTCATCGAAGGATTTTCCAAGCTAGCCTGACCGATGACAGAGCTTCTCAGGAAGGACAAGAAGTTTGTATGGACTGAAGCATGTGAGCGGAGTTTTCGTGAGTTGAAGGAGAGACTCACAACAGCTCCAGTCTTAGTCCTACCAGATATTCACAAGAGTTTTGTTATTTATTGTGATGCTTCTAGACATGGCCTAGGGTGTGTGCTAATGCAAGAAGGACGAGTGGTATCCTATGCCTCTCGTCAGTTAAGGCCACATGAGCAAAACTACCCAACTCATGACTTGGAATTGGCAGCAGTAGTGCATGCTCTTAAGATTTGGAGGCACTACTTGATCGGTAACAAGTGTGAGATCTATACGGACCATAAGAGTCTTAAGTATATCTTTACCCAGCCTGACCTCAACCTAAGGCAACGGAGATGGTTGGAGCTAATAAAGGACTATGACTTGGAAATGCACTACCACCCGGGTAAAGCAAATGTGGTAGCTGACGCTCTCAGTCGAAAAGCATACTGCCATCACTTGGTGACTCAAGTACCACAACTGTGCGATGAGATGATGAGGTTGAACCTAAGTGTGGTACCTCACTCATACAACTACAACCTTAGTGTTCACCCTGTTTTGGATGACCAAATTAAGAAGGCTTAACAAGATGATGAGAAGTTGATGGAGATCAAGGCACATACCGGTGAAGGCAAAGCTCCAGACTTTAGAGTTGATAGAGATGGAATATTGTGGTTCAAGAAACGGTTGTGTGTGCCTTCACAAGGTCACTATCGAGATACCATCATGGATGAAGCCCACAACTCTGCATACTCTATACATCCTGGAGCCACCAAGATGTATGTGGATCTTAAGCAAAAGTATTGGTGGATTGGTATGAATGGTGATATAGCTAAATTTGTGGCGTGTTGTGATGTGTGCCAGAGAGTAAAGGCCGAACATCAGAAGCCAAGCGGCCTACTACAGCCTTTACCAATTCCCGTATGGAAATGGGATGAGGTAGGGATGGACTTCATCACTGGGTTACCAAGGACCAAGAACGGTAATGACTCAATATGGGTAGTGGTCGATCGCCTCACTAAGGTCGCACACTTTATCCCCGTGCGCACTACCTACGATGGAGACAAGCTAGCCAAGTTGTACATAGACCGTATTGTGAAACTACACGGAGTACCCTCAAGGATAGTTTCGGATAGAGGTACCCAGTTCACATCGAGATTTTGGAGAAGTCTGCAGAAAGCACTTGGAACTAAGTTGGATTTCAGTTCGGCTTATGACCCTCAGACTGATGGTCAGACGGAGAGAATCAATCAAATTTTAGAAGACATGTTGAGGGTTGCTGTTCTCACCTACGGTAAAGATTGGGAAGATAGTTTACCGTATGCTGAGTTTTCCTATAATAACAGTTATCAGACTAGTATTAAAATGTCACCATTTGAAGCCCTTTATGGGAGAAAATGTCGGACTCCGCTTATGTGGTCAGAGGTGGGAGACCGTATTATAGAGCGACCAGACTTTATTGTGGCAGCAGAAGATAAGGTAGCAGAGATCCGGGCGAATTTGAAGGCAGCTCAATCACGCCAGAAAAGCTACGCGGACAAAAGAAGGCGTGAACTCAGCTTTGAAGTCGGGGACCATGCTTATTTGAAGGTGTCTCCAATTCGTGGCACACGCAGATTCCAAGTACGCGGAAAGTTGGCGCCACGATACATTGGTCCTTTTCCAGTCCTCAAAAGAGTAGGAACAGTGGCATATGAAATCCAGTTACCCGAAGAGATGTCGGGCGTGCATAACGTCTTCCACGTGTCACAACTGAGGAAGTGTCTACGAGTTCCTGAAGAGCAAGTGGTACAAGACACCCTAGATTTACAAGATGATCTGCGCTATCAGGAGGTGCCAGTAAAGATTTTGAATACCGTCACCCGGAGGACACGGACAAATTATGTCAAGCTTTGTCGAGTATTATGGAGCAGACACTCAGAGGCCGAAGCTACATGAGAAAGAGAAGATGCGCTTCGTGCGGAATTTCCACACCTTTTTGAACACCAACTGAATCTCGAGGACGAGATTCCACCTAAGTGGGGTAGGTCTGTAACATCCCATTTTCCGTAAACTAATAATCCGCAGTCATAGGGTTAATCATCGAGAATATTATGTAAACTAATAAGACTGCGCTATCAGACAAGAGATAACAATTAAACTAAGTAGAAGGTAAAAGAGAATAATAAACAAATAAATAAATAAATTTATACATATATATATATATATATATATATATATATATATATATATATATATATATATACACATGTCGCTAGCATATGTATAACCATTAATCAAGGATGGAAAATAATTTTGGTTATAAAACAAATAAAATGAACCTCTAAAATGGAGTAATAAACGTGATGGATAAATGCATAAGTAAAATCAACACAAGTGCAGACTTGTACAGTAAATACAATGACGTTGAGTTAAGAATAAAAAAAAGTATAATAATAATCACTGATACATGTATAGATAATCAAATCAAAGGAAAATGGTGAAATAGCTACAAAAACAAGTAACGTAATAAAATAGATGAGCAGTGAGGACCCACACCTAGTCCTGACCGATTCTTTAACAGGGGTACTGAGCTAGCACGCCACTTTTCCTACTGCACCCTGTCAGCCTAATGCGTTTTCCATTCACACCCCTTCCTTTTCTTTAATTACAAACACACCCAGCTTCTTCTTCCCTGGAACTAAACGCACTTGCGCACCAACGTTCTCTGAAGCCCATAGCAGCATGATAGCGCCTGCGACTACAGCAAGCTCGTCTCCCGGACTCCTCTCCATTTTGCTGGAAGACCCTAGAACACCCGTACGGCGCGTAAACTCGTCGGCCACTGCTCCGGCGAAACGACTGATTCCTACCTCCTTCACTCGCGTCACGACGCCAACGCCAACCGTGCCTGCGAATCGACAACCGGCCGATGGGACTCGTCGTGCAGCGCAGCAGCTAGACGACGCACCGACCGGGCCGAATTCGGCGCGCACGAGTACGACGAATTTACTCCGCCTGACCAACCTCCCGTGAAATCGGCCTTCCACCGCCTTTCTTCGCCCATAAATTGACCACGCCGGGTTCAGCTCCGGCCCAAGCCACGCTCACGTACCTCAGACGAGCTCCAGTACCGGTTTCACCCTCCCGCGAGGCGACGATCCGACCGGCGCGTCGACCTCCTACGAGGAGCTATTCCCGTCCGAAGCGAAGCGAAGGTGAGCACCTACGATGCCGATTGCACCTCTCAGACCCGTCCCCGAGGCGAATCTCCTCCTCCACCTGCCTAGCCGCGACCACCACCCACCATGGACGCCGTCCTCCGAAATTGCGGCGTTCCTCGTAGTCTCTCCCCAAATTGAAGCATCACCCAAGCGATCCAGGCCTCTCCGTACGCTCCCTCTTCTCCTGGCTGCCTCGCCCCTGATTTCCTGCCCGATTCGGAGTTCCAGTGACCCTCCATCGTGATTGGAGAGAGAGGAACGGGGTGAGGAAGAAGAAGACTACCCTTTACCGTAACCTGCTGTTTTGGGCTGAACCATTAGTAGGTGGGCCAGGGAACTTCTTAATTAGTTGGGTTAACTGTTAGCTAATCCCTCATCAATCCATGTGGCTGACGTTTTAGGCCCAAAAAGCTAGCAGCAGGTAGTTGCCAGCCAGACACGGACCCGTGGGCAAGATTTTTTAGTAATTAAATCGGCCTACACCTCATAAAAATCAATATCTCACTCATACTAAATCCGATTAATCTGATTCTTTTTCTAAAATTCACCTAAAATCATAAACTATTTAATAAAATAATTTTAGTATGATGTATTGATGTGTGTTTGTATTGCTTGTATGATTGTCTTGTGTGCGTGCCGCGGAACAGACACAGTACCGGAAGAGAACCCGGAGGAGCCAGCTGACCAGGAGCACGACGCCGCAGACGGTAGCGAAGGCAAGTTCCACTGACCCCTTTTGATCATACTGTTCCTATGTGAGGTTCATCCGTTGTGGCCAGTAGACTAGGTCCTTGCATTTGTTGCTCGTGAGATAGTGGAGGGACAGAGGGAAGCCATATTACCTTTTATTCTTGCACATTGTTATGATGAGATTATATATGATGATAATGCTTCTTGTGTTGTTGTATGGGTGGCGAGAGTATGAGTGTGACCAGGGTAGACGGGTTAGTGCTAGTGTAAGTGCTACCGTGGTGGTAGACTTACGGCGAGTTCTACCATGAGGGTAGGCTCGTGTGTTTGAGTATGGAGGCTGCCCTGGTGAGCCTTAAGGACCGAGCTGTTTTGACATCTTACCTAGCTTCCTTCAGTACGACCACATGTCCCTGTATGGGCGGAGTTTAGCCTAATCTCGGTGGCTAGCCCGACAGTCGTCCACGGTGGAGAGAGAGAGAGAGAGAGAGAGTTATGCTGAGAGATTATTGAGCTCACTGATGATACTGGGTTTGGGACGACTGGTCTGGGTGATGCTTCGACTGGGTGTCGGTTATGCCGGGCTGTCCTTGATGGTTCGTGCATGTGGGTAAAGCGTACAACCTCTGCAGAGTGTAGAACCCGTTCGGACGGCCGTGTCCTCGGCATAAGACAGGTTATGGTGTGGTCCTAACAACTAGAAAGCCACCTATTGAGAGTTGAGTTGAGATGAGTTTGGGTTGAGATATTCAGTTGCATTAGTTTGCATTAAGTTGCATTGTTCCTTATTTTATGCATTGCATTTATATCTGTTTTGATCCCCTCCCGTAGGGCGAGGTGGAGCTTGCGGAGTACTTTTGTACTAAAATGTTGTTGATATGTTTTTTTTCAGAGGATCCTGACTTCGTGCCGGAGGATTTCGAGTAGGGTCGCGTCCGCACCCAAGTTGGTGTGTAGTGGAACCATGGATGACAAGATTGTACTAGTCGTGTTGGGGACTATTATAGCTATGTTGTTAGCCGTTATTGTGCTTCTCCATACTGTTATGAAATAAAGCTGTGTATGGTTGTGGTTCCACTTGTAATGTAATATTATGTACCGAACTCTGTTCTTGGTAATAATATTACATGTTTAGTTCCGATCTTATGGGTCGGGGCGCTTCAGGCTCCGATGCTGCCATGTGTACCGCAATGTCGGACCTGCCTCCCTCTTCAAGGTGGCTCCGGTGCTGCCACGTGTCCCGTAGTTTCGAACCTGCCTCCCTGCTAAGGGTTCCTACGGACCTGCCATGTGGACTCCGGACCTACCTCTCCAACGAAAGGACTCCAGGATCTTCAACGACGCGAACATTCAAAGCTATAAATCAGCCATTACAAGACCTAGTTAACGCATCATTAATTCTGCATTAATAATGCACGATCAGAGGACCTTCAAGCGTGGTAATGTTGCTACCAAGGAACATTATTACACAAATAAACCGTTGTTAATCACTTAGATCGTGTACAGGGTGTTTAATAGTGTGGGCCGCCTCTCGGGCCTCAGCTACACTGTAACATAGCTAGACCTTGCTATATAAAAGGTTTGGGCTACACAATAGAACACAAGTCTATCAGACTAGCGCATACACATCTGATTAGACACTCAAGCATATAACACAGCCCCGTGGAGTAGGGTATTACGCTCAGGCGGCGTGAACCACTTAAAATCTATGTGTCACCCTGTTCTTGAGATCTTGGGTTTACGCCCCTCCTAAAAAATAACCTTCGCGGACTACTTCTTAGTAGTATCGGTGGAAGTGTCAATCGCACCCTTCAACAACTATGAATTTAAGTATTATGCAGTTATTAGTCGTGCAAGCGGTCCTTTTTATGGAGAGTTACTTGAGATGAATGAAACGACAGTTTGGAAGAATTATGCTCAAAGGGCCGCTCAATATGGATGACCTTTAATTCTGTTTATTTAAGTACAAGCAAAAGAGATAATTGATGAGACACATAATACGGTCGTTGTGCCGAGGATGGTGATGATGGAGAATCTGAAGAATCGGAGAATGAGGAGACGAAGATGCACCCAATAATGTTCACATTGAGCCTACAGATGTAGCAGATGAATGTGAATAATTAGATCATTTAGTTGATCAGATTGTTCAGGGAGATAGAGATTATGAAATATTCCTGAACATTGCTCCTCATATGATGAAGAAGATGTTTCAGTACCTACAGAATGGAAAAATCAAAATTTTGATTTTTAAGAGTTACTGAAGGTTATCATGTTCCATAGAAATATAACGAGAATGAGGTATCTGCAGGATCTCTATTTAAAGATAAAAAAATATTGAAAGATACCGTTAAATACTAGTCTCTCTCATTGAATAGATCATTTGTAGTTTCAAGGTCTAACAAAAAAAATTATGATGTGAGGTGTGTTTTTCCAAGTTGCCCGTTTTGTGTGCACCTATTTGCACAAAAGTGGAGCAGTCTCTGGAAATGTTCAATATTGACTGATCATACCTATGAGTTGCAACAACTTAATAAGTGTAATAATGCTCTTACGCCATGGTTTATTGCAAACTACATGTATTCTCGAGTTGTGGATAATGTTTCCTTTGAGCCAAAATCAATTATCTACATTGTTGAGCAAGATTTTAAGTACACGATAAGTTATTTAAAGGTTTGGAATGCCAAAGTAAAAGTGGTAGATAACAGATTTGATACCTTTAAAACATCTTATGATAATTTGCTAAGATTGTTAGACACCATATGAATGAGAAATGTTAGAACATTTATTAACATTATGGATGTCTCCATTTCAAGAATTCCTAGGAAGTTGATTTTTCAACGAGCCTTCTCTCTTTGGGTCAATAAATAAATGCATTTAACTATTGCAAACCAATACTTTGTATTGATGTCACTTTTCTAACTTGTACGTACAAAGGGTAAATTCTTATAACTCAAGCAGCGGATGATAACAATCAATTGTTGTGTATTGCCTTTGCTTGTGTTGAAAGTAAAACAATGATAGTCGGTATTGGTTTCTGAATCAGGTGAAATATATTGTGGTTTGCAGTCGTTAAAATATTTGTGATACATTACCCTTATGTTGGACTCCTGAAAGCTATAATGGATTTGAAGTAGGAAAGTCATCATTGTGGCCCAAGTGACAAAAAACAATGATGAGTAGAGATCGCGGTAGGCGAGAAGGTGGAAACTTTAGAGTAGCGCCTGGAAATTACTTTATGGAAGGTCTAACTTGGTACAAGCCAACATTAGATGAATTACCGCTTTTTAGCAAGAGTGCTTTTGATCCGTCTCATCCTCTTTGCCCGTACGACAACACCAAACAGGAGTGACCTAGGTGTTGTTGTGAGCATAATTGTGTTGTGCAAATGATGGATGGAGACAACAATGGTCGTCGTTTCTTTCGTTGTCCCGTTGATTGAGTAAGTATTGAATATTGTTTTCAAACATGTTTCATATATGAAGTTTTAGTAACAATACTGTCAAAATGTTCTTGCGATACTTCCTCCGGACCTGCTAAGGAGCAGCTCGCAGATGTTCTTTTTTAGGTGGGGGCTAGTCTATAGTGAGGTCGCGCGTATGAGAGACGGTGAGACAATTGTTTACATGGTTCGGTCCACTAGAGCATAACACCCTACTCTACAATGAGAGTTGTATTGCTGAGTCTTGTGAGCTACAAACGCTTGTGAGGGTTTGAGTGTGTCTGAATGGCGTTTTTCCATTGTGTCGGTGGATATCTGGTCCTTTTATAGTCCAAGGCCAGACAACTTACAAGTAAAGCCCGAGGCCTGACAGGTGGCCCCGGGATGATCTTATTCTTGTACAAGATCTAAAGTGTAATGGCTACCTTCGACCTCTGACCATGCACTAGTGGCTAGAGTGTAGCATGTGATGATGGTGTAGGATGTCCCGTCTTGTCCCTCTGCTACAACCTACTCGATTATTTATGCGGTGCTGCACTGCTGCACCACCGCTATCGTCCTCACCAGTCGCTGTAGCGCCTAAAGAACTCGCAAGTCCTGAATGCATGGAGCATGTGTTCCTTTACTCTTGAGACCTACCGCCCTTAGTGGGCCGTGGGGCTCGTGGCAGCGCTGGAGCCCGCCTCTGCAGGAGCGCAGAGTCCGCAGCCGAAGGACACATGGCAGCGCCGGAGCCCGCCTCTATGGGAGCGTGGGGTCCGAAGCAGAAGGACGTGTGGCAGCATCGGAGGCTGCCTCTGCGGGAGCGCGAGGTCCGGAGCTAAAGGACGTGTGTCAACCCTGAGACCCGCCTTACTGGGGAGGTCGAGTCCAAAGCTTCTTCTTCCTTGTACGCGGGGTATCCAGTCTGCAAGGTACTGACAAATACATTTTATGTTAGTGTTACTATGATGATGAAAATTGCGGATATACACTGTGGGTTGATCCACCACCTATGAAGGCAACTCGAGAGTACATTCAACATGTAGAATGTCTCAATGAAGATTTGGTGGGTGAACTAGATGAAATAAAACTTTAGCAAATGAAGCATTATCCTTGTCGGTACCCAGCATACTGGGTACCCACACGCACAGGAGAAAAACACATAAGTGCCCTGCCTCCTTGCTAAGGAAGGGTCCGTTGGTGCCACTTGTTTGGGAGGCTCGGACCCCGTCCCTCCTCAGGGGTGGGCTCCCACACTGCCACATGAACTTCTATATGAGATCGGCTCCTCTGAAGAGACGAGCTCCCAAGCTGCCACGTGTCTACCGAGGCAGGACCTCGCTCCTCTACAAGAGTGGGCTCTGGTGCTGTCACGTGGTTCGAAGGTCTGGGATGGCCTCCCTCGTGGAGGCGGGATCCAGAATGACCACATGTCCAGCAGTATCGGACCCCTGACTTCCCATAGAGTTGGGCTCCGGGGCTTCCATGTGGCCCTCAGCGCAGGACACGACCTCCCCCACAGAGGTGTGCTCTGGTGCTGCAATGCTGACCGGTAGGTTGTAGAAGTAATGGGCGGTGCGCCTTGTCTAAGTCGAGCTTTGAAGGCACGCACGTTCCCCAAACACATGACGCGGCGCATGCCCCCTATCACGTACTGTTGCATCCAATTGCATCCTAGTAAAGGTGTCGCAGAGCTACCACATGCTACCAAGTGGGTAGCTTACGACGACGAGATGAACGAGACATTTCCTGCCATCATCAACGACTATGCCTAGCCCCAGGCGTCCGACACGGCAAGACGGCGAGTCTTCAAGCCGCGACCACAAACAACGTACACAATAAGCCTTAGATCTTATATAGGTATAAAATCGCCTCGGGGCCACCTGTCGGACCCCAGAGCCACTTGTAAGGTGTCTGGCCTTACTATAAAAGGACCGGGCATCCACCGTTACAAAGGATCCCTAAATCAAATACACACACTCAAGCACTCACAAGCAATACAACTCTCACCGTAGAGTAGAGTGTTACGCTCCAGCGGTCCAGACCATGTTAAACCACCGTCTCGCCATACCTCATACGCGTGACCTCACCGGAGACTAGACCCCGCCTCAAAAAGGACCTCTGCGGGCAGCTCTCAAAGCAGGTCCGGGAGAAGTGTCGTTCGTACACTTCAACAATCTTGGTACAAGTCAGACGAATAATGAAGATGGTAACGTCGTCTGCAATAACATATATTGTAACTACTTGCGTCACAAGTAGTAACCAAGTAGCAAAATATGTTTCGCCTCTCATATAAGTGCACTGTACTTTAAGTTTCGCCTCTCATATAAGTGCACTCTACCTTATGTTAACAAAATGTATTTTCCAAAATTTTTAATTTTTATTACATTTGTTTTGCAATTTACTATCATAACTTTGTAGCCTTTAAAAAATAGTAAAATTATTATCTTGTCGCCTTGCTACTTAGCAACTCGTCATACTACTAGGCGACTTGTCAGACGGATCTTATCCACCTAAAAGATGACAAAGGCCCACGTGAAATGTCAGTTCAGACTTATCCATTTCAAGGACGAAATTTTTCCTACACTTAGTTCATACATCATCATCTGTTCCTCTATATAACACTCAATCCTCTACTGACTTCAACACACACACTCACTACAATCATTTGATATACCGTGCTATCATAGACAAGTGTTTCTCACCACCCACAAATAAAGAAAGGGTTCAAATCCTCGAGGTATTACAATCTTTAATGTGTTTGTGTAGCATTGATTGTGTTTGTGTCGCATTCGATTTCTTGGCGATTTTCTTTTGATTTGGAGAAGAATTTTCTCACTCAACGCGTCTCCATGACGCTCCAAACGTGAGTTAGGGCCTGTTTAGTACCCCTAGAGATTATTGTTAAGTTCTAAAAATTAGCTATGGAGGTTCCAAACAGAGTAGCTAATAACACAACTAATTATTAGCTAACTTTCCAGCTAACAATAATCTCATTAGCTAGTCCAATCCGGCTAATCCCAACTAATTATTGGCTAATTTCAATTCTACTCTTATCTCTCTCCTCCCTTCCTCTTGTGCCGGTCACGGAAAAAAAAAATCGTGTCTCTCCTACGCGTGGCTCCTACCCAACGCGCGGCGGAAACTCCACTCCAACGTGCAGCCGTCCGTCGAATTGAATGGTTAGAGTGTCAAATACTTTTGTATGTTGCAGTAAATGACAACACAAATAAAACAGGGCACCACGATCAATTGTCTCTAGCAATCAAATAATTAGCTTTGGGTTCCAAACATCCTTCAGCTAATAATTAGTTGACCCAATCTAACTAATAGATTATTAACTAGCTAATTGTTAGCTCCAAAGATTCCAAAGAGAACCTTATTCAATCATTTCTGGAGTATATTTGGTTAGCGAGCAACGTAATGACGTGTCGGGCAGCAGGCTCGCTGCTCGGGCGGCGGCCCGTCCCAGAAGATCACAGCCCACTTTCTCGCGGTCCTGTATGAGCGGCCCATACAAGCCTGGAAGAGTCTGCTCGGTGGCTTAGTCCAGCCGTGCCATACGACCTAGATGTGCAGAGCACGTTGATGCAACCAGTGGTCGTGTGACTGATACGGACCGCGCCACTACTGGTATAATGTGCATTGGGTTTCTTTTTAAGACAGGTGGTCCAGACGGTCAGAAACGCTAATTTAAGGAAGCGGACACCCTAGACGAGCAGCGCTTCAACTCGAATGAGCACAACTCGGCCTCAACCGAGCTGACCAGTCGAGTCCCCGCTCGACCACATGTATAATGCGCATTAGTCATGAGACCAGTGTCATACATGCAGCTTGAGGATCATGAGAAGGTGCTCTACATGGTCCTAACGAGAGCCACCGCTTCTTCTGCAAGCGTGTCGGTATGCTCGGGTACATACACATACACTACACTCTACAACTGCTAATACAAGTACCTAACACGTAACCTGCCTAGCAGTACACAATATTAGACATAATTTAACGAAGTTCCGCTAAATTCAGCCGCACCCGTTCGCGCCGAACCCAATCCTCCTGTTGGCGACGTCGTAGACCACGACGAACGTCTTCTGCTGCGCGTTCCCGAGGATGCCCACGATGTCGTCTTCGATGGGCCCGAACGACAGGCACGTCTGCGCCACCGACGACACGTACAGGACGCCTCTAGCGGGGAGGCTCAATTCCGCGCCGTCGGCGAACACCAGCGCCACCGACGGGATCCGTACCTTGGTGGTGTTGCCGGTGAAGTCGTAGCAGGTGTCGAGGAACGACAGCGCGGGCGCCCTCTTGTAGTTGTACTGGCCCATGGCACGCGTGAACGCCGACCGGAGCACGGCGTAGGCGCGCGGGGGCAGGCGGCTGATCACGGTGCCCGAGTCGATTATCGTGCTCGTCGTTTTGAACACGGACGACGGGATCTTGAGCGCGCGCCCGGAGACCTTGATGCCGACGAGGTCGACGTAGTAGAACGACGGCGTGTCGTTGCGGGTCACCATGGCCGTGAACCGCGCGTTCGCTGGCGCGGCTGCGCCGAGGGACAGGTACCCCGTGGCGCTAGACGAGGACGGCAGGCAGTAGGAGAAGCCCGCGCCGTACCTGGCCGCCGCTTGCGAGGAAAGCGACACGCTCTCTCGGCCAAGACCGAACAGCCCGTCGATCTCGGCGAACGTTCCCTTGTCGTCGTCCCCGCACCCGAAGACGAACCCTGGGAGCTTGTCGGACGGCCCCAGCGTCAGCGTGTCTCGCGCTAGCTGCCCGTTGGTGTGCGATCTGTCGGCGTACCCGTACTCGTACCGGCACCTGTTGTCCGACGAGCATCTGTGGGAGCTGATCAGTTCCTGGCACTCGTTGGCGTTGCAGGGCACGTAGGAGAACGTCGACGACTGCGCCGGGTCGAAGAGCGGGTCGTGCTGCTCGTAGCAGTCCTTGCAAGGCTCGCACTGAACCCACGACAGGTCGCTGCCGGAGTCGAGCTCCACGGAGAGGTACCTCGCCGGCGTCCCGAGGCCTGCCGATATGATGTAGTTGTTGGTGCCCAGAGACGTGCCCTTGCGCGCCGGCAGCGACACGCCGCCCTTCGTGGCATGGGACGTGCTCACAGCTGACGCGCCGGTGATCTTTCGGTGGATGGAGTCCACCCTCTCCTGGTCCCGTTCCAGGGTCTCAGCAGGAGACGGTGGGCCGCCGCGTGACTGCAGCGGTGAGCAGGGGCCGTGGCGGTGCATGACGCTGAGAACCGACGACGAGTTTGATACCGCTGCTCGATAGAATTAAGGAAGGGAAAAAAAAAACAGGTCACTGTCTGTACAACTCGAAGTAATGAAAATGAATGCGTGCAGAATTTATAGGGACACTGAACTAGAAATTGGCGGTTTGCTAACATGTCAATATACTTGTAACAACAGCAACATGGTCAAGTGGTCACGTCGGAGTATTGAGCATATATACCTTTCGCCGCCGTGCAGATCGCGCTTGGCAGCAGCGAGCTGACGCTCACGACGTGCCAGTTTGGTCCGCCGCCACTCTCAGCCGCCACCGACGCGCCGATGTGGCGAGGTGAGGCGAGAGCTATTACCGCGAGAATAACAACGGCGACCGCGAGGACGCTGTCACGCGCTGGAGAGGAAGAAGTTGTAGAAGCCATCGTTGAGCTGCTCCCCGAGTCGCTTGCACTCTCGTTACACACACCAACGACTGAGAGGCAAGGTCTTATTATGTACTCCCTCCTTTCTCAAAAGATTGTCACCTTCTAGTACATTTTTGTATTAGAAGGTGACAATCTTTTGAGAAAGGAGGGAGTAGTACGGGGCGGCGCCACCGGCCATGGTCGCGCCGCGTCGAAGTCTTCGATGCTTCGGCCAAAAGTGCACGAACGCACTCACGAGGCCTCCACTAATTTGCTATTGCGGCAGAATGGAGATGAATCCCTAAATCTTATGATAACCAATCGAGAAAAAACGATGCTATTGCTGGTCCTGCATTGTGAGTGCTTTGATGGACGGTGGAGAGGTAGAGCAGGTAGCTTTCGTGCCTCCATCATGCACGAAAAGAACACGCTGCGAGGACTCTTGCACTGCTGATATTTAATCACTCGACGTGTTCATACAGCCGTGCTTGAGATCATGCGAAAGCTAATCATGCAAGTGCTAGAAAAACGGGGAGCTTCGAAGGGCTGAACTCTGTAAGTGGGCGTGGTTGTTGAGGTCACTGAGCAGGTAGCAGAGATTCAAAAGGCAAAATTGACGAAAGAGTTCAGAACGGGAGACAAGGTCAGGCATGCAACGGCCGCCGTTCATTCGTGTTGCCGTGTCAAAGGTGGATCAATAAAAAGCTAGATTCCTAACCAGCAAGGGCTCTCCCTTTTGGACGGTCAGTAATTTCTGTCCCATTTTCATTAGAACTTCCAGTTTCTCGTACATAAGCCTCCAACTTCTACTATAAAAATAAAAAGAGAATAGTATATAAAGTACTCTCTCCGTTCCCATAAATTTGTCGCTTCGTAGTTCAAAAGTAAACTACAAAGTGACAAGTTCATAAAGATGGAGAGAGTATGTTTTAGAGCACGTTGTTGCGGATAGCCTTATGAGTGCCAGAACTGTAGCCTTTTTCTTTTAGATGGGCCGTCGCTTCCAATGTTTCTGGTGGCACACGCGTTTTGCATAAGTGTGAGCCCGTTCATCTTGCGGCCACCCAACCCAGACGCGTGCCGCGGTGCCCGGATGCTGGACCGAAGTAGCCAGCGCGGCCCGGTTCATATGCATGGCGCGGCCCAGCTCAGTTGGTTGATGATCGGTGAGTTTTTTTTTTGGCAGGAAATTCTGGAGGTGAAGATAGAGGATCAGAAACAGCTGGATGACAGCCCCGCGCTTTCTGTGGTATCAAAATACGTATCACAAATTAGTGCAGTTTAGGGCCAAGAAAAGGAGCACGCTTGCAATCTTCAGATTTTCGTAGTAACAGTTGCGTGGTGTGGACGCTGTTTAGTTAGCAGAGTGTGGCACTTGCATTTCTTAGTCTGAACCGAATCGCAACTACTCTGCACAACTAGTCTAGTGCTGTAAAAACTACTTTTTTGCGAACCAATCTGTCAAAACTACAATTCATGACTACGTAAATCCTATCTTCATTTCGTTCTCTGGGTATATATGGCAAGAACGCTCACTACCCCAGCTATAAAAAATCTGAATTTTTGAAGAATCCCTGAGCTCTAGATGGACCCAATGTATTTAAACTGTTCTATTTTTCTTTCCTAGTCAGAGTTCCAGACTCACGGATCTGTAGCTGGTAATTGCATATGGTTTGATTCGTACTTCTCTCGTTTCAAAAAATTTATCACGCTTTAATTTTTTAAAGACGGAAGGAGTACCAGATACATTTTGGAATGCTGCTATCCAAAGATTCCGAAGCACTCATTCTAGTGTACCAAATCTGCAAGATATAGTTGAGGGGACGGGGGCCTAAAAGTGTAGTTTTTTTTTTCATTTTAGAATCATCATCATCTGCGTAAAAGGGTCTAGCAATGATGTGCTCCTGTCATGATCATACATTTAATTATCACCATCTTGCAAATGATGTTTGAGTTGTTGTGATCATCATATATCATTTTAAATACTCCATTCGTTTCAAAATAATTGTCATCTGCTAGTTCATTTTTGAACTAACTGGTGACAATTATTTTGAAACAGAGGGAGTAGTACTTTTTGGTACATTCCTACATCGATTTTCAACTACGTGCCCATCGATGATTTTCTACTTTCCAGCAATGTTGCAGAGTGCAGAACAGCAAGCGCGCATTTGGACACCCAAGTTTTCGTGATAGAGCGGTTGTCCTAAACAAAACTCAGAGAATTACGCGGGAGCTAGTGCCTAGTGGTGTTTGTGTCCTAAACAAAACCTTGTTAACGACGTCGGTGTTTCAAACATTTAAAAAAAATCAACGTGTGAAAGGAGTACAGTACCTAACATCCGCAGCACCACAAGGCATCTCCGAACACTGAACTGCAACAAAAACGGCCCGAACTCAAACCCAGCTGCTCTGCATTCCAAGTACTCTCAGTGTCAGGGACAACAACATGTGCAGACCTGGCCACCTGGGGACGGTTCCTCCCAAATCAACTTCCCCGGCATCTCTCTGCAGAACCACTCTGCAGCTCTGATAGACAGACAGACAGATACCGAGGGCCTTGCAGATTCTTCTGCAAAGTCCAAACTGCCATGATGATCGCTCTCGGGATCATGATCACCCACTGTGCCACTGCGCCGGCGACGGTACCTTCCCTGTCAGTCGCTTTTGTCCCGGTACAACGTTGCCGTGGACCTGCGGTCCTTCCCTTCCAAGCCGCTGATTTCAGGGGAACCTCGATCATGCGCTGGGCTCATCAGCTCATGCCTAATCATTCAGTTAGTAGCGTGTTCACAGAAGAAAAAAAACTTCTATCAGTTGCGTCAACAAAACAAGTTGCTATTATTTCATTCCCTCAAATTCTTTTTGGGTACTACAAAACAAAACCGGATCATTGAGCTGAACTCTTTGCAAGGACACGGGTGAGTGCAGAGTGCGCTCCGGCTGGTGCTGGTCTTCCCCCTCTGCTCTGCACTGTTCAGATTGCTTCTGAACAATGCTGTCCATTTACTTATATATTTGCTCGGCCTAGCCTAGCCTAGCCTAGCCTCAATCAAATTGTCGGCCAGATTAGCGAGGATCCGGTTCCATTTCAGGCTAAAAGACGGCGACTAATCAGAGAACAGGCGCGCGGCACAAGACGCGGCTTTGGAATTTATGGGTGACTGGGTGTTGCGCCATCGACGGAGAAAGCCAGCCATGCGAGTAGTATTATAAGATGGTAATCAACACAAGTGACATGGACAAAAATGTATTAAGGTTTTTGGTGTGAAGCCAAGTCTTGGTTGGTTCTTGCATGTGATCCCACGTGAGGTGATCTTGCGTCAAATGCTTCCAAAGACCATAAAAGGATCAGGAACTGCAAGTTGCTCATTTTTTCACACTGATTGAACTCGACCTTATTCAGTTCTTATTCATGGTATTAAATCTCCTTTTGACCAAGGGTGTACGCAAAGTCTTAGAGAACATGACTGGGAGATAAACATGACTAACAGATAAACAAAATCTTAGTCAGCTGAAAAAATTTATATAAAAAATTGATCTAGAGTTACAGATCTTCCATTATTCACGATGAAAGAATATAGTTCTAATAGATTTGCAGATCACTCACGGTGTGGAGAACCATAATGGAGTACGCGTATGCCGCTTTAAACAAGCTCTCGACAGGAAGTTCCTTCCCAATTTCCCGCGGGATCGATAACGTGTTATTGCCCTTCCTAGGATTCATCGGACTGGCGCCTCCGAGGAAGATTAGGCGTAGATTACAAAGCCGATTAGTTTAAGTTCATTGCTCGTGCGCCTGGATTCCGGGTCGTGATTTCAGGGAATCCTTGTTGCGTTGCGCACGGATGCGCGTCAGTCAATTGGTGAAAGGACTCGGTTCCAACGGAGAACGGACCACCGGCTCTTCCCATGGCTGGCGCCAAAATAATGTCCGGTGCCAGATGTGCTGCTTCAGCTTATATATTTTTTTTCTTAGCAGATTTCTTGTAATATTACTGCCAACTGATTGTTATTCCGACCATTGTGGCGCTCGGTTCTACGGTTACATTTTTTTGATGAAATACGGTTACAATAGATTGTGATTTTCACCGACTATTTTCGTCCCCACAATATTCAGATGTAGGACCGGATCATCTGAGCTGAAGTTCAGTAATTGCTCCTTGTCAGTACGGTTTATTCGTTCGTGCCATTTGATTGACAGAAGCAAGTTCACGTCAGTTCAGTCCAATTGACTTTTCGCAGCAGCAACAGTACTTGGAAACCAAGCCGGTCACATGCATGCGCTGCAGCTTAGTCCGGGACAAAAACAAATGTCAGTTGAGTTCAGAGGCTCTGAAGACCGCAGGCCGCACTTTGCTTGGAGGACAGGAATCATTCCACTCCGTGCGTTGCATGTACTCGCACGCTACAAAATCTGTCTCCCTCGGAGTTCGGCAAATAGGCAGGATTAGGTTAGTACAGCTTCACTTGAATGCATGGCAACCCATTACATCATGGGAATTTTGCAAGATTTTTTCCCCCAAAATCCATTTTGATGCAGTATTTCCAACGAGCAAAATATAACGCAAAGATATCAAATTCCGTCTCAAAGTAAAATCATATTTTGTAAAAACAATGCTAAATGAACGCCGGCTGCTGGATAAGCTATAGGACCGGCCTCAAAGTAGATAACCTTCAAATTTTCAAGTCACGAAAAGGAAGTTTTTCGACATTTGGACTAAAAATATCTATTTACAACTTTGACAATCCTTCTTCCGAAAACATGACACCTGATCCTGTTTCAAAAGAATGTGCAATTCACCTACCATGCATCACTCATGAGGCATATTTTCTTCCATGCCAAGAGGAGGGCATGCATGCATGGACCCAAAGTGGGACTTCCCCCACCTAATTTGCTGAAACTTGTCGCAGAATCAGAAGAGCTCCTTCTTCGTTTGGACAGGAACTGTTCTGAAAGTGACCTCCATACTCACAGGCATCATAATAATTTCACGTGGATTATCCTGGAAACTGAGCTTAACGTTGGACAACGCCAGATATCGCCATCAGTTCAAGCGAAAAATACTTCCCGAGCAGATAACTACCTTTGTACGGTCAATCTTTACAAACTTTCTTACACTTATAAAGAATAAGAACATTGGGCGTGCGTTATTTGACAGCCTTACTGATGATGTTGAGTTCACCTTCCATTTATTATCTATTCACTGCCATGAAGAATGATACATCCAAAGCAATGCTATTGCTTCCTTATTACTACTAGTTATCCGTTGTCTATTTAATTACTTTATTAGAGTGTTCGATTTTTGCAGTGATTCTTGACAAATATATTTACTTAATCTCAAGTTTTGTCATATGGATTTTCAGAGAAAAATACACGGGGTTTCAAAAAATTCCTCAAATCTAAAGGAGACTTAAGTAATGGTGGAAATATGGAGATCAGTAAAGATACAAGAAAAATCCTTGGAGCGACTCTTTGAACCAACTCGAGAATGCTGTAGCTAGTGAGAGGACAGCTCTTGCCACTCAGAGGAGAGGAGCCCATCACTGGCAAACATTTTCCTCCCAGTCTCCCTTCCACCGCTCCTCCTCTTGGTCAAACCGCCTCTCTCTCTCTCTCCTACTCTTCTCCCTTCCTCTAAAGAAAAGTGGCGCCCGGAGGACCGAGAGGCTGGAGAAAGAGAGGCGGAAAGAGGCATGAAAATGTCACTTTGCTGAGCGAGAATTCCTTCTTTTGTTTCCGAGTCCTTCGTATTCGGGGTTCTTGGTTGGTGGCTGGACTGAGAGCTCGACTCCATTCGTGCCCGCGAGATCTTCGTCTCCGCTCGAGTGTAGCCTTTTGGTTGGTGAAAGTGCGAGTAGAGCATCAGGAAAGGGAACCCAAAGACCTCTCCAAATTCTTCAGCCGTTCCAGTTCTTGTAGGAGGAATTTCTTTCGGCTACTGGGTTTTATCCGGAATGTTCGTCTCCTGTATCGGTAGGAGTGAGCAGAACAGATGATCCGTGCCTGATCCTGGCTTACTTGCCGCGCCCTACTCCAGTCCGCCCTTCTTCCATCCTCCACCCTGCTGCCGCCTGCCGCTTCGTTTTTGGGGGAGAAGAGGAATCAATCATCCGTTACCAAAGACCTCGCCGCTCACTTGAGGTGCCTGTTGGAATTCTTTTTTTTTTTTTGCTTCATTTTTGTTAATTGCGCCTTTCTGTTGCATCTGTGCTCGAGTTATGTGATACGGGTGCGGCTAGCCTGGGACGGAATTCCGTGTTCCAGAGTTCTGTAGGTTTGGTTTGATGTTGGGGACCGTAAACCTCGTGTCTTTGTTTCAACCTACTCCCTCCTTCCTCAAAATTTTGTTCGCTTTGTAGTTCAAAAATAAAATGAACTACAAAGTGACAAACTTTTAGAAACGGTGGGTTTGTAACAAACTTTTAGAAACGGTGGGAGTATTATTTTTCTCGTTCCAATTGTGAGTTCTCCCCATTTTGCGTCAAAATTGCATCTTTCTAGATTCATTTTCAGGAATGTAGTGCATCCTTGAAGGAAAGTTCACATCATGGATCGCAGTTTACTTCCCTGAGATATGGATTGGATTCTCCATTTTCGTATTAAAGTGCATGCCTGAGTTCTCGCATTGAATTAACTCTGCCGTTTGATTTAGTTTAGTTTCATTCTTGTGCATATGTATTTGGTCTTTTAATTATTACATACATATGCTCAAGAATGAAACTAAACTAAAATAGCCACCAGAGTTAAGTTTTGTGTACAGCTGCATATATTATGACACAAAATGACAAAATCAAACACCTATGATCAAGAGTCAACTGGTGTCTACTATCTAGCATATGATTCTGAATTTCTGATTAGTATTTAACCTTTCTTTTGTGCTTCATGTGAATACGGGGGTATTCATATTGCTTGATTTCGTTATCAGGAATCGGATGCTTCTGATTGAAACAAGAGCAGCCAGACGTTAGGACATGGCTAATATGTTGTTACATGATACCTATTTCAGATAGAGGTAGACTTCTATCCTCATGATCGGCACAAGTGACCACGTATCCCTGATGGAAGAGTGGATGCCACCGCCCACACCAAGTCCAAGGACGCTCATGTCAAGCTTCCTGAATGAAGATTTCAGCTCTGGTCCTTTCTCCAATTTTTTCTGTGACCCCGGCAACAAGCACCCCCTTGATCAATCTGAAAGGAGCAGAGAACCAGTGAATTTGAACGTAGATGTGTCTGCTCAAGCTGCAGAAGCTATATTTCAAAATAATTATCCCCTGGAGACGAAAAATTTCAGCGCTATTCAGAAATCAAACTCACACGGCGGTTTGGCAGAGCGCAGGGCTGCAAGAGCAGGTTTCAGTGTTCCAAATATTGATACTTCTCGAGTTGGTTCATCCACAGTTATTCGATCACCGGTGTCAATTCCACCTGGTCTCAGTCCAACAACACTTCTTGAGTCACCAGTTTTCCTCTATAATAAGATGGTATGCCATTTTTACATAATTTGTTTGCTGGCGCTCACAGGATTTATCTGTTAGACTATTGATAAAAGTTGCAATAAGCTATAAATGGGGTCACACATTAAAGACTTGCAAGTTGCAGTTCCGTGATACATGAGTTTTGTGCAGTATATAGAATAATATTGATTGGTGTATACTGTGTAGAACATGGTTTTGTGCAGAATAGCTCTGTATGTGACTATATTGATTGATGTCTTTAACATTGTTATCCTAGAAATGATTCTCTGATTGGTGCCTTAGAAGGTTGTTTTTTTTTACAGTTTTACAGATGCCAATTTAAATTCACAAATACACATATTAGCTTTCTTTTTGATGTTTCCATGTGAGTGTAGCTTAATTTGTTGCGATCTATTGCAGATTCAGCCTTCTCCGACCACTGGCAAATTGCCATTTTTAGTGGCTACAGTTTCTAGCTCAGCAATACCACCAGCTGCCAAGATAAGTGAAGATTGTACAACTGATAATGACATTTTCTCCTTCCAACCCCACTTAGGATGTAAAGAGCCAAGTTTCACAACTGCAGAAAAGGTCAATTCCTGGAATGTTGGCGTCTATCACATTTTTTTCCTTTCTGAGTTGCAGTCTATTGGATTCCTTTTATTGCCATCCTGGCCATCAAATTCTTTTTATTTTCCTGTTCATTATGTGTCTGAAAAATGCTTTGTTATACAGGATTACAGTGCTTATCAGCAAGACCAGTCCTTCTCGAGGTTTGGTCAGCAGGAACCCAATCTTTATTCAAACTTTACTGCAGTCAAAGATAACACTGATGAAAGAAATGTTAAACCAGTGACATCTGACTCCATGTTTCACTATTCTGTTGGAGAAAAAGTATATGGTGAGACAAACCAAAATTTGCAAGGTGAGGGCATTGAGGCTCAGCCAGCTGCTTGTCCTACTGTGTCAGCGCATGGTGGTGCATCTATCATGGAATCTCAAGATGCTGATGATGTATTGTCAACGCTGTCTAACAAGGAAGAAGAAAGGGTAACACATGGTACTGTTTCTGCAGATTGTGATGGTGATGAAGATGAAACTGAATCTAAAAGAAGGTAAATAGTGTCTACTGTCTAACTACTTAATACATGCTGCTGGCATTATACTGAACTCAGTGATGTTTTTCTTCAGAAAAATGGAATCTTTAGGAGCAGCTACTATCACTACTGCTACCGCTACCAGTACCATTGACATGGGAGCTGCAGCCTCAAGATCTGTCCGGGAGCCTCGGGTTGTTGTTCAGACCACAAGCGAGGTCGACATTCTTGACGACGGGTACCGATGGCGTAAATATGGGCAGAAGGTTGTTAAAGGCAATCCAAATCCGAGGTGCCACTTTGATTACCATTTCTTACAATAATTGACCGTATACCCTCCACTTCATGTAATAAGGTGACATCATTTCGTTTGTCTGCAGGAGCTACTACAAATGTACACACCCTGTCTGTTCGGTGCGCAAGCATGTTGAAAGAGCATCTCATGATCTGAAATCAGTTATCACTACTTATGAGGGAAAGCATAACCATGAAGTTCCGGCAGCGAGAAACAGTGGGCAAGCTGGATCCTGTTCTAGCAACGCTCCTTCTGCAGCTCAAGCCCCTCACCGTAGGCAAGGACCAGCACAAGGCAACTTTGCTCATTTTGGAGGCATATCTCCTTTTGGCTCCCTTGCTCTCCCAAGGAGCGGTCATTTGGGACCAGCAGAAGGAAACTTTCATTTCGGCATGGTCCCTCCGGGCATGACGATTCCGATGCTTTCTCTAGGATCTCTTGCTCCAACAAAGATGATCCAAAGTTCATCAGCTATGCAGTGCTACCCAGGACCGATGATGCCAGGAGAACTGAAGGCAGAGCCAGTATCACAATCAAGCTTCCCGATGGGAAATACAGCCCCATCAGCTTACCAACAGATGATGAGCAGGCCTCCTTTTGGTCCTCAAATGTAAATAATAGGAAACCAAAAGCGATAGATTTGCTTCAGCTTGTATACATGATAGGCATTGTTGTTGTTGTATACATGGTAGCATCGGTGCATCATTGCTTTGTTCTTTTGGATCCTCCAATTGTGTGTTTTTTTTTGACGCATTTCTTTGAAACAAAGAATGGTGAGGATGATACAGTCTTCCTGTTGTAATCAGTGAAATGGATAGGTCTGAGACTATGGAAATTTGAAATCAGTCAATCATAATTTCATGTTGTGAATACTATCTGGCCAATAGTGCTGTGTAACTTAGTTTTTTATTATCATTTGGAATAAATTGCTACACCTGATTTCATTTGGGCTGAAATAATAGTCAGCGGTGGTTCTACAGGTCCCAGAACCGGTCAAAGTGCTCTCACCGTTTTTAAGGAAAGGACTGGCAGAAGTTCGAAGCAACGAAAACATCATATAAATCACCTATAAATCATATAAAGCAACGAAAGCACCTAAAAACAAATCAGGTGCCGCTACGTTTTGAAGGCAATTTTGTACTTATTTGGCTGGCTGCTAATCTCAGTTCTGATGCTAGACATTACTCCCTCCGTCTCTAAAAATTTATCGTTTTGTAGCAAAGCGATAAATTTTTGGGAACCGAAGGTATTTGTCGCTACAACTACTGAAGACAGGAGAAGACGGTGTCGTCTGCGTTGAAGAATCAGGGTGCGTAGACGTCTCACAAGTCAGAGGTCAACTGGCCCTGCCGCCCTGGAATGGCACCGGTCGTCGGCGACGGCGCGCGCGTGTGCAAGTGCCGCCTGTGTCGTGCGCGTCACCTACCACGATCAGTCGAGATTTGCAGCCATACATGTGTTAATTGTACCGAAGAACCGAAAGCCATCCACGGAGCTATATCGAGTTAGTTGTGAACCTGAGCTAATAACAGCGGCTTAAGTATTAACAAAAAGATTAGAACCAGTGGCAAGTAAAATAATCCATCCTCTGCAATCAGCTTTTATTCCAGGCAGAAATATCATGAATAGTATTTTAATCCTTCATGAAATTTTCCATGAAACAAAAAAGAGAAAGGAGATAGGGATAATTCTAAAAGTTGATTTTGAAAAAGCATATGATAAAATTGATTGGGTTTTCCTTTTTAAATGCCTTTCCCAAAGGGGATTCGATCAGAAATGGTGCAGTTGGATTAAACAAGTGATTACTAATGGAACTTTGAATGTTAAGATCAATGATCTGGATGGTCCATATTTCTCTAGTTTTAAAGGTGTTAGATAGGGGGGCCCTTTATCGCCATTGCTCTTTAATGTGGCTGTTGATTGCCTCACTAGAATGGTGCTAAAAGCACAGGAAAATGAGCTAATATCTGGTCTAGCAGAAAATTTAGTACCACATGGGGTGGTGATTCTACAATATGTCGATGACACTATCTTGTGTTTGAAGCACGATACTGATGAGGCTAAAAATGTAAAGATGCTTTTATCTCTATTTGAACAGATATAAGGTTTAAGGATAAACTTTGACAAAAGTAAAATAATAACTATTAGAGGTGATGATTTTGTTGCTAATACTTATGCTGATATTTTTCATTGTCAAGTTGGCACTTTGCCTCTAAAGTACTTGGGTGTTCCTTTGTCCCCTAGCAGGCTTCGATGTTCTGATTGGGAGTTTATGGAAAATAAAATTAATAAGAGGATAGATTTGTGGAAGAGTAAAACTCTTTCCCTGGCAGGAAGAATTATACTCATTAATTCTAGTCTCTCTAGTATACCTACGTATCACATGTCTATGTTTTTACTGCCGAAAACAGTTGTAGAGAGAATTGACAGGCATAGAAGGAATTTTTTTTGGCAGGGGGGAATAGAAAAAAAAAGATATCATTTAATAAGGTGGAATATTGTCTGTAAAGATAAGAAGAGAGGTGGATTAGGAATTAAGGATGTTTCTAAGATGAATATATGTTTGTTGGTTAAATGGTGGTGGAAACTTGAGGTAGAACCTGGATTTTGGAAGGAAATTATAAAATTGAAATATGTGAAAAACAATCCCATTGGGAAGATTAAATACAAATTATCTGATTCTCCCATTTGGTATGACCTTTTGAAAGTTAGGAATATTTATATCAGTGGTAGAAGATACATATTAGGGAATGGGAAGAAAATTTTATTTTGGTTGGATGCTTGGATTGAAGATCAGCCTTTATGTATTAGTTTTCCTACTCTGTTTCATTGGGCTGTAGACAAAAATATCACTGTTGCTGGTGTTGCTCACAAAATTTGGAGTATTCAATTTAGAGCAGCTTTTCCTATTGCTTTACATGATACATGGTACATGCTAGCTGCGAAACTAAACACACAAACTATAAGTGATAGGGATGATATTCCTAAATGGATGTGGTCAAAATCGGGTATTTTTACTGTTAAATCTGTTTATAATAGATTGACAGGAAATTCAAGCAAGGGTGACTTTAAAAGGATTTGGAAGGCTAAAATTCCGCCAAAAATTAAAATTTTTCTTTGGCAGGTTGAAAACGATGCAATTCTGTCCAGAGAAAACATGTCCAAAAGGAAATGGCAAGGGGATAACTCCTGCAGCTATTGTGGTTGTATGGAAACTGTTAATCATTTATTCTTTTCTTGTCATGTAATGAAAGTGGTTTGGGGGGTAATTGCAGGGTGTTTTGGGAGCCACTACAGACCTAATAACATAAATCAATATTGGGTTTGGGCCAAAAAAGTTCTGCCTGGAGGTGATGATTTCATTACTTTGGGTCTTGCGGCCATTTGTTGGGCATCCTGGAAATTGAGAAACCAAGCTAGTTTTGAGAATAAAATTATTCAACATCCATGTGATATTGTTTGCTTTGCTTGTGCTTTGTTAAAACATTGAGCAGGTTTGTATTCTGAGGACAAGCAAGAATCGATCAAGGCTGGTGCAAATTCTCTGCTGAAGGCTGCTCTAACTGTTATGAACACGCTACGAGGATACATTCTGATCCCAGCACCAGACCAAGTTTCTACTGATGACTATGGAGATGGAGATACTCCAGCGGAGCAGTGAGGCGTTCAGGCTTCCTTGCAAGACAAGTTGTTCCCAGAAAAAGTAAAACTTTTTGGAGGAAGAAGGAAAGCTGTAGTCGGCATTGGAAGTTTAGTCAAAAGGACTCTGCTAGCTTAATTTTGGTTGTCGTTAGCTGTTTGTCCAGCTTTATAAGAGCTGATGAAAACTGTCGCTTATTTCAAGTTTAGTCTGTTATATAAGTAGTACTTTTCCTCCCTCTTCAAGCATCAGAGTGGATGCCTCTGAGAGTGCGAGAAGGAGACTAGAGGCTGGTCTCAGGTGATTGTTAAAACTTTGTGATCTCCGTTTCTAAGAAATGGAAGTGGATATATTCCGATTCAAAAAAAAAATAACAGCGGCTTAAGTATTAATCAATTTGATTTGATGGTAAACTCGAGTCAGTAGCAGGATGGATGCGACTGTTTCTGGACCCTTAATAACGGTCCTTTTTTATAAGGCTCAGTACGCGGGGCTCCTCGTCACGGATCCATCGAACACGACGGCCTCGTCGCCGGTGGCCACGCCGTGCCACTCGAACGACCGCGCCTCGTCCATCACGCTCTGCCGGTGTATGAAGAAGTAGCCGCCGTCGCGCGGGAGCGGGAACCGTGGCCCGGCAACCGCCCCCCGTGCGGCGTGCGCGCTCCAGTTCCGCCCTCAGCGCGGACACTGCGGCGCGCGCGCCCACGGTCACCTCCACGCGCCCGGTGCCGCACCGCGCGACACGACGGTCACCCGCAGCGGCGCACCCTCGTGCCGCCTCTTGCTCGGCTTCCCACCCATTGCCTCCTGCTGCTGCTGTCTGTCGAAGAGGGCGACGTGGATGAGCGAACCCTCCACGACGCCGTACCGCTCGATACCGCCGCCATCGACATCTTCAAGCACGTCGCCGTTGTGAAGGAGCGACATGGCAGCGGCGGGCCAGCATGTAACAACCCGATACCATTAAAAGCCTACTAGACCGCGGCCTCTATGGCACGATAATAACAGCCCAGTTCACATCTAGAATCAGCCCAAGTAGAAGAACCAGTACAGGCCCGACTCCTCTAGAACTATCAACGCCATGTCGACGTGTGCCAGCTTGCGACGGCGGACGGCCTCACGCGGTGCCGCCGCGTCGCCTGGTCGTGCGCGACGCATGGTGTTGTTCGTCTCGAAACGCGCGGCTGGTTCACAGTATGGACAGTGAGCCTGTTGCCATGGTTTCGAAACATATGCTAATGTTGCTTTCTTCGAAAATAAAGAATCCACAAAAAGTAATGAACTGATGTTGTGTGGATGTGAGGAGTACTCCCTCTGTATCAAAAACTTGTCGTTTTGTTGTTCAAAAATAAACTATAAAGCGACAAACTTTCTGTGATGGAGCGAGTATTAATACTAGGTTGCTTTGGTATGCCGGAGGCGTTGAAGCAAAGCCGGCGGCTGACCAAACTCGTGCAGCCCAACCGTACTTTTGAATAGGGATGAAAACGGTACGATAAATTCTCAGATCATCCAACGCCGTTTTTGAAAATTTCTGATGCGATTATCATTTTCGACAATTTCCGAATTTTTTTATCCGATTACCATTTTTATCGGACATTGAAATTTGGTAAACGGAACAGAAACAATTTGTACTAATTTCCGGCTGAATTGTCGGAATACCGTATTTTAATAAAAAATTTCCGAACAATAACCGAATAATTTCGAATAGTAGGTTGAGTTTAATGGACTGATATGTAATAAGCTTAATTTTTTAAATTTTTTATTCGGACACTAGTTTGGATAAGGAGCTAACTTTAATTACATACAAATATTTATTTACTTTAAAATGTGTTTCTAAAGTGATTTCCTTTCATATTGAATTTATTTATAAAATAAAACTAAAAGTTGTTGTCTCATATTTTATACTTAAATTGTTGATGTTATAATGAATAATATTTTGATGTCATGTTTCTGAATAAAATTTGAAACTGTTCTAATATCGACATACTTTCGATCCGATAAACATGTTTTCGATTTTCGAATTTCCGATACTGTAACTGTTTCTGATGATATCATTTCCGATTCCGTTTCCAAAAATTTTATATGAAAATGAAAACGATTTCACCTTTTCCATCCATTTGCTACTGTTTTCATCCTACTTTTGAACATCTGAGGCCGACGCGCCGGCGGCCCGATGACGCCGGCTTAGCCTACTTTCTGGGCCGCGCTAGCCAGGACACCCACGGCAAATGAAACAGGCCACGTACAGCTAAGAACGATAAGGCGTGGAAAAACATCGTTTTCTGGGTAATTTGTTTACTGGTGCTCGCTGTTCCCTCTCTCCTTCCACTCCTCCCTGGATCTCAGCTCCAAGGCGGAGCCGGTGAATTCCGATCCCAAGAGACCCACCGCGCACCAGCACCGATCCCGAGAGCTCGTGCCTCCCGCGCTCAGATGCTGTCGGTGACCCCATCCGCGCCCCGAAGCCGCGGCCTCTGATTGCCGATTGCGGAGGCGGGCGGCATGGATTCCGGCGGCAACAGCGTCGCCGAGTCTGTGGGCGAGTCGCCGGAGCCGGAGGCACGGCCGGCTGGAAAGGCCAGCAGGGGACGCGGGCTCCGCCGGTGGCGCCGTATCCCCCGGGAGCAGCACCGTCAGGCGTCGCCCGCTAGCCCCGGTGCCGCCGGCGCCGGCGCCGGCCCAGTTGAGGATTTGGCTCAGCTCCACAAGCGACGTTTCGCCCTCGCGCCCGATGCGCCTAAGGGGAAGCACGACACTCCCGTCGAGGACGAGAGCTCGGTCGCATCCGTGGGGTCCAGCTTCGTGCCGCCGGAGGTGTCCACGCCTCCGGCCCCGACCAGGCTCGACCCGGATCTCGGCCTCTTGATCGCCACCGCCGGCTTCTCCGTCGGTGCCGGCGGCGCCGACTCGGAGAACAGCGACGACCGTAACAGCAGGTCCTCCACGGCCGCCAGCGCGCCCCGGGGCGCGCTCCCGCGCCACGAGTTCTCGTTCGGCGGCTTCGGCCGGGATCGCGAGAGGGGGCGATCTCGCGTCCCGGGCGGCGCTACTCAAGGCAAGAACCTCCGCGCTGCCCGCGTGCGCGGCGCCAGTGCTCGTGCGGCCGCTTTTTCACCTGTCTCGCCAGTGGAAGCGGAGAATTCGCGCTCCAGCGTCGAGTCCAACCTCCGCGGTTCTAGCACAGCTCAGCCCCGGGAATCCAATGCGAGCATCAACGGCAACGGCATCCACAAGGTTCTGTTCCCTGATGACCATCACAGTGACGGAGAAGCTCCAAGTGAGGAGGTGCCGTACACAACTGGAGGTTTTTACAAGCACAATGGGAGTGTTGTTGGGAGATTGGTCATGGGAAACTGTGATTCTGACGCCAATGGTCGAATCTTTGAGGAAGCGAGCGTTGGCAAGTTTGAGAATGGAGGGACTCGTCCAGGTCTTGATCCTTATGTTGAGTCTATTGTGTTGCTTCAGTCGGCGCAAGAAACACTTGAGAATGGTATGGCCGACTTCCCCTCTGCCAGCTTTATGTCTGCACTTTTTATTGAAGTGCTGCTTTGAATTTTTCATAACGTTGAAGACATAAAACTAACTGTTCTTTATTGTCTTGCCTTTTTGTCTATGATGTGCTTATTGAAAGATCTAGTTATCTTAACATTTTTTTCTGATCTAATTATCACAACTTTCACTAGTTTATACCTTTTTGGACATGAAATCCACCTTTTGGTTTGCTAAGCTAGAGGGTGAAGTTCTGAATCCCCAGAGAACTATGAACAACGTATCATCTCAGCAATGCATTATGGAATTTCATTATTTGAATTTCCTAATGTGACCTACTCTCTATTTCCTGGAACCTCATGAGTCATTGCTGACTGGTCACTGATGTGATCATGATTTAAGGCACAGAAAATAAATGCATGGTGTGGTGCTTGTTCTTTTTTTTTTTGAAAAAAATCATGCTGTTTTTATTTTTGAAAGCTCATTTCATGCTGTTCTCATGCTCCGTTCATACCAAGTGCTGGATAATTCAATAACACATCACTGTTGGATTTGTCTACTCCAACAGAAGAGTTTGCCAGACCATGTATAGGACCTTAGCCACATTGAATGAGTACATCCTGCAATAGTTTTTTTCAATAATTTTTGCAACAGGATCAGTAGATCAAGGTGAAAACACTGGTTTCTCTACAGTAAGGTTTGATTTGATACCGTTTGACATGTCTGAACCAGGCAAATGGTTGATCGGTGAAGTGATCAACCACTTAGTTCAAAAGTCTATTGTAATTAACTACATAAATTCTTCACACACCCAGTTTGTGAGACCCTTCCTGAATGTCGTACTGTGCATGTGCCATGCTTTGTTTGAAAAGTTCAGCTGAGAATGAATAATGGACCTGCTTCATCTCCTAGTAGGTCTATGAAGTAGAGAACATGTTGTGTTCTGCTTGTTTTGTTCCAGTTACCTTTCTTAAAAGCCATTTAACATATAGTGGAGCAAGTAACAACACATACTGATTGTGACTGTTTTCAGTAATCTAACTTTCCATTATAAGTTTGTATATGTTAACTGCCATGTAAGATGTAACCATATCACTGCAGCATGGTCTTTTTACATTATTTTATTTTGTGACATGTTGAAATCTTATTTTGGTTTTTGCTTTGAAAATGATACCTTTATTTTAAGAAATCTACTTTTGATTCAGTGAAAGTGTTCCCCAATAAGTAATTGCATATATATGTTTTGCAGAGATCCAAAGGTTTGTGGAGATCAGGAAAGAAACTGAAGAAAATTCCACAACTCACTCAAACGAATCTATAGAAGAACAAAGCGGAGAGTTGCAGGCCCTCGAACTAAAGCTGGAACAAGCAACTGTCCTCAGAAATGAGAAAGATTCAAAAATTCTTGAACTCAATGCACTCAACCAGGCACGGCAGGAGGCATGTAACAGCAATCTACTGAGTCTGCAGTCTGATATTGAGCTACTGCTCTTGGAGAAGATGGAAGCGGAGATACAGTGTTTCATCCTGACAAGAGCTTCGCAAGCATGGAATCAAGTTGGTTCTTATGACATGCAGAAATTTTTGCCTGGGGATCACAAATCTATAGAAACTAAGTTGCAGCACTCCAAAAACAGGGCAATGATGCTAGAAGAGACGGTGGATAAACTAGAGGCACAATGCAAAGAGCTCTCTGAAGCTTCAGAAGTCCTGAAGCTGCAGGCCAGAGCAAGTAGAACTTCTCTGTTCTGTTCCATCCAGCTTGTGCTGGCATGCATCGCCCTGTGGACCCTCCTCATGCGCTTCCTGCCCTCTTCTACCGAATTTGCACCTACTTGAGGCTAGAGAATTCTCTGCGAACCAGTCTTTGTGTAGTCAATCTTGAAAGATCGTTTCCTGTAATTTATTAGGCATTGTGGCCTTATAAATTTTGCATTTGTAACATCAATACCGGAAATGCTGTTGTGCTGTTTTGTGGGTTCTTTTGAAGTCATGAACTCGCAGAATGTAACTGGGATATGCGATAAGCTTTTTGGGACTAAGGCAGTACATGTACATCATATTGAAGCCATACCGTAAAATATTGGACATGAATCACAGCAACAAGTTTTTGTCCCAAGCAAATTGAGGTAGACCTTAAAGAATTAGGCAAAAATATTGGACCTGAATACCTTAAAAAATTCACTGTGTACTAATTTTTCTTTGGAGGAATCAATGGGGGCCAAGAAAGCCGAACTGGACATTTACATTATTTTCATTACATAGTTGAAAGAATGAGACAGGGAGCCACGAACACGAAGGATTACAATCGCAGCATATGCTCGTCCCAAATAAAATAACACGTAACAACATGTGCCAGATGTTCTTGTTGCCAATTTTACTGTTTTCTCCCGGGCAATGTTGACAATGACATATCAGTACCAGTGTTATTCTCGCATATCATGAACACGAACAAGTGCTTGGGAGGACAAACTGAAAGAGCGAAAGCAATTATAGGCACCGACACAGTTACTGACAAATTCATGCGGCAATATACACACGCAGTTCCACTACTTGTCCGAATCAATCATTCGTTCACCATCAGATACATCGCCAACGAAGAAGCGAACACGCTGAGCAGATTACAATGAAGCTCAAGAACAGCCGGCCGCTCAGAAGAAGTTGGGGTCGTATCCGTTGCTGGCGGTGGCGAGGATGTAGTAGGCGACGATGTGGCCGAGCGAGCCCCATGCGAGGACGTCGACGAGGTTGAAGCCGACGGGGTCGTTGGACTTGAGCAGCCCGGCGTACTCCTTGGCGCGCACGTCGCCGGCATCGAAGTGCGTCTTGCCGTTCTGCTCGGGCACCTGCTTCGCCACGTTCTCCCGCTGGAAGTTGAAGAAGACGAAGCGGCCCAGGAAGAGCGACACCCCCGTGCTGAGGCTGATCACCAGCGACGGACTCAGCTCCGCGCGCGCCGCCACGGACCGCCTCGCCGACGTGGCGCGGAACGACACCGATGAGCGCACCCTCGGGGACGACGGCGCCAGGCGGAGGCCCGCCACGGACGGCGGGGACAGCACGGCGGCGGTCGAGGTGGCCATGTTCTCTGGAGACGACGCGGTGGTGGGTGTTTCTCGATCCTGGCGAAGTGGCGAGCTAGTACGTGGCTGTTTAGCAGGTTAACGGAGTTTGAGTATATAGCGGGGTGCTGACTTGGCAGATATGGTGAGGGCCCGCGAATGCGAGGTTAGTGGTGGAGAGGCGGAGGATTTCGTGGTGTGCCCATGGCGGGTTGCCATTGGAGGGCGCCGGATAAGGTAACCACTATCCAAGCCAGGCCAACCATTTTTCTTCCCTCCAGCAGCAGCGTTGGATAACACTGTCGGTGCATCTGGAGTTACTTGGCCGGTCACAAGAGTAACGGTTGATGCAGTTAAGGTTAACCAGAGATTTCAGAAAATCGTTGACGTTTTTAAAGACAAAATTCAGCTTAACCAGAAAACTCAGAGATTGATGTCAGCTAATTTAGTTCAATTTGAACTAGATTTTTTCGTCCGAAACATCATTTGTGTAAGAACCAAGTACTTATATGATAGTTTCAGATATTCAACATTCTTTTGATATGTAATATGTACTATATACACATATATTTGGCCAACAAAATCAACATCCACATTCACTCTGTTGGAATGAAATGAACCCAATGAAAAGATATTACTGTATGTTCCACAGAAACTAATGAACCATATTTGTATATTAGCCATCCATAAAATGCCTACGTTATCAGAAACCATGACATACCAATCGAGGCTCCTTTGGGTGGCGGAAGTTTTTTTTCCCAATCTCGTGTTTTCTTTAAAATTCATGTACGATTCTTAAGAAAAAACCCAGTTCCGGCAAAAATCTGGTTAGCAGTTTACCACAGTTTTTAAGAATTCTGCATCAGAACACACTGTTTGATACAGGGCTCTCCCGCCACACCGAACAATTCTCACCAGGAGGAGGACATGAGCAACAACAATGCTGCGACGCCGGCGGCAAGGCCCGCGGCCGCGGCCGGAGTGGCGACGGCAGCCGGGGCAGACGAGGCCTCCTGCCCTGGCTGGACCTGCGGGACATCCTCGGGGCACTTGAGGCCCTTGTCGCCCTCGTGGCAGGTGTTGGCGAACAGCCCCGGCGGGTACTTGCCGTAGAGGTTGATGTAGCTGAACATGGTGGCGGCGCAGTTGTTGGTGGGGTCGTTGATGTAGGTGGCGTAAGGGCAGGCGAAGTCCTTGAGCGCGTCGCAGCACAGCGACGGCTGGTATAGCGGGCCCTTGCACCGGCTCGTCACCACCGTGTAGTTGGCGCCCTCGAAGCTCACCGGGCAATCTGCATGCCAGCAAAAAAATCAAAACAGATCGAGAAACGAGTTAATATTTATTTGCAGAAATAAAATCAGATCAAGTGCGCAGATGGAGAAACGTGGGTTACCTTTCTTGGCCTGCAGCAAGCTCCGCCGGCCGGTGCCGTCGTGTCCGTGCTCGAGCAGTGCGTCATCTGCATCCACACGGCGAAACGGCTGCCAATTAGATTCACTAGATCGACCAAGTACTATTCATCGAAATCCAGATCAGCGACGTGACGGGGGTGACTGACTGACTTGAGATGAACCCGGCCGCCGCGAAGCCGAGGACGGTGGCGAGTACGGCCGCGCGCAGCGCGACGACGCCTCTGTGGAGACCCATCTCTGGCTGGCCACGCCTTCTCCCTGATCCGATCGTCTGTCCTTCTCTTTGGAAGAGGGAAGCAGGGGAGGTGTGGCGATGGGCGCGGGAGGACGGGAGGAGGGGTTAACCGGCATGCATGCAGAAACGCGGGAGGCGGAGAGGGGCGGTGGAGCGCTGAGGTTGGTGCCGACGTGCGTGGCGAGTCAAATGGGAAGGGAATGCTCAAAAATAGTGGTGCCTTGGACGGTCAAAAACAGAAGCTGCATTTACAGTGGAGGATTACACTGAACATGCAGAGGTAGTTGTTGATCACAACGGTTCATTTAAGCCACAATTCTGGGAAACAACCAGTAACCTCCATGCCCCATTGCTCAGCAGTGTTGGAAGACCGGGCAATCACATTCTTTCCTGCTGACGTCACAAAATGAGCGAATCAACACCATGCCACTGATATGGGTTCCGAGTGCGGTTGTCCTCGGCGAGCTAAGCCTGCCACACTCGTTTCTTTATGCAGTGCTTGTTCGTGTTGTGATTGTTTCCGCTGCAGGGTTGTTGGTAAATATTTTCCTCATTGTTCATCATAAAATCAGGGATTAGTTGGTGCTAATTGCAGCCAGTTTTTCTCCAACAGTTAAATCCAGCTATAATAATCTGACCGCTTACACAAGCAAGTAACCTTTATTTCTCAACTCGCTTCATGCATACAGTGAATCGGACGAACTGTTACTAAACCGACGAGCACACGCACGGCGGACACCGTGCACAGATATACTGATATAACGCAGCATACTTGCATCACAATACGAACTGAACGCACATGTAGTTGGACTGGATATCGCTTATGGCAACACATGGCTCTAGTCGTTCCCGGCCGCGAGAACCTGCGTCGCGCCGTCCCCGCGCCCGCCGGCCACGTCTGCCGCGTACTCCCTAGCGCGGCACACGTACGTGACGGCGCCGTCGCCGGTGCCTCCGGCCTCTCGACGGCACACCACGAAGCTGGAGCCGCCCTCCAACAACGCAGCCCGCACGGCGTGCACCAGCCGCGGTGGATCCAGACCATCCGCCGCCGCGTCGGTAGCGGCCGCTCCCGGGACAGCCCGCACCGCGTCCTCCAGGAAGAACAGCGTGGGCGACGTGGCGGCGTTCTGGGCGCTGGCAGCCGCGTGGTTCAGTACCTCGGCAGAGGGCGCGGGGTTCCCGTTCCGCCGCGACGCCGCCTTGTAGTCGTCGTAGTTGAAGTTCATGGGAGGTGGGTCGTCGCGTTCGTCCTTGGTGAGCTTAACCTCATCGTTTAAGACGGTAGTGGTCTTGTCTGCAGAGACGCATATTGATTCAGTTAGTTTCTATAACAGTCCTGACGACGGAATTCTGACTGATTCTTCTTGTTGATTCGGCGATCACCAGCATGCGGATGAAGGAGCTCGCGGATGGCCTCTGGCATGGGAGCTCCGGGGAGGGAGGTGCGCCAGAAGGCCTCGGCCCGCGACGTCCGAGCAGCACTGGCCAGCTTATGATTCCCAGCCGGAACCTACAAGGATCAAGAACACAGAGACGCATGTATCAGCCAAAACTCGTCACAACAGAGTTGCATTCTCAGTTGAGTGTGAGAAGTCCTGAGCCTGGCATGCATGGCTCGCTTTTGCACCGTGAGCACCGCAGCGCCGGCGAGGATGAGAGCGAGGAGGCGGCACGCCAACGCCATGGGATGGGAGCAGTGCGCACAGATATGGGTGAAACGAGTCTTGAGATCCTGTGCTGATCCGTTCGTGTGTCCTCGTGGGGAAAACAAGAGCGTTGGCGCCAAATTTATAGAGGGGCGCATGCTCGCCATTGTGACGACTACAACTTATAGATCATCCTAAACTGGATCAGGGGGATGTTTTGTGCAAACACGCTGGTAGCCTGCCCTAACGCGAGAAACTGGGGTTGCCCCCCAGTTTGCACAAAACATTACTGTATTACGCTACAACAATGACGTGTTATCTGTAAGCTGACGGATGGAATGGAAATGGTGAGAGCGACATGGAACTGAAAGCGCATGGAATATAATCTTTGCTGACGACGCGGCCGCCCAGGGCGTTTTGCATGGCTGCATGCTGGGGAGTACGAGAGCGACACGAAACGGACGCCCGGGTGCTCCTGCCGGGTTTTGTACTTTGTGCATCTCGATCCAGAGGAAGAGGAGAAACGACGGCCTTCGTTCTGATCGGTCGGCTGGACCATGCAAGCTGGAGCGGCCGGAATGTAATCTGACTCGGTGACGTTTGCTCGGTGGATTTTTCGTTTTCTAACGCTTGAGTTTATTTGGAGAGTTCATTCGACGAACGGGCCAAAAGCACTGATGGGCCCGTGGGATAGATCTCCTGGTATGGCCACGAGCCCACGATAGGTTCCGGGCCTGCTATGAGCGACAAACCTGAGCCCACTTTGACTCAGGGGGCCTGTCGTACGAGCCATTCTGTCTTGCAGAGGGTGTATGAGCGACAGAGCGAGGATTTTCTAGCCGCAGACCCGAACAAGACAACAGGGTGCGCAGCCACCGCTCTGGTACAGCTTTTGTCAGCTAACATTGTTACACAAGACATGTGATCTCATATCTAAATCAAATGCATTCAACTTCTCATATACTCCCTCCGTCCCGAAAAGTTAGTTTGTCGTTTTGTAGTTCATGAGCCTGACATCATACTTCATATGCACTTCACACATGTGACCAGTGCCTGAACCACATGCACTTAACACATCATCATCATACAGACCCTGACCTCGGCTTAAACAATGCAATGGCTCGCCCTCCCGGTGAGATCAGACTGTTGCAAAACTACAATGTTACTACCAGCACTAAGGTCCACAATTGTGCATGTCCTCTCAACACAGATTCACTAACACATGAAATACTTTTTTTTAAAAAAATCATATAGACCTCAGAGGAAGCTATTAGGTAGATGAATACTTTCCAGCCAAGTACAATACCTTCTGAATAAAAGACAGAAGTGTTCAGATCATGATTCAATTATTCAGAGTTAGGAAACTAATAATATCAAAAGCAACCCAGATGCCTAGACTGCTTCAAAACCGAGCATATAACAATGGAATGCACATGACACTCAATGATACAAAAAAAGGTGCAGATAATTAGTTACCTCATGTCTTCATGCCTTCATCCAGCAAAGGTGTAGCTAAGCTGTTATCGACAGAAGATGTTTCCAACTATCAAAGGGGGCCTTCAAATTCCAGCAGAAGAAATGGCACTGCTATAAGAATGGGGAGTGTCAATCAAGTCCCAGCTATTGCCAAACTAAAGAGAGAGAGAGAAAAGTGGGGGGTCTCAGTTATCACCAAAAGTTCAGACAAATAAGTCGCAACTTAACCTGCATGACATGTACAGATGTTACATGTAGACAATCCAATGGCCCCATAAGTAGTTGCGAGCCTGTGACGTTAGACAAAACTGGAGGAAGAAGAAAACATATGCAAATACTTGCGATTGATTCAGTGGCCAATTGGTCACTGAGCAGCCACGCTTGAACCTACATGGTACCAAGTATGAACACTGAAACAAAAAGGAATTAGACAAATAAGTACCTATTTCTGCACATCTTCAAAATTCTCCATTGCCCATTGATAGGTCCACTAATTTGCATTCCTAATACTGTACAGGCCCTTAGTGAAAAGTGCAAGCAGATAGTTACTGAAAACCAGCAGTTCAAGCTACTCACCCATTTATAAAAAGGTGATCAGGTCAGTCATCATTGGACAACTGGCCAATAGGAGTGGAGAAATGGTACCTCAAAAATTTCACTTTGTGTGACTAACAGAAAGTGTTACTTGTAATACACATGCAAAAAATAAAAGAAATCATCTAAAAAGGAAAAGGGTAAATGTCGACTGTTGGAGTCGGCAGATCTCCTGACACTGCTAAAGTGTTGAAGGAGTTTGTGGTTCGGTGTGGGCGCGCGGAGACTCAAGAAGGTGAATTGCGATTTAACACAGGAGACACAAGGATCTACGTGGTTCGGGCCGCCTGAGCGTAATACCCTACTCCACGTATGTGTTGGTGTTGTATTAGCTTGTCACGTATGATTGCTTGTCAACGTCTGTGTACGTCTGTGTCCGTCTGTCCCGCGTGTATCGTCGGCCTGTCCTTTTATAGTACAAGGACAGACCGTTACAAACTAGCCTGACCCGACATGTGGCCCCGGCGGTTACTAGTATTGATACACGATTAATTGCTGTTAATGATTCTGTAACGGGCTCCGACAGTGCTGTTACTGGTGTTAAGATCGTCCGTTTAAGCGTCATTAATATGGCATTAATGACGCTTAATCGGGTCTTGAAGTCCTTGGCTCTCCTTTGAAGATCCGGAGCCGTTACAAGGTCTTCCGGAGGTTAGAGGCTGCCAGCTCCGACGTTTGGACACGTGGCAGCTCCGGAACTTGCTGTGGGAAGCAGGTAGCTCCGGGGCTATCTGACACGTGTCAGGTCCGGAGCTTCTCTCGGTCAGGGGTTAAGTCCGGAGGTGCCATTTCGGTACTTGGCCCGGAGCTTCCCCCTTGTGGGCGGTAACTCCGGTTTGGCAGTACACATGGCGACCTAGGGATTAACCATGTTGGAGAAGCAGGTCCGGTCATGTCTGACAAGTGGGCCTTCGAGGGTCTTCAATCCAAGTAGACGGCCTTCCCTCGAGATCTTTGTAACCTCAGGGGGTGTACGGTTTTTAGGGTACCGACAGTGGCCCCCCTGGACCTACCTCCGAGGAAGGTCACTGGGGTGAAGTCGTTCCGTCGGAGGTGGGTCCATCCATGCGACTCTTGAACTGGGTCTTCAAGGGTCTTCGGAGGTGCCGTTGGCAGGGTTTTACAGTTAGATCCCGCCGCGTGGCGCACCTCAGGCGGCAGATGAGATCTTTGACGTACGGATCTCACGCAATTGAAGGTCGCCGGTTCCCGATACGAAAACCGTATCGGTTCCGCGCGCCCTGTCAGGCCGCCGCCTTTGGGTTTCCCGCCTCGTGATGACAACCGTTCGCCTGGGTAAGAGCTTCGACTTGATCGTCGGGGTGGTCCCGGGCCCTCTTGTCATCGGCTGGGTTGAATTCTTGAGTAGTATCTTCGACTTCCCTGCAATTTCCATCCAAGCGTTGCGAGGGCTTACTTAAGAAGGAAAGCGCGCACCGTCGGGAGTTCTTTACGCCTCTCATCTGATCTTGCGCTCAAACTCCCGACTCGTACTTCGCTCCTCTTCTCTTGCCTAGCTGTGCCGCGATGGAGTTGGGTCTGCGTGAGAGTCGCCTGAAGACTGACAACGATTTGAAGAAGGTCCGGGCCCTCATGGGGTGGTCCTCGAACTTCTTCAACCGCTTGGTCCGTGCCGGCGGAGAGCTCCCCTTTGAGAAGGAGCGCGCTGACGAGATGGTGTACTTTTCTTCGTACGCCATGGTGGGGCTGATCCCACCTTTTTCTTCTTTCTTCTTGATGCTGCTAGACTTCTATGGTCTGCAGCTATACCACCTTGGCCCTCACTCCATTCTCCTCGTGTCCATCTTTGTCCACTTCTGCGAGATGTGGGTGGGCATCCCCCCCTACGTCGAGCTCTTCCGAACCTTCTTCACCGTTCACACCACCGGCCGGAGCAATGAGTACCTTGGCTTCTACTACTTCGTGAAGCGCAAGAAGTGCCCATTCAAGTACCTCTGGTCGTTCCCTTCCGGGAAGTGCGATGACTGGAAGAAAGATTGGATAGTCGTCAGGGTGGAGGAGCATGAGCGGTTGGAGCTGCCAGACGGTCTGCGCGGCATCGACACGTCGATATGGAGTGAAGTTCCGGTGCTGGCGGAAGCTTTCGACCCTGCCCTAACCAGGATCCGCCGATGCGTGGAGGGAGGATTGACTCCCCAGGCGGTGTTCTGCAACTTCCTGGCCAACAGGTGGGCGCCGCTGAAGAGGAGGGAGAAGCTCGCCTGGGCCCTCAACAGCGTGATGGACAAGGACCGGGTTGAGACCGGGTTGAAGTCCAACATGGTGGGGAAGGCCTTGGAGTTTCACCTCAAGAAATTCCAGTACGGCATCGACGTCGACAATGATGACTTGACTCCACCGTCGGCCTTTCTCCCCCTGAACATGGAAGTGGAGTTCAGCAGGGAGCTCCGGCGGACGATGCCCGCGCTTGACGACCTTGGTGTCATCGAGAGAAGACCAACCACCCGGGTGGCAATCCCCGGGGTGCCCGAAGACGGCTCGGTCCCTACTCCACAGCCGAGGGTCGAGGTCATCGGCAAGGGCAAGGAGCTGGCGGAGGAGCCGGAGAGTCGGAAGAGGAAGCTACGACATGCCGACGGAAGGTCCGTCAGGTCCGCTACTTCCGCCTCAGTTCCTTCTCCCCAGGGGGGAAGATCTTCTGCCGCCGTGGCGACTGTCCCCGTAGTGGGGTCCTTCCGGAACGATACTGTTCCTGCAGTGGGATCCTCCCGGAGCGCGTCTGTCCCCGTGGTGGAGCCCTCCTGGGGTGCTAGCTCCGGGTGCACGACTCCGGCACCTGGGACGGTGGGAGCCTCCAGGTCCAGGGGTTCCTCCCGATCGAGGAGAGCCTCGACCCGGGAAACGCCCGTGGCTGCGACAAGTTCTGGGGGGCCTCCCGGAGCTCCTACGTCGACCATGGCCAGCCCGGAACGTCCGGGAAAAAGGTTCCGCGCAAGCTGGTGCGGAAGCCTTCCAAGGTAATTTTTGATCTTTACCTTGGTTAACTTTTTAATTGTAGCGATTGTTTGTTAATTTTCTTTATCCATCCTCTGCAGCGTCCCCAAGAAGGGGAGTGAAGCTCCACCCTCGGCCACGATGTCTGAGGCCGTGGGAGCTTCTGCTCCTGTCCTAGTGCCGCCCCAGGTGGTGGCTGAGGCTGCGACTACTCCGGCGCCGGCTGTCGTGGTTATGAACCTCGACTCGTCCCCAGAATTTCTCGTGGTAGCGCCGGACCACGGGAGTGAAGACACGCCAGCGGCACTTGTCTCGGAGGTTGAAGCTCCGGGTCGTGGTGCTGCAGTAGTGGAAGTTCCGGCTGTAGAGCCGGAAGAAGTAGTAGTCCCGGCCTCGGAGCCGGAACTTGTCGAAGCCCCGGCGATTGAGCCGGAGGTGACTGAAGCTCCGGCATGCGAGCCGGAAGTCGAGGTAGTTCCGGCAGTTGAGCCGGTTACCTCCGAAGTACCGGTCGCTGAGCCGGTTATTGTTGGAGCGCCGGTCACAGAGCCGGCGGTTGAAGAGGCGAGGGAGCTCGAGCCTCCCTCGGAAGAGGTGTCCCGGCTGGAGCCAGTAGTAGCTCCTGCTCCGGAGGCGACGACGTCGATGGTACCTGCGGCCGAGCCGGAGTGCCTAAGCGAAGTCGTTGGCCCCCTGCCCGAGGGGGCGAATGAAGACTTGGCGGCGGGGCCTTCTTCGATGGCGACTGAGGCCATCCCGGAGGACGGCCCTAGCGCCTTGGAAGCTCAGGGTTCCACTCTCGTAGAGTGGGACCCAATTTTTGTATGTGAAGACCCGTTGGAACCAGCGGAGGAGACCCCAGCAGGTCCGGAGCCCATCCCGCTGTCGATGTCTATCGACAACGCCTGCTCCAGTCTACGTCAGGTCCAACTGGCCTTCTTCCACGACAGCAAGGCTCTTGAAGAGGAGCGCCAAACCCTTAGGCGGTGGCGTAATCGGCTCCACTTCGAGACTAAGCTGGCGCAGTCGAGGCTAGCGGACGACAAGGAGTGGATCAAGCGGGAGAAGATCCGCCTGGAGTACTGGGGCAAGCTGCTGGATGACAGGGAGAGCATGACTCATGCCCTCGACGCTCAATCCCGGGAGATCCACGATCAGGCCAAGGCTGCCAACGACGCGGCCAATGCTCGGCACGAACAGCTTGAGGCCATCAACGCCGCACTCATCAAGCGCCGAGAGGCACTTGAAGGGAGGGAGAGACGGCTTGAGGACGAAGAGCAGAAACTCCTGGAGCTGCGGGATGACGTCCTGAGGAGGGAAGAGGAGCTCGCCGAGAAAGTAGCTCTGGCTGACAAGGGCCTCGAGGAGCGCACTAAGAAGTTGGAAGAGCGCTGCCTCGAGGAAGAGGAGAAGACCTGGGTGCAGGGGCAGGAACTCTACGAATACGAGTGTGTCCTTGTTGCCCGGGAGAAGAAAGTGGAGGCTAGGGAGAAGGACCTGGTCGATCGTCGGAACAAGATCCACCTCCGGGAGGAGGAGCTCGGAAGACTTGAGAGGCGGGTTGCTACAAAGATTCAGCAAAACGCCAAAGAAGTTGAGCGCCTCGCCCGTGAGTATTCCGAACTGACGGCGGCCAAGAGATCCCTGGAAGAGGTGAAGAGCCTGAGGACGGCAGACTCCCTGCAGATTTGGGAGTTCCTGGGCAAGGCCAATGATGCGCTGACGCTGATGGGTTTCAGCCCCGTGCGCCCGGATGATCCGGAGCCGGAGCCGGACCTTGCACTGCAGGCGTTGAGCGCAGCAGGTAGCAAGCTCTCCAAGGTGGTCGACGTCATCGCGGACCAACTGGAGGTCGAGGGGCAATCCCTGGCGAGGAACGTCACAGAATACGTGCTGACGTGCTACACCAGCCGGAACCCTCAATTTCCTCTGGACCGGGTGCTTGAAGGCCCCGTCAAAGGAGAAGGCGAAGCTACCCGAGCCAGCGTGTCGGAGGTCGCCCAGAAGGTCGCCGAGTTCTTCCATAGGGTCTAGGACCATCTCTTTAGCTCTCACTTGTATTTTCTCTTCTTCTTCCTCAATTTTGTAATCCCTTGTCTATAGATGTAATCTCCTGTCTCCAGATGAATGAAATCCCCAAGAATTTCATTTTTTGTCTTCAACATCTTTATCTTCACTTGGCCCCCTGGTAGATGTACACAATTTGATTGTGAACATGTACCAAAAGGATATTGAGTTTTGTTGAAGACGAATTTGCTCCAAACTTGTAGAATTTAGGTCCGAAGTCTTTGATAGTGAAGGTCCCCTGAAGTTGTCGGAGCTTAGAAGCTCCGACATTGTCCATCGCTGGAGCTTGGTAGCTCCGGCAATAGCCTCTATCAACACGTAGAGCGTCGATAGTTAGTCCTCCGAGGTGTCGGAGCTTAGTAGCTCCGGCAGTGACCTTTGCCAACACTTGGTTTGTTGGCAACAGACTCCATTTACGGGGTCTTCTCACCATCTTTTACTCAGCGTCGACGGTTGACCCCCTTGGGGGAGTCGGAGCTTGGTTAGCTCCGGCTTTTCTCCATCAACTTAGAGTTTATTTTTCCTGCACACTTAAGCCAAAAAAAATAGTAAAATTCGTTCCTTGTCTATAATTTCGTCGCGGCTTACGATTCTCAAGAAAATTTTAAGTTGAACGCTAATTTTAAATACAACTAGATGCGTTGTCTTTTCTCTTAGATCCAATTGTCCATGGACCCGCCTTACTTTGGCCTGCCGGGGTGTAGGTAGAGTGGCGTACTTAGGGTGCTTGACCAGGCTAAGTCGATAGCGCACTCCGGCCCTAGATTGGCTTGGCGGCTTTCAGGCGAGTTGGCCATAAACGATATTTAAATCCAAAAGATCTGACAATACAACTCGAATCGTATATAAACCGGTCGAACTAAAAATTTCTTAAGAATTGCACGTCTCTGTTATAGACAAGAAAGAGAAAAATAAAAATGTCGAGTCTGCACAAAATGAATGCACGTGGAGTCTATTTCACATGAAGATGTCTTTCATTATAGGTCCGGGGTACAGGGGAAACAAATACACTCTTAGGGTACGGGACCAGGCTAAGTGTGTTTGGTTTCTCGTTTGACCCAGGGTAGTTAGCCACACTTTTAGTCCGGAGACTGTGACAAGTGCTGCATGAGCTTTGCAGACCTTTCAGGAAAGGTCCGGCTGCTCTCCCGGAGGAACTACCCGACTCTGTACAATGACTCTATAACATACATCTCAAGTTACTTAAGACTCACATCCGTGGAATTAAGTGTAGAACTTACGTAGGTGCTCGATGTTCCAAGGATTTGGGAGAGGTGTCCCATCCTCGGTAGCCAAGCGAACGCTTCCGGGACGGGATACTTTGATCACTCGAAAGGGCCCCTCCCAGCCGGGGGAGAGTTTGTTTAACCCTTCTCTGGATAGTATTCTCCGTAGCACCAGATCGCCTTCCTCGAGCTGTCGGTTGTGTACATGCCGCTGGTGATAACGCCGTAGAGCTTGGCGATATCAGGCATTCCGAACAGCTGCTTGGCACCTTCCCTCCTCGAGGAGGTCTAGGTCTTGACGCCGGAGCTGGTCCTGCGCGGCTTCGTCGAAGGTCCGGACCCGGAGCGAACCCAAGGTGATTTCCGGAGGAAGGATTGCTTCAGCTCCGTACACCAGAAAGAAGGGTGTTTCTCCGGTTGACCGGTTTGGAGAAGTCCTGTTGGCCCATAGAGTGGGCGGAAGCTCTTCGATCCAGTTGGCTCCGTGCTTTTTCAAGCACTCATAGGTGCGCGTTTTGAGTCCTTTAAGGATTTCTGCATTTGCTCTCTCGGCTTGGCCATTGCTGGCTGGATGAGCTACGGAGGCGTAGCAAACTTGTATGCCGAGGTCTTCGCAATATCCTTGGAATGCGGAGCTTGTGAATTGAGTCCCATTATCAGTGATGATCTTGTTTGGGACTCCGAATCTGCTTACAATGGATTGCAGAAAGTTGATAGCAGATTGCTTGTTGATCGTCACAACTGGAGTTGCTTCGGGCCACTTGGTGAACTTGTCAATGGCGACGTACAGAAACTTGTAACCTCCGACGGCTCTTGGGAAGGGTCCCAAGATGTCCATCCCCCACACAACGAAGGGCCATGTAGGAGGTATCATTTGTAAGGGCTGAGCAGGTGTATGAATTTGCTTTGCATGAAATTGGCATGCTTCGCATTTCTTCACCAGCTCAGTGGCATCCTGGAGCGCTGTAGGCCAGTAGAAGCCATGCCGAAAGGCTTTTCCGACCAGCGTGCGGGAAGATGCGTGGTTCCCACACTCGCCTCTATGGATTTCTGCGAGGAGCTCACAGCCTTCTTCCCTTGTGATGCACCGCATTAGGATGCCGTTGGCACCGCGCCGGTAGAGATCCCCTTCTACCAACGTGTATCTTTTAGCCAATCTGACTACCCGGTCAGCGGATACATCATCGTCAGGAAGGATGTTGTCTTTCAAGTAGTTCCGGATCTCCGAGATCCATACATCATCGTCAGGAAGGATGTGTAGCTAAGCTGTTATCGACAGAAGATGTTTCCAACTATCAAAGGGGGCCTTCAAATTCCAGCAGAAGAAATGGCACTGCTATAAGAATGGGGAGTGTCAATCAAGTCCCAGCTATTGCCAAACTAAAGAGAGAGAGAGAAAAGTGGGGGGTCTCAGTTATCACCAAAAGTTCAGACAAATAAGTCGCAACTTAACCTGCATGACATGTACAGATGTTACATGTAGACAATCCAATGGCCCCATAAGTAGTTGCGAGCCTGTGACGTTAGACAAAACTGGAGGAAGAAGAAAACATATGCAAATACTTGCGATTGATTCAGTGGCCAATTGGTCACTGAGCAGCCACGCTTGAACCTACATGGTACCAAGTATGAACACTGAAACAAAAAGGAATTAGACAAATAAGTACCTATTTCTGCACATCTTCAAAATTCTCCATTGCCCATTGATAGGTCCACTAATTTGCATTCCTAATACTGTACAGGCCCTTAGTGAAAAGTGCAAGCAGATAGTTACTGAAAACCAGCAGTTCAAGCTACTCACCCATTTATAAAAAGGTGATCAGGTCAGTCATCATTGGACAACTGGCCAATAGGAGTGGAGAAATGGTACCTCAAAAATTTCACTTTGTGTGACTAACAGAAAGTGTTACTTGTAATACACATGCAAAAAATAAAAGAAATCATCTAAAAAGGAAAAGGGTAAATGTCGACTGTTGGAGTCGGCAGATCTCCTGACACTGCTAAAGTGTTGAAGGAGTTTGTGGTTCGGTGTGGGCGCGCGGAGACTCAAGAAGGTGAATTGCGATTTAACACAGGAGACACAAGGATCTACGTGGTTCGGGCCGCCTGAGCGTAATACCCTACTCCACGTATGTGTTGGTGTTGTATTAGCTTGTCACGTATGATTGCTTGTCAACGTCTGTGTACGTCTGTGTCCGTCTGTCCCGCGTGTATCGTCAGCCTGTCCTTTTATAGTACAAGGACAGACCGTTACAAACTAGCCTGACCCGACATGTGGCCCCGGCGGTTACTAGTATTGATACACGATTAATTGCTGTTAATGATTCTGTAACGGGCTCCGACAGTGTCGTTACTGGTGTTAAGATCGTCCGTTTAAGCGTCATTAATATGGCATTAATGACGCTTAATCGGGTCTTGAAGTCCTTGACTCTCCTTTGAAGATCCGGAGCCGTTACAAGGTCTTCCGGAGGTTAGAGGTTGCCAGCTCCGACGTTTGGACACGTGACAGCTCCGGAACTTGCTGTGGGAAGCAGGTAGCTCCGGGGCTATCTGACACGTGTCAGGTCCGGAGCTTCCCTCGGTCAGGGGTTAAGTCCGGAGGTGCCATTTCGGTACTTGGCCCGGAGCTTCCCCCTTGTGGGCGGTAGCTCCGGTTTGGCAGTACACGTGGCGACCTAGGGATTAACCATGTTAGAGAAGCAGGTCCGGTCATGTCTGACAAGTGGGCCTCTGAGGGTCTTCAATCCAAGTAGACGGCCTTCCCTCGAGATCTTTGTAACCTCAGGGGGTGTACGGTTTTTAGGGTACCGACAGTAAAAGTTCAGAAACATATGCATTCAACCACATATAACAATGCGAAGAAACATGTTTATGGTTCAAGTGCATCCGTCCTTTCAGTTTCCAAAAAATTCCACAACCTTGGTCTGATGGATTAAAAACAGGTGGTGCTAGAAATTGTATAGCTGATAACATTGACATTCCTTGACATGCAAGGGTACCACTGGGTAGTGCACGGCAGGGGGGAATATAAATGGTTAATTTAAGAGGTCAAATCATTTAAAGATTTAAGATTGTTGTTACGGTTCAAGCACTAGCAGAGCAATATACAAGGAGTACAACACAAGGTTGTAATGACACAAGTACACAACCATATTCTGGCCAGAGTGTTGCACAGAAAAAATTGAAGATCAGGATTTGCACAATAATTACAGGACAACTGCATAATACTTATCAGATTACACCATTCGAATCCGAAGAGTTAGGCGTACACTAGCAATGCAGTCAAAGGGCTTCCCCCCAGTACAGATATTTTACCCGGATTCTAGAACAAACAGCTCCATTCGTAGACTCGGGGGGAAGCCCATAAATCATCAACAAGTTTTATTGCGCGGCAACAACAACAGCGGCAAGAACAACACAATCTGCGCTTGGGGGGATATGACTAGTAAGTGGCAACAACGATACATTACTGCTGGGGGACGTAGTAGTAAGCGAGCGGGTCGGTGGCGGGCACGCCAGCGGCGGGGTGTGGGATCCCGGCAGCCGCGGCGGCCGCTTCGGCGTCCTTGGCGTCATCCCGCGGCACGATGTCGACGAGGAAGTCGAAGACCTCGGTGCGCGCGATGGCGGCGGCAATGTCGGACTTCTGGAGCGTGCGGCGCTTGTTCTCCTCCGCGTGCGCCCAGCCGCGGTGGGTGAGCTCGAGGATGAACATCTCGCAGGCGCGGGCGAAGACGACGGGCGCCTCGGCGGCGATCATGCGGACGTCCTCGTCGGCCTTCATGATCTTCTTGATGCGGGCGAGCGGGAGGTTGTGGTTCTTGAAGTCGGTGGTGGCCTCGATCTCGCGGTACTGCTCCGCCCAGAACATCTGGAGCTGCTGCTGCGCGGCGGCGGCCTGCTGGGCGGCCGCGGCTGCGTTCGGCGCGTAGAGCTGCGGGGCGTAGGCGGGGGCGCCGGCGGGGGGGTACGCCGCCGGAGGGTAGGCGACGGGGGCGCCCATGACGGGGGCCGGCGGAGGGGCGCTGGATTTGGTGGGATCCATGGATGGCGGTGGGGGGCAGCAGCTAGGGTTGTGCCTTGTGCGTGCGAGGCAGGAGGAGGAGGAAGGGAGGCTGCTTTCCAGCTGGTGATTTTTTCGGGTTTGGAGCAGGATTTGTTTGTATTATCGTCCGTCCAGCTCCAGCTCTTCACTCTTCTCACTCTCGCTCTCTACTGGTCCTGGAGAAATGGTGGAAGCATTAGCTTCACTAACAAAAACAAGAGTAGAGCACTTGCCCTCTGAAAGTTGCCACGATAACAGTGATTAAATGGCCATCGTAACTGCCGAAATTCTTAAAATATGGAGTACTACCGTATCGCAGGTCAATGATCTCGATGGGGGCAGTGAAAAATGATTGCGACATGAACATGTATTTTCCGCACTCACAAGTTAGTTTGCACATTTCCATGTGGCCGAGGCCTAAGCCAAAGGCACCCAAAAGTTAATTCGCCGCACATTTCACGCTCTATCCACACTTGGCACTTGGCAGTCTCCTTGTTTTAGCTGCAAATTAAATAGGATGAGCGGCGAAAAGCTGTTCCAACTCCCAACTAACCTGTGCAGTCTTCCGCTCTTGAAAACGAGCGTATTTGCTCAACTTGAATTTTTCTGCTTTTGAAAACGATTGTATTTGCTCAACTTGGCTGCAAAAGCCGTAAACGGAGATGATAAGGCCGCACGAAACGCATCGCTTTCTTTTCACGGTTGCACTTTCCTTTTCAGAGAAGATTTATTTGCCATATCGCTCCATCACCAAATAAAACTCTAGTTCAAAAAAAAGGTCATTTATTTGAGGATAAACATCTGATATTTCGATGAGCAACGGAATAGGGCACCAATCAAGTCATCAAAACATTTACAGATAACTTTGATCGATCGATGCAATCGAAACACACGCTAGAGCTCCCTGTTATTGCCTTTTTCACAAGGGGGAGTCGAGTCGAGCTCGTCGTCTCGTAGCAGAACCAGCATCAAACGACCAGGCCACACCACAAAGGCTGCGACATGACCACCACAAAGGTTACCGCCGCCGGTCGGAGGAGGAGGAGGGCTAGCTAGTCGAGGCAGGTGCCGCAGGGCCCGTACCCGCCGCTGCACCCGGGGCCGGTGCCGTCGCAGAGCCCCGCGGCGCCGACGAACACGGGGCTGCCGCGGCTGCCCTGTCTCCGTCTCCGCCTCCCGTTCCCGTCGCCGTCGTCGACGCAGGCGAAGATGATCCACGACATGACGGACAGCCACAGGATGACGGCGCAGTAGAGCGCCTCCCCGCAGAGCCCGCCCTCCGCCACGCTCAGGAACTCCGCGCCCATCCTTCCTGCTCGGATTGGATTGGATCGGATGGAAGTGGAAGTAGCACTAGCAGCATACGCAAGCAGTCAGTGTGGGAATCACTGGTTTTTATAGCGGCGAGGGCGAGGGCTGGCGCGACGCTGCCCGTCCGCTTCCCCGCGCACGGCGGAAAAACTGACGGTGCCGTCACGCGGGGCGCCTGTCTCTGCTCTGGTTTTTTCCTTTGCTCGTGACAACCCGTGGGCGTGGCCTTGGAACCGGTCCATCTCGGACGACGCTCTCATTCATATACTACTAACCACGGCACCTGCATTATTATTCCATTTGGGTGAAGAAACTAACGCATGCATTTGACTTCTGTCTTCTGATAGCGGTGTACTACAGCTTTTGGATATGTTTAAGAGCGTAATTCGTTGTCCGAGTCAAGTCGTGCGGGTTTGATTATTCGTGAGATCTCGCCACGTCGACATGGGCAGCAAGTGGTTTTGCGCCTAGCTCCCCCGGCACGCAGGATGCCCAGCAAGCGGTTTTTGTGCTAGCTGCCCGGATAGATGTTCGCGGCCGGTGGTGTCTCAGCCGTGCCGGTCTCGGATGAGATGACTGATGACGGTGACCGAGCTGTGCAGATGGCTTGAGAATGACGGAAACAAGAGGGGCCTGAGCCTGACGAAGCCAGGTTCAGATGAAATTCGTCGTCATGTGTCGTCAGAGCAAAAGTGTTAGAATTGATCACGTAGAGAGTTAGGAGTTGGTTACAAGTTACAAGAGTAATCGACTCAATTAATTTAGATCTCCAACCGAATCTGTTGGGAGGTCCCCTCACGTGCTCTCTCTTCTATATAAGCTTAGGATTATGGCTAATTCAGTGACGAGATTAATTAGGCGTAATCAACCATAACAACTCAGCAGACCGATCAATATTGAGCGAGAAACGTGGGGAAGGTCCTCCTAAGGCTTCACCGCCACCACAACCTCCATCTTCTTCCTCAGCTGCTGCTCGTCAAGGTCTCCTCCATGTCTTCACCGAAGTGTTCATCAATCTGCACCAAGGTCAGATCAGGTACGAGCAAAGGTGCGCAACAAGTTGCTTATTAGCCCTCTGTTCTTGTGTTAATCCCAAATACTTAGTGGCTAGTTAAGATCCTTAGCACCTGTTAATTCCAACATTGGCATCAGAGCCAGCTAGTCCACTAATCCTTTCGGGTCTTAACTAAGATTGATTTTCTGATTAAGATTTAATCAAGCTCTGTTTAGCAATTTTAGAAAGAGGGCACTTAGGGTTTGAATCACAACTGAGATGCAAACTCAGTACAAGATTCAAATCATAAATCAGATCAGTGACTCGATTTCAATTGAAATCAATCTTAGTCAGCCGATTTAGAATCAAAATTAGGGTTTCGGTTTTGAGCTCAGGTATACACTCAGTTTCAGAGAAATCGAAACCAAGAACAAAGTTATTAAGAAGGGGAAGATCGGATCACATACCTCGGTTCGGGTCTTGCCGTTTATGTCTTTTCGGGACTCCTCATCGGTGCTCACACACTGGGCGATGGGGCTGGCGTCGACTGACAACCGGCGCGCCTCCAGCGAGGACGTCAGGAAGGGCCACCTTTGGGTCACAAGATCCGCTCCTCCCCGCCTCAACTGCACCGCACGCTACCTCATTCGACGGTGATGCAATCAACCAATGTCGAATGCATGCACCGGCAAAGAAGGTGACGACGATGCCATAGTTAGCCGTCGAGAACCCTAGGGTTCCGGCGAGGTCTCCTAACCCTACACCTAAGCGCGAAGGGGCTCTTGCGACGACACCGACCAGCTAGCAGCACAACGGCGACAACCCGCACGACGAGTTCGCACGCCGGCGTGCCACTTGCGGCGGCGCCCGAGCATCCCGCCGTACCGGAACTTCCGCCGCCCTTAGTTCTTGGTCGCTCCGCCTCGGGTTGAGTGGGTTAGAGAGAAAGGGGAGGGAGAAATGAGAAAATTAGGGTTTCTTCTGGGTGCTCGGCGCCTTTATATGAAACCAAGATGAATCTTAGCTGTTGGTGTCGGGAATCGACGCCTTAGATCGTCTACGCCGCGCCTGCAGAACGATGTGGGCTGACGAATCTTCATCCGACGCCTCATGTGTGTCGGCGGCGCGCGTGCAGGCTGCCAAGGCCAGGCTCAGGCGAGCGCCTTAGTGGGATGTTTGGGCCCTTTCTATTTCTCAGTTAATTTTGCCTGATTTCTTGGTAGGCCCGTGGGCAACATCAGTGTGGAGGCCGGGCCGCAAGGCTGATTTTTCCCATTTTTCCTTTCGCAATTTTCTTAGCATTTCAGAACAGGCCATCGGCCGTATCAGGGGGAAGTTGGGCTTCAAAGGCCGGTTTCCTCATTTTCTTTTTCTGGTTTTTCCAGGAATTTAGAACATGGGCCTCTGGACAAATTTTCTCAGTAGGCCAGTTTTGGGACTGAGCCCAATTAAGTTTTATTTTATTTAGAAGCCCACTTTATTTTTTCCCTTTTATCAGAAATAATTACTAAGTATTGTTTTGGGTAAATTTTAGTAATCTTACAAATTTAGTTAATAATTTTTCATTGATCTTAGTATGGGCTAAAATCATCTTAGTTGTCTAAAATTAATTAAACAGATTGTGATTAATTAAATATTTTATGTTATGTTAGTGTATATTAGTCACGTTTTAATGTATGTTTATTACATTATGTTCAATAATGTAGCATTATGATATTATTTCTCAGTCGTTAATTAGAAAAATAATTCTATTGTTGATGATTGAGTAATTAAGTATATCATTCAGATTTTAAGCTTCCGCTGTGTACTCAGTATTGCATAACAATATTTGTTGTATAACAAATTTATGCTATGCACTCAGTTTACTAAGTATTGATAGCAATTTTGTTAAGTAGCGAACGTGAACGATATAATTGCTATGATCTCAGATCACTAAATATATGCATAGTAATTTTGATAATTACTATGTTCTCAGTTATTTAGTTGTATGAAAATTTTATTGAGTAGCTAACGTGAATGATAAAATTTGTCATATTCTCAGTTATGAATGGCGTATTTCGTTCGAGTAGCCAACGTGAAAGACAAAATACGACATTTTTATTTAACTCGGTTATTTAGTGCATAGAAAGTTTCGTTCGAGTAGCCAACGTGAAAGACGAAATTTGCTATGTTTTCTAAGTTATTATGGATGTCATATTTTGTTGGAATGACAAAAGACGACATTCACCTCAATTAAGGGTTTTTGAATCAGTTCATAGAAAATTTTGTTCGAGTAGCCAACGTGAAAGACAAAATTTACTATATTTTCTCAGATATTTTGAATGTCATATTTTGTTTTAACAATAAAATACGACAGTTCATCTCAGCTACTATTATTTATATTAGTCCATAGAAAATTTTGCTCGAGTAGCCAACGTGAAAGACAAAATTTACTATGTTATCAGTTACATTATATTTTTCCAAGTAGCCAACGTGAAAGTCAAGACATAACACTTTAGTTTGTTTATTTCTAAGTTTTATTTCAGTTTATGCATTCTTTTCACTCAGGAGAATCCTCCATACTCAGTTAAACACTGTACTCAGTTTTAGTTTTCCCTCTTACGAGATGGAGAAACTCAGTATATTTTCTTCGTAATGATGAAAGCATTTAGTTTAAGTACGATTTTGATCGTATTTAGCAAGTCATTAAACATGATATGTTTGATGATTCAATTACTAAGCACGTTTGGAAAGCGATTTTCGAATGTGATACTGCCTCTTAGAACCTCCATTAGCTCAAAAGTTCAGTTTACTGACTATACTAAGTTTTGATGCAAGTATTCTCATAAAGAAACTTGTAACTAAGAAATAAAATGGAGGCGTTGTGTGTGTGCACATACTTAGATTAACAAATAATTATGAATGTTGTGTGTTTTCAAGTATCCTACGTGAAAAACAATACATAACATTTGTAACACTAAGCAAAGGCAGTGAATTTTAGAAAAAGCTCATTGATACGAGTGACTTAGTATTGTAATAAAAGGAGGATACTCAGAAGAGGGATTAGGACCGTTAAAGCCGCTAATGGTCATGAAGCAAAAAGTAGAAGTCAAACACGAACTCCCATTAGTAACAAAAGATGGCTTTATACTTACGCTTCATTAAGTTCTCAGTTCATTATTTACCCTCTTATTAAAGGAATTTGATTTTAGTAATCTTGCTTAGACAACTAAGTTGAGTATGTCACCTTGATATACTTGTGTGAATAAGTTGAGTCTTGTCTTTCGGCGAGACATTCTCATAATCCTTGCATGATTACATAATCAAACTTCCTCTCAGAATGAATAAGTTTTAGTAAGCACATAAGAATCGATCGTGAAACATCTTCGAAATTATGGCTTTTTCGATATCGCTATATTTCGAGGGAGAGAATTGAACACTCCGTTTCTCAATCGATTATTCCTACTAAGAACTTTCTACTCAGATGAATGCATATTATGAAACAATAAAATTAGAATCTGATCGTGAGGGGGAGTACTACGATCGGCGTACCCCGTATTCACTAAAAAATCAGATAAGTCCCTAAACTCAGTCGATTAGCTAAAAGATTGAGGCTCAAAACCTCTATTCACATGCTAAATCAAAATTTTAAATAGTTAGGTGTTTTAGATCATCATATTAGACAAGGACATGAGATAAATCCTCATTAAAACTTTAATGAGGTTGTCACTAAGACAATTAGCCCAAACATTAGTAAGCCATCTCGATGGATATTCAGAAAGATAATAGTATTTCTATGAACTTGACCGACACTAAGTTCATGGAAACAATATATGCTAAGATTAGGGGGAGCAACGTAAGTCGAGTAAATGACCTTGACGAGAAGTGTATGCAAGATCCATCTCCATGACTCAAGTATCATTCTTCTCGTTATGCGCCGTTGTTAAGTCGACATATCTCGTTATTGTTGACTCAACGCCTTTTGTTAGCTCTTCAGTGGCGAAATTAAGTAAAGCTTCTGTTGCACAGGACATCTTAGTTTTATGTATTGATTAAATTAGCCGCCTATAATGAAGAGTAACAATCGCCTCAATTAGTAAATAATGTGTGAATAAGTGGATCTCGTTGAGAGATCAATATTCAATTGAAGGTTGATCTCACCGCATTTGAACTAAGCTACATGAAGCTCTCATCCATCCGAATGGTGTCAAGACATATAGGATTAGATGAGGCATGAGTAAGCCAATAATGTCTGTAACTCAGTCAACTTTCCTGATGGAGCCAAATCAGTAGGTCGTTAATGTTCTACACAAATACATGACTCAAAAGGAAAAGTCAAAAATAGTAAGGACATGTTTGTGACTAATGAATTTATTAAGATGTTGATTACATTAATTCATTTTCAATTGTCTCAACTTAGAATTCGTTCAGGAATTGTATTACATTAGCAGCACATTATGACTTAATATTACATCAGACTGATGTAATAATGACGATTCTCAATTGGGATCTACAAGAGAATGTCTGTGTGATAACTGAAGATTTGTCATTTAAGCAAAAGGAACATATGAGATACAAGGTATTTCAAGTTCTATAAGTGTGACGCCTGGTTCCGAAAACTGAACCAAGCTAACGCATATGTGTGTCCAGGATGTTCAACACACATACACGAGTGCAATCACAAAAGAGTATACAGAAAATTACCACAGAACAAGATTAATTATCAAATTTTATTACACAAACCATATTATCCTCGAATACAAGCTCTAATGAATATTAATGACAAGTTCAACTAATGCAGCGGAAATAAACTAATTAAGCAACTAAGCAAACTAAGCAAAAGGGATAGCGCAGTTCCATGCAACACCACAGGCAAAGCTGACGGTAGACACGGCCTAGATCTCCACATTATCGCCATTAAACTCACAATTCTAACCTGCAACTGTTGGGGGGGGGGGGGATTGCAAGAGTGAGTACATGTCGTACTCAACAAGTGTGGAAAGTATGACATGTGGCTAATTCAAATGACGACAATAATAATGGCAAAGTGCTGAAAAGTACATTAAAACATTTGAAAAGCAATATATTATATGTATGTAAAGTAAACTCATCATAATCATGAGTAATATCATAATACCAAACTGAATCCATTACCATCATCAATAAGTCCAGATTTCACCATTGCCAATAACCATATTCAATACCAGAAATAAATCCATAACCATCTATAACCATCACCATAACCATTACCATAACCATTACAATAATCATTACCAATACCAAATACTCTCTAATCATGGAAGTTGTCCAGGTGCTCATAACCGGGAGCACGGCTATCATGATAGTTTTATTTAACTCTGCAGAGTTTGTACCTCTTTACCCACGTGTTTATGATTTCATCACCTTTCGGCGACTAAGAACCTCCCTTATGCCCATGACCCGTCGGTCACATTACACACTTCCGTGGGTGTGTGGCCAAGAGATCACAAAATAGCCTTTACAAAGGGATTACTAGCCTATTTAGACCCCACTAAGGTTTCACCGGTGGCGATGCCTCCAACTGAGCACATCTTCAACCAAGGGCCCCCTCTTGAGCCATTCGGATCCCAGGGTAGTCCCGCCAATCATCAACAAACCCAATATGACTACCCCTTCCTCGAGCATCCACAATGGTCCAAACAGCACTAGCAAAGTCCTAATTAATCAGCTACGCCGCACCCATACTTGGCCTCGTGGTGGCACTGTAGTCCTGGCTTATTATCGCATGAACCGGTCCTTAGATCTAAAGCAAGCAAACCACCATAACATCCAATCCATCCACATACCAGGCTTGCTTAGATCACTCATCGTATTGACCAGTTCACATTAACCAGAATATCATTGATGCATAATTAAATGTGTAGTGTTGTTTGCCATCCCAATTAATTAAGCGAAGCAAAAAGGTAAAAATCCCATCCCGACTCTCTACCATAAATTCCAAGTGACAAGGGTGGTTAAACAAATCTAGTAAACTTTCTACCATAGGATTTCCATCAAATTGACACAAGCATGCAATTTTGCAAACAAAACATTTATTTTAAAATAGGGTCAATATGCTTCAAAGACACTTGCCTTGCTCCGGCGGATAGGGTTGCTCAAGCGATTCGAAGTCTTGGTTCTCGAAATCCTCGTACACGATCTCTTGAGCACTTCCCTCTACTCATGATCACACATACAAGAAAATACATACAAATCAACATGATGCACACACATTAATCAACATGTGATGATATGCATGCATGCAAAGTACAATAATTGATTAACTACGGTTGTTTATTAATTAGATGCAACTAGTTCATACGTGTTCATATGAGTTTACGGGGGTTTTAGAGTGGATTAATGCTGCTGAAAATAAAAAGACGATGCAACTAAAATCAATTTACGGCGTTTAGATCTAATACGTCGCTAAAATTCGCATCGGAAAAATGAATCCCACCGTAGATGTGATGGCTTCGAAGATCGAGGGACGAAGGTGACGCGTAGACGAAGTAGATGCACAGGGTACTCCGGCGGCACGACGACGATCTCTGGTGGACGACGACACCCTCTTCTTCTCTGGCGGCAGAGCTTCTGTTCTCTCGTGTTTCTTTCTGGCGGCTAGGGCTTTTGTCGTTGCTCTGGCGGCGGCTTTTTCTCGTACCGAGAAACCATGGAAAGCGTTTATATAGGCGCATGGACGGCAGTCGGTCGAGCCAGAGGCCGACTCGGCCTGGGACCGGCGCGGGCGGTCGAGCGGCATCACGCTGGGCTGGTCGGCGCGCGGGAGACTCGGTCGGGGTTGCGGTGCGGGAGCCTCGGGCCAGGGTGGGGTGGCCGGGAGTCGGGCGGTGCGGGGTGGTCGCGCGGGAGCGGCATCGGGGCGCGCGGCCGGTCGGGGCGGGGCATCGGGGCACGCGGGCCCAGGGCGCGCGAGCTCTGGGCGAGCGCGCTGGCTCGGGAGGGCGCGTGGCGCGCGAGGACAGGGCGCGGGCGGCGGGGTGTTGCCAGTGCGGCCGTCGCGCGCTGCTGGCTGGGCCGCTCGGCCTGGCCAGCGGGCGGTTGTTTTTTCTTTTTCTCTTTTTTATAAATGTATTATTATTTATTTATTCTTTATATTATTTTTATATATATATTTTCTTTTTCTTTACATATATAAATATTATCATTAAATATGTATTATTATATATATATTTTTTTATATGTTATTATTATTTTTATACTTATTCCCTATTACAAGTTTTAGGCTATAATTATTATTTTTTCTTTTGCTACTCATATTTGTATATGTATATTTTATATTCTATCATTTTCTTTTATTCTATTAATATTTAATGCATGAACATGTATGCAATGTATGATGCAAAAATTGAGGGTGTTACAATAAGTAAATTAGTAAGTTTGAGTTATACTAAGTATTATGAGGACAATTCAGTTTTCACTTAGTTTAGAACGAGAAATTGACTTTTCTCGCTTTTGTAGATGACGTTCTGTTGTTGAGTATAATATCAGTCTACTATTAGATATCAATAAAGAATTGTCCTCCAATTCCAACATTATGGGGTATTTAGTTCAATAGGCGTACATGAAAACGTACTTGAGAAGTACGGTATGTATGCAAACAAATTCGTCTGCTCAGAAAAGTCAAAGTTAATTAGTATGAGAACCACTAAGAGAGTGATCAAATGAAATTGGTTCCAAAGCTTTCTGCTATCGAAAGCTCTCAGTTTGCTCATTAACCAACCTTGACATGGTCTGCCGAGTTATTTTGGCATTAATAAGTTCAATCCAGGTCACTAGAATGAAGATCAGTATAAAACTTGTGTTTTTGCAAGAAATCAGACCTCATGATAAGTTCAGTATTAGAAAAGCCATGGATTAGTAAAACTAAGTTTCTGCGAGATGTGTAGTAAAATTCACATCAGTTAATAACACTCGCAGATGGAGATTTATTGTGGAAAAAGCTCCAAACCACAGGTAACTGCATCATGATCAATGCACACCAACTTAGTGATGAGGCCGCTGAGCGGACAAAATAAGAAAATCCGGACTAAGAAGTAGTAGACAACATAAACCACACAAGTTATTTGTACTTCTAAGGCAATAAGTCAAATGTGCAGCCAAACATATTGACATCAGTGGTGTGTTGCAAAGAAGTATATCCAGGATCATACTTAGCATTGATCAATTAGATTCATGCGAATCATCGCGATACCACATACAAAAGAGACTTCTACCCAATGTGTTCGGTGAACACATAACGCGCATGGGTTTAAGGAAGAACCTATGTTTTCCTGGATACTTAGGGGTCAAACTCAGAATCAGTGTATGTTTCTAAGTGTGAGATGTAACGTGGTCGTCGGGTCAAGCAGTACATAACTGGCTATTTTCGATTCGCCGCGCCCTTTATGTCAAGCATGAGGAGACATACGTTAAATTTAGTTTTGTGTTAATAAGTTTTTTAGTCTCGTGATCAAGGGGGAGAATATTAGAATTGATCACGGGGAGAGTTAGGAGTTGGTTACAAGAGTAACTGACTCAATCAGTTTAGATCTCCACTGGTGTTTGATCGGAACTGAAGCTGTTGGGAGGCCCCCTCACATGCTCCCTCTCCTATATAAGCTTAGGATTATGGCTAATTAAGTGATGAGATTAATTAGGCCTAATCAACCATAACAACTCAGCAGACCGATCAATATTGAGGGAGAAACGTGGGGAAAGTCCTCTAAAGCTTCACCGCCACCACAACCTCCATCTTCTTCCTTAGCTGCTGCTCGTCAAGATCTTCTCTATGTCTTCACTGAAGTGTTTATCAATCTGCACCAAGGTCAGATCAGGTACGAGCAAAGGTGCGCAACAAGTTGCTTATTAGCCCTCTGTTCTTGTGTTAATCCCGAATACTTAGTGGTCAGTTAAGATCCTTAGCACCTGTTAATTCCAACAAAAAGCTCAAATGTTGGTTTGCATCAAAAGCGAACGTTTTCCGACGCAGTTTTAACTCGCTGGATGTACATCAAGTCAAGCATGACGAGGAGAAATTTCTCTTTCGCTGCCACCTCTAGTGACCCTTCTCTCGACACCTTTCTCCCACCGAACGTCGCTGGAGCGCCGGACTGCGTCTGTGGCGGCGGCGCCGTCCACCTCCGCCACTGCCACTGCTTACCGGCCACGGCGCCCACGCTCGCTTTCCGCGGCCTTGGCACGGCGCCGCCCCGCCGCATCCAGGTCTCGCTTACCAGCGAGGTGCCCTCGGACGAGGTGGCATCTATTGTCTTTACGCGCTGGTTGAAGCTTTGGCCCTGTGTTGGATCCCAATCGAAGTCTGCGATTCTGATCGAAGTTGGATTATCACATTTTCCACCACCTTAATATTGTATACTTGAATTTGTTAGAGTTCACGTTTCGAACATCATTTGTTTTGAGCAACTATTTGTTTTCTGCCCAGCTACCGTTGGACCTTAAGATGCGAATGAAATCGGCTGTAAGAGAACATGCTCAAAATTAGGAAACTGTTCCGTCTTAAACACCCAAAAACTGAAATATTATGCACTCTAATACCGTAACACTTTATCTTGCAACCTCATAGTTTACTTTGAACTCAGAACATTCTTCTCTATCTAATTATTTTGTTGTTGAATTTTGCAGCTCCCGATCTCAAGCTGCCTGGCCGCAGACGTGCTTGACGAGGGGCGGGAACAGCGGGTTGAAGGGAAAGCCGGAGAAGGCGTCGACGACGCAGGTGCCGCCGATCTTCTCCAACACCGAGCAGCACACTTTGCTGACGCGCAGCTCGAGCTTGGCCAGCGACTCTAGGATATCATCCACGCAGTCCTTGGACGCCAGGATAGACTTCCAGCAGGCCACGGCCGCCGGCGGCAGCGGCACCACCGGTCCCAGGGGACCACTGATTTTTGGGAGAGGACCCGCGGCATCATCGTCATCGAGCTTAGGAATCCGCAGGAGCCGGCGGCGCGACGCAGCCTCCGTCACCGTTGTGGTTGCCAGAGCACCGGCAAAGGCGAGGAGAAGGCATAGTGAGAGGAGAGCGTGGTTAGCGTAAGCCATTGTGGTTTGGAGCTGGTTGATTCGAAGCTATGCGTAGGCTGTGTGGTTTGCTGTGGCGATGTGTGGTACTGGTACGGTGTCTGGATATTTATAGATTGGGATGGGAGGAAAGCAGAGGGTAACTAAATGGACTTGGAAACGGGCCTTGGCGTTACAAGGGTGACACTTCAATGCTCTTAATTTTTTCCTAACTATGTGCAAATTATCTTTGCATGGATGAGTTGTTTTTCAGTTATTACTGCTGAAAAACCAATGCGACATTTGTTTTCAAAGATAACTGAAAAGATGCAGCATTATTGGTCCTCCGAGAGAAACAATGCGTCATTGATCAATGTAATTAAATTCATGAAACATTTTCAAAAAAAAAAAAATCACGATAGATGCCTACAGCTTCAAGTATAGAAAATGGGCATCGTTCATACTTCATAAACAGAGCTACACACATTCTAAAAAAGCAGAGCTACACACATGATTCGGCAAATTGACGTATGTTGGTACCCTGGATACCAAATACCTTTCGGATTGCAAAGATCTCAAGGGTATGTCATTCACTTGATTTGAAGACCTTCGGAGGCCCACATGTCAGACACAACCGGACCCGCTTCTCCAACATGGTTAGTCCCACGGTCACCACATGTACTATCAAACCGGAGCTACCGCCCACAAGGGAGAAGCTTCGGGCTATGTACCATAACGGCACCCCCGGACCTAACCCCAGACCGAGGGAAGCTCCGGAGCTGACACGTGTCAGGTGGCACCGAACCTATCCGTTTCCCACAGTATGCTCCGGAGCTGCCACGTGTCCAACCATCGCATCTTCAGCCTCTAACCTCCGGAAGACTCTACAACGGCTCCAGATCTTCAAAGGGGAATCAAGGACTTCAAGACCCGATTAAGTGTCATTAATACTATATTAATAACACACGATCGGACGACCTTAATTACCAGTAACGGTGCTGTCAAAGCCCGTAACTCGGTTATTAAGGGTAATTAAGCGCATCAAATATGTATCAATATTAGTAACCGTCGGGGCCACATGTCGGATCAGGCTAACTTGTAACGACCTGCCCTTGTACTATAAAAGGACAGGCCGACGATACATAGAGGAGGACTAGCGACGCGCTCACTCCACACTCTCAACTTACGTTGAGCTCATACATTCAATACAACACCAACACACCCCGTGGAGTAGGGTATTATGCTCAGGCGGCCCGAACCACGTAAACCTTCGTGTCTCCTACGTCGTTTTACATATCACCTTCTTGAATCTCCGCGTGCCCACACCGAACCTCAAACTCCTCTAACACTTTAGTAGTGTCGGGAGATCTGCCGGATCAAAACCACCGACAGTTGGCGCGCCAGGTAGGGGCGCCTGAGATTTCAATAATGGTGAACTCAGCCGCTGGATCATCCAATGGTCATCCCGCTGTTCAAGTTGTTAGGGGCAATCCCTCCAATATGCAGCCACCAGCAGGAACCACGGTTCCAGCAGGAGTCACACTTCCACCACCGCCGCCTCCACCAGCAAATCAAGTTGGGCAACGCGATGGTGCACCGGCATCAATCACTGCGTCGACGAATCATGACAACCCGGAACACACGCTTCATGCAGCACGTGCTCTCCTTCAGCGCCCACCACCTCTGGATGCATCCCGGGATGCACTGGAGCAGTGAAGGGCCGATGTGGAATACTTGGTTGCAGCAGCAGCCGACCGCATCAGCAACCAGGGTCCTCCTCCTTCAGGACGGGTCCCGTCGCAGCGACGGACCTTGTCTGGCAGACTTGGTCCGCACGTTTCCAACAGCAGGAGACGTGCTGCGTCACAGCAGGTGACGTCGTTGCCCTCCGGGGCACAACACACTCACACGGTATCAAGGCTTTCAACTCATGACCTCCGGGCGGAGCTTGATCGCCGATACCGCCAACAAGACGGACGAGTCCATATTGAGCGTGCTCGTAAAAGATGAGAAGCTCAGGACATTCCTTCTCCTGAAGGAGTAGGGGGGGGGGGGGGTTGTTCAGCCCTGACCATGCATCTGCGTATGGTCAGGTAGCCACAGAAATTTCGGCCTCACCTGCCTGAGAAGTTTGACGGGACCGTTAATCCCGTCGAATTTCTTCAGATTTACTCCACTGCTATCTTGGCAGCTCGAAGAAATGAGACCGTAATAGCCAATTATTTTTCAGTGGCTTTAACTGGGACTGTCCGGTCCTGGTTTATGAGTCTTCTACCCAACTCAATCAACAGTTGGGAGGAGTTGTGCCGACAGATCACCGCCAACTTCGAGAGTTCATACACCCGACCAGGCATCAAACTGGACCTTTTTGCAGTTGTGCAAAAAGGAGAAGAATTCTTGCGATCATTCATCCAGAGATTCTCTCAGGTACGAAACACTATCCCTTCTATCTCTAGCGCCTCTGTCATTGTGGCATTTAGACAGGGTGTGCGGGATAAGAAGATGCTGGAGAAACTGGCGATCAAGGAGATTACCAGTGTCACGGAACTCTTCAGCTTGGCTGACAAATGTGCCAGAGCTGCGGATGGCCGTGAAATGCACTCCAAACCACCTCCGGAGGATCACAAAAAATCCTCCAAAGGAGAAGCCGCTACCTCTGGGAGTGGCAAGAAGAAGAAAAAGACCAACGACAAGAAGAAGTTGTCGGTCGGTGCATCTAATGTTGCAGCTGCTGCAGCTCCGGGTGGCCGGGGGCCACGCCCCGAGAAGCGACCTCGACCGTATTCTGAAGACGGTGGCAAACCCAAGATGTGGTGTCCAATTCACAAAACGGACAACCACAATTTGGAAGACTGCCGGAAGGTCCAAAACCTTGATGAGCGCTACAACAAGCGCCGAGAAGAAGTTCCTTTCCGACAGAGGGAAGGAAAACAAAAAGTTGACAAAGCTCCAGCTGAAGAGGAGTTAGGTTTTCAGGATCCTAAAAAGGTCATGAAGGCCGTTTAGACCTCCGTCGACGATGATTCTGACGTCTCTGACAACGAGCGTCGGAAAACCATGAACACCATTTTTGGTAGATCATGGGACATCACCTCCCGCCGCATCCTCAAGACAATGCGTCAGGACATGGCTGCTGTAGCTCCTACAGCCAGGGCGGATCCTCATCGGAAGTGGATGGACACAACCATCACTTTTGATGCTTCGGACTGCCCTCGAAGCATGGTTGGAGCAGGTCAGTTACCTTTGATGGTATCTCCTACCATCAATAACATCCAGCTCCACCATGTTATGGTAGACGGAGGTTCGGGGCTCAACCTCATAAGCTTCGAAGCTTTTACCAAGCTTCAGCTCCGACCTTCATATCTTCACCCCTCCCGACCTTTCTTCGGAGTAGGTCTGGGAGCCATTACCCCACTCGGTGCTATTACCCTCCCTGTTACCTTCGGGACCCGGGAGAAATATCGCACCGAGAAGTTGGTCTTTGATGTTGCTCAGATCAACTTACCCTTCAATGCCATCTTGGGTAGGCCTGCCTTGTACAAATTCATGGCAGCTGCTCATTATGGTTACCTGGTGTTAAAAATGCCAACACCAGTAGGCGTTCTCCGAATCCGCGGAGATCGCACTGCCGCAGTAACTACTCTAGAAGAACTCCATGCGCTTACTACGACGCAAGAGGAGGACACCAGACAGGAGCAAGCTCCAAAACCCCCGAGCATTCGTCAGCGAGGCTCAACTTCTGCACCTCGTGTGCAGCCAAGCGGCGACACCGACATTCCCGTCAAAGTCGTCCAAATCGGTTCCGATGCCGCTCAGACCACCCGTATATCGGGAGGATTGAATGACAAATAGGAATTCGCGCTCATCGCTTTCCTCCGGGCTAATGTCGACGTGTTTGCCTGGCAACCTTCACAAATGCCTGGGATCCCCAGGGAAGTGATTGAGCACAATCTGAAGATCAACCCCGATGCCTGGCCCGTGCATGAGAAGCCTCGGAAGCAATCCATGGAACGACAGAACTTCATTCGACAAGAAGTGAAGAAGTTGCTCGAAGCTGGATTCATCTGAGAAGTCTTCCATCTAAAATGGCTGGCAAACCCAGTCGTTGTGCCCAAGGCCGGCGAGAAGCTTCGGATGTGTATCGACTACACAACACTAAATAAGGCATGTCCAAAAGATCCATTCCCACTACCTAGAACAGATCAGATAGTGGATTCCACCTCCAGATGTGAATTACTGTGTTTCCTAGATGCATATTCTGGGTATCATTAAATCAGAATGTCTAGGAAAGATGAAGAGCATACCTCTTTCATCATAGTAGATGGATTGTACTGTTATACAGCCATGTCATTTGGTCTCAAGAATATAGCTTGAACCTTTGTACGAGCTATGTACAAAACTTTTGAAGAACTCATTAGATACATAGTGGAAGTGTACGGTGATGACATCGTGGTCAAGGTCAAGAACAAGAAGTCACTCCTTGACACCTTGCAGGCTGTCCTCGACAAGCTGCGGGTCACCCGCACAAAGCTAAATCCACACAAGTGTGTCTTTGGGGTTAGCTCCGGAAAACTTCTTGGTTTCCTAGTAAATCACCGGGGCATAGAAGCTAATCCGGCGAAGATCAAAGCCATTGAAGACATGCGGTCATCAGCCTGCATAAAAGATGTCCAAAAGCTGACTAGATGTCTAGCAGCCCTCACCCGGTTCATTTCAAGACTCACGGAACGGGCACTTCCCTTCTTCAAGTTATTGAAGAAGTCCGAACCATTCCAATGGTCTGAAGAAGCAGAAAAGGCATTCCAGGAGCTAAAACAGTTCCTCAGCACCCTACCAACTCTGGTAGCTCCAAACCCTGATGAGCCTTTGCTGCTTTACATTTCAGCAACTGACGAAGTCGTCAGTATGGTCCTGGTTGCGGAGAGACCAGAACTATCCCATGTTCAGGAATCCAAACCCCTCCGGGAGGGTCTGGAGGTTCCTGAAAGCGAGTCTGGGTCCTAGTTCCCAGACTTGATTCCACAAGAAGTTACTTCAGAAGACCCAGACCCCTCCAGGAGGGTTCAGGTCGCTTCTGAAGAAGCTCCGGGTTCCTCCAGCAAGGACCCAGAGGTCCCCGAAGAAAGTCCGGATCCCTCCGGGAAGATCCGGGTCAATGAAGAGGAAGCTCCGGGCCCCTCCGGGAGGGTCCAGACCATCCAACGCCCAGTGTACTTCATCAGTGAAGTACTTCATGACACCAAGACTCGATACCTAGAGGTGCATAAGCTGCTCTATGCAGTTCTTATTGCCTCCAGGAAGCTTCGCCATTACTTCCAAGCTCACAAGATCTCAGTGGTGACTTCTTACCCACTTCGAGCAATCTTGCATAGTCCCAATTCAACTGGGAATATTGCAAAGTGGGCAGCGGAATTGGTCGAATTCGATCTCGAATTCATTTCAAGGCAAGCAATCAAGAGTCAAGCATTGACAGATTTCGTGGCGGAAAGGACTCCCTCTCCATCAAACCCTGGGGGCCCCACTGAGCAGAAGCCAGAACACAAAGCTCCGGTCTTCACCGAGCCTCACTGGATCCTCTACTTCGACGGCTCCATGCAAAAGTAGGGGCCGGAGCTGGAATCCTTCTCCTCGCACCAACCGGGGAGAAGGTAAAATACATGGTACACCTTGACTTCAAGGCGACCAACAACATGGCGGAGTACAAAGCACTCATCTACGGACTAAAGGTGGCACAATCATACGGTGTCAAGCAGCTGCTGGTCAAGGGAGATTCACTGCTCATCATTAAGCAAGTGAAGAGTGAATGCTCCTGCAACAACCTCCAGTTAGCTGCTTACCTCCTTGAAGTCCAGAGGCTTCGGAAGGACTTTGAAGTCCTAGACCTCCACCATGTCCAGCGTGCCCACAACGCTGAAGCCGACGAACTCTCGACGAAAGCGTCAACCGGAGCTCCGGCTTCTGACGGAACTTTTGTCCGGAGGTTGTCAAAACCCACAGCTCAGCCTGCTGAACTGAGCGAAGGGGGCAAGATCACCATCCCGAAGCTGACGGTCCCGATGGCCCTGTTACCATGGCAGCCATCAAGGGTCGTAGGTGCTGCCGGAAGCTCCGAGCAACCCAGCACGCAAGGCTCAAATGCTCAAGTTAGCTCCGATGCATGGATCTCGGAGATCCGGAGCTACTTGAAAGACAACATCCTTCCTGACGATGATGTATCCACTGACTGGATAGTTAGATTGGCTAAAAGATACACGTTGGTAGAAGAGGATCTCTACCGGCGCGGTGCCAACGGCATCCTAATGCGGTGCATCACAAGGGAAGAAGGTTGTGAGCTCCTCGCAGAAATCCATGGAGGCGAGTGTGGGAACCACACGTCTTCCCGCACGCTGGTCGGTAAAGCCTTTCGGCATGGCTTCTACTGGCCTACAACACTCCAGGATGCAATTGAGCTGGTGAAGAAATGCGAAGCATGCCAATTTCATGCAAAGCAAATTCACACACCGGCTCAACCCCTACAAATGATACCTCCTACATGGCCTTTCGCTGTGTGGGGGATGGACATCTTGGGACCTTTCCCAAGAGCCGTCGGAGGTTACAAGTTCCTGTACGTCGCCATCGACAAGTTCACCAAATGGTCGGAAGCAACTCCAGTTGTGACAATCAACAAGCAGTCTGCTATCAACTTTTTGCAGTCCATTGTATGCAGATTTGGAGTCCCAAACAAAATCATCACTAATAATGGGACACAATTCACAAGCTCTGTATTTCAAGAATATTGTGAAGACCTCAGCATTCAAGTTTGCTACGCCTCCGTAGCTCACCTGGCAAGTAATGGCCAGATCAAGAGAGCAAATGCTGAAATCCTTAAAGGACTCAAACCGCGCACCTATGAGCGTTTGAAAAAATATGGAGCCAACTGGATTGAAGAGCTTCCGCTCACTCTATGGGCCAACGAGACAACTCCAAACCGGTCAACTGGAGAGACACCCTTCTTCCTGGTGTACGGAGCTGAAGCAATCCTTCCTCCGGAGATCACCTTAGGATCACTCCGGGTCCGAACCTTCGACGAAGCCACGCAGGACCAGCTCCGGCGTGAAGACCTAGACCTCCTTGAGGAGGGAAGGTGCCAAGCAGCTGTTCAGAATGCCCGATACCGCCAAGCCCTTCGGCGCTATCATGAGCGACATGTACACAACCGACAGCTCGAGGAAGGCGATCTGGTGCTACGGAGAATACAATCCAGAGAAGGGTTAAACAAACTCTCCCCTAGCTGGGAGGGACTCTTCCGAGTGATTAAAGTATCCCGTCCCGAAAGCATTCGCTTGGCTACCGAGGATGGGACACCTCTCCCAAATCCTTAGAACATTGAGCACCTCTGTAAGTTCTACACTTAATATCACGGAGGTGAGTCTGTAGTAACTTGAGGTGTATGTTATAGAGTCATTGTACAGAGTCGGGTAGTTCCTCCGGGAGAACAGACGTACCTTTCCTGGAAGGTCCGCAAAGTTCATGCAACACTTGTCACAGTCTCAGGACTAAAAGTGTGGCTAGCTACCCTGGGTCAAACGAGAAATTAAACACGCTTAGCCTGGTTCTGTACCCTAAGAGTGTACTTGTTTCCCCTGTACCCCGGACTTATAATAAAAGACATGTTCATGTGAAACAGACTCCACGTGCATTTATTTTGTACAGGCTCAACATTTTTTATTTTTCTCTTTCTTGTCTATAACAAAGTTGTGCAATTCTTAAGAAATTTTAGTCCGACCGGTTCATGTACAATTCGAGTTGTATTGTTAATTCTTTCATATTCAAATATTGTTCATGGCTCACTTGCCTAAATGCCGCCAAGCCAATCTAGGGCCGGAGTGTGATATTGGCTTAGCCTGGTCAAGCACCCTAAGTACGCCACTCTACCTACACCCCGGCAGGTCGAAGTAAGGCGGGTCCAAGTACAATTGGATCTGGAAAAAAAGACAACACATTCGGTTGTATTCAGAATCGCGTTTGACCTAAAACTTTCTTGGGAATCGTAAGCCGCGACGAAGTTATATACCAGGAATGAATTTTACTATTTTTCTTGGCTTCAGTGTGCAGGAAAAATAAAAAATCCACGTTGATGGAGAAAAGCCGGAGCTAACAAAGCTCCAACTCCCCCTAGGTGGCTTGTAATCGATGTTAAACATTGAAAACGAGCATCACCGGAGCAACCAAGCTCCGGTAAAGCTAGGGGGGCCAACCGTCGACGCAAAATAAAATATGGTGAGAAGACCCCACAAGCGAAGTCTGCTGCCGACAAACTACGCGTTGGTAAAGGTCACTGCCGGAGCTACTAAGCTCCGACACCCCGGAGGGCTAACTATCGATGCTCTACGCGTTGATGGGAACTATTGTCGGAGCTACTAAGCTCCGACGATAGCCAATGCCAGAGCTTCTAATCTCCGACAACCTCAGGGGGCCTTCACTATCGAAGACTTCAGACCTACACTCTACAAGTTCGAAGCAAATAAGTCTTCAACAAAACACAATATCCTATTGGTACATGTTCACAATCAAATTATGTACATCTACCAGGGGGCCAAGCGAAGACAAAAGTGTTGAAGACAAAAAATGAAATTCACAAAAATTTGGATTTCATTCATATGGAGACAAGAGATTACAAAATTGGGGAAGAAAAAGAGAGAATACAATTGGGAGCTACAGAGATGGTCCTAGACCCTATGGAAGAACTGGGCGACCTTCTGAGCAACCTCCGACACGTTGGCTCGGGTGGCTTCACCTTCTCCTTCGACGGGACCTTCAAGTACCAGGTCCAGAGGGAATTGGGGATCCCGGCTGGTGTAGCACGTCAGCACATACTCTGTGACGTTCTTCACCAGGGATTGCCCCTCAACCTCCATCTGGTCCGCGATGACGTCACCTACCTTGGAGAGTTTGCTACCTGCCGAGCTCAACACTTGCAACGCCAGGTCCGGCTCCGGCTCCGGATCATCCGGATGCACAGGACTGAAGCCCATTGGTGTCAACGCGTCGTTGGCTTTGCTCAGGAACTCCCAAACCTGTAGGGAGTCCACAGCCCTCAGGCCCTTTAGTTCCTCCAAGGATCTTTTGGCCGTCGCCAGTTCAGAATTCTCGCGAGCAAGGCACTTAACCTCTTTGGCATTTTGCTGAATCTTTTCAGCAACCTGCTTCTCGAGTTTGCCGAGCTCCTCCTCCCGGAGGTAGATCTTGTTTCGGCGGTCGACCAGGTCCTTCTCTCGGCCCCTAACTTTCTTCTCCCTGGCAGCGAGAGCACACTCTTGCTGGTATAGTTCCTGCCCTCGCACTCAGGCCTTCTCCTCCTTCTCAAGGCAACGCTCCTCCAACTTCTTGGTGTGTTCCTCGAGACCCTTGTCAACCAGAGCCACCTTTTCGGCGAGCTCCTCCTCCCTCCTCAAGACGTCATCCCACAGTTCTAGGAGTTTTTTCTCTTCATCTTCGAGCCTCTTCTCCCTCTCCTCAAGTGCCTCCCGGCGCTTGATGAGAGTAGTGTTAATGGCTTCAAGCGTTTCTTAGCGTTCATCAGCCGCACTATTAGCTGTCTTGGTCTGCTCATAAATGGCCCGGGATTGAGCGTCGAGGACGCGAGTCAAGCTCTCCCTGTCATCCGATAATTTGCCCCAGTATTCCAGGCGGAGTCAAGCTCTCCCTGTCATCCAATAATTTGCCCCAGTATTCCAGGCGGACCTTCTCCTGCTTGATCCATTCTTTGTCATGTGCTAGCCTCGACTGCGCCAGCTTGGTATCGAAGTTGAGATGGTTACGCCACCGCCTAAGGGTTTGACGCTCCTCTTCAAGAGCCTTGCTATCGTGGTAGAACGTCAGCTGAACTTGACGCAGGCTGGAACAAGCGTTGTCAATAGACAACGACAGGGGAATGGGTTCCGGACCTGCTGGGATCTCCTCCGCTGGTTCTAGCGGGTTCTTACTTACAAAAATTGGGTCCCACTCCACAAGAGTGGTCTCCTGAGCCTCCATGGCACTAGGGCCGTCCTCCGGTATAGCCTCAGTTGTCACCGAGGAGGGTCCCGCGGAAGAAGTTCTGACCTCCGGAAGTGGTTCCGAAGGCCCTGCCGCCAGGTCTTCATCTGCCCCCTCAGGCAGGGGGCCAGCGACTTCATTTGGGTACTCCGTCTCAGCAGCAGGCACCTCCGTCGACAACACTTCCGGAGCAGGGGCTACTTCCGGCTCTGGCCTGGGCCCCTCCTCCACTGATGGCTCGGGTGTTGGCATCTCGACCACCATGGGTTCGAGTGATGATGCCTCCGAAACAACCGGCCCTGAGGCCGGAGCTTCAACCACAACCGGCTCAAGCGCCGGAAGGTCTTCAACTACAACCGGCTCTGAGGACGGAGCTTCGAAGGTAGCCGGCTCAACCGCCGAAACCCTCCACATCCGGCTCACTTACTAGGACTTCAATAACCTCCGACTCAACCGTCGGGGCTTCGACAATTTCCGGCTCTGGGGCCGGAATTACTGCTTCCTCCGTCTCAACGGCCGAAGCTTCCATCATCTCAGCATCAAGACGCGGGGTTTCAACCTCCGGAGCAGGTGCCGCTGGCGCATCTTCTCTCCCGTGGTCCGGCGCTACCACAAGAGTCTCAGGGGATGAGTCAAGGTCCATGACCACGACAGCTGACGCCGGAGCTGCCGCAGCTTCAGCCACCACTTGGGGCGGCACCGGGACAGGAGCAGAAGCCTCCGCCCTCACAGCTTCAGCTGCTGTGGCTGAGGGTGGAGCCTCATTCCTCTTCTTGGGAACGCTGCAGATGATGGATGAAGAAACTTAAAAAACAGTTACTACAACAAAATAACTGTCTGAGGTAAAGATTAAAAATTACCTCGGGAGGCTTCCGCACCAGCTTGTGCGGAACCTCTTTCCCGGGCGTTGTGGGCTAACCATAGCCGCCGCCGGCGTGGAAGCTCCGGAAGGCCCCCCGGAACTCATTGCAGCCACAAGCATTTCCTTAGTCGAGGCCCCCCTCGACCGGGAAGGACCTTCGGACCTAGAGGCCTCAACTGGCCCTGGTGCTGGAGTCGCATGTCTGGAGCTAGCACCCCGGGAAGACGTCGCTGCGGGTACAGTTGCCGCAGTTGTAGAAGACCTCCCCCTCCGGGGAGAAGGAGCTGATGCAGAGGTTGCAGGCCTGACGTACCTTCCGTCGGCATGCTGCAGTTTCCTCTTCCGGCTCAAGGGTTCGTCCGCTGGCTCCTTGCCCTTGCCGACGACTTCGATCCTTGGCTTCGGGGCAGGGTCGGAACCACCTTCGGAAGCCCCAGAGATCACCACCCTAGAGGTCGATCTTCTCTCAACGACACCAAAGTCGTCAAGCACCGGCATCGTCCGTCGGAGCTCCCTGTTGAACTCTACTTCCACGTTCAGAGAGAGAAAAGCTGGTGGCGGGGTCAAGTCATCACCCGTGACGTCGATGCTGTGCTGGAACTTCTTGAGATGAAACTCCAAGGTTGCCTCCGCCATGTTGGACTTCAGCCCGGTCTCGACCCGGTCGTCGTCCATCACACTGTTGAGGGCCCAAGGGAGTTTTTCTCTCCTCTTCAGCGGTGCCCACCTGTTGACCAGGAAATTGCAAAATACCGCCTGAGGAGTTAATCCTCCCTTCACGCACTGGCGGATCCTGGTCAGAGCAGGGTTGAAGGCATTCGACAGCACCGGAGCTTCACTCCAGACTGCAGTGTCGATGTTAGGGAGGCCTTCGGGCAGCTCCAGCTTCTCGTGCTCCTCCACCCGGATGACTATCCAGTCCTTCTTCCAGTCATCCCACTTTCCAGAGGGAAACGACCGGAGGTACTTGAATGGGCACTTCTTGCGCTTCATGAAGTAGTAGAAGCCAAGGTACTCATTACTCCTTCCGGTGGTATGGACGGTGAAGAAGGTCCGAAAAAGTTCAATGCAGGGGGGATGCCCACCCACATTTCATAGAAGTGGACAAAGACAGACACAAGAAGAATGGAGTGGGGGCCAAGGTGGTACAGCTGCAGACCATAGAAGTCTAGCAACATCAAGAAAAAGGAGGAAAAAGGTGGAATCAACCCCACCATGACGTACGAAGAGAAGTACACCATCTCGCCGGCGTGCTCCTTCTCGAACGGGAGCTCTCCCCCGACGCGGACCAGGCGGTTGAAGAAGTCCGGGGACCATCCCATGAGGACCCAGACCTTCTTCAGGTCACCTTCGGTCTTCAAACGGCTCTCGCGGAGACCCAACTCCATCACGACACAGCGAGGCAAGAGAGGAAAAGCAAGCACAAGTTGAGAGTTTGAGTACAAGATTAGATGAGAGGCGTAAAGAACCCCAGACGGTGCGCGCTTTCCTTCTTAAGTAAGCCCTCGCAACGCTTGGATGGAAACCGCAAGGAAGTCGAAGATACTACTCAAAAATTCCACCCTGCCGATGACGAGAGGGCCCGGGACCACCCTGACGATCAAGTCGAGGTTCTTACCCAGGCGAACGGTTGTCATCATGAGGCGGGAAGCCCGAAGGCGGCGGCCTGACAAGGCGCGCGGAACCGATACGATTTTCGTATCGGGAACCGGCGACCTTCAATTGCGTGAGATCCGCACGCCAAAGATCTCATTTGCGCACACGGAATATGCCATGCAGCGAGGATTTAACTCTAAACTATCGCCAACGGCACATCCGAAGACCTTTGAAGACTCAGTCCAAAAGTCAAAGGATGGACCCACCTCCGGCGGAATGACCTCACCCAAGGGGTCTTCCCCAGAGGTGGGCCCAGGGGGCCACTGTCGGTACCCTGGGTACCAAATACCCCTTGAGATTGCAAAGATCCCAAGGGAATGTCATCCACTTAATTTGAAGACCTTCGGAGACCCATATGTCAGACACAACCGGACCCGCTTCTCCAACATGGTTAGTCTCAGGGTCGCCACGTGTACTATCAAACCGGAGCTACCGCGCACAAGGGGGAAGCTCCGGGCTATGTACCATAACGGCTCCCCCGGACCTAACCCCATACCGAGGGAAGCTCCGAAACTGACACGTGTCAAGTGGCACCGGACCTATCTGTTCCCCACAGTATGCTCCGGAGCTGCCACGTGTCCAACCGTCGGATCTTCAGCCTCTAACTTACGAAAGACTCTACAACGGCTCCGGATCTTCAAAGGGGAATCAAGGACTTCAAGACCCGATTAAGTATAATTAATACTATATTAATGATACACGATCAGGCGACCTTAATTATCAATAATGGTGCTGTCAAAGACCGTAACTCGGTTATTAAGAGTAATTAAGCGCATCAAATGTGTATCAATATTATTATCCGCCGGGGCCACATGTCGGGCCAGGCTAACTTGTAACGGCCTGCCCTTGTACTATAAAAGGACAGACCAATGATACATAGAGGAGGACTAGAGACGCGCTCACTCTACACTTTCAACTTACGTTGAGCTCATACATTCAATACAACACCAACACACCTTGTGGAGTAGGGTATTACGCTCAGACGGCCCGAACCACGTAAACTTTTGTGTCTCCTACGTCGTTTTACATATCACCTTCTTGAATCTCCGCGCGCCCACACCGAACCTCAAACTCCTCTAACACTTTAGTAGTGTCGGGAGATCTGCCGGATCAAAACCACCGACAACATACTACCTCCGGTCCTTTTTAATTGTCGCTTCAGACATGAAAAATGAACTAAAATGAGCTATGTAAATCTGTCTTAACAACATTTATTTGGGACCAGAGGAAGCAATTAATAATAGAGTAAAATCTCTCATTTGCCAAAAAGTTACACATAACAAAAAACTCTTGCATAATGTCACATTAATACAACTAACAATAAAATATTAGCATTCTACAAAAATGTCATGTCTCTGTTTCTCCTAGTCGTTTGTAATATGATCTAAACCTACAACGATTTTTCTGGCACCTTTACATCAGGACAGCGACAGGTTAGAAAGAATTAGGGATCTAGGCAACATCAAATACCTAGAGCACAAAGAATTGGTCTACTAAGAAATAAAAATAATGCTCCACTATTTGACGTTCAGGGATTTATATTGCACTCCCGTAGAAATACTTGTTCAAAATTGACATATGTTGACCAGTACTTGCGGTATTTGGGCACTCCAATCTCAAGCCAGGGTTTCAGATTCCCGTTGTAGTGAATGACAGAAGCCCGCCTGATATCCTTTTCATTGAGATTTGGGTTGTAACCAAGTCCCAGCTGATGCCACGAATAATCAAGAGGGAATGTACGGTTCCAAAACGTTACAAGACCAGCAGGGAGGGTGCCTAGCTTCCATAATAGTCTGTTCTCGTTCTAGAGAAATAAGACAAGTCATGAGTGGAATATACAACTGATAAGAATTGCAAAACATTACATAATGGCCAAATCCTACATGACCGTGCTAGTGTACCAAATATAGAAGCAAGCCTACTAAGGCATAGTCTACTCAATTCTTGGTGAAGTGTCTAATAGCAAATTTTGTATTATTGTGTTGTTTCAGTTTCAGCTCTAGCACTCCACTGAGTAGTTTGTAAGGGAACCAAAAGCACAAATTTGCATGCAATGCTCATAAATACTCACCAGCTTCTGCCAGGTGTGGTAGATTTCGGTAATACTTTGCTTCCTCCACTCTGACAAATCAAATATGTTCATGCCATATGCCCATCCACATGCATTTCGATCAAAATTCTTAGCAATAATAGGATTTGAGAAGTTGAGATACTTATCAAACCTATGGAAGGTCCCCCTACAGGTCTCAACAGCACCATTAACCTTTCCTTTGAGATCTATCAACCACAATGCACTTAGGTCACGCTGCACTACAGTATCATCATCTAGAAATAACACCTTGGTAAGTTTGGGGAAGATCTCAGGGAGATAGAATCTTAAATGATTCAGAATTGACAGATACTTGGGGTTACGGAACTTGGGATTCTCATCACGCCTAGCCTGCCCACTCCTGAAGTAGTAATCAATCATAGACCGGGATTCTAGCTGCTTCAAAACTGGACTGTAGCTAGAATTTAGCCAGGTAAACTCTTCAACATTCTGCACCTGAATAGCAGCTTTACCCAAGGGATGAGCCAAGAACCACATTCTCATTGCAGCATAGTTAAGCCTATCTGTCACAACGTGGAAGACATGGTTTTCTGGTTTCTGCATTGAACAATATATTGAAATATTAGTGAAGATGAAGATAAAATCAACCCCACTAAACAATTTAGCACGAAATAAAAATGATTCATAACTATTAATCATCAGCACATATGACAACTTAATGTCAGAAGCTAAGCGACATACCTTAGCATGTTGAAGAGTGGAATTGATAACCACTGCAGCAGCTAATACGTTATCTGAAAACAAAGCGTAGTGGTAGAGTTTTGGGTCTTCCAACTTCTCCAAATATGGAAACTTCTTATTGTTCGAGTTGGTGGAATAATATTCATTTGTAAGCCGCAATGTAAGACAATGAATGCCCTTGGGTAGAGATTTTGCTGCTACTTGGGCTAGGTAGTTGGCCATTCTTTTATGAGCTTGGAGTTGCTGTTCTGTTGAGTGAAGGGCAGTACGGAGCTTGTTCACAGCACCTGAGCAATTATCATGAATTTTCCTGACCTTTACGAGTGTCTGCTCCATTGCTCTAATTTTGCTGTGGATACTGGTGAGATAATAGAAAATCAGGTCAAAAACATTCAGATCTGATCAAAGTTTCAGCAATATAATTATAAATCACCATTAGGCATGACAATTAAAACTCAGTACAGTGAATGAGAAAGTACTTATGAGGGAGCTGCCGATCATTGTTCGCATCACCTAATGACCGTTGTATATCCTTCATTCGTGCACGAAGCTCTCTTCCAAAGCCGTGGTTTCCTCTAGAAGCAAGAAATCCAAGATATGTCTTTGCTCTTCTCAACTGGTCCTTGATAAGGCGGGTTGTAGCATCAGGCAAAGTTGCATACTGGCCAGCACTATTATTTGTTGCATCAACAACAGCATAACTGTTACTTTCTCTTGTTTGATGGTCCCTGGGGCGAGCATCTCTAGCTGGCTCAGATGATCTCCGAACAGTGCTTTCCTGGGCCATTAGAACATTAGCAGTTAGATCAAGGAACAACTCAGGATATGATGCAGAAAAAGCACGTGACTAAGATTGACTACATAAGCTAATATCATACTAGTTCCTAGGTATCATAAGTTCATAACACATAAGTACAGTTTTCAAGACAAAAATGCCAGTCAGTACCTAGGATGCATATGACTAAGACCTAAAGAGTCTAAACAGCCACAAGACGGAAAAAAACTTAAAAACCAACACTACTACTTCCAAGCAAAAACCAATCAAAAAGTTGGTGTTCTACAATAAAATTTAGTAATTGACCTCATTAGAAGATGAATCAAGGTTCCCAGTAATGTGCATTCCAGACATGCTATTATGTCCTGCTTCATCTGATCCATCCTTGTGCTTTACATCAATTACATGTGGCAACTCGTTATGAACACTGCTTGCATTCTGCGATTCAGCTTTTCTATCCACTGCTTGATCAGATCCATCGTCTCTTCTCTCCCTTCCAACAACCTTCTTTATAATGTCATTCTGCCCCAACTGAGGGTCCTCATTCCCCGCAACAATCTCATCTGCATTCCATGACTTAGAACCCTCCATTACACTAGCATCAGACTTTTCAGGGACACGGCTCCTACTGGCTGCCTCAATCACTTGCCAGTGATCAGCAGCTGACAGAACACGGTTTTTGAGCTCCCCAATCTTTTCAATCGTTAAATCTGAGAAAGAAGTATACACAAATTTCTTTAAATAACAATTATGCATAACTTCTATCATCAATTTCTGGTTGAAGTACTAGCATAGCAATGTGAAGTAAATCGTCGTATTGCCCAGTTAACCAGAACGAACATTGGTTTCTAGAACATCGGGATGATAAAAATGTGAACCCTGCCCCCGAAAGATAGACCAAATGGAGCAGCAAAGGGGAGAGGGGACGCACCTTTGGCCAGAGACACCTCAGACGCGGCCATTTTCGGCCACACCAGATTGGACGGGTCCCCACGATCAAACGCGCTGCTCGCTGCAGCCAAAAGAAAAAAACACCACAATGAAATCAAACCCGTGGAACAAGGATCTCTCCGGCATTGCCGAACCCACACGCCGCCAGAGGCGCCGGAAACGGAGCGAGCCACAGGGAAAGGGGAAGCACCGGTGGAGTCCGGGAGGTGCGCGACAGAGACGGGGGAGCCGCCGTAGAGCACGAGCGGCGCGAGCACCGACGCGAGGAGCAGCAGCAGCACCGCCCCCCGGAACAGCCGTCGGCACCGCACCGCCGCCGCCATGGCCGTCGCGGCCAGTGCCAGGACAGCCGCGGACGGGCACGCTCTGCCGCCGCCGCCGCCGCGTCTGTGAGGGAATGAGGGGCTGGGGAGAGGACGGTGGCGATCTCTTTCCGGTGGGGAGGCGGGCGCGGCGCTTGCTTATTTCGGGGTGGCCGGAGCCGGCGCCGCGGCGGAGGTTTGGTTTGGTTTGGGCGTCGGCCGAGTGAGATGGGCGTGAGCGATGGCAATCCCAATCCCTTGCGTGCCGCGTAGGTTTGTTGGGCTTCGCTTTTTCTCCCTTCGCTTTCGCCACGCTGGAATGCAGCAAAGTTCCGAGAATTTCGGCTGACTGAAAAACGAGATGCAGAAATTCGGAGGAAATCCAAACTTCCGAGAGAGAAGTCGGAGAAATTCCTGCTGCGTGTGCTGTTGCAGAATCTTTTTGATGCGTTACACACGTTGCGTTGCGTTGCGTCTCGCCGCCGATCTAGTCGTATGGTTGGCCCTCCAATCACGCCACGTCCGTGCGTGCGTGCTCCCTGCTGACGTCGGGGTGCCGACACAAGCCGTACGTGACGGGATTGCGTGCAGGTACGTGGCAGCCCCGGCGAGGCCGCGAGGGTCGCATCGCGTTCGCATGCGCGCCGCGCGGCTTCCGGTTTTCGCATCCTCCCCTGGAGCAGTGCACAGCACAGGTCTTCTGCCACTGGCTGTTGATGCCGTGACGAACTTCCAAAACATAGCACAGAAACAGTTCCGGCACAACAGAACTGTCCAGTAATACAACGAGAGATCCTGGCCCTCAACCTGAATTTTCGGAAGACCCATTATTCTCTATCACCTTCAACGGAGCGGCTGGCATCCCTAAACCAAATCCTGCAGCTTAGCAATGCCAATCCTTAAACCACAGCCTCAACGGTAGCACATTAATGGTACCAACGCATCACTCGTGTCATCCACTGGATCAAGAAAGGAATGGTTGTAGGCAATGTAGCAGCTTTCGACTAACAAATTGGGACTAATATGAACTTTGGAGTCACATCTTTCCTGGATCGCTGGATTAGTCCATGAATAAACACTGTACAATTCAAGAGCTATCCAACTAAAGAGCATATTTCATCTGCATGTTAACATTGGCTAACTTGACATGGAAGTGAGCTGCGATGAGATACCATCACTCGTATGTGGCCAATGATCATTCAGCATGGGATGAATCCCTCGTAAAAAGCATGGTCTGCAGGGATATTTTATCAAATATAACCTGAAATACAAAGGGTGATGTGATGTTGTCAAGTGAGGCGATGCATAAGCAGCAAAATCCACCGTATGCAATTCCACAGTAACCATTTTACCTTCCAGTCGACTGCATAAGCTGTCATAGCATCTTGCAATCCTCATAGGGGCCATAGTGCTTGCCTTCCTCTTCGACAAGCATATTTCAGGCATTAAAACATTGGCCAATATTTATCATGTTGTTTAAACAGACCTGTTGGCTGTTACTGCATGAACCCATGATATGCAAGTATAATGGGAAGTGTGTGTCCCTGGGAATTCAGAGATACTCAAAATTATTGGAATCACCAGTAATCTCCACAAGAACAAGAGCCATTACTGAAATGGTGGAACCTATTTGTGTCCCTCACAACAATGTCCCTCTCGAAAACACTAGACACGTGCTTGAAAGCAGAGTGGCAATCTCCACATATCCTAATGTTCTTCATGATCCGAATTGTGGCTCCTGCGGGCATGTTGATCAGTGCAAATGCAAGTGCAATCTTCTCGCTGTGGTACTGCAACTTTGCTTCTCTCTCTTGCTTATCAATGTGCACAAGCACATAATCCATGTTAGGGACATATCCCGCTTTCCTAATCCTCATGTTTATCTCATCCAGCATCCTGTATATCTCTTTGGCACTAGGATGGGTATCATCATCTGCAACAAACATGTGCACCGAGTTCTCAATCTCAACCCAACTGCATGCAGGTTCCTTCTTCACTCCAGTCTGCTTCATCATCTTCCTCACTCTAGCAGCAGCATCCCACTGCCCTGTGGAAGCGTATATGTTGTACAACAGCACAGGTGGCCCTGTGTCATTTGGGTCAAGTTCAAAAACATGATCGGCTGCGAACTGACCTATTTTAGCATTCTTATGCACTCTGCAAGCCCCAAGCAAGGCTCCCCAAACTGCAGCAGTCGGTTTCAGTGGCATTTTAAAAGCAAATATCAGAGCTTCATTCAGTAAACCAGCTCGGCCAAGAAGATCAATATAAGAAACATAATGATCGATGTCAGGCTCCACATTGTAGTCTTTCATCATTTCAAAGTAGTGCTTTCCTTCCTTCACCAGGCCTCCACGGCTACAAGCTGTCATGATGGAAAGAAAGGATACCTGTTTAAGCTGAATCCTATATTTCCTCATCTGCTCAAAGTGGGCAACTGCTTCCTTTACAAGTCCATACTGTGCAAATGCAGTGAGCATCGTGTTCCAAGTAACTAGATCCTTGTTCTCCACACGGTCAAACACTTTCCTCGCATCGACCATGCTCCCAGACTTTGCATACATGTCGAGGATGGTGTTGCCGACGAACGCAGTCAGTTTCTGGCCAGACTTGATCATATGCGCATGCACCCACTTGCCCTGCTCAAGACCACCGAGACCAGCAATGGCAGAGAACACGCTCGAGTAGGTAAAATGTGTTGCCTCAAACCCAGTCCTCTGCATCTCCGCGAACATCATCAGTGTGGCCTCTCCATCCCCCTTCCTTGCGAACCCAGCAATCAGCGCGTTCCAAGACACCCCGTTCCTGGAGCCGAGCCTGTGAAACACCACGACGGCCTCGTTCATCCGCCTGTGGCGCGCGTACATGTCGAGAAGCGCGCTCCCAACGTAGACATCCTCGTGCCAGCCGCACTTCACCACGAGCGTGTGGACCTGCTCCCCGGCGCCGCAGTGGGACGTGCAGGCGCCAGCTGCCTTGAGGAGGCAGGCGAAGGTGAACCCGTTGGGCAGTACGCGGGACCCGAGCATGTCCGGCAGGAGCCCCAGGGCCTCCTCCGGCATGTCGTTCCGCGCGTACCCGGCGACGAGCGAGGTCCAGGAGACGACGTCCCGGGCCGGCATCCCGTCGAACACCGCGCGCGCGTCCGGGAACGCGCCGCACGTGCAGTACATGTGGATGAGGGAGTTGCAGAGGAAGGCGTCGCTCGAGAGCCGGGAGGCGGAGAGGTGCGCGTGGACGGCCCGGGCATCGTCGAGGCTCTTGGACTTCGCGCAGGCGGCGATGAGGGAGTTGTAGAGGCCGTGGGTAGCGGCGAGCTCGCCGGAGTCCAGGAGGGCGAGGGCGTGGACGACGGAGGAGGCGGTGGTGAAGGGGGCGGGGTTGTCCGCGACGGCGTCCGCGGCCGAGGTGTAGGATTTGGCGGTGGTTCGATGGGGGAGGCGACAGTGGCGGACGAGAAGCTTTCTCATGGAGTGAGGGAGAGGTGGTGGCCCGCGGCAGGCCGAGGCGCAGTTCAGCGTTGGAATTCCATCGACGACAACGGAAGCGAGGAGAATGGGCCGCCAGGCTGCGAAGAAGATTTCGGGCCGGCCGAAACAACGGCTTTAACCCGCATCTTGAGGCCCGTCGGCCTTTTGTCGTTTCCGCCACGGAGTCGTGGTAGTGAAGCCGCGAAGAAGGCGTGGCCCCACGGGGTTCACAATTCAGGAACTAGCGTGCTTATGAAGGTGTTCGGCCGTGGGGGCAGGGATTCGCAAGAGTGTTCGCTAATTTATGGGTTGCCGGTTGACCGTCACGGGACGGAAGCCGTCGCACCCGACACCACCCAGACGGCCAGACCCAACCAATTCGACAGCACCGGCGCGGCGGCCGCACCCAACACGGCCCCGCGCGACCCCGGCCCTTTACTTATAACCCGCGACACGGCCGGGCACGGACGCCCAGGCCAGCAGCAGCGAGCACACACCGCACCCCAATTCCCAACCGACCGAAACTAAAAAGCAAAAAGCATCTCGCCTTTTCGCGTCCCTCTTCCTCCCGTGCGGCCGCGGCGGGCGAGACTCGGAGCAGAGGAGGAGGAGGAGGAGCGAGACCGGCGCGCCGAGATGTGCTGCTGCCCAAGCAAGGCGTGCTGCATCTGCACGCTAATCATCCTGGTGCTCGTCGCCGTCGGCGTCGTCTTCGGCTTCGGCATCTACACCCGCGGCTTCCACAAGCTCTCCAGCAGCATCCACCTCGGCGACCACCACCACGCGGACGGCGGCTCCTTCCGCGCCTACGGCCACCTCCTCGCCCCGCCGCCGCCGTACTAGAAGGCCGGCCAGCCGGCCAGCTTCCTCCGAGATCTATGACTCGCTCTACCCTGGCGATTGTGATTTTATTACTTACTGCATTTTAGCTTGTTTGTTCGAACCGACCGATTCGATTGCTTACTGCTGCTACTAGTATTGCAATTTCATTTCTGGATTTCAATGATTTGATTTGAGTGACGGCGAAACGATTGAGGCTTATCCCGTCCCTTGCGGATTTGTTAGCCTGCGCTTGCCGCGGCATCAGTCTGGGACGAACTGACATTTTGATTACTCGTCTTGTGTTCCGTTTGATTGCTGGGCACATGGTTTGGTCGGAGTTGGTTCGGCGACCAGAAATTTTCAGGCCACGCTTCACGCCAACCTGCATGTGGGTTTGGCTTGTTGGCACTTGGCGGGCACACGACCTATAGACCACTACTCACGATCACGAGTCCATTCGTCTCCGAGAAGGTGAGCCGGGCAGTGCCGTAGACGCCAATCCACTCGGCGCCGGATGTTCTGCTGATGACGTTGACCGATGCGAGTGGTGTGGTGAGTGGGATCGCTGGTGAACCAAAAGGCGGTTTCGTTGGCGTGCACGTTCGACTTTTGCAACGGCTGTTCATGCTGATTTGATATATGGTTTGCTAATTAAATGTAAGATTTGTTCACTAAATATTTTATGGTCAAAGTTTGAAACAGTTAATTTGACTGACGAGGTTTCGAAGCTGGCATATGTTTATAATTGAAGGGAGAAAAATGGTAATAGTAAACACTGCGAATTCATACATTTTGTTAGGACTTTACATCAATAGTTTTGGGACTTTAAGAATTTGCACAATGGATCAAATTAGGAGAATAATTGATCTCAACCATGGATCAGATTACGAGAAGAATCGTTGGCGTTGGAGTTAAATCCTATAGAGAAAAACAGCCTCTTTTTTCAGATTGGGTTATTACTTCTGGACTTCAAGTAATTTTACGAGATCATGGACGATTTTATTGAGTTTATCAAGACCGACATGGACCTTGGTTCTGAAATAGTAAGAGAACAAAAATGTATGAAACTGTATAAGATTCTGATTTTCATTCTTTCGGGCCAGTTATGAACACGCTGCAAGCAAAAACAAAAATGTTTTGAGCTATTCGACTATATTTTGACTATTGTACATGGGTTTTGTTACACATTCCGGTTGAGTTCCCTGGATTTAACTGAAATCTCCACTGGGGGAAAGTCATCTGATGGGCAACAAATCTTAGAAACTTTACACTTCATTTTTGGTCTTTCCTTATCAGTCACAGACGCACGATACGTTAGTACTTAGTAGTACACCGTTACATTGACAGTTATCAAGCTTCGATCATTGCTTGGAAGCATGCATTGGATCCTAACAAAACTTATCAAGCTACGGAAAAACTACTCTTCTTCTTCCTCGTGTCACCGACCCTCACCACAAGGGGACTCCTCACGCGGTGCCTGCCGGCGCCATCCGACCAGACCAGCCGCCCGAACACGTATTCGCCCCGCAGGAAGAAACCTTTCCTGGCCCTGAACGCGACGGTGAACTCCTTCTCCTCCCCCACCGCGTCGAAATAGAGCCGCCGGGGCCGCACGTCCACCGACACGCCGCGCGGCTCAGTGACCCTCGCGACGTACGCGGCCGGCGCGGCACCGACGTTCCGCACCCTCCTCGTGACGGCGTGCTCGGCGCCGGTGGGGGACAGGTGCGGCACGGCGACCGAGGGGTAGTTAAGGTCCTCCGGCCGCCGCGGGGGCGGCGCGGGGCACGCGTGCGGCCGGTGCTGGCCGGCGCCGGCGGCCATGAACGTGGCGATCACCGAGGAGTTGTAGCCCAGCGCGCAGAGGAAGCCGAGGTAGTCCGTGGCGTTCGCGTCGTAGACGAGGCCCGGGTCCGCGGCGCGGTTAGGCCGCACGTGGCCGGCGCCGTAGCCGAACGGCGTCGCGCGGAGGAAAGACGAGTTGCTCATCGGTTTCTTCATGTTGTCCTGCACCTTGGCTGCAAGCATCGGGCAACTCGATCTCTCAGCTCTCGACATGCACATGCTAGAGGTTGGCGACGTACGTACAGTCTGCTTCGCCCTTGAAATTTTGATTTACCGGTTGTCATGATGGCCGACTTGATCGCGGCGGGGCTCCAGTCTGGGTGGAGGGCCTTGAGGAGGCCAGCGATGCCGGCGACGTGTGGGCACGACATGGACGTGCCCGACTCGGAGTTGAAGAGGACGCGGCGGTCGTCGAAGGCGAGGCCGGTCGGGCCCGCCAGACCTGTAAACGCCGCGAGGATGCTGACCCCAGGCGCGGTGATGTCAGGCTGCAAAAGAAATGCACCGTTGATCAAGCTCGAGGAAGAGTGAAAGTACCCGGTGGGAAATATTTTTGAACCTTGAGGATCTGAGGCGTCACGGTGTTTGGTCCCTGCGAAGAGAAGGCAGCCATGAATGGCGCCGGCTTCGTGTCCAGTGCTGTGGTTGGGACGGTGATGTAGCCTGATGCTGACCTGCATGACAGATGAGACTTGAGCGAAAGTATGGGGAAAAAGGTGAACGGTGTGAAATGTAATAAAAAATATAATTGGCCCATGCAGGTCTCGAACCTGCGACCTTCGCGTTATTAGCACGACCCTCTAACCAACTGAGCTAATAGGCCGGTTGGTTTCAAATTCCAAATATCTTCCTTTAATAGTACCTGCTAAAGTTCAAGTAGGACAACAGCATGAGCCCATCAGAGTAGGTGATGTGCGTGGCCGGGATCACGTGCGCATCGGCAATCATCTCGTTTCCGCTGTTCTCATCGTTCACCAGCACCAGGCCAACCCCTCCAGCTCGACGAACCGCTTCGCCTTTCTCCACTCGTGCGTTCTTCCCACGGATGCACACAACGATCTTCCCCTTCACTTTCGCCTCGTCTAGTGATCCCTCAATGCACAATTTCCTGCAGAATCGGCAAGTGCACAGCACGTTACACGACAAGTTGGCAAACGACTACGTACAATCATCAGAATTCAGATGTAGTGTTGGGAACAAAGCCATGCTCTTCCATCCTTACGCTTGGTTTGCTGTTGCGTTGGATGCCTTTGCTTCCTCCGAGCTGATCAGCCGGTAGTACTTGTTGCCGGGAAGTCGCGCAGGTGACAGGCTTTGCCCCTGTCAAAGTAATGCTGTATTTCGTCAGATATAAAAAGATGGGAACAGACGAGGTCTGAAAGATCATCTGAGCTCTAGTAATCTGTTACTGACTTTGATCATCTTGTTGTTACCGAGGATCAGGTACGCCGGGAACTCCCGGTCCATGGTGCTCGCGCCGACGGTCATCAACCACGGCGCGGTGTTGGACACGGTGCCGGCGGCGGGCCCGGAGTTCCCAGCCGAGCAGACGACGGTGACGCCGTGCCTGGCCGCGTGGAACGACCCGATGGCCACGCCGTCCCGGAAGTACTCCGCGGGGGAACCCCCGAGCGAGACGGAGAGCACGTGCACCCCGTCGTAGATGGCCGCGTCGAACGCCGCGATGATGTCGGCGTCGAAGCACTCGCTGCCGTTGACGGGGCGCCAGCACACCTTGTACGCCGCGACGTGCGCCCGCGGCGCGCCGCCCTTGGCCGTGCCGTTGCCGTACCCGAAGAGGCTCGCGCCGGGCACGAAGCGGCCGGCCGCCGTGGACAGCGTGTGCGTGCCGTGCCCGTCCGTGTCCCGCGTGCTCACCGGGTGGTGCGCCTGCTGCTGCTCATCCCCGACCGTCGCCAGGTACCCCTTGTTGAAGTACCGCGCGCCGATCAGCTTCCTGCAGGCAGGCGTACACGAGCACCATCGTCAACTCTCTTTCTGCACTGCACAATCCGTCAACTCTGCATAAATCTCAGTATAAAAGTCCACGAGTAATTAATCCCACGAAGCACGCATAATAACAGCTAGTGCTTAGTAAGGCTAATGTCCCAGTCAACGTTCCAGTAAAATCTCGCATGAGGAGAACAAAACATTTCATGTGGTCCATCCGCATGTGCCGTGCTGTGTGCTGTGTGGCCTGTGCTTTACGGGTGCAGTTCTTCAGGTCTTGGCAGAACCGCATTATAGACTGTCGAGCTAGCAGCACTGTAGAGTGATCATAAACCACGCGATGCTAGCTTGTGACCCCGATCCAGAACCGTCCATCCGCACATACCAAAGCGTTGCTTGGTGCGCGTGGATTGACACGTCGTTTTGGAGCTTTTCCGAAGATACAAACCGTGGTGTCTGCTTGCTGCTTGTCGAGACCAGGACTTGTCGTTGTGCTCGGGGAGCAGCAGCAGCAGCACCAGGCAGGCACCAGCACCGAGCTACTCGCTCAGGGACAGGACCATCGGGGTATGCACGGGACAAGGCAGATTTGGCTGGAGGCAAGCACGAGCTCCGAGTGTCCATGGGAAAGCTCACGGCAAATGGATGGATATATTTCTATTCTACGGCGCGATCGAGGCGGTTTGAGCTGTAATCATTGCCGAATTATGGCAGCAAGCTGCTGTATGGTGGAAACAGCGAAAAGGGCCGTGAGAGCTGGAGCTCTGCCTCTGTGCGTAGGAAGCACTGTTGGTCAGGTCTGCTCTCTGTATATACAGCCTTTTGTGATATTGCCCGCGCCAAGACTTGCTTCGCCAAAATTTACGTACATTCAGACCTGCTACACGCTAAAATACCCCGCTCCAACATGTCTCCGTATGCATTTTGAGGAAGCCAACTCTTGGTGCGGATAAAATCGCAAAAAACTCATCTGCATAACCTAACCTCACATGCTGATTGGTCCGGGGTGGAACGGTGGGAAAGTACGCACAGCAAAATGGAGGGGCTCATGCACTTCTGTTTCTGTTATTCCATTTCGGAACCTTGTTCACGTTGATGATATTTACCTAGTCTCGACATAATAACATAAAACAGTTTGGCTACTAGCACAATTAGCACTTTTTTAGCTTAATTCCGCAACCGAAACCTACTGGTTAGGCAATACGAAGTGCTCTCTTCGTCTTCAAAAGATTATTGCTTTGTCGTTAAAAAATAATTACAAAACGACAAGCTTTGCACGTGTCCGTCCAGCTAGCTATCTATTGCTCTGTTACACTTGTAATGGACACGAGTTTGCTAAAACCGAGCTCAGCGATAACACGGTCAAAGTTATGATAAGCATGTCTCCGAAACCGATGGCGACTCTGTCAGTCTGCGTGCAACAACCTCTGGTTGGTTACAGTAGTTTACGATTTACGACAGCGTGTTGAGCCAAAACAGGAGAGCAGACGACAACACGAGGCAAACAGACGTGCACTGTCAGCATGTCACTGTCGTGCTGCACGACTTAAAAGATAACCAGCACGGAAACCCTGAATGGATAATGCGGTGCTTATCTTAAACTAATACTCCCTCCGTCCCATGAACTTGTCGCTTTGTAGTTCATTTTTGAACTACAAAGCGACAAGTTCATGGGGACGGAGGGAGTACTATGAAGGCAGGCGCACAGGTTAAAACTACTAAACTGCACAGTGATCGAGCTAGAGCCATGGACGATGGATGGATGGATGGATGCATGGATGGAAGGAAGAAGAGGGAGAGGGGAGGGGACAGACCTGTTGCAACGAACCTGCGCGTCGTCAGATGCCCGCTGGTCCTGGCAGATTCCCCGCCACCCGTCCGGCGCGGGGCCCATGCCGTCGTCCCTGAAGCTGCCCCCTTCCGGCCACACCCCTGCAGCAGCACGGCGGCGAGATAAGATGAGGAACCCTCTCTCATTTCATTATTGATGTTGAATCGTGCGCTTCAGCGATCTGACGCGGATACGGCCACGCGAATGCTGCATCGTCTGTGGCCCGCGCGCAGGGCGGCAGCGCTGGCCTGGGGACGACGACGACAGACGGACGGACGGACGGAGTGGCGGCAGGCTGGGGAGCAAGCAGAGCCATGGCAGCTCGGGACTTGACTCTACATGCGGGATTCCCTGCCGCCTGTCAACCCCACGCACGGAACGTACGGGGCGCGGGCGCAGTGCAGCAGCCGGCCGTGGAAAAGCGGCCGCCTGAGATGCTTTGAACGCCAGTCGATCACGAGCCTGGCCACGTATTTGAATTGTGTACTTTTTACGTAACTACGAGTATCTTGCTACCAATATTTGTTTTGCAACAAACGAAATGCCACTTTGTTACTACTAGCTCCTAATATAAACGGCCAGTTAACTTCTCGACGCCACCATTTTTTTCCCAACTGCTCTGCTCCTACGATTGACTGCCCTACAGTAAAATCCAAGAGAACAACAGCCTAGGCTCGAACTGCGTAGCACAGCTACTGTGCTGAGCCGAGCCACCTCGTCCAAGCGCGAAAAGCCATGAAAGCCGCGGCAGGCAGCGACCAGGCCGCGGCAGCCGGCCGTTCTTCCCACGGGAGCGCGCAACGGACAATTTAAGGAGTTTTTTGGTTCATGCTCCAGCAATACGGAGTATATGGCAGCCTGCAACGACGCTCGCCAGCGCTGGCAAAATAATGTTATGGGTGTGACCAAATCTGCTTTCCAAACTTTGTCTGCGAACCAAATGCTAACCAGATATTGAGGGCGCACCAGTATTTGGTAAGGTGGTTGGTTTAGGGAAGCAATCCAAATAGCCACTAATCCCCTGCGCGTTCGGGACAAATTCATGGCGAACTGCACGGCAACGTTTGCGTCCGCGCAGATACCGATCGCAGCCGCTGTCGCCTCACAAGCCAAGAGGAGCCTTCTTCAGCTCATCACACGGACTCTTATTTTGTTCTTCTTATCTACTGACGCTCTTGTCTTTTGATTAACGATCCATTAGTTCTGCTCATTGACTCAAATGACTGACGATGACGGACCAGCGCGATTCCAGGAATAATAATGACGACGAAGTTAATTGAAGCTCATTACCGGTGTCCAGGTTGCCGATGATGACTCCTTGGCCGAACTTGGCTTTGGCCCAGATGGAGCCGGCCCTCACCCGGCCGTCCTTCTCCATCCCCATGAACTCCCACGACCGCGTGGTGTGCAGCCGGTGGCCTCGGTTCGGGAACACGGAGACCACGCTCGGATGCTCTGTCGTTCCAAGCAGAAAGAGAATAAGAACCTCAAGCGATAAGAGCCGGCGCGAACCATCACCACGACGAAACCAATGGTGTACGTAGCTGACGGTAAACACAACGGAGAAGAAGACGAGAGCGAGGAAGAAGAGAGTACAACATACTGGAGATCTCCGCCGCCTCGTCGTCCTCCAGCGTGGCGGCGAAGCCGTTGATGTAGCGCGTGTACGAGTAGAAGATGGCGTCCCTGGCCCTGGCCTCGCTGCGCAGGACGGAGCCGAGGAGCGCGTGGTGGGAGCTCCGCGCGCGCGCCCGGTTGGACGCCAGCGCCGCGCCCTCCCGGCCGTGCGAGTGGCCGCCGAGGTACACCACGTACGACTGCACCCGAACACGACCCAACAAGCAGCTTTTTCATCATCGGAATAAGAGTGTGAATGAAACGAAAAGGGAGGTGAGTAGTCAAAGATACACAACTCAAGAACAGTCAGTGTCACTCCACTCGCCTTTTTCACAGCAGAGGCCGCCGGCGGCAGCAGCAGCAGCAGGAGGCTAGCGGTGGCGATCAGCAACACTAGAGCAGGAAGATCCGCAGGGCGATTCATCGTGAGCTAGAGGAGCTGAATCACACACCTCCTTGCGCTGATTCTTGGAGTAGTAGCTGACGATGCTTGTTTGTTAATGCTGGGGTGGAATGGAATTTGAGACGCGAAGCTGCAGACAGGGAAGATGTACATGCTCGGGCACTGTTGTTGTTTTACAGGCCCAAGGGTGGCGCACGGCGGCATGGGGGTGAGTCTTGTCCCAACAGAAAAATAGTGGGAGCGTACGTTCTGTTTCCCCAAAAGCCCCTTTTGGGAGGCGAGCAAAGCGGCTTGCCTTTTCTGTTATCTCCCCCATCCCTGGGCTCGGATTGCGCTGAAAAAACTCGTCTCTCAACTCGAGATGCTCATGGTCATGGTGTCGTTGAACCCTCGGTGGAAAACGCGCGCGCACCTGTGATCCTGCTGCATTTCCATCAGAGTGAAGGCCTTAATCCGGCGGAGCTTGTGGGTTACTGACTTACTGTTGCTCATTGGCTGCAAACGATGCATGGTGAAGCTGAAGCGTGTCGTGATAACGGAACGGAGGGGCATTTCCGGTATTCAGGAGTAGAGAGAGAGAGCGCGAATTGGGCCGGTTGTTCGAGCACTGCACGTGGGGGCCCATAACTTTTTGATTGGTCCCGTCACAGCGGGAAGACTGCTGATGAAGGCGAACAGCACTGACCGACTGATGACCCATGACCGGCTCTCACGTAGTAGTCCCGGTGAATGCGGGCCTCGTCAGTTCGGTAAATCAACTTTGGATACTCGTCGGTTAATAACGGCGAGGCGCCAAGCAGACCAGCCAAGGAGAACTTTCCGAACAACATGGTGGATCTTGCACTTGTTCACCGTTCGTTTCCAACGAAACATATAGTATTTGTTGATCGCGATGACTTTTGTACCGTCAGGTCCCCTATGCTGCCCAACTATCAATGCGGGATGCAGTAGCGCCCGTCGTCTGTGCGAATCAAATCCTCACGAGTCACGGCGGCCATCAAAGGCGGCGTAACAGCGGCGGACGGGCGGACGGCAGCCTGACGGACGCAGAGACGCTGCCACGCCAACGCCGAGATGTCGAGCGCTGTCGTATGTTGTTCAGCTCGGCGTAGTTCCCATGAGGGCCCTTTGCCGCTCAAGCCAGCGACGACCGTGAGCGGTGTGCAGTACTGGCACAATGTTAGGGAACGCCGCGCGGCGTGGCTTCGATCGACCTTGCCGTCCACGGCATGGACAATGGTGGGAGGCGAGCGGGCAAGCAGGCCATCGCCGGGCGCTGTGAACGGCGTGCGAACTCGACAAGCTTATAGCTCATGGGCTGAAGCACGGTCCACGTCGCGCTGCACGCACCTCGCGAGACGCCAGGAAAATAACGGCAACGCCGAGGGCGCACATCTGCGCCACGACGAGTACGGATACCAGGGCGTCGACTGATGGCGCGCGGCGGCGCTCTTCACGGTGCAGCAGTACAGCGACCTGGTTACATGATCCCGGATTCCCTCCCGGTCGTGGCCACAAACGCCGCTGATCGGCTGATGGCCCTCTCGGCGATCCACGGTGTCGTGTCTTTGTTGGTAGGCCAATTGTTGGTTACTAGAATGCAATCAGTTATATTGTGCAATCATGTAAAAAAAACTTTCTTCAGCCACATCCACACGATTTCCATCCGGCTGTCACTAAATTTTACACTTAAATTCTCGCACCTGACAACATAAACGTTATTGTCAGATGAAAGAGTTTGAGTTTGCAAATGTAGTGATTGTTGGATGAAGATTGTATGAATCAGAAGAATTTTTTGCATGATTGCACTGTCTCACCATTAAAAAAAACGAGAATTTGATGACTGGTTGCATAGTAATTGTCCTCATTTGTGGTAGCATAGAAGGACTTCAAACTTGGCACGGCCTAAAAATGAATCACTAAATTGAACTTGGCAAGAACATCGTGTGCTTGCACAATCTGGATGGCTTTTCCGTGGCATCGACCGATCGACGAGACGACTTTCTTAGCTCCAGCAAAGGGCCGCACGCATGGGGGTTATTTGTAAATATTGGACTCAATAGTCGTTGTCGGTACCCTGGGTACCATATACCCCTTGGGATTGTAAAGATCTCAAGGGAAAGTCACCATTTAATTTGAAGATCAACGGAGGCCCACATGTCAGGCATGCCCGGACCCGCTTCTCCGATATGGTTAGTCCCAGGGCTGCCACGTGTACTATCGAACCGGAGCTACCTCCCGCAAAGGGGGAAGCTCCGGGCCATGTACCGAAGATGCACCCCCGGACCTAACCCCAGAACTGTGGGAAGCTCCGGCACTGCCACGTGTCAGATAACGCCGGAACCGTCCGTTCTCCACAGTACGCTCCGGTGTTGCCACGTGTCCTACCATTGGATCTCCTACCTCTAACCTCCGGAGGGCTCCACAATGGCTCCGGATCTTCAAGAGGGAATTAAGACCCGATTAAGTGTCATTAATACTACATTAATGACACCCGATTGGATGACCTTAATCACCAGTAACGGTGCTGTCAAAGCCCATAACTCGGTCATTAAGGAGAATCGAATGTACTGAATGTATTAGTAACCGCCGGGGCCACCTGTCGGGCCAGGCAAATTTGTAACGGTCTGTCCTTATACTATAAAAGGACAGGTCGACGGTACAGAGAAGGGGGGGAGCTGAACTGATCTGACCTGATTCGATCACACACCATTGATCAAACGCACAACAACCAATACAACAACACACCCCGTGGAGTAGGGTATTACGCTCAGGCGGCCCGAACCACGTAAATCCTCGTGTCTCCTACATTACTTTGATTTTCACCTTCTTGAATCTCCGCGCGCCCACACCGAACCACAAACTCCTTCAACACTTTAGCAGTGTCGGGAGATCTGCCGGATCAAAACCACCGACAGTTCGCGCGCCAGGTAGGGGCGCCTAAGATTTCAAGAATGGTGAACTCCGCTGCTGGATCATCCAATGGTCAATCCACTCTTCAGGCTGTTGGAGGCAATCCCTCCAATATGCCCCCACCAGCAAGAGCCTCAGCGCCAGCAGGAGTCACACAACCACCACCGCCGCCTCCTCCAGCAAACCAAGCTGGACAACGCGATGGTGCACCGGCGTCCATCACGGCGTCGGCAAATCATGACAATCCGGAACATGCGCTTCATGGAGCACACGCTCTTCTTCGACGTCCACCACCTCCTGACGCATCCCGGGATGCATTGGAGCAGTGGAGAGCTGATGTGGAACATTTGGTTGCAGCCGCAGCCGACCGCATCAGCAACCAGGGTCCTCCTCCTTCAAGACGGGCCTCGTCGCAGCGGTGGACTTTGTCTGGTAGACTTGGTCCGCACGTCTCCAACAACAGGAGACGAGCTGCGTCACAACAAGTGGCGTTGTTGCCCTCTGGGGCACGACGCACCCATACGGTATCCAGACTTCCAACTCATGACCTCCGGTCGGAGCTTGATCGCTGATATCGTCAGCGAGACGGCCGAGTCCATATTGAGCGTGCTCGTGAGAGACGAGAGGCTCAAAACACTCCTGCTCCCGAGGGAGTAGGAGGAGGCTGTTCAGCCCTAGCCATGCATCTGCGCATGGTCAATTGGCCACAGAAGTTCCGGCCTCATCTACCGGAGAAGTTCGACGGGACTGTCAACCCCGCCGAATTTCTTCAGATTTACTCCACTGCTATTTTGGCAGCTGGAGGAAATGAGGCTGTAATGGCCAATTATTTCCCTGTGGCTTTAACCGGAACCGCGAGGTCCTGGTTTATGAGCCTTCCACCCAACTCTATCAACAGTTGGGAGGAGTTGTGCCGATAGTTCACCGCCAACTTCGGGAGTTCATACACCCGACCAGGCACCGAACTGGATCTTTTTGCCGTCGTGCAAAAAGAGAGAGAATCCTTACGATCCTTCATACAGAGGTTCTCTCAGGTACGCAACACTATTCCTTCTATCTCTAGCGCCTCTATCATTGTGGCATTCAGACAGGGAGTACGAGATAAGAAGATGTTGGAGAAACTGGCAATCAAAGAGATTACCAGTGTCACGGAGCTCTTTAGTTTGGCTGACAAGTGCGCCAGAGCTGCGGAGGGCCGTGAAATGCACTCCAAATCAACTCCAGAGGGTAACAAGAAATCCTCCAAAGAAGAAGCCGCTACCTCCGGGAACGGCAAGAAGAAGAAAAAGACCAACGGCAAGAAGAAGCAGTCGGCCGGTACATCCAATGCCGCAGCTGCTGCAGCTCCGGGTGGCCGGGGGCCACGCCCTGAAAAGCGACCTCGACCGTCTTCAGAAGACGGAGGCAAATCCAAGGTGTGGTGTCCAATTCACAAAACGGACAGCCACAGTTTGGAAGATTGCCGGGAGGTCCAAAACCTCGCTGAGCGCTACAACAAGCGCCGGGAAGAGTCTCTTTTCCGTCAAAGGGAAGGAAAACAGAAAGTCGACGAAGCCCCGGCTGAAGAGGAGTTAGGGTTTCAGGATCCCAAAAAGGTCCTTAAAGCCATCTATACCTCCGTCGACGACGATTCCGACGTCTCTGACAACGAGCGTCGGAAAACCATGAACACTATTTTTGGTGGATCATGGGACATCACCTCCCGCCGTGTCATCAAGACTATGCGTCGGGATATGGCCGTTGTAGCTCCTACAGCTAGACCGGAGCCACATCGAACGTGGATGGACACAACCATCACTTTTGATGCTTCGGACTGTCCTCGAAGCATGGTCGGAGCTGGACAAATACCTTTGATGGTATCTCCCACCATCAATAACATCCAGCTCCATCATGTTATGGTGGATGGAGGTTCGGGGCTGAACCTCATAAGCTTTGAAGCTTTTACCAAGCTTCAACTCCGACCTTCGGATCTCCATCCCTCCTGACCTTTCTCCGGAGTAGGTCCGGGGGCCATTACCCCACTCAGAGCTATTACTCTTCCTGTTACCTTCGGGACACGGGAGAAGTATCGCACCGAGAAGTTGGTCTTTGACGTTGCTCAGATCAACTTACCATTCAACGACATCTTGGGTAGGCCTGCCCTGTACAAATTCATGGCAGCCACTCATTATGGTTATCTGGTGTTGAAAACGCCAACACCAGTAGGCGTTCTCCGGATCTGCGGAGATCGTACTGCAGGAGTAACTGCTTTGGAGGAACTTCATGCGCTCACTACGGCGCAAGAGGAAGACTCCAGGCAGGAGCAAGCTCCAAGACCTCGAGCATTCGTCAGCGAGGCTCGACATCAGCACCTCGTGTGCAGCCAAGCGGCGACACCGACATTCCCGTCAAAGTCGTCCAAATTGGTTCCGATGCCGCTCAGACCACCCGTATATCGGGAGGGCTGAACGACAAATAGGAACTCGCGCTCATCACTTTCCTCCGGGCAAATGTTGATGTGTTTGCTTAGCAACCGTCACAAATGCCTGGGATCCCCAGGGAAGTGATTGAGCACAATCTGAAGATCTACCCAGATGCACGGCCAGTACACCAGAAGCCTCGGAAGCAATCCATAGAACGGCAGAACTTCATCTGACAAGAAGTGAAGAAGTTGCTCGAAGCTGGATTCATCCGAGAGGTCTTCCATCCAAAATGGCTGGCAAACCCAGTCATTGTACCCAAGGCCGGCGGGAAGCTTCGGATGTGTATCGACTACACGACACTAAACAAGGCATGTCCAAAAGATCCATTCCCATTACCTAGAATAGATCAGATAGTGGATTCCACCTCCGGGTGTGAATTACTGTGTTTCCTAGACGCATATTCTGGGTATCATCAAATCAGAATGTCTAGGGAAGATGAAGAACATACTTCTTTCATCACAGTAGATGGATTATATTGTTACACAGCCATGCCATTTGGTCTCAAGAATGCAGCTTCAACTTTTGTACGAGCTATGTACAAAACTTTTGAAGAACTCATTAGAGACATAGTGGAAGTGTACGTCGATGACATCGTGGTCAAGGTCAAGAACAAGGAGTCTCTCCTTGACACCTTGCAGGTTGTCTTCGATAAGCTGCGGGTCACCCGCACGAAGCTAAACCCAGACAAGTGTGTCTTCGGGGTTAGCTCCGGAAAACTTCTTGGTTTCCTAGTGAGTCACCGGGGCATAGAAGCTAATCCGGCGAAGATCAAAGCCATTGAAGACATGTGGCCACCAACCCGCATCAAGGATGTCCAGAAGCTAACTGGATGTCTAGCAACCCTTAGCCGGTTCATTTCAAGACTGGCGGAATGGGCACTTCCCTTCTTCAAGTTATTGAGGAAGTCCAGACCATTTCAATGGTCTGAAGAAGCAAAGAAGGCGTTCCAGGAGCTAAAACAGTTCCTCACAACCCTACCAATCCTGGTAGCTCCGAACCCTGGTGAGCCTTTATTGCTTTATATTTCAGCAACTGACGAAGTTGTTAGTATGGTTCTGGTTGCGGAGAGACCAGAGCCGCCCCATACTCAGGACTCCAGATCCCTTCGGGAGGGTCCGGATGTCCCTGAAAGCGAGTCGGGGTCTCAGCTCCCAGACTCGAACCAACAAGGAGGTACTTCAGAAGACCCAGACCCCTCCGGGAAGGTCCAGGTCGTTTCTGAGGTAGCTCCGGGTCCCTCTAGCCAGGATCCGGAGATCCCTGAAGAAGTGCCGGATCCATCAGCAAGGATCCGAGTTGATAGAGAGGAAGCTCCGGGCCCCTCTGGGAGGGTCCGGACCATCCAGCGCCCAGTGTACTTCATCAGTGAAGTACTTCATGACGCCAAGACTCGATACCTAGAGGTGCATAAGCTGCTCTATGCAGTCCTTATTGCCTCCAGGAAGCTTTGCCATTACTTCCAAGCTCACAAAATTTCGGTGGTGACCTCTTATCCACTCCGAGCAATTTTGCATAATCCCAATTCAACTGGGAACATCGCAAAATGGGCAGCGGAATTGGCTGAATTCGATCTCGAATTCATTCCGAGGCAAGCAATCAAGAGTCAAGCATTGGCAGATTTCGTGGCGGAATGGACTCCCTCTCTGTCGACTGTTGGAGTCGGCAGATCCCCTGACACTACGAAAGTGTTGTAGGAGTTTGTGGTTCGGTTTGGGCGCGCGGAGACTCAAGAAAGTGAAACGCGATTGGACACGAGTGACACAGTAGTTTACGTGGTTCGGGCCGCCTGAGCGTAATACCCTACTCCACGGGTGTGTGCGTGTGTTGTATTAACTTGTGAGCTTCAGAGTGTTCAAGCCTCTCTCCTGTGTATCGTCGGTTTGTCCTTTTATAGTACAAGGACAAACCGTTACAAGTCAGCCTGGCCCGACATGTGGCCCTGGCGGTTATTAGTATTGATACACGAGATTAATTGTTGTTAATAACCCTGTAACGGCTCTGACAGTGCCGTTATAGGTGTTAAGATCGTCCGATTAAATATCATTAATGTGGAATTAATGATAATTAATCGGGTCTTGAAGTCCGCGGCTGTCCTTTGGAGATCCGGAGCCGTTACAACGTCTCCCGGGGGTTTGAAGCGGCTAGCTCCGACGTATGGACACGTGGCAGCTCCGGAGCTTGCTTGGGAGAAGCGGGAAGCTCCGGGGTGGCCTGGCACGTGTCAGGTCCGGAGCTTCTCTCGGTCAGGGGTTACCTCCGGAGGTGCCGTTTCAGTACCTAGCCCGGAGCTTTACCCTCGCGGGTAATAGCTCTGGTCTGACAGTACACGTGGCAACCTAGGGGCTAACCATGTTGGAGAAGCGGGTCCGGTTACGTCTGGCGGGTGGGCCCCCGAGGGTCTTCAATTTGAGTAGATGTCCTTCCCTTGAGATCTTTGTAACCTCAGGGGGTGTATGGTTTTTAGGGTACCGACAGTGGCCCCCTGGACCTACCTCCGGGGAATGCCAACGGGATGAAGTCATTCCGCCGGAGGTGGGTCCACACTTACGACTCTTGAACTGGGTCTTCAAGGGTCTTCGGAGGTGCCTTTGGCGGGGCTTTACGGTTAAGTGCCGACGCGTGGCGCACCTCAGGCGGCAGATAAGATCTTTGGCGTGCGGATCTCTCGCAATTGAAGGTCGCCAGTTCCCGATACGAAAACCGTATCGGTTCCGCGCGCCTTGTCAGTCCGCCGCCTTTGGGTTTCCCGCCTCGTGATGACAACTGTTCGCCTGGGTAAGAACCTCGACTTGATCGTCAGGGTGGTCCCGGGCCCTCTTGTCATCGGCAGGGTTGAATTCTTGAGTAGTATCCTTGACTCCCCTGCAGTTTCCATCCAAGCGTTGCGAGGGCTTACTTAAGAAGGAAAGCGCACAGTCGGGAGTTCTTTACGCTTTCCATCTGTTCTTGCGCTCAAACTCCCAACTCGTGCTTTGCTCCTCTTCTCTTGCCTAGCTGTGCTGCGATGGAGTTGGGTCTGCGTGAGAGTCGTTTGAAGATGGAGAGCGATCTGAAGAAGGTCCGAGCCCTCATGGGGTGGTCGTCGGACTTCTTCAACCGTTCAGTCCGCGCCGGCGGGGAGCTTCCCTTTAAAAAGGAGCACTCCGGCGAGATGGTGTACTTTTCATCGTACGCCATGGTGGGGCTGATCCCACCGTTTTCTTCCTTCTTCTTGATGCTGCTGGACTTCTACGGTCTGCAGCTATACCACCTTGGCCCTCACTCCATCCTCCTTGTGTCCATCTTTGTCCACTTCTGCGAGATGTGGGTGGGCATTCCTCCCTGCATCGAGCTCTTCCGGACCTTCTTCACCGTTCAAACCACCGGCCGAAGCGACGAGTACCTTGGCTTCTACTACTTTGTGAAGCGCAAGAAGTGCCCGTTCAAGTACCTCCGGTCATTCCCTTCCGGGAAGTGGGATGACTGGAAGAAAGATTGGGTAGTCGTCCGGGTGGAGGAGCACGAGCGGTTGGAGTTGCCAGACGGTCTGCCCGGCATTGACACGTCGGTGTGGAGCGAAGTTCCGGTGCTGGCGGCAGCTTTCGACCCCATCCTGTCCAGGATCCGCCAATGTGTGGAGGGAGGATTGACTCCCCAGGCGGTGTTCTGCAACTTTCTGTCCAACAGGTGGGCACCGCTGAAGAGGAGGGAGAAGCTCGCCTGGGCTCTCAACAGCGTGATGGACGAGGACCGGGTCGAGACCGGGTTGAAGTCCAACATGGTGGGGAAGTCTTTGGAGTTTCACCTCAAGAAATTCCAGCACGACATCGATGTTGACGGAGAATACTTGACTCCGCCGCCAGCTTTCCTCCCCCTGAACGTGGAAGTGGAGTTCAGTAGGGAGCTCCGGCGGAAGATGCCCGCGCTTGACGACCTTGGCGTCGTCGAGAGAAGATCAACCGCCCGGTTGGCGATCCCAGGGTTGTCGGAAGGCGGCTCCGCCCCTGTCTCTCAGCCAAGAGCTGAGGTCACCGGCAAGGGCAAGGAGCTGGCGGAGGAGCCGGAGAGCCGGAAGAGGAAGCTGCGACATGCTGACGGAAGGTCCGTCGGGCTTGCTACTTCCCCCCCAGTTCCCCATCCTCAGGAAGGAAGGTCCTCCGCCGCCGTGGCGGCTGTCCCCGTGGTGGGGTCTTTTCGGAGCGCTACTGTTCCGGCGGTGGGATCCTCCCGGAGTGCGGCTGTCCCCGTGGTGGGTCCCTCCGGAGGTGCCAGTTCCGGGCAGGCGACTCCGGCACGTGAAGCGATGAGGGCCTCCAGGTCCAGGAGTTCCTCCCGATCAAGGAGAGCTCCGACCCGGGAAACGCCCGCGGCCACGGCAAGTCTTGGGAGTCCTCCCGGAGCTCCTACACCGACCATGGCCAGCCCGGAACGTCCGGGAAAGAGGTTCCGCGCAAACTGGTGCGTGAGCCTCCTAAGGTAATTTTTCTTGCTTACCTCAATTAATTTTTAATTATAGCATCTGTTTGCTCAATTTCTTCGTTCTTTATCTACAGCGTTCCCAAGAAGGGGAGTGAAGCTCCGCCCTCAGCCACAGTGTCTGAGGCTGCGGGGGCTTCTGCTCCAACTCCGGTGCCGCCCCAAGCGGCGGCTGCGACAGCTCCGGCGCCGGCTGTCGTGGTCATGGACCTCGACTCGTCTCCAGAAGTTCCCGTGGTAGCGCCGGACCACGGGATTGAAGATGCGCCAGCGGCACCCGTTCCGGAGGTTGAAGCTCCGGGTCCTGGTGCTGCAGAAGTAGAAGCTCCGGCTGTTGAGTCGGAGGATGTAACGGTCCCGGCTTCAGAGCCGGAAAGTGCTGAAGCCCCGGCGGTTGAGCCGGAGGTAGCTGAAGCCCCGGCATGTGAGCCGGAAGTTGAAGTGGTTCCGGCTATTAAGCCGGTTACTTCCGAAACTCCGGTCGCAGAGCCGGTAACTATTGGAGCGCCGGCTGCAGAGCCGGTGATTGCTGAAGCGCCGGCCGCAGAGCCGGTGGTCGAAGAGGCGAGGGAGCTTGAGCCTCCCTCAGAAGAAGTGTCCCGGCCGGAGCCATAGGAGGCGACGACGTCTATGGTACCCGTGGCGGAGCCAGAGTGCCTGAACGAAGTCGCCGGCCCCCAGCCTGAGGGGGCAAATGAAGGTTTGGTGGCAGGACCTTCTTCGGTGGCGACTGAGGCCATCCCGGAGGAGTGCCCTAGTGCTTTGGAAGCCCGGGGTTCCACTCTTGTAGAGTGGGACCCAATTTTTGTAAATGAAGACCCGCTGGAACCAGCGGAGGAGACCCCAGAAGGTCCGGAGCCCATCTCGCTGTCGATGTCCATCGACAACGCTTGCTCCAGTCTACGTCAAGTCCAACTAGCCTTCTTCCACGACGGCAAGTCTCTTGAAGAGGAGCGCCAAACCCTTAGGAGGTGGCATAATTGACTCCAATTCGAGACCAAGCTGGTGCAGTCGAGGATTGCGGATGACAAGGAATGGATCAGGCGGGAGAAGGTCCGCCTGGAGCTCTGGGGTGAGATGCTGGACGAGAGGGAGAGCATGACTCACAACCTCGACGCCCAATCCCGGGAGTACCATGACCAAGCTAAGGCTGCTAATGACGCGGCCAACGCTCGGTTTGATCAACTCGAGGCCATCAGCACCGCACTCATCAAGCGCCGAGAGGCACTTGAGGGAAGGGAAAAGCGGCTCGAGGATGAGGAGCAAAAACTCCTGGAACTACGGGATGACGTCTTTCGACGTGAAGAAGAGCTCGCCGAGAAGACAGCTCTGGCGGACAAGGGTATCGAGGAGCGCACTAAAAAATTGGAAGAGCGCTGCCTCGAGGAAGAGGAGAAGACCTGGGTGCGGGGGCAGGAACTCTACGAGTACGAGTGTGCCCTTGTTGCCCGGGAGAAGAAAATAGAGGCTAGGGAGAAAGACCTGGTCGACCGCCGGAACAAGATCCACCTCCGGGAGGAGGAGCTCGGAAGACTTGAGAAGCGGGTTGCTGCGAAGATTCAGCAGAACGCCAAAGAAGTCGAGCGTCTTTCCCGCGAGAATTCAGAGCTGGCGGCGGCCCGGAGGTCCCTGGAAGAGATGAAGGGCCTGAGGAAGACGGACTCCCTGCAAATTTGGGAGTTCCTGAGCAAGGCCGACGATGCACTGGCGCCGATGGGTTTCAGCCCCGTGCTCCCGGACGATCCGGAGCCGGAGCCGGACCTTGCGTTGCAAGCGTTGAGCGCTGCGGGCAGCAAGCTCTCCAAGGTGGGCGACGTCATCGCGGACCAGCTGGAGGTCGAGGGGCAATCCCTGGCTAGGAACGTCACAGAGTATGTGTTGACGTGTTACACTAGCCGGAACCCTCGATTCCCTCTGGACCCAGTGCTTGAAGGCCCCGTCGAAGGAGAAGGCGAAGCTACCCGAGCCAGCGTGTCGGAGGTCGCCCAGAAGGTCGCCGAATTCTTCCATAGGGTCTAGGACTGTCTTTCTTAGCCTTTACTTGTATCTTCTCTTCTTCCTCAATTTTGTAATCCCTTGTCCCCAGATGTAATCTCCGGTCTTCAAATGAAATGAAATCCTCACAATTTCATTTTTTTTTGTCTTCAACATCTTTGTCTTCACTTGGCCCCCTGGTAGATGTGCACAATTTGATTGTGGACATGTACCAAAAGGATGTTGAGTTTTGTTGAAGACAAGTTTGCTTCGAACTCGTATAATTTAGGTCCGAAGTTTTCGATAGTGAAGGTCCCTTGAAGTTGTCGGAGCTTAGAAGCTCCGGCACTATCCATCGTCGGAGCTTAGTAGCTCCGGTAATAGCTTCTACCAACACGTTGAGCGTCGATAGTTAATACTTCAAGGTGTCGGAGCTTAGTAGCTCTGGCAATGACCCTTGTCACGCTTGGTTTGTTGGCAACAAACTCTAGTGATAGAGTCTTCTCACCATCTTTAAGTCAACGCCGACGGTTGACGCCTTGGTGGGAGTCGGAGCTTGGTTAGCTCCGGTTTTCCTCCATCAATATTGGGTTCATTTTTCCTGCACACTTAAGCCAAGAAAAATAGTAAAATTCGTTCCTTATCTATAACTTCGTCGCGGCTTACGGTTCTCGAGAGAATTTCAAGTTGAACACGATTTTTAGTACAATTGGATGAATTGTCTTTTCTTTTAGATCCAATTGTCCATGGACCCACCTTACTTTGGCCTGCCGGGATATAGGTAGAGTGGCGTACTTAGGGTGCTTGACCAGGCTAAGTCGATAGCGCACTCCGGCCCTAGAATGGCTTGGCGGCTTTCAGGCGGGTTGGCCACAAACGGTATTAAATCTAAAAAATCCGACAATTCAACTCAAATCGTACATAAACCGGTTAAACTAGAACTTCTTAAGAATTGCACGTTTCTGTTATAGACAAGAAAGAGAAAAATAAAAATGTCGAGCCTATGCAAAAATGAATGCACGTGGAGTCTATTTCACATGAAGATGTCTTTCAATATAGGTCCGGGGTACATGGGAAACGAGTACACTCTTAGGGTATGGAACCAGGCTAAGTGTGTTTGGTTTCTCGTTTGACCCTGGGTAGTTAGCCACACTTCTAGTCCGGAGATTGTATCAAGTGTTGCATGAGCTCTTCAAACCTTTCAGGAAAGGTCCGGCTACTCTCCCGGAGGAACTACCCGACTCTGTACAATGACTCTATAACATACACTTCAAGTTACTTAAGACTCACCTCCGTGGAATTAAGTGTAGAACTTACGGAGGTGCTCGATGTTCCAAGGATTTGGGAGAGGTGTCCCATCCTCGGTAGCCAAGCGAACGCTTCCGGGACGGGATACTTTGATCACTCGGAAGGGCCCTTCCCAGCCGGGGGAGAGTTTGTTTTGCCCTTCTCTGGATAGTATTCTCCGTAGCACCAGATCGCCTTCCTCGAGCTGTCGGTTGCGTACATGCCGCTGATGATAGCGCCGTAGAGCTTGGCGGTATCGGGCGTTCCGAACAGCTGCTTGGCACCTTCCCTCCTCGAGGAGGTCTAGGTCTTCACGCCGGAGCTGGTCCTGCGCGGCTTCGTCGAAGGTCCGGACTCGGAGGGAACCCAAGGTGATTTCCGGAGGAAGGATCGCTTCAGCTCCGTACACCAGGAAGAAGGGTGTTTCTCCGGTTGCCCGACTTGGAGAAGTCCTGTTAGCCCATAGAGTGGGCGGAAGCTCTTCGATCCAATTAGCTCCGTGCTTTTTCAAACGCTCATAAGTGCGCGTTTTGAGTCCTTTAAGGATCTCTGCGTTTGCTCTCTCGGCTTGCCCATTGCTGGCAGGATGAGCTACAGAAGCGTAGCAAACTTGTATACCGAGGTCTTCGCAATATCCTTGAAATGCGGAGCTTGTGAACTGAGTCCCATTATCAGTGATGATCTTATTTGGGACTCCGAATCTGCTCACGATAGATTGTAGAAAATTGATTGCAGATTGTTTGTTGATCGTCACAACAGGAGTAGCTTCCGGCCACTTGGTGAACTTGTCGATGGCGACGTACAGAAACTTATAACCTCCGACGGCTCTTGGGAAGGGTCCCAAGATGTCCATCCCCCACACAGCGAAAGGCCATGTAGGAGGTATCATTTGTAAGGACTGAGCAGGTGTATGAATTTGCTTTGCATGAAATTGGCATGCTTTGCATTTCTTCACTAGCTTAGTAGCATCCTGGAGCGCTGTAGGCCAGTAGAAGCCGTGCCGAAAGGCTTTTCCGACCAGCGTGCGGGAAGATGCGTGGTTCCCACACTCACCTCCATGGATTTCTGCGAGGAACTCGCAGCCTTATTCCCTTGTGATGCACCGCATTAGGATGCCGTTGGCACCGCGCCGGTAGAGATCCCCTTCTACCAACGTGTATCTTTTAGCCAATCTGACTACCCGGTCAGCGGATACATCATCGTCAGGAAGGATGTTGTCTTTCAAGTAGTTCCGGATCTCCGAGATCCATGCATCGGAACTGACTTGAGCATTTGAGTCTTGCGTGCTGGGTTGCTCGGAGCTTCCTGCAGCACCTACGACCCTTGATGGCTGCCATGGTAACAGGGCCATCGGGACCGTCAGCTTCTGGATGCTGATCTCGCCCCCTTCGTTCAGTTCGGCAGGCTGAACTGTGGGTTTTGACAACCTCCGGACAAAGGTTCCGTCAGGAGCCGGAGCTCCGGTTGACGCCTTGGTCGAGAGTTCGTCAGCTTCAGCGTTGTGAGCACGCTGAACATGGCGAAGGTCTAGGACTTCGAAGTCCTTTTGAAGCCTCTGGACTTCAAGGAGGTAAACAGCCAGCTGGAGATTATTGCAGGAGCATTCACCCTTCACCTGTTTGATGACAAGTTGTGAATCTCCTTTGACCAGCAACTGCTTGACACCATATGATAGTGCCACCTTTAATCCATAGATGAGTGCTTCGTACTCCGCCATGTTGTTGGTTGCCTTGAAGTCAAGGTGCACCATGTATTTCACCTTCTCCCTGGTTGGTGCGAGGAGAAGGATTCCAGCTCCGGCTCCCTGCTTTTGCATGGAGCCGTCGAAGTAGAGGGTCCAGTGAGGCTTAGTGAAGGCTGGAACTTGTGGTTCCGTCTTCTGCTCGCTGGGGCCCCCAGGGTTTAATGGAGAGGGAGTCCATTCTGCCACAAAATCTGCCAACGCTTGACTCTTGATCGCTTGTCTTGGAATGAATTCAAGGTCAAATTCAGCCAGTTCCGCTGCCCACTTTGCAATATTCCCAGTTGAATTGGGATTATGCAGGATCGCTCGAAGTGGATATGAAGTCACCACTGAGACTTTGTGAGCTTGGAAATAATGTCGAAGCTTTCTTGAGGCAATAAGAACTGCATAGAGCAGCTTATGCACCTCCAGGTATCGAGTCTTGGCATCATGTAACACTTCACTGATGAAGTATACCGGGCGTTGAATGGTCCGGACCCTCCCGGAGGGGTCCGGAGCTTCCTCTTCATTGATCCGGACCCTGTCGGAGGGGTCCAGACTATCTTCGAGGACCTCCGGGTTGTGGGTGGAGGAACCCGGAGCTTCTTCAGGAATGACCTGGATCCTATCGGAAGGATCCGGGTCCTCTGAAGTGGCTTCTTGTGGGTTCAAGTCTGGGAGCTGGGACCCAGACCCGCTTTCAGGAACCTCCGGATCCTCCCGAAGGGATCTGGATTCCTGAGTATTGGGTAGTTCGGTCTCTCCGCAACCAGAACCATACTGACGACTTCGTCAGCTGCTGAAATGTAAAGCAATAAAGGCTCACCAGGGTTCGGAGCTACCAAGACTGGTAGGGTGGTGAGGAACTGTTTCAGCTCCTGGAATGCCTTCTCTGCTTCTTCAGACCATTGAAATGGTCCGGACTTCCTCAGTAACTTGAAGAAGGGAAGTGCCCTTTCCGCCAGTCTTGAAATGAACCGGCTGAGGGCTGCTAGACATCCAGTTAATTTTTGGACGTCTTTGATGCGGGTTGGTGGCCGCATGTCTTCAATGGCTTTTATCTTCGCTGGATTAGCCTCTATGCCCCGGTGACTTACCAGGAAACCAAGAAGCTTTCCGGAACTAACCCCGAAGACGCACTTGTCTGGGTTTAGCTTCGTGCGGGTGGCCCGCAGCTTATCGAAGACAGCCTGCAAGGTGTCCAAGAGGGACTCCTTGTTCTTGACTTTAACCACGATGTCATCGACGTACACTTCCACTATGTCTCTGATGAGTTCTTCGAAAGTTTTGTATATAGCTCGTACAAAAGTTGAAGCTGCATTCTTGAGACCAAAAGGCATGGCTGTGTAACAATACAATCCATCCACTGTGATGAATGAAGTATGTTCTTCATCTTCCCTAGACATCCTGATTTGATGATATCCAGAATATGCGTCTAGAAAACACAGTAACTCGCACCCGGAGGTGGAATCCACTATCTGATCTATTCTAGGTAGTGGGAATGGATCTTTTGGACATGCCTTATTCAGTGTGGTGTAGTCGATGCACATCCGAAGTTTCCCGCCGGCCTTGGGCACAACGACTGGGTTTGCCAGCCATTTTGGATGGTAGACTTCTCGGATGAATCTAGCTTCGAGCAACTTCTTCACTTCTTGTCGGATAAAGTTCTGTCGCTCTACAGATTGCTTCCGAGGTTTCTGATGCACAGGCCGAGCGTCGGGGTAAATCTTCAGATTGTGCTCAATCACTTCCCTGGGGATCCCAGGCATTTGTGACGGTTGCCAAGCAAACACGTCAACGTTAGCCCGGAGGAAAGTGATGAGCGCGAGTTCCTATTTGTCGTTCAAGCCGCCCGATATGCGGGTAGTTTGAGTGACATCGGAACCAATTTGGACGACTTTGACGGGAATGTCGGTGTCGCCGCTTGGCTGCACACGAGGTGCAGAAGTCGAGCCTCGTTGACGAATGCTCGGAGGTTGTGGAGCTTGCTTCTGTCTGGAGTCCTCTTCTTGCGTTGTGGTGAGTGCGTGGAGTTCCTCCAGAGCAGTTACTCCGGCAGTGCGATCTCCGCGGATCCGGAGAACGCCTACTGGTGTTGGCATCTTCAACACCAGGTATCCATAATGAGCAGCTGCCATGAATTTGTACAAGGCAGGTCTACCCAAGATGGCGTTGAATGGTAAGTTGATCTGAGCGACGTCGAAGACCAACTTCTCGGTGCGATACTTCTCCCGGGTCCCGAAGGTAACGGGGAGAGTAATAGCTCCGAGTGGAGTGATGGCCCTCGGACCTACTCCGGAGAAAGGTCGAGAGGGCTGGAGGTCCGAAGGTCGGAGCTGAAGCTTAGTGAAAGCTTCAAAGCTGATGAGGTTAAGACCCGAACCTCCATCTACCAGGACATGATGGAGCTGGATGTTGTTGATGGTGGGAGATACCATCAAGGGTAATTGTCCAGCTCCGACCATGCTTTGAGGACAGTCCGAAGCATCAAAAGTGATGGGTGTGTCCATCCACTTTCGATGTGGCTCCGGTCTAGCTGTAGGAGCTACAGCAGCCATATCCCGTCGCATAGTCTTGATGACACGACGAGAGGTGATGTCCCATGATCCACCAAAGATGGTGTTCATGGTTTTTCGACGCTCGTTGTCGGAGACGTCGGAGTCATCGTCGACGGAGGTGTAGACGGCTTTCAGGACCTTTTTGGGGTCCTGAAACCCTAACTCCTCTTCAGCCGGAGCTTCATCGACCTTTTGTTTTCCCTCCCTCTGTCGGAAGGGAGACCCTTCCCGGCGCTTGTGGTAGCGCTCGGCAAGGTTTTGGACCTCCCGGCAGTCTTCCAACCTGTGGCTGCCCGTTTTGTGAATGGAGCACCACATCTTGGGTTTGCCACCGTCTTCAGAAGACGGTCGAGGTCGCTTCTCGGGGCGTGGCCCCCGGCCACCAGGAGTTGCAGTGGCTGCAACGTTGGATGTGCCGGCCGACGGCTTCTTCTTGCCGTTGGTCTTCTTTTTCTTCTTGCCACTCCCGGAGGTAGTGGCTTCTTCTTTGGAGGATTTTTTATGATCCTCCAAGGTTGGTTTGGAGTGCATTTCACGGCCCTCCGCAGCTCTGGCACATTTGTCAGCCAGGCTGAAGAGCTCCGTGACGCTGGTGATCTCTTTGATCGCCAGCTTCTCCAACATCTTCTTGTCTCGCACACCCTGTCTGAATGCCACAATGACAGAAGCGCTTGAGATAGAAGGGATTGTGTTACGTACCTGAGAAAATCTCTGGATGAACGACCGCAAAGATTCTCCTCCTTTTTGCACGACCGCAAAAAGGTCCAGTTCAGTGCCCAGACGGGTGTATGAACTCCCGAAATTGGCGGTGAACTGACGGCACAACTCCTCCCAACTGTCGATAGAGTTGGGTGGAAGGCTCATAAACCAGGACCTGGCGGTCCCAGTTAAGGCCACTGGAAAGTAATTGGCCATTACAGCCTCATTTCCTCCAGCTGCTAAGATCGCAGTGGAGTATATCTGTAGAAATTCTACGGGATTGACAGTCCCGTCGAATTTTTCCGGCAAGTGTGGCCGGAACTTCTGTGGCCATCTAACCATGCGCAGGTGCATGGCTAGGGCGGAACAGCCTCCTCCTACTCCTTCCAGAGTAGAAAGGTCTTGAGCATCTCGTCTTTCTCGAGCTCGCTCGATGTGGACACGGCCATCCTGTTGGCGGTATCGGCGATCAAGCTCCGCCCGGAGGTCATGTGTCGAAAGCCGAGATGCGGTATGAGCGCGTCGTGCCCCAGAAGGCAACGACGTCACTTGCTGTGACGCAACTCTTCTCCGGTTGTTGGAGACATGTGGACCAAGTCTTCCAGACAAAGTTCGTCGTTGCGATGGGGCCCGCCCTGAAGGAGGTGGACCCTGGTTGTTGAGGCGTTCGACCGCTGCTGCGACCAAATGCTCAACATCAGCTCTCCATTGCTCCATGGCACCTTGAGATGCATCCGGAGGTGGTGGTCGCTGGAGAAGAGCACGCGCTGCATGGAGCGCGTGTTCTGGGTTGTCACGACTTGCTGGCGCAGAATGTGACGCCGGTGCACCATCATGTCGTCCGGCATGTCTTGCCGGAGAAGATGGTGGTGGTGGGAGTGTGACTCCTGCTGGAACTGAGGCTCCTGCTGGTGGCTGCATGTTGGAGGGATTGCCTCCGACAGCCTGAACAGCAGGTTGCCCGTTGGATGATCCAGCCGCAGAATTCACCATTCTTGAAGATCTCAGGCCCCCCTACCTGGCGCGCCAACTGTCGACTGTTGGAGTCGGCAGATCCCCTGACACTACGAAAGTGTTGTAGGAGTTTGTGGTTCGGTTTGGGCGCGCGGAGACTCAAGAAAGTGAAACGCGATTGGACACGAGTGACACAGTAGTTTACGTGGTTCGGGCCGCCTGAGCGTAATACCCTACTCCACGGGTGTGTGCGTGTGTTGTATTAACTTGTGAGCTTCAGAGTGTTCAAGCCTCTCTCCTGTGTATCGTCAGTTTGTCCTTTTATAGTACAAGGACAAACCGTTACAAGTCAGCCTGGCCCGACATGTGACCCTGGCGGTTATTAGTATTGATACACGAGATTAATTGTTGTTAATAACCCTGTAACGGCTCTGACAGTGCCATTACAGGTGTTAAGATCGTCCGATTAAATATCATTAATGTGGAATTAATGATAATTAATCGGGTCTTGAAGTCCGCGGCTGTCCTTTGGAGATCCGGAGCCGTTACAACGTCTCCCGGGGGTTTGAAGCGGCTAGCTCCGACGTATGGACACGTGGCAGCTCCGGAGCTTGCTTGGGAGAAGCGGGAAGCTCCGGGGTGGCCTGGCACGTGTCAGGTCCGGAGCTTCTCTCGGTCAGGGGTTACCTCCGGAGGTGCCGTTTCAGTACCTAGCCCGGAGCTTTACCCTCGCGGGTAATAGCTCTGGTCTGACAGTACACGTGGCAACCTAGGGGCTAACCATGTTGGAGAAGCGGGTCCGGTTACGTCTGGCGGGTGGGCCCCCGAGGGTCTTCAATTTGAGTAGATGTCCTTCCCTTGAGATCTTTGTAACCTCAGGGGGTGTATGGTTTTTAGGGTACCGACACTCTCCATCAAACCCTGGGGGCCCTAGTGAGCAGAAGTCGGAACACAAGACTCCGGTCTTCACCGAGCCTCACTGGACCCTCTACTTTGACGGCTTCATGCAAAAGCAGGGGGCTGGAGCTGGAATCCTTCTCCTCGCGCCAACCGGAGAGAAGGTAAAATACATGGTACACCTTGACTTCAAGGCAACCAACAACATGGCGGAGTACGAAGCACTCATCTATGGACTAAAGGTAGCATTGTCATACGCTGTCAAGCAACTGCTGGTCAAGGGAGATTCGCAGCTCATCGTTAAGCAAGTGAAGGGTGAATTCTCCTGCAACAATATCCAGCTAGCTGCTTACCTCCTTGAAGTCCAGAAGCTTCAAAAGGACTTTGAAGTCCTAGATCTTCACCATGTTCAGCGTGCTCTCAACGCTGAAGCCGACGAACTCTCAACGAAAGCATCAACCAGAGCTCTAGCTCCTGATGGAATCTTCGTCCGGAGGTTGTCAAACCCACAGCTCAACCTGCCGAACTGAGCGAAGGGGGCGAGATCAGCATCCCGAAGCTGACGGTCCCGATGGCCCTGTTACCATGGCAGCCATCAAGGGTCGTAGGTGCTGCCGGAAGCTCCGAGCAACCCAGCACGCAAGACTCAAATGCTCAAGCTAGCTTCGATGCATGGATCTCGGAGATCCGGAGCTACTTGAAAGACAACATCCTTACTGACGATGATGTATCCGCTGATCGGATAGTCAGATTGGCTAAAAGATACACGTTAGTAGAAGGGGATCTCTACCGACGCGGTGCCAACGGCGTCCTAATGCGGTGCATCACAAGGGAAGAAGACTGCGAGCTCCTCGCAGAAATACATGGAGGCGAGTGTGGGAACCACGCGTCCTCCCGCACGCTGGTCGGTAAAGCCTTCCGGCATGGCTTCTGTCGGTACCCTAAAAACCATACACCCCCTGAGGTTACAAAGATCTCAAGGGAAGGACATCTACTCAAATTGAAGACCCTCGGGGGCCCACCCGCCAGACGTAACCGGACCCGCTTCTCCAACATGGTTAGCCCCTAGGTTGCCACGTGTACTGTCAGACCAGAGCTATTACCCGCGAGGGTAAAGCTCCGGGCTAGGTACTGAAACGGCACCTCCGGAGGTAACCCCTGACCGAGAGAAGCTCCGGACCTGACACGTGCCAGGCCACCCCGGAGCTTCCCGCTTCTCCCAAGCAAGCTCCGGAGCTGCCACGTGTCCATACGTCGGAGCTAGCCGCTTCAAACCCCCGGGAGACGTTGTAACGACTCCGGATCTCCAAAGGACAGCCGCGGACTTCAAGACCCGATTAATTATCATTAATTCCACATTAATGATATTTAATCGGACGATCTTAACACCTGTAACAGCACTGTCAGAGCCGTTACAGGGTTATTAACAACAATTAATCTCGTGTATCAATACTAATAACCGCCAGGGCCACATGTCGGGCCAGGCTGACTTGTAACGGTTTGTCCTTGTACTATAAAAGGACAAACCGACGATACACAGGAGAGAGGCTTGAACACTCTGAAGCTCACAAGTTAATACAACACACGCACACACCCGTGGAGTAGGGTATTACGCTCAGGCAGCCCGAACCACGTAAACTACTGTGTCACTCGTGTCCAATCGCGTTTCACTTTCTTGAGTCTCCGCGCGCCCAAACCGAACCACAAACTCCTACAACACTTTCGTAGTGTCAGGGGATCTGCCGACTCCAACAGTCGACAGTTGGCGCGCCAGGTAGGGGGGCCTGAGATCTTCAAGAATGGTGAATTCTGCGGCTGGATCATCCAACGGGCAACCTGCTGTTCAGGCTGTCGGAGGCAATCCCTCCAACATGCAGCCACCGGCAGGAGCCTCAGTTCCAGCAGGAGTCACACTCCCACCACCACCATCTTCTCCGGCAAGACATGCCGGACGACATGATGGTGCACCGGCATCACATTCTGCGCCAGCAAGTCGTGACAACCCAGAACACGCGCTCCATGCAGCGCGTGCTCTTCTCCAGCGACCACCACCTCCGGATGCATTTTAAGGTGCCATGGAGCAATGGAGAGCTGATGTTGAGCATTTGGTCGCAGCAGCGGTCGAACGCCTCAACAACCAGGGTCCACCTCCTTCAGGGCGGGCCCCATCGCAACGACGAACTTTGTCTGGAAGACTTGGTCCACATGTCTCCAACAACCGGAGAAGAGCTGCGTCACAGCAAGTGACGTCGTTGCCTTCTGGGGCACGACGCGCTCATACCGCATCTCGGCTTTCGACACATGACCTCCGGGCGGAGCTTGATCGCCGATACCGCCAACAGGATGGCCGTGTCCACATCGAGCGAGCTCGAGAAAGACGAGATGCTCAAGACCTTTCTACTCTGGAAGGAGTAGGAGGAGGCTGTTCCGCCCTAGCCATGCACCTGCGCATGGTTAGATGGCCACAGAAGTTCCGGCCACACTTGCCGGAAAAATTCGACGGGACTGTCAATCCCGTAGAATTTCTACAGATATACTCCACTGCGATCTTAGCAGCTGGAGGAAATGAGGCCGTAATGGCCAATTACTTTCCAGTGGCCTTAACTGGGACCGCCAGGTCCTGGTTTATGAGCCTTCCACCCAACTCTATCGACAGTTGGGAGGAGCTGTGCCGTCAGTTCACCGCCAATTTCGGGAGTTCATACACCCGTCCGGGCACTGAACTGGACCTTTTTGCGGTCGTGCAAAAAGGAGGAGAATCTTTGCGGTCGTTCATCCAGAGATTTTCTCAGGTACGTAACACAATCCCTTCTATCTCAAGCGCTTCTGTCATTGTGGCATTCAGACAGGGTGTGCGAGACAAGAAGATGTTGGAGAAGCTGGCGATCAAAGAGATCACCAGCGTCACGGAGCTCTTCAGCCTGGCTGACAAATGTGCCAGAGCTGCGGAGGGCCGTGAAATGCACTCCAAACCAACCTTGGAGGATCATAAAAAATCCTCCAAAGAAGAAGCCACTACCTCCGGGAGTGGCAAGAAGAAAAAGAAGACCAACGGCAAGAAGAAGCCGTCGGCCGGCACATCCAACGTTGCAGCCACTGCAACTCCTGGTGGCCGGGGGCCATGCCCCGAGAAGCGACCTCGACCGTCTTCTGAAGACGGTGGCAAACCCAAGATGTGGTGCCCCATTCACAAAACGGGCAGCCACAGGTTGGAATACTGCCGGGAGGTCCAAAACCTTGCCAAGCGCTACCACAAGCGCCGGGAAGGGTCTCCCTTCCGACAGAGGGAGGGAAAACAAAAGGTCGATGAAGCTCCGACTGAAGAGGAGTTAGGGTTTCAGGACCCCAAAAAGGTCCTGAAAGCCGTCTACACCTCCGTCGACGATGACTCCGACGTCTCCGACAACGAGCGTCGAAAAACCATGAACACCATCTTTGGTGGATCATGGGACATCACCTCTCGTCGTGTCATCAAGACTATGCGACGGGATATGGCTGCTGTAGCTCCTACAGCTAGACCGGAGCCACATCGAAAGTGGATGGACACACCCATCACTTTTGATGCTTCGGACTGTCCTCAAAGCATGGTCAGAGCTGGACAATTACCCTTGATGGTATCTCCCACCATCAACAACATCCAGCTCCATCATGTCCTGGTAGATGGAGGTTCAGGTCTTAACCTCATCAGCTTTGAAGCTTTCACTAAGCTTCAGCTCCGACCTTCGGACCTCCAGCCCTCTCGACCTTTCTCCGGAGTAGGTCCGGGGGCCATCACTCCACTCGGAGCTATTACTCTCCCCGTTACCTTCGGGACCCGGGAGAAGTATCGCACCGAGAAGTTGGTCTTCGACGTCGCTCAGATCAACTTACCATTCAACGCCATCTTGGGTAGACCTGCCTTGTACAAATTCATGGCAGCTGCTCATTATGGATACCTGGTGTTGAAGATGCCAACACCAGTAGGCGTTCTCCGGATCCGCGGAGATCGCACTGCCGGAGTAACTGCTCTGGAGGAACTCCACGCACTCACCACAGCGCAAGAAGAGGACTCCAGACAGAAGCAAGCTCCACAACCTCCGAGCATTCGTCAACGAGGCTCGACTTCTGCACCTCGTGTGCAGCCAAGCGGCGACACCGACATTCCCGTCAAAGTCGTCCAAATTGGTTCCGATGTCACTCAAACTACCCGCATATCGGGTGGCTTGAACGACAAATAGGAACTCGCGCTCATCACTTTCCTCCGGGCTAACGTTGACGTGTTTGCTTGGCAACCGTCACAAATGCCTGGGATCCCCAGGGAAGTGATTGAGCACAATCTGAAGATTTACCCCGACGCTCGGCCTGTGCATCAGAAACCTCAGAAGCAATCTGTAGAGCGACAGAACTTTATCTGACAAGAAGTGAAGAAGTTGCTCGAAGCTGGATTCATCCGAGAAGTCTACCATCCAAAATGGCTGGCAAACCCAGTCGTTGTGCCCAAGGCCGGCGGGAAACTTCGGATGTGCATCGACTACACCACATTGAATAAGGCATGTCCAAAAGATCCATTCCCACTACCTAGAATAGATCAGATAGTGAATTCCACCTCCGGGTGCGAGTTACTGTGTTTTCTAGACGCATATTCTGGATATCATCAAATCAGGATGTCTAGGGAAGATGAAGAACATACTTCATTCATCACAGTGGATGGATTGTATTGTTACACAGCCATGCCTTTTGGTCTCAAGAATGCAGCTTCAACTTTTGTACGAGCTATGTACAAAACTTTCAAAGAACTCATCAGAGACATAGTGGAAGTGTACGTCGATGACATCGTGGTTAAAGTCAAGAACAAGGAGTCCCTCTTGGACACCTTGCAGGCTGTCTTCGATAAGCTGCGGGCCACCCGCACGAAGCTAAACCCAGACAAGTGCGTCTTCGGGGTTAGTTCCGGAAAGCTTCTTGGTTTCCTGGTAAGTCACCGGGGCATAGAGGCTAATCCAGCGAAGATAAAAGCCATTGAAGACATGCGGCCACCAACCCGCATCAAAGACGTCCAAAAATTAACTGGATGTCTAGCAGCCCTCAGCCGGTTCATTTCAAGACTGGCGGAAAGGGCACTTCCCTTCTTCAAGTTACTTAGGAAGTCCGGACCATTTCAATGGTCTGAAGAAGCAGAGAAGGCATTCCAGGAGCTGAAACAGTTCCTCACCACCCTACCAGTCTTGGTAGCTCCGAACCCTGGTGAGCCTTTATTGCTTTACATTTCAGCAGCTGACGAAGTCGTCAGTATGGTTCTGGTTGCGGAGAGACCGGAACTACCCAATACTCAGGAATCCAGATCCCTTCGGGAGGATCCGGAGGTTCCTGAAAGGGGGTCTGGGTCCCAGCTCCCAGACTTGAACCCACAAGAAGCCACTTCAGAGGACCCGGATCCTTCCGATAGGATCCAAGTCATTCCTGAAGAAGCTCCGGGTTCCTCCACCCAGAACCCGGAGGTCCTCGAAGATAGTCTGGACCCCTCCGACAGGGTCCGGATCAATGAAGAGGAAGCTCCGGACCCCTCCGGGAGGGTCCGGACCATTCAACGCCCGGTATACTTCATCAGTGAAGTGTTACATGATGCCAAGACTCGATACCTGGAGGTGCATAAGCTGCTCTATGCAGTTCTTATTGCCTCAAGAAAGCTTCGACATTATTTCCAAGCTCACAAAGTCTCAGTGGTGACTTCATATCCACTTCGAGCGATCCTGCATAATCCCAATTCAACTGGGAATATTGCAAAGTGGGCAGCGGAACTGGCTGAATTTGACCTTGAATTCATTCCAAGACAAGCGATCAAGAGTCAAGCGTTGGCAGATTTTGTGGCAGAATGGACTCCCTCTCCATTAAACCCTGGGGGCCCCAGCGAGCAGAAGACGGAACCACAAGTTCCAGCCTTCACTAAGCCTCACTGGACCCTCTACTTCGACGGCTCCATGCAAAAGCACGGAGCCGGAGCTGGAATCCTTCTCCTCGCACCAACCGGGGAGAAGGTGAAATACATGGTGCACCTTGACTTCAAGGCAACCAACAACATGGCGGAGTACGAAGCACTCATCTATGGATTAAAGGTGGCACTATCATATGGTGTCAAGCAGTTGCTGGTCAAAGGAGATTCACAACTTGTCATCAAACAGGTGAAGGGTGAATGCTCCTGCAATAATCTCCAGCTGGCTGCTTACCTCCTTGAAGTCCAGAGGCTTCAAAAGGACTTCGAAGTCCTAGACCTTCGCCATGTTCAGCGTGCTCACAATGCTGAAGCTGACGAACTCTCGACCAAGGCGTCAACCGGAGCTCCGGCTCCTGATGGAACCTTTGTCCGGAGGTTGTCAAAACCCACAGTTCAGCCTGCCGAACTGAACGAAGGGGGCGAGATCAGCATCCAGAAGCTGACGGTCCCGATGGCCCTGTTACCATGGCAGCCATCAAGGGTCGTAGGTGCTGCAGGAAGCTCCGAGCAACCCAGCACGCAAGACTCAAATGCTCAAGTCAGTTCCGATGCATGGATCTCGGAGATCCGGAACTACTTGAAAGACAACATCCTTCCTGACGATGATGTATCCGCTGACCGGGTAGTCAGATTGGCTAAAAGATACACGTTGGTAGAAGGGGATCTCTACCGGCGCGGTGCCAACGGCATCCTAATGCGGTGCATCACAAGGGAAGAAGGCTGCGAGTTCCTCACAGAAATCCATGGAGGTGAGTGTGGGAACCACGCATCTTCCCGCACGCTGGTCGGAAAAGCCTTTCGGCACGGCTTCTACTGGCCTACAGCGCTCCAGGATGCTACTGAGCTAGTGAAGAAATGCAAAGCATGCCAATTTCATGCAAAGCAAATTCATACACCTGCTCAGTCCTTACAAATGATACCTCCTACATGGCCTTTCGCTGTGTGGGGGATGGACATCTTGGGACCCTTCCCAAGAGCCGTCGGAGGTTATAAGTTCCTGTACGTCGCCATCGACAAGTTCACCAAGTGGCCGGAAGCTACTCCTGTTGTGACGATCAACAAACAATCTGCAATCAATTTTCTACAATCTATCGTGAGCAGATTCAGAGTCCCAAATAAGATCATCACTGATAATGGGACTCAGTTCACAAGCTCCGCATTTCAAGGATATTGCGAAGACCTCGGTATACAAGTTTGCTACGCTTCTGTAGCTCATCCTGCCAGCAATGGGCAAGCCGAGAGAGCAAACGCAGAGATCCTTAAAGGACTCAAAACGCGCACTTATGAGCGTTTGAAAAAGCACGGAGCTAATTGGATTGAAGAGCTTCCGCCCACTCTATGGGCTAACAGGACTTCTCCAAGTCGGGCAACCGGAGAAACACCCTTCTTCCTGGTGTATGGAGCTGAAGCGATCCTTCCTCCGGAAATCACCTTGGGTTCCCTCCGAGTCCGGACCTTCGACGAAGCCGCGCAGGACCAGCTCCGGCGTGAAGACCTAGACCTCCTCGAGGAGGGAAGGTGCCAAGCAGCTGTTCGGAACGCCCGATACCGCCAAGCTCTACGGCGCTATCATCAGCGGCATGTACGCAACCGACAGCTCGAGGAAGGCGATCTGGTGCTACGGAGAATACTATCCAGAGAAGGGCAAAACAAACTCTCCCTCGGCTGGGAAGGGCCCTTCCGAGTGATCAAAGTATCCCGTCCCGGAAGCGTTCGCTTGGCTACCGAGGATGGGACACCTCTCCCAAATCCTTGGAACATCGAGCACCTCCGTAAGTTCTACACTTAATTCCACGGAGGTGAGTCTTAAGTAACTTGAAGTGTATGTTATAGAGTCATTGTACAGAGTCGGGTAGTTCCTCCGGGAGAGTAGCCGGACCTTTCCCGAAAGGTTTGAAGAGCTCATGCAACACTTGATACAGTCTCCGGACTAGAAGTGTGGCTAACTACCCAGGGTCAAACGAGAAACCAAACACACTTAGCCTGGTTCCATACCCTAAGAGTGTACTCGTTTCCCATGTACCCCGGACCTATATTGAAAGACATCTTCATGTGAAATAGACTCCACGTGCATTCATTTTTGCATAGGCTCGACATTTTTATTTTTCTCTTTCTTGTCTATAACAGAAACGTGCAATTCTTAAGAAGTTCTAGTTTAACCGGTTTATGTACGATTTGAGTTGAATTGTCGGATTTTTTAGATTTAATACCGTTTGTGGCCAACCCGCCTGAAAGCCGCCAAGCCATTCTAGGGCCGGAGTGCGCTATCGACTTAGCCTGGTCAAGCACCCTAAGTACGCCACTCTACCTATATCCCGGCAGGCCAAAGTAAGGTGGGTCCATGGACAATTGGATCTAAAAGAAAAGACAATTCATCCAATTGTACTAAAAATCGTGTTCAACTTGAAATTCTCTCGAGAACCGTAAGCCGCGACGAAGTTATAGATAAGGAACGAATTTTACTATTTTTCTTGGCTTAAGTGTGCAGGAAAAATGAACCCAATATTGATGGAGGAAAACCGGAGCTAACCAAGCTCCGACTCCCACCAAGGCGTCAACCGTCGGCGTTGACTTAAAGATGGTGAGAAGACTCTATCACTAGAGTTTGTTGCCAACAAACCAAGCGTGGCAAGGGTCATTGCCGGAGCTACTAAGCTCCGACACCTTGAAGTATTAACTATCGATGCTCAACGTGTTGGTAGAAGCTATTCTTCTGAGGGAGGCTCAAGCTCCCTCGCCTCTTCGACCACCGGCTCTGCGGCCGGCGCTTCAGCAATCACCAGCTCTGCAGCCGGCGCTCCAATAGTTACCGACTCTGCGACCGGAGTTTCGGAAGTAACCGGCTTAATAGCTGGAACCACTTCAACTTCCGGCTCACATGCCGGGGCTTCAGCTACCTCCGGCTCAACCGCCGGGGCTTCAGCACTTTCCGGCTCTGAAGCCGGGACCGTTACATCCTCCGACTCAACTGCCGGAGCTTCTACTTCTGCAGCACCAGGACCCGGAGCTTCAACCTCCGGAACGGGTGCCGCTGGCGCATCTTCAATCCCGTGGTCCGGCGCTACCACGGGAACTTCTGGAGACGAGTCCAGGTCCATGACCACGACAGCCGGCGCCGGAGCTGTCGCAGCCGCCGCTTGGGGCGGCACCGGAGTTGGAGCAGAAGCCCCCGCAGCCTCAGACACTGTGGCTGAGGGCGGAGCTTCACTCCCCTTCTTGGGAACGCTGTAGATAAAGAACGAAGAAATTGAGCAAACAGATGCTATAATTAAAAATTAATTGAGGTAAGCAAGAAAAATTACCTTGGGAGGCTCACGCACCAGTTTGCGCGGAACCTCTTTCCCGGACGTTCCGGGCTGGCCATGGTCGGTGTAGGAGCTCCGGGAGGACTCCCAAGACTTGCCGTGGCCGCGGGCGTTTCCCGGGTCGGAGCTCTCCTTGATCGGGAGGAACTCCTGGACCTGGAGGCCCTCATCGCTTCACGTGCCGGAGTCGCCTGCCCGGAACTGGCACCTCCGGAGGGACCCACCACGGGGACAACCGCACTCCGGGAGGATCCCACCGCCGGAACAGTAGCGCTCCAAAAAGACCCCACCACGGGGACAGCCGCCACGGCGGCGGAGGACCTTCCTTCCTGAGGATGGGGAACTGGGGGGGAAGTAGCAAGCCCGACGGACCTTCCGTAAGCATGTCGCAGCTTCCTCTTCCGGCTCTCCGGCTCCTCCGCCAGCTCCTTGCCCTTGCCGGTGACCTCAGCTCTTGGCTAAGAGACAGGGGCGGAGCCGCCTTCCGACAACCCTGGGATCGCCAACCGGGCGGTTGATCTTCTCTCGACGACGCCAAGGTCGTCAAGCGCGGGCATCTTCCGCCGGAGCTCCCTACTGAACTCCACTTCCACGTTCAGGGGGAGGAAAGCTGGCGGCGGAGTCAAGTATTCTCCGTCAACATCGATGCCGTGCTGGAATTTCTTGAGGTGAAACTCCAAAGACTTCCCCACCATGCTGGACTTCAACCCGGTCTCGACCCGGTCCTCGTCCATCACGCTGTTGAGAGCCCAGGCGAGCTTCTCCCTCCTCTTCAGCGGTGCCCACCTGTTGGACAGGAAGTTGCAGAACACCGCCTGGGGAGTCAATCCTCCCTCCACACATTGGCGGATCCTGGACAGGATGGGGTCGAAAGCTGCCGCCAGCAACGGAACTTCGCTCCACACCGACGTGTCAATGCCGGGCAGACCGTCTGGCAACTCCAGCCGCTCGTGCTCCTCCACCCGGACGACTACCCAATCTTTCTTCTAGTCATCCCACTTCCCGGAAGGGAATGACCGGAGGTACTTGAACGGGCACTTCTTGCGCTTCACAAAGTAGTAGAAGCCAAGGTACTCGTCGCTTTGGCCGGTGGTTTGAACGGTGAAGAAGGTCCGGAAGAGCTCGATGCAGGGAGGAATGCCCACCCACATCTCGCAGAAGTGGACAAAGATGGACACAAGGAGGATGGAGTGAGGGCCAAGGTGGTATAGCTGCAGACCGTAGAAGTCCAGCAGCATCAAGAAGAAGGAAGAAAATGGTGGGATCAGCCCCACCATGGCGTACGATGAAAAGTACACCATCTCGCCGGAGTGCTCCTTTTTAAAGGGAAGCTCCCCGCCGGCGCGGACTGAACGGTTGAAGAAGTCCGACGACCACCCCATGAGGGCTCGGACCTTCTTCAGATCGCTCTCCGTCTTCAAACGACTCTCACACAGACCCAACTCCATCGCAACACAGCTAGGCAAGAGAAGAGGAGCAAAGCACGAGTTGGGAGTTTGAGCGCAAGAACAGATGGAAAGCGTAAAGAACTCCCGACGGTGCGCTTTCCTTCTTAAGTAAGCCCTCGCAACGCTTGGATGGAAACTGCAGGGGAGTCAAGGATACTACTCAAGAATTCAACCCTGCCGATGACAAGAGGGCCCGGGACCACCCTGACGATCAAGTCGAGGTTCTTACCCAGGCGAACAGTTGTCATCACGAGGCGGGAAACCCAAAGGCGGCGGACTGACAAGGCGCGCGGAACCGATACGGTTTTCGTATCGGGAACTGGCGACCTTCAATTGCGAGAGATCCGCACGCCAAGATCTTATCTGCCGCCTGAGGTGCGCCACGCGTAGGCACTTAACCGTAAAGCCCCGCCAAAGGCACCTCCGAAGACCCTTGAAGACCCAGTTCAAGAGTCGTAAGTGTGGACCCACCTCCGGCGGAATGACTTCATCCCGTTGGCATTCCCCGGAGGTAGGTCCAGGGGGCCACTGTCGGTACCCTAAAAACCATACACCCCCTGAGGTTACAAAGATCTCAAGGGAAGGACATCTACTCAAATTGAAGACCCTCGGGGGCCCACCCGCCAGACGTAACCGGACCCGCTTCTCCAACATGGTTAGCCCCTAGGTTGCCACGTGTACTGTCAGACCAGAGCTATTACCCGCGAGGGTAAAGCTCCGGGCTAGGTACTGAAATGGCACCTCCGGAGGTAACCCCTGACCGAGAGAAGCTCCGGACCTGACACGTGCCAGGCCACCCCGGAGCTTCCCGCTTCTCCCAAGCAAGCTCCGGAGCTGCCACGTGTCCATACGTCGGAGCTAGCCGCTTCAAACCCCCGGGAGACGTTGTAACGGCTCCGGATCTCCAAAGGACAGCCGCGGACTTCAAGACCCGATTAATTATCATTAATTCCACATTAGTGATATTTAATCGGACGATCTTAACACCTGTAACGGCACTGTCAGAGCCGTTACAGGGTTATTAACAACAATTAATCTCGTGTATCAATACTAATAACCGCCAGGGCCACATGTCGGGCCAGGCTGACTTGTAACGGTTTGTCCTTGTACTATAAAAGGACAAACCGACGATACACAGGAGAGAGGCTCGAACACTCTGAAGCTCACAAGTTAATACAACACACGCACACACCCGTGGAGTAGGGTATTACGCTCAGGCGGCCCGAACCACGTAAACTACTGTGTCACTCGTGTCCAATCGCGTTTCACTTTCTTGAGTCTCCGCGCGCCCAAACCGAACCACAAACTCCTACAACACTTTCGTAGTGTCAGGGGATCTGCCGACTCCAACAGTCGACAGCCCGATACCGCCAAGCTCTTCGGCGCTATCACCAACGGCATGTACATCACCGACAGCTCGAGGAAGGCAATCTGGTGCTACGGAGAATACAATCTAGAGAAGGGTTAAACAAACTCTCCCCCAGCTGGGAAGGACCCTTCCGAGTGATTAAAGTATCCCGTCCCGGAAGCGTTCGCTTGGCTACCGAGGATGGGACACCTCTCCCAAATCCTTGGAACATCGAGCACCTCCGTAAGTTCTACGCCTAGCATCACGGAGGTGAGTCTATAGTAACATGAAGTGTATTTTATAGAGTCATTGTACAGAGTCGGGTAGTTCCTCTGGGAGAACAACCTGACCTTTCCCGGAAGGTCCGCAAAGTTCATGCAACACTTGTCACAGTCTCAGAACTAAAAGTGTGGCTAGCTACCTTGGGTCAAACAAGAAACGAAACACACTTAGCCTGGTTCCGTACCCTAAGAGTGTACTTGTTTCCCCTGTACCCCGTACCTATAATGAAAGACATCTTCATATGAAACAGACTCCACGTGCATTTACTTTGTACAGGCTCAACATTTTTTATTTTTCTCTTTCTTGTTTATAACCAAGCCATGCAGTTCTTAAGAAATTTTAGTTCAACCGGTTCATATATGATTCGAGTTGTATTGTCTATTCTTTTGGATTCAAACATTGTTCATGGCCCACTCGCTTGAATGCCGCCAAGCCAATCTAGGGCCGGAGTGTGCTATCGACTTAGCCTGGTCAAGCACCCTAAGTACGCCACTCTACCTACACCTCGGCAGGCCGAAGTAAGGCGGGTCCAAGTACAATTAGATCCGGAAGAAAATGCATTACATTCGGTTGTATTTAGAATCGCGTTCGACTTAAAATTTATTCGAGAACAGTAAGTCATGACGAAGTTATAAGCAAGGAACGAATTTTACTATTTTTCTTGGCTTCAGTGTGCAGGAAAAATAAAGTCCACGTTGATGGAGAAAATCCAGAGCTAACGAAGCTCCGACTCCCCTAGACAGTTAGTAATCGATGTTAAGTATTGAAAACAAGCATTACCGGAACAACCAAGCTCCGGTAAAACTAGGGGGGCCAGCCGTCGACGCGAAACAAGAGATAGTGAGAAGATTCTGCAAACGGAGTCTGCTGCTACGTGTTAGCAAAGGTCAATGCCGGAGCTACTAAGCTCCGACAACCTAGAGGTTTAACTATCGATTCTATACGCGTTGATAGGAACTACTGCCGGAGCTACTAAGCTCCGACAACCTCAGGGGGCCTTCACTATCGATGACTTCGGACCTACATTCTACAAGTTCGAAGTAAACAAGTATTCAACATCACACAGAATCCTCATGGTACATGTTCACAATCAAATTGTGTACATCTACCAGGGGGCCAAGTAAAGACAAAAGTGTTGAAGACAAAAAATGAAATTCGCGGAATCGCAAAATGTGGATTTCATTCATCTGGAGACAAGGGATTACAAAATTGGAAAAGGAAAAGAGAGAATACAAGTAAAAGGTACAGGGATGGTCTTAGACCCTACGGAAGAACTGAGCGACCTTCTGGGCAACCTCCGACACGTTAGCCCGGGCAGCTTCGCCTTCTCCTTCAATGGGACCTTCCAGCACCGGGTCCAGAGGGAACTGGGGATTGTGGCTCGTGTAGCACGTCAGCATGTATTCTGCGACGTTCTTCGCCAGGGACTGCCCCTCAACCTCCAGCTGGTCCGAAATGGCGTCACCCATCCTGGAGAGCTTTCTACCTGTCGAGCTTAACGCCTGCAGCGCCAAGTCTAGCTCCGGCTCTGGATCATCCGGAAGCACGGGACTAAACCCCATCGGCGTCAGCGCGTCGTCAGCCTTGCTCAGGAACTCCCAAATTTGAAGGGAGTCTGAAGCCCTTGAGCTCTTTTGTTCTTCCAGGGATCTTCTGGCCGCCACCAGTTCTGAATCCTCGCGAGTAAGGCGCTCCACCTCTTTAGCATTTTGCTGAATCTTTTCAGCAAGCTGCCTTTCGAGTCTCCCGAGCTCCTTCTCCCGGAGATGAATCTTGTTTCGGCGGTTGACCAGGTCCTTCTCCCTGCCCTTCACTTTCTTCTCCCTGGGAACGAGGGCACATTCTTGCTGGTAGAGCTCCTGTCCTCGCAGCCAGGCCTTCTCCTTCTCCTCGGCGCAACGCGCATCCAATTGCTTGGTGCGTTCCTCGAGGCCCTTGTCAGCTAGAGCCACCTTTTCGGTGAGCTCCTCCTCCCTCCGCACGACATCATCCCGCTGCTCTAGGAGTTCCTGCTCTTTATATTCGAGCCGCTTCTCCCTCTCTTCGAGTGCCTCTCGACGCTTGATGAGTGTAGTGTTAATGGCCTCAAGCCTTTCTTGGCGTTCATTGGCCGCACTATTAGCTGCTTGGGTTTGCTCATAAATCTCCCGGGATTGAGCGTCGAGGGCACGAGTCAGACTCTCCCGATCATCCAACAACTTGCCCCAGTACTCCAGGCGGACCTTTCCCTGCCTGATCCATTCCTTGTCGTCCGCCAGCCTCGACTGCGCCAGCTTGGTCTCGAAGTAGAGCCGGTTACGCCACCGCCTAAGGGTTTGTCGCTCCTCTTCAAGAGCCTTGCAGTCGTGGAAGAAGGCCAGTTGGACCTGACACAGGTTGGAGCAGGCGTTGTCGATAGACAATGACAACGAAATAGGTTCCGGACCTGCTGGGGCCACTCCTGCTGGTTCCAGCGGATCTTCAGAAACAAAAATTGGGTCCCACTCCACAAGAGTGGTCCCCTGGGACTCCATGGCACTAGGGTCGTCCTCCGGGATGACCTCAGTCGCTATCAAGGAAGGTCCCGCCACCAGGTCTTCATCCACCCCCTCAAGCAGGGGGCCAGCGACGTCTTCAGGGCGCTCCAACTCGGCCGTGGGTACCTCTGACGTCACTGCTTTCGGAGCAGAAGACACCTTTGGTTCTGGCCTGGGCACCTCCTCCGATGGGGGCTCAAGCACCGAAGCCTCAGCAACGGCCGGCTCGGGCGCCGGAAGGGCTTCATATCCAACCAGCTCTATGGCCGGGGCTCCAACAATAACCGGCTGTGCAGCCGGTGCTTCTGAGGTAACCGGCTCAACTGCTGGAACTTCATCAACACCGAGCTCGTCTGCCGGGATTCCAACCACCTCCGGCTCAACCGCCGGGGCTTCAACAACTTCCGGCTCTGAGTCCAGAATTACCGCTTCCTCCGGCTCAACCGCCGGAGCTTCCATCATCACAGCATCAGGACCCGGAGCTTCAGCCTTCGGGACAAGTGCCGCTGGCGCATCTTCTCTCCCGTGGTTCGGCGCTACCACGGGAACCTCAGGGGATGAGTCGAGGTCCATGACCACGACAGCTGGTGTCGGAGCTGTCGCGGCTTCCGCCACCGCCGGAGCTGGCGCCGGGGCAGGAGCAGAGGGTTTGAAAGCATCTAGGCCCCATGAGGTACGGTTTCGGTGATCAATGACAACCATTCGATATTACTAATGAATTTGTGAATGCAAGGTCCCAATAACACTCAATCAAATGAAATCAAAATTACATTGGAGACCCATATAAAATCAACAAGTGAGATCAAATCAAATCATATGAAGACAAGAAGTGAAAGCTCTAACTTGACATCACTCAAATGCTTGAAGACAATCAAAACAACATTTCAAACAAGTGTCAAAGAGGTCACAAGTTCAAATTCCAAAAGAACAACTCAAAACAACTCGAAGTCAACAAGTTGAACACACCAGATCATCCGATGGTTTTTGAGTTGACTGCATCGATCGAGTTGTGTCAACAGAAGAAGAAGACCTCAGAGCAAAGAACTCACCGGATCATCCGATGTGAGTGGCTCAGTGACATCGGTCCATCATCACAGATTGCAACACCATTGGACCAAGTGAAGCACCGGATCATCCGATGTGCAGACTTACACACATCGGTCGATCACTCCAGTAAGCTTCAAGATCAAGCAAAATTCTGGAGGAAGAGCCACCGGATCATCCGATGAGAAGACAGATCAACATCGGTCTAACAACGGTCATATCTGACACAGTGACATCAGCTAATTTGGCTTTGACCGATGTTAACTGAAGGGGAGACATCGGATCATCCGGTGTTCGCAGAGAAGTGATGTCAGCCTACTTTTCCAACGGCTATCTCGTGGAGGCTGGCTATTTATACCCCTTCAACCTGTCAAATCGATAAGACTTGAAGCCCAGACATACTCTACACATCCTAGAGCATTCAAGCAATAGATCTACCACTTTCACATCATTTGTTCATCATTTGTACACCAAGAGATAGGCTAGAACTAGCTAGAGATAGTGCTTGGGTGCCTCCACTCTTGGTGATTGGAGTCTCTAGTGTAGTGAGAGCAATAAGGGAGTGTCCCTTGGTGTGTGTGACTTCCGGAGCTTGCCTAGAGGATTGTGGAAGCCCGGAGGATTCCAAAGTGTACAAGGCTTGAGCTCCACCTTGCCAAGGTTGGCGAACAGAGAAGAATAGTGAAGACCCCCTTGTCTCGGTGACTTGGGAGTGGCAAAACCCCTCGGTGGGTGCTACAACGTGGATGTAGGAAGATCCTTGTGATCTTACCGAACCACGGGATAAACTCCGTGTCCCTTGAGCGTTTGCATCCCTCTCCCTTTTTACACTTATGCAATCTTCATTCCGCAACTTTAATTTACATTGATTGCATAGTTTAATCGCATAGGGAATTGGGCTTTAGGTTGTTAGTTTTTAATTGCCTTAAAATTTGAAATAAAGCCCAATTCACCCCCCCTCTTGGGCATTTCGATCCTTACAATTGGTATCAGAGCAAGGTTGCTCATTGGATCATTCTAGCTTCACCGCTAGAGAGCTTAAATGGCCAAGAATGGGGGTTCGGTTCCTACCTTCGAGGGCAAGAACTTTGCCTATTGGAAAGCACGCATGCGTGCCTACCTAGAGGCTATTGCTCCCGAAGTTTGGGAAGCGACCCATGCGGGATTTGGAGATCTCAATTATGTTGGTGATCAACTAAAATGGGATGCTAAGGCTAGAAATGCCATCTATGAATGTATAAGTCAAGACGTATTTGCTAGAATTGCTAGTAAAGAGAAAGCTTGTGAAATTTGGGCATGTTTAATTGAAATTCATGAGGGCTCATCCCGTGTTAAAGAACTCAAATATCACTTGCTTAAATCCAAGTATGATGAATTCAAAATGCTTCCTCATGAGAATGTTAACCAAATGTTTTCTCGTTTAAATGTGCTCATTGAGGAGATTAACGCACTTGACATTGCTTCTCTTGGTAAGGGACTTATCAACCGCAAGATCCTCATGCTTCTACCCAAGCCCAAGTACAACATTATCAATTCAATGCTCCAAAAGGAATCACTTGACAACATTAAAGTCTCGGAGCTCATTGGAGAAATTCATGCTCATGAGATGAGCGTACTTGGAATGATGGAGGAGTCATCGTCAAAAACCATTGCTCTCAAGGCTTCAACTAAGAAGACAACTCCCAAGAAAAAGAAAGTGGTTGAGCCTAGCTCAAGCGAAGAAGAGCAAGCAACAAGCGAAGATGACGATGATGAGCTTGCGTTGATGATGAGAAAATTCTCACGTCTAAACTCCAAGATCGCAAAGAAGGGATACTCTTTTGATACCAAGAAGAAAGCCTTCCTCCCAAGAAAAGATGAAAATAAGACATGCTATAATTGTGGTGATCAAGGCCACATATCATATGATTGTCCAAGACCGGACAAGAGGAAGGACAACCATAAGGGAAAGCATAGAAAGCTAGAAGAAAGCGATGAAGATGAAGAAGAGATCAAGCCCAAGCGTTCCTTTGGAAAGAAGAAATTTGACAAAGGCAAGAAGACCAAGCTCTTTCCAAAGAAGAGAAGAGGGCCTCAAAAAGTCTTCATGTGCGAGGCAAATGAGTGGATCACGGATGAAGAGTCAAGCAACGAAGAGAGTGAAGATGAAGAAAACTTGGCGGGTCTTGCCATCGTCGACAAGGACAACTCACCTCTTCGTCCACATCCTATGTGCCTCATGGCAAAAGGTAACACTAAGGTATGTGACGACTCTAGCGATGATGATGATGAGCTCTCCCCCGATGAATTAGCATCCATGATTAATGAATACCATGTCATCATAAAAAGGGAAAAGAGCAAGGTTAAGGCACTTGAACAAACTTGTGCTAAGCTTGATAGTGCAAAACTCGATTTGCATGACAAGTATGTAACCATACTTAAAGAGCATGACACGCTTAAAACACATGTCAAGCAAATCGAGGAGGAAAATGCTCAAATCAAGCTTGGTCATCATGAGCTTGACTTAGCAAACCAAGCACTCTTGAGAAAGCACAATGACTTGGTTCAAGAACATGAAGTGCTTAACCGTGCTTATGAGGCAATTGAGCTAAAAATGAAAAACATGAAAAAGGAAACCCTTGATGGCAAAATATCAACTATTTCACATGCCACTAATATGTTGGATAAGTCTTTGCATTTGAAAGCAAACCTTAGGGAGAAGGAGTTGATGGACGAGATTGAAAGTCTCCGCACTAGTGTGGCAATACTCTCTAAGGGGGAGGACAAGCACAAGGAAATCCTCTACCAACAAGCTAAAGGCTTCAACAAGAGAGGACTTGGATCCTTCCCGGTGCTCAACAAATGGAAGGTGCCCTCACCGGAGCTTAGGACGAGCTTCATCAAAGAAGTTGGTTCCTATTGCCAACATTGTGAGGTCACCGGACATCACACGAGGGAGTGTCCTCTTTCCAACCGTCCTTCTCCCAAATTGCCTTCTAACTACAAATCTACTTTCAATGATTGCCACTATCTCTTGAGCAAAGTAGGTGGCAAGGTGAAGGCAAGGTTCATCGGCAAAGACATTAAGGGCATAAAGGGGAAGCTCCCCAAGCAACTTTGGGTCCCAAAATCACTTGTATCACACATACAAGGACCTAAGTTGGCTTGGGTGCCTAAACTCAAAAACTAACTTCATGTGTGTAGGTGAACTACAAAGCCGGAGGAAAGCATTGGGTACTCGATAGCGGGTGCACTCAACATATGACCGGCAATGATGGTATGTTCACTACCATAGAGAACCCGGACAATCATGAACAAGTCACCTTTGGTGACAACTCAAAGGGGAAGGTAATTGGTTTAGGTAAAATGGCTATTTCACATGATTTGTCCATTTCCAATGTACTATATGTTAAGTAACTTAGTTTCAATTTACTTTCAATTGCACAACTATGTGATCTTGGACTAACGTGCACCTTTGACAAGAATGGTGTTGTAGTAACCAGTGAATCAAGCAAAGAACTAATCTTCAAAGGCTTCCGGCATGGACATCTTTACTTGGTGGACTTCTCCAACAAGGATGCTAGCTTGACCACTTGTCTTTTCACCAAGACAAGCTTGGGTTGGCTATGGCATCGACGCATTGCTCACATTGGCATGAGCAAGCTCAAGAAGTCGTTCAAGCTTGGGATGGTGACCGGCGTGAAGGATGTCACATTTGAGAAGAACAAACTTTGTAGCGCTTGTCAAGCCGGGAAGCAAGTTGCTTCACACCACCCAATGAAGATAATGGTGTCAACCTCCAAGCCGCTTGAACTACTCCACATGGACCTCTTCGGACCGTCCACATATCAAAGTCTTGGTGGTAACTTCTATTGTCTTGTTATCGTTGACGATTATTCTCGATATGCTTGGACTTTGTTTCTAGGTGACAAGGGTGAAACTCCGGAAGTTTTCAAGACCTTTGCTAAACGTGCTCAAAGGGAATTTCAACTTCCCATCATCAAGGTCCGGAGTGACAACGACACCGAGTTCAAGAACCACAACGTTGGGGAGTGGTGTGATCGTGAAGGCGTGAAGCATGAGTTTTCGGCCACATACACCCCCCAACAAAACGGTGTCGTTGAAAGGAAGAACAAGACCCTTATCACCCTTGCTAGAGCAATGCTTGATGACTATGGCACGTCAGAGAAGTTTTGGGCGGAAGCAATCAACACGGCGTGCCATGCCGCAAATAGGGTCTATCTTCATCGACTACTTCAAAAGACCCCATATGAGCTCCTCATTGGGAGAAAGCCCAACATCTCCTACTTCCGAGTCTTCGGGTGCAAATGCTATATCTACCGCAAGAAAAGGCTCGGTAAGTTTGAAATAAGGTGTGATGTTGGTATCTTTCTTGGTTATGCGTCAAACTCAAAAGCATATCGAGTATTCAACCAAACCTCCGGGCTAGTTGAAGAAAGTTGTGATGTTGAGTTTGATGAGACTAATGGCTCCCAAGAGGAGAGTTTTGGTCATGATGATATAGATGATGAGCCTCTACGAGAAGCCATGAAAAACATGACCATTGGAGACATCAAGCCCGAAGTTGAGGAGAGCCATGATCAAGGGGGAGCATCAAGTTCCAACATCAACACCTCCATGGCGCCTCAAGTTGATGAAAAAGAAGAGAAAGATGATCCATTGCCAATGCAAGATTCACAAGCCACACAACACCAACAACAAGAAGAAGAAGTCCAAGATCAAGTCCAACCACAAGACGCGCAAGATGCTTCACCACCGCCAAGTGCCTCACAATCACTTATGAGGCATGGACGCATCTCCAAGGCGCATCCGATTGATCAAATCATCGGAAGTCCGTCACGGGGAGTAAGTACTCATTCTCGCCATGTCGCTTCATTTTGTGAGCACTACTCTTTTGTTTCGTGTGTAGAACCCACTCATATAGAGGAAGCACTCCAAGATCCAAATTGGGTGACGGCCATGCAAGAACTCAACAACTTCACCCGCAATGAAGTTTGGGTGTTGGAGGAGCGACCCAAGGACAAGAACGTCATCGGAACAAAGTGGGTGTACCGCAACAAGCAAGACGAGAATGGCGTCGTGGTCCGCAACAAGGCAAGACTTGTGGCCAAGGGTTTTTCACAAGTTGAAGGACTAGACTTTGGAGAAACATTCGCTCCAGTCGCTCGGTTAGAAGCTATTCGCATACTCCTTGCTTTTGCTTCACATCACAATATAATGCTTTATCAAATGGATGTTAAAAGTGCCTTTCTTAATGGTTATATTAACGAGCTTGTTTATGTTGAGCAACCTCCCGGGTTTGAAGATCCGAGGAATCCTAACCATGTGTATAGGTTACACAAGGCGCTCTACGGGCTCAAGCAAGCACCTAGGGCGTGGTATGAACGTCTAAGGGATTTCTTGGTCATGCAAGGATTCAAGATCGGGAGGGTGGACACTACACTCTTCACCAAGGACATCGACGGGGATTTATTCATTTGTCAAATTTATGTCGATGATATCATTTTTGGCTCAACTAACAAATCTCTTAGCCATGAGTTTGGCACCATGATGTCTAGGGAATTCGAGATGTTAATGATTGGAGAGCTCAACTTCTTCCTTGGATTCCAAATCAAGCAACTTCAAGAGGGAACCTTTGTCTACCAAGAGAAATACACCAAGGACCTCTTGAAGAAATTTGAGATGGGAGATTGTAGCTCAAGAAGCACTCCAATGGGAACAAATTGCCATCTCGACGCGGATAAGGACAGTAAACCTATTGACCAATCTCACTACCGCTCTATGATTGGTTCATTGCTTTATCTTACCGCATCTAGGCCCGATATAATGTTTAGTGTATGCTTATGTGCTCGCTTTCAAGCGGCTCCTAAAGAATCACATAAGAAGGCGGTCTTTAGGATACTTAGGTATCTTAAGCATACCCCTAGTATGGGCTTGTGGTACCCTAAAGGTACAACCTTCCAACTCTTGGGATACTCGGATTCAGACTTTGCCGGATGTCGCGTAGATCGCAAGAGTACCTCCGGTGGGTGCCACTTGCTTGGGCGTTCCCTAGTGTCTTGGTATAGCAAAAAGCAAAATTCCGTGGCTTTGTCCACCGCGGAAGCGGAGTATATAGCGGCCGGTGCATGTTGTGCCCAAACTCTATATATGAAGCAAACCCTTTTGGACTTTGGAATTAAAATTGGTTGTGTGCCTCTCCTTTGTGACAATGAAAGTGCGGTTAAGATAGCTAGAAACCCCGTTCAACACTCCCGTACTAAGCACATTGATATTCGCCATCACTTCTTGCGGGATCATGAGGCTAAAGGAGACATCTCTTTGCAAGGCGTTAGATCCGAAGAACAATTGGCGGATATCTTCACTAAACCACTTGATGAGAAAACCTTTTCTAGACTTAGAAATGAATTAAATGTGCTAGATGCATCTAAGGTCATGTAAGTTGCCATGTTCATGTAAGGATGCATATCATATAGGTCTTGTCTAACTCCTAAAGGATAGGGGCGAGCTAGAAATAGTTTTCCCTGAGGAAGCCTTTGGAAGGTTTAAACTTGGCAAGATAGATTTATTTTATGCCTTGCATGATCCCTGCCATATAAACATGCACTCATTTAATCTCTTGCACTATAATTTGTTTGGCATTGCATACGGTAGATTGTCACAAAGGGGAACCCACCTCGTGAGAAGGAGACTTGTTTGAAATACAATATCTCAACTCATATAAGGTGGAAAGAACAAAATGTTAGGTGCGTTAATGCCTAGAGGAACATGCTTCATTGAGATAGTAGTCTTCATACTCTACCTCACAAAGCATGGGCCTTACATTTCATTTGGATATTTTTCCCTCTATTTTTTTTTTTGGTGTTCCATTTGCTTCAAGGTCTAGCCAAGCTATTGGCATATTAGCTTTTTGAGGGGTAAGGGGTTGCCCAAAAAGTCCTAAGACATGTGTTTCCCATTGTTTGATTGTTTGGTCAAAGGACATATATGGGATGTTGGTGTTTAGTTTTCATCGGATTATCCGATGCCTAAGTCCTTCCCCCATCGGATCAATAGGTGTTCAATCTTCAAGTGCCAATTCAGTCAGAATCTCAAAATGATCCGATGAGTTCACTCAGAAAAACATCGGTCTATCCGATGTTCACAAATCTGCAACCTTGATGAATTCCACCGATGCCTTTTTCATCTAACGTCAGTCCATCCGATGTCCTCAGTGACTCCTTGAATATCCTTACTGTGCTATTCATCCAATGATCAAAACCCTAGACGTTGGTCCATCCGGTGTCCAATGCACTTTTCTGGAAAACCTTACTGTGGCATTCGACCGATGCTTCTCATGTCCATCATCGGTCCATCCGGTGTTAATTTTTCGGCTAGGGTTTGGGTCCCACTGTTTAAACCCGTACCGCCGCCTCTCCCCCGATCTCGACGCCACCCGTGCCCTCCCGTGCGCCGTCGTCACCCAGCCGCTGCCACCGCCGCCATCTCCTCCGCCGCCGCCGTCCATCGGCTCGCAGCGCCGCCGCCTAGCACCGCCGCCGCCCCTAGCGCCGCCGCCGCCTCTCCTCACCACTCGCCGCCGCTCACACGCCGCTCCACCACCACCTCACGCGCCACCGTCGCCGGACGCCGCCGCCGCCGTCCTTCGCCGCCTGCCGCCTCCAATTGCAGTGCCGTCGACGTGCTGCCTCCATCTTCGACCTCTCCACCACCATCGACCTTGCCGACGCCTCTCCTCGTCGCCGTCGTTTCAACTTCGCACCCGGTCCCCGTTTGCTCTCCGTCGCCTAGGTTTGCTTCGTGCCGTGCGACGTCCATCGTTGTTTTCGTCGTCCTTTCTTTCTTCGTCGCTAACCCTAGCTCTCCATTGCTTTTAGATGGGTCGTGACCGCAAAGGAAAGGGAAAGGCGATCGCGGAGCCCGCCGCGAAGAAGCGCAAACTGTCGAAGGATGAGAAGAAGGCCCTTATGGCCGCTCGCGCTGCCGAGGAGCGTGAGCGTGGCCGAGGGGGTTCCCTGAGGATCCGCGAGGCTCGTCCGAGGCAGCCTCCCGTGATCGACGACTCCGACGCCGAAGAGGAGCCGGTTGAGCCTCTCGTCCGCCAGCGCTCAGCCCGGACGCGTGGGGGTCACACCGAGGCTGCTCCTCGTCCGAGACCGATGGCTGCCGACCGTCGTGAGGACAGGGAGGCTGAGAGGGCCATCTACGAGATGGACACAGCCGTCCGTGTCGGTGAGGGAGTCCGTCTCACGGACTACCGGAAGATGAAGGCCAAGCAGCTACGCAAGCTTCGATGGAGCGTGCTGCTTGAGGAGTGGTACCCTCAGCCCCGTGAGACTCTTGTGGACAGTCGCTTCTGGACTGTCACCCAGGCGTCTCTCTACGAGACCTACAGACGTCGGGGGCACAAGCTTTTTCAGCACAACTACCTGGACTGGGGGCAGCTTGCAGTGGCAGCGGAGACAGAGGTCCGTTCATACTTTGAGAGGTACAGAGGTTTGGTACAGCTGCTTGCTTATGAGAGAAGTGCATATGTGGAAGATTGGGTTCGTGTCTTCTATGCGACATGTACATCTCTGAGGGCAGGAGGTCAATCGACTTCATGTTTATGGGACAGCGTTACCACCTCTCGAGACAGACTTTGGGGCAGCTTCTTGGTTTGGACCTGCACGACACCTGCGTGCACGAGAAGGTATATGGGCAGGCAGATCCACCAAGGAGGCCACTTACTGGAGGGGTAGCACCACAGCTTGACGAGATCCGGTCCCTGTTTGGCCCCACATTCTCTCCGGACCAGCCGAGAGTTCCAGCTTTTCTGACCCCAGCTGCGCGCATTGTGCACCTCGCTTTGCGCCGCACGCTCCTGCCGAGGTCAGGATACTTGGAGGGGTTCACTAGTCTGCAACAGACCCTCCTGTTCTACATAATGAACGGGATGGATTTCGACATTGTGGACATCCTCCTGTGCGAGATGGAAGACGTGATCACAGATGGGGTTGGCATGATGAGGCAGATGGTCTACGGGCACTGGATCAGTTACATATGCTCTATGATGGTGCCTGAGGGAGATGCAGCACAGGCCAGGCTTGCTGACGAGAGTGTGACACGGTTCGGACATTACCGTGCCCCTGCTCCTGGAGACCGCCGCCTTGGCCGTCCAGTTGAGCGCCAGGTCAGGGCCCACTTGACCGAGGAGGATTGGTCTGACCTCGAGAAGGAAGATGAGCGTCTGGCTGAGGCAGAAGCTCAAGGTGGAGACTTGCAGCACGTCTGGTCCGAGAGCGACACAGACGAGAGTGTCGAGGAGTACTTCCCTCCGCCTCCACCCTCACCGAGGCAGCACGACGCCGAGGCAGGAGGATCAGCTGCTCCGCCACCGACACCACCTCCTGTGTCCGAGGCGCAGGTGTCACAGCCATCAGAGCTGTCGACACTTCTCCAACAGATGATCGAGCAGCAGCGCCAGGTCAGGCTCGCTGCTGAGCAGGCCAGGGCAGAGCAGGCTGCTCACCTGGCACAGCTGCAGCGGCAGCAGCAGGAGCTCCAACTGGAGATCGCCCGTCACAGGCGAGAGGATACGGACCGATTCACCAACTTGGTCGATCAGATGCACCGCCGTACCCTCGACCAGCAGCAGCAAACCCAGCAGGCCATGATGGGGATCCTAGGGTTGATCACCAACCTTTACACTCAGATCGGGATCGCCCTTCCTCCACAGCAGCCTGGACTGGGACTGGCTCCAGGTGTTACTCAGGTGCCTACTACTCCTATCCCTTCGATCAGTATGTCACCACTTCTGGCACCCAGCGCACCAATTCACTCACCACTGCCGGCAACAACTCTGTTCCAGCAGACGCCGGCGTCCGTGGTGAGCGCTCCACTTCCTCCAGCTCCACCGGCACCTCCAGTACCTGCTTCCTCTCCTCCATCACCGGCAGCGGACCCTCCAGCTCCCTCCGCTCCGGCAGCTCCTACGACCGGCGACTCCAGCTCCGACGACTGCGACGGTGACCAGTTCGTCTTCACGCCCAGCTCTCAGGGTCTGTAGGCTTTCTGATCCCTTTTTGGTGTCTTGATGCCAAAGGGGGAGAAGAGGTAGAAGAGTCAGGGGGAGTGGTAGTAGTAGTCTCAGGGGGAGTGTGTGTTTATCCTTTGTATTCGTGCTTGAGTACTCTTTTGTAATTTTAATTAAGCACTCTTCCGCTTGTCTCATTTGCTTATGGTTTTAATCGATTGAGCTTTTCGCACCATAAATTTCATTTGCTTTTTACAAGCTTAATGTGTCTTATCTTGTATTCATTGCATATCTACTTGAGTATTGTATCATCAAATTCATTATTATTGCGCTTTAAATTATTGTGTTGTCATCAATCACCAAAAAGGGGGAGATTGAAAGCATCTAGGCCCCATGAGGTACGGTTTCGGTGATCAATGACAACCATTCGATATTACTAATGAATTTGTGAATGCAAGGTCCCAATAACACTCAATCAAATGAAATCAAAATTACATTGGAGACCCATATAAAATCAACAAGTGAGATCAAATCAAATCATATGAAGACAAGAAGTGAAAGCTCTAACTTGACATCACTCAAATGCTTGAAGACAATCAAAACAACATTTCAAACAAGTGTCAAAGAGGTCACAAGTTCAAATTCCAAAAGAACAACTCAAAACAACTCGAAGTCAACAAGTTGAACACACCAGATCATCCGATGGTTTTTGAGTTGACTGCATCGGTCGAGTTGTGTCAACAGAAGAAGAAGACCTCAGAGCAAAGAACTCACCGGATCATCCGATGTGAGTGGCTCAGTGACATCGGTCCATCATCACAGATTGCAACACCATTGGACCAAGTGAAGCACCGGATCATCCGATGTGCAGACTTACACACATCGGTCGATCACTCCAGTAAGCTTCAAGATCAAGCAAAATTCTGGAGGAAGAGCCACCGGATCATCCGATGAGAAGACAGATCAACATCGGTCTAACAACGGTCATATCTGACACAGTGACATCAGCTAATTTGGCTTTGACCGATGTTAACTGAAGGGGAGACATCGGATCATCCGCTGTTCGCAGAGAAGTGATGCCAGCCTACTTTTCCAACGGCTATCTCGTGGAGGCTGGCTATTTATACCCCTTCAACCTGTCAAATCGATAAGACTTGAAGCCCAGACATACTCTACACATCCTAGAGCATTCAAGCAATAGAGCTACCACTTTCACATCATTTGTTCATCATTTGTACACCAAGAGATAGGCTAGAACTAGCTAGAGATAGTGCTTGGGTGCCTCCACTCTTGGTGATTGGAGTCTCTAGTGTAGTGAGAGCAATAAGGGAGTGTCCCTTGGTGTGTGTGACTTCCGGAGCTTGCCTAGAGGATTGTGGAAGCCCGGAGGATTCCAAAGTGTACAAGGCTTGAGCTCCACCTTGCCAAGGTTGGCGAACAGAGAAGAATAGTGAAGACCCCCTTGTCTCGGTGACTTGGGAGTGGCAAAACCCCTCGGTGGGTGCCACAACGTGGATGTAGGAAGGCCCTTGTGATCTTACCGAACCACGGGATAAACTCCGTATCCCTTGAGCATTTGCATCCCTCTCCCTTTTTACACTTATGCAATCTTCATTCCGCAACTTTAATTTACATTGATTGCATAGTTTAATCGCATAGGGAATTGGGCTTTAGGTTGTTAGTTTTTAATTGCCTTAAAATTTGAAAGAAAGCCCAATTCACCCCCCTCTTGGGCGTTTCGATCCTTACAGGGTTCCGCCCTCGCAGTCTCAGCTGCTGCGGCTGAGGGTGGAGCCTCGCTCTTTTTCTTGGGAACGCTGCAGATGATGGATAAAGAAACTCAAAAAACAGTTACTATGACAAAGTGACTGTCCAAAGTAAAGTTCAAAACTTACCTCGGGAGGTTTCCGCACCAGCCTGCTCGGAACCTCTTTCCCGGACGCTCCGGGCTAACTACCGCAGCCGCTGGTGTAGATGCCCTGGAGGACCTCCGGGACCTGATGCAGCAGCGGGCGCTTCCTTAGTCGGGGCCCCCCTTGGCAGAGAAGCACCTCCGGACCTAGGGGCCCCAACTGACCCTGGCGCTGGAGTCACGCGCTCGGAGCTGACATCATGAGGAGGCACCACCGTGGGCACCATCGCCGCGGCCGCAGGAGACCTCTCCCTCCGGGGAGAAGGAGGTGACGCCAAGGCTGCAGACCTGGAGGACCCTATGGCAGCCGGATATTTCCTCTTCCGACGCACGGGTTCCTCTGCCAGCTCCTTACCCTCGCCGACGACCTCAGTCCTGGGCTTCGGAGCAGGGGGGGTACCACCTTCGGGGACTTCTGAGATCACCACTTTGGTGGTCGATCTCCTCTCGACGATACCGAGGTCGTCAAGTTCCGGCATTTTCCGCCGGAGCTCCCTCCGGAACTCTACTGCCTCGTTCAGAGGGGGGAAAGCTGATGGCGGGAACAAGTCATCACCCGCAATGTCGATGTCGTGCTGGAATTTCTTGAGGTGGAACTCCAAGGTTTTCCTCGCCATGTCGGACTTCCGCCCGGACTCGATCCGGTCGTTGTCCATCATGCCGCTGAGGGCCCAAGCGAGTTTCTCCCTCCTCTTCAGCGGTGCCCACCTGTTAACCAGGAAATTGCAAAACACCGCTTGAGGAGTTAGACCTCCTTCCACGCACTGGCGGATCCTGGTCAGAGCGGGGTTGAAGGTTTCCGCCAACACCGGAGCTTCACTCCAGATTGTCATGTCGATGCTGGGGAGGCCTTCGGGCAACTCCAGTCTCTCGTGCTCCTCCACCCGGACCACTATCCAGTCTTTCTTCCAGTCATCCCACTTCCCAGAAGGGAACGACCGGAGGTACTTGAATGGGCATTTCTTGCGCTTCACAAACTAGTAGAAGCCAAGATACTCATTGCTCCTCCCGGTGGTATGGACGGTGAAGAAGGCCCGGAAGAGTTTGACGCAGGGGGGAATGCCCACCCACATCTCACAGAAGTGGAAAAAGATCGATACGAGGAGAATGGAGTGGGGGCCAAGGTGATACAGCTGCAGACCATAGAAGTCCAGCAGCATCAAGAAAAAGGAAGAAAAAGGTGGAATCAACCCCACCATGGCGTACGAGGAAAAGTACACCATCTCGACGGAGTGCTCCTTCTCAAACGGAAGCCCTCCTCCGGCGCGGACCGAGCGGTCGAAGGAGTCCGAGGACCACACCATGAGGGTCCGAACCTTCTTCACGTCGCCTTCGGTCTTCAAACGGCTTTCGCGGAGACCCAACTCCATCGCTGCACAGCAAGGCGGGAGAGGAAAAGCAAGCACGAGTTGGAGGTTTGAGCGCAAGAGCAAATGAGAGGCGTAAAAAACTCCAAACAGTATGCGCTTTCCTTCTTAAGTAAGCCCTTGCGACGCTTGGATGGAAACCGCGGGGAAGTCGGAGATACCGCTTAAAAGTTCCACCCAACCAATGACAATAGGGCCCGTGACCACTTCGACGATCAAGTCGAGGTTCCTACCAGGCAAACGGTTGTCATCACGAGGCGGGAAGCCCGAGGGCGGCGGCCTGACAGGGCGCGCGGAACCGATACGATTTTTGTATCGGGAACTGGCGACCTTCAATTGCGTGAGATCCGCACGCCGAAGATCTCACCTGCCGCACGCGGGATACGCCACGTGGCGAAGGATTAACTCCAAACTATCGTCGACAGTACATCCGGAAACCTTTGAAGACTCATTTCAAAAGTCGAAGGATGGACCCACCTCCGGCGGAACGATTTCACCTAAAGGGTCTTCCCCGGAGGTAGGCCCAGGGGGACACTGTCGGTACCTTGGGTACCATATACCCCTTGGGATTGTAAAGATCTCAAGGGAAAGTCACCCATTTAATTTGAAGACCTACGGAGGCCCACATGTCAGGCATGCCCGGACCCGCTTCTCCGATATGGTTAGTCCCAGGGCTGCCACGTGTACTATCGAACCGGAGCTACCTCCTGCAAAGGGGGAAGCTCCGGGCCATGTACCGAAGAGGCACCCCCGGACCTAACCCCAGAACCGTGAGGCACTGCCACGTGTCAGATAACGCCGGAACCGTCCGTTCTCCACAGTACGCTCCGGTGTTGCCACGTGTCCTACCGTTGGATCTCCTACCTCTAACCTCCGGAGGGCTCCACAACGGCTCCGGATCTTCGAGAGGGAATTAAGACCTGATTAAGTGTCATTAATACTACATTAATGACACCCGATCGGATGACCTTAATCACCAGTAACGGTGTTGTCAAAGCCCATAACTCGGTCATTAAGGAGAATCGAATGTACTGAATGTATTAGTAACCGCCGGGGCCACCTGTCGGGCCAGGAAAATTTGTAACGGTCTGTCCTTATACTATAAAAGGACAGGCCGACGGTACAGAGAAGGGGGGGGAGCTGAACTGATCTGACCTGATTCGATCACACACCATTGATCAAACGCACAACAACCAATACAACAACACACCCCGTGGAGTAGGGTATTACGCTCAGGCGGCCCGAACCACGTAAATCCTCGTGTCTCCTACATTACTTTGATTTTCACCTTCTTGAATCTCCGCGCGCCCACACCGAACCACAAACTCCTTCAACACTTTAGCAGTGTCGGGAGATCTGCCGGATCAAAACCACCGACAGTCGTGATCCACTTTAGAGGGTTATATGTAAATATTGGACTCATGATGGATTGATAATCACGACCCCAATGCCAAATAGTGTACTCCCTCCTTCCCATTTTATTTTTCGCCCGTAGTCAACCCAGAAAGTTTCTTTTTAATTGTCGTCGGTATCACTGTTAGAATTTTGATTATTTATTTGCCCCTCACCGAGACCTTCTTCCACCTCCGGCCTCTGCTCGATACGGAGTAGTTCACCCACCCAGATCTCGCGCGAGAGGCTCCCCATCTGCTCTCCTCCCGTTGGCCTCGCTCCCCCCCCTCCACACCCGCCGCCCCGTCGAATCGCAACACGGCACACAGTCGCTCTGCGTGCCAGATCTCGGTCGTGCTCGCCGTGGGCCTTGCGCTCCGTGGCCTCCTTCTAGGCTCCTCCTCGTTGTTGTCCTCGTCTGCCTCAAGACTAGATAGCTCAACCAGCAGATCAAATTGAACAGATTCTATTGCTAATCTAGCTGTAACTAAGGTGTCGGGCAGCATCACCGCAAGGAATGAAAGAGGAGCATCTACTCACCTGCTTCTTGACCTTGTGCACCGCCATCGGAGTTTCCGTCTGTCGCCGCCAGTTCAACCTCGTCCTCCTGCTCCACTGCAGCAGCACTGAATTCGCGACGACCCGTGCCGCATAGTACTCCAACTTGTCGCGATCTCTGACGCGGGATTTCTGATCGAATAAATGACAGGGATGACGATAGGTGCGACAGCAGCGTGGGGCGACGGGGACGACAGCAAGGACGGTGGCGTCATGTGGTGGCAGTGCGGCGGCGGGGATAGTGGCGTCGTCATGTGGCAGCATGGACGAGGAGTTCTGCGTACGGAGAGGCGGAGACTGCGGGAGGGCAAAATCGTAATTTCACGTAATCTTTAATTTTCACGAACCGGTCGGAAGCGACAAATAATTGGGAAAGGAGAGAGTATCTTGTAATACTTAAAAAAAGGTCCCTGATATATTTCAGAAATCACCTCGCTTGGGTGGCCGACGCTTTTCTCTCCTTCTCCCCTCGGCTTCCTCCGCCCGCCCGCTCGCCGGCGGCCGCCGTCCTCCCCGCCTGCTATCCCGGATTGATAGAGGAACCCACTCACCCTCCTCCGCGGGCGAGCCCTAACATCCCACCTCTCCTATCCTCCCCTCGGCTTCCTACAGCTAGCGAGCAGCTCCCTGCTCCTCTCCTCGGGTTGAGATGACGGAGGGGCCGGGCATGGCGGCTTGTTCTGTAGCGAAAAACGCGCCTCCGTATCCTCCGCGAAGGTGGCAGTTGGATCCTGCGCCTGCCACTACCGCGGCTGTGACCGCAGCCTGCTTGGAAGGAGAGGAACATAGATTGGTCCCTACGCCGAGGTATCGTTCGATTCCCCCGACCCTTAGTCATGCACGCACCGATGAATAGTCAAATTTCGTGCCAATGCAGACGCATATGCTGCCTTTTGATTCCCAACCTTCACACCCGCATTTTGATTCTATCCCATGTATCATTTTCTCCATCAATCAAATGTGCGTGGCGCCAGCTCCTGGTATTAATATGCACCTACTACTGCTTAAGATTGTCTCGCACTCTAATTGAATTCCGAAGTAGTTACATATTGGGGCCACTGGCAACACGTTCGTCTAACCTGTGACACAGTAGGCCCATTCCTGCATCATATCACACTGTTGTTTTCATTGCTGACCTCTTGCATGTTCTGTTTACGCATTGACCCAGTTGATAGGGCAACAGTGTACCAGAGATTACTTTAATAAGAACAACAGATGATAGATTGATAGACACCAAGAAATGGTGCTGTATTTTCCACTAGTTAGGTCATTAGGTGCGTCACCACAATTTTAGTTAAGGAGCTCAACTAGGCTAGTTTTCTCTAATAATTTGATGCAGTCCACATATAAAATTGAAGTCTCAAAACGTGTTCAGATGGAAAAGGTCTTCAAACTTACCCAATCATTGATTTATCCTACTACTGGCCCAACAGCGAGCACAATGACTGTGCTAGCAACCACTAGTTAGGTCATTAGTTGCCTCACCACAATTTTAGTTAAGGAGCTCAACTAGGCTAGTTTTCTCCTATAAATTGACGCAGTCCACATAAAAAATTGAAGTCTCAAAAAGAGTTCAGATGGAAAAGGTCTTCAAACTTACCAATCATTGATTTATCCTACTACTGGCCCAACAGCGAGCACAATGACTGTGCGCAACCACTAGTTAGGTCATTAGTTGCCTCACCACAATTTTAATTAAGGAGCTCAACTGGGCTAGTTTTCTCTTATAAATTAATGCAGTCCACATATAAAATTGAAGTCTCAAAATGAGTTCAGATGGAAAAGGTCCTCAAACTTACCCAATCACTGATTTATCCTACTACTGGCCCAACAGCGAGCCCATTGACCGTGTTAGCAAGTCAGAAGTGAATGTACTTTCAAGTGGTCTGATTTAAAATGAAGGACTTGTTTTGGACTTTTCCCTCTTTCTTCCTGGGCCAAGTCTTCCTTAAATATGGTCTGAAAGTAGTTTTCCTGGTCTAGTCTAGTCTAATCTATTTGAATAGACGAACAGGTGTGGATCTTTACCAGGACTGATTTAAAAATAAAGGACTTGTTTTGTACTTTCCTCTCTTTCATCCTGGGCCAAGTCTTCCTTCCATATGGTCTGAAAGTAGTTTTCCTGGTCTAGTCAGGTGCAGACGTTTTCCACTTATATACGCAAATACCTGCTTGAAAGTTGTCTCTTGTCTGGTTGTATGATGGTAGGAAATTAGAACAATGACTCGTGAAGGGCCATCAAATCAAGGCAATGGGGTCTTTCCTCGTATATCTCTTTTAAATCAAGACATGGTGTACCTCATTTAGTAATACATTAATTTTGTGTCCTGAGGTCTTTGGTTGGAACCATCCTCTCTCTAAAAGTAGGGGTAAGTCTGTCTAGAAATAATCCTTCCCTAGACCCCACAATGTGTGGGAGCCTTCAACACTAGGTATGCCTTTTTTTTTTTATTTCAGAAGAAAAGGTCAACTGATGCTGAACTCATTCAACATTTAAGGTTGCTGATAGATTAGGAACACATTATATCCTTTTTGATATAACATCTATCGCAATCAATTTCACTGTGATTTCGGTGATTTCCTAACCCAGTGGTGTACACAGTAACATTGTTCATCTATATATATTGAAGCATTCAGGGATTACCACAATGCTCATCGTTCCATACTCCTCTGTTCACTTCTCCACAAACCTTTTCTGCTTTAGTCTTTGCCGTCTTCAAGTCCTCCCCTTCTACACACTTGTAACTGTGCTGTAACTCCCTTGCCTTGCAGCCTTGCTCAAAAGGACACATTATTCACATCAACTTGAGGACGAGGAATTTAATCAAACATGGACAGGTTCGATACTCTATCGTCTTTAGACTTCCATTTGTCTTATTTCTTTCTTAGAGCAACGTCTTCACTCAACTTATACAAAAACTATGGTAGAGGTTCATGTTAAACATTTAAATTCGCCAATTAGTTGAGACAAAAAGAAACTCAGTTGCCACACCATTGCACTTGCATGAAAATAAATTGCCTCTCTTTCTTATATTTAACATTAACAGTCCGAATGTTTCAATGTATTTTATCTTCAATTTAACTCCCCCTTCTAAATCATACTGGCGGTTACAGGAACATATTCTTCTGTCTTGCTTTTTGTCCATCTTGTTTTGTTGGATATCGTTGTGGGTTGCGGGCGTGGTTCGGGTTGTAGGATGTTGAGATCAGGGGGAATTTTAGATGATCTCGACAGTGCACCCAAGATATTTGGGAGAGTCCTAGTTAGATTGGAGTTAGAGTTCTAGTCCTATTTAGATTGAAGTTTGGAGTCCTAATTTATAGAAAATAGCTGCAGTTTAGTGTTAGGTTAGGGTAATAATAGGAGTCAAAGTTGGTTGTAACCCGACTATATAATACCGGCAATCCCATTGGAATAAATGTACCTTTTAGAAATTAATCCCGAGTTCCTCACCTCGCCAAGAACATCACCAACATCGACCAATTGGACAAGGAAGACCACAACATCAACATCCACGGAGGGGTGATGAACATATGCGAGGAGCGCAAACAACTTCTCTCTCGGGTACGGTGCACCTCCAACAGACTCTACACAATCCGGCTCAATATCACACGTTCGGTGTGACATGTGGATGTGGCGGCGCCGGCCAACAAGGACTTCGAGGAGCATCATGCTGCCGTGGAGAGGTAGGAGCGGCAGCGCAGAGAGGCGGCACAGGCACAACGGGAGGCACGTGAGGACGCACAGCAGCAAGCACACCATCCGGTGGATGCTACAAGGCGGGGCGTCGGTTCAGATCGGGAGGATTTGGAGCGACCTGCCGAGACCTGATAGCTTTCTTCCACGACGACTTTGACACACGTAGAAAACTTGGTGCAAAGGAGGTTCGACACACAAGGGAGCAATGACAATGCCATGACGACTCCAAGAAGCAAGGATTCAGCGACACCCATAAAGGACATGTGCCGTAACGACATGACAGGATGCTGTCATGACGGGGAAAAGTTGTTCGGAGACGTGGCGCGTGAGGTAGACATGGCAGGACACGTCAAGAATGAGACAAGCACAAACGTCAGGATCAGGGGGGAGATTGTTGGATGATCCTGCACGTTGTGGGCTGTAGGCGTGGTTCATGTTGTAGGATGTTGAGATTAGGGGGGAATGTTAGGTGATCTCAACAGTTCGCCCAGGAGATTAGAGAGAATCCTAGTTAGATTGGAGTTAGGAGTCCTAGTCCTAGTTAGATTCAAGGTTCCAAAAGGCGCTAGGCGCTAGGCGGGCGGTGACCGTCCACCTAGAGCCTAGGCGTGACTAGGTGCCGCCTAGGCGTTTCAAGGCGGTGTGCACTGTAGCAGTGATGAATTCTAATTATTTTTAAAATACTACAATATATTCATATTTCTGCTATGTGGGCTGATTTTTCGCAACCCACTTCATCCCTGGGGCTTTAGCTTCTACAGTCCCAAGCAACAAACCAACCCAACTGTTGTATGTCTCCTTCCACACAAGACACACTCCTGCTTTCTACGCTCCGGATCCTCTACCCCTTCTTCCTCGCAGATTCGGCACCCCGTTTCCTCTCCTCCGCGGCTCACATCCGGATCTGGCAGCCCCGCCGCCCCTCCTCCATGGCTCACCTCCCGATCCCCCCTCTCCCCCCTCCCCCTACTGCCTTGCGGCCGCCTACCCCCCAAGGCGAGGCGGTCCACCCGTGCGGAGTGCCTAAGCGAGCCTAGGCGAACGCCTTTTGGAACGGTGGTTAGATTGAAGGTATGAGTCCTAATAATATGAAATAGCTGCAGTTTTGTGTTAGCTTAGAGTCCCAATAGGTGTCAAAATTGGTTGTAATCCGACTATATAATGCCAACAATCCCATTGGAATAAACGTACCTCCCAGAAATTAATCCCAAGCTCCCAACCTCGAGCACCTGGATTTCCAACAAATTTCGTCCCGCAAGTGCATGCTCTCCAAAAATTAATGCATGGATCTCAACAATTTCACCAGTCCTTTCAACAATAATTAGCTCTCCTTTGACAATCGCATCCTTTTACCTGGTTTTAAGCAATTTGATTTTTTTTGTAGACATGCTGTAAATGGATGGAAATTCTGCTTATGATTAAGTATTGATTATTGGACATATCGCACTGTGATATTATATCAAAGTCAAATTGCACGAAGAGAAATGGCAGAAGTTGCTGTTCTTTTTGTTATACAAAAGATAGGATTTGCTGTGGCACGTGGGACATTAAAGTTGGCTAAACCATTGCTAGGAAAAAACTCTGAGTTGCAAATGGCACTTCCAGAAAACATGAAACTGATTAGGAATGAACTTGAGCTAATTCATATATTTTTAAAGGAAATTGGCAGGAAGGGTTGGAGAAGTGAAGTCACAGAAACTTGGATAGGGCAAGTTCGGAGATTGGCTTATGATATGGAGGACATTGTGGATCAGTTTATCTATGTAGTTGGCAAAAATAATCAGAAAGGATCATGGTGGGACTACGCCAAGAAAACAATAAAGAAACCTGAATATTTGTTTTCACTAGATGAAGTTGCTTCTGAAATCAATAGAATTAATAGAGAGCTTAAGCAACTTTCCAAAAGTAGAGACCGTTGGATCGAACCTTTAGATAGTTGGGCTGATATTCCTCTAGTGAACTATGAAACTGGACCAGAATCATATCTTCCAGGACATGATTACACAGTCAATGACGAGGAGCTAGTAGGGATTGATAAGAATAGAGAAGCCTTGCTTAAGTCATTGCATTCTGAAGATTGTTCTTTGCGGATCATTGCAGTTTGGGGTATGGGTGGCATAGGAAAAAGCACTCTTGTCGATCATGTGTACAAGAATGAAGGATCCAGCTTTGATTGTTGCGTGTGGGTTTGTATCTCTCAGTCATATAAACTTGAAGATGTTTGGAAAAATATGCTAAGGGATCTCCCTGGAAAAGACGAGAATAAAATTGATGCTGAAACATTGAACTGTGCAAAAATAAGAGCAGAGCTGAAGAAAATTCTTTATAAGAAAAGGTACTTGATCATATTAGATGATGTCTGGACGGCTACAGTTCTTTTTAAAATTAGAGAGGTTCTTGTTGATAATGGCCTGGGAAGCAGAGTAATAATCACAACAAGAACTGAGGAAGTAGCTTCCATGGCTGAGTATGATTGCAAGATCAAAGTAGAACCTCTAAATGACCATGATGCATGGATTCTGTTTTGTAGGAAGGCATTTCCGAAAATCGAGAATTATATCTGCCCTCCAGAACTACATCAGTGTGGTACAGACATAGTAGGGAAATGTGATGGTTTGCCATTGGCTATTGGGGCGATAGGGAGCATATTGTCTCTTAAAAAGAAGAATGTTAAAGATTGGAGGGTCTTCTATAATCAACTTATTTGGGAGTTGCACCATAATGACAACCTAAATCATGTGGTGAAAATACTAAATTTAAGCTATAAATACCTACCAGACTATTTGAAGAACTGTTTCTTGTATTTTTCTCTTTACCCAGAAGACTATCCGATACTTAGAAAAAGATTAATTAGATTTTGGATTGCCGAAGGGTTTATCGAACCAAAAGGAGCAAGCAGTTTAGAAGACATTGCTGAATCTTACCTGGGAGAACTTGTCCAACGAAATATGCTCCAAGTTGTGAAGTGCAATAGTTTTGATAGGATTCAATGTGTCCGTATGCATGATCTTTTGCGTGAGCTAGCCATTTTCCAGTCTAGAAAAGAGTGCTTTAGTATTACTTATGATGACACTCACGGGCAGACTCAGGCGGCGTTGGATTCTCGTCGTGTGTCGGTGGTCCAGTGCAGCAAGGGCATTCATCCAAGCCTATGTGCATCCAGGTATCGCACGTTCATATCATTTGATACCAGGATGGCAACATCTTCATGGTATTCTTTTATTTTCTCAGAATCTAAGTACCTCACAGTGTTAGACTTATCAGAGTCGCCTATTGAGACTATCCCCTTCTCAATTGGGGAGCTATTCAACCTTCGGTATTTGTGCCTAGATGACACAAATGTGAAGGAGCTCCCTGAATCTATTACAAAGCTTCAAAGTTTACAAACATTGAGCCTTGAACGTACACAAACTCTGAATTTCCCACGAGGGTTTTTCAAATTGAAGAAATTGCGTCACCTCCTTATTTGGAAATTGCTAGATGCAACATACAGAAGTTTCCATAATTGGGAACCAATGGAACCATTTGAGGGTCTGTGGAATTTAAAGGAGTTGCAGTCTTTGAGTGAAGTTCGAGCAACTAAAGTCTTTGTTGCAAAACTAGGAGATTTATCCCAGCTGAGATCTCTTTCCATTACTCATGTGAGAAGCAGCCATTGTGCACAACTGTGCTCCTCTTTATCAAAGATGCACCAGCTTACAAAATTACACATAAGAGCAATCGACGAAGATGAGGTCCTTCTGCTGGAGGATTTAACACTGCAAAACTCTCTTGAAAAGCTCGAGTTGATAGGCCGGTTGTCAGAAGGAACTTTGGACTCTCCATTTTTCTCTGCTCATGGACATCAACTTCTGCAGTTTGAGCTATCATGGTGTAAACTCATAGAGAGTCCAGTGGCATGGCTTTCTGAATTATCAAATTTAACTGAATTACGTCTTACAAGGGCGTGCACTGGCCAGCAGCTGAACTTTCATGAAAAGTGGTTCCCAAAGTTGAAAAACATTGTATTAGCGGACCTGCCACAAGTCAATCAAATATGCATACATGAGGGAGCTTTAGTCAACCTTGAATCTCTTCACATCGATAGGCTCCAGGAACTGCTGGACGTCCCTATTGGTATTGAATTTCTCAATTCTGTCAAAGAGGCATTCTTCACTAGGATGCGTTCTGATTTTGTCAGGAACCTTCAAATGAGAAAGCTAAATCATATTCCAAAGGTCTACTGGTCAACACAAGGCAAGTCAAATAACCAATCCAGTACATTTTGCTTGTATTACTTTTATATTTGAATCTTCAGTTTATTTACCAAGACACAAACCATTTTTAGGAGAATAAGTTTTCTCAACCGCTAGTGCTTCTGAGTGCACCTAGCAATCTAAGAGTGTATAACCCACTCCATGAGTAAGTATAACAAATGATTATAATAAAACTCAAAGTGAGCTGCAGAAAATCTTAGTTTTATTGACATGAGCACATAAACACCATGGGTCACTGTAAAACTTTTCATTAAATCATCTGGTCAAGCATTTTTACATTGGATACTAAATCATGTACATTGATTTAATGCCCCCTTTCTCTACACAAAATGCAGATATGTGCACAGGTGAAACAGAAGCCGCTAATCTGCCCGGACCGTCCAGCAGCACGCCACAATGGCGAATTTTAGGGCCATCTGGTTATGTCTTCATCTAACCCAGCTTGCAACAGGTGACCTGACGAAACTGTTGCCCATCTTCCACCGGTCCGGTTACCTGAATGTGGGAGCTGCTGGCTGCGGAAGTGGAGATGAGACGGTGTACTTCCACTGTGGTTTCTCCTGTGGTGATTTCAAATTGGATGGCCACGTACGTGTCTGGGAACTCTTTTCTCTGGTTGACAACTTGGCATCCCGGGAAGCAGCTCTTGTCCACTACAACCAGCTTGTCTATCGTCATACAGTAGCTCACAGGTTTCTTCACTGGACCGCTCCCTTCTCGCCTTCACTTGATGTCAGCGCGCCCGTCCAACTAAAGCTACAAAACCAGACTACCTCAATCTGTTACGAAAAGGAGTGATGGTTCATCACACTGATCTAGTGATGTTATCAGTTTTACATTGTTGTTGTGTATGACTCAGCTTTGGCTGCCGTTTGTGCTGTGTTGTGACACTGGTTTCACCGTGAAACTGTTTCGATAGAAAGAACCTCGTAAAACTTGGTAAATTGTTGGAAGTCCAATTAAAGTTCGCCAAGAACATCGTGTCGACTTGTCCTACGGATCGCTATTCCCATGTGCTAATTACACATAACACGCAGGCCGCCCTCCACTCCCCAAGGGCTGGCGCCAGGCCGGAACTGCTCCGATTGCTGGCTCACTCGTTTCTTCTTCCGTACACTCAGACTCGGTTACTCAGATATGGGCTAGCCCGATTCTATTGTTACACTCACCAGGCCCATGCTTGACTTGCTCGCACAGTCTCCAACAACACAAACGAAGGCCCATGAGAGAAGCCTAGACGAGCTCTTTTGTTATTTACATAGTGCTCAACGTATTTTGTACGTAATTGGTAGAGGCTATCCAAACGCCTAATTATTTCAAATCTCGTCTGCAAACCACACCATCATAATACAATAGTATGTTAATCGGAGCCTAACATATTGGCAAGGAATTCGTAAAAGATCTCAGGCATTGCAAACTAGCACCATATTCGATCGATATGAACTCTGAATTTTAATTGTTGCATGATATAAGGCTGATCCAGGACACAAACGACGACCCTTGATTAACACACGAATGAACTAATCTGAAACACACGAATGAACTAATCTGAACCTAAAAGACAGTTTAAATTCCCTTATTATCTAATGAAACAAAAGTTCTAACGGATCGCCTGAGGATGCTGATGGATGGATGGCTTAATTGGCCGGGGGAGCGAAGAAGATCTCTGAGTCCAATCTCTTGGACCGGAACAGCTTCTCCATCTCCGGCGTGGTGTTGAACGAAGCCTCGAGCACCGCCGGAGATATTGCCTTCCACACCGACGTTCTCCCCGCCAAGTGGCTGAAGATCGGGCTGCACGAAAAGAAAAGCAACATCAGTTCGTTTAGATGCTCAAAATCGTCCCGGATGAACAAAACACCATTATTGCGCGTGTGCGCTATGCACTTACTTGGGAGTGGTGATGATAGAAAACCACTCCATGCCGGTGTCATCTGCGATCTTGGAGACGACGAAGAACCTGGGCACGATGAAGAGGCAGCCTCCCTCGGCGCGGGTCTCGAGCACGCGCGTGCCGTCGATGCCGACCACCTGGACGCGGCCGCTGCCGCGCACGATGTAGGTGACCTGGTATGCGGAGTCGCAGGAGAATCCTGGGGAGCACATGGAGCGCGCGTCGATGCGGACGAGGTCCGCGCCGAGGCCCACCTCCTTGACGAGCGGCAGGTTCTGGGTATTGAGCACGACGACGCGGCCGCCGCCCTTGATGTCGACGTCGAGCGGCGCCTCGAGGCAGTTTAGAACCATGCCGTGGCGGTCCTCCTCGCGCGGCTCGGGCATTTGGTGGCCGTCCCTGACGCGGACGATTCCGGAGCCGGGCTGCGTGGAGACGAGCTTGGCGGCGGCGTCCTGGTCGAGGTCCCACGCGCGGCCGACGAACTCGGTGGAGAAGCCCGTGAAGATGCCGCTCGAGCCGGTGAGCTGGAAGTTGGTGAAGCGGCCTGGGCTGTGGCCCTTGGAGGTGTCGCCAAGGAAGAGCACGACGAGGTCGGCGGCGGCCCCGTGGGCGTTGTGCCACCAGGTGACGACGCCGAAGGGGAGCGCCAGCGCGTCGCCCTCCTTGACCGGGATCACCTTTTCCTTGGTTGCCTCCGGGAGGACAACCCCGCACGTACCAGTACCTGCAATCCATCAGTTCGTCGCAGATTCGCATTAATAATGAGGCCAGATCGAGGCCATGGCCATGCATGCATGGGAAGCGCATCATCATGTCACTATAAATTCATCGATGAGTTACCTTGAAGGACGTAGGCGACCTTGGCGGAGTCAGAGTAGCTGGGCAGGGCTAGACCTCCGGCGGCAAGGTAGAGCTTGGCGGCGCCGATGGACGCGACCCCGAGCATGGGCAGTTCAGTCGGACACCAGGCATAGTAGGAGCCGCCGTCGCCACCATAGGCCTTGGCTGCTTGCTTGGGGCTGAGGTCCATCGACATAACCTCGGCGGTTGACGGGCGGTGCACCATGGCTGGCTTCGGGTTTGTGACCTGAACTTGGATCGAGGAACGGAGGAGGTTGTGTGTTGTGCTTGCGTTGATGGGATTGGCGGCGTATTTATAGCCCGCAAGGGGTTTGCAGTTTGGATTGGATATATCGATGGATCGATGGATTAACTGCAGAATCCGTCGTGGCGAAACAACCTTATCCCGGTTTTACCTAGCGCGCATGCAGGATAATGGCGACCGATCGAGATGCTAGCTACCTGTGGGGATAATCCGGATTAACCTCTCTCTCGTTGGGCCTGCCTCGAAATGGTTGCGCAGCCACTGAGAAAAGCTAGGCCCGTTAGTAGCGGTCCAACAAGTACTGTAGTTAGGATTCGGCCCACTAGTCCTACCACTTCAGACGCCGGCGGAGTGCCAGCGTGGACATAGACCGCTCTTATCGGGAACACTGGTCACGACGCATCATTACTTTAGCAGGGAAACGATCCCAGCTCGTGGGCGTGAGAGACGGCCAGGGCCAACTGCAGCAGAGAGAATAGAAGCTCACCATCAATGGTACGACTACGACGAACCGTTCCTTCCAAAAGAGCACGGCACCTGGACAACAACCACTAGTCTGATTAGCTCCCGATCCCAGGAACGTCCACCTGAATCCGACCGGCAAGTGTGGCCCCCGGTCTCAAAGGGGAAAGGATGCAATGCCCGATCGATCCCCATTTGGGCGCGTCACTAGCTAATAATCCACATTTGAGCGCTGTGTTCATGGCTTGCTAATTTACTGACTGACTAAGCTCCCTACACTCCCAAAATTTAATTTGCATCCCGTCACGTTAGGCGGAGTAGTCCGACGAACCGGCGAACGAGCAGCTCGACGACGGCCCCCTCTACACCTGCGCGGGTGCCGAGGCCGGCGCGTGCTGCTGCTTCATCGCGTCGTCGCTTGAGACGGAACGCCGGATCTCCTTGAGCAGCGCGACGACGTCCGTCATCGCGGGCCGGTCGTCCGCGCGGTGCGCCACGCAGAGCGCGGCCACGGACAGGACCTGGCGCATCTCCCGCACGTCCTCGTCGGAGGCGCCGGACTCTATCAGGCGCGGGTCCAGGAGCTCGCACGCGTCGCGCTTCGCGTGCACGTGCTCCCGCACCCACTGCACCAGGTGCGCGCCGCCCGGGAGCGTCGGGTCCAGAGGGTGCCGCCCCGTCAGGATCTCAAGCACCACCACGCCGAAGCTGTACACGTCGCTCTTCTCGCTCACCCGCTGCATCGACGCGTACTCTGCTTTCGTTTCGTTTCGTTTCACATAAAAAATTGTCAGTAAAAAGAAAATTCAATAATTTCGTACACGGAGAAAAGGAAGTCGCAAAATTTCTGGACCTGGTGCCATGTAGCCGTACGATCCGGCGATGCGCGGCTGCTTGGTGGTGTCGACCTTCGAGCTCGCCGCGGGCAGGACGCGGGCGAGGCCGAAGTCGGCGAGGTACGGCTCGTACGCGGGGCCGAGCAGCACATTCATGGCCTTGATGTCGCCGTGCAGGATGGCCGGCACGCAGTCGTGGTGCAGGTACGCCACGGCGTGGGCGACGCCCAGCGCGACGCCGTAGCGCGCGCTCCACTCGTACGCCGCCGCGGGCGCGCCTTTGCCGGCGGTGGAGCCCGAGCCGCCGCCGTGGAGGAGGCCGCTCAGGCTGCCGTTGGGGAGGTAGCTGTAGAACAGCAGCCGGGTCCCCCCCTTCGCGGCCCAGCCCAGGAGCCGCACGATGTTCAGGTGGCGGATGGAGCCCAGCGCCGCGATCTCGTTGCGGAACGCCGCGGACGTCGCCTCGTCCGCGGACCACATCTTCTTCACCGCGAAGGTGTAGCCGTTTGGGGTCTCCACCTTGTACACCACCCCGGAGCTGCCGGTGCCGATCACGTTCGACGACGTCAGCTCGCGGAGCACGTCGTCCATGGTGATGTTGAGCTTCTGGTACAACGTCACCTCCCACGTGCCCTCGCCTTGGATGATCATCTTGCCGCCGCTGCGACAGTGCGTGCGGGCGAGCATGTAGGTGGCGGCCACCAGGAGGATCGCGCTGAACACGGCAAGGACGGAGACTGCTATCTTCAACGAAGAGATGGCGCCGTGCCGGGAGGACCCGTCGCTGACGACGAGGTGCCGGTTGCCGGCGAGGTCGCTGAGCGGCAACTTCTGGAAGAAGGGGGTGTTCGGGAGCTCGCCGGAGAAGACATTGTAGGAGATGTTGAGCGTGACGAGGTTCTGCAGCGCCGCGAGCGGTTCGAGGCTCCCGGACAGCTCGTTGTGCGACAGGTCGAGGCTGCCGAGCTTGTCGAGGCCGGCGAACTGCGAGGGGATCTCCCCGGAGAGCCGATTGCAGCTGAGGTTCAGCGAAATTTCTAACGATGGAAGTGCTCCGAGCTCCGGAGGGATGCCTCCGGAGAACGCGTTGCCGCCGAGATCCAGAAGCTGGAGCTTCTCGCAAGAACCGAGCTCCGGTGGTATGCCGCCGGTTAGCCGGTTCTTTCCCATGTACAGCTTGGTCAACTCCCGCATTGACCCTAAGCTGGATCTCAGCGGCCCGGCGAGCTGGTTGTCCGAGACGTCAATGAGCTGCAGACTGTGCGGCAACGTCTCCGGCAATGATCCGGACAGAGCATTCGAGTGCAGGTCGAGGAACTCGAGGCTGGCACACCCTGTAATAGCGGCCGGCACTGGGCCGACGAGGTGGTTCTCGCTCATGTCGAGGAAGTTGAGGTTCTTGAGGTTGCCGATCTCTTCAGGTATTGTGCCGGACAGCCTGTTGCCGTTTAGCCGGAGCCGGTAGAGACTGGTGCAGTTGCCTATTTCCGGCGGTATGAACCCGGACAGCTCATTGTTCAGCAGCAGCAGCTTCGTCAAGTTCTGGAGTCCGAACAGGTCCTTTGGGATCGGACCGGTGAGGTTGTTGTACGACAGGTCCACCGCCTGCATGTTCGGGCACTCGTCCAGGTTCGCCGGCACGCGGCCGCTGAGCCGGTTCTTCCACGCGTAGAACAGGGTGAGGTTGCGGAGCCTTAGGAAGTCGATGCGGATCTCACCGGACAGCAAGTTGTTGTCGACCTCGATGTCCGTCAGCGACGTGCAGTTGGAGAGCTCCGGCGGGATTGCGCCGGTCAGCTGGTTCGTGCCCAGCTGCAGCTGCTGAAGATTCGGTAGTCCACCGAAACTAGCCGGAATGCTCCCGGTGAGAGAATTCAGCGACAGGTCAATGAGTTTGAGCTCCTTGCACTGCCCGAGCTCCGGCGGAACGGTGCCGACGAGCTGGTTCTGCCACAGGAGCAGCGTCTGGAGCTTCCGAAGCTGGCCGAGCGTCGCCGGAATCGGCCCAGAGAGAGAATTCTGGTACAGGTACAAGCTGGTGAGCTCGGTGCAGTTGCCGATGGACTCCGGGATCCGGCCGGAGAGCAGAGTGGTGTAAATTGCAATTGTCTGGATCTTCTTGAGCTGTCCGATCGTCTCTGGGAGGCTGCCGGAGACGCCGGTCTCAGCGAGGCCGAGCATGGTGAGGTTGCTGCAGCCGCCGATCTCCGGCGGCAACGGGCCCTTCATCCCCTCGTTCCCGCCGGCGCGGAGCACCTCCAGGCTCTTCAGGTTGCCAATGCTCGGCGGGATCGGCCCGCTCAGCTCGTTGTCGTAGAGCGTGAGGTACGTCAGGCTCGTGAGGTTGCCGATGTCGTCGGGGATGGCGCCGCGCAGGGAGTTGGAGTTGAGCGCGAGTGACTCGAGTTTCGCCAGCCGGCAGAGCTCGGGCGGGATCGCGCCGGTGAGCTGGTTCTTGCTGATGTCAACGGTGGTCAGCTCGTCATAATCGCCGAGCTGCCCCGGGATCGCGCCGGTGAGGTTCGTGCCGGACAGCACCAGCGTCTTCATCGACGCCGCCAGCGGCTGCAGGTTCGCCGGCAGTGGGCCCTGCAGGTCCACCGACGTGATGCTTAGCTCGACGACGTCGCCGCGCGCGTCGCATTTCACGCCGAACCACTGGCACGGCGTCGCGTCCGACGCCCGCCAGGAGTCCAGCGCGCCGCCCGCCGGCCGCAGCGACTCCTTCCATCGCAGCAGCGCCTGTCCTTGCTCGTTGATGCAGTGGCAGGGCGAGACCAGCAGAAGCGCGAAGGCGAGCGACACGAGAAGCGCGAGCACCGATGCGGCAGCGTTGAACCGCGGCGGCATTGGCGCGCGCCTCGGTGGCGAGGAGTGTGTGTGACGAGAGGAGAGGGGGGCAATGTGATGGGTGGCTGGCTTGGTGAGGTTGCGCCTCTTGCAAGCATTGGGATTGTAGAGGGGGAGACACCATGAATTGTTTATACCAAGGAAAGCACAGGAGATCTGGATCAAATGAGAATTAATTAATTAAGCGATGGCAACCTGCTAATTGTTCCGAAACAAAGAACGGATTTTATCGTTGCAGTGGTGCGTGTGACAGTGTACGACCACTACTACTAAGTGCAGGCTTGATTGGATCTTGGCTTGAGAATATTTTAAAATTTGGTACCTGAATTACTTCTTAATGATCGGTAAAAAAGATACTCCACGGCATTCATGTCTCTGGGTGATAGGAAGATAAGAGGAAGGTGGCCTGGGTGTGGGGTGTAGTTGGTGTCATCATCTTCATATGTTTATCCCTAGTTGATGTACTTATTACAGCCATTGCAGTCTCCTGGAATTGTTAATCCCTCCTGCTGTCTTTGGAGGTGAAAGCATCTCTTCCTCCTCGTGTTCTGTGAAAATAGGTTACTGCTAATTCTCTTGGTAATCCAACTTCCATCCAATGTTCTTTGGAAGAACAGTTTGCAGTGTCAGTTGCTTAACCCCTGTGTCCTTTGTACCGTAGATGCAGGAGTTCACAGTGGCTGTTACTGCTGTCTTTTGGTGTAAGCTTCTAAATATTTTTCTGATGGCCTGCATTAGCAGGGCCGCTTTACGGTTAGTTCTTCTGCAGATCTCCTCCTTTACAATGATGCTACCACTGTAAAAAGAAAAGAGCATCTTTCCAATCCTAGTTCATCATCTTTGTCTGCAGTTTTTACAAAACTCTGGTTCCTACTAGTAGTTAGGCCAGGAACAAAAAACACAGAAATAGGAAAAAAAATATAAGAATGAGCAAAATACGGGAATGAGAAAAGTGAGAAAACTACAGGAATAATAACGGGAAAAAAATAACATCTGGTGTTTGGATTGCAGGAAAAGATAATATTAAAATTATGCAACCAGCCATTGAAGATAGAGAGAATGTGAGCAGAGTGAGACCGTGAGAACTTTCCTTCGTTCAACCTGCAGGATTTCTTTCCTGTGAAACGTACAGGTTTTGATGCCTTTCCTCAGGAAGGGATTTCTGTTTTCCTTCATTCCAAACATAGTTCTAGCTTTTCTTTCCTGAGGATTGAATTCCTGCAGAAATCCTGTGGAAATACTCCATTCCAAACAGGGCCTTAGTAATCTTACACATTGTTCTGTTTTGCTACCTTCTTCTGGAATGCTTCACATAGTAAATCTCTAAGCAGGTATAACAACATGATGTGATATTTATTTTTTTGAAAATAACATAATGTGGGATTTATAAAACACTCTTGTAACAATCTCTCAAGATCTGATCAACTTTCTGATAAAGGTCTGTTGCTAAAATTCTTGACAAATTGTCCTCGGTTTATATGAACGCTTTTCCCATTTCCCTCGTCACTTCATTGTAACTATGCATGTATTTCTCAGTTCATGTGACCAGTCAGTGATCTGATTTCATGGCACTTTATTCTACAGCTTAATGATGGGTCAATGTCAGTGAAATTCAGAAAAGCATGTTCATGTCACATGCATAAGTTTCTACCAAAACTGGGCATCACTATGACATTAGAACTGGCAAGTCCTAATTACTTCCTGTTAATCCATCATGGGCATCATAGAGAGGCATGTTGGTTAAATATAGGTAATGAGGGAGGAATCTTAGGGTGCACATGAAAGTAAACAAAGTGGGTGAAGCTTAGTACAATGTAAAGGCTTACAAAACTGTCAGCAACTTACCCATGTGAATAGGTGGCAAACCGCTGGAAAGTAACCGAAGAGATGAGATGCGCGGTGATAAAAATAAAATTTTTGAGGGAGAACATGTTCATGTCTTTGAGTGGAAGGGACAATGAGGAATAAGATATTAAGATAACCGCCCTATTGTTCATAGTTAATTCATGGGTCTACCGTAGCTTAGCCTCATCACCATGGCTGGTAGATCCCTTTGGAGTTTTAGTAGCTACCATTTCTGTTTCAGACTCTCTTTGGATTGAAGGAATTGAAAAACATATAAATTGGGAAAATATAGGACTTGAAATTGTATATCTTTGTAATCTTATAGGAATTGAGATGAGAAACCCTTTAGCAGCATCATATGAAAAACAAATGAACTTGTAACATGAGTCAGAAAAGAAAAAAGAGGTTCAATCTCATGTTAGGTTTCCTATAAAATTTAGCAAAGGAATCCATTCCTATAGAAATTACCCTTTGTTTTTTCTATGTGCCAAATGGTCATTTAGGAAAAAATCCTTTACAAATCCTATCCTTCAAAATTTTTTTGCCATTCCTTCAATCCAAAGGGAGCCTCAAACCTAAAAATTCTAGTGTCCAGACCACGCCCTAGAAAAAAATATATATGTGAAACACAATGCTAGGGGAATGCAACTATTTGAATCAAACTGTTCTTCTATTATAATTTATTTACTAATGATTCTTACCTTGCATCAGTAAAATTGTACACTAAAAACTAAGTGGACTATTTAACATCCACTTTTATATTAGTACAAATTGTAACAGTAAGTAAACTAATAAATCACGTTGATCGACCGTCATTCACTCATTCGCACTTAACTCGAGGTCAGAATGTGGTCACATGGGTGATGAACCAGAAAGAAACATGTTTGATGCCACACATGGTTGATAATATTTGTGTAATATCAGGGTGGTAAACATCATGGGAATATGATCCGTGGATTGGGATTCAGATCCCATCAAGGGGGGTGAGGACAAGATGGAGCCAGGGGCACATGGTTAAGTACTTAATTAGACTTACCGTGCGTTTAATTTAGACGAAACCCTGTACCTTGTCCAAGCTGAGGCTCACAGTTCTTTGACAGCTAATTCTTCCGTTAGTTCTCTGACATCAGGACATTTCTCAGACCTAGCTGAAGCCAAGATCTGATCCTATACCTCCTGTCCCTTCAGTTAAAAGAAGAAGAAGCTACCTCCAGTTTTATCAACTTTACGCGGGTAGATCTGATTAGAACTCTAGGTGCACTGTCAAAAGGTAATTAGAATTGGTTGTCGGTTAAGAACATTCTGCCGCTGAAAGGTATAAACAGTTAAGCAATGTTGAAAAGGGTACATGGCCTCTCCTCACATTCAGTTACTATACTTCCTGCTTGCAAAGAGCAGTGCATATATGGAGTCGCTAGAAGTACCATCTATCAGAATTGCTAGCTAGGTCAGAAAACTCACTATATAGCCCACCAAATCAGCATATAGCTGTTGATCCCACTTTCTCCCACGTTCACTACATAGGTAGCTATATGTAGCTACTGGAATCACATTCTCCAAAATCAAAACATTCAATACACTGCTGCACAGCAAAGAGCTTTTGCAGTGTCTCATAACGTCACCCCTGGCTTGAAAACTGATAGAGTAGGATGCACAGACGATTGGTAATTTGGGTTTCTCTTTCTCCCCTGCATGCATGACAACAGAATATTTAAACGAAGAAATATAGTAATAGTTTAAGCCTTTAAGGATCCAGTAATTCGTTGTAGTGGATCTATTGAACCCTCACGTGAGAATCCTAGAATTGGATATGGATGTGATCATGGCCTCTGCAATAGCTTAATACACTTCGTTTCGACGACTTCCAACAATCAATCATTAACAACGTTTGAGCTTTTTTTATTTATTATTAGAAATAAACTATAAAAAACATTGTCCAAAAAGTGTACACGATTAATACGATTATAATTTATGTCATTAGCGAGATGGCTGGCCACCACCTGACCTAACCTAGCCATCTTGGTAGTTACAGTGGCACTATCCCATGTTTCCATGTTTGCATCGGAAACTCTGAGCTTTTTATGCATGGTGGAAGTTACGAGGCAAGAAGTTGAGATCCCTTGCTACCCGGCGTTCCTATTTGCAATGGTTCAGTCTAGCTTGACACAAGCAACTATTCCCAATTCTCCCGAGATGTGTAAATTCTTTTATCTGAGGCTTTTGTTTGGGATTTGTCACTCTCTATGGTCACTTCAGCGTCTCCTAAGCACAATGCCTGGTGGTTGGAGCTGACATTCCACTCCTTGATTTCAGGGTTTTGCTTTCCGAGTGCACACATACCCTGCTTTTACCTTTATATCTCCAGGCAATTTTTTATATTGCAAAAAGATCGCAACGGATGCACAAAACAGGCTTGTGAGGTTAGTATTATGCATTATCGTGATCTTTCTTTTGATTTTGCTTACCTCAGAGCAAGATCTCAAAAGTCTGCATGAAGAAATAAGAAAACAAGTACTCCCTCCGTTCTAAAAAGTTCATCACATTTTAGTTCAAAAATGAACTAAAAAGTGACAAACTTTTAAGAGTGGAGGGAGTACAATAAAAACAGTTTAACAAACATGTGCAAAAGGAAAATTGGTGTCATCTTGGCTAGGCGTGCGTTTTGCTTTCATTGTGGGCCTGTGTGGGGGACAAAAACCAACTTCATGCAACACAAACCTTTGGAAGTATGCGCGTACATTCATAAAATAAAATATAATGTATTCCATACTTTTAATTTTTTTTTTCGTATCTAGCTTTTGATTGCTGAATTGTTGGATTATTCACCAGAAAAAATCATGAAGGCATAGCTGTGCTATTTCCCAAACAACTATGGAAGCGGTAGGTTGAAAGGAGAAGCAGGTATGCATTTGTCGAAAAAAAATCGAGAATCATCAGAGGTCCACCCCAAGCTGACGAACATGAGCTTCCAATGAAGATTTTTTCGCGAAGCATTTCAGAGTCTGTCTACCCCTCGCTGCTCCCTGATTGTGCCAGTGTCTGCATCCGCACAAGAATACAGTCTGCATCATGGCACGACGGCCATCGATGACATTTGCTGCCCGCCTCGGTTTCCTGCCACCGCAGCGATTTCTTGGGACGAAGAACGAACGTGCCATGCCGCCGCGCGCCGGGACTCGCCGGGTTTGCAGCGAAAAAAAAAAAACCTATCGGATTCCAGCCATCTGGCGGCAGCAACCTGAAGCTCCATCGGCTGCGTGAATAAATTGCAGGTAACCGGAACGGATAGCGTCAGACAATGGAAATAGAGACAGGTCGAGGGCATTTGCATTTCGCGTCATGGTTGTCGCAATCAGAAAATCCTGTTCGCCCGTCAGTCAGTATATCTGGATATACGCAAGCAAGACTGCATGGAGATTCAGAAACTGCTGGTATCAAGTTTACATTAACACCCCATAGCATCGCGTGCATGGTCATTCAGAAACTGCTGGTTCACAATCAACAGGCAGGAGCTAAGCAATCCATCGAGAAAAGAAAAACAAAATAGCATGGCGATTCAGAAACTGCTGGTTCACAATCGACAGGAGCAATCCATCGAGAAAAGAAAAACAAAATACTCTCTATCTTTAAAAGTTTGTCACTTTGCAACAAACTTTCAAGTACAGAGGAAGTAGCTAGGCAAGAGACGGCTTAAGACGTCACGACAAGCTCTCCTAGTTTCCACGTAACCAGGTTCATCGCCCAGCTCCTCACTCCGCAGGAGTATTTGCAGCTGAGCTAGAGGCACCCTGTGACACATGAACAAGGATCAATTGCACAGAGTTTTGGTATTTTTCTCATGCAAAAAAAGAAAAAAATCTAGCGTGTCTGCTTCTGTCATGCATCTTGCAGCTATGTGCTCGAAACAAATAGCACTTGTGTTGCTACCCTCTTCATTAGGGGAAAATGGGGCCTATCGCCAGTTCAGTATCTCACAAATTTCAGGTTCTAAAACCAATAAATGGAAATACCAGAACCAAAAGAAGGTGGATATGCAACTCATGCCTTCATTTAGGCCATGCTCTTTAAATACTCTGGTAAAGGTAAATTAATACAACAGTGTTATTCAAATGAAGAACAGTGAAATTAATTCTAATCTCGAGTTCTGTTGGTGCACAGTGTATGTCATATCAGCAAATCAGCATAACAGTACAAGAACTGAGATGCACATCAGAACATGTTATTCAAACACTGTCAAGAAGAGACTGCATTATTTCTTGAATACAGAAGAATATCACACGTAACTGTTCTTCCTTTTTCCATGTTTGGATTAGCAAGTAGTAATTGCTTGTCTGAGTCACTATGATTGTGAAAAATTGAAGTTGCTTGAAGAAGAAACTTTATGCAGTATCAACAAAGAAAAAAGGGATAAACAAACAAGAAGCTCATGCAAAAAACACTCATAAACATTTTACCTGAAGGTGATCCCGTACATGACTTACTGCCCTAAGGATGTCACTCTCTGCCTGAGTTGAGGCCTATAGGTAGGTTAGGTTAGTTTTGACAATTTGATATTGATACCAAGTACATCTCAGTGACTTAAAGTACTAGATAATAAATGCCAGCACGCTATACCTTGACCATATCATCAACTCCAGTAACACGAGCTGTTAACTTCTTATTGTCCCACTTCCGCTCAACCCAATTAAGCCGCCGCGAAGACCTTGGATGCTGGATCATATGAAAAGACATTTGTTATAACAATGTCTTTGCTCTGAAATGGCTATTAACCATTTCAACAAGAGAAGGAGAAAAACCATTTGTTTTCATTCCAGAATAGATAACCTGATCTGGACAATCTGGCAGATGTTGCAAGATCTTATCAACTTCTGCTGTTATCTGCTTCCGAATCACCTCATCTGGCAGATGCTGCAAGACCTCCTTCGCTAAAATGCCCATATGTCGAGGAATTGCCTAGAGAAAACTCAGTAAATTGTAAACATCTAGAAGGATGAATATTTGACAAGGCCAACGCTAGCTTAGGCAACATACCACTGACTTCTGCTCCAGTTCATAGACGTTTTTCCATGCATCCTCTACCTTATCCATCTCACGCTTCCACGGCTGCCACTTCTTCAATTCCCAGCCTTCCCGTTGCTTCTTTCCACGCACAATACTAACCTTCTTGTATGCATCTAATTGTACAAGTGATTTCACACATATGTAGGATTGAATGTTCTCTGGTTTCCGGGGGCCAAAATCCAACAGCTTCACCCCGTCACTCAACTTCGTCCCATGGTTCTTGCCAAACAACTCATAAGAGTTTAGATAAGAAATACGATCCAGCATTAAGATCTTATCACTGTGAACAAAATGTGGTCCTGGAAGGTAATTACGTAAATTCGGGAGAGTGTACATCTGGCTCCACTTATGCTCCACTTTGCTATCAAGCATCCAGATCTGCAGGTCACCAAAAAGCATTTTGGCCCGATACCTGTTGACTTCACCAGCAGCAATACATACCTTCCCATTTATCTCACTGATCCAATACCGATGTCCATTAGAACTCCCAAGTGCAGCTGTTGGCAGTTGTATTCGTGTAAAGGTTTCTTCACTTAGATCAAAGGAGATAACTGCATGCTTCCATCTAGCACCAGAGTCTTCAGTTAGCCAAAACATTGCCCCATCAACATTAACTACACCATAATCTTTCACACAGCTTAAGCTTAGAGCCTCTGAAGTTCTTATCTCCCTCCATTTCTCACTACCAAGAGTGTAAACTTGAACGACATTGAAGGTTCCTTGAGAGTAGTTCTGATGCTCAGTAAGAAAGTGTATAACTTTGTATTCTTTTGTGACTGGGTGAAATCCAAAGCGGTAGAAAGAGAAGTGATCACCCTTCAAATTCTTTATAGGTTTGTCAAGATGCAGACATTCACCGGTTGCAAAGTTAGCAATCTTGATTTTTGATGTCTTTGTGTATAAGCAGAGAAGACCATTGCAAGTACCGGAAAGAAAATCATCTGGCCCAATCACAGGTACGGCCAATGTTGATTGCGACCAGACTTCATCGAAGATTATAGCATCACTAGGATAGCGCTTTCCTAAAACCGACTCTTGAGGGAAAAATAGAAGAGCACAACGAGGAGCTTGCTTAAGGTGCGCTGAGATGAAGTGAGTGTTTCGAATCAATTTGTACCACTGCTTGCAGACTCCACTGCATGTCAGCAAAGTGCTCATTGGAAGCCTTTCAAATATCCGCTCAATGAGATCACGCGGCAAGCAGTTTATGCTGCACTCCTCCTCCTTCAACCTCTTTGGTTTAGTTTCATCGGAAACCATAGTAAACACAGTCTATCTCTACCCTAAGGAAGCAGTTGAGCCAACACAGTCCTGAAAACAAACGTTTAGCAACTGCGTCACACGGAGAATAAAAACTAACTTATACATAGAGATTAAATAAATTGCAAGCAAAAAAGACAGTCAATGTAAATTCTTCATTTCCAAGATTGTTATTCTGATATTTACTGAAGAATTAGTAAGGAAACAAATCATTGGACCCTTGTGCTTTACCCACAGCGAAAAGTTGCCAAAAGATACTACATGGTGAATAAAAACTGATTCATACAATGAGAGTAAACAAACTGCAAGATACGAGACACAATCCAAACAATTTACAGTTCCAAGCATGTTATCTAGGTAAGTATCCAATGAAGAATCAGTAAGGAAACAAACCAATGGCCCCTCAACACTTCTGCCAGCAGTTAATAATAATCAGAGGCGGACCAATCTCCCCTCTCCTCCGAGAGCTCTGACCCCAAGTCGTCTGTGAACCAAAAGGCATTGTGAGGCGCTCACCTAGGCACACCTAGGCACTGGGCGGAGGGCAGCTGCCTAGCCTTGGGGGGAGAGGCAGTTGCTAGGCGGGCGAGTCGATCCAACACCACCGCCGCCAGATCCAGTGTTGCCACCGCCAGATCCCGTGCCGCCGCCGCCAGATCCCCTCGCTCGCCTCAAATGGTCGATCCCTGGAAGAGAGAGACGGCTAGGAAGACCTAAATACGTATGTGAGGAATTTGGTGGTCGTGGGTTGGGCCTTCTTCCCTTTAACTTCCTCCTTTTGCTTTCCTTGACACGCTGGGCTGCTGGGCTGCTGGTGCTTTATTAAGGCGTTTTGACACCCTTTTTCCCCATGATTGCTTTTGGGTTTGAAACTCATTGTTTTACAATTTTAGAATGCATTATTGCTGCAGTACACAACGTCTAGACGCCACTTAGGAACGCATAAGTATGCCAAAGCTCTAGCCGAAGGGTTGTGACCCTCTGTCTAGGAAAGAGTCTACATACCCCCTCAAGTATGGCTTGATGACTACTTAACCCCCTCAACTTCTAAACCAGGTATTTAACAACCTAACATTTATAAAACAGATTATTTAAACTCCTAACCTGGTTTTGCATGGTGGTTTTGTCATGATGGCAATAGAGGCGGCATCTTATGCATGTCTGACTAGCAAGGCCCACATGTAAGTAAAAATGGCTGAACCATCACAGGACCTTTATTCTCTCTCTCTTCGAGCCTCTGTCTCCGACGTATCAGGCGAAAACGGAGAGATACTTACGAAGACGTCTTATATGTTTTGTCATCTTTCCATCCTAGTATATAAAAGAAGTGTTCTTAAGTTCGGTGCATAGGATACATTTAAAGCATGGTTCCAAGATGAATGCAAAAACGTCCGTGTGTATCTGGATTCCACCTCGGTCCCTGGAGAGATGAGAGAACCAGCCAAAACCAGATCTAATCTATTTTCACACCCCCAACAGTAATATCTTAAGCTTAAACTGGAAGGGTCTAAACACTATGCGAGCATTGCAAAGCAATTTGTCAGAACTCAAAATTGGATAGAAATGGATAATTGCCCGCGTGACAGCAAATAGGAGGCGAGAGTGGAGGACGGTGCGGACAACGAAGACAACCCGTCATGTGATGGTCTGACTTCTTTGACTTACAAGCGGACCCTGCTAATCAAGCATGCAAGAGATGCCATCTCAACTGCTACCGTGGTAAACCACCATGCAAAACCAGGTTAGAGGGTTACTGCAATCGTGCAAAAATTAAATCTGAACAACACGATCTTCATCCAATGGTTACTGCATTTTTACACTTAAATCCTCTCACCTGATAACATAAATGCAGTTTAAACACTACTGTTAGGTGGAAGGATTTAAGTGTAAAAATGCAATAACCATTGAATGGAGATGGTGTGGTTCAGAATTAATTTTTGCACGATTGCACCGGAGTGCTAATATTCTAGTTGTCCTTTGCTTAACTAAATGGTATGCAGACTTTTTCCCCTCCGTCTAACTAACGTCTAGAGCCTAATTTTCGCTTGCCTCAGACTCAGCTGCCCGGAATCGGTGGCGTCACTGCGTGCAGCTTGAGTTGTACCGAGGGTCTACAGTTCCCCGAAGAAGTCCCCGTACCCAACCCCGTCCCCGATCGGAATGAAAACTCCCCATCCCCGTCCCCGCCCACGATTACGTCCCCTTCACAACAAATGAAACCCTAGGCAGCTACAACACGATTACGAATTTGGGGGAAGGAAACGTGTATGGCGTAAAGAGGGAGTCGCGGATTCGAGAGGGGACTCACCGCACGCCAGAATCACCCAATGGTTTCAGCCCCTCCGAGATCGCCGCCATGGCTATTGGCGAGACCTCTCTTCTCCAAGTCGTGGTTTGCAATTGACTTCGGTGGGGGGTCGGGACAAGCAAAAGGATAGCCATATTAGTCAGAGGCCCAGCATGGCCCAAATTCTAATCTGCGCTTCAGCAGAGAGTTTGCACCAGATACGATTCTCATACCTGTTCACGTAGATTTCATTTTTCAGGAGCCAACTTAGCTGTCCTCTGTCCATTCTAAATCATTCTGTTTCCTACTGTAGAGAACTTCAAATTTGTAGAGTTTTCATATCCGGGAATAAGTATATACAAACGTTGACCAATGACAAAAGAACTAAATCGAGAGTCCAATGTTTCACACAACTTGACAATTGACAACTGCTTAAAACTCTACTGTAACATTTACGCCAGGATTTATATATCAGGCATCATGACCGTTTACCTAAATTGAATATGCTCGACACAATTGATACCGAACCTTCCAAAGTGTGCACGGGCCTTGTAAAATTGAACGTCAACCAACAGGAGGTGGCGGTGCTCGAACAATGGCTGCCCCTGCATATATACTTAAGGGAACAAGAGTCTCCTTATAGAAGTAGGATTGTGTCTCATAGAATCGGTGGGCTTCTAAGTGTAAAAGCTTCACCTCCCCTCTGTGCTCAATCTGCACGTTCTTGCCTGGCAAATCATGATACCATGCATTGCCGTTGTGATCTTGCAGTACGATCTTCTCCCAGTGGATGAAGCATGGCTGAGGAACGTACCTAGGTACAGTAGGCGATTGGATGCTATATTTCAGGAACCACCTGTGCTCAACTTGACTTTCAAGAGCCCAGATATCCATCCTCCCAGAAAGCTCAGCATTGTAGCGGCGCCACCTCGGTACATGGCTGTGGTATGGAATAGCCACTGTACAAACCGTGTTGTCTATCTCAGTTATATAGTAAGCAAATGTGGGAGTGGCACAAGAGGCCGTCTCTTTCACTTCGGTCAATGGTGGAAGTTGAATTGATGTAAATGTTTCTTCCCTAAGATCAAATGACACGACTGACATGCCACATCCTGTTGTTTCATCTCCAGTCAGCCAATACATAGCTCCATCCACATTAACAACTCCAAGATTCACCATGCAGCATTTTCTCAGAGTTCTGATATCTCTCCATTTGTCTTCACCTAGAGTGTACACTTGGATGGTATCAAAATGGAAGGGTTGTCCTGATTTATAGTGTTGGAGGTCACGCAGAAAGTGCAACAGCTTGTATTCTCCAGTCACCGGGTGAAATCCAAAGCTGTAGAGATAGTAGAAGTCATACATCAATATCCCATGAGGCTTGGAGATATGCAAACACTGACCTGTTGCAGGATTAGCTATCTTCAACATGTTTCTCTTGTAGAAGCAAAGCAATCCATTACATGATGCAAAGAGGTGAACGTCAGGATCAATGTATGATGCTGCCCATGTCGATGGAGACCATTTCTTATCAACTATCATTGCACGGTTGGGTTCAAAAACCTTACGGTGGCCCACTGATATATCACATTTGGGCAAGAAAAGGAGGAGGTGTTTAGGTGCACGGAGGGCATGCTCCCTGATGAATTGGGGATCATTGATCATGTTGCACCATTGTTTGCACACTGTGCGGAATCTCAGTAGAGAGCTTATGGGAAGCCTCATAAGTATCTCCTCAATGATATCTGGTGTGTGAAGTATCTCCTCCATGGGCTGCACTACAGTGTGTTCTTCAGTGGCCATTGAATAAAGCAACCCGGGAAAAAAAGGCATGTCAAGTTCTGCAAAAGGGATAATGATTAAAATACAATAAAATTAAAAGTTCCGGAATTTATAGGAACCAATAAATAATCGATGGATGGATCATCCAACAGAACCACTTTGGACCTTTCACAAAAGACCAAAAGAGTCATTTGGTACGAGTACGGGTCTATATTATAAAATCTCGATGCAATAGACGAACTCAAGGTTATAAAAATGATCGAGTAAGTAATTAAATCGAAACATAAGTATTGGCCCTGACAATTTCACACTGTATCTGATAATAAACCATAAGCAGACCATTTTCCTCTTCCAAAACTTATGTGCCTCTCCATTTTCGCAACAGATTCCACATTTGTTTAGTTAGATGTGACTGTTCGTTCATATTTGAATAACGATTGCAATGCTGAAGAACCCTATAACATTTACCTGCTTACATTTGAGCACCCGGCTTGATTTTTTTTTCCGAGCATTTCACCAGGCTTGAAATTGAAATGGGAAAAGTACTACTGGCCTCGAGGATTCCTCTAAAGAACTAAAATCACAAGACCCAATCATCTCAAAAATAAAGCTGCAGCCCGCCCCAAATACCAGGAGAATTCGCAAAACAGCTTTTCTCAATTCACCAAATACGAATCAACAAAAGCAACACTAATCTGATGCTAAGCTAGGAACAGGCAAACATCAGACCGCAGCTCACAGGACCAAGCTCCGGCAACAATTCTCTAAACCCAGAATCTGGCGCACGGACACCCAACACGGCGGTACCGAAGCAATCAGATCACCACTGACGAAACAGGATGCGGCGCGGGAAGAGACAGATGCACAGGGCGCAGAACGGCGTGGTGAGCGGCTGGTGGACATGAGGCGAAAAGCACTTACGGAGGAAATCTTCCTCGGTCGCCGAAGACGCCGCGCCCACCGCCACCGCGGCGCGTGCAGGCTGCCGCCGGTGGCTCGGCCTTCTTCCGGTTGACCAAGCGTTGGGATCCTCCGTTCCCCGGAGCGCTCTAGGCGACGCGGATGGACAGTGATGGATCCTTGGACTGACCGATCCGGCCCGGCGGCGAGTGGGCCGCCACCACGTTCGGCTCGGTGCGTGCGACGTACGCGGCGTGCGGCCCACCAAGTTCAGCATTCCGGGGCACGCCCCCCGTCCCGTTCGGGACGGCGTGTCGCCACGTGACGGGGCGGGGAGGGGAGTGGGACGGCCCGCTCGCTCGCCCGGGTCCTCGCGCGCTGGGTGCACCGCGCCGCTCGGGCGGCGGCGCCGGAAAGCAACGCCGCCGTAGCTCGTCCGCTTCCTCGTGCGTCTCGGTCGCGCTGCCCCGGGACACCCCGGCGCATTTGTCACGTGCGTCACGTTCACTGTTACGTGCATCCCGCGCCATACATGTACTATCTATCTGCCTCTAGGCTCTAGTTTCACGCATGTGGTTGTGGTGTCCCAGTTACTCGTCACTGTAAAAGCACGAGTGCCACTCACAAATGATCGAGAGCTAGGGATGAAGAGCATGAGGAAGCCCCACAAAAATTTGGCGGTGAGAAGTATAAGAAACCTCGTCATGGGCCGAGACCATGTTCCAGATGAGATGAATGTGCGTGGAGCAGCGCTGCCCACGTTGACATCACCAGGCGTCCACACGGCCCGAATCTCCGCCCAAATCTCCTGGCACGGTTACCAAAACCTCCAATAACCACCAGAAGCATCCACCTCTTAGTATAATCCCTTACAGTAGTAATTTAATCCACCTCCGCCCACTAAACTAATCCGGCCACGCTCACACGGCTCGCGCCCCTCCGCTCCCGTTCACACAGCCACGCGGGTTCGTCCGTTAACCAGCGCGGCGCCGATCGCTCGACGATCGCATCTTGCTCGCGCTGCCCGGGCCCCGGCGATTACCCCTCGGGATTAGGGCGCAATGGGAACCTTTGCCCCTCGATCGCCGCCGGCCGGGCAGAGAGAAAGGTGCGGTGATGGACGTGCTGCCCTCTCTCGTAATCTTCGGCCGATGACACGAGGTCGGATCGATCAGCTGGTTCGTATGAATGGGATTTGTGGTCGTTTACTGAAGCATTATCTATGAACGCCGACGTAACAGTTGGAGCATCTACGCATTTGAAAAAGAAAAAAAAATCGCGAGATGATTGTCTTGCTCGAGCCTCAAGTCAAGCCAGTCGGTGATCAGTTTGAGACGCAACGCGCCGCTTATGTTTGCACGTAGCGTTGATTGAGCAGTCTAATCTCCCCCTTTGCTTTCCGTTCTGGTCATGTCATCTTTGACAGCGGCCTGTGCTTGTTATTTTCCTGGCGCCGATCTCGACAGTTACCAACCGTCCCTATCGTTCTCCTTAGAATTCTCTTTATTTATATTTTTTAAAAATGACACTTGCTCAGACAAAATTTAACAATCAAAAAGTTAGCTGGCGCGCGCTGGGTCGAGCGCAACCAGTGGTTGCAGAGGCAGTAACGTCTCGGCGAGTTGGGGAGAAGGTGACGCTTCCAACCAAGTTGGTGCCGCCCGATGGGGACGCCTCCGCTGGCTGCGCTCGCTGTTCTCAGTCGATATGCACGGGTCATTTCGACGGCATACGACCCAACACCAAGGGGAATACGAGCACCGTTCATTCTCTTCCCAACGCGGTAGAGACCTTTATCCACGTTCGAAATGCGACCGCAACAAAATCTGTGATGGAATCCAGGCCGTCCGTTCGAGGCTCCGCACCGCCGGATGCATGACCCTGCGTCCTGCCTGCCTGCCGCACCGTGCTCCCGACCTACCGGTTCGGATCGGGGGGCCGAAATAATTGGGATTCCTTGCGCCTCACGAACCATGTAGACACATTATTGGGCGCCACGGCTCAAAGCCGCAGGAATTATTGGGCGCCACGAACCGGACCATGTGGGATGTCCCCCCTGGTAAACGAACGGCTGGACGCGCGCGGCCGCGCGGATCTGACGGCGAAACAAAGCGGAGTTCGGCTGCTAACCGAAGAAGGCACTAACGAACAAGATAGGGGCGCGCGGGCCTTGCTATAAATGCGCTCCTCACCCTTCGCCTCCACACCGTTCCATTTCCACTCACCTCACCTCGTCGCATCGACCACCTCGAAAGAATCGGAAATTGCAAGCGAGTCCACGGACCGGAACCCCAAGCCACATCCACCAGAGCCGCCGCCGCGATGGGGATCTCGAGTATGCCGGCGCCGCAGGACAGCCTGATGGCGTACCTGCTCTACAACACGGTGGTCTCGATCGCCGCCCTGGCGGGCCTGGTGCGCGCCGCGCTGGTGTTCCTCGACCTCCAGGACGCCCTGCTGCCGGGCGACGACGGGGACCAGCTCGCCGCAGCGGGACCCGGCGGCCGCGCCGCTGCTCCTGTCCCCGCCGCGGGGCCCGGATCGACGGCGGACAGGTTCAGGAGGAGCTTCCGCCCGGTGCGGTTCGGCGAAATGGGGTGCGAGGCTGCCGAGGCGGCGGCGACGGACTGCAGCGTGTGCCTGGCGCGGTTCGAGCCGGAGGCGGCGGTGAACCGGCTCCCCTGCGGCCACCTCTTCCACGGCGACTGCCTCGAGACGTGGCTCCGCTACGACCGCGCCACGTGCCCGCTGTGCCGCGCCCGCTTCCTCCCCCTGGCCGACGAGCCGCCTCCGCCGCCGGCACCGTTGGCCGTGGCGGCTTAGGGAGGAGGGGCACCGAGATCCGTCCGAGGCCGTGGTCCGTCCGTCCGTCGCGCGCTCCGGCTGTGTGCTGCAACATCTTGTGTGGCCTTCCGTGTGAGCGTAGCAGATTGGGGTATTTGAAGCGTTGCTTTCCTTTCTTTACTTTTAGTTTTTTTTCCTCTGGGAAGTAGGTTTTGTACGCCTCGTGGTGTCGGTGTCGCTGTAGCGTGTAAATATTCGCAGCCAAGTGAGTGAGTGCTCCTACGGGTGTAGCACCTCCTTTTACGACCTCGTTCGTGTACATGGCTTTCTGATCAAGGAAAAAATATCATTTAGAAAGGATCAGGCGATCAGCTGCTCTTGTTTCCCCCTCTATTTTTTTGGTATATAAAGCTGCTGAATTCCAGTTTTGGCATACAAAGCTGTTGTTTCAAATCCACAGAAGAAAACATCATCTGCAGTCTGCTTAGCTGTTGGGAGTTGGACTATTCAATCCCACCTGCCAAATTATACCATTACATTCTTCTCTCTTCTCTGGAAACAAAAGGGCTCTCTGATTTCGTTTGAAATTGTGGATTTTATATTTCATAATTGGAAGATGAAATAAACAAATTTTTACTCTTTTACAATCTCATCCACAAAATTACATAATCTTATAATCTGCTGAGGAACTGATTTTGCTAGATTGTGTCATGAATATTTATCCATTTGACATTCTGACTCACAGTGACTAAAACTGGAATGTAAAATCCAAACAAACAAACAACCCTCGTCTTCGACCCTTAGATTTTCAGAGTCTAATATTCCATACAGCAACTCAAAAGCTGAAACAAAAGGGCGTACCTAACGCTAGGATTGGCATCACCGGAAGAAAAATAAAAATAAAAAACACGATCGAAAAGGGCAGGAGAGGAGACAAGGCGCTGAAAGGCACGGCGGAGTTGGGCGTTTGTTTAAGCTGGTCCGGCAGCAGGTCACATGGACCACGGCGCGACTACGTGCTCATCCACGGCGGCGGGCCCGCACCATCGCCGATGGCAGCACATGCCGCCCCTCGCCTCCGAAAGCAACGTGTCGTCACCACACCGCGACGAACGCGGCGTGCATTCGCGGTGGCGCGACAAGGACCGGAGTACCGGACCTCCCCTCCACTGTCCCTTCCGCCTCCGCGCGCTCGGTTCGGCGACTTCACTGCATGCAGGCTTCAAGCAGCTAGCGCGCCGCCGCTCAGGTAGGCATCACTGATCCGTGACTTCTCCGGGCATTATCCTGAACAACGCACGCCCAGAGGGTGAACGTGGGTGGACGGCGAGAGCACGCTGCGTTCACTCCGACGAAGCCGACACACGTTAGTTAGAACTGTTCGGGCGCCCCAAACGCACACAGCTTAGGCTAATGCCGCTCTCCATCGCAGGTTGATGAAGGTGGAGGGAGAGAGTGAAACGCCCATGCACATCTGTGTCGCGGATCCGCTGTCGTCGACTCAATCACGTCCCACGCGCCTTCGGCTGCGTGTCCCCGGGCTCTTCGCGCGCTTGTGGTGGGAACACGGCCACACGGTGTTTTGGTCCTGTCGACCACCCCCAGTCCGCCGCGGTCAGCAGCATTTCAGGCCGTGAAAACTGAAAAGATTTTATGGGCGCAACAGTTCAGCGAATATTGTAATACTACTCCGTACCGCCGAGGCGTTGAGTTCAGTGTTCAGCAAGACGACGAAACGAAGATGCAGGGGCATGGCCCGAGGTTGCAGGCGTCGAAAAGTGTAGTGCTAGCTCTCTCCGGTTTCAACAAAATTAATGACGGCTTCCACTACTCCCTAGCGTTGATTCGGAGGCTGTCTGAAGCGAAATCGGTGGAACAAGTTTGGAGAAGTTACTACTCCCTCTGTCCTATAATGTTTGACGTTTTAAGCCTTTTAGTTTGTCCCAAGATGACTGACGTTCTGGATAGTAAATGTCTTCCTTCACTTCTTAATAAATGCCGTCCATTAATGCTTTTTTCTCTTCATTCCTGCTCACAACCGGTGCGCCTCAAAAAATCAACAGGCGCTGTCTGTGATGGCTTTAAAGCAAGGAAAAAGATGTCAGAGTTTGGAAAGGACTAGGTAACTTTAGAGGGGTACATACGTCAATTGATAGCTTCTCTATTTTGCCTCAGAAATGGCGTCCGTCTTTGTGGGACGGAGGGAGAACGAATTCCTCTGCAGTAAGTAACTGCACTGCAGTATTTAAGTCCGACGGAGGGAGTAGTCAGGACCGCCCGTCGCCGGTGTGAAAGGTACACATCCTACGACAGGCGAAACCGCGGAAAAGGATGACCCGGAAGTCAGGCCCATCCCGCCCGGATCAATGGTTCGGAGGTTTCTGGAAGGGATGGTACTGCACTGCCCCGGAGTTCAAAAAGCGTGGGTCTCGTTGCAGGTGTTGCCTGTCTCCCAATCGTATGACCGCCGCCTTTCCTTATCTGTTATCTCGACGGAGAAGCAGTTCTAGGTCGCGATTCCCGATCGAAACACAGTGCCGAAGGCTCTAGACGGTCCTTTTCTGATGTAGCGAGTTGCATCCACTTGCTTCTGCTCGATTCCGGTTTTCGCGACCGATTTAAACTCAACGAGACACCTTATCCTTGTGTACGATCACCATTTTTAAAATCGTTATTCAGTGCTGAAAGCTTACGCACATAGTATGATTTAATAAAAAAATATTCTAAAAAATATTTCTATTAATTAACAAGTACTGTAGGACGATTCAAATATAGACATCTCTAGATACAATCATCCAAGTAGAGGTGCTCTACCACCACACCGTATATTCATTTCTTGTCCTCTGTTTCGAAATTACAACTATGCGCTAGTATGGCTGCTTCCAACACCGATGCACTGAATTACGTAGACGTCGTCGCACCTTCCCGACGGAGAGGGGCATTTGCATTTGTTTCGGAGCGAGCACCGTTGTCTTCGCTGCGGGCCACCGCGATGAACACGGGCTAAGCTTATCTGTATCAGTGTACTTTAAAAATATTCTATACACTATTTTTTTTACAGTACGTACTTTAAATTAAACTACAATACAATACATACAGTACTACTGCGGACGGTCTAAGTTATTAGCTTTGTGGGTTTTCCTTCACTGCTCAACTTGGGCCTCCTCAACTGATCTAGCGCCGGCTACACTAGAACTCTAGAAGACCGCCAGGGACCGACGATGGGCCGTGAGCTTTCAGCCTGATGGGCTGGGACAAGGTGTAACGGTCGTTCCTCGCTATCGTTCTTGTGCCGCTTCTCGTGTCGGACCCTGACCCGGCATCTCTGCTCCTGCTCCGCGAGTTACCACGTCATCGAACCTTCCTTGTACTAGTGCTAGTTTGGCATGCCGCGCCCGCGCACATGTCTGTACCCTCTTTTATACCAACTTTGTTCTTGTGCGTTACTTAAACAGCGGGGATAACTCAGTTGGGAGAGCGTCGGACTGAAGATCTGAAGGTCGCGTGTTCGATCCACGCTCACCGCATTTTACGTCCTTTCTCCACTTCCTATTTTTCCATTTTTGTCTATTTTTTTTTGGGACAATCCGTTGCTCTAATAAAAAAATCACACAAACTTGATGGAGGCAGTGCAAGCTTCGATGTGATTCGAAGTTTATCCTTCTATAAGACACTAACAGTATGATTCCCAAAATCTATGGTAGGTACTTTATGGAATATATATACTGCAAAAAGTTTGCTGTCATTTACATATGTGGAAGCTATCTGTGAAAATTCGTGGAAGCTATCTGTGAAAATTATTGGTCTTATAGTGTATACTCGGTTATTGTGTTCTTGATTGAAAAGAAGAGGCATTGTCATAAACTGGTGCATGTTAGAGGGCGATAAACTACTCTTTCATGAGAAAAGAAAAACACGTCAAAATCATTGCGACGAGTAGATAGCCTTCTTCTATCTTTAGCGGCAAAATGCACTCGAGAGGTCAACATTTCGGTTGCGATTAAGGTCGGTAATTCCAACGCGCAACTATACATCTGCTTTTGCTGTAAACAGTTGTAAGCTCACCAACGTTACAGGCGTTGACTTTTCCTTATATCTCTCTTGGTTACGGGGTAATCTTTTGACTAAGACAAAAGCGTAAGCATGTGAAGGACTTATATGCTGTACACGTCGCGGCTCCCTGACTGAACAAATCGCAGAGCTCGTTCCCTGTCGTAGGTTATACAGTAAAAGATTAGTCTTCGACGACCGTATGCATATACTACTCGTCCTCGCCAGGCGGGTTGATACGCAACGCGGTGTTTACCGGGTCCGCGTGACATATATATGGAAGAACAAGCAAAGTACGTAATGTCCAGCCAGCTGACAACGAGCGGAATGTGATCAGAGATCACCTGCCAATAAATAGATAGCCCCTCTGCGAGTTGAATTGAATGTCCAGCGTTCACAAAGCACGCAACGATGTCAAGAAGAGCTCTCCTCTCCATCCCCGAACCCGATAACGGCGACTCCGGCCCGTCCGTGCGTTTGGTGCTCGCCGTGGTCCTGCCCGTCTTCGCGGCCTTCATTGTCCTCTGCCTCCTCTGCCGGCTCTGCGGGAACAGCGGCTCCGGCGAGACGGGAGCGAGACGATCGCACGTGGGCTCTCATGCTTCCCACGGAGGCTTTCATGCTTCCGCCGCTGGAACACATGCTGCCATGTTTGCATCTATGTCAGCTGTCACGACGACAGCGGCCACGACGGCAGCGGCCGCTAGCAGTGGTGGCGGCGGCTTTGGCGGTGGAGGCGGCGGTTGTGCCGGTGGTGGTGGTGGTGGTGGCGGCGGCGGCGGCGGTGGCTGCTAAAGGAGGTCTCTGCAGGTCGTCATAGGAAGAGCGAGCGACCAGACATGGCTGCTGCGCGCGGTGATCATGGAGTTAACTGTCTGTCTATATTGCGAGTCCTTTTATACCAAAATTATATTGGTCCACACACTAGTTATTGATTGATGTCAGGTTATTATGTGGCGTCGTTAAAGGTTGATGTAATATAATGGAAGAATTACGACAGTATATCTGTGCAAAAGTTCTTGCAATTGATGGCTCCCAGCAACTATTGCAACATGATTCCACCGCCTCTTCATTTCCACCGTGGTTTATGACTCGTTCCTTCCAAATCGAGAGCGAAACGAGCCACCGCTGTAGCAGGCCGGCGCAGGCAGGCCGGCCCCTCCGTTTCCAGATTGGATCCAACCCAACGTTCCAGATTGCTGCCTTTCGGCCTTCCGCCGCGGTTGAAAGCACACGGCTCTCCTCCAGTCGCCCGGCCGGCGGCAACTCGCCCATGCAGGCTCAACATATGCTGTTCATGGAGACGGCGCCGTCGGGCTGGTACACATGGCCGTGCCCCCTCCACCTGCAACCTGACGAACAAAGCATACCACAGTTGGTACTGTGCCCTACAAGTCTGAATCTCCAGCGAACTGATAATATTAATTAGACATCAATATCTGAATATCCAGCGAACTTAGAAAAATCATTCTCCACAGCCATCCCACGCTGTCGCAAATTCCAGCTCCAGGGACCTGTACTCTCCAACTGTTGGGTTGCCTCCCGAATTCAGTTAATTAATAGATTAAAGGTCCTACCGATAAGCTTCCAGGCTCTACATGAAAAAATAAGGAATCACATAATTGACAGGAAGCTGCAGTGGTACGCATAGAATACAAGTTTCAGCATTTGTGCAGAGCAAGACACGATCTAAGAATATCAATTACAAAGTACAGAACAATTACATTGACAGCTGCAGCACGCATCATAACAAATCCATATCAAGTACCACAGTTTTTTTTTTTCTTCGAAAATTGCAACTTACATGTTGAATTGAGTACATCCTTGAGTTAAACAATGCAAAGGAAAAATAATAATAACTTGGGGCTCCTGAAAGGAGCATACAATCTAACAGCAGGAAGTCCAGTCAAGTTTTGTGTCCTGAAGAGCTCTGAATCTTTCAGTTTCTTAGGCATATGGGTCCAAACGCCAAATGCTTTCTTTCAGATTCAGATCAGAAAAATAAGACCTAGAAGAATTCAAACTCTAGATAGTTATCTGGACCCTTTTGGTTGGCAACTGGCGCAACCTTCCCATTTGTCAATGGCACCTGCTTTGGGCGGCAGTCGAGCTCAACCGGCTTTGGCACGTCTGGAGGGCTTGCGCATCTTATGAGAGCCCAGTTCAAGCCCTCAAAGAAAGGATGCTGCTTTATCTCAGTAGCACCACGCTTGTAGCCAAGTCGGTGCTGTGGATCCTTGACCAGCAATCCCCTTATCATGTCCCTCGCAGAGAAGCTAACTATGGGGGATTCAGGGAACCTCAAAGGCTGACCAACAACGTTGAAAAGTGTAGCTCGATTGCCTGAACCCTTGAAAGGGGTTTTCCCAAACAGCAGTTCGTACAAGAATATGCCAAAGGTCCACCAATCAACAGCGCTTCCATGACCCTCCCCTTTTATAATTTCTGGAGCCAGGTACTCATGGGTACCGACAAAGGACATGGAGCGAGCATCGGTTGGCTCTGCAATGAGCTCCGGGAATAGGTTTTCTTGGTTTGGAACCTCAGGCTTCGACTTCTCCTTTTTGGACTTGGACTTTGTTTTCGATCTGGAGAAGAATCGTGGCCCAAAACAAGTGGTTGGAGCAACACACGATGGCTGAATGCAGGATGGCTGGACACAAGCAGGCTGGACACAGTAAGCTGCATTATTCCTCTGCAGTGCATCTAGCCCTGGATTTGCAGACTTGATCACAGTTAGGCTTACTGAACACCGAAGCGAAAGATCAAAGTCTGACAGCATGATGTGACCATCTTCTCGAACTAGGACATTTTCTGGTTTGAGATCACGGTATATAATCCCAAGCATATGCAGGTATTCCAAAGCAAGGAGCACCTCTGCTACATAGAACCTAAAACATCAAGAGACCCAGTGTCAAAACTAAGCTAAGCAAATCAATTTAATGAAAACTGATAAAGCACAAGTTCATATTCCGGTCAGAATTTCCATATTGGCACATATGCGTTCCAAGGTTCAAGCAATTGAACAAATGATAACGAGCACATAAATTGTACGATTGTACTATATAAGAATATAGCCTAAAATGTTTGGATGGGCATACAAATATATACTTCTGTCTCTCCTCCATCATAAATCTAAATAAGTTACATATTATCATGTAAAAATACAATAACAGATCTTTTGCACCTGGCTATGGAACTACACACAAACTGTTCCTACAAAAAGTTGCAGGTAGTATACATTGTAAAAATGCGAATGTTGAAATGTACTCCCTCCGTCCCTAAAAACTTGTCGCTTTGTAGTTCATTTTTGAACTACAAAGCGACAACCTTTTGAGGACAGAGGGAGTAGATGAGAAAAATTCATAACTCTCATCAAACAAAGCTAACTAACAAACTATGCTTGATTTAAAATTTATTAGAAGCAGAAGCACATACTTTGCTGCTTGCTCTGAAAAGTATTTTCCAGGCTGCCTTTGCCGAAGAGTGTGCAAGTCCCCTCCGGGACAGAATTCCATAACCAAACATGAAAACTTATCTGTCTCGAAATGAGTATAAAGGGTTGGCAAAAATGGATGGTCTAGGGACTGGAGGATCTCCCGCTCAGTCTGAGCTCGAAGCAGCTTCTTACGACTCGCCAAAGATGTCTTATCCATGACCTTCATTGCAAAATAACTCCTTGTACCACTCAGTTCTGAGAGATACACACTACCAATATCACCAGAACCTAACTTCTTCAGCAGTCTAAAATGATTCAGACCAAGAACATTGTCCCTGGATTTCACCACATGGATTGCCTCCCACCTTGAATCATTCCCTTTGTGTGGTTTTGTAGTAGCATTGCTAATGCTGCTGCAAGAGCTCTCATCGCTTATGTCACTGCATGTGCTCCCACGACACATGCTACTCTTCCCACTCTCAGTGAAATCAGCCCGTGTACTCATCGTAGTCGTAGCACTACCACTGGTCTTCCTCAAACTACTTGTCCCATCACTCACTTTAGCAGATGCGAAGCCATCACTTGTACTACTCTTTTGAGAAATTTTCTTTTCCTTATTCCCGTTACCATCAAAGTTTTCTGCTACATTCAACTCCTCAGAATCTCCTAGGACCGATGATGCATCCTGGACACTAGGGCCTGAAGAGGTGTCAGAAGTATCCTTATTTATCACGGAAGACGGAGATATTTGCTGTGAGTGAGATGGCATCAGTTCCTCTTTAATCACCTCCACTCCAGGTTCATGTCTGCCATCTTTCCCTGTTCCCTTCGGCTTTGCCGTTTGCCCAGCCATGCTCTGGGAAACAGATTTAGAAGACATGAACCGAGCAGCAGTTGATCAGAAACACCGAGGCACGTAATCTAACTGTCAGATCAACACCTTCTCCAAACATTCAGCAGCAATCCTCAACTTCTGATCTGCAAATCAATCAGCCTTGTTAGCATCAACAGCAAGTCATGTCGCCAACAAATCCAGACACCACAGCGAACAATCCAACAAGAACAAAAGAAATCAACACAAAACACTAATCAGGAGAGAACGAGACAGGCAGAAAACAAGAACAGCAATCAAACACAAGATTCCTACAACGAAAAAATGTAGGATTCTTTTCAGGACTTATGACCGAAAAATCACCTTGCGGACTCCCACACAAGCTACAAGGACAACAGATCCATCGCCCATAACGACGCATCAACACTCCCCAAAAGGCGAAGCACTAGAACGAGGGCCTAAATATCACGAGCCTCCACCCCCCGCATTTCCCACAAAAATAGGGCGAAGTGGGCCAGAGCCAGAGAGATTAACAACAAAAGGGAATTTTTTTAGCTATCCCCAACGAGAAGAACTAAAGAACGCACATTTGCAACCTGGAACAGCTGCAAGCTCACAGGGCGCACACCTCCTTGCCCCTACTTTTCTCCCCCAAAAGGAAGAGGCAGGTATGATGGAGCGCACCGGGATCATGAGTAGCGACAGCACAGCACATCCGCATGTGGCGTGCCCGGCCCGCACCCGCGTCAGGACATGGGAGCACTAACTCGGGTAGCCAGTGAATGCGGCAGCGGGAGATTTATAAAGACGCCGGGGGACGAGAAGGAGGTGGATTAGATCTGGAAAGTGATGGCTGGCATTAAAGCAACAGATCAAGAACGGACGCCCCCACATGGAGAAAATGTCACCTAAATCAATCAGTCAGTCAGTCGGCCGGTCTCGCCGGCAACCGGGAGAAGAGGAGCAAGTTGGTACCTTTGCTAGCTAAGAGAAGCCGCCATGGCACCGCCGCTGGTGCTGGCTGCAGGTTGGAGGGGAGGCACGGCGGGGTGGTGGCGGCGGCGGCGGCTATGTGGTATTCATCTAGTGGAGCCTGCGAGGGGCGAGAGGCGAAACTGGATCGGCAACCTTGTGGTGAGCTGAGACTGTGATGGCGAACGCTAATTATGGTGTGGGGACTTGAGGATTTCAGTTCAGGATGCGAGAGAAGTGCAGAGAGACGAGGGTGTGCGAGGAAGGGACGGGTCAAAGGCAAAGGTTGGTGGTAAAACGATGGGCTTTTTGGGTGGATCAACAAAGCAAAGCAGTTACTCACTAATCTAATCGTGATGTGCTTTGGAAAACTGCCGGGCGTGGGACCCTCGCCGCCCGAGACTCGCGGGCAACAACCCCTGTGACTGAGCAAAATATCTGACAGGTGGGGTTTGATCCTGTCATGCAGATTTTTTTGCACGATTAATCGTTTTCGGTATAGGGCCTGCTTGGTTCCGCTTATGAGTGAAAATAAGCAAAAATCGCATCCAAACGGTTTGCTTAAATCTTGATTATATTCTGAGTCACTTTTCTAATAAGCCTCAAAATAACTAGAAACTGACTTACTCAAATCGCAGCCTAAGGGTCGCGATACCAGTAATCCAACTCGTTTTTCCTCCGCTGCCCTCGTCGCTACCTGATGCTCCTGACCCGATCCCGGCGGCCTACTGCGTCGGCGCCGCCGTCGGCCGCACCGCTGCCAATGCCTTCGCCCCTATCGGCCCGCCGTCACTCGCGCCGTTGGCAGCAATCTCGCCCCGTCGACCTGCTGGAAGCCACCCACCGCATCTCCGCCGACTCGGTCTTCCGTTGCTTCCCGCGGACGCTGCTGCTCCCGATGTCCATCATGGAGGTTCGCCCAAGGACTATGGTCACTCAGATCTCCGACGTGGCCCTCGACGACGTCTGGATCGAGGACTACCTAGCCGGTGACGAAAGGGGACGCCGTCCCGTGCCTGCGTCACCGTTCCAGGTGATCAACACATGCGTCAAGGAGAAGAGGAGCAAGGACCAGTACGTCCAGGTGGCTGCATGGCAGGTCCTGCGGGCGATCTTCAAGGTCGGGTTCTACAGCCATCTGCTGGTGCAGGCTACCAGGAGAGAGACAGAGGAGACAAGCATGGAGGTCAATTAGCACTGAAATGCAAGTGTTAACACAAAAAATTCCACGGTGGCAGATATCAACAAATATAATATTATCACAAAATAAGTGTTAATAGCATTGTAACTATAATTGACAAAACGGGAAAAACAATAAAAATGAGTTGTCATCATCCTAGGGGTATATATGTCATTTTACAAATAGATCAGGGATAATCCATTGAAAATAATCAAGTTTGTCAAACACCCTAACCTCTCCACTCAGTCGCTTATTCAAATCGCCACTTATTAAAAAATCATGCTCACCAAATAATCGAGACACGAAAAAGCTAAACCAAACAGGGCCATAATCCTTTTCTTTCGGTATAGTTCTTGTTTTTGTAGAGTTTCTTCAAGATTCAATCATTTTATGAGAACATATCAGTGATCTGAACCATCTTGCAATTTGTTTCGTCTAAACAGCTTTATGTCATGTTTGGAACCTCTAGAGTTAATTGTTAGTTAGCTAATAATCTATTAGCTAAATTGGCCCAGCTAATTATTAGCTAGATTATTATTAGCTGGAGGTTGTTTGGAACCACTAGAGCTAATTTTGTCTCTAGACACTAATTGACTATTGTGCCTCATCACCTTCACCAGATTTGTCGCAGGAGAAAGGCGGTCTCGGTCTGGGAGTCGCATGGTGTCGTGGTCGTGGTGCGGTGTACGGAGGCCGAGCAGTGCGACGAAGGCCAAGTGGCGCGACGGACGTCAGTGCGACGGGAGCCGAGCGGCGCGACGAGCCTGCGCGACGGGCGTCTGTTCGACGGTTTGGCAAGGACCAAATGTTCGATTTGAGAGGAGATGGAGAGATAAGAACAGGGGTAAAATAGACTTTAGGCAAGATAGAGCAGCTAATAAAATAATAGTTAGCTGAGGAGATAGCTAATAATTGGTTGTTCTATTAGCTGAGGAGTTTAAAACCTCTATAATTAATTTTTAGCAGCTAGTAACTATTAGCTCTAGGGATTCCAAACATGCTATTAGTGAAATATTGAACCAACAGCTATGCCTAAGACAATTTTACGGAGATGAAATGGAACCCAAAAGTCATTAGTAATCTGGAACGCCCAAAAGCGGCCTCGGAATTACGCCTCCAAATTTCGAGGAGAGCGATTTAACCGATCGCCTGTGATTTGGCGGTCCCGTTGATCTCGGCCCGGCTGCGCCGGTCTTGAGGTGGCCTAGCAGCGAGGCTAGAACCAAGACGCTGAAATCATAGCCTCTGTAATGTAATCGAGGCCGTTCTTCTTCCAAGTCTCGTAGTAATTGATAAAAGACTTCTATTTAAAAAAAAACTGATAAAAACTTTGCCGTGCAGTAAGAAACGAAGATACTAGTAAATGCTGAGATCAAAGGCTCTGGAAAACTGCAAGGAAATGATCGTGCAGAATAGACCTGTTTCCTGAAACCCTCACACCTGGTTGTTATCGCCATGACTCCGTCGCTAGCTGTTCTTTCGAGCATGGCACGCGTCGGGGCAGACAGACAGCAACCTGAAATCTGCCAATCGACGAGCACTACGGCGACAAATGCCATCTCTTTTCCTGAAACTTTTCTTCCCGGCCGGGGTCCCTTTTCCGGCTATGCTCCCTGCTACGTGGTCCATTGATTATTGGATCAAAATACGCGTCTATCTACACATGTATCATGGAAAATCTCTGAGGTGTTAGGTTTAGGGCAGTGTTAGGTAGGTTACGCAGAGCTAGCGTTTGACCTAACACTGCTAAGGCGCTTTGTTCTCTCTGCAAAGGCGCTTTGTTTCAGCATGGGACCGTAGGTTTTAGGTTAAAATCGAAAATCAAAAGAAAGGGTTAACTTTGATTTGAGTCTGAATTTCACAATCTGCCCCTCCAGATTCTAGTCTCACAATGAGCCGTCCGCAGTGAGCGAGACGGCTAGGCTGGCGTTAACAAAAACGGTGAGGGCTTTGTTTAATCGCGATACAACGACAAAGCCTATGTTTGGAGCCATGGGCAGCGGCACATGGAGCCCCTAATGGCCAAAAGCTAACCGCGCCATTAAACTATCGAAGCACTGTTTCAAAAACTCAGAAGCTGCATGCACTTTATGCGTGTGCAGCTTGCACAAGCTTGGTCTGTCTCGGTGCCGGTAACTGTGATCAGTGATTTTTTTTGAAAGGCCACTGTGATCAGTGATGAAGGGTACATAGCCAGTTAGCAAAGGGTAATTAACAGAGAGAATAAAGAAGGCTTCCACGCGTAACACGCATCAGGGACAGGGACGACTGAATGCAGAGAGAGAAAGAAGCACAGGCAGTTCGCGCAGATGGATCCGAGGAGGCAGTTGAGTGAAGCGTTAGGCGGAATCATCAGAAAACACAAGGTAATTAGGTGGCAGCTCGGATGACACAGTAGTGTTTGTGGCGAAGTTGCAGTTCAGGTTTTCCTGATAACACCAAGACAAAAGGTTGGGGTCGTGCAGCGTGCAGGCAAAGGAATATCGCGTTCGGGAAAGGGCACTTTCGTTCATTCCTTCAGAAAAGCAAGCACATTTCCCCGTCGAAGTATATTCAGAAGCAAAAGCTTAAAAAGGTGATATTGCTTGTACTCCATTCGATCTCAAAAATTTTAAATGTGATAAACTTTTGACAACGAAAAGAGTAACACCAAGCATCCTATGGGCCTCTATTTATGCCACCAAGGCCTAGACCAGCAAGGCCCAAGATAAAAGTAGTAGCGGCTCTAGAAAACAGCTTATTTAGCCCACTCCTAGAAAACAGCTTGGCCCATTTCGTCTTCTCGAGACGCCGGCGGCGTGGGTGTGATTGTGAAGCAGCGCAGCGGCGATGCTGCGGTCGGCGCTGCGACGGGGACGGGAGGCCGCGCGGCTGGCCGCGTGCGAGGGGGGTTCGACGAGGGATATCCTCCGGATGCGCGTGGCGGAGCGGGAGCGGTTGAGGCGGCGGCGGCGCGACCCGGGGCGCGACGAGTTCTTCGTGCCGACGCCGGAGTCGCTGGCGTGGCTTGACTCGGTCACCCTCCCCATGGTGCTCACTGCCGCAGCCGTGGCCCTCTTCACTAAGCTCCTCATGATGGTAGATCCCGTACCATGAGCCTCATAGTTTTATCTGGATTCCCTTTTCCTCCCTCCTTTGCCGTCGTGCATTTACTTGAGCATTAAACGAATCATTTGATTGGTGCACTGATAGGAATACGAAGAGATATGTTAGTGGTTGCGTGAAACAACTGTAGATGATGTATTTAGAGGCAAGGAATTGCAAGCCTTCTTCTTTATTTGATGATGTTGCTTCTAATCTGTACAAAAACAAAATGTTTCCCCCCACAGCCCTGTGTAAAAATTTGTGCTGTCCAAGTAGTGATATGGCATTGTTTTGCTATTACACTCTTTTTGCCCAGGTTCCCTTACTATGAATAACCATGAAAAATGTCTCAATCTCTCAGCAATTAGTGATAATTGCCACCTTTGGTTTCAACACAACCTGTGTTCATCCTCGTGTAAAAAAATGTGTTCATTCTTCGCTTGTAAAAGAAATCATCAGATTAAGGCTTCTGTTTGAAGTCAGGAATAACTATTTACCTATCAGCTACTGTCCATTGTGTATGGGCATTAAACCAGCATTTCAATACAGTGGAGTTTGCCTATATATGCCAGCGAAATCTTGTCGTTTTTTTCTTGGAAAATTACAATTATGTTCTGAATCTATTTGCTATTTTCTGGTAAGGAACATGAATCTACAGATCAAGAAAGGAGGGAGCGCAAGATACAAAATAGCCACCCTGATCAAGGAAAAGTAAGGATGCTTACTCGTGAAGAATGGGATGATATCCAAGAAGTTAGGCCAAGGACCCCGTTCGAGTCGAAATTAGCTCGTCCACACGCCCGCCTCAGAACTGGAGAACCAGTGCGGCTGGTTAGTATTTGACACAACATTCTTGTTATGAATTGATAATAAAGCTTCCTGATGCTAATGGTGCAAGAAATTATGACGTTGCTTTAAGCCATTTTTTATTACTAGCTTGTGTTAGGGCTGATCTTTGTTGCCCCCGCCTGTAGGAGGATGTCAAGGATTGGGCTACTGATGTGATCGCAGACGCTTTTACTAGAGCCCAAGAGAGCAGTAAGCAAAAATGATTCAGAAGAAATGTCGAAGAGCTATTACATCTGTTTTGAGGTTTTCCTGGATTCATAGCTCACCAGGGGTCCTATTTTTTCCACTCCCTGTACTGTAAATGATAACCATTCAGATGCAAGATTGTAGCCATATTATAGAATGATATTTCTGTACGTACTTCAGAATATACGAATGTGGATCTGAAGCGATTTTCTCTGAGCAGTCTGTGTCCTCCCTTTTGGCCTGAAAAACAACATGAGTTGCAACTTCATATCGTCTTTTCTTGTGGTCTGTTTGGATATTGTCTGGTTATACAGGCAGCATTCTTCAGTGTCTATGATGTATTCTTCTTAGCCTGTCTTCCTGCACCAATTTGAGGATATCCGGACAAAACTAAATGTTTTCTATTACTCTCTCTTTTTTTATTTGTCACCGATCAGTTTAAAAATAAACTAACCAGTGACAAATAAAAAGAAACAGATGGAGTATTTTTTTATTAGGAGAAACATTAATAAAATGGCTGAGGTAGCCAGGTACAACGATCAACATGACATACACTACCGAAAAAACATACACAACTCAAACGGAGGGAGTATTATTGAAGTTGATGTGAGGCTGTGACTTAGTGAACCAAAATGCAGAGAACAATGTTCCACCCACGGACTCGCTTCATAGCTGTATTGAGCAGCGACAATTTAGGACCAACACGTAGGCCTCGCACGGAATAATATAAGTCATCGTGCAAAGAGCCAACGCTCACTTTTAGATCAAGCATCTACGCTACGTTGAGAGGCTGGAAGGTTCCAGGAGTGGTACTGGAGACTGGAGTTTGAGCGATGGCTAATGTCGATACTCTGCATATCGGGAACCTCCGCATATAAGAAAGACAGGACGATGGGTTTTACCCTCAAGAGGGAAAGTACTCAAAAGCCATCACGTGTCCCACAGTTCCGGTTCTACCTCCCTAATAAGGGTGGCTCTGGTGCTGCCACGTGTCCCGCAGCTCCGGACCTACCTCCCTAATAAGGGTGGCTCCGGTGCTGCCACGTGTCCGTAGCTCCGGATCTGCCTCCCTGCCAAGGGTGGATCCGATACTGTCACGTGCTCCGCAGCTCTAGATCTGCCTCCCTGCCAAGGGTGACTCCGGTGCTGCCACGTGGTTCGCGGCTCCGGACATTCGGTGCTCCCATGCGTCCCAAAGACTCCAGACCTAGCCTTTCCGCTGAGGAGAGGTCTGATGCCACCACCGCACGTCCCGCATCTTCGTAAGGTGACGTGTACACTCAAGGCCGCATTAACGCGCCATCAACACAACATTAATGTGTTATCAAGACACCTTAGTGCATCATGAAGACCATTAACGTGTCATCAGGACACGTTACTGCACCATCAAGACCATTAACGTGTTATCAGAACATGTTAATGCGCCATCAAGATCTATTAATATGTCATTAATAGCACCTTAATACACTTTTATGACTAATTAACCTGGGACCACCTGTCAGCCCCCGGTCATAATGTAACATGTCGGTCCTTCACCTATAAAAGGACCAGACAACCACGACAAGTCCGAAGAAAGAGAGGACCCTCTCACATCTCGCTCATACAATACAACTCAACCCCCTGTGGATGTAGGGTATTACGCCTACCTACGGCCCGAACCACGTAAATCCTTTGTGTTCATCTAGCTCGTAGTTCCGAAAAATTGGCCCCTTCTAAAAAGAACTTTCGCGGGCTGCCCCTTAGCAGGTCCGGTGGAAGTGTCATTGAAATGCTTCGACATTTTGGCGCACCAGGTAGGGGGCACTTTTTTGGATCGACGAGCCTCACCTCGATGATGAATCTTCAATCCATCGCCGACTCTTCTCGACCCTCGCGCCATGAAGGGAGCAGAGAAGATGACACCACTTCCCGCTCCATAGCGGGCTGACCCAACGGACACATGTTCCGTGTTCCGGTGGCTAATGTTGTCACCACATGACGACTTTCTACCGCCACCACCACCAATGGGAGGTCCAAAGTATACAACCTGCTTAGCCTGGTCTTGCACCCTAAGTCGGTGCCCTGTGATCCTAAGCCTGTACACTTTGCCTCATGGCTACTTCCGCCACAACACGACAACTACGTGCGATCATGGCAACAATGATGCCACCAGATATCTGTGACGTATCCGGTCTCCTTAGTTATTTTCCTGTTTGGAGTCCCATGGCGCTGAACGGCCTTCCCCATGAAAAGCTATTGCCAATAGAGGGTCTGGAGTGCGCTGTCTGCTTAGCCTGGTCCTACACCCTAAGTATGCGCACTATACCTTTCTTGCGACTGAATATTGGGGGTCCAGAGTGTGTTACCTGCTTAGCTTGGTCCTGCACCCTAAGTATGCACACTCTACGTTTCTAATACTGGGCTGAGTACTGGGGGTCGAACGTCTTTCGAAAGACCAATGTCTGTGGGAGGTCAAGAGTGTGCAGCCTGCTTAGCGTGGTCTTGCACCCAAAGTCGTGTCATGTGACCCTAAGCCAGCGCACTCTTCCTCCCCAACATCGTGGTTCAGTACCAGAGACTAAAAGGCACATGCTCCTGGACAATACAATAACCAAAATCCGAATACTTTCCCATGTTCACATAATTTTGCTTAAATATTGTGCATATTATTCCCTTTTTCGCTCTATTACATCTTTTTGTTTGCCCACAGTGGGAGTTGTGCTATCCTGCTGCAGACGGACAGTATGTAGTACCTATGATGTGTTTGGGTATTTTTAGTAGTCTTCTCATTTAGGATCTCGTGCCCGTTGAATGTCCTACTCGCCTGAAAACCAATGTCAATGACAGGTACGAAGTTGGCTATAGACTTAGCGTGGACTAGCACCCTAAATACGTCACTCTACCTATTCTGGTATTGTGTCAAAGTAAGACGGGTCCAAACAACACACGTTCCTAGGTGAGGCGACAACCAGTATCCGAATACTATTGTACTGAATTACTCAGGCCCCGTAGCCCGACTAAGGACCGTAAGCTACAACAAAACTGAGGGCAGGAAGATTGTAACCAATGAACACTATTACTCTTTTCTGCTGTCACTCTTGTGCAGGACTTCACCCTTCTTCGGGCTCAGCCGTCGGATCTCAACCTCTGACACCGGCACTGTCGAAGTGTACGAACGACACTTCCCCCGGTACTACTGAATTGTAGCCCGCGGAGGTTCTTGTATTGGTTGGGGTGCGCGGAGATTATGAACAAGATGATGACACAAGGGATTTTACGTGGTTCGGGCCGCCTGAGCGTAATACCCTACTCCACGGAGTGTGTGTTGTTGTATTGAAGAATTGCTTCTGCTTGTGTACGTATCAACTTGTCTGTTTTGTACCGAGCAACACATCCCTTTTATAGACCAAGAGATGGCTGTTACATGGGTTGCCTGGCCCGACACGTGGCCCCGGCAGTTATTCTTGCTTAAACACAATTAGGTGTGTTTAAGCACCCTAATAACGTGATAACACGCCTTAATGGTGGCGTTACCAATATTAAGGATCTTCTGATTGTGCGTTATTAATAGTTCATTAATGTCACATAATCAGACCTTGTAATTGTAGCAATAAAAGTCCTTTGAATACTTATGCCATTGGAGATCAGTCTGTATTCCCATTGGTAGCATAGGTCTGGAGGCTTGACACGTGGAAGCTCTAGAGATTTCTCCTGCAGGAAGGTAAGTCTGAAGCTGCTATACACGTGGAGGCACCAAAGCTTCTTTCTACTGGGGTTAGGTCTGGGGTCACTGTACACGTGTCAAGTGCGGAGCTACCCTATGTAGAGGGTTTGGCTCCGGTCTTGTGTTACAGGTGGCAGTGTCGAAGCTCTCCTATGTAGGAGGTGGATCCAGTGCCGTTTGACACGTGGGGCCTATAGAGGTCTTCAACTTTGACAGGCGGAACTCCCTTGCACTTCTTGCAGTATCATGGGGTACCCGGTACGCAGGGTACTGATAGTCACCTTCCAAGGGGGGCCACTGTCGACGTTCTTAGCATCGACGATGGACGCTCCCGCACCTTCGCTGTCGAAGTGTGCTATCGACACTTCCCCCGGTACTACTTAGATCGTAGCCTGCGGAGGTTCTTGTTTGGTTGGGGGGCGTGAGATTTGGACAAGATGATGACACGAGGGATTTACGTGGTTCGGGCTGCCTGAGCGTAACACCCTACTCCACATGTTGTATGTGTTGTATGTATGAATATTTGTGGCGCAGTGTGCTTATGAGCTTGCTTGTCCATGTATCGTGCGACACAACCATTTTATAGTCTAAGGACTGACCGTTACATCACTTGCCTGACCCGACATGTGGCCCTGACGTTGTTAGCTGTCTAATACACGATCGCTAAATATTAAGTATGGTTAATGGGGTGATAACATGCCTTAATGATGGCCTTACCCCTATTATCAGTCTACTGATCGCGTGTCATTAATATGGCATTAATGACACATAATCAGGTCTTGTAATTGTCGCTTTAACTGTCCCTTGAAGGTTCAAGCCATTGGAGATCTCTCTGTCTTCCGTTGAAGTCCTAGCTCCGGAGGTTCGACACGTGTCGGCTCCAGAGCTTCCCGTCGTGGGGAGGCAGGTCCGGAGCCACTATACACGTGGTAGCACCAGAGCTTCCCTCTACTGGGGGTTAGGTCTGGGGTCACTGGACACGTGGTAAAACTGGAGCTTCCCTATGACGAGTGTTAGATTCGACGTTGTGATACATGTGTCAGTGTTGGAGCTACCCAAACGAGGGAGGCAGGTCCAGTACTATGCAACACATGTGGCCTTCAGAGCTCTTCAACTTGAATGAGAGGAACTCCTTAGCTTTTCTTGCGGTATCATGGGGTATCCAGTACGTAGGGTACCGACATTCGCCAAGCACCGCCATCGGACCTCAAGCTCCAACACCGACACCTCTCAGGGGGCCCCCTATTGACTTTCTTAGTATTAATGATGGTGGTCCCACCTCCGAGATCGCCGCCTCTCACGAGGTGGGCCTGGGGTCATTTGTCGATACCCTGCAGACCGGGTACCCCCGCATACAAGAAAAACAAGATGATGGGTTACACCTCCCAAGAGGGGAAGTACCCAGAAGCCACCATGTGTCCTGCAGCTCCAGACCTGTCTCCCTACTATGGGTGGCTCTGGTGCTGCCACGTGTCCCGCAACTCCGGACCTACCTCCCTACTAAGGGTGGCTCCGGTGCTGCCATGTGTCTGTAGCTCTGGATCTGCCTCGCTGCCAAGGGTGGCTCTGGTGCTGCCACGTGCTCTGCAGCTTCGGACCTTCGATGCTTCCACGCGACCAGCGGCTCTCGTCCTGCCTCCCTACCAAGCGTGGCTCCGGTGCTGCCATGTGGTTCGCGGCTCCGGACCTTTGGTGCTACCACGCGTACCAAGGACTCCAGACCTAGCCTCTCCGCTGAGGAGAGGTCCGATGCCACCACCGCGCATCCCGCAACTCTGGAAGGTGATGTGTACACTCAAGACCGCATTAACGCGCCATCAACACAACATTAATCTGTCATCAAGACACCTTAGTGCACCATGAAGACCATTAACATGTCATCAGGACACGTTACTGCACCATCAAGACCATTAACGTGTTATCAGAACATGTTAATGCGACATTGAAAGTCGCCTAGAGGGGGTGAATAGGCAATAAGACCTGAAATGACTTAATCAAACGAGATTAAATTCCTGAGGTGGACTTGTCTGGACAGGGCCAGACTAGTCCACTCAGCACAGGGTGAAAACCTAAAAACTTGGTTTCGACAAGTTATTTGTGGAATTTAAGTTCAACCAAGATGTAAACAATGTATAGTAACTTAGTACAACTAAGATTGGAAGGTTTAAGCACTTAGATCACAAGATTTCAACAAAGATCAAAAGTGAAAGGCAATGTGAGCAATATGAACCCTAATGGCAATGCTTGTGATCACAAAATGTAAAAGACAAGTGAGACGAGATTTATCCCGTTGTTCAGCTCCACGAAGAAGCCTACATCCACGTTGAGAAGTCCACACAAGGACCGGGTCTCACTTGACCCTTCTCTCACCAAACCATCACGATGGCCGGCTTGGTTTCCACTATATCTGTTGGTGTTTGGATCCGGCAGATCTCCCGACACTACCTTTGGTAGATCGAGGATTGTAGTTCGGTGAAGGGCGCGCAGAGATTCAAGAAGGTTAAAGACACGTGTACACAGAGATTTACGTGGTTCGGGCCGCCTGAGCGTAATACCCTACTCCACGGGGTGTGTTGGTGATGTATTAAGCACGTGAGTCTAGAAGAAGCTCCAGAAGAAGAAGCTCGTCTAGCTCAGGGAGTTCAGTTGTGGTCTAGAACCGTCCCTTGTGTATCGTCGACCAGTCCTTTTATAGTACAAGGACTGCTCGTTACAACGTTAGCCTGGCCCGACAGGTGGCCCCGACGGTTACACTTGCTTGATACACAATAAATGGGGATAATTACTCTTAATATCCTGGTAACGGGCCTTAACAGTGCCGTTACCAGTATTAAGGGCCATCCGATCGTGTGTCATTAATATGGTATTAATGACACTTAATCGGGTCTTGAAGTCTTTGATTGCTCCTTGAAGGTCTGGAGCCGTTGGGGGGTCCACCAGCATGATTGTTGAAGTTGAAGGTCCGGCGATTGCCACATGGCAGCACCGGAGCTTATCGTCGTGGACGAGTAGGTCCAGTGCTACTGGACACGTGTACGTACCAGAGCTTCCCTCTGTCTGGGGTTAGGTCCAGGGTGCCATATTGGTATACCGACCGGAGCTTCCCATGTGTGGGTGATAGCTCCGGTCTTATGGTACACGTGGCGGCTCTGGGACTAACCATGTCAGAGAAGCAGGTCCGGTTACGCCTAACATGTGGGGCCTTCAGAGGTCTTCAAATCTAGTAGATGGAGTTTCCTTGTGATCTTTGCAATCCCAATGGGTATCCGGTACGGAGGGTACTGACAGTGGCCCCCTGGACTCACCTTCGGGAGAGACCTTTTTGGATGAGGTCATTTCGCCGGAGGTGGGTCCATTCCTCGGTTTCTGAGCCGTGTCTTCAAGGGTCTTTGGTTGTTCCGTTGGCGGTAGTTCACAGTTAAACTTCCACCGCGTGGCGTATCTCGGAGGCGGCAGGAGAGATCTCAGCGTGCGGATCTCACGCAATTGAAGGTCGCCGGTTCCCAATATGAAAATCGTATCGGTTTCGCGCGCCTTGTGAGGCCGCCGCCTTCGGGTTTCCCGCCTTTCATGATGACAACCATTCACCTGGAGTAAGAACCTCGACTTGATCGTCGGGGTGGCCCCGGGCCCCCTTGTCATTGGCGAGGTGAAATTTTTGACTGGTATCGTCGGCTCCTCTGCGGTTTCCATCCAGGCGTTGCGGGGGCTTACTTAATAAGGAAAGCACACACCGTTTTGGGTTCTTTAAGCCTTTCAATCGATCTTGCGCTTAAACCTTCCAAACTTTTGCTTGCCTTTCCTCTCTTGCCTCGCTGTGCCGCAATGGAGTTGGATCTCCGCCAGAGCCGACTAGAGTCCGATGACAATTTGAAGAAGGTTCGGGCCCTCATGGGATGGTCCCCTGACTTCTTCAACCATTTGGTCCGCACCGGCAAGCTTCCGTTCGAGAAGGAACACGCCAGCGACATGGTGTACTTCTCCGCGTACGCCATGGTGGGACTGATTCCATCTTTCTCCACTTTCTTCCTGATGCTGCTAGACTTCTATGGTCTGCAGCTTTACCACCTTGGCCCCCACTCCATTCTGTCGGTGTCCATATTTGTCCACTTCTACGAGATGTGGGTGGGCATTCCCTTCTGCATTGAGCTTTTCCGCACCTTCTTCACTGTCCAAACCACAGGTCGGAGCGACGAGTACCTTGGCTTCTACTATTTTATGAAGCGCAAGAAGTGCCCGTACAAGTACTTGCGGTCATTCCCTTCTGGGAAGTGGGACGACTGGAAGAAGGATTGGATTGTAATCAGGGTGGAGGAGCACGAGAAGCTGGAGCTACCGGAAGGCCTCCCCAACATCGACACTGCACTTTGGAGTGAAGCTCCGGTGCTGTCGGATGCCTTCGAGCCTACTCTGACCAGGATTCGCCTGTATGTGGAAGGAGGGGTGACTCCCCAGGTGGTGTTTTGCAACTTCCTGACCAACAGGTGGGCTCCGTTGAAGAGGAGGGAGAAGTTGGCTTGGGACCTCAACAGTATGCTGGACGACGACCGGATCGAGACCGGTTTGAAGTCCAACACGGAGGGTGCAACTTTGGGGTTCCACCTGAAGAAATTCCAGCACGGCATCGACGTCGAGGGCGATGACTTGGCTCCGCCGCCAGCTTTCCTCCCACTGAACATGGAGGCAACATTCAGTAGGGAGCTCCGATGGACGATGCCGGTGCTTGATGACTTTGGTGTCGTTGAGAGGCGCTCGACCACCGGGTTGGCAATCTTCGAAGCTCCAGAAGGTGGCTCTATTCCCGCCCCTAAGCCAAGAACCGAAGTCGTCGGCAAGGGCAAGGAATTGGTCGAGCCCTCGAGCCGTAAGAGGAAGCATGCCGACAGAAGGGCCAGGCATACTTCTTTCGCGGCGTCTCCTTCTCCCCGGAGGGGGAGGTCTACGACGGCGGTGTCTACTGCAGTAGCGGTTTCTTCCCGGGGTGCTAGCTCTGGCCTGGTGACTCCAGTCCTAGAACCAGCTGAGGGCTCCGAGTCCGGAGGTCCTTCCCGGTCGAGGGGGGCCTCGACCAGAGCAATGCCAACAGCAGTAGCAAGCTCCGGGGGGCCCTCCGGGGCTACCACGCCAGTGTCGGCTGGGGCCAGTCCGGAGCGTCTGGAGAAGAGGTTCCGCAGGAACTGGTGCGGGAGCCTTCCAAGGTAATTTTTGATTTTTTACCTCAGTCAGTTGTTTTATTGTTAACTGTATTTTGAGTCTCTTCGTCTTTCATCTACAGCATGCCCAAGAAAAGGGCTGAAGCTCCGGTCCCTACTGCAGCGGTTGAGGCTGTGCAGGTTGAAGCTCCAGCTCCGATTCCAGCGCCGCCTCAAGAGGTGGCTGAGGCTGCGGCAGCCCCGACGCTGGCTGTCGTGATTTTGGACGACTCATCCCCAGAAGCTCCCGTGGTAGCGTCGGACCATGGGACTGAAGATGTACCAGCGGCACCAGCCTCGGAGGTTGAAGCTCCAAGCTTGGATGATGTGATGTTGGACGCTCTGGCTGCAGAGCCAGAGGAAGCCGCGATTCCGGCCCTAGAGCCGAATGTTGTTGATGAGGTCCCAGCGGTAGAGCTGAGAGTTGATGAAGCTCCGACACTTGATCCGGTTGATGAGGAAGCTCCGGCGGCAGAGCCGGTTGCTGTAGAAGTTTTGGCTGTGGAGCCGGCCGTGGAAGAGGTTCCGGCGTCCGAGCCAATTGATGCGGAGGTATCGGCGCTTGAGCCTTTGATGGTCGAAGCGCTAGCGCCGGAGCCCGTGATGGTCGAAGCGCCAGCACCTGAACCAGCGGCGGAGGAGGCGCCTGCGTTGGAGTCTGAAGTAGCTTCTGCTCCGACCGAACCTTCAACATCCGCTCCGGAAGCGGTGATCCTGGAGGTGCCTGTTGCTGAGTCAGAGTGCCGTGATGAAGCTGCTGCCCCCCCCCCCCCCCCCCCCCGGAGGAGCCAATTGTTGATGACCTGGCGGTCGGGCCTTCGGAACCAATTCCGGAGGTTGGAACTTTGGCTGCAGGTACTTCCTCGACGGCGGCCGAGGCTATCCCAGAGGACGGCCCTAGTGCCGTGCAAGCTCAGGGGACCGCTCTCGTAGAGTGGGACCCAATTTTTGTTGTTGAAGATCCGCTGGAGCCAGCGGAGATGACCCCTGCAGGTCCAGGCCCGACCCCCCTATCGTTGTCTATCGACAACGCCTGCTCCAGTCTTTGCCAAGTCCAGTTGGCCTTCTACCACAATAGCAAGGCCCTCGAGGAGGAGCACCAAACCCTTAGGAGGTGGCACAACCGACTCCATTTCGAGACCAAGCTAGCACAGTCGAGGCTGGCTGACGACAAGGAGTGGGTGCAAAGGGAGAAAGTCTGCCTGGAGTACTGGGGAAAGTTGTTGGATAAGAGGGAAAGCATGACGCTGGCCCTCGACAACCAATCCCGGGCCATCTATGAGCAGGCCAAGGCTACGAATAGCGCGACGAATGATCGCCAGGAAAGGCTCACCGCCATCCACGATAGTCTCATCAAGCGCCAGGAGGCTCTTGAAGCGCGGGAAAGACGGCTCGAAGATGAAGAGCAGAAATTCCTGGAGCTGCGAGACGACCTCGTGAAGAGGGAGGAGGAGCTTGTCCAAAAGACAGCTTTGGCTGACAAGAGCCTTGAAGAACACACCAAGAAATCGGATGAGTGTTGCAAGGAGGAGGAGAAGAAGGTCTGGGAGCGAGGGCAGGAACTCTACAAGCAGGAGAATGCCATTGCCGCCCGGGAGAAGAAAGTGCGGGGCCGGGAGAGAGATCTAGTCCACCGCCGGAACGAGATCCACCTCCGGGAGGAAGAGCTCACCAAACTCGAATGGCAAGTTGCTGAAACGATTCAGCAGAATGCCAAATAGGTGTAGCGTCTTGCTCGGGAGAGCTCGGAGCTGGCGGCGGCCAAAAGATCCTTGGCGGTGATGCGTGGTGCAAGGGCTGCGGAGTCCCAACAAGTTTGGGACTTCCTGGGCAAGGACAACGACGCACTGACGCCAATGGGCTTCAGTCCTGTGCGTCCGGATGATCCAGAGCCGAAGTTGGACCAAGTGTTGGAGGCGCTGAGTTCAGCGGGCAACAATCTCTCCAAGGTGGGCGATGTAATCACAGACCAATTGGAAACGGGGGGTCAGTCCCTGGCGAAGAACGTCGCGGAGTTTGTGCTGACGTGCTACACCAGCTGGGACCATCAATTCCCTCTGGAACCGGTGCTTGAAGGCCCCATCAAAGGAGAGGGTGAAGCCGCCCGAGCCAGCGTGTCGGAGGTGGCCCAGAAGGTCGCCCAGTTCTTCTATAGGGTCTAGGATCGTCTCTCTGTAGCTCATGCTTGTATTCTCTCTTCTTCTTCTCCAATTTTGTAATCTCTTGTCTCAAGATGAATGAAATCCAAATTTTTGTGAATTCGAATTTCATTTTTTGTCTTCAACACCTTTGTCTTGCTTGGCCCCCTGGTAGATATACACAATTTAATTGTGAACATGTACCAAGAGGATGTACCGATTGTTGAAGACTTGCGTGCTTCGAACTTGTAGAATGTAGGTCTGAAGTTTTCGATAGTGTAGGCCCCCTGAGGCTATCGGAGCTTAGTGGCTCCGACATTGACCATCGCCGGAGCTTAGTAGCTCCGGAGCATCGGTGGTTAGTCCTTTGGAGTGTCGGAGCTTTGGTAGCTCCGGCAGTGACCTCCATCAACACATGTTGTGTCAATGTTAGACTCCACTTTAGAGTCTTTACACCATCTTCACATTGACGACATGCCTCTTAGCTTTACCGGAACTGAGTAGCTCCAGAGATGCTCGATGTCAATGTTTGAACATTGACCACAAGCCGCCTAGAGGATGTCAGAGCTTATTTATTTTTTCTGCACACTGAAGTCAAGAAAAACAGTAAAATCAGTTTCCTATCTATAACTTCATTACGACTTACTTTTCCCGAGAAAGTTTTAGGTTGAACACAATTCTAAATACAATCAAGAGCACCGTCTAGCTTCCTTCAGGTCCGATCGTTTCCGGACTTGCCTTACTTCAGCCTGTCGGGGTGTAGGTAGAGTGGCGTACTTAGGGTGCAGGACCAGGCTAAGTCGATAGCACACTCCGGCCCTAGATTGGTTTGGCGGCATTCAGACAAGTAGGCCATCAACAATGCTTGAACCCATAAGGATAGACAATGCAACTCGAATTGTACATGAACTGATCGAGCTAAAGTTTCTTATGAACTGCAGAACTTTGTTATAGACAAGAAAGAGAAAAATAAAAAAATATTGAGCCTGTAGAAAGTAAATGCACGTGGAGTCTGTTTTCACACAATGATGTCTTTTATTATAGGTCTGGGGTACAGGGGAAACAAATACACTCTTAGGGTACGGAACCAGGCTAAGTGTGTTTCGTTTCTAGTTTGACCCAAGGTAGCTAGCTACACTTTTAGTTCTGAGACTGTGACAAGTGTTGCATGGACGTTGTGGACCTAGCAGGGTAGATCCGGCTGCCCTCCCGGGGGAGCTACCCGACTCTGTACAATGACTCTATAACATACACCACATGTAACTACAGACTCACCTCCGTGATACTAAGCGTAGAACTTACAGAGGTGCTCAATGTTCCAAAGATTTGGGAGAGGTGTCCCATCCTTGGTTGCCAAGCGAACGCATCCGGGATGGGATACTTTGATCACTCGGAAGGGTCCCTCCCAACTAGGGGAGAGTTTATTCAACCCTTCTCTGGATTATATTCTCCGTAGCACCAGATCGCCCTCCTCGAGCTGTCGGCTGTGAACATGATGTTGGTGATAGCGCCGAAGAGCTTGGCGGTATCGGGCATTCCGAACAGCTGCTCGGCACCTTCCCTCTTCAAGGAGGTCAAGGTCTTCACGCCGGAGCTGGTCCTGCATGGATTCGTCGGAGGTCCGGACCCAGAGCGACTCCAAGGTGATTTCCGGAGGAAGGACTGCTTCAGCTCCGTACACCAGGAAGAAGGGTGTCTCTCCGGTTGACCGGTTTGGAGTTGTCCTGTTGGCCCATAGAGTGGCAGAAGTTCTTCAATCCAGTTGGCTCCATGTTTTTTTAGGCGCTCATATGTGCGCGTCTTGAGTCCTTTCAGGATTTCTGCATTTGCTCTCTCGGCCTGGCCATTGCTTGCCGGGTGAGCTACGGAGGCGTAGCTGACTTGGATGCTGAGGTCTTTGCAGTATCCTTGGAAAACAAAGCTTGTGAATTGGGTCCCATTATCTATTATGATTTTGTTCGGGACTCCAAATCTGTATACTATGGACTGCAAGAAGTTGATAGCTGATTGCTTGTTTAGTGTCACAACTGGAGTTGCTTCCGGCCATTTGGTGAACTTGTCGATGGTAACATACAGGAACTTGTAACCTCCGACGGCTCTTGGGAAAGGTCCCAAGATGTCCATCCCCCACACAGCAAAAGGCCATGTAGGAGGTATCATTTGTAGAGGCTGAGTCGGTGTATGAATTTGCTTTGCATGGAACTGGCATGCTTTGCATTTCTTCACCAGCTCAATTGCATCCTGGAGCGCTGTAGGCCAGTAGAAGCCATGTCGGAAGGCTTTACTGACCAGCGTGCGGGAAGACGCGTGGTTCCCACACTCGCCTCCATGGATTTCTGCGAGGAGCTCGCAGCCTTCTTCCCTTGTGATGCACCGCATTAGGACGCCGTTGGCACCACGCCGGTAGAGATCCCCTTCTACTAGCGTGTATCTTTTAGCCAATTTGACTATCCGGTCAGCGGATACATCATCATCAGGAAGGATATTGTCTTTCAAGTAGCTCCAGATCTCCGAGATCCATGCATCGGAGCTTGTTTGAGCATTTGAGTCTTGCGTGCTGGGTTGCTCGGAGCTTACGGCATCACCTACGACCCTTGATGGATGCCATGGTAACAGGGCCATCGGAACCGCCAACTTCGGGATGCTAGTCTCGCCCCCTTTGCTCAGTTCGGCAGGCTGAGCTGTGGGTTTTGACAACCACTGAACGAAGGTTCCGTCAGGATCCGGAGCTCCGGTTGACGCTTTCGTCGAGAGTTTGTCAGCTTCATCGTTATGGACACGCTGGACATGGTGGAGATCCAGGACTTTGAAGTCCTTCTGAAGCCTCTGTACTTTAAGGAGATAAGCATCTAGTTGAGGGTTGTTACATGAGCATTCACCCTTCACCTGTTTAATGATGAGCTGCGAATCTCCCTTGACCAACAGCTGCTTGACACCGTATGATAGTGCCACCTTTAGTCCATAAATGAGTGCTTCATACTCCGCCATGTTGTTGGTCGCCTTGAAGTCAAGGTGGACCATGTATTTTACCTTCTCCCCTGTTGGAGCGAGGAGAAGGACTCCAACTCCGGCCCCCTGCTTTTGCATGGAGCCATCAAAGTGTAGGGTCCAGTGAGGTTCGGTGAAGACCGGAGCCTTGAGTTTCGACTTCTGCTCACTAGGGCCCCCAGGGTTTGATGGAGAGGGGTTCCATTCCGCCACGAAACCTGCCAATACTTGACTCTTGATCGCTTGCCTTGGGATGAATTCAAGATCAAACTCGACCAATTCCGCTGCCCACTTTGCAATGTTCCCAGTAGAATTGGGATTATGTAAGATCGCACGCAGTGGGTAAGAGGTCACCACTGAGATCTTGTGAGCTTGGAAGTAATGGCGAAGCTTCCTGGAGGCAATGAGAACTGCGTAGAGCATCTTGTGCACCTCTAAGTATCAAGTCTTGGCATCATGTAATACTTCGCTGATGAAGTACACTGGGCGTTGGACTGTCCGGACCCTCTCGGAGGGGCCCGAAGATTTCTCCACATCGCCTCGGACCCTCCCAGAGGGGTCCAGATCTGCTTTGGGGACCTCCGGGTCCCTGCTAGAGGAACCCGAAGCTTCTACTGGAGTGACCCGGACCCTCCCGGAGGGGTTCAAGTCTTCTGGGATAACTCCCTGTTGATCCAAGTGTGGGGGCTGAGACCCAGAATCACCTTCAGGAACCTCCGGACCCTCCCGAAGGGGTCTCGATTCCTGAGCTTGAGATGGTTATGGTCTCTTCACGACCAGGACCATGCTGACAACCTCGTCGGTTGCTGAAATGTAAAGCAGTAAGGGCTCACCAGGGTTCGGAGCTACCAAGGTTGGTAGGGTGGTGAGGAGCTGCTTTAGCTCTTGGAACGCCTTTTCTGCTTCTTCAGACCATTGAAATGGTCCAGACTTCCTCAATATCTTGAATAAGGGTAACGCCCGTTCCGTCAGTCGGCTGAGGGCGGCTAGACATCCAGTTCGTTTCTGGACATCTTTGATGCGGGCTGGTGGCTGCATCTCCTCTATGACTTTAATCTTTGCCGGATTTGCCTCTATGCCCCGGTGGTTTACCAGGAAACCGAGAAGCTTTCTGGAGCTAACCCCGAAGACAAACTTGTCTGGGTTCAGCTTCGTGCGGGTGACCCGCAGCTTGTCGAAGACAGCTTGTAAGGTGTCAAGGAGTCTCTCCTTGTCCTTGATCCTGACGACGATGTCATCAACATACACTTCCACTACGTCTCTGATGAGCTCTCCAAAGGTTTTGTACATAGCTCGTACAAATGTTGAAGCTGCATTCTTGAGACCAAATGGCATGGCAGTATAACAGTACAATCTATCTAATGTGATAAAAGAAGTATGTTCTTCATCTTTCCTAGACATTCTGATTTGATGGTACCCAGAATATGCGTCTAGGAAACACAGTAATTCACACCCGTAGGTGGAATCCACTATCTGATCTATTCTAGGTAGTGGGAATGGATCTTTTGGGCATGCTTTATTTAGTGTTGTGTAGTCAATACACATCTGAAGCTTCCCGCCGGCCTTGGGTACAACGACTGGGTTTGCCAGCCGTTTTGGATGGAAGACTTCTCGGATGAATCCAGCTTCGAGCAACTTCTTCACTTCTTGTCGTATGAAGTTCTGTCGCTCTACGGATTGCTTCCGAGGCTTCTGATGTACGGGCCGAGCATCGGGATAGATCTTCAGATTATGCTCGATCACTTCCCTAGGGATCCTAGGCATTTGTGACGGTTGCCAGGCAAACACGTCGATGTTAACTCGGAGGAAAGTGATGAGCGCGAGTTCCTATTTGTCATTCAGACCCCCCGATATACGGGTGGTCTGAGCGGCATCGGAACCAATTTGGACGACTTTGACGGGGATGCCGATGTCGTCGCTTGGCTGCACGCGAGGTGCAGAGGTTGAGCCTCGTTGTAGAATGCTCGGGGGTTTCGGAGCTTGCTCCTGCCTGGATTCTTCCTACTGCGCTGTAGCAAGCGCATGAAGTTCCTCCAGAGCAGTCACTCCGGGAGTACGGTCTCCGCAGATCCGGAGAACGCCAACTGGTGTTGGCATCTTCAACACCAAATAGCCATAATGAGCAGCAACCATGAATTTGTATAAGGCGGGCCTGCCGAGAATGGCATTGAAAGGCAAGTTGATTTGAGTGACGTTAAAGATCAACTTCTCAGTGCGATAATTCTCTCGAGTCCCGAAGGTAACGGGGAGAGTAATGGCACCGAGTGGTGTTATGGCCCCCGGACCTACTCCGGAGAAAGGTCGGGAGGGGCCAAGGTCCGAAGATCGGAGCTGAAGCTTGACGAATGCTTTGAAGCTTATGAGGTTCAGCCCTGAACCTCCGTCCACCATTACATGGTGGAGTTGAATGTTATTGATGGTAGGTGATACCATCAAAGGTAGCTAACCAGCTCCGATCATGTTCCGAGGGCAGTCTGAAGCATCAAAAACGATGGGTGTGTCCATCCACTTTTGATGAGGCTCCGCCCTGGTTGTAGGAGCTACTGAGGCCATGTCCCGCCGCATAGTCTTAAGGACACGGCGGGAGGTGATGTCCCACGAACCACCAAAGATGGTGTTCATGGTCTTCCGACGCTCATTGTCGGAGACATCAGAGTCGTCGTCGACGGAGGTGTAGACAACCTTCAGGACCTTTTTGGGGTCCTGGAAGCCCAGCTCCTCTTCAGCCGGAGCTTCATTGACTTTCTGTTTTCCTTCCCTTTGACAGAAAGGAACTTCTTCTCGGCGCTTGTGGTAGCGCTCGACAAGGTTTTGGACCTCCCGGCAGTCCTCCAAGTTGTGGTCGTTCGTCTTGTGGATAGGATACCACATTTTGGAGTTTCCACCATCTTCAGAGGACGACCGATGTCGTTTCTCGGGGCGTGGCCCCAGGCCACCCAGAGCTGCTGCAGCTGCAGCAGTGGATGTGCCGACCGACGGCTTCTTCTTGCCGTTGGGCTCTTTCTTCTTTTTGCCACTCCCGCAGGTAGTGGCTTCGCCTTTGGAGGATTTTTTCCATCCTCCGGAGGTGGTTTGGAGTGCATTTCACGGCCCTCTGCAACTTTGGTACATTTGTCTGCCAAGCTGAAGAGCTCCGTGACGCTGGTGATCTCCTTGACTGCCAGCTTCTCCAGCATCTTCTTATCCCGTACACCCTGTCTAAATGCCACGATAACAGAAGCGCTAGAGATAGAAGGAATGGTTTTTTTTACCTGGGAGAACCTCTGGATAAATGAGTGTAGGGATTCTCCCCCCTTTCGCACAACTGCAAAAAGGTCCAGTTCGGTGCCTGGTCGGGTGTATGAACTCCCGAAATTGGTAGTGAACTGTTGACATAATTCCTCCCAACTGTTGATAGAGTTGTGAGGAAGGCTCATGAACAGGACCTAGCGGTCCCAGTCAAAGCCACTGGGAAGTAGTTGGCCACTACAGCCTCGTTACCTCCGGCCGCAAGGGTTGCGGTGGTGTAAATTTGAAGAAACTTGGCGGGGTTAACTGTCCCGTAAAATTTCTCCGGCAGGTGTGGCCGAAACTTTTGTGACCATCTGACCATGCGTAGGTGCATGGCCAGTGCAGAACAACCTCCTCCTACTCCCTCGGGAGCCGGGCTGTCTCGAGCCTCTTGCCTTTCGCGAGCGCGCTCGATATGGACACGGCTGTCCTGTTGACGATAACGGTGATCAAGCTCCGCTCGGAGGTCATGAGTTGACATTCTAGTTACCGTATGAGTACATCGCGCCCCGGAGGGTAGCGACGTAACCTGCTGTGACGCAGCACGCCTCCTATTCTGGGAAGCATGCAGACCAAGTCTGCTAGACACGGTCCGACGCTGCGATGGGGCCCGCCCCGAAGGAGGAGGACCTTGGTTGCTGATGCAGTCGGTTGCTGCTGCAACCAGATGTTCCACATCAGCCCTCCACTGCTCCATTGCACCCTGGGATGCACATGGAGGTGGTGGACGTTGAAGAAGAGAACGCGCTGCATGAAGCGCGTGTTCAGGGTTGTTGTTATTCGCCGATGCAGTGACCGACGCCGATGCACCGTCACGCTGCTCAGCTTGACGTGCTGGTGCAGGCGGTGGTGGTGGAGGCATGACTCCTGCTGGAGCCATGACACCTACTGGTTGCTGCATGTTGGAGGGATTGCCTCCAGCGGGTTGAACAACAGGGTTGCCATTGGATGATCCAGCAGCTAAGTTCACCATACTCGAAATCTGGTGCACCCCCTACCCGGCGCGCCAACTGTCGGTGTTTGGATCTGGCAGATCTCCCGACACTACATTTGGTAGATCGAGGAGTTGTAGTTCGGTGAAGGGCGCGCAAAGATTCAAGAAGGTGAAAGACACATGTACACAGAGATTTACGTGGTTCGGGCCGCGTGAGCGTAATACCCTACTCCACGGGGTGTGTTGGTGATGTATTAAGCACGTGAGTCTAGAAGAAGCTCCAGAAGAAGAAGCTCGTGTAGCTCAGGGAGTTTAGTCGTGGTCTGGAACTGTCCCTTGTGTATCGTCGACCAGTCCTTTTACAGTACAAGGACTGGTCATTACAACGTTAGCCTGGCCCGACAGGTGGCCCCAGCGGTTACACTTGCTTGATACACAATAAATGGGGTTAATTACCCTTAATATTCTGGTAACGGGCCTTAACAGTGCCGTTACCAGTATTAAGCTCCATCCAATCGTGTGTCATTAATATGGTATTAATGACACTTAATCGGGTCTTGAAGTCTTTGATTGCTCCTTGAAGGTCCAGAGCCGTTGGGGGGTCCACCAGCATGATTGTTGAAGTTGAAGGTCCGACGATTGCCACGTGGCAACACTGGAGCTTATCATCGTGGACGAGTAGGTCCGGTGCTACTGGACACGTGTCAGTACGAGAGCTTCCCTGTGTCTGGGGTTAGGTCCGGGGTGCCATATTGGTATACCGACCAGAGCTTCCCATGTGTGGGTGATAGCTTCGGTCTTATGGTACATGTGGCGACCCTGGGACTAACCATGTCGGAGAAGCAGGTCCGGTTACGCCTGACATGTGGGGCCTTCGGAGGTCTTCAAATCTGGTAGATGGAGTTTCCTTGTGATCTTTGCAATCCCAAGGGGTATCCGGTACGGAGGGTACTGACAATATCAATGGGTAATCACCAAGTTTGATGGAGCTACTCACAATTTGAGGCTCCCACAAATCAATACAATGAGGAGCACACGAATCTCAACTCACACAAGCCACAAAACACAATAACAATGTGCAAAGAGATCAAACCGAGAGCTAAAGCGCGATGATCTTCCTTCACTCTCCTCCCCAAACCCTAATCTCTTCAAGATTTGGTCTTAGAGGGCTAGTAGGACGAGTAGAAGGCTTTGGAAGGCTCTTGGTCACTTGTGGCGGCACTAGGGTTCAAGACTTATTCAAATGAGGTCGGGGATCCCCTTTTTATAGGACACTCCAGAGACGTTTGGTCCGTCTCAAAACGGACTGGTCTGCTGGTCGGACTAGTCCGGTCTCCTAGGGTTTTTTCTCATTTTGGCTTCTCACTTAGGTTTTTCTCTAAACCACCACTTTGAGCCCCATAGAATGACCTCAATGCGCATGATACATCCACCCTTTCACATGACACGACTCATATAAGCTCATCTGCATAGAAACCCTAATTTCTACTTCTTGAACCTTTGACGCCTGTTATGTCCTTTTCCTTTTTGAAGGGTTTCATCTCATTTCAATCATTGTACATGTGCTTAGGATCAACTTAGCTCGTTAGACTCTTAATTGTCGTCATCAATCATTGAAAACCTACGGGGATGCCAAGATGCACTTTCAATCTCTGCTTTTTGGTGATTGATGACAACACATTAAGACTTCAACAAAAAGGATAATAATTTGTTTTTCATTGCATATATTTGTATGAGTGACTCCCCCTCAATGTATGCATCATGAGTAAGAGATATTTGAGAGAGTTCTCATACATATACATGTTATGGTAGAGTGCCTAAGTGATGTACTCATAAATTGTGATAAGGCAACAAATATGCAAGACAAGCATATAACTCAAGCATAACATCACAATTCATATGAATTAAGTTTTACAACAATTTAAGTGAGAGTTTTAAATGTAAAAACATAAGTCCAATCTTGGATCAATCAATCTCTCCCACTAATAACTAAGTAGAACTCTCAATCTCCCCCTATCTAAGTGTCTCATCCACCAATCTCTCCCCCTTCATCCACCAATCTCTCCAATTCTCTAAGAGCCACATCCACTAATCTCTCCCCCTTTGGCATCAAGACACCAAAAAGGAAAAGAAGAAAGGAAGAGCCCTTAGGACTACTCGTCATCTTCATCGGCGTCGTCGTCGTCGTCGTCTTCGCCTTGGTGCCCGCTATCGCTCTCCATGGCCTCCGAATCAATATTAGCATCATCATCATCGGTCGGGACTGCAGTGGAAGTACCATCTTCACCAAATTGAGCGAGCTCCTCGGCGGTGAACTCCGGGAATGGAGTGATATCTCCATCACTCTTCTCGGTGGGAGACATGGGGATGTCCAACTTGTCGCACACTGCCTTGACATACTTCTCTTGGCGATGCTCCATGCGACGTTGCCGAACTTCTGCCTTCTGACAAGAAGAGAAAATGACCTTGAAGCACTTGAGAAATCCACTCCCGCATTGTGATGAAGGCGGAGGTGGCGGAGGTGGCGGAGGAGATGGCACAAAGCGAGAGGAGGATGAGGGAGGATCCGCATTCTTCCTCCTATGGGTGTCGGCTCCGAAGGAGGGAGTTGAGGACGAAGCCTCCGGTGAGTTATGTCTTTCTTGAAGGTGAGTCCGGAGATCTTCTTGATCATGTACATGATGTATGGAGCGTATCCACATGATCGGTTTGGAGTATGGGAGATGTTGAAGATGTCGTCGAAGATGTAGTCAACCACATTGAAGCGGACATCTCCATCAATGAGGACCATCAAGTGCCTCAAATTCCCTTGAATTATCCCTGCATCTCCATACTTGGGGGCAGTGCTCTTCCGGTGCATCCTATTGAGGACATTGTAGAAGGGCTTGATGTTTCTTATGTGCCTTGCCTCAAAGGGTACATGGCTAAGATACATGTACTCCAGGGTGTCGCGATCAACTGGCCTCAAGTTGGAGATAATAATTTTATTGTCCAGATGATTCTTTAGTTCAAGCAGCTGAGCAAACTCCCAGTAGGTGGTGGAGTATTGCTCTCCATGGGTCATACAGGTAATCCTCCTGTCCCCATCGGTGTGGAAGTAGATAGTGGAATAGAACTGAGTAATTACTTCTACATTCTAGTCATACTGGAAAGCCACGAACTTCTTCAAACCATGGCGCTCGACAGCCTCAATCACGACATTGAAGGCCACATGATCCTTCTGGGCCATGTAGTCCCAATCAATCAACTGAGCATTGGTGACTGGGGTCTATTTGGACATGTAGACCGTCTGATAATAGTCACAGTGGAAGTAACACCATAAATAGGGATCCACTGTGCTACTGTCCGCTGATAGACATTCATCTTCCTTAGCTTGCGCGCCTTCTCAACCCCTTTGCCCTTGAAGATGTTGGCATCAAAGGCAGCTGCACGGTTTGGGTTTCGTGCAGGAGAATATATCCTCAAGGGGCCTATGGGTTGAGAGGCACCCTTCTTGGCCCTGCTTGCAGGCTTCTTGGCAACGATCACCCTCTTCTTGGGTGCAGCATTGACCGAGGCCTTTCCCTTATCCTTGGAGGTCCTCGTCTCTTGGGCTCTAGCTTGATCTCCCAATGTGACAAGTCTATCTTTCCTTGGAGCTGCCTCGGCTGCTGCACAGTTATGTGCTTCTCACTGCGTCTTCTTTGCTATCTTTGATTCAAAGTAGGCAGCTGTCGACTGTTGGAGTCGGCAGATCCCCTGACACTACGAAAGTGTGGAAGGAGTTTGTGGTTCGGTTTGGGCGCGCGGAGACTCAAGAAGGTGAATTGCGATTGGACTCGAGTGACACGGTGGTTTACGTGGTTCGGGCCGCCTGAGCGTAATACCCTACTCCACGGGTGTGTGTATGTTGTATTAACTTGTGAGCTTGAGTGTGCTCCAGCCTCTCCTTCGTGTATCGTCGGTTTGTCCTTTTATAGTACAAGGACAAACCGTTACAAGTCAGCCTGGCCCGACATGTGACCCTGGCGGTTATTGGTATTGATACACAAGATTAATTGTTGTTAATAACTCTGTAACGGCTCTGACAGTGCCGTTACAGGTGTTAAGATCGTCCGGTTAAATATCATTAACGTGTAATTAATGATAATTAATCGGGTCTTGAAGTCCGCGGCTGTCTCTTGGAGATCCGGAGCCGTTACGACGTCTCCCAGAGGTTTAAAGCGGCCAGCCCCGACGTATGGACACGTGGTTGCTCCGGAGCTTGCTCGTGGGAAGCGGGAAGCTCCGGGGCGGCCTGCCACGTGTCAGGTCCGGAGCTTCTCTCGGTCGGGGGTTACCTCCGGAGGTGCCGTTTCAGTACCTAGCCCGGAGCTTCACCCTTGTGGGTAATAACTCTGGTCTGACAGTACATGTGGCAACCTAAAGGTTAACCATGTTGGAGAAGCGGGTCCGGTCACGTCTGGCGAGTGGGCCCCCGAGGGTCCTCAATTTGAGTAGATGTCCTTCCCTTGAGATCTCTGTAACCTCAGGGGGTGTATGGTTTTTAGGGTACCGACAGTGGCCCCCTGGACCTACCTCCGGGGAAGGCTAACGGGATGAAGTCATTCCGCCGGAGATGGGTCCACACTTGCGACTCTTGAACTGAGTCTTCAAGGGTCTTCGGAGGTGCCTTTGGCAGGGCTTTACGGTTGAGTCCCGACGCGTGGCGCACCTCAGGCGGCAGATAAGATCTTTGACGTGCGGATCTCTCTCAATTGAAGGTCGCCGGTTCCCGATACTAAAACCGTATCGGTTCCGCGCGCCTTGTCAGTCCGCCGCCTTTGGGTTTCCCGCCTCGTGATGACAACTGTTCGCCTGGGTAAGAACCTCGACTTGATCGTCAGGGTGGTCCCGGGCCCTTTTGTCATCGGCTGGGTTGAATTCTTGAGTAGTATCCTTGACTCCCCTACAGTTTCCATCCAAGCGTTGCGAGGGCTTACTTAAGAAGGAAAGCGCACCGTCGGGAGTTCTTTACGCTTTCCATCTGTTCTTGCGCTCAAACTCCCAACTCGTGCTTTGCTTCTCTTCTTTCGCCTAGCTGTGCTGCAATGGAGTTGGGTCTGTGTGAGAGTCGTTTGAAGACGGAGAACGATCTGAAGAAGGTCCGAGCCCTCATGGGGTGGTCGTCGGACTTCTTCAACCGTTCGGTTCGCGCCGGAGGAGAGCTTCCCTTTAAAAAGGAGCACTCCGGCGAGATGGTGTACTTTTCATCGTACGCCATGGTGGGGCTGATCCCACCGTTTTCTTCCTTCTTCTTGATGCTGCTGGACTTCTATGGTCTGCAGCTATACCACCTTGGCCCTCACTCCCTCCTCCTTGTGTCCATCTTTGTCCACTTCTGCGAGATGTGGGTGGGCATCCTTCCCTGCATCGAGCTCTTCCGCACCTTCTTCACCGTCCAAACCACCGGCCGAAGTGACGAGTACCTTGGCTTCTACTACTTTGTGAAGCGCAAGAAGTGCCCGTTCAAGTACCTCCGGTCATTCCCTTCCGGGAAGTGGGATGACTGGAAGAAAGATTGGGTAGTCGTCCGGGTGGAGGAGCACGAGCGGTTGGAGCTGCCAGACGGTCTGCCCGGCATTGACACGTCGGTGTGGAGCGAAGTTCCGGTGCTGGCGGCAGCTTTCGACCCCGTCCTGTCCAGGATCCGCCAATGTGTGGAGGGAGGACTGACTCCCCAGGCGGTGTTCTGCAACTTCCTGTCCAACAGGTGGGCACCGCTGAAGAGGAGGGAGAAGCTCGCCTGGGCCCTCAACAGCGTGATGGACGAGGACCGGGTTGAGACCGGATCGAAGTCCAACATGGTGGGGAAGTCCTTGGAGTTTCACCTCAAGAAATTCCAGCACGGCATCGATGTGGACGGAGAGTACTTGACTCCGCCACCGGCTTTCCTCCCCCTGAACGTGGAAGTTGAGTTCAGCAGGGAGCTCCGGCGGAAGATGCTCGCGCTTGACGACCTTGGCGTCGTCGAGAGAAGATCGACCGCCCGGTTGGCGATCCCCGGGTTGTCGGAAGGCGGCTCCGCCCCTGTCTCTCAGCCAAGAGCTGAAGTCACCGGCAAGGGCAAGGAGCTGGCAGAGGAGCCGGAGAGCCGGAAGAGGAAGCTGCGACATGCTGACGGAAGGTCCGTCGGGCTTGCTACTTCCCCGCCAGTTCCCCGTCCTCAGGATGGAAGATCCTCCGCCGCTGTAGCGTCTGTCCCCGTGGTGGGGTCTTTTCGGAGCGCTACTGTTCCGGCGGTGGGATCCTCCCGGAGTGCGGCTGTCCCCGTGATGGGTCCCTCCGGAGGTGCCAGCTCCGGACAGGCGACTCCGGTTCGAGAAGCGGTGAGGGCCTCCAGGTCTAGGGGTTCCTCCCGGTCAAGGAGAGCTCCGACCCGGGAAACGCCCGCGGCTACGGCAAGTCCTGGGAGTCCTCCCGGAGCTCCAACGCCGACCGTGGCCAGCCCGGAACGTCCGGGAAAGAGGTTCCGCGCAAGCTGGTGCGTGAGCCTCCCAAGGTAATTTTTCTTGCTTACCTCAATTAACTTTTAATTATAACGTCTGTTTGCTCAATTTCTTCGTTCTTCATCTGCAGCGTTCCCAAGAAGGGGAGTGAAGCTCCGCCCTCAGCCACAGTGTCTGAGGCTACGAGGGCTTCTGCTCCAGCTCCGGTGCCGCCCCAGGCGGAGGCTGCGACAGCTCCGGCGCCGGCTGTCGTGGTCATGGACCTCGACTCGTCTCCAGAAGTTCCCGTGGTAGCGCCGGACCACGGGATTGAAGATGCGCCAGCGGCACCCGCTCCGGAGGTTGAAGCTCCGGGCCCTTGTGCTGCAGAAGTAGATGCTCCGGCTGTCGAGCCGGAGGAAGTAGCGGTCCCGGCTTCAGAGCCGGAAAGTGCTGAAGCCCCGGCGGTCGAGCCGGAGGTAGCTGAAGCCCCGGCGTGCGAGCCGGAAGTTGAAGTGGTTCCAGCAATTGAGCCGGTTACTTCTGAAGCTCCGGTCGCAGAGCCGGTAATTATTGGAGCGCCGGCTGCAGAGCCGGTGATGGTGGAGGCGCCGGCTGCAGAGCCGGTGGTCGAAGAGGCGAGGGAGCTTGAGCCTCCCTCAGAAGAAGCGTCCCGGTCGGAGCCATTGGAGGCGACGACGTCGATGGTACCCGTGGCAGAGCCAGAGTGCCTGAACGAAGTCGCCGGCCCCCAGCCTGAGGGGGCGAATGAAGATTTGGTGGCGGGACCTTCTTCGGTGGCGACTGAGGCCATCCCGGAGGAGGGCCCTAGTGCCTTGGAAGCTCGGGGTTCCGCTCTCGTAGAGTGGGACCCAATTTTTGTAAATGAAGACCCACTGAAACCAGCGGAGGAGACCCCAGAAGGTCCGGAGCCCATCTCGCTGTCGATGTCCATTGACAACGCTTGCTCCAGTCTGCGCCAAGTCCAACTAGCCTTCTTCCACGACAGCAAGGTTCTTGAAGAGTAGCGCCAAACCCTTAGGAGGTGGCGTAATAGACTCCAATTCGAGACCAAGCTGGCGCAGTCGAGGATTGCTGAGGACAAGGAATGGATCAGGCGGGAGAAGGTCCGCCTGGAGCTCTGGGGTGAGATGCTGGACGAGAGGGAGAGCATGACTCACAACCTCGACGCCCAATCCCGGGAGTACCATGACCAAGCTAAGGCTGCTAATGATGCGACCAACGCTCGGTTCGATCAACTCGAAGCCATCAGTACCGCACTCATCAAGCGCCGAGAGGCACTTGAGGGAAGGGAAAAGCGGCTCGAGGATGAGGAGCAAAAACTCCTGGAGCTACGGGATGACGTCTTGCGACGTGAAGAAGAGCTCGCCGAGAAGACAGCTCTGGCGGACAAGGGTATCGAGGAGCGCGCTAAAAAATTGGAAGAGCGCTGCCTCGAGGAAGAGGAGAAGACCTGGGTGCGGGGGCAGGAACTCTACGAGTACGAGTGTGCCCTTGTCGCCCGGGAGAAGAAAATAGAGGCTAGGGAGAAAGACCTTGTCGACCGCCGGAACAAGATCCACCTCCGGGAGGAGGAGCTCGGAAGACTTGAGAAGCGGGTTGCTGCGAAGATTCAGCAAAACGCCAAAGAAGTCGAGCGTCTTTCCCGCGAGAATTCGGAGCTGGCGGCGGCCCGGAGGTCCCTGGAAGAGATGGAGGGCCTGAGGAAGACGGACTCCCTGCAAATTTGGGAGTTCCTGAGCAAGGCCGATGATGCGCTAGCGCCGATGGGTTTCAGCCCCGTGCTCCCGGATGACCCGGAGCCGGAGCCGGACCTTGCGTTGCAAGCGTTGAGCGCTGCGGGCAGCAAGCTCTCCAAGGTGGGCGACGTCATCGCGGACCAGCTGGAGGTCGAGGGGCAATCCCTGGCTAGGAACGTCACAGAGTACGTGTTGACGTGTTACACTAGCCGGAACCCTCGATTCTCTCTGGACCCGGTGCTTGAAGGCCCCGTTGAAGGAGAAGGCGAAGCTACCCGAGCCAGCGTGTCGGAGGTCGCCCAGAAGGTCGCTGAGTTCTTCCATAGGGTCTAGGACAATCTTTCTTAGCCTTTATTTGTATCTTCTCTTCTTCCTCAATTTTGTAATCCCTTGTCTCCAGATGTAATCTCCGGTCTTCTGATGAAATGAAATCCCCAATTTTTCGTGAATTTCATTTTTTTGTCTTCAACATCTTTGTCTTCACTTGGCCCCCTGGTAGATGTGCACAATTTGATTGTGGACATGTACCAAAAGGATGTTGAGTTTCGTTGAAGACAAATTTGCTTCGAACTCGTATAGTTTAGGTCCGAAGTTTTCGATAGTGAAGGTCCCTTGAAGTCGTCGGATCTTAGAAGCTCCGGCACTGTCCATCGTCGGAGCTTAGTAGCTCCGGCAATAGCCTCTACCAACACATTGAGTGCCGATAGTTAATACTTCAAGGTGTCGGAGCTTAGTAGCTCCGGCAATGACCCTTGCCACGCCTGGCTTGCTGGCAACAGACTCTAGTGATAGAGTCTTCTCACCATCTTTAAGTTAACGCCGGTGGGAGTCGGAGCTTGGTTAACTCCGGTTTTTCTCCATCAATATTGGGTTTATTTTTCCTGCACACTTAAGCCAAGAAAAACAGTAAAATTCGTTCCTTATCTATAACTTCGTCGCGGCTTACGGTTCTCAAGAGAATTTCAAGCTGAACACGATTTTTAGTATAATTGGATGAATTGTCTTTTCTTTTAGATCCAATTGTCCATGGACCCACCTTACTTTGGCCTGCCGGGATGTAGGTAGAGTGGCGTACTTAGGGTGCTTGACCAGGCTAAGTCGATAGCGCACTCCGGCCCTAGAATGGCTTGGCGGCTTTCAGGCGAGTTGGCCACAGATGATATTTAAATCTAAAAAATCCGACAATTCAACTCGAATCGTACGTAAATCGGTCTAACTAGAATTTCTTAAGAATTGCACGTTTCTGTTATAGACAAGAAAGAGAAAAATAAAAATGTCGAGCCTTATGCAAAAATGAATGCACGTGGAGTCTATTTCACATGAAGATGTCTTTCATTATAGGTCCGGGGTACAGGGGAAACAAGTACACTCTTAGGGTACGGAACCAGGCTAAGTGTGTTCGGTTTCTCGTTTAACCCAGGGTAATTAGCTACACTTCTAGTCCGGAGACTGTATCAAGTGTTGCATGAGCTTTCCAAACCTTTCGGGAAAGGTCCGGCTGCTCTCCCGGAGGAACTACCCGACTCTGTACAATGACTCTATAACATACACTTCAAGTTACTTAAGACTCACCTCCGTGGAATTAAGTGTAGAACTTACGGAGGTGCTCGATGTTCCAAGGATTTGGGAGAGGTGTCCCATCCTCGGCAGCCAAGCGAACGCTTCCGGGACGGGATACTTTGATCACTCGGAAGGGTCCTTCCCAGCCGGGGGAGAGTTTGTTTTGCCCTTCTCTGGATAGTATTCTCCGTAGCACCAGATCGCCTTCCTTGAGCTGTCGGTTGTGTACATGCCGCTGATGATAGCGCCGTAGATCTTGGCGGTATCGGGCATTCCGAACAGCTGCTTGGCACCTTCCCTCCTCGAGGAGGTCTAGGTCTTCACGCCGGAGCTGGTCCTGCGCGGCTTCGTCGAAGGTCCGGACTCGGAGGGAACCCAAGGTGATTTCCGGAGGAAGGATCGCTTCAGCTCCGTACACCAGGAAGAAGGGTGTTTCTCCGGTTGCCCGACTTGGAGAAGTCCTGTTAGCCCATAGAGTGGGCGGAAGCTCTTCGATCCAATTAGCACCGTGCTTTTTCAAATGCTCATAATTGCGCGTTTTGAGTCCTTTAAGGATCTCTGCGTTTGCTCTCTCGGCTTGTCCATTGCTGGCAGGATGAGCTACGGAAGCGTAGCAAACTTGTATGCCGAGGTCTTCGCAATATCCTTGAAATGCGGAGCTTGTGAACTGAGTCCCATTATCGGTTATGATCTTGTTTGGGACTCCAAATCTGCTCACGATAGATTGTAGAAAATTGATTGCAGATTGCTTGTTGATCGTCACAACAGGAGCAGCTTCCGGCCACTTGGTGAACTTGTCGATGGCGACGTACAGGAACTTGTAACCTCCGACGGCTCTTGGGAAGGGTCCCAAGATGTCCATCCCCCACACAGCGAAAGGCCACGTGGGAGGTATCATTTGTAAGGGCTGAGCAGGTGTATGAATTTGCTTTGCATGAAATTGGCATGCTTTGCATTTCTTCACTAGCTCAGTAGCATCCTGGAGCGCTGTAGGCCAGTAGAAGCCGTGCCGAAAGGCTTTTCCGACCAGCGTGCGGGAAGACGCGTGGTTCCCACACTCACCTCCATGGATTTCTGCGAGTAGCTCGCAGCCTTCTTCCCTTGTGATGCACCGCATTAGGATGCCATTGGCACCGCGCCGGTAGAGATCCCCTTCTACCAACGTGTATCTTTTAGCCAATCTGACTACCCGGTCAGCGGATACATCATCATCAGGAAGGATGTTGTCTTTCAAGTAGTTCCGGATCTCCGAGATCCATGCATCGGAACTAACTTGAGCATTTGAGTCTTGCGTGCTGGGTTGCTCGGAGCTTCCGGCAGCACCTACGACCCTTGATGGCTGCCATGGTAACAGGGCCATCGGGACCGTCAGCTTCGGGATGCTGATCTCGCCCCCTTCGTTCAGTTCGGCAGGCTGAACTGTGGGTTTTGACAACCTCCGGACAAAGGTTCCGTCTGGTGCCGGAGCTCCGGTTGACGCCTTGGTCGAGAGTTCGTCAGCTTCAGCGTTGTGAGCACGCTGAACATGGTGAAGGTCTAGGACTTCGAAGTCCTTCTGAAGCCTCTGGGCTTCAAGGAGATAAGCAGCCAGCTGGAGATTATTGCAGGAGCATTCACCCTTCACTTGTTTGATGACAAGTTGTGAATCTCCTTTGACCAGCAACTGCTTGACACCATATGATAGTGCCACCTTTAATCCATATATGAGTGCTTCGTACTCCGCCATGTTGTTGGTTGCCTTGAAGTCAAGGTGCACCATGTATTTCACTTTCTCCCCGGTTGGTGCGAGGAGAAGGATTCCAGCTCCGGCTCCCTGCTTCTGCATGGAGCCGTCGAAGTAAAGGGTCCAGTGAGGCTTAGTGAAGGCCGGAACTTGTGATTCCGTCTTCTGCTCGCTGGAGCCCCCAGGGTTTAATGTAGAGGGAGTCCATTCTGCCACGAAATCTGCCAACGCTTGACTCTTGATTGCTTGTCTTGGAATGAATTCGAGGTCGAATTCAGCCAGTTCCGCTGCCCACTTTGCTATATTCCCAGTTGAATTGGGATTATGCAGGATCGCTCGAAGTGGATATGAGGTTACCACCGAGACTTTGTGAGCTTGGAAATAGTGTCGAAGCTTCCTTGAGGCAATAAGAACTGCGTAGAGCAGCTTATGCACCTCTAGGTATCGAGTCTTGGCATCATGTAACACTTCACTGATGAAGTATACTGGGCGTTGAATGGTCCGGACCCTCCCGGAGGAGTCCGGAGCTTCCTCTCCATTGATCCGGACCCTGTCGGAGGGGTCCAGACTATCTTCGGGGACCTCCGGGTTCTGGGTGGAGGAACCCGGAGCTTCTTCAGGAATGACCTGGATCCTATCGGAAGGATCCGGGTCTTCTGAAATAACTTCTTGTGGGTTCAAGTCTGGGAGCTGGGACCCAGACCCGCTTTCAGGAACCTCCGGATCCTCCCGAAGGAATCTGGATTCCTGAGTATTGGGTAGTTCCGGTCTCTCCGCAACCAGAACCATACTGACGACTTCGTCAGCTGCTGAAATGTAAAGCAATAAAGGCTCACCAGGGTTCGGAGCTACCAAGACTGGTAGGGTGGTGAGGAACTGTTTCAGCTCCTGGAATGCCTTCTCTCCTTCTTCAGACCATTGGAATGGTCCGGACTTCCTCAGTAACTTGAAGAAGGGAAGTGCCCTTTCCGCCAGTCTTGAAATGAATCGGCTGAGGGCTGCTAGACATCCAGTTAATTTTTGGACGTCCTTGATGCGGGTTGGTGGCCGCATGTCTTCAATGGCTTTTATCTTCGCCGGATTAGCCTCTATGCCCCGGTGACTTACCAGGAAACCAAGAAGCTTTCCAGAACTAACCCCAAATACGCATTTGTCTGGGTTTAGCTTCGTGCGGGTAGCCCGCAGCTTGTCGAAGACAGCCTGCAAGGTGTCCAAGAGGGACTCCTTGTTCTTGATTTTGACCACGATGTCATCAACGTACACTTCCACTATGTCTCTGATGAGTTCTTCGAAAGTTTTGTACATTGCTCGTACAAAAGTTGAAGCTGCATTCTTGAGACCAAAAGGCATGGCTGTGTAACAATACAATCCATCCACTGTGATGAATGAAGTATGTTCTTCATCTTCCCTAGACATCCGGATTTGATGATATCCTGAATATGCGTCTAGAAAACACAGTAACTCACACCCGGAGGTGGAATCCACTATTTGGTCTATTCTAGGTAGTGGGAATGGATCTTTTGGACATGCCTTATTCAGTGTGGTGTAGTCGATGCACATCCGAAGTTTCCCGCCGGCCTTAGGCACAACGACTGGGTTTGCCAGCCATTTTGGATGGTAGACTTCTCGGATGAATCCGGCTTCGAGCAACTTCTTCACTTCTTGTCGGATGAAGTTCTGTCGCTCTACATATTGCTTCCGAGGTTTCTGGTGCACAGGCCGAGCGTCGGGGTAAATCTTCAGATTGTGCTCAATCACTTCCCTGGGGATCCCAGGCATTTGTGACGGTTGCCAAGCAAACACGTCAACGTTAGCCCGGAGGAAAGTGATGAGCGCGAGTTCCTATTTGTCGTTCAAGCCACCCGATATGCGGGTAGTTTGGGTGACATCGAAACCGATTTGGACGACTTTGACGGGAATGTCGGCGTCGCCGCTTGGCTGCACACGAGGTGCAGAGGTCGAGCCTCGTTGACGAATGCTCGAAGGTTGCGGAGCTTGCTTCTGTCTGGAGTCCTCCTCTTGCGCTGTGGTGAGTGCATGGAGTTCCTCCAGAGCAGTTACTCCGGCAGTGCGATCTCCACGGATCCGGAGAACGCCTACTGGTGTTGGCATCTTCAACACCAGGTATCCATAATGAGCAGCTGCCATAAATTTGTACAAGGCAGGTCTACCCAAAATGGCGTTGAATGGTAAGTTGATCTGAGCGACGTCGAAGATCAACTTTTCGGTGCGATACTTCTCCCGGGTACCGAAGGTAACAGGGAGAGTAATAGCTCCGAGTGGAGTGATGGCCCCCGGACCTACTCCGGAGAAAGGTCGAGAGGGCTGGAGGTCCGAAGGTCGGAGCTGAAGCTTAGTGAAAGCTTCGAAGCTGATGAGATTAAGCCCCGAACCTCCATCTACCAGGACATGATGGAGCTGGATGTTGTTGATGGTGGGAGATACCATCAAGGGTAGCTGGCCAGCTCCGACCATGCTTTGAGGACAGTCCGAAGCATCAAAAGTGATGGGTGTGTCCATCCACTTTCGATGTGGCTCCGGTCTAACTGTAGGAGCTACAGCAGCCATATCTCGTCGCATAGTCTTGATGACACGACGAGAGGTGATGTCCCATGATCCACCAAAGATGGTGTTCATGGTTTTTCGACGCTCGTTGTCGGAGACGTCGGAATCATCGTCAACGGAGGTGTAGACGGCTTTCAAGACCTTTTTGGGGTCCTGAAACCCCAACTCCTCTTCAGCCGGAGCTTCATCGACCTTTTGTTTTCCCTCCCTCTGTCGGAAGGGAGACCCTTCCCGGCGCTTGTGGTAGCGCTCAGCAAGGTTTTGGACCTCCCGGCAGTCCTCCAGTCTGTGGCTGCCCGTTTTGTGAATGGGGCACCACATCTTGGATTTGCCACCGTCTTCAGAAGACGGTCGAGGTCGCTTCTCGGGGCGTGGCCCCCGGCCACCAGGAGTTGCAGCGGCTGCAACGTTGGATGTGCCGGCCGACGGCTTCTTCTTGCTGTTGGTTTTCTTTTTCTTCTTGCCACTCCCGGAGGTAGCGACTTCTTCTTTGGAGGATTTTTTATGATCCTCCAGGGCTGGTTTGGAGTGCATTTCACGGCCCTCCGCAGCTCTGGCACATTTGTCAGCCAGGCTGAAGAGCTCCGTGACGCTGGTGATCTCTTTGATCGCCAGCTTCTCCAACATCTTCTTGTCTCGTACACCCTGTCTGAATGCTACAATGACAGAAGCGCTTGAGATAGAAGGGATTGTGTTACGTACCTGAGAGAATCTCTGGATGAATGACCGCAAAGATTCTCCTCCTTTTTGCACGACCGCAAAAAGGTCCAGTTCAGTGCCCGGACGGGTGTATGAACTCCCGAAATTGGCGGTGAACTGACGGCACAGCTCCTCCCAACTGTCGATAGAGTTGGGTGGAAGGCTCATAAACCAGGACCTGGCGGTCCCAGTTAAGGCCACTGGGAAGTAATTGGCCATCACGGCCTCGTTTCCTCCAGCTGCTAGAATCGCAGTGGAGTATATCTGCAGAAATTCCACGGGATTAACAGTCCCGTCGAATTTTTCCGGCAAGTGTGGCCGGAACTTCTGTGGCCATCTAACCATGCGCAGGTGCATGGCTAGGGCGGAACAGCCTCCTCCTACTCCTTCCAGAGTAGAAAGGTCTTGAACATCTCGTCTTTCTCGAGCTCGCTCGATGTGGACACGGCCATCCTGTTGGCGGTATCGGCGATCAAGCTCCGCCCGGAGGTCGTGTGTCGAAAGACGAGATGCAGTATGGGCACGTCGTGCCCCAGAGGGCAACGACGTCACTTGCTGTGACGCAGCTCTTCTCCGGTTGTTGGAGACATGTGGACCAAGTCTTCCAGACAACGTTCGTCGCTGCGACGGGGCCCGCCCTGAAGGAGGTGGACCCTGGTTGTTGAGGCGTTCAGCCGCTGCTGCGACCAAATGCTCAATATCAGCTCTCCATTGCTCCATGGCACCTTGAGATGCATCCGGAGGTGGTGGTCGCTGAAGGAGAGCACGCGCTGCATGGAGCGCGTGTTCTGGGTTGTCACGACTTGCCGGCGCAGAATGTGACGCCGGTGCACCATCATGTCGTTCGGCATGTCTTGCCGGAGAAGATGGTGGTGGTGGGAGTGTGACTCCTGCTGGAACTGAGGCTCCTGCCGGTGGCTGCATGTTGGAGGGATTGCCTCCGACAGCTTGAGCAGCAGGTTGCCCGTTGGATGATCCAGCCGCAGAATTCACCATTCTTGAAGATCTCAGACTCCCCTACCTGGCGCGCCAACTGTCGACTGTTGGAGTCGGCAGATCCCCTGACACTACGAAAGTGTGGAAGGAGTTTGTGGTTCGGTTTGGGCGCGCGGAGACTCAAGAAGGTGAATTGCGATTGGACTCGAGTGACACGGTGGTTTACGTGGTTCGGGCCGCCTGAGCGTAATACCCTACTCCACGGGTGTGTGTATGTTGTATTAACTTGTGAGCTTGAGTGTGCTCCAGCCTCTCCTTCGTGTATCGTCGGTTTGTCCTTTTATAGTACAAGGACAAACCGTTACAAGTCAGCCTGGCCCGACATGTGACCCTGGCGGTTATTGGTATTGATACACAAGATTAATTGTTGTTAATAACTCTGTAACGGCTCTGACAGTGCTGTTACAGGTGTTAAGATCGTCCGATTAAATATCATTAATGTGTAATTAATGATAATTAATCGGGTCTTGAAGTCCGCGGCTGTCTCTTGGAGATCCGGAGCCGTTACGACGTCTCCCAGAGGTTTAAAGCTGCCAGCCCCGACGTATGGACACGTGGTTGCTCCGGAGCTTGCTCGTGGGAAGCGGGAAGCTCCGGGACGGCCTGCCACGTGTTAGGTCCGGAGCTTCTCTCGGTCGGGGGTTACCTCCGGAGGTGCCGTTTCAGTACCTAGCCCGGAGCTTCACCCTTGTGGGTAATAACTCTGGTCTGACAGTACATGTGGCAACCTAAAGGTTAACCATGTTGGAGAAGCGGGTCCGGTCACGTCTGGCGAGTGGGCCCCCGAGGGTCCTCAATTTGAGTAGATGTCCTTCCCTTGAGATCTCTGTAACCTCAGGGGGTGTATGGTTTTTAGGGTACCGACAGCAGCAACCATTTCCTGATCCCCGCGTCTCCGGCGATAAAGAGCTTGCTTCTCCGCTTCGGCCTCAGAGTCGGAAGGTGGAACATACTCGTTATCCGACATGGTTTCTGATAAGAGAAGCAAGGGAATGTGTATGAGTCCAAGGATTCAAGACAAAGTGGTAGAATTCACAGAATCAATCAAGGTTAGGGTTTTCACTGTGTAATTCGGACTTGTCTGCCCAGGGGTCGGACTAGTCCGTACCCAACCGGACTTGTCCGCCCTAAGGTCGTACTAGTCCGGTTCACACAGCAAGAACCCTAATGTAGAGAAATTATGTGAAAACTACGAATCCTACCACAAAAATGGGGGTACATGATCACAATGTTGTGCACAACAATATTTGTGAAGAAGTTTCTGTCAATAAACCCAAAAGAACTGAATTTCAAGGATTTTGGGGTTAGGTCAAGAATACCTCTTCAAATCTTCAAATCGATGAAATGTGGATGAAGAGTCGGCCTCTGATGCTTGGGGAATGGTTCCCTAGCACCATTAGGGCTTCAATTCACGGATTGGAGTCGATATTTGTTGGTGGGAATCAAAAATCGCCGTTTGGGGGGCGGTTTTCGAGCGCTTTTGGAGAGAGAGTGTGTTTGAGTTAAAGTGGAGAGGTCGGGGGCTCCCTGGGGAGGTTAAGTCCCCAAGGGTCGGACTAGTCCGGTCAGGGACCCGGACTTGTCCGGCTATCGGACTGGGTCCAGACTGTTCTGAGCCACCGGCTAGTCCGGTCCTAAGGCTGAAAACTCCTATATATTGAGTTTCTCAGTGGAGATTTGTTCCTTTTGGACTAGGTTTCACAAAAGATCTTTGTAAACATGGTTAGTAAGCAATCAACAATCAAACTATGACCATGATTCACAAAGATTCAATAATTTCAAAATAATTTGTAGAAAATCGAGAAGGGTGAGTTTTTTTTTTTGCAAGCATGTCTGAATTTTGAATATGACAATCAGATGTGCAAGATTCAAGCCACATTTCAAGAATCCAAGATATTAAGCTCACTCCTAAGTTCACAAAATCTTTTCTCATCTAAGGGTTTGCTAAATATATTAGCTAATTGTTTATTGGTTCTCACATGTGAAATTGCAATGTCTCCTTTGATGGAGTGATCTGTCAAGAAATAGTGTCGAATATTGATGTGTTTGGTCCTTGAGTGTTCAACTGTATTATGGGCTATTTTGATGGCACTCTCATTGTCACATAGGAGGGGAATATGGCGCAAGTTTATGCCATAGTCCCTAAGAGTTTGTCACATCCAAAGAAGTTGTACACAACAACTTCCGGCAGCAACATACTGAACTTCGGCTGTGGAAAGAGCAATGGAGTTTTGTTTCTTTGAGGACCAAGACACTAGAGATCTACCAAGGAATTGGCAAGTTCCCGATGTACTCTTCCTATCAACTTTGCACCCCGCATAGTCCGCATCGGAATATCCAATGAGGTTAAACTTAGAGCCTTTGGGGTACCAAAGTCCTAGGCTTGGTGTGTGAAATAAATATCTAAGAATTCTCTTAACGGCGGTCAAATGACACACCTTAGGGACAACTTTAAATCTAGCACACATACACACACTAAGTATGATATCGGGCCTAGATGCACATAAGTAAAGCAATGAGCCTATCATGGAACGATATACCTTTTGGTCCACACTTGGACCATCTTGAGTGAGATTGAGATGTCCATTGGTCGCCACAGGAGTCTTGATGGGTTTGTCCTTGTCCATGTCAAACTTCTTGAGTATATCTTGTGTGTATTTGGTTTGACTAATGAACATGTCTTCCTTGAGTTGTTTCACTTGAAATCCTAGAAAGAACTTCAACTCCCCCATCATGGACATCTCAAATCTTTCCGTCATTATCTTAGAAAACTCATCACAAAAAGCTTTGTTAGTAGAACCAAATATAATGTCATCGACATATATTTGGCAAACAAATAAATCATAATTGAAGTGCTTAGTGAATAAAGTATAATCCGCCTTCCCAATTTTGAAACCATTTTGAGTTAGAAAATCTCTAAGACACTAATACCAAGCTCTAGGAGCTTGTTTGAGTCCATATAGAGCCTTACACAATTTGTACAAATGGTTTGGAAATTCTTCATCTTCAAATCTGGGGGTTGCTCCACATACACCTCTTCCTTGATTGGACCATTGAGAAATGCACTCTTGACGTCCATTTGATATAGCTTAAAATCATGGTGAGTAGCAAAGGCAAGTAATATACAAATTGATTCAAGCCTAGCTACAGGAGCAAAGGTTTCTTCAAAATCCAAACCTTCGACTTGTGAATACCCTTTGCCCACAAGTCGTGCCTTGTTCCTTGTAACCACCTCGTGCTCATCTTGTTTGTTGCGGAACACCCATTTGGTGCCTACAACATTCGCATTAGGCCTCTTCACAAGCTCCCATACTTGATTTCTTTCTAAGTTGTTGAGCTCTTCTTGCATGGCCATCACCCAATCTGGATCTTGTAGTGCTTCTTTAACCTTGTGGGGCTCCAAGGAAGAAACAAAAGAGTAATATTCATAAAAATTTGCAACACGAGATCGAGTAGTTACCCCCTTGGAGATATCTCCAAGTATATTGTCAACGGGATGGTCCCATTGGACACTTTGATGCACTCTTAGGTGAGGCACTTGAGGTCTTGATTCATCATCTTGGTCTTTCTCATCCTCATTGTCTCCCCCCTTGATTGATGCCTCCATTTTCATCTTCTTGGAGCGCATCTTGGGGGACTTGATCTCTATCATTTGAGGAGAAGCTTGCTTGATGTGTAGGATGGTCACTTGCATCTTGAGGTTGTTCTTATGGTCGTATATCTCCAAGTGTCATCCTTCCTATCGCCACTTGTGGAGCTTCTTCTTGATCTAGCACATGACGGCCAACTTGCTCCACTTGGGATCCATTAGTCTCATCAAACACTACGTCATGTGCTACTTCAACAACTCCGAAGGATTTGTTAAAGACACGATAGGCGTAAGTGTTTGATTCATAACCAAGTAAGAAACCTTCATCGGACTTAGAAGCAAACTTCGAAGTCCTAGACTTTTGTTAAGAATGTAGCATTTGCTCCCAAAAACACGAAAGTAGGAAACGTTTGGCTTGTTACCGGTTAGGAGCTCATAAGACGTCTTCTTAAGTATGCGGTGAAGATACACCGGTTTATGGCATGGCAAGCGGTGTTGACCGCTTCCGCCCAAAACCGGTCCGACGTCTTGTACTCATCAAGCATGGTTCTTGACATCTCAATTAAGGTCCTATTCTTCCTCTCGGCCAACCCATTTTATTTAGGGGAGTAGGGGGCCGAGAACTCATGTTTGATGCCTTCCTCATCCAAGAATTCTTCAACTTGAGTGTTCTTGAATTCGATGCCATTGTCACTTTTTATGGTTTTGATACTTAAGGAGAACTCATTTTTAGCTCTCTTCAAGAACCCCTTGAGGACACCTTGAGTCTCACTCTTATCATGCAAAAAGAATACCCAATTGAAACGTAAAAAATTATCAACAATAACAAGATCATATTTGTTACCACCAATACTTATGTAGGCAATTGGACCGAAGAGATCCGTATGTAGAATCTCCAATGGTCTTCATGTTGTCATAATGTTCTTGGATGGATGTGGTCCTCCAACTTGTTTTCTAACTTGGCATGCGCTACAAGGTCTATCCTTTTCAAACACAACATTCTTTAAACCACGGATGTGCTCACCCTTAAGGAGTTTTTGCAAATTTCTCATCCCAATATGGGCTAGCCTTCTATGCCACAGCCATCCCATGTTAGTTTTTGCAATTAAACATGTATCAAGTTGGGCTTAGCTTTCCCTTGAGTACACCTTTAAAGGCAATGGAGTCATTGCTTCTCCTTGTGACATTCACACCCTCATTAGTGAATAAACAATTATAACATTTGTCACATAGTTGTGATATAGACAAGAGGTTATAATCAAGTGAATCAACATGTAAAACATTTGAAAGAGTGTGATTAGGGGATATAGCAATTTTACCGGTGCCAAGGATTTTTCCTTGGCTATTGTCCCCAAAATAGATTCCTTCACTTGGATCTTCATTTAGCTCATACTCCACAAACATCTTCCTCTCTTCGGTCATATGATTAGTGCACCCGCTATCAAGAACCCATTTGGTTCCACCGGAGGAGTATGTCTACAAGAAAGATTTAAGCCTTGGGTCCTTTGATGTTAGTCAAGAGGCACTTAGACACCGGCACACAAGGTTTGAGACTCTTGCGATGTGGCCCAACATACCTATCATAGGCATTTCCAAACTTCTTCCTCAATAAAACATACGATGAATCAAAATCATGGAACAATGGATGAGATTCTTTCATAGGCATTTTGGGTGAAGTAGCAATGTTCTTCCCTTTTATGTTGTATGAGCCTACTTTGACAAAAACAATCAAGTCTTTGCGATTCTTGAGAGTTTTGACGTTTTGCCTCATCTCCCTAGAATAACCAAGACCATCCTTGACAAGGGGATGTCTTGTGTTGGTATATGCACTACGTGCATATGCCACCTTCTCCTTGTCAAAGATGCCACCTGTTGGTGGTTTTGATCCGGCAGATCTCCCGACACTACTAAAAGTGTTTGCGGAGTTTGAAGTTCGGTGTGGGCGCGCGAAGATTCAAGAAGGTGAAATGTAAAATGACACAGGAGACATAAAGGTTTACGTGGTTCGGGCCGCCTGAGCGTAATACCCTACTCCACAGGGTGTGTTGTTGTTGTATTGTATGTATGAGCTCAACGTGAGTTGAGAGCGCGTGTGAGCCGATCAGACTAGATCAGATCAGAGCAGGTCAGGTCAGTCCCCTCCTCTATGTATCATCGGCCTGTCCTTTTATAGTATAAGGACACACCGTTACAAGTTGGCCTGGCCCGACATGTGGCCCCGACGGTTACTAATATGGATACACATTTGATGCGCTTAATTACCCTTAATGACCGAGTTACGGGCTTTGACAGCGTCGTTACTGGTAATTAAGGTCGTCCGATCGTGTGTCATTAACATAGTATTAATGACACTTAATCGGGTCTTGAAGTCCTTGATTCCCCTTTGAAGATCCGGAGCCGTTGTGGAGTCTACCGGAGGTTTGAGGCTTAAGATCCGACGGTAGGACACGTGGCAGCTCCGGAGCATGCTGTGAGGAACAGATAGGTCCAGTGCCACCAGACACGTGTCAGTTCCGGAGCTTCCCTCGGTCTGGGGTTAGGTCCGGGGGTGCCATTATGGTACATAGCCCGAAGCTTCCCCCTTGTGGGTGGTAGCTCCGGTTTGATGGTACACGTGGCGACCCTGAGACTAACCATATTGGCGAAGCGGGTCCGGTTATGTCTGACTTGTGGGCCTCCGAAGGTCTTCAAATCAAGTAGATGACATTTCCTTGAGATCTTTGCAATCTCAAGGGGTATACGGTACCCAGGGTACCGACAGTGGATGGTACACGTGGCGACCTTGAGACTAACCATATTGGAGAAGCGGGTCCGGTTATGTCTGACACGTGTCTGGTGGCACCAGACCTATCTGTTCCTCACAGCATGCTCCAGAGCTGCCACGTGTCCTACCGTCGGATCTTCAGCCTCAAACCTCCGGTAGACTCCACAACGGCTCCGGATCTTCAAAGGGGAATCAAGGACTTCAAGACCCGATTAAGTGTCATTAATACTATGTTAATGACACACGATCGAACGACCTTAATTACCAGTAACAACGCTGTCAAAGCCCGTAACTCGGTCATTAAGGGTAATTAAGCGCATCAAATGTGTATCAATATTAGTAACCGCCGGGGCCACATGTCGGGTCAGGCCAACTTGTAACGGCCTGTCCTTATACTATAAAAGGACAGGCCAACGATACATAGAGGAGGGGACTGACCTGACCTGCTCTGATCTGATCTAGTCTGATCGGCTCACACGCGCTCTCAACTCACGTTGAGCTCATACATCCAATACAACAACAACACACCCCGTGAAGTAGGGTATTACGCTCAGGCGGCCCGAACCACGTAAACCTTTGTGTCTCCTGTGTCATTTTACATTTCACCTTCTTGAATCTCCGCGCCCACACCAAACTTCAAACTCCGCAAACACTTTTAGTAGTGTCGGGAGATCTGCCGGATCAAAACCACCGACACCACCATTTGGTGTTTGATTGGTTTGTGCCAACTTAAGCTCATATTTAAGCTTTATGATCAAGTTTGAGCATTTACAAGGTTGAGATGCTTCGGATTTAATATTTATAGAAGATGAGCTTGTAGAGGAAGAAGGTGCATTGACCTTGAGAGACTTCACTTGTGTATCAAGGATCTTGTTAGCTTGTGTCAAACTAACAAGTTCATCCTTGAGTACAATTGTAGTGTTCTCAAGGTTTGAGCAAGTTTCCTTGCTCAAAGCGAGTTCACGCTCAAGTTCCTTGCTTCTTTCTCTTTCAAGCTCCAAGAGCTCCTCGACCTCTTGACATCTCTCCTTTTGTTGGATGAGCATATCCTCTTGACGGTTGATGAGCTCTTCCTTCTCAAATATTTACTCCGTCAACAATCTCAATCTTTTCAAAGTACTTTTACTCATGTCCTTAAGCATATGTTCATTTTCACTACTACTATAAAAATCATCATGAGAAGAAATTGAATAAGAGGATTTAGATTTAACCTTCTTTCTTCTCTCCTTGGCCATGAAACACGTTGGCCTTGAAGTCTCCAAGTTGGAGAAGAGCTTGTTTTACGTAGTTGTCTTCTTCATATCAATAGTTGCTATCTTTTCTTCTTCATCGGAGGAGGATTCCTCATTTGAATCCCACTCATTTTTTAGGTGGGCATGTCCGGATTGCTTCTTCTTCTTGAAGTACTTCTTCTCCTTGGACTTGACCTCCTTCTTCCTTTTGTTTTCTTCATGTGGACAATCCACAATTAAGTGGTCACACTCTCCACAATTGTAGCAAGCCCTCTTTGATATTGTCTTGGGCTTGTCTTTGCTATTTCTTTCGTTTTGGTAGCTTCCCCTCCTTCTTCTAAACATCCTCTTAAAGTTGTTCATGAAGAGAGCTTCTTTCTCATCGGTATCGGGACTTTCTTCATCACTCTCTTCCTTTTCTTGTGATCTTGAGGACGTTGCCTTGAATGCAACATCCCTTTTCTTGGAGGAGGAAAGCTTTTGTAGATCATTGTAAAACATGACTTCTTGCTCCATCATCTCATGATTGATGATTCTTCCAAGCACTTCTTCAGGAGTCATCTTGTGAAAACCCGGACTCTCACGAATTAGTGAGCAAAGAGTGACATTTCGAGGCATGAATGCTCGAATCATCCTATTTACTACCTTATGGTCGGTCCATCGGGTGCTTCCATAAGACCGAATCTTGTTGATGAGAGTCTTGAGTCGGTCGTACATGTCTTGAGGGGACTCACCATCCATGATGGTAAACCTCCCAAGCTCTCCTTCAATCATCTCGATCTTCGCCTCCCTAATGACGCAATTGCCTTCATGCGCCGTCTTGAGGGTATCCCATATCTCCTTGGCAACCTCTAACCCTTCAGTGCGGTTGAACTCCTCTCGAGTCAATGAGGATGTAATAACTCCAACGGCTTGAGCATTGCGATGGAGAAGGACGGCTTGTTCCGGAGTGATGTCTTCCTCATTCTTCGGAAGATGAGCAGCTGTCATAACAATTTGCCACAAGCTAGGGTTTAAGGAAATGAGGTGCATCTTCATATTATGCTTCCACATAGAGTAATCATTTCTGTCAAACTGAGGAGGTTTGCCAATGGGAATAGAAAAATAATGATTGCTCGCGGTAAGTTGCTCATAATTGTAAAGATACCAGGAGTAGTCTTGTGAACTACTCCCATTATCGACATTGATCGGAGCAATTGGCTTGATCTCCTTCTTGGGCACGTTGAGCTTCTCACGAAGCCGAGCCTTGAGCATCCGAATTTCTTCATCATCGTTTGGATCACCTTGAAGAACATCGACGTTCTTTGTCTTGGTGTCATCGACAACCACTAGAATCTCGTTATCACCCCTTCCAACCATTTCTTCTCCGAGTTGTTAGACTCTTGTGGAGAAGCCTTCTCTCATACCAATTGAAAGTCGCCTACAGGGGGGGTGAATAGGCAATAAGACCTGAAATGGCTTAATCAAACGAGATTAAATTCCTAAGGTCGTACTTGTCTGCACAGGGTCAAACTAGTCCGCTCAGCACAGGGTGAAAATCTAAAAACTTGGTTTCAATAAGTTATTTGCGGAATTTAAGTTCAACCAAGATGTAAACAATGTATAGTAACTTAGTACAACTAAGATTGGAAGGTTTAAGCACTTACATCACAAGATTTCAACAAAGATCAAAAGTGAAAGGCAATGTGAGCAATATGAACCCTAATGGCAATGCTAGTGATCACAAAAAGTAAAACACGAGTGAGACGAGATTTGTCTCGTAGTTCAGATCCACGAAGAAGCCTACATCCACGTTGATAAGTCCACACAAGGATCGGGTCTCACTTGACCCTTCTCTCACCAAACCACCACGATGGTCGGCTTGGTTTCCACTATATCAATGGGTAATCACCAATTTTGATGGGGCTACTCACAAGTTGAGGCTCCCACAAATCAATACAATAAGGAGCACACGAAGCTCAACTCACACAAGCCACAAAACACAATCACAATGTGTAAAGAGATCAAACCAAGAGCCAAAGTGCAATGATCTTCCTTCACTCTCCTCCCCGAACCCTAATCTCTTCAAGATTTGGTCTTAGAGGGATAGTAGGACGAGTTGAAGGCTTTGGAAGGCTCTTGGTCACTTGTGGCGGCGCTAGGGTTCAAGACTTATTCAAATGAGGTCGGGGGTCCCCTTTTTATAGGGGTCCCGACCCCCTTCTGGTGACCTCAGCAAAAGGGCAGACTAGTCCGACCACTGGCCCCGGACTAGTCCGGCCCAATGGGACCACTGACCTCTAGTCAGGTCCCGACAACTGCCACACTGCGCGACGATCGTCATGCTATCCACCAAATTTCCAAATTCAAACGGTCACTAAACAACAGACCAGTCCAGTCCACAAAGGACTAGTCCGAAGTAGGCAGAAGGGTTTAGTCCGGCTCAAAACGGACTCATCTGTGTAGGCCCGGACTAGTTCGGCCACAGGGGGCGGACTAGTCTGACCCTCTAGGGTTTCTCTCGGTTAATCTCACTAAGTCTCAAACGGACTAATCCGTGCCCAAACAGACAAGTCCGAACTTTTCCAAAGAGCTTTGGTCCTTCCAAAAATAGACAAGTCCGGTCTTCTGGGACTTAGCTCCAAATTCACTAAGAAACACTCCAGAGACGTTTGGTCCGTCTCAAAATGGACTGGTCTGTCTGGCCGGACTAGTACGGCCTCCTAGGGTTTTTTCTCATTTTGGCTTTTTACTTAGGTTTTTCTCTAAACTGAGCCCCTTAGAATGATCTCAATGCACATGATACATCCACCTTTTCACATGACACGGCTCATATAAGCTCATCTTCATAGAAACCCTAATTCTACTTCTTGAACCTTTGACGTCCGTTGTGTCCTTTTTCTTTTTGAATGGTTTCATCTCATTTCAATCATTGTACCTGTGCTTAGGATCAACTTAGCTCATTAAACTCTTAATTGTCATCATCAATCATCCAAAACTCACGGAGATGCCTAGATGCACTTTCAGACATCAAGATTCATTAATGTGTCATTAATAGCACTTTAATACACTTTTATGACTAATTAACTCGGGACCACCTGTTGGGCCCTTGTCATAATGTAACTTGCCGGTCTTTCACCTATAAAAGGACCAGGCAGCCACGACAAGTCCGAAGAAAGAGAGGACTCTCTCACACCTCGCTCATACTCCCTCGGTCCCGGAGAGATAGGCGTTCTGGCATTTCAAAGACACAATAGAGCATATAGGATATTACCCATCTGCCCTCATGTAAAGCTTATTTTCATTTCCATGTGATTGGCGCCCTGGGCTGAAAAGTGACTGCCGCTAAAAAAAATTTGTTGCCGGCCAGCACCAACAAAATGAAAAGAGCAAGAAGCGCCCAAAATTTTAAATTTTCAATGCTATATAAGCTCAACACCACCATCGTGCTCACAGTAAAAAAGCAACACACTGCAGAACTGCACAAGATAACACTACAATGCCTCTTCCAGATTTAAACCAAAATGTTGAAGAAATATTTGGAAGTGATAATGAATCTTTTGGAGGTTTACCAGATCTCAACACAAGTAAGTTCATCACTTCTTCACAAAGTTCATCTCTTACCATAGTTCATCTCCTACCATACAGACTGCAACCATACTTAAGAGTCTGTTATAGTCCACTAAACATAACTAGCATCACAAAATAACAGATTTAGCATCACAAGAAGGATCACAAATAGACTGCAACCATACTTAAGAGTCTAGCCACCACAAAATAACAGATTTAGCATCACAGAAACAAACTGCCTTAACTTCCAACATCCTTACCATCCCTTGAGCTTCCATCTTTAGCATCACTTTCTCTGTCCCATTGTTGATGATGTCCTGCATGTCCTGTATATACAAACATGAGCAATACTTCATTAGAGAGCAAGCATAGATCATGTAACTGAACATAAACTTGTTTTGTGAAAAAGTATTACAGCTCCTGTATAAGCATCAACATATATACAAGAAGTGATGAAAGCTGTTTTTCAGTTCCTGTTGAAGCACCAAGACATCAACTAAATGAACATGTTTTTTTTCAGTTCCTGTTGAAGCTTTTGAAGCAGTACCAAATCTTAACATAAGTATGTTCTGCAAACCATCTTTTTTGTTATTATTTTCACCGGAATTTTTACAGCAACTGACTAAACATGTTTTTATTTTTTCAAATTACCTAAGTTCCTGATTTGATTGAAGATCATAACCATATTGAACCTATGCATCAGACATCAGTTGTAAAAAATTTCTTAGCAAGCAAGCCCGAGATGAAATATATAGAGCCTTGCTAGCCGATAGCAGTAATGGAAAATTGAAAAGGTATTCTACTCGACATGTTGCTACTAGGTTCGATTGTAGTATGAGGACATTACAACGTATTTGGGATCTGGCAAGAAAATGTGTACAAGAGGGTAGGGCAGTTGACATTCAATCAAAAATTCCTTTGAATTGTGGATTGAAAAATATACAAGTTGATTTAACACTTCTTGTAAATGTTCCTCTAAATGAAAGGAGTACAGTTCGGGCTGTAGCTCAAAAACTTGGAATGAAAAAAAGCAAAGTTCATAGAAGATTCAAAGAAGGTGAATTACGTAGGCATTCTAATTGCTTGAAACCCCTGTTGAAGGAAGGAAACATGACAGCTAGGTTACGTTGGTGTGTTTCTATATTAGATTAAGCTACTTTACCAATTCAACTCAAGTTCAAGTATACAGATAATGGGATACATGTAGATGAAAAATGGTTCAATATGAAAAAAAAAGCAAGAAAATTTTATTTGCTCCCGGAAGAATAAGACCCTTATTGTACAATTCAAAACAAAAATTCTATAGACAAGGTTATATTTCTTGCAGCTGTAGCACTTCCACGTTATGATAATGAAGGTAATTGCATATTTGATGAGAAAATAGATGTATGGGCCTTTGTTAGAAAGGTATCTCTATCTATTTAAGTTCATGGATTTATATTATTTGATTCACCATTCAAATATAACATATTATGAAACTTGCAGGAACCAGCAAAAAGAACAAGCATACATAGGCCTAGAGGTACTCTTGTGACCAAGTGTGTGAACGTAGGGCGTGACATGATGAGATCCTACTTCATCACCAAGCTGCTGCCCGCAATTGTTTCTAGATGGCCTACATATGATCGTCGCAGAACTATCTGGATACAACAAGACAATACCACAAGTCATGTTCCACCTAACGATATTCAGTTTGAAGCTGATGTTGATCAAACTGGACTTGATATCAAGATTATGTACCAATTTTCTAACTCTCCTGACATGAACATTTTGTATTTGGGTTTTTTTTTGCATCTTTGCAGTCTCTAACTCATAGAACAACGGCTAGAAATATAGAAGAGCTGATAAAGAATGTAGAAAAAGAATATGAAGAGTACAACCCACGCACTATAAAGCGGGTTTTCTTGACACTACAATCATGCATGATAGAGGTCAAGAAGGTAAATGGGGGTAATTGATACAAGGTTCCTCATATGAATAAGGCTAGGTTGGAGGCTCTAAACATTTTGCCAACATGTTTAGAGTGTCCACGTGAAGTTTATGAGATGGTGATGCAAGTTCTGAGGCAAGACCAATGAGCATGAAAATATGCGAAATCTGAACCAGGACCAAGTAGACAATATGCAAGTTCTGCACCAGGACCAAGTAGCATATGCAAGTTCTACATATTCTACTATAATTCTGCAATTTGTACATATTCTACCAAGCAGAATAATTTGCACTATTAAAACTTTGTTCTGTTTACTGGTAGCAATGGAAAGCCACAAACATCCATTCATTTTGTTGAGGTGGCCAGACTGAATATGATATATGCTTTAGTCTGTTGAAATCATGAGCATTTTCTTGCAATGAAAAATCTGTTTATGTGACTCTATATAATTTTAGTAGCAATCATAGGCATATTCCAATTCAAATCATGAAAAAAATGAACAACCAGGAGTAATAATCCTAAAGAAGTTAACCTTCAATGAAGTTTTTGGCCGCATTCTTCTTGTCCTCAATGGCTGCAGGCTTCCCTTCATCTTTGCCATCCTTGACATTCTCCTTGGACTCCCTGGAATCGATCTCCCCATCTTCATCTTCAACAATAGCCAAAACAGCACCCCGAACAACACCCGGTTGCCTCCTAAATTGCAGGCGACGGTAAGGCAGGTGCTGGATGGCCCGTCCCACATGGCGGCGACAGCCACCTCCTGCACCACGCGCCAACACAGGAGTCGCCGGTGACCTCCAGGATGGATCAGACTCTGAGCTTGATGAAGGAGACGGCGGATGACAATTGGTATCCATCACAAACGCGAGGAGGTGGGGCTTTGGACGACGGTGGCGCGTCGAGGTCCAGGGGAGAGCGGTGCGTCGTCTTCCTGGGCAGGCGGCGGGGCGGCTTTTCGAGATCTAGGGCGAGGGCGGCAGTGTCTTCTACGGGAGGGAGGTGGGAGGCGGCGCGTTGTCTTCCTGGGCGGGTGGCGGAGCGGCGCGTCTAGATCTGAGCGAGGGCGGCAGTGTCTTGCACGGGAGAGAGGAGGGATGCGACACATGGTTTGTTGGGAGGCCGAGGGTTCGTCGATCTGCTGGATGCTTCATTCGCCGGGCATTAATTTCTGATGGGACAGCCCAAAACGACGATGTCTTTGGGACAAGCCCAAGAGGCCAAAACGACGGTCTCTTCGGGACGGGGGAGTACAATACAACACAACCCTCCGTAGATGTAGGGTATTACGCCTCTCAGCGGTCCGAACCATGTAAATTTCGTATTCATCTAGCTCGTAGTTCTAAAACATTTGTCCATACTAAAACGAACATCCGCGGACTGTTCTTTAGCCGGTCGAGTAAAGTGTCCTTGAAACTATTCTGACATTTTTCGACAGCTACCACCCGAGACGGGCCGCCGGCCGGATGTGCGCTCTGAAGCATAGCTGCGTGTTGATTCTGCCATTTTGTCACGACACGACACGACGCGACGAGCAGTGGCGTCCTCGAATTCTGTGTGCAACCAGTCGTCCCAGTCCCGTCCGGCTCTTGGTCCGCCATTATTGCGCAGATCATTAAGTTTCCGTTGTCGTTTGCCTCACATCACTCTCCGGCCACGCCAGGTCCATCGGATGGACCCACCACGCTCGTCACTATCGCACGAGGCTTGACTCTGCCCCGCGGATGAAGACGCGCGGGAATAATGGGATTTGTTTTTGGAGCACATCAGTGCTTACGCAAGTTTGAGTCGAGCAGTGCATACTGCTAACAACATTAGCTCTGTGAACGGCAGTTAATTAATGTGACACCGATGCGAATCATATAGGCACGGAAAGAGATCAACGTGACAATATATTCAAATACAGAGGGGCCTCGCCGTCCGATCTGAAAACGAAAGATGGTAGTATAGTGCAAGCAAGCTCAAATGCTCAATATATGATGCGTCTGATGATGATGATCAGAGGTCAGGATCCCGTGTATTCCTCCAATGGAAAGAGGCGATCGACATAGGAGCGCGCGCGTCACCGAGCACGACCACAACTCCACAAGCTCATGCATGTGAAGCCGCCGCCGGCCGTGGATCAATCGAATTAATTAATCTCTCTTCGTGCTAAAAAATATAATTAATCTCGCCGCGGCATGCATGTGTTTATGGTTTAATTACTGGTGCCTAGCTCACAATTAATAGCTGGCGATCTACTCCTGTCGGTGTGCCTATCTCCTGATGAGTGATGTACCTTTGGGTGGAGACGACGACAGCTAACTAGCAAGCTAGTCATCGTCGACAAACAGGGTTACGAATACTAGCTCTCTAGAGAAGTAACGCTAAAGAAGTCTGAGATCAGAGCAGGGATGGATGGAAGGCTAGTTGCATGATAAAGCTAGCTCCGGCCACTAGAAAGACGTATACATGCGCCGTGCTCGGGGCGGCAGCGATGACATCGACGTCTGCCCGAAACGATCAAATTGGATATGATATCTACTCCTCGGCAGATAGTGGACTGACCGTCGTCGATAGACTTGTTGGTCCGTTCCTTACTTCTTCCTGTAACCATGCATATGAACTACGGAGTACAGTAGTACGCATAAACCAAACCGCAATTACTGTGTCGCTTCTTCATTCTCTACGAATCCTCCCCGTACGTTTCCCCGGGCAATCTCGTTCTACAAGTGGTCTACGGAGTAGTACTCCTCCAAAAGAAGAGACGACACGGTCCATTTTGACAGAGTTCCATGCAGAATTCGCCACCTCTTTTGCTGTTGCTCTTGATTGCCCGATCCATATGCAGAAGAAGCCAATTGTGGCAGGTTCCTTGTTTGCCTTTTATGCATGCTCTTGGTCCTACTAGGCTCCAAGCCACCCTGTGTTCAACCACTTGCGAATGCAGCTAAGGCTAGTTTTAATGGACGTTTATTTTATTGTTTCTAAAAGTGATATGTCACCTAAAAAGTTCTGAAATCACAAATAAAACGACTTTACAGTATATCGTTTCATTTTTTGAAATTTTATAGCACTTAACTTTTAGTTGTTTCATTAGTTACCTATAAGATGAAATGAAATTTCACTCCTTCAATGCTAATGTCATGATATTTCAAAACTAGGTAACGGTGTATATCCAGTTTTATCTAGATGAAACTCTTTACGTATTTATTTATATTTTATTAGTCTTTCACACGGTCACTGATGCAGCAAGTATTGTATGAACTTCTCAAAAGTTTTTTTTTTACAATCACGTCGCCTTAATTGAACGAGCAGTGCTACTGTGACTTCACTGATCAATAATATAAGGGTTCTCTTTATTGGTAAAAATCAACAAAAGTACTGCTGCATGCAATTACTACCTAAAAAGGATGAGGAGCGCAACTGCAATAACAACAAATGATTTAGCTAGTGGCGGATCCAGCTCGAAATTTTAGAGGTTCCTGGTGGACCTTTCCTATCTACTTGCAGCTGAGCCACACTGCTCTTACGTGAATTGTGCCTTATATTAATCGCTGGCTTGCTACACAAAATACTATCTTTCGATACTCCTTCGTTTCTTTTATTTTATGCTACTTTGAACTAACCAACGTACGAATCGGAGGGAGTACTAAATAAGGAACTAAATGATGATATTTGAGATAGCTTACTCTAAAAAAATTAAGATGGCTATGTGATCTTGAAACTTAACATGGTCATAAGAAACTGGATGGAAGAAAAAAAGATGAAGAGAGTTTCATGAGTCTAACAAGGAAGAATTGAAAACAAATTAACACTAATTTGTTGTTGGTATGGAAAAGGCGCTGAATCAATTACGAAACTCTTGGCCATGCATGTTGTCTCATCCTTTGCCTTTTTCTTCTAGTATTCAGTTTTGTTTAAAAAATTACAACTATAGCTAGGGACGTAAAGGACATTCAAGCTAGCAAATAGGCTCAGCCTGTTCAAAGTCAGGATTGATATGGCTATTAACTATCATCTTCATCCCAAAATACTTTTCACTCTTTAATTTATTTTTGAACTAGAAAATAACAAGTATTTTATGATGGAATGAGTAGTGTCGGTGGTTTGGAACCGGCAGATCTTCCTACACTGCTAAAGTGATAGGGGAGTTTGATGTTCGGTGTGGGCGCGCGGAGATTCAAGAAGGTGAGTAGGAATTGACACATGAGACACAAGAGTTTACGTGGTTCGGGCCGACTGAGCGTAATACCCTACTCCACGGATGTGTTGGTGTTGTATTAACTGTATGAGCTTGTGTTGAGCGTCAATGGCGTATGTGTCTAGCCCCCTGAACGTGTCGTCGGCCTGTCCTTTTATAGTACAAAGGCAGACCGTTACAAGTTAGCCTGACCCGACATGTGGCCCCGACGGTTACTAGTATTGACACTTATTTAACACATTTAATTGCTCTTAATGACCCTGTAACGGGCTTTGACAGCACTGTTACTGGTGTTAAGATCGTCCATTTAAGTGTCATTAATATGGTATTAATGATACTTAATCGGGTCTTGAAGTCCTTGATTCCCCGTTGAAGATCCGGAGCCGTTGCGAGGTCTTCCGGAGGTTAGGGGCTGAAGATCCGACGGTTGGACACGTGGTAGCTCCGGAGCATACTGTGGAAAACAGACAGCTCCGGAGCTACCTGACACGTGTCAGGTCCGGAGCTTCTCTTGGTCTGGGGTTAAGTCCGGAGGTGCCATTTCGGTACATGGCCCGGAGCTTTCCCCTTGTGGGCGGTAGCTCCGGTTTGATAGTACACATGTCGTCCCTGGGATTAACCATGTTGGAGAAGCGGGTCCGGTTATATCTGACATGTGGGCCTCCGAAAGTCTTCAAATCAAATAGATGACTTTTTCTTTGTATCTTTGTATCCTCAAGGGGTGTACGGTTTCTAGAGTACCGACAAGTAGCATGTAGATTAATTCTGTGGCCTGACCCGTTCCAAGCTACCAAGCTCATTCGTGAGTTGCACTTTAGATTCTTCCTTTAATTGCATGAACGCCGCCGGCCAACTGCGCCTGCGCCCGTGGAATTTTCGTCGGAGTGAAGAAACGTGTCTTTTCACTTGCGGTAGGTATGGCGGTCATGATACCTGGCGATATTGGTAGGTCCGCCTATCAATTTGGCTAGTGTGAGATACCATACACCCTGGCTCTGTCACGACCATTATAGTACCACAATAATAATCAAACTGATCCTGACTGCTAATGGCAGATAATATAATTAACCAAGTAGTGGGAAGAACACGAGGAGCGGGGAGATCTTGTTTGTCTTTTAGATAGTGTTTGATTGCTTTTGAACAAAATTAAACTGGATGGAATCGTCCTGGATGGCTGGAGTCGTAGACAGTTCAAGTATATTTTGTGGTTAGATGGACCGGCCGGGCGCGGGAGATCGATCGCTGGAAGACGCGAGCCTTACTGGGCAAACGAGGACAGGGAGAAGAGACGAGGGGGCACGTTACGCTCGTTCACGGGTGCCGTGAATGTAGACGACGGAAACGGTAAACCTGTATACTACTGTACTGTGTACTCTTTGCGTTCTAAAAAGTATGTCGCTTTGTAATTTAAAAACGTTTTGTAGTTTATTTTTAAACTATAAAGTGATAAGTTTTTTGAGACCGAATGAGTAGTTAAAAACAGTGGTTGAACGGCAACAGCGCCAGGGCAGGTCGATATCGCGTACGTATGTGTACCGCGCCATGGCACGGCGCCACCCGATCGCAAGGAGTTTATGCACATGTGAGAAGCAGGGAGGTCTTGTCACTGATGCATCCAATTGGCAGCAAGTGGCTGCATGCTGCGGCAAGCAAAACGCTACTAGGAAACCGCCGCTAGCGCCGGGAGTCGCGCGCAGCCAGCCGCCGGAGGCGACAAGTATATCCAATCAATTCATCCTCACGATTGGGTTGCAAAGCGACACGCCCAGATCACGCGAACGGCTGCTGAAAATACCTCGATCTCTCCACCGCGATTCAACCTGCCATGACGTGTACGCACGTGATGGCGGCTGCGCCGGGTTCAGTCTAAACGACGCTTTCCGGAGAACGAAACGTGGCCACGTATAGTGGAGGTCGGGTTTCACATGGCTCATGTGCGATCGTCGGACAGCCGATCACTGGAAGTGTGACGGTTGGACAAGAATCAATCTTATCTACTACTGTACCAGCATGCAATAATGTTTGCTCCGTTGTACCAGTATGCATGTGGTAACGCAAAATGTTGAAGAACCTCAACGTGTACTATCTGCGGATTGATTGGTGCCGACTGAATACACAGTATCCCAGCTCGGACCACACACTATTTTTTACTCGAAAGCTCGGACCACACACCATGACATCATGGCACCATGCTGGGCGTTATAAGTGACAGCGCACTGCTTCACAGCTCTGACGAGTCACTCCTGCGGGGAGATTAATTTGAGGAGAGAAGCATATGGAGAGCAGGCTGTTTGCTACGGAGAAGGTCGGGGGCAGGGCGGTGTACAGGTTCCAGGCCGTCACGGTGTTGGTGGGGATATGCCTGGTGCTCTACTACAGGGCCACGCACGTCCCGGGCTCCGGCGCCGGCAGGGCAGCGTGGCTAGGGATGCTCGCGGCGGAGCTGTGGTTCGCGTTCTACTGGGTCATCACGCAGTCCGTGCGCTGGAGCCCCATCCGACGCCGCACCTTCAAGGACCGGCTCGCCGCCAGGTCATCCTCCGTCTATTTGCTAACTCCAACCCACATGCACGTAAATGTTTTGCTAAGAGTTATCATCGTGTATTTATTTGCACGATTCTTATCTTCTGTTGAACAACGCACTCTCAACTACAATTAAGTTCGCTCGTGTGATCAAGTACTACGTCAACTGGTGTGGGAGTAGAACAGTACTGCGTCTCCAACTCTCCATAACTTGATTAACAATAAATAAAAAAGTAGGAGCACAATATCGTAGACTAAATTAAGTAGAACGAACTCTTTAGGTTATGCAAAATTGTTATGCCCCGCCCATATGATAAGGTTTAACATACGTACCATGTCTTCGGAACAGGCACGGTGAACGGCTACCCAGTGTGGACATTTTCGTGTGCACTGCGGATCCAAAGTCGGAGCCACCAAGCCTTGTCATCGCAACAGTGTTATCAGTCATGGCGTACAACTACCCAACGGAGAAATTAAGCGTGTACCTTTCTGATGACGGAGGCTCGATCCTCACTTTCTATGCTCTATGGGAGGCCGCTTCCTTCGCAAAGCATTGGATTCCATTTTGCAAAAGATACAACATCGAGCCAAGGTCACCTGCACTTCTCACGGAGCCAAATAAGCCTCATGATCTACACACCTTGAAAGAATGGTCATTCATCAAGGTATATATCAATATATGTTTCTTGAACCTGATAATTTAAATGTAATAATAAGGGGATTTGTTGCCACACATATATTGGACTACTTGAGATAACAACGAAGCACAAAGGGGGCATGTAGGCGGTCCGTAGCATGCATGTGTCCTCTATGGCTACTGATACTCTCTTTGGGCAGGGCCTGTATGAAGAAATGACAGAGCGAATCAATTCCACTGCCATGTCAGGCGAAATTCCTCAACAAGTCAGACTAAATCATAAAGGGTTTTCTGAGTGGAATACAGTAATTACTTCAAAAGATCACCAGCCAATTGTCCAGGTAGGTTTCATATCCTCCAAATAAGAGCAATGCTCAATTAAAGACTTATGAACTTCGTAGTATTTGAGATGCCAAAGTTCTAAATATTACTTCACTGCTAGATTCTGATAGATGGGAAGGACAAAGATGCAGTTGACAGTGAAGCAAATGTACTACCAACACTTGTATACATTGCAAGAGAGAAGAGGCCTCAATACCACCATAACTTCAAAGCAGGGGCAATGAACGCTCTGGTACACTCACTAATCTAACTTTATCAGTGCATTGTCTTAAAACTAACTTACACAGTTTGCTGCAAAGACCATGACATTAGTAAAGACACATTACAGGTTAGTTGAAACAAATTATGATTTCATAATCAGTTCCTAGTAAGACAAGAGTAACCAAAGGCTGCAGTATGCTATCATTTCATTCGAGTTTTAAAGATGATTTTCAATGGACTATAAACATAGTGCAATATGTCTAGTGGTTTTTGTTAAGCTACTATGTGCTGACCGGTTGTACCAAAAAAACTTAAGCTGATAGGAAAGGGTAAGCAATTCAGTTATACACTCCAAACACTGCTCCTCGCGTGAGGCTCCCTCGGGCCTCAAACGTGGAAATAGGAGAGGATTTGCATCTGTCAGGATTCGAACTCAAGACCTCTGACTCTGATACCATGTTAAGCTACTATGTGCTGACCAGTTGCACCCAAAAGCTTAAGCTGATGGTGAAGGGTGGACAATTCACTTATGCACTCCAACAATTCTTATTAAAATAAATCCACATTAGTACCATGCTAGCTAAAACAAGTACTCCATGAAAGACTAGAACGAATTTACCTCCAAAATAGACTATAATAGCTTAGTCACAACAATTTCTAACGTGCAATACTCAATTGAAATGCAGATAAGGGTTTCATCGGTGATCAGCAACAGCCCTATCATTATGAATGTGGACTGTGATATGTATTCCAACAATAGTGATTCAATCAGAGATGCTCTGTGCTTCTTCCTTGATGAAGAAAATGGTAACAAGATTGGATTCGTGCAGTATCCTCAGAACTATAATAATATGACCAAGAATAACATATATGGCAACTCCCTCAATACCATCAATCAGGTCAGCCATATCAATTGTAACTTCAATATCATTCTCACATGGCATTGTATTGAATTATTGTGCATGCCATGACACTAACATGCTACTGAATCCAAAGGTGGAGATGGCTGGTTTGGACAGTGTGGGGGGCCCACTCTATATCGGCACAGGATGCTTCCATAGAAGGGAGATCCTTCGTGGCAGGAGGTTTACCCAAGACTACAAGGAAGACTGGGATAGAGGAGCTAGGGTGGAAACACAACAATGCATAGATCAGACTGAAGAGGAAGCAAAGTCCTTAGCAACCTGCACCTATGAACAGAACACACAGTGGGGAAACGAGATTGGAGTGAAATATGGGTGCCCAGTGGAAGATGTCATCACTGGATTAGCAATACATTGTAGAGGATGGAAGTCAGTATATATCAATCCCCCAAGAGCAGCATTTATCGGTGTTGGTCCAACAACACTTGCTCAGACAATACTGCAACACAAGAGATGGAGCGAGGGTAATTTTTCAATTTTTCTTTCAAAGTACTGCCCTTTCTTCTTTGGCCATGGGAAGATCACGTTACGACATCAAATGGGCTACTTGATTTATGGCTTATGGGCACCGAACTCACTACCTACACTGTATTATGTAACCATCCCTTCACTAGGCCTTCTCAAGGGCACCCTCCTATTCCCAGAGGTATGTTACATTAGTTGACTTTGCTTTCTTCGTATGATTTGTATTGAAAATTTGAGGCTAACGTGAGCCCTTATGCCATTTAGGTTATGAGTCCATGGATCATACCTTTCATATATGTACCATTTGTGAAGAATATGTATAGCTTATATGAGGCATTATCATGGGGAGACACATTGAAAGGATGGTGGAATGGACAACGGATGTGGATTGTTAAGAGGATAACCTCATACCTCTATGGCGTCATTGACACTATAAGGAAGTTTTTAGGACTGTCGTTAATGGGGTTTGTTGTTACATCAAAGGTAAGTGATGAAGATGAATCAAAACGGTATGAGCAAGAAATCATGGAATTCGGAACGTCTTCACCAGAATATGTGATCATTGCAACCGTTGCACTGCTCAACCTTGTGTGCATGGTGGGAGCATTAAGTCAAATCATGACAGGTGTTGGGAGTATGCCATTGAATGTATTTTTCATCCAGGTCATTCTATGTGGAATGCTAGTGATCATCAATATCCCAATATATGAAGCGATGTTCCTAAGGAAGGACAGAGGGAGAATACCATTCCCAGTCACGCTAGCAGCCATGGGTTTTGTGGCATTTGCCCTTCTGGTACCAGTAATTTGAGGCCTTAATAGAGGCACTGATGGACTTCTCGAATAAACTCCAGATGATAAATTTAACACATATGTTCATTTATCATGGTATCTCTTACACAATACTATAGAAAAGAGCACATAATGCAAAAGGATGCTTGTATTCTAGCAATTCTTTGAACATCTGTCTCATGTAAAACTCAAAATTCAAAATTACTAGAACCACTACATAATATGGTATGTTTGGGAGCATTCTGTTTCATTATCTTTTAAAGGATGAAATATTCTGTTCGATACTTTTTCATGGCTTGGATGAAAAGAAAAAGTAGCTAAACTTATGCCTTGATGTAATGAGCACAATATAAATTAATAGAGAAGTTATAGGTTATGGTAAAAGAAATACTAACCAGTCTTGCACACAGTAGAGAGTCACAGCTTCATCTTGGAAGTTCCCATCGATCAATTGGCCTAAGAGCTTTCAAAACTGTTTGCCACTTGGGCTTCCAACTGTATGTGAATGAGTGTGTGTCACATGTATATGTATGGTTCAACCCCAAAATGGCTCTAGCAGGATGAAGTTTCAGTCTATTCAGTCATTGATGATATACTATAAGATCTTTCTGTTCCTCAGACAAGTACAATAACCTTGCTTGATAACTATTGTTACAAGAACATAAATAAGGAACCTGAAGATACAACATTGGTATGGTGCCACACAGTTGACTGTAGGGTTTACAGGAGGATCTGCATGACTGCAGCATACAACAACAACAACCAAGCCTTTGTCCGGGTCGGCTAGATATGAAACCCAACAATTTTATTTATTTAGTTTATTTTTTTCAAAAAGAGAAGTAATAGAAAAATAAGACGAGAGTAAACTGGACTAGGCTGCATGGCTGCAGCCTATTCCATTTTTTAGATAATGTGCAGTCCATTCCATAAGCAAACAAGATACAAAATAATATGTATAATTTTTGTAAACAGCACGTCGGGCAGTTCTTCGCACCTCACAGACATCATTGCATCCCTTTACAACAAATTAGTGTCTTCCTACATTCCACATGTTTAGTAGTTGCATAACCTTCTGTTTACTTGAAAGATGCCTATAAGTCCGGGTGACGTTAACATTCACTAGTAAGCAGTGACAATTATACAGCTCAACTACAGTAAAAGGATATCTATTTTACCATGACAATTAAGAAACTATACAATAATACAAATAACTTCCATGCTGATAATAAACCTTGTTTTCTATAACGAGTGTCACTTCTGTAGTAGCGTCACTCTCTTATACTAAAGATTCACATGCCATGGTACTAGATTTAACTAAATCTATGTACATTAAGCTATATTTTGATCTAATCATTTATCTGAAAATTCCTTGTGGCCGCTAGCTGCACCTGTTTGCAGTATTGGACAGAGGGTCACAGTCATGCTATATTAGGAAGTAACTAATAAAGACATGTGCAGGTCATTCAGCATCATACACTAATTTGGTACTCAACATCAGAATGGATTCCATCAGTCGGGCTCAGGGCTAACCCCAGCATTCTTGTCCATGACACAACTAATGTGCATGCTGCGGCTTAAGAAATCTGACCATGTTTCTTCTTTTCTTTGAAGTCAAAACAGTGCATTGATTCAATGTCCATTGTGGATAAAAGAGAGAATATGTGATAAATATCGGAACTATTCAGTGCACCTTCATTAGCGCAAGACATGTGATTCCTCGTTCAACTTGCCTTGTGGGACTCCTATAGCACTGACCGGACAAGACGAGCAGCAAATGCCCCATCCATAGAGTGTTTAGTTGGGCTTGAGGAATAGAAACCTTCATCTGTGACAAATTCTGCAGGAACATATCCACATACACTCTGCAGAACAAATTCCTACAGTATATCATAGATTATAAAATAATTAATTGATATATAGATGTGAGCATAGATTATCAAAGTAAAATTCTCACTGGGCTATAGCAAAAGAAAAGGAAATTCATATGCAGAAAGAACATGATAAATAGGTGAAGGTTGTAGGAATTTTAGATGCAGAAAAAATAGGTGTACAACAAGCTCAAAGATGCACATGTTTGGGAGTACAAAATGTGCATGGGGAACTATATCATTTTCTATGCAAAATTATCGTTAGTAGAAAGGATCTTTAAAGGATACAAGCAATCCAGAAGTACAGTAATTGAACTACTTGATTGGGAAAAAACAATACACATGGTTAGTAAGTTATCACATTGCAACAGATTCATTCAAATTGTTACGATGAAATAGTACCGGATGCCTCTGAATAAAATCAGTGATCCTGTTTGCATTTTCGTCAGGATCAATGGAACATGTACTGTAGATTAGTATACCACCAGGCTTTACCAACCTGCAATTAAAATCATCAAATGTGTAACGTCAGATGTTGTTCCAACAATTTCCATTCACAATGTTTTTTTGGAACAAATCTCACATTGATGCTGACTCAAGAAGTTCATCTTGTAAAGATGTCAACTCTTCCAAATCTTCAAACTGTCTATTCCAACGTAGATCAGCCCTCTTAGGAACATAAGGAAAAAAAAAAAAAAAGAGATCAATCTATCATACAACAGAACAGTTGTTTCTGGAAGGGTGAAAGGTGAAATTCTGGAAGCAAGAATTTAATGAAATAAAAAGTACCTTGGAAAGAACTCCCAGCCCAGAGCATGGAGTATCCAACAACACTTTGTCATATTTAGCAGTGGTGTCCTTCTGCAATATGTTTCAACATGAGAATAAGTCTCCATACTGTACAATTGGATAAACCATTAGCATTAATAATCACTAGTCATTTTTCTATTGGAGGTGGATGATAGGGAATTTTTCTTTTACCACCTTTCTCTTGATTGGTAACAGCAAATTTTCATGAGAGCTTACAGCATACTGTCGAAGATCAGCATGGATGTCAGTGATCATATCATCGAGACCGTGTATCTTTGCTGCATCCTTGAGAATTCTTAACCGACCTTTGTTTACATCTAGAGCCCATATCTTCCCTGTACCAGGGTACACTATCATTACAAGTCTCTAAGTTGCTATCCACTCAAAACAAGGAACTAAATCCGCATAAAGGGCCGGATGTTTTAATGAGTTTGAATTAAAAGAAAAGCTTCAATAGGTGAAATCTATTTGTTCGTTGGTGTTGAAATGGAAATGTTAAGGACCTACAAGCTACAACTAGCCATCAGATCCTAATACCCTCCCAAAATTCTTAAGTATATGACATCTAGGACCACAAAACTAGTTCAATTAAATTCCTAATTCAACCTAACAAACACTAGAATGTATTAACTACAAACATCTGAAGGTGCACAAAATCAGTGTATCCATAGTTCTTAAGGCGGTAAGGCGACATAAGGCGACCGACCCCCTTTTGTCCTTTTAAGCGATAAGGCGTAAGGCGAGGCGACGCCTTAGTTCTATAACAATATAGAAATTTCTGTCATTGTTTGAATAAAAAAATACAAAATAACTTGTAAAAGCTGAAGTAGTCCAATCTAACCAAAATCGGCCCAACACACCAAAGGTCCAATTAAGTGGCCCAGTACCTCAGTACTAACAAAAAAAACCTAACCTCCTCCTCTCTACACCCGTATGCACTCCCCTGCTGCTCTGCTCAGACACGCCGCCGCCCCCTGGCAGCGCCGCCGCCGCCCCCTGGCAGAGCCGCGCCGCCGCCGTCGCCGCCCCCTGCTTCCGACGCCTAGGGATGAAAACGGACGGATATGGACGGATACAATGCTTTTCCATATCCATATCCATATAATAATTTCGAAAACGGATTCGGATCGGATGTTGTCGGAAACGGATTTGGTATCGGATTTGTCGGATGTATCGGAAACGGATTGATCGGATCGGAAATTTATGAATATCGGACGGACTCGAATATTTATTTCGGAAAAAACATTTCACGAATCACACCATGAAATGATAGATAATGAAATAAATATATAGTTCACACACTTAGCACATGTAATTAATATTTCACATATCACATAATTTCACATAACGCATGTAATTAAAATTGAAAAAAAATAGCATACAATTCGTACTTCATACACATAATTCATAACACACAAGTCATGAACTGTTACTACAAGTATTCAATAATCTTTGTTTAAAATCATGTGATAAATGCTTTGATGTATGAATCAAAAGCTTAATCAACAACGTGCTGCACTAGCTTTTAAACCCCGTGTTTTGTATGCACCATCAAGAAAACTTGTTTGGTCTAGTGGTAGGATGCCAGCCTTGTGCACATAAGGTCCTGGGTTCAATTCCCACATCCAGCAGAATATTTTGTCGCTGGTTAAGATTTTCAGTTTTCTTCTTGGGCCAGGCCGCCAGGTGCCAGCAAAGGTTGCTAGGTTGGGCCAAAATATAATCATATACAAAACGGATATGCAATCGGATATATCCGATTGAAAACGGATATCCGACAAAACGGACGGATATTGAGCTGCGCCGTTTCCGGTCCGATATCCAAATAGGGATATCCGATATCCGATCCGTATCCGAATAGAATCCGATCAAAACGGATATGGACCGGATATTTTCGGATCCGGCATCCGGACGGACCGGATATTATCCGATCCGTTTTCATCCCTACCGCCCCGCCTTCCCTGCTCGCCGCGCCCCACCGCCTTCCCTGCTCGCCGCGACCCGCCGCCATCCCTACTCCCGCCGTCGGCCTCCCGCCGCCGGATCTGCGGGCCGCCGGCCTCCCGCCGCTAGATCTGCACACCGCCGGCCTGCTGCCCCCGGATCTGCGCGCCCACGGCTTCCCCTGCTCCTGCGCCGCCGGATCTCCTTCTCCTGTGCCGCCGGATCCCCCTGACGTTGTCGCCTTACCCTCCAAAGCAAGGCGACGGGACGCCTTACGGGACCGGACCGCTCTACCGCTAAAGCGACGCTAAAGTGTCGCTTTAGCGACGCCTTGATAACTATGAGTGTATCAACACTAAGATGTGGGAAATGGTTCACTTAGACATTTACTCACATCTCTCATAGGAATCATAGCTCATAAACGTGCTAATAAAAAGCATTAGGCATAGAAGAAACCATTAGATAGTAGTAAACAGGTCACTACAGTATACCCGTTTTATTACCTTGTCCCAACAACCGTGATGCCATGAAAAGAGTCTTTCCACCAGGTGCTGCACAGCAATCAACAATTGTTTCCCCAGGTTGTGGATCGACTACAGAGACTACAAGACCTGCAACAGACCCTTCATGCAGCTTAAGCTACGAATAATTTCCACAAAAAAATTACAGTCATTCTTAGTTTACTGAAAGCGGCAAACAAAAAAGTTAAATTGCTTTTTACAGCTATAAGCTATTTGCTAAGAACATTTTAGTGTAATAACTTCATTTTGGATAACTTAGGTATATGCTTAGTGATCATAACTAAACCCTCATAACTTGCCTGCACTCTCATCTTGCACAGCACACATGCCTTCTTTCAGCAATCCAGCTTTTAAGATTGCCTGTACATTGAAGATATCAAGTTATTCCGTTATCAGACCATAACAAGAGGCATAATCAAGAAAATGTATAGCAAGTAGATAAATTACAGCGATAAGTATAAGAGCAGTAAATTTGGAAATGAATAAATTAAAAACATGGTGATCCTCTTTCAACAGAAACAGTGAACTCACAAGCCACAAGGGCTTCAAAGGTTGCTTCACTAAATGTAATGAACTTGCATCATACACAACAAACTTATCCAGCATTAAATGCAGCAAGCTAGACAGCTCCACAGTTATAACAATCAAGCTAGTATATAAACCAATCCAGAAGTATAGAACTATCCTTTCCTTGCTAATATGTTTGACAAATTTCAGGTTCCACGTAGTAAAGGTTTGTTTTGTTATCAAATCTCAGGTCACTTTCTTGTAGGTACAGTGAAGGCTGGCACCATATACACTAACTGTTTATTTGAAAAAGTGATCATGTAGGTATTTTAAATAGTTTTTTCCTAAAGAAAGTGAAAAGATGATATGAATAGACCATGTTGGGTCTAAACAAAAAACACTTAAACATTGTCTCCAGAAAGCAGCAAAACCAATCTATTCAGCTTCCTTGCCTGCATCCCCTCCTGAATGCGGACAAATTCATCCATAACTGACTCTTCATAATGAATCTACAAAAAATTCACCCATCAAATTAACTTGCAAATAATCATAGAATCTACTATTTGGATGTGCTACTATAAAAAGACAAAGTATCTCTAAATCATGAATTGATATCTCCCATGTCAACAGAAATGACATAGGTAAATACCATACATAAAATAGCATAAGATACATGTTATACTCATTCCATCACTAAGAAATTATTCTCAAACTCATGATGCGATGAGCCGGTGAAATCCTAAAAAAAAAAGATGTAAAGGATAAGGGAAGCACCTGCAAGCTTTCCAATCGTTCTAGGAGGCCAGCCCTTGTATAGCCTTTTGATGTATTCACCCTATGAAGCCAAGAAATATAAAGATCACACAACCAGACAAACATGCATATAACAGAGCATGTCGCTTGCATTACAGCATAGCATTAGATAAAACCTTAGACTGAAATGAGGATCACTGTTATTCCAATTCATCAATCTTAGGGCTTCGTCTTTGCCGAGGAATCGAAACCATCTTCTCACCATCCACTGCAGTGTAGAAAACAAACTATGTTCTTAAAATTCAACTACACATGACCTTCTATATATTGTGTTTCTGCAAAGATATGTAGACAAATAGGATAAATAAATCTTAAAGGCAAACTTACAACAGGATGTGAATAAATTATGGAAATGGCACGAGCTTGGGCACGATCATCACCTTCTATCTTTGGTAAAGGGAGAGAGTTTGTCTCCTGAATTGTGAAAAAAAAAAAGTGTTACAACACAATCCTACGGATCAAGCTGATTGAATCAAGCTAGTGTCCATACCTTCAACAATACAAGTTTACGCATAATTGCATTCACCATATTCCCAGCACCAGGCCTTAAAGCTACTTTAGCAAGTCTTACATTCTAAAATTGGGATTTGTGGTACAGGTATCAGATTGATGAAACAGTGCCAAAAAGATAACTTTTTGGTAACACAAACCTTACTAGAGCGATAAAAAAACATTATATGTAAAATTCAAAGGAAGGACACGGTCAAAAACAAAAACAAAGATTAGTGGGGAAAGTCAATTGATTTTATAATATAGAAAAAGGAACATAACCATATTTTATCTTAAAATTTTATAAAAATATATATGTGCAGAAAAGAAAAACAAAAGCCTTCAAAAATTCCTTTTGTCACAATTGTCCGAAAATTTATGCTACATATACTTGCTTGAGGATGTGAAACAGCTAATTCGACTTTGTGAAAGAACAAATTAAATCAGAATGTGGACAATCGGTCAATTATGTGTACTCATCTATTTCATATATTTGACGTTAGGAGAAAGTATTTAGTTCAAAATTGAACTACAGAACCTGTCCTAATGTCAAATAAATGGGAATGGAGGGAGTAGTTATCACAAAAAAAAAAGATATCCTATTATCTGTTATTGAGTAGATATGATTAAATAAAGAGATTTATTATTAGCTCAATGTCAGAACTCACATTGTACTGTGGAACACTGGAACTTAAGCTAAACAAATAGTGAAGCATTTTGATTGAAAAAAGAACGACCATTGCTGATTTGATCAAACAGCAGTACAAACCACACAAAAAAAGCAAATCTATTTTTGGAGCACAGCAGAAAGAAATATCAGCATACCTCATCAACAGCAGCATAAGCTGGAACCTCAAGTTTGAGAATTTCAAAAAAGCCAATTCGCAATATCTGGAACCACAATGTGCTAGGCTTCTTAGATTTTACTACAAGTGTGCCTTTAACTTCTATAGAGTATTAAGTGAGAATATATGATTTATGTAGGTATATAAGAAACCTGCAGAAGGAGTGGCTCCATCTCGCTGAATAACTTCTCCTCACTACATAGTGACATGATGAGATAATCAAGGTAACGCTTCCAACGCACAGTTCCAGCAACTATGACAGTAACCTAACAATGCAAGCATCAGCAGTAACTTAACAATGCAAGCATCAGCAAAGTAGAAGGTTTGAACCCATCCTCACGGGCATATGCAAGTAACTACTGAACCATTCACACAGCACATTTATCATCGCAGAATCACAACCACGGCATGCAAATAGGAACAGGTGAAGATGGCAAGCAAAACTTGGAACTGGTTAGTTATATGTTCATTGAATGAAAGGATATTGTGATCATTTTTCTACCCCAACGAGCCTTCTTTATTCAGTTCAAAATTCAAACTTCCCAGCAATAAACTAACAGTGTATGCCTTCTTGTTTTGGACGAAATGAAATCAATCAACAGACACACCAATTACACTATATGCAATATGTAAATTTTAATAAGTCCTATTGACTATTATATGACTTTTGAACAATACTATAACCATTAACCACCAATTCAGCATGTACAGTTAGTAAATTTTACCAGTCTTATATCCCGGTCCTCCAAGTACCGTGTGCTGAAACCTAGTGTCCTTTCTACATATCCCATCTCATTTTCTCCAGAATCATTTGCAGTCTCATTCAAAAGGTCCACAAATGCCTTCCCCTTCTCAATTCTAAGCAACCTCACTGCAGCAACTGCTTTGGCAACACAAACATGAATGAAACTAGACAAACTCCCAATGAACTATATATTGCTAAAATTTTTGCAAGAAATTTACATGACAATAGAAAAAAGATAGAGAATAGTGACTGATATTTTACCAGCTCTATGATGAGAGACATCCAAATTAATAACTGGATCCTTACTCCTCCCTAAGATTAAAAAAACACAATCTGGGTCATATAATTGTGCAACTAAGCTATAGCTATTCAAATAAACTATTTACCTGTTCTTTTAGTTGAAACTGCAGAACCAAACTTTGGAACTCTTGTAATTCCTAGAATAAAACATTGGAGATTTTGATTGGTAGTTGGACTTGCAGAGAGTTTAAACGCAATAAATTCATTTGGGAGCAAATGTAAATCTCCTTTCTGAGAGCAGGTGTTTTCCCTTAGAGCATCTCCAGCAGATGCCTTAAAATGACCCCATGTTTTAAAATCGGGGGATATACAACACAAGTTGGCTTCTGCAGATGCTTTAAAACGATCCCGTGCTGTAAAATTTTTAGAGACACAGTGAATCGTCGGTACAACATACCTGATCCGCGAGGCGCGGTCCCCGTATTACCATGCTTCCATACCTCACTCCTCCCTTGGAGGGAAAAAAAAAGGAGAAAACAAAGCACGGATTCCATCAAAATTAACCAACCAAACAGAATGACTAAGCATCAACTCCCACTCCCCATACCTGCGCCGCTTGGAGACGCCTCCGGATTACGCCTCGATCCCATGTCCCTCCCTTACAAAAGCACATGGTCAAGCTATACGAGTGCTCGCAGTTAACCAAATGACGAACAATTCGCGGGAATCTGGATTACCGCGTGCACCTGAGCTCCTAAGGGCGGCGTTGGAATCCGCGGCGAGGAGAAACGGGGAGCGCGCGGAAGCGCGCGGGCGGAGCAGCGAGACGGCAGGCGCTACCCCCTCCATTTGCAGGGGTTTGGGGAGTCGGAGTCTCGGCGCCGGGTGGTGAGAGCGGGGTTAAACGAAGCTGCGGTGATGACGATGGAATGGAACGAGATAATGAAGCTGAACTGGGCCAGTTTTTCTCTCCGTGGAGGCCCATTATATTAGATGTGCATGTCCTTTCTTGATTGAAGATGGAGGCCCACTTGATGTGAAAACTCCCTTTTTGCATAAAATCAAAAGATGGAGGCCACTAATAAAAACTTAGCACGACTAGAGGACACTCTCTCGTCCATTCTTCTACGCCAGCGTCTCTTTTCACCGTTTGACACAGGCGCACAACAGCCACCAGGAAACAACGAGACAGCTCATGCAAAGCATCGCGTAGCCACTTCATTTCCGTTTCTGGCTCAGTAGAGTTAATAGTCAGTCGTGTCACGTTTGTTTAAATTGAGCTTAGACCGTCACACTGCGTGCACAGCACAGGTTTCCGGCTGGCGACTTCACGAACCGCTGCGGTGACGCAGCCGTACGCGTGACCATGGCGTCTTCCTCCGGCTCCTCGCCGTGGAGCAGCGGCGAGCTCATCCTGGCCGCCTGCCACGGGCAGCCGATCGCCGCCTACGACGCGCTGACGGGCCACGTGGTGGAGGAGCTCCCGGCCGCCAACACTCCACGGCACGGGCTTGCCATTGCCACCGTCACGGGCACGGCGTTCGTCGTGGCGTCCCACGTCTGCCCCGCCACGGGCGCCGCCTCGATTCGGCTGCTCCAGTGGTGCTCCCCTGCGCCCGCGCGCGACCTCCAGGTTCCTGAGCCTGTGGCGCCGATCGTGGCGGCCCCGTACGGACCTTACCTCCTGGCCGGCGGCGTGTCCGGGCGCGTGTACGCCCTCGCGCTCCCGTCCAGCGACGTCGCCCGCTCTTTCCGCGGCCACGGCGTTGGCGGCGGCGGCGGCGCCGTGTCCTGCCTCGCCCTCAACGACGACGGGTCGTTCCTCGTCTCCGGCGGCGACGACGGCAGCGTGGCCGCGTTCCTGCTCCTCGACGTCCTGGACGTTGATGCCGCACGCAGCGCCTCTAGCGACCTCGCCGTCTACCGCATCGCCGCGCACGTCGCGCCAGTGACCTGCGTCGCGTGCGGGCGAGGCGGGTGCAACGCCGTCGTCGCGTCGGCCTCCGCCGACGGCACGTGCAAGGTGTGGAGGCTGGCGGACGGCAGCCACCTCCAGACCATCGCGCTCCCTTGCACCGCTCTCTCCCTGGCACTGGACCCTACCAGCACCAACCTCTACGCCGGCGGCTCAGACGGCCGCGTACACGTCGCGTCGCTCAACAATTCCACGGTCACGAACACGTCACCGCTCGCAAGCGACGGCACCGGCGCGGCGCTGATCGGGGTGGCCATGGCCAACGGGTGCAAGAACCTGGTGTCCTGCTCGGAGGACGGCGAGGTGAGGGTGTGGGACCTAACTCACGGTCTCCTTCCCGCCAACACGTTCTGGCTCGGCGGCGCGGTCAGCGCCGTGTTGGTGGTCAAGAAATGCTCCGGCGAGGTGGCCAGGGGCGACGACGGCGTGGGGTTCAAGGTCCGCGACGACGTAGCATGGACAAGGGCCCGTGAAGTAGTGGAGATGGATCAGATGCTGCGCTCGTCGGAGGAGGACAAGACGAGTTCCGTGGCGCTGATCGAGACGAACCTCAACATCTACAAGAGGTGCCTGCGGCTGATGCTAAGGGAGGTCACCACCGTGACCAACGGCGGGCGCCGCGACGGTGTCCACGACGGTGATGTCAGCGACTGATGGACGATGATTAGGACAGGTTCTGAGATCGATCTAGATTAAGATTGATCTATATGCGTTCATGATTGAAAAACTCTCAAACTTTAGTTGCACCTATAGTTATCATCATGAGCAGGTCCCGATCTATGAATAAAATCTCAAATGTTCATAATCCAGAGCTCTGAATTAGCTTGGTCACTGCGACAGCTCCTACACAAACGATCGTGAAGGTAAATGCTGCAACTTGGCGATGGTGCCAATACTGCATCGCCCACATGACGCACGCACGACGACCCAAGCACGGGCACGAGATACGAGCATCACTAAGCTACTGCACCCCCCACTCCCCTGCGCTACGCATGCAGCTCCCCTGCAGATCGTGACCCGGCCGCGTGCGCGCACGCGTGGGCGCGAGGGCGCCGCAGGGTACCTAGCCGCGCCGCGAGCGCGACGCGCACGACACGAACGCTCCCTCAGCCCCTGCACGCCGCGGACCCCCCGACCTTTACAGCCGAAGTTAACGCGCGCAAGAGCACGTCCTCATCTCGCTCCCGGATATGGCCACTGCCCCGGCCCGGCGGCAGGGCCACGTTCTCGGCGCGTTTCGGGGCGAACCCGAGTTAAAACGCTTGGGATGTGCCACGGATCGCGGCTTTATCAAGCAGAAGCTGGCCAATCCTCGTAAACTCGCATTGCAAGGCCATGTGGGTGGAGGAAGGACGCGCGCCTATGATCGACGACGAGCACAGGGGTACGGTCTCGCCGTCGATCACACCCCCTCTTTGGCGAAGTTGAGTTAACTCTTTTCCAGTCTTCTGGTTCATTTTGGTGTTTGGTCGACGATACATGCATGACCTATTTCATTGGCTTCATGTTGCAGAGCTCGCAGGCGGCTAAGAGACTCGGGGAACGCTTGCCGGTCGGCCGGCCGGGCCTGGAGAATGTTCGAGTGAACCGTGAGCGATGACAGAAGAGAGAGAGCACAACCCAGCACCAGCGAGGACGCTTCGCTTTCTGCGAGGGCCGTGTGCTCTCTGCTCTCACTGTCATTGCCGTCCGGCCACCCATGCATCTCCGGTCTCGCTGCGGCCATGGAGCCATCCAGATACCTTTCTCTTCTTTTCTGCGTCCTAATCATCCGTGCACATGTTGCTTTCCGGCCGGAAGCAGAAATCGTTCTCTTGCAGGCGACTCTGTGACAGGACGGCAAGCTCGACGACGTGATCCGTGCAGGAGCTGCAGCACAGGGCAGGGATGGGTGGTCCTGGTGGACACGGTGCAGGTGCCCGCCAAATCTACCTGGACACGGTGACGATCGCCGCGGCGTCGCTAGTTCGTGACGCACCGATCGCGGCGACGAGAGCCGACGTGCTGGAAGTAGACGAGCCCGGGCGACGGCCTTGACTGAAGATGATGCACCTTGCAGTAAATTGACAGTCTTCTTGCTCCTCGTTCTCATGGCCCCCCTGCAGTTTGCAGATCATCTTCGACCGAAGCTGTGTAATTATCCCGAGTTCATCGCCTGATACATTCCCGGGCTGCTAGATGCATGCTAGAACGCCATACATATGTTCTCACTACTTTTTGTTTTATTTTCTATTTACTGCCAGTTAGGTTCTTCTCTCTCCTGGGGTTAATCAATACGGCTTACAGCTTGGATATAGAAAAACATTTTAAGACATCAGTTCTTTGTGAGTTAGTTCTCTTCATGTTGAAACTACTTCATCGTGACAGAGACAAGAATGTACTGAATTAAATAGAATACAGACTACAGACCGCTTTGTTGCGACCATGATAATCGTCTAAATGCAATGAAACATGAACTATTTTCCTTGCACGAAGTTAAGTGCAAGAAAAGTATGAACAAAACTATGTACTAAACTAGGTACAACAAAGATTGTTGCAACAACTTCATGCGGCACCAGAACGGCCTTCTATATGCATGAATCATGATCAGCCTATACAAGTGACAAGTCAGTGCTGACAAATAATGGCGATATCTGAAGGAAGCAGTGTCATCTTGCCAGTGGATCGTCAAATGGAAACTTATTTGAAACCACGCAACGGAACATGGACCGGGATAACTGCACAGAACAGACAGAAGACAGCTAACTCAGCAGTGGCAGCTACCAGGATATAAGTTTATTGCTGAGGATAGTGATGAATGCGAGGTTACCATCACATAGGTTAAAGGAGCACTTTTGTGCAAAGATTTCCCTAGGATCTAAAGCCTGATTATCTGATAATAAGATCTTCACCAAGTTTTCTTCCCTGCAAATCAGAAATGAACATGTAATTAGCAGGCTCAAGAGATGATATGATTGTATAGACGCAGCATCAAGGAGCAAAATAACAAACGAGCATGGCCAAGAGTCAGCTAAGTAAATATTAAAAAAACCACGGTCCCTTAAATTGAGCGCTGACAGGACTGCAGACGCGATTGATGTTAAACTTCACAATAACAGTAAAAAGGAGCTTTGTTGTGGCTCCAGTGTTTTGGCACTGCCGCATTGGGCATCACATGCACATATCTAATAGGAGGTTCGATGGTAGATTCATACCGAACCCATGATGGCTTCAGTTTCTTTCTACGTCTCGATGCTTCTTCTTCATCATCCTCGTCATCTGAATCATTATATGGAGTCATCACGTATGACTGGCCAAAGTTCAACAAACCACAGAACAGAGAATTTACTGTTAGAACCTTCACTTAAGAAATGCTACTGAACAAAAATCAGATAGCTTAGTATGACAATCAACATGTTTTGCCCATCCAAAAATAAGCTAGTGTCTGTAATCCTGCTGTTTATCACTCCTAACAATTAAAAATCTAAAACAGAGGGAATAAATTTGTAACCCCTTGCTCATGGATATGTTGGCCCAAATTGACTTAAAATATTGCGAGTACCAGTGCATGCAGACTACATAACATACCTCATCAAGACTATTTCTGATATTTTCTGCAGCATGAGATCCGGAACTTGCAGGCCTCTCATCGACTACTACATCATTGTTACTTGTGATGGCCTTATTTCCCAGATCTATCCTTTCATCAGGTTTTAGTTCGCTTTTCACGGCTTCAATCAAATTTTTTCGCAACTCCTTGTTATTCTGCAATGACAGAGTTACTTGATTAAAAAAGCAATATGTTTTAAGAAACACTTGTGTGGAAATAAATCACATTAGCTTCTACTTACAGAAGCTTTTGGGTGAGCATCTTTCTCATCACTGGCATGCCTTCTTTCTCTAGTCTGTTTCTGTTGTTTTCGAGCTTCTTCAGCACATCTCCTTTTTCTCTCCCTTTCTCTCCTCTCTTCCTCGTCCCTCTGCCTCTTCCTGGTTGCCATATCAGTATCCCATTTCTTCTTTTGTTCTTGTTCCTGTTTTTGCTTTGATTCTTTCTCTTTCTTCATTTTCTCACGCTCTAATTTTGCAGCTGCTTTGCGCATTTCACGCTCAATTTGTTTATTTTCTTCAAGACGTTTTGCAGCTTCAGCTGCCTCAAGTGCCTTCACTCTAACATCCTTTTTCACTGCAAGACAGAGAAAAGAAAAAAGAAATGTTACAGAGGCCCTTCCATGAGCACCACTCAAAGGATCGGTAGCTAAATAGATTTAGGATAATTTTACATATATAAGATAGTGCAAGTAACAAATAAGACTTACCGCACGCTGTTGTGGATGGCTTTGGCTTTACAAGAGGTATAAAAGATGCCACATTAGCAACAATATTGCTCGGTTTGAATCGCTTGCCAAGATTTGCATCAATCGTATTTCTTTGATTTCTATTATCAGTAACTTCTGTCTTGCAAAATCTGTTGAGGGAATGAGATACTTTCCTTTCTCTCTTAACTAAACAAGCACTACTTTCTTTAGGCTTCTTGTTATTATTATGATCATTCTTGAGACCTGAATTTTGATCGAGTCTGCTGCTGCGTGTTTCTGTAGTCAAGTCTATGTTAGCTGTATCCATGAATCCTAAGGAATTAAGGGCAGAATTTTCAGTGTTTTGACATAATTCAGTGATATCCTGAAGTGCTTTTCTGCCAGATTGGACCTGGTTACCTTCAGATTCAGGTAACATGTCTCGGCAATCATTTTCTTCAGCAATGTCACTGTCTTCATCAATCCGGAAGCATGAAAGCTCAGGTATCAAACCCATATGCTCTGAAACTGATCCCAGACTTGCTGAAAGCTTTCCAAGGCTATACTTTTCAACTGCAGGGGTCAATGGATTTTCACCACTCACATGTTTGTCGCTATCATTCGAAGAACATGAGGCTATGATATCCGATGGTAAAAAAGAACCACTAATTCCTAATCCACATAAACCAAAAATATCTGCTATGCTCTCATCACTACTCATGCTATGTTGTCTTGCGTCACCAGAGAATGAACAGCTGGTACCTTTCTTTGACATAGTTGCCACTAGTTGATGCATACTACTCGCTGTGTTAACCTTATACTTACTTGAAATATCTAAACTTAAGGTACCAAATCGCCTGGGATCACAAAGGGCCTCATGTGTCCTTTTTTCAGTAGTTGGGCTAGCCAGGGGAAGAGAAACATCGAAGCACTCAAATTCTGGCAACATATTGTTACAGTTAACAGATTCATCACCTTTCTGCCTAGGTATTGTAGCATCAGACAACAAGAATTTCACTGGATCTTTATCTTCACATCTTGGATCAAGTTTCACACCAGAGTCAAAGCTTAATTTCTTGTGAGCTGATGCAAATAGATCATTCTGTTTACCATGTTGATCCAAGGCATGACTCGGCAACATAGTTAATGAACCAGTGCCTGAAATTTTTTCTTGATTTACTAAAATTACATTCTCATCCGCCTGAACAACCATTTCCTGATGTTTCACACTTGAAATGTTAGCACTTAAGCCCACACCTTCGAAGCAATGATTTTCCTGCAACAAAGAGGAAAAAAATACAAATACTCGGGAACTCACTAACAACTCCAGAAATATAGCAAGATTTCAGAGTGAACATTGCACAACTCTACAGGCTAAAAATACTGACAAATGAACTCAGCTACTGATAAGTCTAACCATATTTTATAAAAGAAAACCATCCAGCTGAACTATATTTATCGAACAAAAGCGCCATCTGAAGAAGAGCCTTAGATTAAAAGTTGTACAGTTTCAGAATGGAAAGGAATAGGTACAATTGTTGGGTGCATACCTCTTGTGTGCAGCATTTCTCAGTATCAGGTGTGGTATTAGAGCAGCTTGGTAAAGCAGAAGATGCCGAGATATAAAAATTAGTTTGGAACTGAGCTTGAGAATTATGGAAGTCCATTCCTTCAACTGCACTCCTGCTGCTGTTGAAACAACTGAAACTAGGCAATAAAGCCTCTCTGCTGGACAAGTCACATATGGCAACATTGTTTAGGTGGTTATTCTTTATTATTTTAGGAGTATTATCCCCAGTTTCTGGAACGTCACTTGCAACTGAAACCTTGTTGTTAGTTGCAGCATTTCTTGTCTCAGACTTGAGGGACATGAACTCATTGAATCCTGAACTCCTTAGAAGGTAACGACCTGAAGGTTGTGATTTCCCTGATAATTTTTCTGCATTTACCGCCAGACTGCCAATGTCATCCTGACGGTTCAGAGACAATGAATTTGTTCGAGAAGAATGGGAACGTGTGGTGTGTTGGCATTTTATTCTTTTCCTTTTGGATGAAGCATCCCCATTCATTTGAACTCCATCGGCAACTGATCTCTTCCGACCATCTTCTCTGTCTGCCTTCAGCTGATTATTCTTCTCATATGGTATTGAACTGCGTAAACAGTATTGCGTAGAAGGCCATGAAGACTGCATGTGCTCAACATTCTCCACTGTGCATGCTTCGGCATTTTTTGGCATATCATTCTCAACGGAGAGGATCTCTGGTTCTATTCCTGGAAGATTAGAAGTTATGTAAGAATATGCAACAGTAACATTTCTTACAAATGAAAACTTACACGTAAGCAACAGGAGCAGTCAGGATACCTTCTTGCTGCAGGCTTCCATTGCATTTTTCTGAAGGAGTCACACTGCCCCTTTCTGTTTTGTGCATCTTTCTGGTTCTTCCAGATGATACACTTGATATAACTTTTGGCACCACAAACTGGTCCATTTTGTTTTTAATAGAACTCTCATGTGCTTTGCATACATGCACAAGATCATCCAACTTTCCTGAATGACAGTTTACCGGTTCAGATGTAGGGTTTCCTGTTAGCATCTCATTATGCATGTCAACAGGAGGATGGCCCAAGGGAGCATCAGCATACGCAATACTCCCGTCAAATTCCAAGGATGACCTGGCTAATAAATATTGGTCCTGCGATAACATGTTTTCTGCATATTCGACGGCGCCCGCAGCAGCAAAACCATTGGAGTGTGTCCCACTGCTATGAGTTCCATAAGACAAGGGGCTTGATTCACAAACATTATCGGAAGTAAAAGTTTTGGGTGGAAGCTGTACTATGCTTATAGAAGACATGCCTAATGAGCCTCGGCTGTTTGTGCCATTTGTAAGCAAGTTTGAAAGATGATTATGTCCATTCTCCCCTAACAAACTGTTTGTTGACAATGTTGATGATGCATTAGCCCCAAAACTTGCATCAGCTAGCGGAATGGGTAGCTGCAGAGGTCCACTGGATGGAGGAGGTGAGACCTTAGGGTTGGAGCTCTCTGGTTTTTTAGTATCTTTCAGAGTCTGCAATGTATCCTTTTCAAGCAGTGGATTCACCACAGAGTGAGATATTTCAGAGCACTTGGTCTCTTCACTCTTTAACGGACCCATTTCTTGAGTCTGGCTAAGTTTAGAACTGGTTTCAGGAACAGATATTGTAGTCTTTCGAAATAATGGATCACCCACAAAACTTGCTACTTCAGTGGAACAGTTCAGAGATGGTTCTTCATTCAGAGAATGCAGGGTACTAAGATCATGCTGACCAGACTCCAAACCATATTGGTTATGCTTCAGATCTGCATTGACAGGTTTCAAATAATCTGATTTAAGACCATCAAACGATGGCATGCCCATAGAATATGGTTCCTGAGACGAGTTATCAGGGTGTGGATCGTGACTCAAAATATTTTGATCAGCAAGACCAAAATCGTCACTTTTCAAAGCAGATTTCTGTTGCTGCCCTGTTTGTTCACTGGTAATGTCCATGCAAATTGATTCAGCGCCATCAAATTGAAGTTTTTTTGGTTCAACCAACAGATGAGTTTCAGGCATTGTATGGCACATGGTATCTTCAATATTTAGCTCAGAGTGCGGTGGAAGTGGCTCAATTTTCAAATCTCTAATGGAAGAGTTGTTGTCATAACACAAAATTTTGTCCTGTAAAGCCAGTGGTTGCAAACAATCTAACTGGTTTCCTTGGTTTCCAAGATTGTTGTGGCACTTGTCAGTCATCCTCCTCTGACTGGCATAAAAAACACTAGCCTGACCTGGACGTGAGGATGTTGTGTCAGTGTTGTTTGCAACATCCCCATGTGATTTGGAGGAGGATGACAAAATAGTTCTATTAGGCCCTACAGCCCCAAGTTTAGAACTATTCATCCCATCTTGTCTACCATCACAGCTTCCACTGTTTGCAGCTTCATACCTTCCAAGTCGATGATTTTGAATATTCTTTTGCCTTGATTTGGAACGCTGAATCCTTGGGAACATTTTGGCCTCAGCACAAGTATTGACAAGCTCCTTGCCGAGTGAAGTCTGCTCTTGCTGGGGTTCTTCATTTTGGTCAGCATCCAGTGTACTGAGAGCAGCACAACTATTGAATGGCTCAGTATATGCCCTTGAAACCTCTGATTTTCTGATTGAAATACTAGGAATGGCTGGAGGGATGAAGAAATTCCTATTGGCTGCTGATGTAGTAATCTGACTTCCAGTGAAAAGTAACCAAGGAACAATTGGTTTGCCATTCAGTTCTACATGTAAATAGTGCCTTTAAGTATATGAACAAATGCAAATAACAAAGTTTGGAAGAATAAACAGAGAAATGTCTGGACAGAAAGATTAAATATGATAGAGGAAAATTCAACCAACATAACAAGGCACTTGTGCAACTTTGATGCAGTCCAATACTTCAAATATTTTAAATTAGTACTGCAAACAAAAAAAATACTGAAATGGTAACTGATCTTATTTCGATCAGTTGCATATATTTTGCTAAAGCTCCAATGGACTGAAATACCAAGATTCCAATATGATAGTAGAAACAAACTAAAATATGCACATTGAACTATTGTAGTGTTTGGTGTTGATCACATCAGGAATCAAGGATCACGAACGAAAACTTGAAGCCACACGTGGCTTTCCTTGCTCCTTACATTGACTATAGCAATCAGCAATCAGGCGCCTAGCCTCAAAAGGTAATTACAAACTGAGCCAGTCAAACATCCCAAGTCCTGGCTGGATCCGAACCGGTCCCAGTCGGTCAATCCAATCACACGATCCCCGTTCCCAAACCCCAACCGATCCGAAGGCACCCAACCCGACGGACGCGGAACCGAAATGGGAGAGAACGCACCCTGCTGAGGCCCGCCGGCTCGGGAGGGGATGAGCCAGTCTGGGGGCCGGTGACCAGCGGCGAGGAGGGTGCAGGCGAGGGTCCGGGCGTAGGAGTCGGCCTGCTGCTGCACCTGCGCGGCCACCCAGTCCCGGCGCTCGAAGACCTGCATGAACAACTGCTCCATGGCTGCGAGGCGATAGGGGGCTAGGGTTTGGGCATGGAGGTGGGAGGGGGAACGGCTAGTTTGTGCGAGTAGTGACTGGTGATGGAGGGCTCGGAAATTTTGAATCGGTGAGGTGGCATGAAGGGAAAGATGAGATCTACGCGGCGGTCAGGCTACCGGCTTGCCGCCATCGCCGCGGAGCAAGGAGTTTTTTTTTGAAAAAAAATAGCGAAATAGTCAATTTTATCTCTCATCTTTATTGTGATGCTCATTTTTATCTTTGAATTTTGAAACATACCAGTTTAGTTTCTGAACTTCGATTTTGGTTTCAAAGTCATCCCAGATACGAGATGGTAGTCCGTGTGGCATGTTCAGTCACCAGATTATCTTCTGATCAGTTATATACATATTTCCTCTATCTCAAATTACTTGTCACTTAAAACAAAAAATTTAGTTTATTTTGAAATAATATTTTTATATTAAGTGACAAATATTTTAGAATGGAAAAATAATTATTAAATTGTAAAAAGTAATTATATATATCGTAAATGGTAAATAAATAGATGTTGTCTTGTCCACTAACATTTTTGTTATTTTTATTGAATTTGACAGTAGCATGACTTATAAAAATAGCTAAAAGTATGTCATATAGGTGATTTAATAATTGTTGTACTTTTGTTGAAATGGATAATTTATTTTAAAAGTGTCAGAAATATAATATTAGAGTAAGAATGTGAGTTTATCGCACCTACAAGACAAGCCTCGCTAACTGGACATGTCAATGTGAACTCCGACCTCAGCTCAGGGACGAATTTGATCTAAGAAATGAACTTCAGGGATTAATCCGCCGCCTTTCAAAGTTCAAGGACTAAATTTAACTTATGGTTAAAGATGGTGGCAAATTTGACTCTCTTACCTTTGAAATTGTAGTCGTTAATTGTCTTCTCTTAAAGAAAACACACACATCATAAAGTGTCTTATATGTGACCAAAGAAAACATTATTATGTTGCCAAGACACTAAATAAATAAATAAATATATTAATAAAAAACAATAAATAAATATATATATATATATTAATAAAAAAGACTCTAACATAGCAATCCGCAAGATTGTTCTGCGTATAATGAAAGCAGAAAAGCCAAACTGTACAGCAACAACGATGATTTAAGTATTCAAACTCGCGGATCATGCTACTGTATAAAAATCCCGTCCTTTCTATACGCATGCATGGGGATGGACGCTGGCATTACGTTCTCACTGTCTCACATGGCAAGCACTCAAGTTCGGACCATTTAAGTAGTATTCATCTCTATGGATCAGAGGCATGAACTCCTGACTAGATGCCAGGCTTGTCAAAACGCTAGCTGCTTGATCTGTCAACGAAATCTTATCACATTGGAAGCATGGGTACACGCATAACTCATCGTATGAAAACATACCGAATTCAAGCACGCATGGCTACACTGCTGCGTCACAACTCACAAGAATCAAAGAAAGAAAGAAACGATAGAGAAACAGAAAGCACAGGAGATGCACACACGACGCCGCTGACGTCTGCGTCTTGATCAAACCAACGCCGCGACGCGTTGACGGAACGTCGCGTGCTCCTAGCCGCGGGCGTCGGGGGCCGGGTCGGCCGGCATGCCGCCGAAAGGAGCGGGCTTGGGGTCGGCTCCCACCGCTGAGGTGGAGGCCGACTTCATCGCGGACCCTGCGTCGGCGAACCCCTTGGCGCCCTTGGCGCCGGCGCTGGCGAACTCCTGTGCTCCAGGGATCGAGTCCACGGCGGCCGCGGAGGCCACCGCGGCGGCGGCCAGCAGGAGGACCGCAAGGGCGAGCGCTGCGCGTGACATGAGATCAGTCGCTGGCTTCGTACGTACGTGCGCGGCAATGAAATGAAATGGGGCTGTGGCAGGACGACGGGAGACGGAAGGCGGCAGAACACGCCGGTATATAATACGCGCGCGAGGAGGACGGCGAAGGTGCACGCGTGCGTGACAGCGTGGGGGCTTTGGGTTGGGTGGTTGGTGGTCGCGCGCGAAAGGCGAGGGCGCCAGTTTGGTTGGTGATCCGCGCAAGCCGAGGTCAAGGAATCGTAGCCTGTAAAAGTTAAACTCTTCTGGATTTGTTTTATATGAACTTTTTTTCTTTGTTTTATATGAGAGAGCTTGATTGACCACTCGGTCAATGGGTTACATTCCTGATCAACCAAGCACTCAATGCACAGGGGAACACACGCTCATCACACGGCGTCGGGCGGTGTGTGCCCTACGCTTCACCAGTTGCCACTACTACAAAAAGCATTTTTACAGGCGCCTCAATTTTTCAAACACAGGCGGTCCTTAAAAATATGCGACTGTGATGACGAATGATATAATAACCGTCTGTGATGAAAGAACAACACAGGCGGATTTTAAAGAACAACCGTCTGGGTAAATACATGATCTTCAGAATCGGTTCTTAATTAAGAACCGTCTGTAATGCAACGAACTTCACAGACGGATTTTAAGAAACAACCGTCTGGGTAAATACATGATCTTCACAGACGGTTATTAATTATTAACCGCCTGCAATGCCATGAACTTCACAGACGGATTTTAAGAAACAACCGTCTGGTTAAATACATGATCTTCGTTGGCGGTTCTTGATTAATAACCGTCTGTAATGCAATGAACTTCACAGATGGATTTTAAGGAACAACCGTCTGAGTAAATACATGATCTTCGTTGGCGGTTCTTAATTAATAACCGTCTGTAATGCAATGAACTTCATAGCCGGTTCTTGATTATATAACAACGGCCTAAGAAGATCATGTATTTTCAGTGGCGGTCATTGTTTAATTATCATAAGCGGTTTTCATTGAAATTACAGGGATGTAGTTGCAATTATATATCACAGCCGCATGTAGTCGTGCAGGCAAAATTGTATCAGGAAAAAAACACAGATGAGCTAGCGGATACTAGTAAAGTAATGCATTATAGGAAATGCTCGATCACCAGTGAGGCTGGCTTAATTGTGATAATACACCATTAGAGGCTTTACAATTGTTCAAAGATAATTTCTTTACACACTGAACAAAAATCATGCTACATTCATTGTAGATCGACGATGAAGCTCCCATCGATCAATCTAAATTGTACCGTCCTGCTTGCTCCCGAACACGTCTCTTATATTCCGCTGGATCCTGAAAATATTGACATTATTTAAATTAACAAATGTCGAAGGAGGAATGAATAACCTACATTGGTCACTAAGTCAAAGTGTCATCTAACCTTGATAAGTAGATTATAGCAATCATTTTCAACATCAGGCACATTTGGCTGATGCAGCAAACGCTGAACTTCAAGTAGTATAGTTTTGATTGTAAAAGCACTGCACCACCCCTACGAAATATAATTTAAGCAATATAAGAAACCAGTTCAAATAAGTTCGACAAAAATTATAAGTAATAATTACATGAACAAAATAGGTCTATCTTACAGTCTCTTGATCAAGAATCCCGATGCAGAGTGCTCCCGAACGATGGACATTTGGGTGGAAGAACCCAAATGGAAAGGAGCATCTTGGAGGCACCAAGGGATAGTCCTCAGAGAAGGAGATTGTCAGGGGGTAGTAACCATCTTCCCATTCAGTCTGCAAAAGAAATTTATTAATAGGAGGACGATAGTTAAACTCATATTGTGCTTGTTCTTCATGACTTACCCCTTCTTTACCGGGGACGATGCACTGCCACTTCAATAAATCTCCCGATTCAGGCTTCGCAGAGAAACCCTACGCGGAGAAATTGAAAATACCAAAAACAAACAACACGGAAAAACAAACTACAGTTAAGTTCATCAGTCCATTACAGATACATATGTATATACAACCATGTGACCGGTGTGCCATATGTACATACATGGGGATGGTTCTTGCGCCACGCCAAGCGCTCCTCCTTCAATCGGCTACACGCCCGAGACATCATTATCTGAAGAAAGACCAAGCTTCCAAACTTCCAAATCATTGAGTCCAAACGCATATGTACACAAATGCAAAAGGACACAATCCATATACCAACATTGTTCTAAGTTGATTTCAGAAGATACAAATATATACAATATATATCATCTCGCATTGCTATATACATTTTTTCCAGCATTGACATCTTCTCGCATATAGGGTTTCAAATTCTTTTTAATGCTTCTCTCTACGCGCTTGATGTTTTCTGGTTCGGTGAAAAGGTACATCTCTTCATACTGATTATATTCCTCTTCATTATCTCCCACATTGTCAACCCCAACAATATTTTGCTTTCCAGAAACAACTACGTGCAACTTCTCAGTTTCTGGATCTTGAACATAAAAAACTTGTGCAACATTATCGGCGAGAACCCACAGGTCATCTTTGTAACCCACTTTATTCAAGTCTACCAGTGTCAGTCCGTAATTGTCCACTTTCAAACCATCAGGATGTTTGACCCATTGGCACTTAAATACGGGCATTACCATTCTTTCGCCATAATCGAGTTCCCATATTTCCTCTAAGAACCCGAAGTATGTGGTCTTCTGCCCTTGCGAATCATAAGCCTCAATACGAACACCACTATTTTGTGCAACACTCTTACCGTCTTTTTCTTTAGTGTAAAATGTGTAACCATTGATGTCATATGCTTGCCATGATGTTACCAAAGCAGATGGGCCACAAGCTAACTTTTTCATTGTTGCCTCTTCTATAGTGTTTCCGTATGATATATTTTTGTCCATTAACCATTCAGTGAAACATCTTCTGTGCTCTTTCATGATCCAGTCCTCTTTGCGGTCTTGGTTTTTATCACGAAGCTCAATTTGGTGTTCCTCGATGTACGGCTCAGCTATTGCGAGCTGTTGTAGTACACCAAAATGTGCACGGTGTACATTCTTGTAATCTTGAACAATAAAAGTTTTCTTACCCACTTTGCCTCTCCCACGTAGTCTACCCTCATGTACCGGTATAGGCACACCTATCGATTTTCCATCTTTGATGTAATCAGCGCAACCCTCAATCACTTCTTCAGTGGTGTATCCTTCCATAATTGAACCCTCTGGGTGAGCACGGTTCCGCACATAACCTTTTAATACTCCTAAATATCTCTCCAACGAAAACATATGATGTAAATATAGTGGCCCCAATGCTTTTATCTGATCAACAAGATGTATGATTAGGTGTACTTGCATATCAAAAAAGGATGGTGGGAAACACATCTCAAGCTTGCACATTGTCTCGACGATGTATGTTTTCAGATAGTCTAAATCTTCACGTGCTATCACCTTTTGCGATACTGCATTGAAGAAGTAACACAAACGTGTGATGACAACTTTTATATGCTCAGGTTTGATTACTCTTATTGCAATGGCAAGGAAAACTGTCATCATCATGTGACAGTCGTGAGAATTATAACCGAATAAAGACAAGTCTTTCATCGAGACTAGTTTGCGGATATTGGATGAGAAACTTCTGGTAAGTAGGAGCGCACCAATTTAATCTCAATCAAAGTAAACAGACAAAGACTAACGGCATGCACCCCGCGTGTTGGAGTGCAGAGACAATGAACTAGGAGTGTGATTCCACAATGCTCACTCTCCGGCACAGTGAGCAACCAAATTGACACCCTCCTGTTGCACGTCACTGCCTCCAACTATAGATTACACTCAATGTCGTCATAAGCCAAGCGCAACCTGCATGCATTATCTGCTTGCCCTGACACGGACGGGAAGGCTCCATCAACGTTGGTTTTGACCCATCCATCAAGTGGTGACGTCCACGGAGTAGCCTTTGCAGGTCCCTAATTAAGCTTGATCAAAGCCAAATCTACCGTTGGGGTTCTTTATCGATCGCCGGTATTATTCTCGAATTGACAATATTGACCCCACATAACATTTTAGAAACCTGACCGAGAAGACAGTTGTATATAACTTAAATTTGAGTCCTCACGTGAATGGCGATCATTTTGAAAACGGACATAGTAGCTTTTCAAGAAGCCCAACCGCGGAGACATGAATGTGGAACATGTTATTTACCAAACATTACAGTTACAAACGAAACGCGTAACATTGAGACATCATTTAAACATTACAAAGAAACGAAATAAAACATATTCGTAGGTCGACCATCCACGGAGTAGCCTTTGCAGGTCCCTAATTAAGCTTGATCAAAGCCAAATCTACCTTTGGGGTTCTTTATCGATCGCCGGTATTATTCTCGAATTGACAATATTGACCCCACATAACATTTTAGAAACCTGACCGAGAAGACAGTTGTATATAACTTAAATTTGAGTCCTCGCGTGAATGGCGATCATTTTGAAAACGGAGATCGATAGTAGCTTTTCAAGAACCCCAAAACCGCGGAGAGACATGAATGTGGAACATGTTATTTACCAAACATTACAGATACAAACGAAACGCGTAACATTGAGACATCATTTAAACATTACAAAGAAACGAAATAAAACATATTCGTAGGTCGACCATCCACGGAGTAGCCTTTGCAGGTCCCTAATTAAGCTTGATCAAAGCCAAATCTACCTTTGGGGTTCTTTATCGATCGCCGGTATTATTCTCGAATTGACAATATTGACCCCACATAACATTTTAGAAACCTGACCGAGAAGACAGTTGTATATAACTTAAATTTGAGTCCTCGCGTGAATGGCGATCATTTTGAAAACGGAGATCGATAGTAGCTTTTCAAGAAGCCCAACCGCGGAGACATGAATTTGGAACATGACATTATTTACCAAACATTACAGTAACAAACGAAACGCATAATATTGATACATAATTCAAACATTACAAAGAAATGAAATCAAACATATTCGTAGGTCGACCATCCTAACACCCCAATACCCCGTTGCCTCCATTATTCTCCCCGGATCGAACTGGTCCACCATTTATTTGATCAGTTATCGTCGGAGTCGTCATTGTCGTCCGACAGACCGTCGATGCCCTCGGCCGGACCGGGGGTAGCCGCCGGGCCGCTGGGTCCCTCCGCGGGCGCGTCGGCCGCCGGCGCCTCGGCAGGTGTGTCCGCCGCCTCCTTCTCCTCGGCCTTCTTCTTCGCCTCGGCAAAGAACGGCGCGACCGCGACGGCCGCGAGGAGGAGGAGCCCGAGGACGAGCGCTGCGCGAGGGCGAGCCATGGCTGCTGGGTACAGTACGTCGGTCTGATGCGTGCTTTTCTCGGTTAATTAGCTGCTAGCAGCTCTCTCACACCCGTACGTGTCAGTTGTTGCGCGTGTACGTACGGCTTTGCTGATCTGCGATGCGACTGACGAGCGCTGCGCCGTGGCTTTATATACGGGGATGCGGCGGTTCATTTTTAGGCGAAGCTCGCATGCGCCTCGGCCATCCATCGCCTCAGCGGTGGCGCGCGCTTGCAGCCATGCGAAACTCACCCAGGTCCTCACGATTCTGCCTGCGCCCTGCGCGGTGGTGAGCTGGTGTTCGTTCTTCGTTCGGGCCGTGCGTTGGTATGGCAGTTGACTGGTCAGCCTGTCTCCTCCTTTCGTTAACTTCCGTTGCGTGTGGCTGGTGCTGGCCCACGGTCCTACGTGGCGGTTTGACAAGTTCGATACAGTAGAAGGCTTGGAGCAACGGTACCCGATGCTTGGGCTATGTCTGGAACCCAGTGAGTGGTGTCAGTGATGGAGGGTCCACCGCTTGCTTCGTCGGTGGTGCACTACAGAGGCTACGTACGCTTTCATCTGCTTATCGCCACGGATTGGGTCGAAAGGGAAAGGACAGTTCATGCGCGCTCCCTGTTCTTTCGCACTTTCTTCGCCAGCTGGATCAACCTTGTTCTCTGTGCTACTGCTGTTACTCTTCAAACAGTTACCACCTCATTCCACTATTATTATTTTTACTGGTGCTAGTGCTACTGCGAGTACTTAATTTTGATGCGTGGCGTTGCGTTGTTTGACCTGTGAGCTGTGAGAGGGAAGAATCGCATCCACCGACAACTGGAGGCGCAAGAAATGAATGCGCAGAGTCGGCACTCCGTCCAGAGCGAAGGCATCCTGCATCCTGCATCCACGATCCATTTGTTTATGGTCTCCGGCCGGTGAAGACAATAATAAGTTCAGATTCTGTTCACTAGTAGGGGCACAAGTTTTACAACGATGCTCATAACAGTTGCCACGACAAGCCACGCGATGCTCAGTGGCAGCCAAGATCAGCATTCGGATCGCAATCGCCAGAATAGACACTTCAGCTCTTTGTTGAACTAGGAATACACACTTCATCCTCACCAGGACTAGTAGTAGCAAAAAAAAAAAAAGCATCTACGTAAATCGATACAACCAAATTTCTAAGCACGCATACACTATTTCCTTCCAAGAAAGAAAGAAGCACAAATCTCGCAAGCACACCAACACACCGGGATCACGCCAATGGATCAACACCGCGAAAGTGAGGACAGCACCTCATCAAGCCAACAACGTGGGGGCCGTGGCCACGGCCACCAATGCGGCGGCCACCGCAAGCCACCGGACACACGGCGCGCCGGCGACAGCGCTCTTCTTGGCCTCCTTCTTCTGGTCCTCCGGCGGAGCTTCGTCGGACGCGGAGGGTCCGGGCGCGTCCGCCGCCACGGTGGGCGCCGGGTGACGCGCGGCCTTGGGCGCGTCGGCGGCCGGCGCTGGCGCGGGAGCGGGCGCGGGCGCGGGCGCGGGCTTGAAGAGCTCCACCGGCTCGACGACGGCGTCGATGGCGTAGACGGCGACAGGGCCCTTGTCCAGCACCGTGGACTTGACCCGCGCGGGTCCGCCCGCGGAGGCGGCGGTCCTAATGGTGACGACGTCGCCCTCGTTCTGCAGCGTGAAGTTGTAGTTGTTGGCGGCGCCGTCGGTGGCGAGCGTGTTCATGGGCCCGTTGTTGGACTTGAGGCTCCCCAGCGAGTAGTGCACGGGCACGGCGTGGAACAGCAGCAGCGAAGCCTTGCCGTCGGCCGTGAGGTTCTTGTACCTCGGCATGAACGCCTTGACGGCGTCGTCGGAGGGGCAGAACACCGTCACGCCGCCCTCCAGCGCCGACTTGTACGTGGAGGACGCCTCGGGCGACGCCGCGATCAGGTCCGCGAACGCCTTGCACCCGCCCTTCGCCATCGCCGCCATCGCGTCGGGCGGGGCCGCCGGGGGCTTCGCCGCCGCCGACGTCATGGCGGCGCCCGCGGCCGCCGCGAGGCCGAGGAAGAGGAAGATGAGGAGGGCGTCGGCGAGGCGCATTGTGCGAGGGCGAGGAGCTGGAGCGTCGTGCAGGCGCAGTGTTTTTGCGTGCGCGGCGTGGGAGTGAGGGCCTGAGGAGAGTGGCAGCAGTATGGACACTACGTACTCTTTGCACTTACTAGCTCTGCATACAACGGCGTAACGCCCCTGGACATTAAGCTAATTTACAGGCCTGCCATTTCCATTTACTTCCATTTCGTCCTCCTTGCCTTGGCACTTGATCAGTTTCTTTTGGACACACTGGCGTCGTCTCGTGTGGCACCTATAGGTTGGGCTTTACCGCAGAAGCAAACACACCAAAGTGCACGGCAGCTAGCAACTACTCGATCGTACCCATGTATCCCTCTCCATCTCCGCGCACGCAGCTTTCATCCGTTTCGTCGCTCTATAGCTTGCTTCGTGGGCAGCGAGACAGAAGAATAAATCAATAAAAAGGACCAAGCTATGATCATGTTTTCGAGCATGCGAGGAGCGATCGATCGAGAAGTAGTAGCAGCTACTACTATCTGCAATGATTTCCTGTGAGGGCAAAACGGGGGAGCTAGTCCAGTGGCAATGCGGCCGGGCAGAGCAGTCGCCCCGCCCTTCTTCAGATCTTACTTTCACTTTCACCAGCTTGATTAAATGAGTTCGTAGCACATCCCAACCGTGGTTTGGGAACGGGCTGTATACCTGTGAAAGTGAGAGAGACTGGTGCTTTTGTTAAGAGCAAGAATAATGGAGTAGCCTACTGCAGGCTGTAACTTAACGCCACGTCATTTAGAGTCAACAATTTAGCCTTCTCATATAATAGACTAGCTATTAGATTGACTGAAGAGTTATTGAATTAAATATGTAAGTATTTAATGCTTGCGTGTACTCAAAATCTGTTGTTATCCGCATCTTTGTGGCCATTCATGAAACCACATATTCATCTGATCATTATAATATATCGAAATTGATCCAACTTTAACAACATAAGTTATTTAAAGTACTAGATAATAAGTCATGTTGAAACAATACTCCACACACAACCTGATGACACATACCACCATGACAAGACAACTAAGCATTACAAAAGTCTTATGAAAAACATTAATCATGGTACTGCAAGTTGATAAGATCCTACAACACTGCAAGTTGAGAAGATCCTGCAATAAAAGATATATATGTAAGATATCAAGTTGATGCTTTATTAATTGATAAAAAAGTAGAAACATGCAATAGTAGTCTACCATGATTAATTTGGATGCCTATTTCGAAACCTATCCCAAATGTGCTCAATCAAATCATTTTTAAGTTGGGTATGTTGTGGACGAGCACGAATAGTGGCTTTTCTGCGCAACACATCAGCAAAACAAAGATTACCACCCACATTCACTTCAGGGGGTAGAGCAATTGATGTCCCAAGAGTTTCATTCAGGTCAATGTGAATGGTAGCCTCATCCCTCTCGTCTTCAACTATCATATTGTGGAGAATCACACAAGCTAGCATGATTCTACCAACACTCTTTCTCTTCCATAAACGCGCAGGACGACGAACAATGGTAAATCGGGACTGCAATACTCCAAAAGCACGCTCCACATCTTTCCTTGCCCCGAGGTGCTTTCCCTTTCAATGCATCAAAAAAAAGTGAGGACTCGTTCAACACATTGAGATCATTGTTTGACCCAGCAACTCCAAAGAAAGCATGCCAAATATGAAGGTCGTGGGAAGCAACAGCTTCTAAGATCATTGTTGGTACTCCATAATCACCCCTGGTGAACTGCCCCCTCCATGCCAAGGGGCACTTCTCCCATCGCCAATGCATGCAATCGATGCTTCCAAGCATACCAGGGAAGCCACGTGACTCATTCACCTGAAGTAAATGCTCAATATCCTCTTGTGTGGGGCGTCGCAAGTACTCTCCACCAAACACCTCAATCACCCTCTGTGCAAACTTGTCCAAGCACTCTAATGCAGTGCACTTTCCAATCTTCAAATACTCATCAAGGGCATCCGCAGGAGTGCCGTATGCTAGCATGCGCATGGCTGATGTACACTTTTGAAGTGGTGAAAGACCTACTCGACCAGCACAATCTGCCCTGTAAGTGAAATAGGGCGACCACTGACCAAGAGCATCCATAATGCGATAGAAGAGTCTTCTGTTCATACGAAATCTTGTACGAAACATACTCTCAGGGTAGAGTGGCTCTTCAACAAAGTAATCCTCTTCAAGACGCTGATGAGCACCAACATGATCCCTCCGAATGGTCTTTCTTGGACAAAATTGTCTCTTAGACAACCTAGCTGAGAAAGAATCATTGATCCTCATTGAGAGCCTACCAGCAAAAGAGTCTAAGATGCACTGCTCAGTAGCATATTCTTCAATGACCTTGGAAAGGGTCTAGTTCATCGGAATCATCTGAGTCTGCAGATGAATCAGACATGGCTGGTAGGCTGAGAAGGAAGATGAGGTGTAGAGGAATGAAGATGAGATGTAGGAGGAAGAACAGTGAGTGTTTTATAGATGAGATGTAGCAGGAATGAAGGTGATATGTGGTCTAATAGGTGCACTTATGGGTGCATTATTATTCTAGGTAAATGTAATTGCATTGTAATTTGGAACATTGACTCAATCAATCCAGAATTTCAGCATAGAAGTCTACAATTTGCATGGAAGTCTACAGTTTGCAAAATCAGCAAAGACTAAATTAATTACTTTATAAAATTTACAATCCAGAATTTCAGCATAGAAGTCTACAGTAGCATAAAAATCTACAATTTGCAAAATCAGCAAAGACTAAATTAATTACTTCATAGAATTTTACAATCCACAATTTCAGCATAGACTAGATACTTGCGGTATAAAAATAAATTTTAGTTTCAGCAGAACAATACCTTAGTTGCCAAATAATTTTTCTCTTAAACACTTCAATGCCAAAACATGCTCATATCTCACATCTTCAGGCATTCCAGTTGTATCTTGTTTCAACAACTCTCGATATGTTTCTAGCATACTTGACTCCTTATTCTCTTTTGCTGCAAGATATGCTAACTTTCGAGCTTCAAGCTTCTCACTGGACACAAGCTTTTGTGTTTCTAGCATCTCTTTGCGACCTTCATTTGCTTTATTTTGAGCCTCTAAAAATGCATGAAGGTCATCTTCAAGATCTTTTATACAAGTCTGATCATTTCTTTTCCGTTTCTGCTGCTCCTTAGCTTTCTTGCCTCCAATTGGCCGTTCATCTACAACATCATTAAGAGAGAAATTGTCTCCATCATGCTCCTCAAACTTCCTCTTGTCTGGCTCTAAATCTTCAAGACGTTCTAAATAGGCATCCCATTTCGGCTCCTTGCGCAGAACATCCCAACAGTGCTTAAACATAAATGGTCCATCTTTCTTGTGTTCATCTTCATAAAGGTTTAGTGCTCTGTCCATTAAATTCACATCAGATTCACCACTAGCCCACATAGCATTTGCCTCCTTCCAACTAGCACAAAACCATGCAACTCTTTTCTTAATTCTCCCAAAGCGATCCTTGATTTGCTTCACTTGCCTTGCCCTGTTTTTTGGTACTGCACTATTGTACGCAGCAGCGACACCTTTCCAATATTGGTCATTCTTTTTATAATTAGACTGGATTGGATCTTTTGAATTGTTCAACCATGCACCAACCTACATAATTATCAATCAGGATTAAGAATGCTATATATGTAAAACATAGAGTTCATTACCCATTAGAAAATAACTTACCAGCACAAGATCTTCCTCTTTTGTCCATGTCAAGCGCTTCTCAGTCCTACAGCTGTTGTCTGAGTCATCACAAATATTAATTGGTTGTGATGAACTTTCCTTGCTCACATATTGTGCTGGGCTTGATGAGTTTTTCTTCAAAAAATTCACATAACCACCTGGTGGGTGCGAATCCACTCCCCTACGTATCAAAGAAACAAGTGAAAAAAAATATTTGGCTTAAAGCATAATAACACTCGGCTGAACATATTTCATTATAAATAATACATGGCCAAGCCTTATGAAACAGAGAAGAACGACCTACAGGTCCAATGCTACTTTTATTTGCTATAAACATGCTGACAAAAATTAATCAATAACATGGAAGAATTAATCTACAACAAGGGAACATAGCAGCGGGGCAAGTTATATACCATGTTTGTGCATCTGAACCTTCAACAGCTAGGGAATCAATGCCGACAGGTGCCCACCAAGGGCCTTGAGTCGATGATGAGCCTACTGAAAGTGCATCTAGGTTCCCCGTGGGTTTTGGATGATTGATGACGACAATTAAGTCGCTAATGAGCTCAAGTGATCTTAGCACAGGTGAAGACTCAATCGGAGACGCAAACCCTCAAAAAGGAAAAGGAAGGAAACGGAGTCAACTCGAAGCGTAGAAACTAGGGTTTCTAGCGTGATTGAGTTAGACTAGCCGTAGTAATAGGAGGGTGTGTGTGTAAAGTGCATTGAGATCAAGTTTGGGAGCTCAAAGTGGTTTAGAGGTCAAACCTATGAAAGAAATGAGTGAATGAGTGGTCTGGCCGTAGGACCGGACTAGTCCGTGCAGGAGGCCGGACTAGTCCGCCCCTGGCCGGCCAAGTCCGTTATCGGCCGGACCAGAAGGGTCTGACCGAGATAGGACTAGTCCGTTTGTGACCAGACTAGTCCGGGTAGCTGTGAGTGGGTTTTGGGGATGAAGTCTCAAAATCACGGACTTGTCCGTTTTGGACCGGACCAAGAGGTCCTGAGTGAGAACGGACTAGTCCGCCCGTGGGGCCGGACTAGTCCGGGTTGGCTAGGAAAAGGTGCTTCTGTGGCTAAGTCTGGGAGGACCGGACTAGTCCGCCCTAGGGGCCGGACTAGTCCGTGGTCCTCAGACTAGTCCGTTTTCACACGGAGCAGAAGGCTCTGTGTGAGATCGGACTAGTCCGGTGTTGACCGGACTAGTCCGTTCTGGAAGTGACCGTTTGAATTTGAAGTTTGGCGGGTAGCGTGACGATAGTGTGTCAGCTGTCGGGACCTGACAAAGGGGTCAGTGGTCCCCTAGGCCGGACTAGTCCGCCCTTTTGCTGAAGTCAGCAGATTGGGCTTGGGACCCCTATAAAAAGGGGACCCCCGGCCTCATTTTGAATACCTTTGGAAAAACTCAAACCCTAGCGCCGCCACAGCCAACTTGGAGCACTCCTAAGCCTCCTTCTTGCCTACTTTCCCTCTAAAACTAATTCTTGAGTGGATTAGGGTTTAGTGAGGTGGAGAATAGGAAGAACATCGCGCTTGTGCTCCCGGTTTGATCTCTTGCACTCGTTGAGTCTTTGTGGGCTGTGTATTGAGTTTGTTTTTTTTGTGTTGATCACCTTTGTGGTGTGGGAGCCTCAGTTTGTGAGAAGCCCCAACGAACTTTGTAATCACCGTTGTGATTAGTGGAGAACCAAGTTAGGCCCGTGCGGTAAACTTGGTGAGGGAAGGGTTGTTGGACCCGGTCCTTTGTGGACTCCTCAACGGGGACGTAGATTCCTTGTGTGGAATCGAACCTCGGGATAAAATCCTTGCCCCCTTGTGTTCTTCGCATTCATTCTATTGATTACTTTGTTCTAGGGTTGGTAGTCTCGTTTCATACTCCGCATTGCTACAAACTTGTGGAAACTTGACTTGCTCTTGTGTAGGTTGTTGCTCAACTTGACTTAAACATATACTCACTTGTAGCAACGAGAAAATTCTCTAAAACTTGCTAGAAACATTTTTTTAGGGTTATTCACGCAGGCTGACCGGACTAGTCCGCCCCCTGACCAGACTAGTCCGCCCCCTGTAATTTAATCTCGTTTTATTGAGTCATTTGCAGGTCAATTAGCCTATTCACCCCCCCTCTAGGCAACTTTCAATTGGTATCAGAGTCGGACTCTCCACAAAGAGTCTAACAACTCGGAGAGATGGCCGGAGTGGTGAATGACGATGCATCGAGCAGCAACTACGAGGCGACCCGTGAGGAGACGTTGGCTTATCAAGATAAGCCAACGGACGATGAGGAGACTCGCCAACTCAAGGCGAAGCTCCGGGAGAAGTTGAACATCTCCAAGATTGATCCGTCAAACCAATCAAGTGGTGGTGGCGGAGCCAACTACAACCGGCAAGGGTTCAACTATGAACGCCTTGCCGCCAACAACCACTACCTGTCCATCCCATTGGGGAAACCTCCCCAATTCGATGGAACGGACTACGGTATGTGGAAACACAACATGAAGATCCACTTCGTGTCACTCAACCCAGCGTTGTGGCAAATTGTCATGACCGGGGTGGAGATTCCAAAGGATGAGGACAACATAACTCAAGAACAAGCCATCCTCATCCACCGCAACGCTCAAGCTGCGGGTGTGATCATCTCATCTCTCTCTAGAGATGAGTTCAACCGTGTCGATGGCCTTGAAGTGGCCAAAGACATTTGGAACACCCTCAAGACGGCGCATGAGGGAAACCGAGTGGTCAAGGAGGCCAAGATCGAGCTCATCGAAGGAGAGCTTGGGAGATTCGCCATCTTGGATGGTGAATCCCCCCAAGACATGTACAACCGGCTGAAGGTGCTGATCAACAAGAGCCGATCATATGGCTGCACCAAGTGGACCGACCACGAGGTGGTGAAGAGGATGATCCGGGCATTCATGCCTAGTAACGTCTCTCTGTGCTCCATGATTCGGGAAAGCCCGGGGTTCACTCAAATGACCCCGGAGGAGGTCCTTAGGAGGATCATCAACCATGAAATCATGGAGAAGGAGGCGCTCTTCTACAACGACCTCCAAAAGTTCACCGCCTCCAAGATGAAGAACGTTGCACTCAAGGCAACGCCCTCTTCAAAGGAGCAAGAAGAAAGTGATGAGGAGAGCCTCGACACCGATGAGGAAGAGGCCTTCTTCATCAACAAATTCAAGAGAATGATGAGGAGGAAGAAAGGGGGGCACAACTATGAGGGCAAGGGAAAGGAAAGAGCAAGGCCCAAATCAAAAAGGTCTTGCTACAACTGTGGCGAGTATGGGCACTTCATCGCTGATTGCCCACACGAAGAAACGAAGAAGAAGAAGGAAGGGAAGCCTCAAGAAAGGAGATTCTTCAAGAAGAAGAGGCCTTCCGGACAAGCCCATTTGGGGAAGGAGTGGGACTCTAACGATGAGTCCTCCTCCGAAGAAGAAGAGGAGAAGATGGCCACCATAGCCATCGGGAGGAACTCCAAGGGAGGCAAGCTCTTCCCCAACCTCAACAACGACCACAAGCCTACTTGCCTTATGGCAAGGGAAGGAAAGAGAAAGGTAACATCTCATCCTTCCTCCCCAACTTCCTCACATGATGATTTTGATAGCGCTAGTGAAAATGAAAGTATGTTTAAGGACATAAGTAAAAGCACCCTACGAAGGATGAAATTGCTTATGGATGAGATCTTTGAGAAGGAGGATCTCATCAATAGACAAGAGGACATGCTCATCCTTGAGAAGGAGAGATGTCAAGAGCTTGATGAGCTCCTTGAGCTCGAAAGAGAGAAGAGCAAGGCATTGGAACACGAACTTGCTCTTTGCAAGAAAACGTGTTCAAGTCTTGAGGAGAAGTCGATTGAGCTCAAGGATGAACTTGGAAGCTTGTCAAAAGCTAACAAGATCCTTGAGACTCAAGTTGAGTCACTCAAGAACAATGTAGCCTCTTCCTTCAAGAGCTCAACCCCCTCAAAGGCCTCATCCAAGGCAACATCACCTTGCAAGTGCTCCAACTTGATCCTTAAACTTAAGGATGAACTCAACCTAGCACAAGACAAACAAGCACCTAAGGGTGCCATCTTTGACAAGGAAAAGGTGGCATATGCACGAAGTGCATTCACCAACACAAGACCACCCCATGTCAAGGATGGTCTTGGCTATACTAGAGGTGCAAGGCATAACACCAAAACCTCCAAGTATGGCAAAGACATGATTGTCTTTGTTAAGGGGAGTTCATCCCAAACTAAAAATGAAAAGAACTCACCCTCTAGCAAAAACTTGCCTAAATCTGAACTGCATCATTTATTTCATGATTTTGATGCATCTTATGTGTTGAAGAAGAACAAACACGGCAAGGTATTTGCTAGATATGTTGGGCCACTCCGCAAGAGCCCCAAGCCTTGCGTGTGGGTGCCAAAATGCCTAACCACTAACGTCAAAGGACCCAACTCCGCTTGGGTACCTAAAAGAAAGGCATAAAACTTGTTTTGTAGGCTTACTCCTCCGGTGGATCGAAATGGGTATTGGACAGCGGATGCACCAACCACATGACCGGAGAGAGAAGCATGTTCATAGAGTATGAGGAGAATAAGGACCCAAGTGAAGGAATCTTCTTTGGGGACAATATCCAAGGGAAAATCCTTGGCTCCGGTAAAATTTCTATCTCCTCATTACATACTTTATCAAATGTCTTGCATGTTGATTCTCTAGACTATAATCTCCTATCCATATCACAACTATGTGATAGAGGATATAAATGTGTGTTTACTAGTGAGGGAGTGAGTGTCATTAGAGAAGGTAATGACTCGATAGCCTTTAAGGGAGTGCTCAAGGGAAAGCTCTATCTTGTGGACTTCACCGCGGATAAAGCTCAACTTGACACATGCTTAATGGCAAAAGCCAACATGGGATGGCTTTGGCACAGAAGGCTAGCCCATGTTGGAATGAGAAACCTTCAAAAGCTCCTTAAGGGTGAGCATGTTCGTGGCCTAAAGGATGTAGTATTTGAAAAGGATAGGCCATGTAGTGCTTGCCAAGCGGGAAAGCAAGTAGGAGCTCAACACCCCTCTAAGAATGTCATGACGACAACTAGACCTTTGGAGTTACTCCATATGGACCTTTTCGGCCCCATTGGCTATATTAGCATTGGTGGCAGCAAGTATGGTCTAGTTATCGTTGATGATTTTTCAAGGTATACTTGGGTGTTCTTCTTGCATGATAAAAGTGAAACTCCCGGTGTCCTCAAGAAATTTCTAAGGAGAGCTCAAAATGAGTTCACCTTGAGGATAAAGGCTATAAGAAGTGACAATGGCACCGAATTCAAAAACATGCAAGTAGAAGAGTTCCTAGATGAGGAGGGCATCAAGCATGAGTTTTCCGCTCCCTATTCTCCACAACAAAATGGCATAGCCGAAAGAAAGAATAGGACGCTTATTGAGATGTCAAGGACGATGCTAGATGAGTACAAAACATCGGACCGGTTTTGGGCGGAAGCGGTTAACACCGCTTGCCATGCCGTGAACCGATTGTACCTTCATCGCCTCCTCAAGAAGACTCCTTATGAGCTTCTCATTGGTAAGAAACCCAATGTTTCTTACTTTCGGGTCTTTGGTAGCAAGTGCTATATCCTCAACAAGAAGCCTAGGACTTCGAAGTTTGCTTCAAAGTCCGATGAGGGTTTCTTGCTTGGATATGACTCAAACACTCATGCGTACCGTGTGTTCAACAAATCCTCCGGAATTGTTGAAGTAGCACGTGACGTAGTGTTTGACGAGACCAATGGCTCTCAAGTGGAGCAGGTTGATCAATATGCCCTTGATCAAGAGGAACCTCCACTAGAAGCTCTAAGGAAAATGACACTTGGAGATGTTCGCCCACAAGAACCATCTCAAAGTTCAAGTGACCATCCTCTCTATGAAGTAGGTCAAAACCCCATTGGACAAGTTGAAGATCCTCTAGATGCTCCCCAAAGTGATAATGAGAATGAAGATCAAGGGGGAGGCATGAATCAAGGGGGAGACCAAAGTGAAGAAGATGAACCAAGTAATTCAAGAGGTCAACCCCCGCATCCTCGTGTTCATCAAAGTGTTCAACGGGACCATCCCGTTGACAACATTCTAGGAGATATCACAAAAGGAGTAACAACACGCTCACGTGTTGCAAACTTTTGTGAGCATTTCTCTTTTGTCTCATCCTTGGAACCACATAAGGTTGAAGATGCCTTAAGGGATCCGGATTGGGTAGTTGCCATGCAAGAGGAGCTCAACAACTTTGAAAGGAACAAGGTTTGGGAGCTTGTCAAGCGCCCTCAAGCTAATGTTGTTGGAACCAAGTGGGTGTTTCGCAACAAACAAGATGAGCATGGCGTGGTAACTAGGAACAAGGCACGACTTGTGGCAAAAGGATACTCACAAGTTGAAGGATTGGATTTTGATGAGACATTTGCCCCCGTAGCTAGGCTTGAGTCAATTCGGATACTATTAGCCTTTGCTACTCATCATGATTTCAAGCTCTACCAAATGGATGTTAAGAGCGCATTCCTAAATGGTCCAATCAAGGAAGAAGTTTTTGTAGAGCAACCTCCGGGATTTGAAGACCAAGACTATCCTAACCATGTGTACAAATTGCGAAAGGCCCTTTATGGCCTCAAGCAAGCTCCTAGAGCTTGGTATGAGTGCCTAAGAGACTTTCTAGTTGAGAATGGTTTTAGGATAGAAAAAGCGGATTATACCCTTTTCACAAAGCACTTCAACGAGGATCTTTTTGTGTGCCAAATATATGTGGATGACATCATATTTGGTTCCACAAATAAGGTGTTTTGTAACGAGTTCTCCAAGATAATGACGGAGAGGTTTGAAATGTCCATGATGGGTGAGTTGAAGTTCTTTCTAGGATTTCAAGTGAAACAACTCAAAGAAGGGACGTTCATAAGTCAAACTAAGTATACTCAAGATATTCTAAGAAAGTTTGACATGGACAAAGCAAAACCCATCAAAACCCCTATGGGGACAAATGGACACCTAGACCTAAATGAGGACGGTCCAAGTGTGGATCAAAAGCTATATAGATCTATGATTGGATCACTTCTCTATCTTTGTGCATCTAGGCCCGATATCATGCTAAGTGTGTGTATGTGTGCACGCTTTCAAGCAGCACCCAAGGCTTGTCATTTGACCGCCGTTAAAAGGATCTTGAGATATCTTGTACACACACCTACCCTAGGACTTTGGTACCCCAAAGGATCCAAGTTTAACCTCATCGGATATTCCGATGCGGACTATGCAGGGTGCAAAGTTGATAAGAAGAGTACATCGGGTACGTGCCAATTCTTAGGTCGATCTCTTGTGTCTTGGTCCTCTAAGAAGCAAAACTCTATTGCTCTCTCCACCGCCGAAGCTGAATACGTTGCAGCCGGAAGTTGTTGTGCACAACTTCTCTGGATGCGACAAACGCTTGGGGATTATGGGATTAACCTGCGTAAAATTCCACTCTTGTGTGACAACGAGAGTGCAATCAAGATAGCCCATAATCCGGTGGAACACTCTAGGACCAAACATATAGACATTCGACACCATTTCTTGCGAGATCACTCAATGAAGGGAGACATTGAGATTTCGCATGTGAGGACGGAACATCAACTTGCGGACATCTTCACCAAGCCTCTTGACGAGAAGCGTTTCTGTGAGCTAAGAAGTGAGCTCAACGTGTTGGATTCTCGGAACGTGGCTTAAACCACATTCCTCATATATTTTGAGCCACATTTCGAAAAACTCCTCTCTATGTCGATTTCTCCTCAAATTTGTTTGAGAAATCTATTTTCTTCATGAAAATGTTCATAAGTTGTTCTTTATTGACTCATAATCATGTTTGTCATGTTTTCCTTTCTATATCTGTCCAAAAGGACTTACCTTTATGGGCAAAACCCAAATATATTGTTTTTCAGCCCAGCTGGACCGGACTAGTCCGCCCCTATGGTCGGACAAGTTCGGGTCAGACTAGTCCGCGGCTAGTCCGCACACCGGACTAGTCCGGCCTTCCACCGGACAAGTCCGGACCCGGACTAGTCTGGGTCTGGTCCGCAGACCGGACTAGTCCGGCCCCTCAACCGGACTAGTCCGGCCCTTGGGGACTTAAACCCCTAGGCGGTCCGGACCCCCTCTCTCTCTCTCTCACTTGACTCTCAAGCTTCCACGCGCGCACAACCGCCCCCAAATCGGCGATTTTGCGCTCCAACCACCAAAACTCAACTCCAATCCGCGCATCGAAGTCCTTGGGAGTGAGGGATCACTTCCCCGCGCTCCACCTTCGAGATCCAAGCCGATTTCGACGACTCAAGCGGATTTTTGAAGGTATTTCACCGTTCCTCAAAAACTAGCCCCATTCTTGATTCTTCAAGTTTTTGATAGGAACACCTTCATTAATGTTGTTCTATACACCCTTGCGATCATAGCCTAGGAGTATTGCGCATTGGTTCACAAATTTTTCGATGAATCGATTAGGGTTAGGGTTCTTCCTGTGTAACCCGGACTAGTCCGGCCACCAGGCGGACAAGTCCGGCCGGCGGACTAGTCCGCCCCTGGGGCAGACAAGTCCGGTTTGCACAGGGCAAACCCTACTTCTAGTTGGTTCTCGAGATCTTTTCGGCAATACTTCTTCTTCCCAGGCTCATATCTTCCTCTCTCCATCCTTTGCACAGAATGTCGAACTCCGAGCGCTCTCCTCCGCGTGTCAACCTCGAGGGGCGTACCAAGGCCCAAATTGCCGAGGCTCGGACTAAGGCTGCGCTAATGGAGGCGCAGAAGGCCAAGGAGGAAAGAAAGCTCAAGGCACTCGAAGCATCCAAGGTGGCTGCGAGCATCTACAATGAGGATGAAGCCATTGCCCGTGCCACCGTAGAATCACTGAATGAGCTGCGAAAGAAGAAAAGAGAGGATAGGGAGGCCCATAACTCCAAGGCCGCTGAGGCCAATGCCCCAAAGAGGAAGAAGCTCGTCACTCTTGGCGAGAAGGCTAAGGGCAAGGAGCCAGCCCAAGAAGAGGCTGTCCCTAGGGTCGAGCGTGACCCGAAGAAGGGAAAAGCTCCGGCTCCTATCGAGCCAAAGAAGAAGAACCCCGCAGTCAAGATATCAGCTAAGAGGGCTGCTGGTGGGGTTGTGATCAAGGAAAAGGGGAAGGCCACCTCTATTGGCCCCCTTGAAGTGCACACACCGGAAAGGAATCCCAACCGGCAAAAGGAACTGTCGGCAAATGTGTTCCATGGCAAAGGGGCTGAAAAGGCCCGAAGGCTAAGGACCGAGAAGGTCTATAAATTTGAAAGGAGCACAGCTGATCCCAGGTTTTGGTGTGACTTCCACTGTGACTATTACAGGCTAGTCTACCAACAAATGAAGAAGCCAGTGATAGAGGCTCAGTGGGTGGACTGGGACTATATGGCGAAGAAGGAGCACTCGGCCTTTGATGCCGTGATTGAAGCTGCCGAGCGCCATGATCTCAAGAAGATCATGGGCTTCAAATATGATTGGAATGTGGAAGTTATTCTCCAATTCTACTCCACAATCTATTTCACAAGCTCAGGTGACAGGAGGATAATTTGGATGACTCATGGTGAACAATACTCTGTCACCTATGCTGAGTTTGCAAGGATCCTTGGTCTTGAGGCTCACATGGACCACGAGATCATTATCTCGAACCTCAAGGCAGTGGATCGTGAGGAGCTGGCTTACATGTATCCAAGCCATCTCCCGTTTGATGCCGGACTAGCTCGGAACATCAAGCCATTCTACAGCATCATGAACCGGATACTTAGGAGGACTATTGCACCCAAGGACGGTGATGCAGGGGTCATTCATGGAAACCTAAGGCACCTGCTCATTCTGATTGATGGGGAAGAGAAGTTCAATCTCGTCGACTACATCTTCGACGACATCTTCAACATCTCGCATACCCCCAACAGGGGGTGCGGGTATGCCCCTTACATTATGTGCCTTATTGAGAAGGTGTCGGGCGTGTCCTTTGTCAAGGATGTATCGCACCGACCTCTGCGCCCCCAGAAGCCGCCAAATGTGCCGGTGCCTCCAAGACGCAAGAATGCTGATCCTCCGTCTCGCCCAGTGGCGCCTCCGTCTCCGCCTCCGCCTCAGCCCATGAGTGCGTTCTTCAAATGCTTCAAGGCCATCTTCACCTCGTGCCGGAAGCAAGAGATTCGCGCTCAGAGGGCACACAAGCGCCAAGAGAAGTATCTCAAGGCGGTGTGTGAGAAGCTTGAAGTTCCGATGTCATCTCCTGAGGAGAGTGATGGGGAGATCACTCATTTCCCCGTCTTCACTGCCGATGAGCTTGCTCAGCTCCAGGAGGATGGAAGCTCCTCTCGGGCAGCTCCCTCGGCAAGGGAATCCTCCGACAACGACGACAACGACGAAGAGCCAGAGGCAAACATTGAAGACTCCGAAGCCACTGAGAGCGAAAGTGGAGAAGATGAGGACTAGGTTTAGTTAGTTGTTCCCCCTTCTTTTCCTTTTTGGTGCCTTGATGCCAAAGGGGGAGAGTTAAGGGAGTTTAGTGAGTTTAGTCCTTTTGTAAGTGTGTTTTGTGATGTATGACTATCATGTAACATATTTATGCTCTTGGATGTTTACATTTGTGCAAGACTCGTTAATGTTGCTTACTATCAATATATTGCTCTTATTGTCAATCTTATGAATGTATTGATGTTATTCATGTCTTGTCACAAACTGTTGAGCACATCACGTAGGCACCCCACCATAACGTGTGTGGGTATGAAAGAACTTCTCCATCTCTTTTACATGTTGCATACATTGAGGGGGAGTCATTCATACTCACACATGTTATGAAAACCAAAACTTTATACTCTTATTTGTGAAGGACTTAATGTGTTGTCATCAATCACCAAAAAGGGGGAGATTGAAAGTGCATCTAGGTTCCCCGTGGGTTTTGGATGATTGATGACGACAATTAAGTCGCTAATGAGCTCAAGTGATCTTAGCACAGGTGAAGACTCAATCGGAGACGCAAACCCTCAAAAAGGAAAAGGAAGGAAACGAAGTCAACTCGAAGCGTAGAAACTAGGGTTTCTAGCGTGATTGAGTTAGACTAGCCGTAGTAATAGGAGGGTGTGTGTGTAAAGTGCATTTAGATCAAGTTTGGGAGCTCAAAGTGGTTTAGAGGTCAAACCTATGAAAGAAATGAGTGAATGAGTGGTCTGGCCGTAGGGCCGGACTAGTCCATGCAAGAGGCCGGACTAGTCCGCCCCTGGCCGGCCAAGTCCGTTATCGGCCGGACCAGAAGGGTCTGACTGAGATAGGACTAGTCCGTTTGTGACCGGACTAGTCCGGGTAGCTGTGAGTGGGTTTTGGGGATGAAGTCCCAAAATCACGGACTTGTCCGTTTTGGACCGGACCAAGAGGTCCTGAGTGAGAACGGACTAGTCCGCCCGTGGGGCCGGACTAGTCCGGGTTGGCTAGGAAAAGGTGCTTCTGTGGCTAAGTCTGGGAGGACCGGACTAGTCCGCCCTAGGGGCCGGACTAGTCCGTGGTCCTCAGACTAGTCCGTTTTCACACGGAGCAGAAGACTCTGTGTGAGATCGGACTAGTCCGGTGTTGACCGGACTAGTCCATTCTGGAAGTGACCGTTTGAATTTGAAGTTTGGCGGGTAGCGTGACGATAGTGTGTCAGCTGTCGGGACCTGACAAAGGGGTCAGTGGTCCCCTAGGCCGGACTAGTCCGGGCCAGTGGCCGGACTAGTCCGCCCTTTTGCTGAAGTCAGCAGATTGGGCTTGGGACCCCTATAAAAAGGGGACCCCCGACCTCATTTCGAATACCTTTGGAAAAACTCAAACCCTAGCGCCGCCACAGCCAACTTGGAGCACTCCTAAGCCTCCTTCTTGCCTACTTTCTCTCTAAAACTAATTCTTGAGTGGATTAGGGTTTAGTGAGGTGGAGAAGAGGAAGAACATCGCGCTTGTGCTCCCGGTTTGATCTCTTGCACTCGTTGAGTCTTTGTGGGCTGTGTATTGAGTTTGTTTTTTTTGTGTTGATCACCTTTGTGGTGTGGGAGCCTCAGTTTGTGAGAAGTCCCAACGAACTTTGTAATCACCGTTGTGATTAGTGGAGAACCAAGTTAGGCCCGTGCGGTAAACTTGGTGAGGGAAGGGTTGTTGGACCCGGTCCTTTGTGGACTCCTCAACGGGGGCGTAGATTCCTTGTGTGGAATCGAACCTCGGGATAAAATCCTTGCCACCTTGTGTTCTTCGCATTCATTCTATTGATTACTTTGTTCTAGGGTTGGTAGTCTCGTTTCATACTCCGCATTGCTACAAACTTGTGGAAACTTGACTTGCTCTTGTGTAGGTTGTTGCTCAACTTGACTTAAACATATACTCACTTGTAGCAACGAGAAAATTCCCTAAAACTTGCTAGAAACATTTTTTTTAGGGTTATTCACGCAGGCTGACCGGACTAGTCCGCCCCCTGACCGGACTAGTCCGCCCCCTGTAATTTAATCTCGTTTTATTGAGTCATTTGCAGGTCAATTAGCCTATTCACCCCCCCCTCTAGGCAACTTTCACCTACCATGCCTGGTTTTTGCAATCCACCAAGCCAGTTGACAGCAGACGGCAGTGTCGTGGGTTGGGGCAGTGGACATGGCGGACACCAAACTCCAGAAAACATCGACGGGATTGCAGGGGGCTGAGCTACCTGACCTCCACGGGGAGGACCGCCTGGAGGCACCGGCGCCGAAGTCCTCTTGGACTGTTGGCTCATCTTGCATAGGCAGCTGACATCGATTTCACGAGGAGATTTCTAGGGGCGACTGCTGCGACCTAGGGTCTGGTGGTGGAGATTGGAACAATTTATCTTCGATTGGGGCTTCTGTTTGCCGCGCGAGGAACCGTTTTGGTGCGCCTGGAATCGATTTGGCGGGAGGCGGAGGAGAGATTTCGCGGGCGGAGCACTGGATCTGGGAGCAGACGGAGACGGCGGCGGAGTCGCCCGTAGCTGGCTAATTACGGGCGCTAGTTCCTCGTGGGCAACGAAGCGCCGAGCGGTTCGTATTAAGTCTGATGTTCTCTCTCCTATTTACTGGGTCCTCCACGTAAGCACTATTCCTACGTGTATTTTTTTGCGCCGGCTGAATAAGCTCTATTATACATGCTCTAAATACTCGAATCCTGCAGCTAACAGGTGGGCTCCACGCCTCCTGCAGTAACTACAGTACAGTTACTGCAGACGATTTTGTTCCTTTGGATAAAGACCATATCGGGATTTATATGTTCTCCATTGCTTCAGTCAATGAAGAGAACTCCATTTTCTACATTAGTTAGTATCTGAGTCATTTATTTCTAGATCAAGAGTTGAGGTAGCTTGTTTTTTCAATACAACAAAAAAAAATCATAAGACATGTATGTTCCTCTTTCCTACTCCATCCATCCATTTCAATAAAAATAATTTAAGTTGTCTGAAAATGACTAAATTTCATACGTCAAGTAATTAATGACTAATTAGTATTAATAGATAATTACTATCATTAATAATTAGTTCTTACAATCAACAAAATTAACAATTTAATAATTTTTCTATGATTTATACATTGATAACATTATTCTATTTGATGATTTTATAACTAACATAATCTGTATAATTAAACAAGATTGCAATCAACAAAAAAAATATAACCTCATTTTTTACCACCAGTTCTGTTTAATTCTCAGGCGACATGTTTTAAAAAATGCAGACATGTTGTCTGCATTTTTTGAAACAAGCCTTTTGATTTTTCAAGCAACTCAAATTATTTTTAAACCGATGATTATGTATTAATAATAATTAGTTGTTAATTACGCAGTGCAAGAAGTTTAGTCATTTTCAAGCAACTCAAATTATTTTAATCGAAATGGAGGAAGGAGTAGGAGATATGAACATATAGGCATTTTCATTTTTCTTTTGTATTGAAAAAACAAGCTACCTCAACCTTGATTTAGAAATAAATAGTCCAGATTCCAACTTAATGTAAAGAAGGGAATCATCTGCGTTGACTGAAGCAATGCAGATGATATGAGATCCGGTCTCAACAAGTCAACTGCCATCAACCGACGTGGACACGGGCCCCAACCGCCACCATTTCGGCGTGAGAAGGCCACGTGCTGAACTTCTGATAGATATGCACAGTGTTGCAATGGTTTTGCTCGACATACTCCCTCCGGTTTCGAAAAAGAAGTTGTTTTAGACAAGATTTCGCATACCAAGGAGTCATTAATTTTACTACAGTTTTCCTTCTTTACCCATAATAAATACAGTTACATCTACATACAAATCTTGACTGATTGGTTGAGCACGTGGAACGAAGGGAACCATATAGGTATATATTTGACAAAAATGCATTGGAAAATAAAAATGACTTCTTTTATGTAACTTTGAGTACATAGCTAAAACGACTTCTTTTTTGAAACGGAGGGAGTACATACAGTCTCGCGGATTTCAATTTGTTCTAACCTGGTCCGTACCTCAGTTAAAGATAGTGATGAGCCGGTGCTTTGTTTTCTCTTCTCCATGGACAGAGTCCACCAAATCCGGGTGCGGAATGCCCGTTGGACGGGGTGGAGCCGTGGAGGCGTGGACCACGTGTCGGCGTCGCTTTCCTTCGGATCCAGGGCGCGGGATGAACACAGCTAAAGGCCAAAAAAAGGCTCTGAATGCGATGCCAACCTCGGGACACGGGAACCAGCTGTAAATCCTGAGCGATTAGTACCGGTCAATTTGCTCCATCCGACGGCCGCGCTCACGTAACAGGTCCGCGGAAGCTTCGAGCCTGCCCCACCGCTGCTCTGCCGCGAGTGACCCGAGCGCTGTCAAAGGTTCAAATCAGCTAGCCACTGCTTGCGCGCAAGCGAAGACAAGTGCTACTGGTACAACAACAAATAGGGAGCCACGGCGACCGGCTGCCGCCGCCGACGACAGAGGTGAGCGCGCGTACGTGCATATGGGCACGTCGTCGTAGGCTCGTCGCGTGCCATGCCCGGCTTTACGCCGGCGGACTGTTCTTGGCAGCCAGGTGGTCCAGTGAGCAGATGCATGGTGCTCGGCTACGGCCTTCGATGCGCGCGAATGAAAATTTTTTATCAATATATAGTTTCTAAACGTTTTTATTAAAAACAACACATAAAATGAAAAAAATTCAAAACTTACCCACATTCGTATGTGTCATGGACGAAATTCAAATTTCGTATGTATCATGTACGAAATTCAAATTTCGTATGTGTCAAGAACGAAATTCGTTTTAAGCTGGTGCAGATATGTTTTATTGAGTTTTGAACCTCAGTTTTAAAATATTTAGAGATATAATTGCTACAAATTGTTACATCACAAATTATAGTATTAGTTTTGGTGAGTCTAGGGAATAGGTTTCCAATATATTTCGTTCATTGAATTGAGAGATATTGATTTTCGAAGTTGGTATTACGATCACATAAACTGAATGATTGTGATTGTATTACACAATTCAATATTCAATAACTTTTGATTCCCAATATGACAACAATATGTTCCTCATTGCATCAATACCTTCACAGTCTACTCTACATTTTGTATTATGGAAAAATTTTCAAATTCTTACTCTAAAGCTTCATAAATTGAGGTTCAACACTCAATAAAACATACTTGCGCCAGCTTAAAACGAATTTCGTTCTTGACACATACGAAATTTGAATTTCGTACATGACACATATAGAGGTGAATCAGTTTTTAAATTCATCCATGCTAGACTAGAGGAACAAATGAATTGTAGGAGGCGTAAGGTGAGACAGGCGCATATGATTACGCTGCCATGGTCAATGCCTCAGGGTCACGAGATATAGGACATTTGACTTCTCTTTTAAAAGATAAAAAGATCAACTTGTCAGCCCAGTCCAGAAGCCCAAATCCTAAAGAGAAAAGACAGCCCACTAGCGGCATGTGTCCAAAACATGCAACGCTTACCAAAAACACGAAAAGGGAAAACAGAACTAAAATCTTAGCGGCCCCCTGCCTGTCGCTGTGTAGTGGATTTTTTATATTTTTAAAATAACATTTCAAAATAGGTACTCATTCAGTCACCAATTATATAATGTTTTAAGAACTAATTTTAGTTATCAAAACATCATATATTTAGAGATGGAGGGAGTACATATAAAACTAAATTTTCAAAATTTATATCATAATGGTTGGACACAAGCTGTGCACGATCTGCGTTAACCAACGAGTTGCATCAAAGAGTTTGTCGCGAGAAAATGTCCTTCCACACTAGATGGGTTGATGCGGCTCGACTCCGGTCTCCAGTGACACCAAATCCTATAGATTGTCAGCAGTAGCGTACTGAAAAGGTTAATATACGTACTGGGAGTATGGAGTAGGTGTACAAATTGAACATACTGGAAGAGTATATGACATATTAGAAGAGTAAAGTAGAGTGTATGTGTTTAAAATAAACGAGTTGGACTAGCATTAGCGTGGCTTATAGTTACAGGGTTGTTAGGTCCTCATGCGACCCCCTTCCATTCCCCTTCATTTTTTTATTTTGCCCTGCTCTCTAACCTGGACGCAGTTTCCATACTTCCGTTCCATACTCCCGCTGATGTGTTATAATTTTATTATCTCTTCATTAATACTCATATTAATTAATTGTCATACTTTTACAACGAATGAGATTGTGACACACTGGCGGGAGCACGCATGAGATCATAAATGAGAGTATAGAAGTTGCATCCCTCTAACCGCCCCCGCTTGTCCCTCCCCTAGATCCGGCTTGTCGAGCCAATCCAGGATGGAACCCGTTGACGGTACCTCCTCAATTTTATCTGAATATTTTTTCAGTCTATTTTATTTTAAAGGTAGCACTGACGCAACGGTAAAGCTACTGTCTTTTAATCATGAAGTTATTGTACTCCTTCCATTCCAAATTACTTGTCACTCTCTAGTTAAAAAAATGAGCTAGAGAGTAACACTTGTATAAATGCATGGAAAGACTATTTATAAAAGAGCCAAAGTGGATGTTCTTGTTTATTTAATTTGTTATTTTTCTATGCATATGACTATTTCGAATGGATTTGCACGACCATGTTTGGCTCTGTTTTCAAAACTGAAAGGGTTGCGTCTTGCGGTGATGAGTGTAATATGAGGGTGTCCGGATGATCAGACTTTACTGATGGTGTACTGGATGTGTGACCACTATGCCCATGATCGCTCACCAAATGCACAATTGCTATGAAAATTTCATATCCTACATTGGTGATAATATTGCATTGTTGATTCAAATGGCTAATTTTGTTGATATCAAGTTTTGTTGTCTTCTCATCTACTCCTCCTGCTTCTTTTTATTTATCATCGATTAGTTTAAAGATGAACTAACTGATGACAAATAAAAAAAATGGATGAAGTATATGACTAAGACCATCCACACTCGTTTCCTCTAAATTTACTTTATCCCTTTTAATTCCTCTATACTTTTAGCATATCTTCTATACTTGTTCATTCTGAACACCTACTCTATACAATCCAGTAAACTTTACAATACACCAATAATCCAAGGCAGTAAGCAGTGGATTGACAATAGGAGCAGGTAATAGGAGACGTGTGACCGCAGGAAGGCGGAGCCTACGGGAAGAAAATAAAGCTTCATCGTGAGGATGAGCACAAAAAGTGCCCAAGCTTATTGCAAAAGGTAACACGTTATCATCGATGCTATTGACAAAATTGAATATACGTGCCACGGGAAAACGTTATCAGAACACAAATAATACATGGCACAAATGTCAAAGGAAAGATTTTTTTTTCAACCATTAAGACAAATTGTGCCATAAGTCCACTACTAATAAGGTACACAGTGACATATATGAAGAGGTTCAGTCACATACACCACAGTACATAGCGTTCCAAGTTACAACATGCTCCGAGGCGTTGGTCAGATCCAAAATGAGAGAACACAGATCCTCTGCGAATGCAAGACCCTGGGTGAGCACTGTCAGCTGGGAGATGCGACATGGGCAAAACAACACGATCAGCCAGCATGTGAAGCTGCTTCTTTGGTTGCATGGCACCTGAATCTGGTTACAGTACAAAAGCCTGAAGTCTTAATCTTGCTTCAGTTACTGCTTTCAGGAACTCATCGGTTGGATTCTCTTTCGCGGCAGCCAGAGCCGAGATGTAGGCTGACATTTCCTGCTCCATAGTCTCAGTGTCAACATCACCAGCCATGTCCTGTCCCATGTCAATAGGGGCAACATGTAAGAGCTTAGAATTTTCAGAACTAAAACAGATTCCACACATATTTTCATCAATCCAGATTCAGGAGTACACATATTGTGCTAAAGACCAAACCAAACTCAGGCAAGAATAAAATTAACTTACATCAAGTTGAACCAGTTCACATTCCAAAGATGATTCATCAGTATTACCCCTCGGATACCAGGCACCACCATTCTCGGATATTTCTCTAAACAACTTCATAAGGGCAGAAACTTCAACATCCATAGAAGCTACATCCACTTGGAGTTCTTCCACCTTCGTATTTGACACATTTGCCTCCCATTCCAGCTTCTCCAGTGCTGCCTGCTTCTCTGCTAGCATAATCTGCAAAAAATAAAAGTTACAGAACATATTAATATCAACCTTGTTATGTTATTAAGCATGTAATTAGGTGATTCCACATGATATATAATCTATTGTATCACATAAAGGGTATACATACAAAAGTCAAAAGAAACAAACTTATCACAATAAGCTAAGTATAAACACAAGTACAGGATCAGTTATTTCAAACCTGTCATTTATAGCAATAAATTTCACAAATGACTGAAGGATGTTGAAGCACACGAACTATCTACTGGAACAGATATTTCTAAGAACAAAACTATGCCAGGCCAAGTCTTTCTTGTTAGCAAACGAATTGTCTAAACACATGAAAAAAATAGAATGCCAGGCAACAATCTAGACTCAGTATCATGAGTTTCTTTCTTCACTGTTGCTCGACAAGAAACAAGAACTGATGTAGGACAAGCCACCAGGGAGCATCAGGGATTTATGAAAGATGGTGTACATGTAAAGTAATAGTGTAATACGGAGTAGTATTTAGAGCAAAATGCCAAAAAGATAACAACAGAGTGTACAACAAAATTATGTCCAAAAATTAAAAGGTGCAACCACATAACAAGATACTAAAGCATTCAACATTTGCAATCTTCACAATAAGAAATTTCAAAACAACAATGCAGTATCATGGGTGGAGCTTTCTTGAATGGAAGTGCTCCATAACTGGCCTAATAACCACAGCATGTGGAATGAAATGCAGTAAGTGCTAAAAGTATTATCCTCATTCACCTTTGAACCGTGCAGTTCAGAACCAGTAGATTCGATCAATGACTCCTTCTCAGAAAGCTGGCCCCTCAATTCTTCAACTGCTTCATTCGCCGCACTAATTCGGCCAATTAAGTTTTCAGCGGATCTCAGGGCCTCATCTTTCTCAAGCAATTTCTTTTGCAGGCCGTTAAGCTGCTCCTGCAGAGCAGCAAGCTCTTCTCTCCGCTTTTGTGCCTGATCCACTTGTGGTCGCTTCTTGACAGGCGTGGCTCCCGTTGCCCGCCCAACCTTTGGACCAGGGACCTGCACATGGAGATGTCCGTGGAGATCAACAACCACCGAGTACCACAGTAACAAACATATTCGGCAACCGCAATGGCACTATTTAAGGATAATTCCCCACTTCAGTTCATCAATGCACCGTCCAGTGCCCAAGCACACCACCTTCTGCAGCACAACTTGGTACTAAAAAAATCATACAAGAACCCCACCATATACGGAACAAAACAAACAGCTGATTCCGAAAGCTAGAAGCACGGAGGAAAGTTGCAGATATTTCAAAAGGGACCAACGCGAGTGCACCTTCTTGGTCAGATTCGGATTCGGGGTGTACGTTATCGAAGATAACCTCCTGCGCCACGAAAACACAGAGCAATGGCTGAAGCAAGTTCAAAACGATTCAAACGAAACAGCGGAGAAAAAGCAGATCGAGGGATGGGAGACCTGGAGGAGGGTGCCGAGGACGCGATTCCACCTCGGGCCCTCATCCTGGAGGTAGGACCCGTCGGCTTCTCTGCCATCTTCTCCGACGGGGGCGGCGGCGGCGACGCCACGCCGGGGGACGAGCTCTGGGCCTTGAAACACGGGGAGTTGTGGACCGGTTCTATCCCACCGTCGTTGACCCGTGAAATGGCCCGATGCTATTACGCACGCAGTACAACAATACCACTACTTGGGTAGTGCTAGTGGGCCAAGGTTTCGTCAGGTAACCCAACCGAGCAGATTTGGGCCTCTTTTTTTTAATAATTTATTTTCTGTAGTGATAAGAAGGAGTTAAGGAGGAATGTTTTTCAGTAGGGTCAGCATCCAACATTCTCTAGTAAATCTGTAGGGTCCGAATATACTTTTTAATGTTTTGTAGAGGCAGAATTATGCTTACATGTCCAGATATATGTTCCGGTAGACCTTCAGCGTACTGCGGTATTCTCTAACAAGGAAGAAACTAAAAGAGTCTGTTTATTTGTTAGGTGTATGGAATTTGAGAAAATTTCAAACATCGCATCATTAGCAGTTAATTACTATCATTAATCCTTAATCTTGTAATTAATCATGCACGTTGATCAATTATAATTTTTTATTTGTTTATTTTACAATTAACATAACCCTACTGTCGGTACCCTAAAAACCATACACCCCCTGAGGTTACAAAGATCTCAAGGGAAGGACATCTACTCAAATTGAAGACCCTCGGAGGCCCACCTGTCAGACATAACCGGACCTGCTTCTCCAACATGGTTAACCCCTAGGTTGCCACGTGTACTGTCAGACCGGAGCTATTACCCGCAAGGGTGAAGCTTCGGGCTAGGTACTGAAACGACACCTCCGGATTTAACCCCTGACCGAGAGAAGCTTCGGACCTGACACGTACCAGGCCACCCCGGAGCTTCCCGCTTCCCACAAGCAAGCTCCGGAGCTGCCACGTGTCCATACGTCGGAGCTGGCCGCTTCAAACCCCCGAAAGACATTGTAACGGCTCCGGATCTCCAAAGGACAGCCGCGGACTTCAAGACCCGATTAATTATCATTAATTCCACGTTAATGACACTTAATCGGACGATCTTAACACCTGTAACGGCACTGTCGGAGCCGTTACAGGGTTATTAACAACAATTAATCTCGTGTATCAATACTAGTAACCGCCAGGGCCACATGTCGGGTCAGGCTGACTTGTAACGGTTTGTCCTTGTACTATAAAAGGACAAACCGACGATACACGGGGAGAGAACTCTCAAACACACTCAAGCTCACAAGTTAATACAACACACACACACCCGTGGAGTAGGGTATTACGCTCAGGCGGCCCGAACCACGTAAACCACTGTGTCACTCGAGTCCAATCGTGATTCACCTTCTTGAGTCTCCGCGCGCCCACACCGAACTACAAACTCCTCCAACACTTTCATAGTGTCAGGAGATCTGCCGACTCCAACAGTCGACAGTTGGCGCGCCAGGTAGGGGGGTGCCTGAGATCTTCAAGAATGGTGAATTCTGCGGCTGGATCATCCAACGGGCAACCTGCTGCTCAGGCTGTCGCAGGCAATCCCTCCAACATGCAGCCACCGGCAGGAGCCTCAGCACCAGCAGGAGTCATACTCCCACCACCACCATCTTCTCCGGCAAGACGTGCCGGGCAACATGATGGTGCACCGGCGTCACATACTGCGCCGGCAAGTCATGACAACCCAGAACACGTGCTCCATGCAGCGCGTGCTCTTCTCCAGCGACCACCACCTCCGGATCCATCTCAAGGTGCCATGGAGCAATGGAGGGCTGATGTTGAGCATTTGGTCGCAGCAGCGGCCGAACGCCTCAATAACCAGGGTCCACCTCCTTCAGGGCGGGCCCCGTCGCAGCGACGGACGTTGTCTGGAAGACTTGGTCCGCATGTCTCCAACAACCGAAGACGAGCTGCGTCAGTGCAAGTAACGTCGTTGCCCTCTGGGGCACGACGCACCCATACCGCATCTCGGCTTTCGACACACGACCTCCGGGCGGAGCTTGATCGCCGATACCGCCAACAGGATGGTCGTGTCCACATCGAGCGAGCTCGAGAAAGACGAGATGCTCAAGACCTTTCTACTCTGGAAGGAGTAGGAGGAGGATGTTCCGCCCTAGCCATGCACCTACGCATGGTTAGATGGCCACAGAAGTTCCGGCCACATTTGCCGGAAAAATTCGACGGGACTGTCAACCCCGTAGAATTTCTGCAGATATACTCCACTGCAATCTTAGCAGCTGGAGGAAACGAGGCCGTAATGGCCAACTATTTTCCAGTGGCCTTAACTGGGACCGCCAGGTCCTGGTTTATGAGCCTTCCACCCAACTCTATCGACAGTTGGGAGGAGCTGTGCCGTCAGTTCACTGCCAATTTCGGGAGTTCATACACCCGATCGGGCACTGAACTAGACCTTTTTGCGGTCGTGCAAAAAGGAGGAGAATCTTTGCGGTCATCCATCCAGAGGTTCTCTCAGGTACGTAACACAATCCCTTCTATCTCAAGCGCTTCTGTCATTGTGGCATTCAGACAGGGTGTACGAGACAAGAAGATGTTGGAGAAGCTGGCGATCAAAGAGATCACCAGCGTCACGGAGCTCTTCAGCCTGGCTGACAAATGTGCCAGAGCTGCGGAGGGCCGTGAAATGCACTCCAAACCAGCCTTGGAGGATCATAAAAAATCCCCCAAAGAAGAAGCCGCTACCTCCGGGAGTGGCAAGAAGAAAAAGAAGACCAGCGGCAAGAAGAAGCCGTCGGCCGGCACATCCAACGTTGCAGCCACTGCAACTTCTGGTGGCCGGGGGCCACGCCCCGAGAAGCGACCTCGACCGTCTTCTGAAGACGGCGGCAAATCCAAGATGTGGTGCCCCATTCACAAAACGGGCAGCCACACACTGGAGGACTGCCGGGAGGTCCAAAACCTTGCCGAGCGCTACAACAAGCGTCGGGAAGGGTCTCCTTTCCGACAGAGGGAGGGGAAACAGAAGGTTGACGAAGCTCCAGCTGAAGAGGAGTTAGGGTTTCAGGACCCCAAAAAGGTCCTGAAAGCCGTCTACACCTCCGTCAACGATGACTCCGACGTCTCCGACAACGAGCGTCGGAAAACCATGAACACCATCTTTGGTGGATCATGGGATATCACTTCTCGTCGTGTCATCAAGACTATGCGACGGGATATGGCTGCTGTAGCTCCTACAGCTAGACCGGAGCCACATCGAAAGTGGATGGACACACCCATCACTTTTGATGCTTCGGACTGTCCTCAAAGCATGGTCGGAGCTGGCCAATTACCCTTGATGGTATCTCCCACCATCAACAACATCCAGCTCCATCATGTCATTATAGACGGAGGTTCGGGGCTTAACCTCATCAGCTTTGAAGCTTTCACTAAGCTTCAGCTCCGACCTTCGGACCTCCAGCCCTCTCGACCTTTCTCCGGAGTAGGTCCGGGAGCCATTACTCCACTCGGAGCTATTACTCTCCCCGTTACCTTCGGGACCCGGGAGAAGTATCGCACCGAGAAGTTGGTCTTCGACGTCGCTCAGATCAACTTACCATTCAACGCCATCTTGGGTAGACCTGCCCTGTACAAATTCATGACAGCTGCTCATTATGGATACCTGGTGTTGAAAATGCCAACACCAGTAGGCGTTCTCCGGATCCGCGGAGATCGCACTGCCGGAGTAACTGCTCTGGAGGAACTCCACGCACTCACCACAGCGCAAGAGGAGGACTCCAGACAGAAGCAAGCTCCACAACCTCCGAGCATTCGGCAACGAGGCTCGACCTCTGCATCCCGTGTGCAGCCAAGCGGCGACACCGACATTCCCGTCAAAGTCGTCCAAATTGGTTCCGATGCTGCTCAAACCACCCGTATATCAGGAGGTTTGAACGACAAATAGGAACTCGCGCTCATCACTTTCCTCCGGGCTAACATTGACGTGTTTGCTTGGCAACCGTCACAAATGCCTGGGATCCCCAGGGATGTGATTGAGCACAATCTGAAGATTTACCCCGACGCTCGGCCTGTGCATCAGAAACCTCGGAAGCAATCTGTGGAGCGACAGAACTTCATCCGACAAGAAGTGAAGAAGTTGCTCGAAGCCGGATTCATTCGAGAAGTTTACCATCCAAAATGGCTGGCAAACCCAGTCGTTGTGCCTAAGGCCGGCGGGAAACTTCGGATGTGCATCGACTACACCACACTGAATAAGGCATGTCCAAAAGATCCATTCCCACTACCTAGAATAGATCAGATAGTGGATTCCACCTCCGGGTGTGAGTTACTGTGTTTTCTAGACGCATATTCTGGATATCATCAAATCAGGATGTCTAGGGAAGATGAAGAACATACTTCATTCATCACAGTGGATGGATTGTATTGTTACACAACCATGCCTTTTGGTCTCAAGAATGCAGCTTCAACTTTTGTACGAGCTATGTACAAAACTTTCGAAGAACTCATCAGAGACATAGTAGAAGTGTACGTCGATGACATCGTGGTCAAAGTCAAGAACAAGGAGTCCCTCTTGGACACCTTGCAGGCTGTCTTCGACAAGCTGCGGGCCACCCGCACGAAGCTAAACCCAGACAAGTGCGTATTCGGGGTTAGTTCCGGAAAGCTTCTTGGTTTCCTGGTAAGTCACCGGGGCATAGAGGCCAATCCGACGAAGATAAAAGCCATTGAAGACATGCGGCCACCAACCCGCATCAAAGACGTCCAAAAGTTAACTGGATGTCTAGCAGCCCTCAGCCGGTTCATTTCAAGACTGGCGGAAAGGGCACTTCCCTTCTTCAAGTTACTGAGGAAGTCCGGACCATTCCAATGGTCTGAAGAAGCAGAGGAGGCATTCCAGGAGCTGAAACAGTTCCTCACCACCCTACCAGTCTTGGTAGCTCCGAACCCTGGTGAGCCTTTATTGCTTTACATTTCAGCTACTGACGAAGTCGTCAGTATGGTTCTGGTTGCGGAGAGACCGGAACTACCTAATACTCAGGAATCCAGACCCCTTCGGGAGGGTCCGGAGGTTCCTGAAAGCGGGTCTGGGTCCCAGCTCCCAGACTTGAACCCATAAGAAGCCACTGCAGAGGACCCGGATCCCTCCGAGAGGATCCAGGTCATTCCTGAAGAAGCTCCGGGTTCCTCCACCCAGAACCCGGAGGTCCCCGAAGAGAGTCTGGACCCCTCCGAGAGGGTCCGGATCAATGAAGAGGAAGCTCCGGACCTCTCCGGGAGGGTCCGGACCATTCAACGCCCGGTATACTTCATCAGTGAAGTGTTACATGATGCCAAGACTCGATACCTAGAGGTGCATAAACTGCTCTATGCAGTTCTTATTGCCTCAAGGAAGCTTCGACACTATTTCCAAGCTCACAAAGTCTCAGTGGTGACTTCATATCCACTTCGAGCGATCCTGCATAATCCCAATTCAACTGGGAATATTGCAAAGTGGGCAGCGGAATTGGTTGAATTCGATCTTGAATTCATTCCGAGACAAGCAATCAAGAGTCAAGTGTTGGCAGATTTCGTGGCAGAATGGACTCCCTCTCCATTAAACCCTGGGGGCCCCAGCGAGCAGAAGACGGAACCTCAAATTCCAACCTTCACTAAGCCTCATTGGACCCTTTACTTCGACGGCTCCATGCAGAAGCAGGGAGCCGGAGCTGGAATCCTTCTCCTCGCACCAACCGGGGAGAAGGTGAAATACATGGTACACCTTGACTTCAAGGCAACCAACAACATGGCGGAGTACGAAGCACTCATCTATGGATTAAAGGTGGCACTTTCATATGGTGTCAAGCAATTGCTGGTCAAAGGAGATTCACAACTCATCATCAAGCAGGTGAAGGGTGAATGCTCCTGCAATAATCTCCAGCTGACTGCTTACCTCCTTGAAGTCCAGAGGCTTCAAAAGGACTTCGAAGTCCTAGACCTTCACCATGTTCAGCGTGCTCACAACGCTGAAGCTGACGAACTCTCGACCAAGGCGTCAACCGGAGCTCCGGCTCCTGACGGAACCTTTGTCCGGAGGTTGTCAAAACCCACAGTTCAGCCTGCCGAACTGAACGAAGGGGGCGAGATCAGCATACCGAAGCTGACGGTCCCGATGGCCCTGTTACCATGGCAGCCATCAAGGGTCGTAGGTGCTGCCGGAAGCTCCTTCAACCCAGCACGCAAGACTCAAATGCTCAAGTCAGTTCCGATGCATGGATCTCGGAGATCCGGAACTACTTGAAAGACAACATCCTTCCTGACGATGATGTATCCGCTGACCGGGTAGTCAGATTGGCTAAAAGATACACGTTGGTAGAAGGGGATCTCTACCGGCGCGGTGCCAACGGCATCCTAATGTGGTGCATCACAAGGGAAGAAGGCTGCGAACTCCTCGTAGAAATCCATGGAGGCGAGTGTGGGAACCACGCATCTTCCCGCACGCTGGTCGGAAAAGCCTTTCGGCACGGCTTCTACTGGCCAACAGCGCTCCAGGATGCCACTGAGCTAGTGAAGAAATGCAAAGCATGCCAATTTCATGCAAAGCAAATTCATACACCTGCTCAGTCCTTACAAATGATACCTCCTACATGGCCTTTCGCTGTGTGGGGGATGGACATCTTGGGACCCTTCCCAAGAGCCGTCGGAGGTTACAAGTTCCTGTACGTCGCCATCAACAAGTTCACCAAGTGGCCGGAAGCTACTCCTGTTGTGACCATCAACAAACAATCTGCAATCAATTTTCTACAATCTATCGTGAGCAGATTCGGAGTCCCAAATAAGATCATCACTGACAATGGGACTCAATTCACAAGCTCCGCATTTCAAGGATATTGCGAAGACCTCGGCATACAAGTTTGCTACGCTTCCGTAGCTCATCCTGCAAGCAATGGACAAGCCGAGAGAGCAAACGCAGAGATCCTTAAAGGACTCAAAACACGCACTTATGAGCGTTTGAAAAAGCACGGAGCCAATTGGATCGAAGAGCTTCCGCCCACTCTATGGGCCAACAGGACTTCTCCAAGTCGGGCAACCGGAGAAACACCCTTCTTCCTGGTGTACGGAGCAGAAGCGATCCTTCCTCCGGAAATCACCTTGGGTTCCCTCCGGGTCCGGACCTTCGACGAAGCCGCGCAGGACCAGCTCCGGCGCGAAGACCTAGACCTCCTTGAGGAGGGAAGGTGCCAAGCAGCTGTTCGGAACGCCCGATACCGCCAAGCTCTACGGCGCTATCACCAGCGGCATGTACACAACCGACAGCTCGAGGAAGGCGATATGGTGCTACGGAGAATACTATCCAGAGAAGGGCAAAACAAACTCTCCCCCGGTTGGGAAGGGCCCTTTCGAGTGATCAAAGTATCCCGTCCCGGAAGCGTTCGCTTGGCTACCGAGGATGGGACACCTCTCCCAAATCCTTGGAACATCGAGCACCTCCGTAAGTTCTACACTTAATTCCACGGAGGTGAGTCTTAAGTAACTTGAAATGTATGTTATAGAGTCATTGTACAGAGTCGGGTAGTTCCTCCGGGAGAGCAGCCGGACCTTTCCCGAAAGGTTTGAAGAGCTCATGCAACACTTAATACAGTCTCCGGACTAGAAGTGTGGCTAACTACCCTGGGTCAAACGAGAAACCAAACACACTTAGCCTGGTTCCGTACCCTAAGAGTGTACTTGTTTCCCCTGTACCCCGGACCTATAATGAAAGACATCTTCATGTGAAATAGACTCCACGTGCATTCATTTTTGCATAGGCTCGACATTTTTATTTTTCTCTTTCTTGTCTATAACAGAAACGTGCAATTCTTAAGAAGTTCTAGTTTGACCGGTTTACGTACGATTTGAGTTGAATTGTCGGATTTTTTGGATTTAAATGTCGTCTGTGGCCAACTCGCCTGAAAGCCGCCAAGCCATTCTAGGGCCGGAGTGCGCTATCGACTTAGTCTGGTCAAACACCCTAAGTACGCCACTCTACCTACATCCCGGCAGGCCAAAGTAAGGTGGGTCCATGGACAGTTAGATCCAAAAGAAAAGACAATTCATTCAGTCGTATTAAAAATCGTGTTCAACTTAAAATTTTCTTGAGAACCATAAGCCGCGACGAAGTTATAGACAAGGAACGAATTTTACTATTTTTCTTGGCTTAAGTGTGCAGGAAAAATGAACCCTATGTTGATGGAGAAAAACCGGAGCTAACCAAGCTCCGACTCCCACCAGGGTGTCAACCGTCGGCGTTGACTTAAAGTTGGTGAGAAGACCCTATCAATAGAGTCTGTTGCCAACAAACCAAGCGTGGCAAGGGTCATTGCCGGAGCTACTAAGCTCCGACACCTTGGAGTATTAACTATCGACGCTCAACGTGTTGGTAGAAGCTATTGCCGGAGCTACTAAGCTCCGGCGATGGACAGTGCCGGAGTTTCTAAGCTCCGACGACTTCAAGGGACTTTCACTATCGAAAACTTCGGACCTAAATTATACGAGTTCGAAGCAAATTTGTCTTCAACAAAACTCAACATCCTTTTGGTACATGTCCACAATCAAATTGTGCACATCTACCAGGGGGCCAAGTGAAGATAAAGATGTTGAAGACAAAAAAAATGAAATTCGCAAAAAAGTGAGGATTTCATTTCATTTGAAGACCGGAGATTACATCTGGAGATAAGGGATTACAAAATTGAGGAAGAAGAGAAGATACAAGTAAAGGCTAAGAGAGGCAGTCCTAGACCCTATGGAAGAACTCGGCGACCTTCTGGGCGACCTCCGACACGCTGGCTCGGGTAGCTTCGCCTTCTCCTTCGACGGGGCCTTCAAGCACCGGGTCCAGAGGGAATCGAGGGTTCTGGCTAGTGTAGCACGTCAACACATACTCTGTGACGTTTCTAGCCAGGGATTGCCCCTCGACCTCCAGCTGGTCCGCGATGACGTCGCCCACCTTGGAGAGCTTGCTGCCCGCGGCGCTCAACGCTTGCAACGCAAGGTCCGGCTCTGGCTCCGGATCATCCGGGAGCACGGGGCTGAAACCCATCGGCGCCAGCGCATCGTCGGCCTTGCTCAGGAACTCCCAAATTTGCAGGGAGTCCGTCTTCCTCAGGCCCTTCATCTCTTCCAGGGATCTCTGGGCCGCCGTCAGCTCCGAATTCTCGCGGGAGAGGCGCTCAACTTCTTTGGCGTTTTGCTGAATCTTCGCAGCAACCCGCTTCTCAAGTCTTCCGAGCTCCTCCTCCCGGAGGTGGATCTTGTTCCGGCGGTCGACCAGGTCCTTCTCCCTAGCCTCTATTTTCTTCTCCCGGGCGACAAGGGCACACTCGTACTCGTAGAGTTCCTGCCCCCGCACCCAGGTCTTCTCCTCCTCCTCGAGGCAGCGCTCTTCCAATTTTTTAGTGCGCTCCTCGAGGCCCTTGTCCGCCAGAGCTGTTTTCTCGGCGAGCTCTTCCTCCCGTCGCAAGACGTCATCCCGTAGCTCCAGGAGTTTTTGCTCCTCATCCTCGAGCCGCCTTTCCCTTCCTTCAAGTGCCTCTCGGCGCTTGATGAGTGCGGTGCTGATGGCCTCGAGTTGATCGAACCGAGCGTTGGCCGCGTCGTTAGCAGCCTTAGCTTGGTCATGGAACTCCCGGGATTGAGCGTCGAGGGCGTGAGTCATGCTCTCCCTCTCGTCCAGCAGCTCACCCCAGAGCTCCAGGCGGACCTTCTCCCGCCTGATCCATTCCTTGTCACCCGCAATCCTCGACTGCGCCAGCTTAGTCTCAAAGTGGAGCCGATTACGCCACCTCCTAAGGGTTTGGCGCTCCTCTTCAAGAGTTTTGCTGTTGTGGAAGAAGGCCAGCTGGACCTGACGTAGACTGGAGCAGGCGTTGTCGATGGACATCGACAGAGAGATGGGCTCCGGACCTGCCGGGGTCTCTTCCGCTGGTTCCAGCGGGTCTTCACTTACAAAAATTGGGTCCCACTCTACGAGAGTGGAACCCCGAGCTTCCAAAGCACTAGGGCACTCCTCCGGGATGGCCTCAGTCGCCACCGAAGAAGGTCCCGCCACCAAGTCTTCATTTGCCCCCTCAGGCTGGGGGCCGGCGACTTCGTTCAGGCACTCTGGCTCCGCCACGGGTACCATCGACGTCGTCGCCTCCACTGGCTCCGGCCGGGACACTTCTTCTGAGGGAGGCTCAAGCTCCCTCGCCTCTTCAGCCACCGGCTCTGCGGTCGGCGCTCCAACAATCACCGGCTCTGCGGCCGGCGCTCCAACAATCACCGGCTCTGCAGCCGGCGCTCCAATAATTACCGGCTCTGCGACCGGAGTTTCGGAAGTAACCGGCTCAACTACCGGAACTACTTCAACTTCCGGCTCGCATGCCGGGGCTTCAGCTACCTCCGGCTCAACCGCCGGGGCTTCAGCACTTTCCGGCTCCGAAGCCGGGACCGCTACTTCCTCCGACTCAACAGCCGGAGCTTCTACTTCTGCAGCACTAGGACCCGGAGCTTCAACCTCCGGAACGGGTGCCGCTGGCGCATCTTCAATCCCGTGGTCCGGCGCTACCACGGGAACTTCTGGAGACGAGTCGAGGTCCATGACCACGACAGCCGGCGCCGGAGCTGTCGCAGCCTCCGCTTGGGGCGGCACCGGGGCTGGAGCAGAAGCCCTCGCAGCCTCAGACACTGTGGCTGAGGGCGGAGCTTCACTCCCCTTCTTAGGAACGCTGCAGATAAAGAACGAAGAAATTGAGCAAACAGATGCTACAATTAAAAGTTAATCGAGGTAAGCAAGAAAAATTACCTTGGGAGGCTCACGCACCAGCTTGCGCGGAACCTCTTTCCCGGATGTTCCGGGCTGGCCACGGTCGGCGTAGGAGCTCCGGGAGGACTCCCAGGACTTGCCGTAGCCACGGGCGTTTCCCGGGTCGGAGCTCTCCTTGATCGAGAGGAACTCCTGGATCTGGAGGCCCTCACCGCTTCTGGTGCCGGGGTCGCGTGCCCGGAGCTGGTACCTCTGGAGGGATCTACCACGGGAACAGTCGCACTCCGGGAGGATCCCACCGCCGGAACAGTAGCGCTCCGGAAAGACCCCACCACGGGGACAGCCGCCACGGCGGCGGAGGATCTTCCTTCCTGGGGGCGGGGAACTGGGGGGGGAGGTAGCAAGCCCGACGGACCTTCCGTCAGCATGTCGCAGCTTTCTCTTCCGGCTCTCCGGCTCCTCCGCCAGCTCCTTGCCCTTGCCGATGACCTCAACTCTTGGCTGAGAGACAGGGGCGGAGCCGCCTTCGGACAACCCGGGGATCGCCAGCCGGGCAGTTGACCTTCTCTCGACGACGCCAAGGTCGTCAAGCGCGGGCATCTTCCGCCGAAGCTCCCTGCTGAACTCAACTTCCACATTCAGGGGAAGGAAAGCCGGCGGTGGAGTCAAGTAATCTCCGTCAACATCGATGCCGTGCTGGAATTTCTTGAGGTGAAACTCCAAGGTCTTCCCCACCATGCTGGACTTCAACCCGGTCTCAACCCGGTTCTCGTCCATCACACTGTTGAGGGCCCAGGCGAGCTTCTCCCTCCTCTTTAGCGGTGCCCACCTGTTGGACAGGAAGTTGCAGAACACTGCCTGGGGAGTCAATCCTCCCTCCACACATTGGCGGATCCTGGTCAGGACGGGGTCGAAAGCTGCCGCCATCACCGGAACTTCGCTCCACACCGACGTGTCAATGCTGGGCAGACCGTCTGGCAACTCCAACCGCTCATGCTCCTCCACCCGGACGACTACCCAATCTTTCTTCCAGTCATCCCACTTCCCGGAAGGGAATGACCGGAGGTACTTGAACGGGCACTTCTTGCGCTTCACAAAGTAGTAGAAGCCAAGGTACTCGTCGCTTCGGCCGGTGGTTTGGACGGTGAAGAAGGTTCGGAAGAGCTCGATGCAGGGAGGGATGCCCACCCACATCTCGCAGAAGTGGACAAAGATGGACACAAGAAGAATGGAGTGAGGGCCAAGGTGGTATAGCTGCAGACCATACAAGTCCAGCAGCATCAAGAAGAAAGAAGAAAACGGTGGGATCAGCCCCACCATGGCGTACGAGGAAAAATACACCATCTCGCCAGAGTGCTCCTTTTTAAAGGGAAGCTCTCCGCCGGCGCGGACCGAACGGTTGAAGAAGTCCGACGACCACCCCATGAGGGCTTGGACCTTCTTCAGATCGCTTTCCGTCTTCAAACGACTCTCACGCAGACCCAACTCCATCGCAGCACAGTTAGGCAAGAGAAGAGGAGCAAAGTACAAGTCGGGAGTTTGAGCGCAAGAACAGATGGGAAGCGTAAAGAACTCCCGACGGTGCGCTTTCCTTCTTAAGTAAGCTCTCGCAACGCTTGGATGGAAACTGCAGGAGAGTCAAGGATACTACTCAAGAATTCAACCCTGCCAATGACAAGAGGGCCCGGGACCACCCTGACGATCAAGTCGAGGTTCTTACCCAGGCGAACAGTTGTCATCACGAGGCGGGAAACCCAAAGGCGGCGGACTGACAAGGCGCGCGGAACCGATACGGTTTTCGTATCGGGAACCGGTGACCTTCAATTGCGAGAGATCCGCACGTCAAAGATCTTATCTGCCGCCTGAGGTGCGCCACGCGTCGGGACTTAACCGTAAAGCCCCGCCAAAGGCACCTCCGAAGACCCTTGAAGACCCAGTTCAAGAGTCGCAAGTGTGGACCCACCTCCGGCAGAATGACTTCACCCCGTTGGCCTTCCCCGGAGGTAGGTCCAGGGGGCCACTGTCGGTACCCTAAAAACCATACACCCCCTGAGGTTACAAAGATCTCAAGGGAAGGACATCTACTCAAATTGAAGACCCTCGGGGGCCCACCTGTCAGACATAACCGGACCTGCTTCTCCAACATGGTTAACCCCTAGGTTGCCACGTGTACTGTCAGACCGGAGCTATTACCCGCAAGGGTGAAGCTCCGGGCTAGGTACTGAAACGGCACCTCCGGATTTAACCCCTGACCGAGAGAAGCTCCGGACCTGACACGTACCAGGCCACCCCGGAGCTTCCCGCTTCCCACAAGCAAGCTCCGGAGCTGCCACGTGTCCATACGTCGGAGCTGGCCGCTTCAAACCCCCGGAAGACATTGTAACGGCTCCGGATCTCCAAAGGACAGTCGCGGACTTCAAGACCCGATTAATTATCATTAATTCCACGTTAATGACACTTATCGGACGATCTTAACACCTGTAACGGCACTGTCGGAGCCGTTACAGGGTTATTAACAACAATTAATCTCGTGTATCAATACTAGTAACCGCCAGGGCCACATGTCGGGTCAGGCTGACTTGTAACGGTTTGTACTTGTACTATAAAAGGACAAACCGACGATACACGGGGAGAGAACTCTCAAACACACTCAAGCTCACAAGTTAATACAACACACACACACCCGTGGAGTAGGGTATTACGCTCAGGCGGCCCGAACCACGTAAACCACTGTGTCACTCGAGTCCAATCGTGATTCACCTTCTTGAGTCTCCGCGCGCCCACACAGAACTACAAACTCCTCCAACACTTTCATAGTGTCAGGAGATCTGCCGACTCCAACAGTCGACACCTACAATTACAGATTAACGATTACATATTAGCAATTAACAAAAAAAATTACTCGTCTTCTTCAGTTCCGGCGGGCCGGCGGTGCTGCCACCGCCGCAACCATGCGGCTGCCTCTGCCGTCGGAGCACCACCATCGTCGTCGACTTCCACCGTCGGGGCGCTGCCATCGGCCGTCGGAGCTCTGCCATCGACCGTCGATCTCCGCCGCCGGGGCACCGCAACCGCAGCCTGGAAACCGCCATGGATCGGGAGTCTATGATAGTGAAGTGATGTTAGAGTTGAAGAAATAATGAAAAGAAAGCTAGCACGAATATTAAAGCCGATCTAAAAGTCGTTTGGTATCTTTTTAGATTTCAAACATCTAATATATAGCGTTTCTTGATTGGGTCGCTCACGAATGGAAGTAAAATACTTGCTGGCACATTCCACAACGGAAGGTGACCTACTAATCCCGTCAAGTATACGGTTTACAGGTACTCCCTTCGGCTTTTTTTGTTTGCAATAGGGCAATGGCAGCGGCGAAGGCAACTACTAGCTCATTGGGTTGGCAACTACAGTAGTAGTACTACTGTAACACTAATGACCTCGGCCCCTTCAGACGGGACGAAGCAACGCACCGGGCCGACAGCCATCCTCGCAGTGTCACGCCGCACCATGTCCCTCGCCGGAGCTAGGCGACGAGTGAGAGGACGCTAGAATAGAATAGATGGAGGCGCATGGGCACGTATGCGCTGTCGCTGACGCGAACCCGGCGCGGGCCCGAGAGCGCGAGAGCGCCGACGCGCGAACCGCGCCACGACACGTCGTCGCGACACCGCGGATGGCGACGACCGACCCTGACCCGTCCCTGACGCGGCACACAGCGCCCCGTCGCCGTCGGAACCGAGAGACGTCGCGGTCGGGAATCAAAGAGCTGTCGGGGCGTCCGCCGCGCGCGGCCCGCAACTCAAAACGCCACCAACGACGCCGACGTCCAACCGAACGCACACGGCACACGCGGGGGCCTCCTCGAGCCCCATGCCGCCGCGCGCGCCAAACAAAACCGCCAATCGCTTGACGTGGACGATCGTGCAGCAGCATAGCAGTCGCCCCGGCTGCTGTTGCTGCCCGCTGCATCATTGTGGGCGCGTGTTTGTACGAGCCGAGCCGCCTACCATCACCGAATCTAATAATTCCCGGCTTGCCCCGTGACCTCGGCCGGATGCGTGCTCTCGATCTCGACATGACTCCATCGAATACATGGTACGTACACGCTACACGCTGCCAGCGCTTGTGATTAAGAAACGTGAAGATATCTGGCGACCAAACTAGATCACGATAGATGGTGGTTTTCACCTAAACAGGTCGATGATGCTAATTTAAAGGTTCCAAGAAATGGCATGGCATGCTTGGCCTGAAGAACATGCCGAACACTTCCAAATAACAGCACTTCTAGTCGTCGAGCCGTTGGAAATATATAAAAATGGATTGTAAATTATACAAGCAAATTAAAAAGGTACGGTAGTAGGAAATGGATCCGTTATAAAGGAGAAAAGAGGAAAAAGGGTGAACAGCAGTTCTCTTTGCAACTGTTCTTACCACTGGTATTTTTTTCTGGGCATGTAGAACAAACATCAAACCGGAGACGAGGATTATGCCGAGAGCACTACCAAGTTAGCCTTCAGATTTAGGTAAGTAAGAAACGGCGATTGGAATCAGCAAACATAAGAGGTCACTCGGCAAACTACAGCCAGCTGAGGCTTTGCTCCCGCGCGTCATCTCGATCATGATGGTTGACCAACTTAACCGCACAGTTTCCTCACCGCCGCACGGGGTCACGGCAGGTTGAGGAACAGAGCCGGATCGGTGTCGGCGAACACGCCGGTGCCCCAGAAGGAACCCAGGTCGCCGCAGCTCGACGGCCACTCGAACTGGGCCTGTTCCGGCGTCTCCTTCTCGCCGCCGCCAACAACATCTGTGACACCGACGAGCCCGAGCGCCACCGACGTGTCGTTGTTGAACCCGCCCTCCGCTGCCGGACGCGCGGCGTGATCCTCCGCGGCAACTGTCGCTGCGGCCTCCGTCGTCAACGGCGAAGGCGACGTCGTTGGCGCTCTGTCAACTACGACGCCGGCGTCGTTGGAGGAGGCAGTGCTGGGCGCGGGGTCGTCCTGTGCCGGGGCCACGCGACGGCGCTTGGAGTTGTTGGACCGCCGCTTATTGTTATTGGGCGCGGCCGGCGAGGCGGGTGATGTCGACGAGGAGGAAGAGGAGCTCTTGCGCGTGCCGCCGCCGACGGGGACGTTGCGGAGGGAGCCGCCCTTGGTCCAGTAGCGTCGGCAGGACTTGCAGAAGTGGCGCGGCTGCGACGTGTTGTAGTTGTTGTAGTAGCAGAACTTGGTGTCCCGTGACTCGCACCGCGGGCACGGGTCACCCGCCGGCGCCTCGGCCTTCGCCAGATCCTCTGCCGTCACCGCGGCCGCCGGCGCAGGGTAGCCCTTCGGTCGGCGGAGGTCCACGCCCGCGAACTGCGGCGCGCGCCGGCGCCCGGCGGGTTCCTGCTGCATGTGCGGCGCCGCCGGGGAGTGAGCGAAAGGTTAGTTAGCTAGCTAGCTGGCAGCGTATGACGGAACTCGGAACAGGCGGTGCGTTTGTGTCACAGACTCACAGCTCCTCTCGCGGTCACGCCGGTCTCTCTCGAGTTTATGGGCACCGGCGCCGGGTCGGTGGAGCAGGTCCGGTTAAAACTCTCACCGAATGTCGCTTTTACCGCCGGGCCGACGCGTCACCGGCTCGTGTCGCGCGCGCGCGTGGTCAAGCGGCGGGCGCGTATCGTTATCGTGAAGTGGGTGGTGAGGTGGTGCGAACTGTGGAGCCTGTAAGTTTATCGGCGCCCGCGGGCACGCGTCACAGCAATTTGACCGCGGCATAGTGGCGGCCGGGGCCGGCGCGCAGCTATCACTATCAGCCGCCGAGAAGACACGGTGCGTCCTGTGCGGGGGCGGTGCCGTACGCGTCCGTGGCCATCACGACCGTGACCCACTCACTGGTCTAACCCCCCTTTACCTACCATGCCGTACCGGTTCCGCTCCCTGTAACTGCCTCGTGGACCGGCGCCCCTACACCTGCCCCGGTCCCACGCGTCGGTGGATTGGTGACGCGCTGCAGTGTGCAGGGGCAGCAGCTGCGAGAAAGTCAGGTACTGGCGGTGGCGGGGTGCTCTCGTCTCGTCCCCTCCTCGGCGATGTGCGTGCGCAGTGTCGGCCATCGGCCACCGCCGCGGTGGATGGAGACCATCCGATCCAAGGCGGGAAGGCGCCACCCGACCACCGCACGCTGATGGAACTGCGCAGTGTGCCACTAGCAGGCGCCGCAGCCGTGCAGTGTGCCACGACACCACGACTTGGGCGCGGCGCGCCGGTGAAATATAGCCATGCCCGTGACGAATCTTCTGTGCGAGCATGCAACGCGAACGGACCCAACTCACCAACTGCTGAACGGCTCCTCGGCGTACATGAACAGCGGTACTGGTTGAACTGTATCGATCGATGGTCCCCGGCGGCTGGCTGCCCCGCCGGTCGATTCGGTACGGGCTACCGACCAGTGAGGCAGCAGGGCCGTGTGCCGGAGGAAGGAAGGGCGGCCACCGCGCCGACGCCGGTGGGGCCGGAATTAGGCCTCGGGGTGGTGGAGGGCATGTGACGCGATCGTGGGAGATGATGGTGGTGGTTTGATGACTGGGTTAGGCCGCACGCGCACGGTGGGGTTCTCTCGCCGGAGATGGGCTTTGCATGCGCGGATGATTGGAATCATGGGATCGTTGAGGATCGGGCGCAGAGGGTGCGTGTCCATCGACACATTGTGCGTGGTCCGGGCCCGATTTCGGGTTGCTGATTGTGCGTGCATCGCTTTGCCGAATTGCCGCTTTGGTGCCTTGATTGGCAAGGTCGGCAGAAGAGTAACACAGCAACTCTCTGCAAGAACTTGTTTCCATGTGCTAGCTGCTAGGGATGGAACAACACATGAATCTTCTTCCCTAGCTCAGCTAAATTGTTTTACATATTCTATTCTATCAAAGGGTTAATTAGATCTGTGCTATTAAACTTCTCTACTCGACTGGAAAACTGACACTGGACTTCACGTACCCGGGACTGATGCCATTGTAATTTCATCTAAATTCGATGCATGCCATTATGTAAATTTCTGAACCACATGCCATTATGCCATTATGCAAGTTTATTCGCATTTTTGCAATCAAGCGGAAGTTCAATGACATAAATCTAACTAACACAACTTCAATACCAGGTGTTCCAGGTCCAATACTCGGATAGAGTTGATGGTGCTATTTTACAAGTTAAAGAGACGGATCTATCAGGGGGAGAACCGGAGAAGCTTCTCACACGAATGGAAGTATGTGTACAAGAGTGGCTTCATAATCTGCAAAGAAAAGCTTCATGGTTCGCTCTCTCTTAGTAAATAACACTAAACAGGATGGCGGGGTGATCAAATGAAAAAATGCACCAGGGTCTCGTTCGCCACGGTATCACAGCTAGCATAATGTACATGGAATCTAAGAGCCTGCACATATGGTAAGGAGGAAAGAATGATCAATCAATCTGGATGCGGAGTGAGGACGATTGTCAGCTATTGCCAGATTTATGTCGCTTGGTAGCATGCGAAGGAGCTTCAGCGCTGCCACCCAACATTGTCAGCTGATGGCCTGTTTCAAAGTTAGAAGATGGCTGTATCCCGGTGGATTCCTACAGAGATGTAGATTGCCACGTCAAATCAGCGATCTAAATGAAAAACTGCCACTACATGTCTATGAGATAATTACCACTGACTGCATAAGTTTGTATGAAAGACTGCCCTAAAGAGTTTAGGTTACAAAAACGCCTATATTACTACGCACACACAAGAACGCTAAGCATCAAAACCTTGTATCGGAAAAATCACAACAAATAATCAGGCCCATATTTGAAATGGAATGATTGAACAAACTTGAATATATGTGTACATGGTGGTATTGGGTACTATACCTTAGAGTTGGAGGATACACCAGCACCAGGTCTCTTGACAGCACGCTTGCCCAGGTTGATCTGCACAGAGATGCTGGCCTGGGACAAATCTATACCCGAGCTATGAAGGGCTTGAGTCAACGAATTAAGTAACCTGTTACGAAGAAGATAAAAAAAATGTAAGCTGTGTCGGTGTACTTTTGGCATGGCAAAGGTGATAAATACATAGCGCTCAATAAACTCAACATTCTTAAAGAAACCAGGCAAATAACAAAATCACAAGAGCTGTCAGGAGCCTGGAGGGGCAGAACCTACTGCTATGCTCACAAAAGAAAAAAAATAAAGAAACTAAGTACTATAAGAACTATTGACATAAATGACTTAACATGCTGAACTAGAAAAAAAACCGTAGTAAGAAACAAGATATTTCTTTGCGACGTACTCTTGGGAATATTGACTGGACACAGTGATTGTTCCTTCATCTATCACCAACTGCTGGTTATTAAGTATTTCATTGTTCACTGCACAGTCATCCACAGGAGGACCTGTCCACTGGGGTTGGCACTGAGATGTCGCATTATCTGCGAATAAAGAAAACAATTCATTTGTAAAGCAACGAATACTGCTTCCAGTCACATAATGCTCCTTGAAATCTGAGATGTAGCATAATCACATGAGGATAATTAATCATACTTGTATTATCTGTTGGAGTTTCTTCTGATCTGTAGGACACACTGGCCATGTGATCAGTTTCAGCCTGACCTTGTGCTCCTGAGGCAGCTGCAGATGTCACCATGTTGCGATTATCATCGAGTTTGTCTGTGAATTTAAACCCAGGGGATGATCCTTTTCTCGTGAACTGTGAAGGGTCAGGCAGGACATCTCCTGGGATCTGACCTTTACTCTGCAGAACAAGCATCAGATGAACACATAAGAGTAGATTAAAGATTCATCATCCAATACCAGATTTGACAGGGCACATGCACTACTAGTAACAAAGGTACCTGCACATTTTTTCAGAACAATCGAAAATACATATTTGACTGCAACGTGTAAAACTATGTTGAGACCCAGACAGCCAAGAATAGGCTATTCCTTTTGTAATAATAGTAATACAGAATTGGGCAACAACTTACCCATGGAACCATTTTTGCATTTTCTTTGTTCCATTCTGGGAATGTAGCCTCATATTTTTGTGCATTCTCTTGTAAAAATCGTATATATTCAATAACCTGCATTAGAAAGGATGTCAAGACTCTGGCAAAATAGAAAGGTGCTTAAAAAGTTTGTTATGGAATAGTTTAAGAAGGTTACCTCCAAGAGAAATGTTGCCTTGTCTCTCTTCTGATCACTGTGTGGCAACAACTCCCTAAGTATCTGAAACCTGTAGATATGATGTGGAGTAAAAGAAACTTTAATTCAAACAGAGGCCACAATTTATTGAGATCAAAATTTGACACAACTATTAACACTGCACAATCACCTGTCGTTGATCTTGCTGCGTCGGCGCTGCTCTGTGGCCGAGTGTTTCGATCGTGGTGTGTTCGGCCACCGATCCATACCCCCATCACTGCAGCTCCCACCCTTCTGGTCCAACCTTACTGTCAACACAACAAAACCACCTTAGTACAAAATCATAGGGGCATGATGTGTGAACCCTTCTTTTGACTCATTTAGGAATAGATGGTACTTGACCTAATTGCAACAGATATCCCCTTCAGCTACATGAGAGAAGAAAAGAGCATTCAAAAGAGTTTAACGATCGCCTTCAGCTGCTGCTGGAGTTGAGAAAGAAGAAAGAGCAAGGAAAACATCCCGTTGGCAGTAAAATGCAAATGATCCCTTAATAATACACAGCAGTAATGAGTGCATCTCTCATTTAATATCTATGGAGCTGCAGCCAGTCGCCTTGCTAACACCCCTCTCCCTCATGGTGACCCTGACACCATCAACATGGTTCCACATTCCGGCGGATGCATACAAGTTTGCGAGCTGCACATAATGCCCTGCATTAGATCGCTCCAGCTCAAAAATGCACTGTGCTGCACACTCAGCCATGGCAATGTTTGAGTGCCCATGCATCTTGCAACCGTGAAGAAAGGCACCCCACACACTCATTTCGGGCTTAATGGGCATGTGCATTATAAATCCATAAGCCCTGTCAATCTGGCCAGCACGAGCAAGCAGATCCACTATGCAAGCATAGTGTTGGTGCCGGGGCTCTATACCGTATTCATGTTTCATGGAGTGAAAGTAATCCCACCCTTTCTCCACATCACCCGCATGGTTGCATGCTGAAAGGAGTCCCAGGAGTGTCACATCGTTTGGTTTCACACCGGCGAGCTTCATTTCCTCAAAAAGGGCAACAGCCTCCTTGACATGGCCATGCACCCCATAACCACCAATTAGTGCACTCCAGACAACCACATCTCGATCATGCACATTGATTCGTTGAAAGACTGCATGTGCACAGGCAATGTTCCCTGACTTGGCATACATGTCGACCAGCGCTGTATTCACAAGCACATCATCCCTGTACTCACTGCCTAGGACATAGTCCTCAATCCAATGTGCAAGCTCCATGGAACCGAGCTGAGCACATGCCAGGATAACAGAAAGTAAGGTGACTGAGTCAGGTCTCATGCTCCTCGCAACCACCCTCATCCGCTTGAACAGATGCACCGCTTCACTTGCAAGACCATTCTTAGAGTAACCTGATATCATTGCATTCCAAAGGATCACATTCACCTGTGGGGATGGGACCCTGTCAAAGAGTGTCCTCGCAGCCACGATGTACCCGAACCTGGCATACATGGCTGTCAACGTGATCACCACATCTACTTCATCGTTAAATCCACCCTTGACGACCAAGGAATGAACTGCCGTGGCACTGACGAAGTGATCAAGTTCCATACATGCCTTGAGGACAGAGACAAGCAGCACAAAATCAGGGCGAACATCACAGTGCATCATTGCCACAAAATGGTCGAGCCCTTGCGAGGGGCAGCCATTTTGCACGAGCCCTGAGATTAGCGAGGTCCAAGAGATGACATCACGGTCACGCATTCTATCAAACACTTGGTGTGCACTCCAGGCGTCGCCACAGGCAAAATACATCGCCATGAGCGTGTTGTCAAGGAAACGAGCGTCCACCGCGTGGGCGGCCACGCGTAGCGCGTGGGCGTGCGCCGCCCGGCCAGGGACGGATTTCAGCACGTCACAGATGGCAGGGGCTGGAGGGAGGAAAGATGGGTGGTGCGCGCGGAGAGCCAGGTAGTGACGGAACGCGAGGGAAGGCAGGCGGAGGCGGTTAGCGAGGCGCGCGGCGGCGTGGAGGAGGTGCGGCGACGGACTGGGTATTCGTTCGACCAGCTGGCGTGCAAGGGGGCGGAGGCAGGGTGATGAGCGGACGCGGCAGGCGGCGCGAAGCAGCGCGAGCGCCACGGCCGACGAGCCGGCTAGGCGGCCGGAGACGAGGAGGTGGGCGTGGAGCTGGTGGATGTGGGCCGGCTGCCACTGCGAGCCTGCGCCTGGCGCCAACAGCGCATCCAGACTCATCCCTCCCGCACTACTCGGCCCCTTCCTAACCGTCGACTCTGCTAAACCAACGCGAAACACAACTCCCGATGAGAACAAGATGGTGCTACCTCGTGATTAAAAAAAAAAACTTAAGAATGAGGGTGGAAATCATCAAAATTCAAGGGAAAATGAACATTTATTCACCATCAGTTGACTCCAGGGCATCTAAAAACACGAATCCTTAACAGATTTAACGGAATTGGGTAATACCTTTCAGCGAGGAGGAGACCTCGCGGCGCGAGGCGAGGCCGTCGTCGTCGTAGCCGGCCCCGCCGCTGGATCTGGAGCCCGAATCCATGGTCCCGCCTTCGCCGCCGCCCCGGCCCTTCCTTACCGGCTGCTGCTGCTGCTGCGGCCTGACCTGCCCGCCAACGGCGAAAGGGGGCGTCTGCCCAGTGGACACAGCAACAACAGACACAAGGCCTATTGTTTCTCTTACTTACCTTTCCAAAGTTTAGTGCTCTCAAATTTTAGTAAAAGATTTGGCCAGTCAAACTTTGGTCAACATTAGTAAAGAAAATAAACTAGCACAACACATTAGTCTATTGATTTAACAAATTTTGGCTTCAATTCAAATACACTCACATTTTATAGTCAACTACCAAATTTTAATAAGGTAAATATTGACAACAATCTAAACACATAAAAAAAGCGCCCGCCTTTTAGCTTGTTTAGCATTTTGTTTTCGCCAACACGCTACAGCTATCGACGGGGAAGGACGAAGGGTCGTGCAGGCGGAACGCATATGGCCCACAGGTCGTTTGGAGTGGGGGCTGGGAGCAGCAAGCGTAACCGTAGCGTGGCCGTGGCCGTAGCCGGCGGCTAGGTAAGGATTGCTCTGTGGGCCGGGGCCGGCGGCCGAACACCTGCTTTTGACGGCGGACCGGAGGAGGCCCATCCACGTGACCTCGTTGCGCTCCGGGCCTCCAGTCCTACGGCGGCCACGTTGGCCCAGTTCGGTGATCGTTGGCAACTGCCAGTCTCGTGAACGGGTTGACGTGGTCCGGCCGTCCGGTGGCCCACGTGACGGGCTGTCTTGCAATCGCGACGTGGGCCGGGCCGGCCATGGCAACGCCGCACCTATCTCGGTCATCGTGCCACAAACGAAACCAAGGTGGGCCGGCGATTCGTTATTGATGTGCGTATGGCCTGCATACTCCGGCGATTGGATAAGAGCAGCTTAAAAAGCGGCTCATTAGCGGCGACGTAAACTGTACTGAAAGCTTACTAGCGCAATGATTCATCAGTTCAATGAATAAACTGCTTTTGGAAAAAAGGGTTGCGCTGTCGGAGAAGGACCGACCACCACGAGCAGATCGGGTCGCAGATTAACCGGAAGGGCGGCCGCCCGCTTATCTCTCCTTGGACTGTGATGTGCGCCTGATCGTGTTGGAACTCGGGAATGGATTCCTTACCTCTCCGCAGCTTCCTGCGAAGCTCGCAACCAACAACCTGTAACCACTTGCAGACTTGCAGCGCAGGTGGATACCAGGGAACACATTATCGCTCGCCCGTTACAGTAAACTTGGGTGCGAACGCGCCCAGTGTGCACGAGTGGACACACCGACAGTGTGTCAGGCTCCGGGCGCGCGGTCATGCTGGCGCGCTCGTATGGTCGTCCCTTCCTCCCGACGCCAGCCGCCGCAGGGCACCCGGGCCGGGAGTGGAACGCACGGGGGCATCGCCCCAACCGCACCGCACCACACCGCAGGAAACGTAACGATGATCACGAGCCCCGTCGCTAGCTAGGCTCCGCCACGTTGTGCTCCCCCGAGCCCGAGCCGAGAACACACCTCCGTCTCCCGTGTCCTCGCACCCCCGTACGCGCGGTTGGTGCGGCACCTCGCGTGCTCCCCCCACAGACCCGCGCGGCACGGCACGCACCCACCAGTCATCCGTCCGTCACTCAAGGCACCGGGCGGGCAGGCAGCAGGCAGCGCGTCCCTCTCCCCTCCCCCGGGCACGAGCACATGCGCGCACGACGCCCCCATCCGTGTCCCCTTCCGCCCGCACGGTTTGTCGCTTTGCTCGCTCGCTCCGCGGATCCGTCCCCAAGCGACCGCCACTCCCAGCCGGCGACCTTCCAGGCATCGGATCTCCGCCACTGCCGAAGGTGGGAGGCGGCGCTCGGTCCGTTCCCCCGCCCGCGAGCGCCCACATCCGTCCTGCCGGTGAGTCCCCCCCCCCCCCCCCCCCACTTTTCTCGGCCTGCGATAGGACTCGAGCCGCAGCTGGCGGCACTAGGGGGATCTGTTCGTGCCATGGAGATACTCTGAGCTCTGGGCTAGTGGTTGGATCGGAATGAGAATCTGCAAGTAATTCACGCCGCTCTTTGTCGTGCTCCATTCAGCATGTTCCATATTGTTCCACTTCGTCTCGAACTTTTTTTTCGGTGAACGGTACTGGATCTCAAAATGTTATGGAGTCGTTTTTTTTTTCGTTTCTCTGCCTTTTTTGGCCTGTTCCGTTTAGTTACTTGATTCATGTTACTTGATTCTTACATGCCTAAACCAGGAGTATCACCTTGTTTCATGTTACTTGATTCTTATATACCTTTTCTGATTAGGACAAGAATAATTGATCTCTATTTAATATTTATTTTGAAATGGTTATTTCTGTTGACGAGAAGCTAATTAGAAATTTTCTCTCTCTATTTTGGTTAAAATTTTAGACAGGTTTTTATGCATGTTGCATGTGAGATCTTCAATGCCAATTACCAGTAGTCTCTATTAGAGATTTAAGATCTAAACTGTCTTTTATGGTTTCTGTCCCCAAAGTTATCGGTCTACTTAATGATCAGTCAATTTCTTTTACCAATGAACAATAAAATTCATTGGCGAAGTATTAAAATCCAGATGCATGATCCGTAGGATGCTCCATGATGATTTATTCCATGGTTTCATGAACAATTGTCCCTAGACCCCAAAATGTGTGTGAGAGCCTTCATCACTGGTACGTCCATTTCATGAACAATTGTAGGTTTGTTGGTTTCAATATTTCGGAAGCGAAGCTACATGCTTTGGTCACTAGATTTTACTGTTGTAACTGAAACAAACGCTGCATTGGTCAATGATTTTACTGTTGTAGCTGAAACAAACGAACAAGTTGATTTCAATAATTTTAGTTAGGGAACTTAGTTGAGGCTCTATTAATATGTGTTGTACTAGCGAATTCACTTTGTATGTTTAGAACATTTATTCTTTTGACTAAATATCATTTCCATTAGTGTGTTACGTCTCCTTGCTTCACATTACTAATTTGTTAATGAGCACAAGCTCATTTTGTGCAATATTGATTCATTTTTTTCATCGCAGGGTTATCTATCACACAATGTTGAGATAGAGTTCTTTTAGTTGATGCAGAGCTGGTGGAGATATCTTTTTCTGCGGCTACTGGCAATCACTCAGCAGCAAGTTGGAAGAGATTGTCCGTTCCCTTACTGCCTATATTTGGTTGCTTCTCTGGTGGAGCACACGGGAGAAGGAAAAAGATAAAGGAAGCTGTTGCTGTTCAGGGACCTTCTTTTTCCTCGACTGAGTATCGTTTCCAGTAGATAAAGGAACCTTCTATGTCCAGGGACTCTGATTGTCCTGTTCAGACACAGATGGCTGTTGCGGTTCTGGATCGGAGCTTCAGCAGTGAATATCCTGGAGGTAGCAGAAGTGAGGGGAGGCCACTGAGTTGGAAGAGAGTCTTTGTTCAAACTGACAATGGTTCTGTCTATGGAATCGAGTTGGAAAGGGGGGAAAATGTCCAAACTGTGAAAAAAAAGTTGCAGCTAGCTCTCAATGTGCCAACTGATGAGAGCTCGCTGACTTTTGGTGATCTGGTTCTGAACAATGATCTCAGCAGTATTCGCAATGACTCACCATTGCTTCTCAAAAGGAATCAGATACATCGAAGCAACTCCACGCCTTGCCTCTCTCCAACTGGGAAGGATGTATGGCAGCGGGACCGGAGTGGACCCATCGAAATCATTGGCTGTTCGAGCCCTTCCTACCGGATGAAACAACTTGCAAAGGATATTACCAAAGCAATAAGGAATGGTGTTGACCCTGTAGCTGTTAACGGTGGAATGGGTGGTGCCTACTACTTCAAGAACATCTGGGGAGATCGTGTTGCAATTATCAAGCCTACTGATGAAGAACCATTTGCTCCAAACAATCCAAAAGGTTTTGTGGGTAAAGCTCTTGGACAACCAGGCCTCAAGACATCTGTGCGGGTTGGTGAGACAGGATTCAGAGAGGTTGCTGCTTACCTCCTTGACTACAATCATTTCGCAAATGTTCCTCCCACTATGCTGGTCAAGGTAACACATACGGTGTTCAATGTGAATGACTGTGTTGGCTGTAAAACTAAAGTCTTTGGCAACAAGTCCCAGGCTGTGAGCAAGATTGCATCATTACAACAGTTCATCCCTCATGATTTTGATGCAAGTGACCATGGCACATCAAGCTTCCCTGTATCTGCAGTGCATAGGATTGGCATACTCGACATCAGAATCTTTAACACAGATAGGCATGCTGGAAATCTTCTAGTCAGGAAGCTTGGTCCTGGGGTTGACAATTTTGGAGAGCAGACGGAGCTCATTCCTATTGACCATGGTCTTTGTCTTCCGGAATGCCTTGAGGACCCTTACTTTGAGTGGATCCACTGGCCGCAGGCATCCATCCCTTTCTCTAAGGAGGAGCTTGAATACATTGCAAATTTGGATCCCATAAAAGATGCTGAAATGCTTCGCATGGAGCTACCCATGATCCGCGAGGCATGTCTCAGGGTGCTGGTGTTGTCAACAATATTTCTCAAGGAAGCTGTGGCCTATGGCCTCTGCTTGTCAGAGATAGGAGAGATGATGAGCAGACAGTTCACTGGGAAAAAAGAGGAACCAAGTGAGCTTGAGAATATCTGCATGGAAGCAAGAAAGTGGGTTGAGGAAAGAGAGTTCTTTCTTCCTGATGAAGTCGGAGTTGAAAATGACGATGAAGACTTCACCCAATTTTCCCTTGATATTGAGGATGAATCAGATTCAGTTGAAGCACCAGTTTTCAGCAAATTTGGGACCATGAAGGGAAGTTCCAGGAATCCATTGTTCAAGTTAGATGAGTGTGATGAGGATCATGAGGATGACAGCGTCAAGGAGGATTCTGACACCTTGACCGGTGCATATCCCCAGCTTATTCCTTCTATCTCAAAGTTATCATCGTCCATGAAGGGGCTAGGCATTCTTGGGAAAGCTAAAGCCTACCAGACTGGTTTCCCAAAGTTGGCTGGTAAAACTAACTATAGTGGCAAACCTACCGAGTATCAGTCTGGTAGCAGGAGCGCCAATGAGCTGCTCCCTCCCAGCTCCAGTTTTGTGAAACTGTCGGACATGGGGCCTCATGAGTGGAGCGCATTCCTTGATAAGTTACAGGAGTTGCTCCCAAGTGCCTTCCGCGCCCGGAAGCAAGTTGCTGGTGCTGGCCTGCGTCCGTTGCAGAGGCTGGGCACGTCTTGCCAGTTTTGAAAGTAGTAGAAGAGAGGCTACCACTACCAAGGTAATGTAGGTCGAGCTCAGGTATGCAGCAGCTATTATATGCTTGTAGGTGTGTATGGAGGAGGCAAGAGGTTGTTTGAGAATAAGACCGATCTTGACGTATGATCTCGCAGGAAAGGTGTGTTTGTGCATAGCTTTGACATATCAGACGATTTTTTTTTCTTTGTATATGGTACCTTGCAATGGGCTCGGCGGCCGTTACCTGATGGTGGAGAGTGTGCTGGCATCGGCTGTGTTTTCGGATTTGCCCTTGTACCATTTTGAAGACGCTTACCATATAATATATGAACTATGATATTGATGCAGATATGCATAAATATCATTCATCTGTAATCTGTAATGGTGTATCTTTCCTCTGCTTTTGAGCTTTTGCATATGGCTGGGATACTTGGGATAAACGATCTAGAAGACGCTTCAGAAAATGTCAAACCATTCCCTCAGATTTCCTTCCATGTGCTGCTGCACAATCTTGCATGATTGGTTGATTGCGTCATTATTGTTATCTAAAGCGGTCATTTGTTTTTATTATCTGTGTGATAATGATATCCTGTGATATTTAGAAAAGCGCCAATCTCTTAGCTCAGCTTCCTGCCGCGATGTATGCAGCTGGAGGAGTGAGTCTGCGACAGGTTCCGATGTCACCACCAAATGCTGTGGGCTCCGGCGAGTGTCGTCGTTCGTCACCGGTTCTGTTATCCACAACTGCTGCAGTCACCTTTTTCTCGTCAGGTTTGGTGGCGAGTCCGTATCATAAACAGTTAAAAGTGCATGCTCCTCTCCGTGCCATTCGAGAGAAGGATTGGCATCAGAAACTAATCCATCTCGCTGACACTGCACTGCGGCGCGGAAGACGACTTTCATTCCATCGCTGCGCCATCTGCCGGACCCAACAGCGACAGGTGGTGGTATCTCGCCCGTCGCCGACGGGTTTACGTTGCCGCGGGGTGCCTGTCTCTGTCACTGGCCGCGTAACGTCAGGCAGCCTTATCTTGGCCGGCAGGCGGCGGCAGCAACAAAGCATGGCCCGCCCCAAAACGCCAAAGGCTCGCGTGGTCCGGTTCGCGACGGCTGCCATTGGCCGGCCGGACGGCCGCAGGCTGCTGCGGCAAGGCAGCAAGTTGGCCGCTCCTTTTCTGAGAACTCTGAAAAATCCGAGTCCCCACAGCCGGAAGCGACGCCGCAGCTAGTTTGGACGCAGGCTTCCTATATGCTACCGCTTCGTTTCATACAGAGAGGCACGCTCAGCTCGCGGCCAGAAAAAGTTGGATCCGGCGGCCCTGTGAAAGATGCCACCAACGCCGAGATGTAGCTCGCAATCAAAGATTACTCCTCCGTTTTTAAAAGTTTGCTCAGAGCTAAAAAAAAACGAAAAAAATTCTGAGCTTCCAAAGCTAGCATGACAGAAACCTTGCTCTTCTGGAGTTCCAAAGCCAGCTCGAGAGAAACCTGGCTAGCTCTTCTGGAGTCTGAAGAAATGAACTACGACCTCCTTTCGATTATAGGAAAATTTTCTTATACCTGCGTTTTTTTTTGTGAAATTGAACTGGTTTCTGTAAAGTTTCATAAAGTTCCGTTGACTTGGTGTTGGGGTTTTCATCTTCTCAGCTTCGCTGACCGTTGTGAATAAAAGAGGAAGACGAAGATGGAAATAAAAGCTCTCCGCGAGCCCCTTCTGGGCTTTGGATGTAACATGGCATGCTTGTCGGCCCAAAAAGGCCCAGAGGAATGAGGCTCTTATCCCTGCAACTGAAACCTGTAGGGCCATCAGTGCCTATTCTCTGCAGCTCCAGAAACACTGCTGACAAATTGTAGGTGCTCTCCAATCCAATCACATTACAACCAAAATCGCCCATTCCAGTCACCGCGAACTGTTCGAAGTGCCAAGCACGGGCTACAAACTACATGTGGTCTGGAGAGGAGTTCCGAATTAAGCATCTAAGCTAACCATACACTAATGTCTAATGGCTACTCTGCCTGTCACAAAAGGCAAACAAGGTTAGGCGTATATATAAGAGAAAAAAGGGATCGGAGTCAGCTGCTCTCATGCTCCAGGAGCTGCCCCAACTTCTAGGGCTTTTTGGCGAGCACATCCAGCGGAGCGTCGTTGTTGATTGGCCGGTGGTGACGAGCAGGCAGCTTGCCGTTGTAGTCCGTGCTGAGCAACTCAGGCGCCATGGCGGCCGCGCCTCTATGCTTTGGTTCTTGAAACAGGGCATGATGAGTTGCTGGTCCCTTGCTCCTTTTACCCTGAAATCAAATTACAGAAGTTAGCACGGAGGAAGTTAAGCGTGATTATACCATGTGCGTATGTGGTATGTGCTGTACAAGTGAATGAGTTGTAATCGACGGATGAATGCACTTACCTCTTCATGTACAGCTTCAGCTGATGCGTCTGCATCCGGATTTACACCTGCAACAACAGAGATGGCACAGTTCATTCCATCATCCAAACCGCAATGTCCACACAATGCATACGGTGGATTTCATTAAGAAAAGCAGTAGGTTAACTTCGCTACACTAATAACTATTTAGGTGACTAATTTGAAGATACCAGAGGCTGTACAAATAAGTAAATGGGCCTAAATGAGTAGCAATGCTAGTAATCGAGTGGCAAGAACCAAGAAGTATTTGCCTTTGTGTTTTTCAGTTATTCCTTGGTGGGTGAGTTCTCGGATGGCTGTAATCGGCATTGAGCGGCACGAGGCCGGCAAATTTGCGCTTGCCGACGCTCTTACTTCCAGCACTCTCCCCACTTAACCCGACAACAGAAACCTCTACGGTTTTCTCCTCTCCATGGACATGGACAGTGTTTGCACCTGTGCTCTTGGCTCCCTTTCTTTCCGTCACCTCATCCTTCTTGGAATCTTCATGTCCTGGAGGAGCTGCCATTATCTTCCGGCCTCTGAACCCTTTCCGAACAGTTAACGAGCCGCTCAAGCGTTCCTGCATTTTTCAGGAAAACAACTAAGAGTTGTAAGTATAATTATCTTGTCACTATTACAAAAGTAATAGTACTACTATAGCCAAAAAGCACTAACCTGGTGTGCTTCAGCTGAGGAGGCAGATAGAGCAGACAAGGAGAGCAGAATCACCAGGAGAACACCTGCACACCTCATCTTAGCTTGCCACACTCCCTTTTCAGCAATCTTGCAAGCAGAGCAGCAGATTCAGAACTAGAAGCAGAGCGAAGAAGAGGTTTAGATGGCAGGTGCAGGGTTTTATAAAGGAGTCAGTCAGTCAGGCACAGTAATCAGCTGAAACTGAACTTCATTCGCAAATAATGACAGTCAAACGGAGCCACTGCGTATTCAAATGGCCATCTGACAGGCTCCCTCTAGAATACCAAACTGTCCTGGCCGTGTCGCGCCTTTCCCGTTTCTTAATCCGCGGCCTTGTCGCGCTCGCTCGCTCGCTCACCGAGACGTCGCAGTGGTCCTCGCGATCCGGTTGGCCTGCACATGGAGCTAGGATGTCAAAATTCTGAGGCCGGGTGGGAGCTGGGCCAGCCGATCAGTCAAGCCAGTTCGATCGATTGATCGATCGATCTCCGGCGCGCGCACGGCGCACCACCGGCCACCCCGGAGTTCCAGGCGGCAGACGCGAGGTTCGGTTCCCGGCGCCGCGACCTGTCATGTCCCTCGCTTGCATTTGAGGCTTCTGCCGATCGAGCAACCACTTCTGCTGTATCGAGATGCGAATGGATGCAATGCACCGGATGCGCCGTGGCGCGCTCGTCGAGGGACAAGGGGAGGCCGGTGGCACTGGAGCTGAAACGAGCAGTGAGATGTGCTGACCGTGCGATGTCTTCAGATTGGCGAACCTTGCGTGCATGGGAGGCAGTAAACATCAAAGCTACTTAGCTTCCTTCGCTGTGTGAGATCCAACTCCCCATAGTACTTTTTTTGGGGGCACGTACGTAGGGAGATCACTAGCTAATGTCTCGGATTTCTTCAGAGATCCGCCACCGCACGTACGTGCTCGCTGCGCCACGAGTACCAAACAGCACTGCCATCATCATTGCGCTTAACAACTTGCCCGATACGGAGTTTAACAAGACAGCAGCTGTTCCATCGCCACGAGTAACGGCGTGCGCGCCATTGGCAATGCATGGTCGAGGACGGGCCATTCTTGCAGCGGGGCGTGTGATCGACCAGTCCCAGCAAGCGGTGGCGATATCGAGAGGGGCCGGATTATTTAAAGCCGATCGTGGGATTACCTACGCCCAGGCCACGTTACGTAACAGTCAAGATTCTCGCCCCTAGTAAGCAGTAATTTAGGTCCTAATGTTTGTTTTCTTCAGCCCTGGCTTCTCCCCCGGTCAAAGATCTGGCGCCAACTGCATCGTCCTGGCCGGATTTTAAAATGGGCGCGTGAGATCGAACGCGGATCGCCACCGGGTCGAGACACTGGTGGAAGGGCCCGTGTGATGCTGGCCCTACTTGGCAGTGTCAGGTTCGCGTCGAAGCTACTAGTGGTCGCTGGTTTGTCAGATGTGTACACGTACGTCTCCTAGCTGCTGCTGCTGCTTCAGCGTCTGAACTCTGAACCTGCCTGCGGCCTCTTCTTCTGACCCCCCTGTTGCCGTACGGGGCCGCCGCAGCTGAGTCCCTCGTGCGGAGGAGGAGGTTTCAGAGGCGCAGCAGTACGAACGAGCAACGTGCCAGTCACAAGTCGTTGCTCCGTGCCGTGCTCTCGTCCTTTTCCATCCGTCCGTGCAACGCGGCTCGGGGCTTGGGCCTGGAATGTCGGTAGCCACGACGTCCGACGTCGTTGTCGGCCGGCGAACGCCGGAAGAGATGAGACGAACGGGCAGGCGCTGGGGCTTCGTTTGTCAGGCCGGACGTTTATGTTCAGTCATTCAGGGCAGCTTTGTCGTCAGGCAGGTTCTGCAGAGCGTGACAGTCAGCGTCTCGGCGGGAACGTGTCAGCTTGCCGCGATGACATTTTATACGGCCACGAGCGCACAGGGGCAGTGCCGCAGTGGGCCGCTGGCGCGTGCGAGGGCGTTGCGCGACCTGCAATGTGCGAGCGCGCCGCGCGGCATTCACGATCACAGATTGGGCCGCGGGCTGCGGGTGGAGGTCTGCGGGCCAATTTATACTAATTGGGCTCCGGGCGCTTTCCTTCGACATTGCCAGCCCAACAACAGTTGCGTTTCTGAGCGGAAAGCAGCCCAAAAAGCATTACGAATTGGGCCCCAGGAAGAATGGCACATGACCCGTAGGTTTCGTTTTTCTTTTTGCGAGGAGACGCATAAGTTTCGGTGATTCCAAAGAATTCCCAACAAACCAACACAATAAAATTACAAAATTAAAAAAATGAACCTCTCGCCGGTCGCCAGGTCACCACCTTCCTGCGTCCCGCCATGGACCCGCCGCATCCTCCGCGCGCACCGGCACCACAACCGTCCCGCACGACGCGATGACACCACCACACGCCACTCCCGTGCGTTCTACGCGCTTCTAGAAACCTCCCTTCGTCTCGTCGTCTCCTTCCCCTGCCCCTCGCCCTTAAACCCAACCGTCCATCACCATTCCTGCTCTGCTCAACGGTACAAAACCCTAGCTCTTATCCGTTTCCCTCGCTTCCCCCAAGAGTCACGCGGAACAACCACAAGCACACCGGAAGGTAGAAGAAGCCGTCATCCCTCGGCCTCGGACGTCATGGCGCCGGCGCTGAGCAGGAGCCTGGGGGCGTCCTCGGTGGCCGCGTTGCGGCCGTGCGCGCCGTCGCGTAACGGGCTCCTGACGCCGTGGAGGGCGGCCGCGGGGGCGAGGCACGCCAGAGGTGTGAGGTGGGAGGCTGGCAAGAGGAAGGGTAAGGGGAGGATGGCTGGGTTCAGGTGCGACGCCGCCGTCGCCGAGAAGCCCGCCGGGGAGCAGGAGGCGGCCGGCGAGAAGTTCGAGTACCAGGCCGAGGTGGGTAAAGGAGTCTTGCCGTTTGATCGAATTTTGGATCTGGATAACTGGATTATCTGTTGTTGCGTTTGCATGGAGCTGAAATGGACACGAACTGTTTTAGATTCTACCTTTGCGGACTCCTCAGTTCGTCGCTGGTACTTACTCTGCAACGTTTCTCCGTGGCATGCAGGTCAGCCGATTGATGGACTTGATCGTCCACAGCTTGTACAGCCACAAGGAAGTGTTTCTGCGTGAACTTGTAAGGTTAGTTTACTTGGAATTATATACTGTACTACTGAATTGGCGTATCGGTAGTACCAAATAAGAATTGCCGTGTGCCAACTGCATCCCAACAATGTCTGATTATCTGATATCAATACAATTTTTGTTTTCACCCAGTAATGCAAGCGACGCGTTGGATAAGCTGAGATTTCTCAGCGTAACCGATTCATCTGTTATGGCTGATGGTGGCGAGTTGGAAATAAGGATTAAGCCTGACCCAGATGCCGGGACAATCACTATTACGTGAGTTCTTTGTTAGTCAACCGTTTCACTCATCAGCTGTGTTAAATTTATTATTTTTCAGTCTCATTTTGTGGATTGTACAGTGATACTGGCATTGGGATGACTAAAGATGAGCTCAAAGACTGTCTTGGGACCATCGCGCAAAGTGGAACCTCCAAATTTTTGAAGGCTCTAAAGGTGCAGTTTTTTCCCACTCGTCTTCAGTCTCGTTATGACCTCATTTATATCTTCTTTTGACTAGAATTGTTTGCTCTGTTTTCAGGAAAACAAAGATCTTGGTGCAGACAATGGACTTATTGGTCAATTTGGTGTGGGGTTTTATTCGGCTTTTCTTGTTGCAGAGAAGGTATATATCTATTTATCCTACTATCATTGGATTGGTGAATCTGCAAAGCTTTTCTAGAATTTATTGATTTTAAGATTTTTAGTTTTGCAAGCAGTAACTATTCTCTGTTCTGTTCTGTTCACTGTTGGTAACTTAGCAGATTCTTTGTCACCTTGCAGGTTGTGGTGTCCACTAAGAGTCCAAAGGCAGATAAGCAATATGTGTGGGAAGCTGAGGCTGACAGCAGCTCCTATATTATCAAGGAAGAAACTGATCCTGAGAAAATGTTGACACGTGGAACACAGATTACTCTGTACTTGAGAGTAAGAAACTGGACTTGTATATTATAAGGCCTCAACTCCTGGCAGGGTTCTTATTGCCTTGTTAACACTCCAGGGTGATGATAAGTACGAGTTTGCTGACCCTGCGAGAATTCAAGGTTTAGTTAAGAACTACTCTCAGTTCGTCTCATTCCCTATATACACATGGCAGGAGAAGTCAAGAACAGTTGAGGTAGGATCGTAATTATGCTTTGTTTTTATTCAGCATATTTTTGCCTCAACTATTATTGTTGTGTTTCCATTTTACACTGATGTACTTCTGTTTGAACAGGTTGAAGAGGAGGAAGAAGCAAAGGAAGGTGAAGAAGCTTCAGAGGTTAGTTATGTTTGCATTTGTTTTTGTTTGGGGTTCAAAAAAGCCAACTCCGTAATCTGTGTTGTATTGTCCAACATACACCCTCCTTTTGTTACAGGGTGAAAAAAAGAAAAAGAAGAAAACTATCACTGAGAAGTACTGGGACTGGGAATTGGCTAATGAAACAAAGCCCATCTGGGTAAGCTGACACCAATCTATGTATTACCATAACCTTGCTTTTCACTACTACAATAATGTGGAATGTGTTTCATAACTTCATTCAGAACTGTGTCTCTATTGTTATACGAGAAACTGATTTTGATTTTGCCCCCTTCCATGCAGATGAGAAATCCAAAGGAAGTTGAGAAAACTGAGTACAATGAATTCTACAAGAAGACATTTAATGAATTTTTGGATCCTCTTGCATACACTCACTTTACCACAGAGGTTTGTGCTGTTCACAGTTTATGTTTTCTTATGTTTATGCACATTCAAGATTTACATGACTTGTGATCTAAACAGGGTGAGGTGGAGTTTAGGAGTGTTCTCTATGTTCCAGGAATGGCACCTCTTAGCAGCGAGGAGATAATGAATCCAAAGACCAAAAATATCCGGTTGTATGTTAAAAGAGTTTTCATATCAGATGACTTTGATGGCGAACTGGTATGTCATTTGTTGTCATATCATTGCATTTTTTTCCATATGTATCAAATATGAGGTTGATTGAGATGTTGTACCATTTCCCTGCAGTTTCCCAGATACTTGAGCTTTGTGAAAGGCGTAGTTGACTCAAATGATCTGCCTCTCAATGTTTCACGTGAGATCCTTCAAGAAAGTAGAATTGTAAGTTCTGGAAAAGCGCTTCCCATATAATGTAATTCACAGTGGGGGTTGCTACGGTTTCAATATAATCACCGCACTCCCTATGTTTCAGGTACGAATTATGCGTAAGAGGCTCGTTAGGAAGACATTTGACATGATTCAAGAGATTGCCGAGAAGGATGACCAAGAGGTAAGAATGAAGACTTTCTCATCCTCAGAGATTGCTGAGAAGGGTGTGTCTGAACCTTGTTCTTTGCTGCCACTTATGCTGCAGGACTACAAAAAATTCTGGGAGAGCTTTGGCAAGTTTATGAAGCTTGGTTGCATCGAAGACACTGGAAACCACAAGCGTCTTGGTCCTTTGCTACGGTTTTACTCTTCCAAAAATGAAAATGATTTGATCAGTCTTGATAAGTACGTGGAAAACATGCCTGAAAACCAGAAGGCTATCTACTACATAGCTACAGATAGTCTTCAAAGCGCAAAGACTGCTCCTTTCTTGGAAAAACTGGTTCAGAAAGATATTGAAGTACGAGAACAACTTATTATTGATTGGATAATTTGACTTCTTGATGTAGTGCAACATTTTTATGCTCATACTGCTGCACTTTTCCTGTAGGTTCTTTACCTTATTGAGCCGATTGATGAGGTTGCCATCCAGAATTTACAGACATACAAAGAAAAGAAGTTTGTTGATATTAGCAAAGAGGACCTAGAATTGGGTATGTTTAAACAGTTTCTATGTGATTGATGCAAATGTTTGTCAACTTGCATGCTGATACATGTTTGCTGTTATAGGTGATGAAGATGAGGACAAGGAGAAAGAAAGCAAACAAGAGTATACTCTTCTATGTGACTGGATAAAGCAACAGCTTGGTGATAAGGTTGCCAAGGTCCAGATATCGAAACGGCTCAGCTCTTCTCCATGTGTTCTTGTATCTGGAAAATTTGGTTGGTCAGCCAACATGGAAAGGTATAACTTTATGGTTGAGTTCTCATATGAGCTGATTGTTCGTTTAAAACTGGAGGTTTCTTTCTTTCATTTTATTTTTTCCTGAAAAATTGATGTGTGTGTTTCTTCAATACGAAAGGCTCATGAAAGCACAAACACTTGGCGACACATCAAGCTTGGAGTTCATGAGGGGTAGGAGAATATTTGAAATCAACCCTGACCACCCTATTATCAAGGACCTGAGTGTAAGACTTCCTCCGCTCCATCTTGTCTTATTTCCCCAAAACCATGATGTGTCTATGGCTGCACAAGTCTAATCATAATAACACGCCCAATATCTGTTGCTCATGTATATTACAAATGCAGGCTGCTTGCAAAATTGAGCCTGAAAGTGACGACGCCAAGAGGGCTGTTGAGCTGTTGTACGAGACTGCCCTGATCTCCAGTGGATATACCGTAAGTACAGCAGACCTGTGACCTTGTTGATCGCTCATAGTTATGATGATCACAGTGAATGTTGACTTCCATTATCCAGCCCGAGAGTCCAGCGGAGTTGGGAGGCAAGATCTACGGGATGATGACCATGGCCCTTGGCGGTAGATGGGGAAGATCAGACTCGGACGAGGCTGCCACAACCGGTGAATCCAGTGCTGAGGCAGACTCTTCTGAAGGTGTGGTGGCCGAGGTAGTTGAACCCTCGGAAGTGAGGACCGAAAGTGACCCATGGAAGAAGGATTAATGCGTTTCAGGCAGGCATTGTTTGTAACGTGGAGGTGCGAGAGCAGAAAAGAAGTACACCGCAGCGAGATTTGTCATGTGTTCAGCGAAAATCATAGCAAGAATGTATCAGGTTGGCGGCAGGGATCTCGTTGGGGTTGTGTTGTGAGGGTGAATTTTGTAGGCTGTAGTCATTCGATGGAAAGTTTGTCTTCAATAGCTCAATACGCATGGTTTTGTGGTCTTTTGTGCGCGCGTTTGTTTGTTTGGAAGGCTGTGTTTGTGCTCCGGTTGGCGCTGTGGAGAGTGAGTGAGGCTGCACTGCGTACCTCTCCCGGCCGGCCCACCCGCAACTACAGGGAAAGGCTCTCCAGGCTACTAGGCCAGTCCGCTGCTCACACTACACAGTTCTCGTGCTGGAATTGCTTTTATCTTTCGCTCGATCGACGCCCCAGCTATGCTTCCGCCACGCTCGGCGAACCCGAGAAAGGAAACGTGTCGGATCACGCCAGCATCATATGATCGGAGCGCGCGTCGAAGTAGGCTAGACACACCCTCAGAACGTTGTCCGATCCAGCGTCGCGGTCGCCGGAGCTCGCACCTACCTCGGCGGCCGAGCCAGCTGCTGCGTCGCACACGGGCGGAATCGCGCCAGCGTACGGCCGCGCACGGGTGGCTTCATCGGCGTCGTCTGCCTCCGCACAAACGCCTCTTATTGAGTGCCCGTTGTCCACTTCGTTGGCGGCTGTAAAGTGAACAGCTGCTTGCCTGCTTCCCCATGCACGAGTGTTTAAAGAATTGCGTTTCTCCTCACAAGCTCATGGCTCGTCTTGGCGAGAGAACCTATTCCCGCTGGTTCGAGATACTTGTTAGCGGTTAGTTTAAATAAACTAATCAGAAGGGAGTAACAAATTTGAGACACAGGGCATGATCTCCTCTTGTCGGGCGCTTCCTTGCGTTTGCCTGAGCTGTAAATGAGCTATATTCATTCAACAAGGACAACAGAAAAAGCTTTATTCGCGTCCTTGCTCGGGCCTAAGTTTTTTTAGATGATGGGTAAGTCCCGATCTTTCGGCCAATTTATTACAAGCGAGTACACATCACATTTCTCGTAAGTGCACCACAGATATAGTGCCCTTGACTTCCTCTGTAGAGTACCTGTATTTAATACTGTGAAATTCAGTCTAAAATTCACTCCCACCGGGAATTGAACTCAGGACCTCAGTAAAGCTACTCAGATTACTTAACCACTGCTCTAGCCTAAGTTGTGACGAGCCATTCGTTCGACATAGAAACCGGTGGTGGTTGCAGAATGGGAGATAACCAATTATGCCCTGATTCATATATCAAAGAGGGAGACCCAAAAATGGGAATTTGGGACATGCATAATGTAGCATCTTTCTTTTGCGTCGCAAGCAGAATAGTCAAATATATGATCTCTCGATCCCCATTGAGGAGTATTTAGCATCTTGAAGCATTCAAAGTTTCAAACAAAAAGCAACGGAACAAACACAACGAACATCTAGCGCATCAATCATGCATCACAATACTTGGTGGAGCAGCTGCAGTTTCAGTTGCTTGCTACAGGCGCAGCCACTGTTGCTGCACTGTGCGTCGTAAATGCACGCAACCCGGACAGAATTTCTAAGCATCCATGTTAAGGAAGGCCGCAGAGATTTTCATTCATCAATCCCAGCGCGCGCTTCTGTGGTGGTGGGGTTCCTCGAGCCTTTTCAGCTCTGAACACAATAAAAACCCGGCCATACGCACGCATGACGCACTTAAAAGGCTTTCAGTAGCAACCAACGCGATGAGCTAGCACTGCAGCGCTGCCGCTCCGGCAGTGGCAGCAGCATCAGTTATGCGTCGTCTGCGCCTGCCTGCCTGCCTGCTCGTGAATCAATCAGATGGAAACTTTTGCTCGTAACGTATATGTGCAGCTGGCCGGCCTTCTTCACATTTGAAACCCGTCCTGCGATGGCCTCATGCTCAGGTCCTGCGAACCCTGCAGGGACGGGTACGCCATCTGCGTCGCGTCACTGAATGACCCATTCAATGCGTGGGGCATCTGCTCAAGAACCAGAAACTTAATCAGAGGATGCAACTGGCGTTAGTGTATTTCGCTTTTAGGAATGTTTGGGTCACGAGTTTGGAGATATGTGGCTTTTCTATCAGAAATGAAGATACGTAGGAGTCGATCTGATTCTTTGAATATTGGAGAATAGTTGACAGTCTGAGCTAAGATCCTTAGGATTAATCAGCGTTGCTTCATGGTAGCTTAAGCTACGCCAGATACTACTAGAACATTGTGTGCTTTGGTGATTTCAAAAGAGAAAATTCTATGACGTGTAGAATTATTTGGGGTGGATGCTAACCTGGGATCCGTCTTTTGCACTTATTTGCGCCTGTATGATCCTTCTAAACACATCTGGATTGGCCATGCCAGCAGCACCTCCCTGCATCAGGCCTGGTTGTGACAACTGCAGTTGTGGGTGCATCATATCTGGCGAGAATCCAATGGAAGATGAAGGGACCCCAGGGAAGCGAAGAAGCTGGTTTTAAGACAAAGAAAAACTGGCTTGTTAGATTCCTAGATAGAATATTGTTTGTAAAGGGAAACATGATCGCGAGATGCTACTCACATCTTTTGACAGAAGACCTTCTATATTCAGGTCAAGTCTTGGGTTTACTGTTGCGAGCTTCATCGATAAGAACTGCAAGAAAAACAAAATTTGCCATCAAGAGTTGATCTATTTATTCAAATCACTTATCAGGTATCAGTATCTTGTGATTCTTCTTTCCTTAAGAAAACGTATCATGAAAGCGCGTTTCAAAGCTTTCCTTAGTTCACACAAGGTACATGGATTCTGACTTCTGAGGCACCATGGTGTATGCTAGTAATTACCTCGACTTGTCTTTGTAGGGATTGAACATAGTTGATAATCTCGTCCAGCATTACTGCCTTTCCTGTGACCTGAATTCAGTAAAAAGTTCGTAAAGATGTTAATAACATTTGTAATGAAGTCAGCAGGAATATTACAAAAAAGCAGTTTACTTCCTGAAGTAGACTCACCTTGCTGCAGCCGGGAACGAGGTCTTGCAGAAGCTTCATCCTCTCACTGATCTTCTCCCTTCTCAACTGCACAAAAGATGCGGCATTTCAGCATTTTCAGCATCACTATGTAATCTGCATAACAGCGATATGTCACTGAATGAACAACTCCATACCCTTTCTGCAAGGCTGTGACTGTTGGTTGCCTGCCCGCGCCTAGCCCGGATATGGATGTAGTCTTCTTTCTGTGACTCGGAGGTCTCTTTACCTCCCTTCCCTTTCGACTTGCCGGTGGTTGTCGCTGGGCTGCTCTCCTCGCCTTTGTCTTTGCTGTGGACGCTCTCGTTTGCAGAATCAGCAGGCAGGTTGGAAGACTGAACCTGATCAGCTCTCATCTTCATCAGACAAAACGCACACAGATACATCCATTTGACATCTGAGTTTAGCTAGTTAAAAGACCGATGCTGGAAAAAAGTTTCAGACATGAGTAAGAAAGAGCTAACCTCGTTTGGCCTTCTCCTCTTCTTGGAGTCCGACGTCCCTTTGGACGAGCAGTCTGCACCGGCCGCCTCCGAACTCGGCACCTCGTCGTGGCCGCTCCGGTTGTTGGCGCCGTCCTTCCTCTGGTGATCCAGGAGCACCTCCGAGGAGCCACTGAACGCGTTGTTCATTGGCTGATCGGCTGCACCGAAGCCGGCGTTGGCGCCCATCACCCCACCGCCGCCGCTGCCACCGAAGCAGGATGCCCGCGCGGCGCGCTCGATGAACCCCGAGTCCACGGGGAAGTGGCCAAGGCCCTGCGAGAGGAACCCAGGCACTGGCGCCAAGAAGCCGCCTCCTCGCGCGGCCGACATGGCGCTGACGTCGGAGAGACCCATGGCCTGGGAGGTCGACGCCCACAGGCCGGCGGACGCGAAGGATTCCATCATGGTGGCTTGCTGCTGCTGCTCCGGCGGGCAGGGGAAGGCGGCGCTGAACTGGCTCTGCCACTCCACCGGGATGCCGGTGGCGCCGGAGTTGACACTGTTGCTTTCCATCCCTTTCTCGTTGATCTCGTTGTTCATGTCCACCGATCTTGGTCGCACGCACGCAGCAACGCAGAGAATCGCAGGGAGCGGCAGCCGACACGAAAATACCTATCCAAGTAGCTAGCACACAGAGCTCAGCAAAGGTCAATAGACGAATCAGAGAAGCAAGAGCCTAGAGAAGATTCACAAGCTCCTCCATTGGCCAGAGCTGCATGGGCACTACGATAGCTGGAGCAAGCAAGCAAGACAGAGCCCTCGTCACAGCCTATGGCAGGGAAAGATGCCCACTGCAGATGCTATCTGTTCCTCTGAGAGGCATGCATAGGAAGAAGAGCTAGGAACACTAACGGAGAGGAAGGGCTCGTAGGCAAAGGCTTGTCACATTTATATGACTACTTAGCACTTGTTCACTAGTTGTTGTTTCATCAGCTGTAAGTGGTAAACGGAGCTTATCAGACAAGGGAAGGGAAACAAAGGCAATGGAGGCAGCTGCTTTACTACTACTCCCAGTCACCAGACTTGCGACCCCCATGGCCGGTTTGGTTTAATCTTAAGTGTTGCCTCCCTTTACCTTTGTTAACATCCCTTTAATCATGCTGTTTACCTTTGCTTTTGTTCACTTACTTGCTGCTGCTACTAACGTAAAGAGGAAGGGGAGCTGAAGAATGAGTTCCCATACAGACACAGGCAGTATAGCAGCACAGCTCACCGGCATCCCTGACACTGCCAACTCTCACAGGCATTTGTTTATCGTCTCAACTGCTCGCTTTCTCAAGGAGCCTGGCTGTAAATTATGCCCCCCTGCCTCTCATCATTATTTGACTGTTGCAATTTTTAATGGTCGACACGGCCAATTATTTACACGCCCTTCATGATCGGCATGATTAGTTTTGTTGAAGAAAATGGTGGTCAACATTAGCAGGGGGTGCCAACCGAGGCATTACTAAATTAATCCACAGCAAAGCAAACCTACTTTCATTTCATTCACAGATTTTTTTTCTCCCCCTCCTCATTTTCTACTCTGTTCCTTAAGGAAGACCTCTAACCATACAGACTGATGAGTCCTGCTTTCAAATTAGGAGTTCGAGTTTGATAAGCTAGGTGAAATCAGAAGGGAACCATGGTTAATTACAGTGTTAAGCTTTAAACTAGTGCAGGTTTCAGGTAGCTCATAAAAGAGATGCGCTCCAGGTTCAGATTCTCCTAATCTCAATCTTTCTTTGCAGCATGTAAACAAGTAGTAAAACTATTCGTTAGCCTCGGGAGGAGCGAACGCTCGAATGTAGCTTTGATTAGTTAAAGCCCCCCCGCCCATGCAATACTTTTATTCACTCCAAACACGCTTTTGCTCCCGGCATTAAGCTTTTAAGTTTGGGTTTTGAAAAAAAGCACCAGGAAGGAAGCTGTTAAATCTACCCCCATTCATGGTCACTAAACACTAGTCTAGTGCAAGCAAGAAGTGACCTGCAAGTTACAAGTTATTCCCTGCCCGCACCTTACCCCCTGCTTTACCTTGCTTTCAGCCACAGCCACAGCACAGCTCAGCTGGCTTTTTCTCTCGTCATCTGCCTGCCATTACCGGCACCCTCACTCTAAAGAGGTACTGTAGAAGGAAAAGTAACAAAACCGAATCTTAAGGAAAATGTAAACTGGAGACCGGAAAGGATACGACTTCAAACTCCCCAGAACATGGACCACAGGCTACATAGATAACAAGTCTTGATAGATTCCTAGCCACTTCCAGCTTTCTCGTTCCTGAAAAGGAGGAGAAGACCGTAGCCCAATAGGCAATAGCGGCTAGCCCTACCTGCCTCCTTCGCCATCCATGTCTTGTTGCCGCTCTCCTTTTGTTCGGTCTTGTGCACGGCAGCGCTGGCCGGCCTGGGCGCGGTGCATTCACCCGTGCTGCTCCGGGCAGGCTCGTGCAGTCATTGAGGGATGGGACAATGGACCAGACCATCCGCCAGATTATCTTCTCGTGCATCATTATGCTCGCCAGAAAGGTTGCCGCAGATCTGTGTCTTCTTTTTCCAATCATTGTCTTACATATTCATATGCTCACGCATCCGAATGTGCCTGCATCCGATCCGATAATGAGATATGATCAATCCAGAGCTTACCTGTCAACAGGAGCTTGACACAGAAGGAGCTGCGAATAAGAGCATTAGATTTCATTTTACTCCTCAGAAGATGAAAAGAAACACAATACTCATATGGATCAGACTTCTTGTGTTCAGGTCCTACCTGTCGGCACTCAGTACTAGTGAGGTCAGAGGATTCCTGCAAACAAAACAGCTCCAAGAAATACCAGCCAAAGATTTCAACATAAACAAATGGAACAATGTCTGCATTGATTCGCTGGCAATCGTCTCTTTTCGCGGGTAAGTCTTGAGGTTAAAAATCACACCCATGTTTAAGATTTTGACATCGGATTCGTTCAACTCACAGGCCCTGCTCCCTCCTTCCCTCTATATAGATTATCCTTCTGCTTGACAGCTTAATGGATACTCCTTTCTTTTTTCACTACAACAAAATTGCAACAGTGTGCAACTCAAAAGCTAAGAGTCATCACAAGAGCACCCAAACAAATGATTTGAAATTGACTCAGAAGATAAATGGTAGCAATTTACCATAAAGAGCAGAATATAAACAATTTTGATGGGACATGATAAGCCTCTTCATGAAAGTGAAAGAACACTCAAGCCAAACCCACCACGCCTATCATAATTCGTACATGCTTAAAAGTTTGTGTATACAGTGACTACAGAGATATATTGATAAGCAGAGAACGCAGAAGCAGTCCTAAATGGATCATTACGAGAATGAATGATGAGAGTTGAACATGGATGATTCGATTACAAGTGAGCTGAACATGAATGATATATATCTCAAAATTGTGAGTACACCCGTGTGCTATTTCAGCATTCGATTCCCATGTGCAAGGGTACAGGATTTAATTGTGCTTATGATAGCGTATGATACACCTTTTTGAAAACCATAAACAAAGCACAGTCCGCAGCAAAGCCAGCTACACGCGAGATGCAAATGCGTATGTTTTTGGTAAAGGTCCATGTTAGGTGAACCTTGCGGGGTTATGATCAGGCAAACCAAGACTCCAAAATTACCAATTATTTAAACCCTAATTATGCATTATGCCATACACTAATGGTCTTATAATACTCCTAGAGTAGTGATTAGTGCTGTAACCTAGAGATTAAACTGCAAATTACATGTCTGGGGAACACTAAATAACTATCCCCAAGAGGGGAAATAAACTAATAGAGTTGATAAGGGCAGCAGACAACTTTTTTGTTTGTTGTCAAGGCCAACCTGTTAATGATTGGCATGGTGCTAAGACAATTCTACTGTATATCATAACATTATGTGTGTGCGTCCATGTATGCATTTGTAGCCTTCTATGTGAAGGAAAAAACAAATCACATACATGATGTACCAGATATGGTTACTTAGTAGAGTAGTGTCTGCTTTTTCCGGGTGTCCATACTACTGTCTCAAACAACTACCCAGTTTCGCTAGTTCTTTAAGATGTTAAAAATAAAATGATACTACCTCTGGACTGGAATTGTTGACATCCGGACAGTTAGATTGAACTAAAGTTGCACTAAGTTTTCTGTCCGGACGTCAACAAAACAAAATATGGAGTATGTGCTTACCAATGCTATAAATATCTTGTTCTAGATGGAAGCAAGTCTCTTTTTGCGTCTCTGTGAATTCAGTCTCCAGTGCTATCCTAAAGCAGTCAAACATCAAAACATGTGATGATTGTATCCTTCCTCTTTGCCTTGATGATGGATCTTACCAAATGCCGTATATAGACTTAAAAAAGTATAGAAAGATAAATATTGTAAGTGTAAAATTGAAGACAGATTTTCAAACTTAACACATTCAAGATTTCATTTTTTTATTTGATAAATAGGTTTTGATGCAACCATTGCACCAGTTATCAGACACTTTGTGTTTCTGTCCACAAAATTTGATTGAAGTAAGCATCCAAGCAGTAAGATTGGAAATGCTTGATAAGCATGAGTTTGCATCAAAGGTGTCCCTTGCTTTGTTCAAAGGCCCCTACATCCACCAGGCAGTAATAACAACACCACGGTGGAAGTGATTACACCCCCACAACATTGTTGATCTCTGTCCGTGTCACAAACATCATTCTTTACTTTGCTCAATTTAGTAATGGCTAATTGCAATTATTTCTTGTGCAGAACACTTCATGTCTTTTCGAAACCAACAAACACGGCAGCAAGTAAAATATCAATACTAGCTGTACTGGAGTTAATGCCCTTCCACAAATATAATATGTTTAGCACATGAATTTCACACTTACGGTTGAAGAAAACATTGTGTCAAATGTATATATTGATCCTTTCTCAAAGCATATAAAAAGGTACAGTCCATGGGACAGCTAAGCAAATCCCGCTTTGCCCATGTCCTTTATCACACTCTAGAACTCTCTCCATTTCACAAAATTTGATCAAGCTTAATATGCATACTAGAAACCATTCTGATTATCTGCTACGACACTCCTAATGATAAAATTGTAGCTTACAAGACCATTTGGTGCTACCAATCTACCATTAATCTGTTGATAATTCAAGTTTCAAGTTCATGTGTAGCGTCACAAATGTGGAATCCATGGTTGAACCAATAGTTTACATAAATGTAACATGTGTGATAAAAAAAAGTACCACCAAGGTAGATGAATCTAATGTATGTGGGAAAATGGCATAAAAACTAAACATTTCAGTAAAATATAAGATGTGTCACCCTCATTGCCAGAAATAAACTAAAAATGAACCATATCACACATGTAGTACAGTAGTACACTAAGAAAAAAACTGTATTAAGTATTACCAGGTTATTAATGATTTATAGTCCATACCATGGGGAAGAGACTACATTTAGCCGAGTTTAATGACACTTTTGCGTAAGGCATACCGGCATACATCTCAGATTCATGTTCAGTTTTGAATCATAGAGACCGAAAAGGACAATAATTAGGTTTCAAGTTGCTGAGACATAAGAGATGTCAATCATGTTGTTGGCTCAAAGTTACCATAGTATTCAGTAGACATGCAATAAAGTCATGAGCTTCATGGCACACCAAGAATTCTTCACGAATGGACAATAATAACCATCACCAAATGGTTGTCTCACATGCTATACATTTTAGTGTAAGTAAAAGGGAAAGTAACATCATTGCGAGATATTATTTACCAGTAATCCCTGCAAGAACAAGACCCTTCTCTGAAATGGTGAAATCGATTTGCATCCCTAACGATTATGCACCTCCTATAAATCTTGCTTAGAAGTTTTATAGCATTATGACAATCTACACAAATCCGGAGGTTATTTACTACCCTTATAGGTGTGCCAGGGGCAGTGCTGATCAGCCCAAAGGCGATTGCAAGCTTCTCACTGTGAAGAGCTAGTGAGCTCTCTCTCACATCCTTATCATCGATATCTAGCAGCACTTGTGACGTATCAGGTCTATACCCTGAGATTTTCAACTGTTGACACATCTCACTTAACATCTTATATACATCCCTCTTTCTGGAGTGGCTTTTGTCTCCAGAGATAAACTCATGAATTACACCATCAAGTTCCACTGAGCTGCTCCCAGGAATCTTCTGCATGCCACGATCCGACATCAGCTTCCTCACCTTATGCACTCCTCCCCAGTTACCATCTAGTGCATATATGTTGGATAGCAACACGTACCCAGCGTGATCATCTGGGACAGACTCGATAAGCCTATGGCCTGCCTTCTTTCCCAACTCCGATTTCTTATGCGTTCTACAAGCACCCAATAAGGCCTTCAACATGGCAGCATCTGGCTCCATCGGCATTGTCTGAATCATCTCCTCAGCCTTCTCAAAGAACCCTGCCCGGCAGTACAGATCCACCATGCAACCATAATGTGCAATGTCAGGCTTAATGCCGTAAACTGTAGACATTCTCCCAAAATACTGTATGCCTTCCTCGACCAACCCCCCATGGCTACAAGCATTCAGTACACTGTTAAAAGTAATCTTGGTAGGCACCAATCCTGTTGACTCCATCTTAGCGAAGAGGTCCAGCGCTCTCTCACTGCAACCATTCGCTGTGAAACCAGTTAGCATCGCATTATAAGTATCCAGACTCCTCTTTGCAGCGATTCTATCGAACACACAAACTGCACCCTCAATGAACCCGCATTTTGAGTACATGTTTATCAAGGCGGAGCTCAACTTCTCCTCGGCCTCGATCCCTTTCCTGAAAACATAAGCATGAGCCCAGAGCCCCTGGGCAAGTGCCCCCAGGTGTGCAATTGCGGAGATGACGCCCACTAATGTCACCCTATCAGGTGCGCACTCCCGGGTCGCCAGCATCTCCCGGAACACCAATATTGCCTCCTCGTACTCCCCGTTGGAGACGCACCATGAAAGAATTGTGTTCCATGAGATGCTGTTCCTGGACGGCATCCTTGCAAAGAACTCCCGGAGCGCGTCTGGATCCCCACCCTCCTGCGCGTACCCGCGCAGCAGGCAGTTCCAGGCGATCATGTCATTCTCCGTGCCGCGGTCGAACACCCTACGAGCGTGGGAGACCATCCCGCAGGCGGCGTAGACGTGGACGAGCCTGCCGCGGACGCGGTGGTGGGAGGCGACCCCACGCTTCGCGGCGTGCGCGTGGAGCTGCGCGGCCGCGGCGGGGTCCCTCCCGCGCGCGCAGTACGCGAGCGCGAGCGCGTACGCCGCGGGGTCCGGGTCAGCGCCCGAGCGAAGCATGTGGTCGAACACGCGGAGCGCGAGGTGAGGGTTGAGCCGCATGCGCGCTGCGTACGACGCCGACGCGAGGGAGGTGCCAGCGGTCTGTGCCTGCGCGTCGCATGGCGGCAACGCCGGCGCCTGCGGTTTGTTCGCGGCGGAGAGTGAGGTGGAAGTGAGGAAGAAGGGGACAGTGGGGGGAGGCATTCTGAGGGCAGCGGCGAGGGTGGGTGGTGGACACAAGCGAGCGGCGGTCGCGCCCGACAGGCAGCTACGGCAAGGGGAAGCCGCTGTGCGCGCGCCGGTGGCGCGACGTGCGTCGAGCAGCGGATGATGTGGAACTTGGAAGGGGCAGTCCGACGTAGGGTGGGCGCTCAGATATTTCGGTTCGTTCTTTTGATATTTTTTAAAATTCAGTTTTTTTAAATTACTATTCAAATATTAGATACTTGATAATTTTAGATATCAAAATTTTGATTCAGTCTTCGGTCCTAACCATATATCTGAATTATACATTATATCCATATCATGTTCGCACAAGTTCATTATAATTCATGAATTTAATCCTATGAGGTAATTTATTATAAATTGACAAATGACAAATCACGAATAAACAGGTAAATTCAACAACTTCACACATCACGACGTGAAAATAAAATATCAAAATTTGAATTATTCATAGTTTACCGCATATAATTTAACTTAATTTGATGGAACGACTATTCAGTTAATTTGGTTATTCGGGAGTAGTAACCGAACTCGAAATTTATTTTTCAGTTATTTATATTCGCTGCTTAAAAAGTATCCAATACTCGATATTTCGATCTTTTCGGTTCCGGTCTAGATTTTTTCAGTTTCGATTTTCCGATCCCAGTTTTTACACCCACGACGTTCTGGCCCACGTCAGTCAACTTGTGTGAGTTCACTCGCTGGGCTTAGCTCTCAGCTCCAGCTTATCAGGCCCATTAAAAAGCAGTGAATCAGACCGGAGAAGGCCCAACTTCTGTGGAGATTTGTCTCTCTACAACTAAGAATGAAATGTTGCTAAGTTATGCTTCTCACCCCTGCACATACGACGTCCGCCATTGAGACTGTATCTGTATGTGCGTGCAAGCTCCATTTTTTTGGCAGCAAATTAGTAGGTGCTCTGCCATTTTTCCTTTTCTTTTGAAGAGAAGGAACAACAATGGAAGAGGCCTATGCAAGCTCCAAATTAAAGGGATTAGTTTTCCATGTGACGTCTTCCGGCATGACAAACGATCCATCACATGATTTCATCCTGCAACCGACACATACTATGGACAAAGGTGTTGCCACAGTAGGCACTAAGATAGGAGAGCGACGAGCATTCAGACAGAAATGTTGTGCGTTTCACTATAGGAAAGCCGTCGCAAATAAGCTAAAAGCCATCACAATTAGTTTATTTTTGACGATTTTTCTTATTTGTGACGGTTTCCAGCCGTCACAAGTGTTCTGTCGCAAATAAGACTCGGGCTTGGAATCTGAGCCGAGCCGATATTTGCGACGGTCAGACCTTCACAATTTGGAACCTAATTTGCAACGATCGCTATTTGCGACACCCACAGGCTTAGCCGTCGCAAATTAGGTCTTTATTGGCGATGGCTAGAGCCGATGCCGTCGCAAATTAGGGACTTATTTGTGACTGCACCTGTATAAAAGCCATTACAAATAAGGGGAAAAACCGTCGTAAATTAGTTTTTAAAAAAAACTGAAAATGCTACCGGTTCGATGGCCAGAACACAAAACATACAACAACATAACATGACATTATTGTCAGCATCAACAATATCACATAACATGACATCATTCAATCAACACATCGTCACGTCAATACATCACATCATCGTCAACAAACCGAATAAGAGCTCACTGGCCCGTTTGACCTCCAAAGCCACCTCCGAAGTCAAACCCGAAGCCACCAAAGTTGTCGTCGCGCCTCACTCCAGGTGGCGGTAACGACGTCCACGGAGTTTGAGCAACCGTCGCTGATTCCTGCAATTCATGAAACTTAGAGTTAGAATAGAAATGCATCAACATCTCTCTCCTACCCTTTCTCTCCCTCTATCTCCATCTACATCTCCCTCTCCCTCTTCATTCCTCTTTCTCTATCTCAATCTCTCTCTCTCCCTCTCCATTGCTCCCTCTCCATCTCAATCTCTCTCTCCCACTCTATCTCCCTATCACTATCCCTCTCCCTCCATCTTCCTCCCACTTCTAACTCTATCTCTCACTCTATCTAACTATCTCTCACTCTCACTCTCTTTTCTCGCTCTATTTCTAGCTAAGTTGAGGTAAAACTAGAATTATTAAGTTGACATAGAAAATTACCAGACCCGTAAAAGAAGGATCATCTGGAATGACTGGTAGTGGTGGTAGCTGGATCCTCAGACCTTGCGTCCGAGCCATGGTCTGTAATTGCAAACATTATATGTTACCTATTAGTAAGTCATTTACGCTGATTTATGAGAACTTCAATTTTCATTTTGTTACCTCCATTGTGTCTCACATCTACGCCATCCAGACTTGAAAGTCGCCTAGAGGGGGGATGAATAGGAAATATGACCTGAAATCGCTTAATCAAACGAGATTAAATTCTTAAGATCGGACTAGCCCGGTTAAGGCCGGACTAGTCTGTTCAGCACATGGCAAAAACCTAAAAAACTTGAGTTCTACAATTTGTTTGCAGAATTTAGGTTCACGAAAGATAGATGCAATATCTAGCAACCTAGTACAACTTAGATTAATAAGTGTAAGTAATTAGGTTGCAAGATTTCAATGATGAACAATATGAAGAACGATATGAACTTTAATATCAATTCTAGTGAATACTGAAGTGTAAAGCGACAAGCGAGACACGATTTATCCCGTAATTCAGCTCCACAAAGAAGCCTACATCCACGTTGAGAAGTCCACACAAGGACCGGATCTCAATTGACCCTCTTCTCACCAAGCCACCACAATGGCTGGCTTGGTTTCCACTATATCAAAGGGGTAATCATCAAGTTTCTTGGGACTGCTCACAAGTTGGGGCTCCCACGAATTAATACATCAAGGAGCACACGAAGCTCAACTCACACAAGCCACAAAACGTAACACCAAGTGCAAGAGATCAAACCGAGAGCCAAAGTACGATGATTTTCCTTCACTCTCCTTCTTAAATCCTAATCTCTTCAAGATTTGGTCTTAGAGGGCAAGTAGGATGAGTAGAAGGCTTTGGAAGGCTCAAGGACAGTTGTGGCAGCATTAGGGTTTTCAAATAGGGGTCTGGGTCCTCTTTTTATAGGTGTCCCGACAACTAACCGTTGCCATCAACACAACCCCAGACTAGTCCGGCCATGTACCACGGACTAGTCCGGGCTTTTGGGACCACCGACAATTCGACGTCATCGATCGACAAAACAGGTGATGTCTCCGCCAAACGTTTGAATTTTTAAACGGTCACTGGCAACACGGACTAGTCCGACACAAATCAGACTAGTCCGAAGTCGGACGAACACTTTAGTCCGGTTGAAAACGGACTACTCAGGGAGAGCCCAGACTAGTCCGACCCCTTGGGCAGACAAGTCCAGCCTCCCAGGACTTGGCTTCGGGATCTCACACTAAGATATGAACGGACTAGTCCGTACCACAACGGACAAGTTCGAACTCAAACAAAACTATTTGGTCCGTCCCAAAATGGACTACTCTGGGGTCCATACTAGTCCGGCCTTTGCAGCAGACAAGTTCGGCCTCCCAGGAGTTAGCTCCACACACGCTCACCAAGGCCGAACGGACTAGTGCGTACCCATAGGACAAGTCCGAACTCCAACAGAGACATTTAGTCCATCCCAAAATGGACTAATATGTCCATATGGACTAGTTCGAATTGAGGCCCGGACAAGTTCGGGCCCTGAGGAATTTTCTCTCTCTAAGGCTTCTCACTTAGTTTTTTTCTCTCAACTACCACTTTGAACCCTCTTTGATGACCTCAATGCACATGATACACACGCCCTCACACTTGATACAACTATTCTAAACTCAACACAATAGAAACCCTAATTTCTATGCTTGAGTCTTCGATGTCCGTTTCAACCTTTTCCTTTTTGAGAGATTTTGCCTCATTTTAATCATCACTCCTGTACTTAAGATCAACTCAACTTATTAGTATCTTAATTGTCATCATCAATCATCTGAAACCCATGGGGATGCCTAGATGCACTTTTAATCTCCCCCTGGTGATTGATGATAACACATTAAGTTTCAACAAAAAGGATAATAATTGGTTTTCATAACATGTATGTGTATAAGTAAATCCCCCTCAATGTATGCATTAAGAATCAATAAATTGAGAGAGTTATCATACATATACATGTTATGGTGGGGTGCCTAAGTGATGTGTTCATAATTTGTGATAAGACAATGAATATGAGTGATAAGTAAGTCATTTCAAGCATCACATCACAATTAAGCATAGCGAACATTGTAAGGTCCATACAACCCATAATAGATCAAGTCTTACACAAATTGAAATGCGAGGATTTTTAAAACATAATACATGTCCATAGTAGGATCAAAAGAGACAACGACTATTAAAACTCTAAGTACCCCCACCCCCTTCCAATCTCTCTCCCTTTGGCATCAAGACACCAAAATGGAAAAGAGAGGATGAGAGCCCTAAAATCCACTCTTCATCATCATCGTCGTCGTCGCCATCTCTGTGTTGCCGCTCACTGTCGCTCTCCGTTGCCTCCGAGTCTTCGACATTTTCATCATCACCTTCTTCTTCAGAGGGTGCCGTCGTGGAGGTGCCAATATCACCAAATTGAGCGAGTTCATCGGCGGTGAACTCGGGGAAAGGAGTCATCTCTCCATCACTCTCCGCGGTGGGAGACATGGGAACTTTGAGCTTGTCGCACATCGCCTTGAGATACTTCTCTTGGCGAAGCTCCATGCGATGTTGCCGAATTTCCACCTTCTGGCAATAGGTGAAAATTGCCTTGAAGCACTTAAAGAAGCAACTTTCGGATTGTGATGGAGGAGGAGGAGGTGGAGACGCCACTATATGATAGGATGAGGTAGGAGAATCGACATTCTTCCTTCTTGGTCAACGGGCTCTGGAGGAGGAATCTGGGGACGAAGTTGCCTATGAGTGATATAATTCTTGAAATTCAGCCTAAACACCTTCTCGTTCATGTACATAGTATAATGTGCATAGCCACATGATCGGTTGGGTGTGTGAGAGATGTTGATGATATCATCAAAGATATACTCCACTACATTGAAACCAACATCTCCATCAATAAGCACCATCAGATGTCTTAGATTGCCTTGAATGATCCCCGCATCTCCATTCTTGGGGTCTATTGTCTTCCGGAGCACACGGTTGAGCACACTATAGAAAGGCTTGATGTTCCAGATATGGCCCACCTCATATTGAACTCCATGACTTGGATACATGTAATCCAAGACATCTCTATCAACTGCCTTGAGGTTGGAGATGATGATCTCATTTTCAAGTTGACTCTCCAAGTCAAGGATTTGAGCAAACTCCCAATAAGTGGTGGTGTATTGCCCTCCATTGGTCACCCAAGTGATTCTCCAATCTCCATCAGTGTGAAAGTAGATAGTTGAGTAGAATTGCACAATGACTTCAACATTCCAATCATAGTTGAATGCCATGAGTTTCTTCAGTCCATGGCGCTCTATGGTTTCAATTACGACATTGAATGCAACATGATTCTTCTGTGCCATGTACTCCCAATCAATCCATTGGGCATCCATCACTAGAGTCTTTTTTGACATGTAGACGGTCTGGTAATAGTCACAGTGGAAATCACACCAAAAGCGAGGGTCGGCGGTGCTCTTCTCACGTTGATACACATTGACCGTTCTGAGTCTTCTAGCCTTCTCAATCCCTTTTCCTTTGAATATGTTGGCTTCAACAGTAGCTTGGCGGTTGGGGTTTCTAGCAGGTGGAGGCATTCTCAAGGGACCAATGGATTGAGAAGGTCCCTTCTTAGCTTTGCTAGCTGGCTTCTTAACTGCAGAGACTCTCTTCTTTGGTGCCTCCTCAACTCGCGCTTTGCCCTTGTCCTTGGACGTCCTAGCCTCTTGAGTCCTGGATTTCTCTCTCATGGTCACAAGTCTCTTCTTCCTTGGGGCTCTCTTAGCAGCAGTTGAGTTATGTGCCCCCCTTTGTTTTTTCTTTGCATTCCTTGCTTCAGTCATCGAGTCAAGGTGGGCTATAGCAAGCTCTCGCTCCTCTCGATCACGACGACGAAATTCTTGCCTCGCCGCCTCGCGCTCAGGATCAGATAGAGACGAATAGTCGATGTCCGACATCGTCCCTGAGAAGAGATGCAAAAGAGAGTGTATGAGTCCAAGGAAGTGGAACATTGTGTTAGAATTCACAAAATCGATCAAGGTTAGGGTTTCACTGTGGAGTCCGGACTTGTCAGCCCAAGGGTCGGACTAGTCCGCATGAACCGGACTTATCCGCCCTGTGGCCGGACTAGTCCGGTTCACACAGTAAGAACCCTAATCTTGAGGATTTTTGCAAAAACTACGGATCTATCCACAATACTCCATGGATAGGATCACAATGATGTAAATAACAACTTTTGTGAAGAAGTTTCTATCAAAAGACCTAAAAGAATTGATTTTGAAGGATTTAGGGCTAGGTCAAGAATACCTCTCCAAATCTTCGAATCGACGAAATGTGGATGAAGAATCAACCTAGGATGCTTGAGTAAGAGTTCCCACGCACCTTGGGGCTTCAATCCGGATTGGAATCGAGTTTAGTTGGAAGGAATCGAAAATCGCCGATTTAAGGTGCGGTTTTCGTGTTTTGAGGAGAGAGAGTCCTTTAATGGAAGTGAGGAGGTCGGGGGTCTCTGGGGAGGTTAAGTCCTCAGGATCTGGACTAGTCGATTGCAGACCCGGACTTGCCCGACCTACGGACTGGGTCCGAACTACTCTGGTGGGCCGAACTTGTCCATACTGAGGGGCGGACTAGCCCGGTCCAAGGACTGAAAACACATATATATTGAGTTTTCACCAGAGATTTGATCCTTTTGGATTTGATTTTCACAAAAGATCTTTGCAAACATCGCAAGTAAGCAATCAACAACCAAACTATGACCATAATTCACAAAGATTCAATGATTTCAAATAGTTTTGTAGAAAATTGAGGGGGAAGAGTTTTTCACAAGAATGTATGAATTTTGAAGTAAACACAAGTAACAATAAGATGTGCAAGACTCAAGCCAAATTTCGAGAATCTAAGATATTGAGCTCACTCTTAAGTTCACAAAATCTTTTCTCTTAAGAAATGGTGGCAGATATTGATGTGTTTGGTCCTTGAATGTTCAAATGGATTGTGGGCTATTTTGATGGCACTCTCATTGTCACATAGGGGGGATATGACACAAGTTTATTCTATAGTCCCTAAGAGTTTGTCGCATCCGAAGAAGTTGTGCACAACAACTTCCAGCGGCTACATACTCCGCTCCAGTTGTGAAAAGAGCAATGGAGTTTTGTTTATTTGAGGACCAAGACACTATAGATCTACCAAGGAATTGAAAAGTTCTGGAGATGCTCTTTCTATCAACTTTGCACCCTGCATAATCTGCATCGGAATATCCAATGATGTTAAACTTAGAGCCCTTAGGGTACCAAAGTCCTAGGCTTGGTGTGTGAACCAAATATCTAAGAATTCTCTTAACGACGGTCAAATGACACACCTTAGGAGCAGCTTGGAATCGAGCACACATACACACACTTAGCATTATATCGGACCTACATGCACATAAGTAAAGCAATGGACCTATCATGGAATGATATACCTTTTGGTACACACTTGGACCATATTCATTAAGGTCAAGGTGCCCATTGGTTCCCATTGGAGTCTTGATGAGTTTGACTTTGTCCATGTCAAACTTCTTGAGTATGTATTGTGTGTACTTCGTTTGACTAATGAACGTGCTTTCCTTGAGTTGCTTCACTTGAAAACCTAGAAAGAACTTCAACTCCCCCATCATGGACATCTCAAACCTCTCGATCATTATCTTGGAAAACTCATCATAAAAAGCTTTGTTAGTAGAACCAAATATAATATCATCGACATATATTTGGCAAACAAATAAATCCTCATTGACATGCTTAGTGAATAAGGTGTAATCCACCTTCCCAATTTTAAAACCATTTTGAGTTAATAAGTCTCTAAGGCACTCATACCAAGCTCTAGGAGCTTGTTTGAGGCCATAGAGAGCCGTAAGCAATTTGTATACATGGTTTGGGAAGTCTTGATCTTCAAAATAGGTAGGTTGCTCCATATACACCTCTTCTTTGATTGAACTATTTATGCACTCTTACGTCCATTTGGTATAGCTTAAAATCATGGTGAGTAGCAAACACAAGTAAAATACGAATTGATTCAAGCCTAGCTACGGGAGCAAAGGTTTCATCGAAATCTAAATCTTCGACTTGTGAGTACCCTTTTGCCACAAGTCGTGATTTGTTCCTTGTAACCACCCCGTGGTCATCTTGTTTGTTGCGGAACATCCACTTGGTGCCCACAACATTGGCGTTTGGCCCCTTCACGAGCTCCCATACTTGATTCCTTTCAAAGTTGTTGAGATCTTCTTGCATGGCCATCATCCAATCTGGATCTCGTAGTGCTTCTTCAACCTTGTGAGGCTCCAAAGAAAAAAAAAGAGTAATGCTCACAAAAGTTTTATGACACCGAGTTCTGAAAAATGAACCAAGTGCAATATATGTGTGCCCAAGACCTTCAACACACATACATGAGTGCATCACAAACGATATATAGATAATTACCACAAGACAAGATTAATTAACTACTTTTATTACACAATTCATATTATTCTCGAATACAATCTCTAATGAATATTAATGACAAGTTCGAACTAATGCTGCAGAAATAAACTAATTAAGCAAACTAAGCATAAGCATCACGATAGCTGTTGGTACCCTGCGTACCGGGTACCCCACGGTACCGCAAGAAGTCCAAAAGAGTTCCACCTGTCAAAGTTGAAGGTCTCCTCAGGCCCCACATGTCACACTGCACTGGACCCGCATCCCTCATATGGGTAGCTCCGGGGTTGACACGTGTAATCTAAGTCCGGAGCTAAACTCCCAACATAGGAAAGCTTAACAGTCAACACGTGTACAATGACCCCGGACCTAACCCCCAGCAGAGGGGAGCTCCGGTGCCACCACGTGTCTAGCGGTTCCGGACCTACCTCCCCGCAAGGGGAAGCTCCGGATCTGCCATGTGTGGAGCCTCTGAACCTACACCACCAACGGGTACACTGGCGGACCTCCAATAGCACAAACATTCAAGGGACAATTAAAGCATCAGTTACAAGACCTGATTACTTGTCATTAATGCTATATTAATGACACACGATCAGTGCATTGTTAATAGGGGTAACACAACCATTAAGGCACGTTATAACACTATTAACCATACTTAATACTCTTAGACTGTGTATTAGGTTATTAAATATGCCAAGGTCACATGTCGTGCCAGACAAATATTGTAACGGTCAGTCCTTATACTATAAAAGGACTGCACCGCACGGTACATAGGGACAAGCGGATATGCTCGCCAAGACAAGGAAAGTCCACAATACAACAACACACACCCCGTGGAGTAGTATATTAAGCTCAGGCGGCCCGAACCACGTAAATCTCCTGTGTCTCCATCTTGATTCTGATCTCCGCGCGCCCAAACCGATACAAGAACCTCCGCGAGCTACACTTTAGTAGTACTGGGGGAAGTGTCGTTGCTACATTTCGACATTTGGCGCGCCAGGAAGGGGCGCCTGAGATTGCAAGATGGTGAACTCCGCCGTAAGATCTTCCAATGGCAACCGCACCGAGTAGCCTGCTGGAGGCAATCCCTCCAACATGCAGCAGCCAGCGGGCGCCATTGTCCCAGCGGGCGTTATGCCACCACAGCACCCATCTATTGCGGCAAACAATGTTGGGCGACAAGATGGGGCATCTGTGTCAATCACCGCATCGACGAACAACAATCCTGAGCACGCGCTCATTGTCGCGCGAGCTCTCCTACAATGCCCACTGCCTCCAGGAGCACCCCAGGGTGCGATGGAACAGTGGAGAGCTGATGCTGACCATCTGGTTGCAGCTGCAGCCGCTGGCATCAGTAATCAAGGTCCTCCCCCTTCGGGGCAGGCACCATCACAATGTCGGATCTTGTCGAGAAGGCTTGGTCCACAAGTTTCACAGCACAGGAGATGTGCTGCATTCCAGCAAATGACTTCGCTGCCCTCCGGGGCACGACACACTCACACCATCACCAGGCTTTCAACTCATGACCTGCGGTCGTAACTTGATCGCCGTTACCGGGAGCAGGACAGCCGTGTCCATATCGAACGTGCTCGCGAGAAGCGAGAAGCACAGGACAACCCTGCTCCTCAGGGAGTAGGGGGAGACTGTTCTACCCTGGCCATCCATTTACGCATGGTCAGATGGCCACAGAAGTTCCGGCCTCATTTGCTGGAGAAATTCGATGGGACTGTCAACCCCACTGAGTTTCTTCAAATCTACTCCACCGCTACTTGCGGCGGGAGGTAGTGAGGCTGTGATGGACAACTACTTCCTAGTGACTTTAACTGAGACTGCTAGGTCCTGGTTTATGAGCCTCCCGCCTGACTCCATCAACAGTTGGGCGGAGCTATGCCAACAGTTCACTGCCAATTTCGGGAGTTCATACACTCGACCCGGCACTGAAATGGACCTTTTTGTTGTCCAGCAAAAAGCGGGAGAGTCGCTGCGATCCTTCATCCAACGATTTTCCCAGGTACACAATACCATCCCATCAATTTCGAGCGCCTCTGTTATCGTTGCATTCAGACAGGGCATTCGAGATAAGAATATGCTGGAGAAGATGGCGACCAAAGAAGTTACCAGTGTCACGGAACTCTTGAGCTTAGCAGACAAATGTTCTAAAGCTGCGGAGGGCCGTGAGATGCACTCAAAGCCAGCTCCGGAGGTCAACAAAAAATCCTCCAAAGCTGAAGCCACTACCTCCAGGAGTGGCAAAAATAAGAAGAAATCCAATAGCAAGAAAAAAATCTATCGGTCGGCGCACCTACTGTTGCGGCTGCTGCAGCTCCGGGTGGTCGGGGCCACGCCTCGAGAAACAACCTCGACCATCGTCAGAAGACGCAGGCAGCTTCAAAGTGTGGTGTCCGATCCACAAGACAGACAAGCACAATCTGGAAGAATGTCGAGAGGTCCAGAACCTTGTCGAGCGCTACAACAAGCGCCGGGAAGAAGTTCCTTTCTGTCAACGGGAAGGAAAGCAAAAAGTCAACGAAGCTCCGGCTGACGAGGAGCTAGGTTTTCAGGACCCCAAGAAGGTCCTGAAGGGTGTCTACAACACCGTCAACAATGATTCTGACGTCTATGACAACGAGCGATAGAAGACCATGAACACCATTTATGGTGGTTCTTGGGGCATTACCTTCCGCCGCATCCTCAAGACAATGTGGTGAGACATGGCTGCAGTAGCTCCCACCGCTAGGGCAGAACCTCATTGGAAGTGGATGGACACTTCCATCACTTTCGATGTTTTGGACTACCCTTGTAACATGATCGGAGCTGGCCAACTTCCGTTGATGGTGTCTTCGATCATTAACAATGTTCAACTCCACCATGTATTGGTGGACGGAGGTGCAGGACTAAACCTCATAAGCTTTGAAGCCTTCGTCAAGCTCCAGCTCCGACCTTCAGACCTACACCCCTCTCGACCTTTTTCTGGGGTAGGTTTGGGGGCCATTACCCCTCTCGGCTCCATCACCCTCCCGGTGACCTTCGGGACTCGAGAGAACTACAAAACCGAGAAGCTGGTCTTTGACGTGGCATATATCAGCTTGCCATTCAACGCTATACTTGGCAGGCTTGCCTTGTACAGGTTCATGGCCGCCGCTCACTATTGCTACTTGGTGTTGAAGATGCCAACACCTTCAGGCGTTCTCCGGATTCGCAGGGATCGCATAGCAGGAATCACTGCACTAGAGGAACTCCAAGCGCTTGCTACAGCGCATGAGGAAGAAGCTAGTAAGGAGCCAGCTCCGAACCCACCGAGCATTCGTCATCGAGGCTCTACCTCCGCACCTCGTGTGCAACCAAGCAACGACACCGACATTCCCGTCAAAGTCATCCAAATCGGTTCCGGTGTTGCTCAGACTACCCGTATATCGGGAGGTCTGAACAACAAATATGAACTCGTGCTCATCACTTTCCTCCGGGTGAATGTTTACGTGTTTGCCTGGCAACCATCACAAATGCCTGGGATCCCGAGGGAGGTGATTGAGCACAACCTGAAGATCTATCTTGACGCACGACCAAAAAGCAATCAATTGAGCGGCAAAATTTCATCCGACAGGAGATCAAGAAGCTGCTCAAAGCTGGTTTCATTCGGGAGATGTTTCATCCAAAATGGCTGGCAAACCCAGTCGTGGTACCCAAGGTTAGCGGGAAGCTTCGGATGTGTATCGACTACACCACTTTAAATAAGGCATGTCCAAAAGATCCATTTCCACTACCTAGAATAGATTAGATAGTGGACTCCACCTCCGGGTGTGAGCTATTGTGTTTCTTAGATGCATATTCTGGATATCATCAGATCCAAATGTCTAAGGAAGATGAAGAGCATATTGCCTTCATAACAGTAGATGGATTATATTGTTATACTGCCACGCCCTTTGGTCTCAAAAATGCTGCTTCAACCTTTGTGCAAGCTATGTATGAAATATTTGGCGAGCTAATTAGAGACTTGGTGGAGGTGTACGTCGATGACATTGTCGTGAAGATCAAGAACAAGGAGTCACTCCTTGATAACTTGCAAGTCGTCTTCGACAAGTTACACAACACGCACACTAAGCTGAACCCAGACAAGTGTGTCTTCGGGGTTAGCTCCGGGAAGCTTCTAGGTTTCTTGGTGACTCACCAAGGATTTGAGGCAAATTCGGCGAAGATGAAGGCCATAGAAGATATGCGGCCCCCAACCCAGATCAAGGATGTCTAGAAGTTAACTGGATGCCTAGCTGCGCTTAGCCGGTTCATCTCAATACTGGCCGAGGGGGCGCTACCCTTCTTCAAACTCTTTAGGAAGTTCGGACCATTTCATTGGTCTGAAGAAGTAGAAAAGGAATTTCAAGAGCTGAAGCAGCTCCTTACCACGCTACCAAGCTTGGTAGCTCCGAATCCTGGTGAGCATATACTGCTTTACATTTCTGCAACTGCAGAAGTTGTCAGCATGGTCATGGTCGCAGAAATACTAGAGCCACATCTAGTTCAGAAGCTTAGACTCCTCCGGGAGGGTCCGGAGCTACTTGAAGGCGAGTCTGGGTCCCAACCCCCATACATGAAACCTCAAGGCGGAATGCTAAGAGATCAACCCCACTCGCCCGTGGGGGTTCACCTGGCTGACCAAGATGATTCAGATCCTCCAGGTCGAACAAGAAGAAGTTTCGGGCCCCTCCGGGAGGGTCTGAGAAGCTCAACAAGAAGGTTCGGACCCCTCCGAGAGGGTCCGGGTCGATGGAGAAGAAGCTCTGGGCCCCTCCGAGAGGGTCCGGACAGTCCAGCGCCCAATGTACTTCATCAACAAAGTACTCCATGATGCCAAGACCAAATACATTGAGGTGCATAAGCTGCTTTATGCAGTTCTTATTGCCTCAAGGAAGCTTCGCCACTACTTCCAAGCCCATAAAATATCAGTGGTAACTTCTTATCCGCTGCGTGCTATTTTGCATAACCCTAACTCTACTGGGAACATCGCAAAGTGGGCAGCGGAGCTGGCTGAGTTCGATCTTGAATTTGTGTCACGGCAAGCAATAAAAAGTCAGGCTTTGGCCGACTTCATGGCGGAATGGAATTCCTCTCCATCAAACCCTGGGGGGCCCTAGTGAGCAGAAGCCGGAACCCAAGGTCCTGGTCTTTACCGAACCACACTGGACTCTCTACTTTGACGGCTCCATGCAGAAGCAGGGGGCCGGAGCTGGAATCCTTCTCCTTGCTCCGACCGGGGAGAAGGTCAAATACATGGTTCACCTTGACTTCAAGGCGACCAACAACATGGCGGAGTATGAAGCCCTCATATACGGACTCAAGGTGGCACTATCCTTTGGTGTCAAACAGCTGTTGGTGAAGGGTGATTCGCAGCTCATCATCAAACAAGTCAAAGGTGAGTGCTGCTGCAACAATCCCCAACTAGCTGCTTATATCCTTGAAGTCCAGAGGCTTTAGAAGGACTTCGAAGTCTTGGATCTCCACCATGTTCAGCATCTTCATAACGCTGAAGCTGACGAACTATCAACGAAGGCCTCAACTGGAGCTCCGGCTCCTGATGGAATCTTTGCGGAGCTTGTTAAGACCGATGGCTCAGCCTGCCAAACTGAGCAAAGGGGGTGAGACCAGCACCCTGAAGCTGGCAGTCTCGGTGGCCCTGTTACCATGGCGTCCACCAAGGGTCGTAGGTGCTGCTGGAAGCTCCGAGCAACCCAACACGCAAGACTCAGAAGCTCAAGCTAGCTCCGATGCATGGATCTCGAAGATTCGGAGCTACTTGAAGGACAACATACTTCCATAAGATGGTGTATTCGCTGATTGGACTGTCAGATTGGCTAAAAGATACACGTCGGTAGAAGGAGATCTCTACCGGCGCGGTGCCAACGACATCCTAATGCGGTGCATTGCAAGGGAAGAAGGTTGCGAGCTCCTCGCGGAAATCCGTGGAGGAGGGTGTGGTAACCATACTTCTTCCCACACGTTGGTTGGAAAAGCCTTCTAGCATGGCTTTTACTGGCCTACAACACTCAAGGATGCCGTCGAGCTAGTAAAAAAGTGTGAAGCATGCTAGTTCCACGCAAAAGAGATTCACACACCAGCTCAATCACTGCAAATGATGCCTCCTACATGGCCATTCGCTGTGTGGGGTATGGACATCTTGGGACCATTCCCAAAAGCCGTCGGAGGTTACATGTTCCTGTATGTCACCATCGACAAGTTCACCAAGTGGCCAGAAGCAACTCAAGTTGTGACAATTAACAAGCAATCAACAATCAAGTTCTTGAAGTCCATTATATGTAGATTTGGAGTTCCGAACAAAGTCATAACTGACAACAGAACCCAATTCACAAGTGCTGCATTTCAAGAATATTGCAAAGACCTCGGCATTCAACTCAGCTATGCTTCAGTAGCTCACCCAACAAGTAATGGCCAAGCCGAGAGAGAGAGCAAATGCAGAAATCTTAAAAGGACTCATGACGCGCACGTAAGAGCACTTAAAAAAGCATGAAGCCAACTAGATTGAAGAGCTTCCGTCCACATTGTGGGCAAACAGTATAACACCTAACCGGTCAACTGGGGAGACACCCTTCTTCCTGGTGTACGGAGCTGAAGCAGTCCTTCCTCCGGAGATCACCATGGGTTCTCTCCGGGTACGGACCTTCGACGAAGCCGCGCAAGACCAGCTCCGGCGTGCAGACCTTGACCTCGTCGATGAGGGAAGGTGCCAAGCAGCTGTTCAAAATGCACGTTATCGCCAAGCGCTCCAGCTCTATCATCAAAGGCATGTGCGCAACCGACAGCTCGAAGAAGGCGATCTGGTGCCACAGAAGATACTAACTCGCGAAGGGATGAATAAACTTTCCCCCAGCTGGGAAGGTCCCTTCCGAGTGATCAAAGTATCTCGATCCGGATGCGTTCGCTTGGCAACTGAGGATGGGACTCCACTCCCTAATCCTTGCAACATCGAGCACCACTGTAAGTTTTATGCTTAGAATCACGGAGGTGAGTCTGTAATTACACACAATGTATGTTATAGAGTCAATATATAGAGATGGGTAGGTCCTCCGGGAGAACATCCGAACCCCTCCGGAAGGGTCCAGGAAGTTCAAGTAACACTTGACATAGTCACAGCACTAAAAGTGTAGCTACCTATCCCGGATTAGTACAAGATGTATAGCACACTTAGCTTGGTCCTGCACCCTAAGTGTGTCCTTGTCTCCCGTGTAATCCGGACCTATAGTGAAAGACATTGTTGTGTGAAAATAGACTCCACATGCATTTATTTTTGTATAAGGTTCAATATATAAAAATATTATTTTTATCCTTCTTGTCTATAATGAAGTTGTGCAATTCTTTTTAAGTTCTAATCCAAGTAATTCATATGTGGCACAAGTTGTATTGTTTATCTCTTTGGATCCTAACATTGCTGAATAGTCTATTTGCCTGAACGCCAAGCCAACATAAGTCTGGAGTGTGCTATCAACTTAGCCTGGTCCTGCACCCTATGTACACCACTCTACCTACACCTCGGCAGGCCTCAGTAGGGTGAGTACTAAAAAGGCATGTGGATATAGAAAGATTATACCAATATGCTTGTTATCATATCGAGTTTCTTCGGATCTAGAGCTCAAATAAGAACGATAAGTCACAAATGACAAATAGACAAGAGGACGAATTTTACTATTTTCTTGTATTTAATGTGCAGGAAAGACAGAAACTCACAGTGATGGTGGAAGACGTCGGAGCTACTAAGCTCTGACATCCTCCAAGGGGGCCCGCTGTCGACGTTTTATATGGTGACAGTGGGTACCATCGGAGCTACAAAGCTCTGACAACCCCAGGGGACCTACCATCGATGATTTGTGCATTGACATCGAGCGCTACCGGACCTATCAAGCTTCGATAGCTCCCAGGGGGCCCGCCGTCGATGTGTTATATGTTGATGGTAGGTGTCTTTGGAGCTATTAAGCTCCGACAACCTCAGGGGGCCAACCGTCGACGTGACAAACAAAGACAAAGACTTCAGACCTAAAACCCACAAGTTCGAAGCATTCAAGTCATCAACATACTGTCAAATCTTTTTGGTACATGTACACACTCGAATTGTGCACATATACCAGGGGGCCAATAAGACAAAGTACAGTATATTGAAGACAAAGTGGAATTCATGGCAAAAAGAGTGGATTTCATTTATCAAAGTACTGGATTACAAAATCGGGGTTACAGCAAGGGGCAAAAGGAAAAGGTCCTAGCTACTGGAGGATCTAAGTCCTGTGGAAAAACGAAGCAACCTTCTCATCAGCCTCTTGGACACTAACTTTGGCGGCATCCTCCTCTTCGGCAATGAGTCCTTCAAAGACTGGATCGAGAGAGAACTGGGGGTCTCGGCTTTTGTAACACGCCAAGACATACTCGACGACATTTTTGGCCAGAGATTTCCCCTCTGTCTCCAGCTGATCAGCGATGACATTGCCCATTGCATCGAGTTTGCTGCCAGTAGAGCCAAGTGCCACCAGCTTTTGATCTAGCTCCTGCGCTGGGTCCTCCAGGCGAACTGGACAGAAACCAAGAGGCGCAAGGGCCCTGTCCGCAGGTCCCAGAAAATCCCATACCATCAGGGATTCGGTTGCCTTCAAGCTCCGTAGCTCCTCCAGTGACCTCCGGGCAGCCGCTAGCTTCGAACTCTCACGAGCGAGGCATTCCACCACTTTGGCATGTTGCTGCATACTCTAAGCAACCTGCTTTTCGCGATTGGTTAGCTCCGTCTCTCGGAGGTGGATGCGGTTCCGCCGTTCGACAAGGTCCTTCTCCCTGCCCCTCACCTTCCCTTCTCTGGCGGCAATATCACCCTCTCTTTTTGAGAACTCCTGCCCCAGTTTCTAGTACTTCTCTTTTACCTCTTCACTCCATAGATCCAACTTCTTATTGCGATCTGCCAAATTTTTTTCACCCAGAGTCGATTTCTGGGTGACCTCCTCCTCCCTCTTCACAATATCCTCATGTTGCTCTAGGAGCTTTTCTTCCCTTGCATCAAGGTCCGCCCGGCGCTTCTGGAGAATCTCATTCAGTGCAATGATATTGGTGTGATGCTCATCAACAACATCACTCCTCTCTTTAGCACTCTTGAGAATATCCCGAGAATTAGCGTCGAGGGCCATGATGGTGGCTTCCTTCTCCTCTAGAATCTTGCCCCAGTACTCCATCCGGGCCGTCTGCCTTTTGATCCACTCCTTTTGATCAGCAATCCTTGTCTGGGCGAGTTTGTTCTTGAAGTGGAGTCTGTTGTGCCAATGCCTCAAGGTGTGGCACTCCTCTTCAAGGACCTTGCTCTCATGATCAACAACTTCTGGCTCTAAGGCTGGAGCTTCGAGCATCTCCGACTCAATAACCGGGGCTTCAATTGCCTCCGGCTCAGCGACCAGAGCTTCAACGGCCTCCGACTCAAGTGTCGGAGCCTCTGACGCCACCGATCCTACAACAACTTCCGGCACAGGAACTGGAGCCTTGGATGCCTCTGGCTCAACCGCCGGAGCTTCTGACACCTCCGACTCCCGCACCGGAGTATCAGCCTGTGGCACTATTGCTGATGGAGCATCTTCAACAATTTCTCCCACGCGGTCCGGCGCTACCACGAGAGCTTCTGGCGTCTCTTCTAGATCCAAGACCACGACAGTTGGCGCCAGAGCTACCGTGTCTTTAGCCATCACTTGAGGAGGCTCAATGGTTGAAGCTGGAGCTTCAACTTGTGCATCCCCAGTTGCTGCAACAGAGGCCGGAGCTTTAGACCCCGACTTTGATGCCCTGCACTCAAAAAATTAAGATTCAAAACATGACAAAAATAAGAGTAGCAAGTCAAGGTGAAAAATAAAAGCTTACCTTGGGAAGCTACGGCTCCAATCGGCGCGGAACCTCTTCGCCGGAGGCTCAGAGCCAGAGCTTGTTGTGGTTGGCACGGAGGGAACTCCAGAATGTTGCCCGGAGCCTGCCGTTGCCCTCGGTGTTGCCCCAACCGAGGTATTCCTCGTCTGGGAAGAACCTCCGAATCTAGAGCCCCTCGCTGGCACCAGGACCAGAGTCGACTGTCCGGAGCTAGCGCCTCTTGAAGAAACTTTCACTGGAGGAGGTGCAGCCGCAGAAGATCTCCCTCGCTGGGGAGAAGGGGCAGTTGTAGAGGGAGCAGACCTGATGGACCTCCCATCAATGTGCTTCAGTTTCCTCTTCCGTATGGAAGATTCGGCTGGCTCCTTGCCCTTGCCCTTGCCAGTGTCCTCTACCCTTTGGCTCGGAGCAGGGGAGACACCTCTTCTGAAGCTCTGGGGATTACAACCTTAGAGGTCCTACGCCTCTCCACCTCGCCGACGTCATCCAGTGCCGACATCTTCCTCCGGAGCTCTCTGCTAACCTCTCGAATCATATTCATAGGAAGGAAAGCAGCCAACGGAGATAAGGCGTCATCAGCAACCAAACCGTGCTGAGATTTCTCAGATGAAGATTCAAAGCTTCGTCATCCAAGTTGGAGTTCAGGCCGGTTTCAATCCGGTAGGTGTCCATGAAACTGTTGAAGGCCCACGCGAGTTTCTCCCTTTTCTTCAATGGGGCCCACCTCTTCACCAAGAAATTTCAGAAGACAATCTGGGGGGTCACTCCACCCTCCACGCATTCTCGGATCCTGGTCAGGACCGGATTAAATGCGTCCGACATCTTCGAAACTACATTCCAAGCATCGGTGTCAACATTGGGGAGACCTTGGGGCAACTCCATCTTGTCATGCTCCTCTATTGCTATGATGACCCAATCCTTCTTCCAGTCATCCCTCTTGCTGGAGGGGGACGACTTCAAGTACTTGAAGGGGCAATTCTTGCACTTCACAAAGTAGTAGAAGCCAAGCAACTCAGTCCCATTACTGGTGGTGTGGACCGTGAAGAAGGTCCGAAACAGCTCGATGCAGGGGGGAACACTCACCCACATCTCGCAGAAGTGGACGAAGGTCGCCACCAGCAGAAGAGAATGGGGGCCAAGGTGATGCAGCTGGAGGCCATAGAAGTCCAGCAACATCAAGATGAAGCTTGAAAAAGGTGGGATCAGTCCCACCATGGCGTACGCCGGGAAGTACACCATGTCGTCGTTGCACTCCTTCTTGAATGGGAGCTTGCTGACACGGATCAAGTGGTTGAAGGAGTCGCTGGACCACCCCATATAGGTCCGAACCTTCATCAGATCATCATTGCTCTTGAGGCGGCTCTTGGGAAGACCTAACTCCATCGCAGCAAAGTGGAGCAAAGGAAGGGAAAGCTAGGCGGAGTTTGGGAGGCTCTGAGCGTAAGATTGATTGAAAGCGTAAAGAGTCCTCAAACCATGCATACTTTCCCTCTTAAGTAAGCCTCCGCGACACTTGGATGGAAACTGCAGCGAGAGCGAAGTCACATTTCAAAAATCTACCCTGTCAATGACTAATGGTCCCGGGGCCACCCCGACAAAGAGGTCGAGGTTATTACCCCATGCGAACCATTGTCATGATGGGCGGTGGGAAACCCAAAGGTGACACCTTGACAAGGAGCTCGAAACCAATACGGTTTTTGTATTGGGAACTGGCAACCTTCAATTGGGTGAGATCCGCACTCAAAGATCTCATCTGCCGCATTCAAGACAAGCCACGTGGCAATGGGTTAACCTCGAACCATCGCCCCAACAGCGCATCAGAAGGCCTTTGAAATCACGGCATGGGAATCGAGGATGGCCGCACTTCTGGTAGAATAACTTAACCCAAAGGGTTTCTCCCAGTGGTGGGCCCGGGGGCCACTGTTGGTACCCTGCGTATTGGGTACCCCACGGTACTGCAAGAAGTGCAAAAGAGTTCCAACTGTAAGAGTTGAAGGTTTCCTCAGGCCCCACATGTCACACTGCACTGGACCCGCATCCCTCATATGGGTAGCTCCGGGGTTGACACGTGTAATGTAAGTCCGGAGCTAAACTCCCAACATAGGGAAGCTCCGCAGTTAACACGTGTACAATGACCCCAGACCTAACCCCCAGCAGAGGGGAGCTCCGGTGACGCCACGTGTATAGCGGTTCCAGACCTACCTCCCCGCAAAGGGAAGCTTTGGAGCTGCCACATGTGGAGCCTCCGGACCTACACCACCAACGGGTACACTGGCAGATCTCCAACATCACGACATTCAAGGGACAGTTAAAGCAACAGTTACAAGACCTGATTACGTGTCCTTAATTCTATATTAATGACACACAATCAGTGCACTGTTAATAGGGGTAACACAACCATTAAGGCACGTTATCACACTATTAATCACACTTAATACTATTAGATTGTTTATTAGGTTATTAAATACGCCAAGGCCACATGTCGGGCCAGGCAAATGTTGTAACAGCCAGTCCTTAGAATATAAAAGGACTGCGCCGCACAGTACATAAGGACAAGCGGATATGCCCGCCAAGACAAGGAAAGTCCACAATACAACAACACACCCCCGTTGAGTAGGGTATTACGCTCAGGCGGCCCGAACCACGTAAATCTCCTGTGTCTCCATCTTGATTCTGATCTCCGTGCACCCAAACCGATACAAGAACCTCCGTGGGCTACACTTTAGTAGTCCTAGGGGATGTGTCGTTGCTACACTTTGACAGTAGAACTCCAAGCAACACCACATTCAAGGCTGACAGCGGACACGACCTAGAACTCCACATTATCATCATTATACTCCCAAATCTGACCTACAACTGTTAGTGGGGGAATTGCAAGGGTGAGTACATGTCGTACTCGGCAAGTGTGGAAAGTATGACATGTAGCTGATACAAATGTCGAATATAATAATGGCTAAGTGCTGAAAAGTACATTAAAACATTTAGAAAGTAGTATAATATATGTATATGAAGTAAACCCATCATAAACCATGTAGTTATCATAATACCAGTCCATAATTCATTACCATCATCCATATTCCTGATTTCTCATTACCATTAATCATATCCAGAGCCATAATTAATTCATAATCAGCAATAACCATATTACCAACCATAACCAGTACCAAACCATAACCAAATCCCAAGTTTCCCTCTAATCATGTTAGGGTCCAGGTTGCTCATGACCGAGAACACGACTATCATGATAGTTTAAGACACTCTGCAGAGATTGTACCGCTTTACCCACGTGTTTGTTATTTCATTACCTTTCAACGACTAGAACCTCTATTATGTCGTCTCACACTTCCGTTAGTGTGTGGCAAAGAGATCACAAAATAGCCTTTACAAAGGGATTACTAGCATGTATTCTAGGTGGCAAGGGCGGTTAAACAAAGCTAGTAGACTTCCTATCATAGGATTCCCATCAAATTGACACAAGCATGCAATTTTGCAAATAAAACATTTATTAAAAAAACAGGATCAATATGTTCAAGGACACTTGCCTTGCTCTTGAGCTTGGTTTGGGTCAAAGTCTTCAAATTACTGGTGCTGGGGATCCCCCGCAACACTCTCTAGTGCAAATCCATGTAAACCGCGCAAAAGACATGCAAGACAAGAATCACAATCAATAAGTGCACATATATTACTCAATATGACATGACATGCATGATTAATGCAAATGCAAAGTGAAACTCGTTAATGAGTTGCTTTGGATGTTTACTAATCAATTACAATGGTGTTTAACAAGTTTGAATGAGTTTGGAATTTATTTGAGCCAATTTAAAATTAATTCAGCAGAAAACAGACAGCAAGATAGGACAAGTCCGGTCTAGGGCCGGACTAGTCGGCCCTACGCAGAACCGACGAATTAGGGTTTTCTAGATTGACGTGAATTTGGAGAAACGGGGTTGAATTCACATGAGAAAGAGGAAGTAGAAGGCATACCAGGTGTTTAGAACTTCAATGAATCAAAGGTTTGGAGGCAACACTTGGATCTTTGATGATATAGGTTTGATGAAGAAACTTGATGGTGAATTGTTGATGAAGAACGAAAGCTTGATGGAGATCTTGATCCTCTTTCATTTCATCCTCTTCTTCTCCTTGCTCGGGATCTCCTTCTCCTCCTTGGTGGCGGCTCCCACGAACTAGGGTTTGGGTGGTCTTTCAATTGAGGCAAAAGGATGTAAAGTTGAGGGGTGGGGTTGTTTATATAGAGGTGGAGGCTAGGATTTGACGGATTTCGAGTTTGGGAGGGGGGTGGAGGCCGATGTGGGGTCCCAGATGGGCTCTAAAAGAGTTAGACACGATGTCCTTAGGCCCACTTAAGGTAAAACCTAAAAACACGTCGGGGAACAAAATATCAACTCGGAATCGTGATTACCGGACAAGTCCGCACAGGGCCGGACTAGTCCGAAGTTAGTCAGAGAGAAATCAGATAAGTCCGGACCGAACTGGACAAGTCCGAACTTAGTCAGAGGGAAGACAAACAAGTCTGGCCTAAACCGAACAAGTCCAATTTTAGTCATAGGGAAACACGGACAAGTTTGCAAGACATCGAACAAGTCCAGGGACTTGGTGAATTTTCAAGGAATTTGAATACTAGACTAGTCCGCAATGGACCAGACAAGTCCAAAAATTGTACAAAGAGAAAACTGGAATAGTCTGCACAAAAGCGTACATGTCCGATGGAGATCAGAGAAAAATCGGACTAGTCCGCACCAAAAATGGACCAGTCCGCACTTCCCAGAATTCTTAAGTGTGGTTTTGCTCTAAATTCATTTTAAACTTGTTCCTTTTTATGTGGATTAATGTTAAACATGTATTATGATGGATGCAAGGCATGATGCATGAAAATGAGGGTGTTAAAAGTTTGCAACATGAGATCGAGTAGTTACCCCCTTGGAGATGTCTCCAAGGATGTTGTCAATGGAATGGTCTCGTTGAACACTTTGATGCACTCTTGGGTGAGGTGCTTGAGGTCTTGGATCTTCATCTTCCTCATTTTCTTCGTCTCCCCCTTGATTGATGCCTCCATTTTCATCTTCTTGATGCGCATCTTGGGGGTCTTGAGCTTGATTATTTGAGGAAGAGCTTGCTTTATGTGTGAGATGATCACTTGAGTCTTGAGGTTGTTCTTGAGGTCGAATGTCTCCAAGTGCCATCCTTCCTATCACCACTTGTGGCTTCTTCTTGATCTATCACGTGACGATCAACTTGCTCCACTTGGGAGCCATTAGTATCATCAAACACTACGTCACATGCTACTTCAACAATTCCAGAGGATTTGTTGAAAACATGATATGCATAAGTGTTTGAGTCATAACCAAGCAAGAAACCCTCATCAGACTTAGAAGAGAACTTTGAATTCCTAGGCTTCTTGTTGAGAATATAGCATTGCTCCCAAAAACACAAAAGTAGGAAATATTAGGTTTGTTACCGGTTAGGAGTTCATAAGACGTCTTCTTCAATATGCGATGTAGATACAACTGGTTTATGGCATGGAAAGCAGCATTAACCACTTCCGTCCAAAATTAGTCCGACGTCTTGTATTCATCAAGCATGGTTCTTTACATCTTAATGAGAGTCCTATTCTTCCTCTCAGCCACCCCATTTTGTTGAGGGGAGTAGGGGGCCAAGAACTCATGCTTGATGTCTTCTTCATCCAAAAACTCTTCAACTTGAGTGTTCTTGAATTTGGTGCCATTGTATCTCCTTCTGGTCTTGATACTTAAGGAGAACTCATTTTGAGCTCTCCTCAAGTATTTCTTGAGGACACCTTGTGTCTCACTCTTATCATGCAAAAAGAACACCCAAGTGAAACGTGAAAAATCATCAACGATTACAAGACCATATTTTTTTACCACCAATACTTATGTAGGCGATTGGACCGAAGAGGTCCATGCGTAGAAACTCCAATGGTCTTGTTGTTGTCATGATGTTCTTGGATGGATTTTGAGCTCCAACTTGCTTTCCGGCTTGGCGTGCGCTACATGGCCTATCCTTTTCAAGCACAACATTATTTAAACCACGGATGTGCTCGCCCTTAAGAAGTTTTTGCAAGTTCCTCATCCCAACATGGGCTGGTATTCTATGCTAAAGCCATCCCATTTTGGTTTTTGCAATTAAGCATGTATCAAGTTGGGTTTTATCCCTCGAGAAATCCACAAGATAGAGCTTTCTCTTGAGTACACCCTTAAAAGCAATTGAGTCATTACTTCTTCTTGTGACGGTCACACCCTCATTAGTAAAAAGACAATTATAACATTTGTCATATAGTTGTGATATGGATAAGAGGTTATAATTAAGGGAATCAACATGTAAAACATTGGAAAAAGTATGATTAGGGGATATAATAATTTTACTGGTGCTAAGGATTTTCCCTTGGCTATTGTCCCCAAAGTAGATTCCCTCACCTGGATCTTTATTTTGCTCATACTCCACAAACATCTTCCTCTCTCCGGTCATGTGATTTGTGCATCCACTATCAAGAACCCACTTGGTTCTATCGGAGGAGTATGCCTACAAAAAGGAAATAAGCCTTGAGTTTAGGTACCCAAGCGGTGTTGGGTCCTTTGATGTTAGTCAAAAGGCACTTGGGCAACCACACACAAGGTTTTGAACTCTTGCGGTGTGGCCCAACATATCTAGCATAAACCTTTCCAAACTTGTTCTTTAATAAAACATATGAGGCATCAAAATCATGGAACAATGGATGATGTTCCTTCTTAGGCATGTTATGAGATGAAGCAATGTTCTTTCTTTTGTCATTGTTATGTGAACCTCCTTTGACAAAAACAATCAAGTCTTTGCCATTCTTGGGACTTTTGGCATTTTGCCTCTTCTCCCTAGAATAACCAAGACCATCCTTGACAAGGGGATGTCTTGTGTTGGTATATGCACTACGTGCATATGCCATCTTCTCCTTGTCAAAAATGCCACCTTTCAGTGCTTGCTTGTTTTGTGACACATTTAGCTCATCTTTAAGTCTTAACATCAAGTTAGAGCACTTGCAAGGTTGAGATGTTTCAGATTTGACATTTGTGGAAGGTGAGCTTTCAGAGGAAGAAGATGCATTGACCTTGAGGGACTCCACTTGTGTTTTAAGGATCTTGTTAGCTTTTGTCAAGCTAACAAGTTCATCCTTTAGCACAATTGTAGTGTTCTCAAGGTTTAGCAAGTTTTCTTGCTCACAAAGAGTTCACACTCAAGTGCATTGCTTCTTTCTCTTTCAAGCTCCAAGAGCTTCTCGAACTCTTGACATGTCTCTTTTTGTTGGATGAGCATGTCCTCTTGACGTTTGATGAGCTCTTTCTTCCCAAATATATCACCCGTTAACAGCTTCAACCTTTTCAAAGTACTCTTACTCATATCTTTAAGCATATATTCATTTTCAAAGTACTACTATCAAAATCATCATGTGAAGAAATTGAAGAGGATGATTTAGATTTAAACTTATTTCTGCCCTCCTTGGCCATGAGGCAAGTTGGCCTTGAGTTCTCCAAGTTGGGGAAGAGCTTGTTCTCCATGGTTGACTTCTTCATAGCAATAGTTGCTATCTTCTCTTCTTCATCGGAGGAAGATTCTTCATTTAAATCCCACTCCTTCTCAAGGTGGGCATGTCTCGATTGCTTCTTCTTCTTGTAGTATTTCTTTTCTTGAGACTTGCCCTCCTTATTCTTGTTCTCTTGATGTGGTCAATCCACAATGAAGTGGTTGTATTCCCCACAATTGTAGCAAGCCCTCTTTGATATTGTCTTAGGCTTGTCTTTGCTCTTGCCTCACGATGGTAGCTCCCTCTCCTCCTTCTCAACATCCTCTTAAAATTATTGATGAAGAGTGCCTCTTCCTCATCGGTATCGGGGCTATCTTCACCACTCTCTCTTTTTTCTTGGATTTTGAGGACGTTGTCTTTAATGCAACATCTCCCTTCTTGGAGGAGGAGAGCTTTTGAAGGTCGTTGTAGAACATAGCTTAATATGGCCTAGAGGGGGGTGAATAGGCTTTGAAAATTTCCTGCACACTTAATCAAATTGTCAAATACTTGATGGACCGGACTTTTCCGGTTGGAGATGGGGACTAGTCCGGTGTGCTAATGTGTGTCGAGTTGATTAAGTGCTGATTCAGGAATTAAACATTGTAGCAGCAGAAATTTGAAAAACTTTTTAAGATCACATGAATTAACAATCAATATTGTAAAGTTACACATGGAAAGCAATCCTAATTCAAGTTACAAGATTGATAAATTATGTGCCCTAATTAATGAAGATGCAAAAACAAAGAGCACACAGGCACAAATTTTTATCGAGGTTCGATCTCACCAAAGAGATCTACTCCTCGTTGAGGAAGATCACACTGAGTCGGGTCTCTTCGAACCCTTTCCCTCGTCAAGTCACCACACAAGGCCGACTTGATTCCACTATCACGGGTAATCACTGAGTTTATGGGGCAAACTCACATGTTGAGGGATCTCACAAGAATTACAATGAAAAGATGATCAATTACACTCGAAAAGAATACAAGTAGATGCACGAGTGTAAAGAGATCAAACATCGAGAGCTCAACAAAGCATAGACAACGATCTCCCAACTCCAAATATGAATACTAAATTGATTTTCACCTTTTGAGGACTCTAGATGTGTGGGGAGATGTGTTTTTGTGCTCTTGGGACAAGCGGCGTCACTAGGGTTTGAGTTGTGAACAGTAGAATGCGTTCATTGTGCTTGTGGGGTCGTGGATCTCCTATTTATAGTGTTTTCGAAATTGTTATCGTTAGGGATCCCGACGACCGGACTAGTCTGTACTGAGGAACGGATTTGTCTGGTGTACTGTGTAAAAGTCGACGTGAAATGTGCAACTCACTAGAAACCCTAGATTATGTGAGGTGTACCGGACTAGTCCAGTAAGTGTCCGAACTTGTCTAGTGCCCTGTGTATTTGAGTTCCAGAGAGTTTAACAGACTAGTCTGGTCCATGAGCGGACTTGTTCGGTGCTATGTGTTATAGAGAATTAGAGAGTTCAACGGACTAGTCCAGTCCTATGGATGGACTTGTTCGATGCACATTGTAACAGGTTTACAAAGAGTTAAACGGACTAGTCCGGTGCACTATGAAATGTGGTTCCAGAAAGTTGATCGGACTAGTCCGGTCCATGAGCAGACTAGTCCGGTGCACTGTGAATTTGGAAAACAGAGAGTTGAATGGACTAGTCCGGTCCGTGAACGTACTAGTCCGGTGCTTAGTGAATTTTTAGGTTTATTTTAAGCCATTACCCCTACGCAAAGACTTGATCTCTTAGGATGTGTCTCTCACACACATCCTATACATTTAAATCTACTTTGCGCTTCAGTTGTTAGTTGGGCTTTTCTCTTTTCCTTCACAACTTCATTTTTCACTTTTTGAGTGCACCAAACTATCTCATTTAAATTTACCTGCAGTCATCTCAACAAGTTCATTAGGATCTCATTTGTTTGTCATCAATTGTCCAAAACCCACAAGGAATTGCCTAGATGCACTTTCAATCTCCCCCCTTTTGGTGATTGATGACAACCAATTGAGATTTCACAATGAAAAGCAAAAATTGATTTTCATAAAGTGTGCATATATGAGAATGATAGATGAGTAACAAAAACTTTTCACATATATGCACTCTTTATGGTAGGGTCCCTAAAGAGTGTGTGATCAAACGATGTCATGAGCAAAAGATAATAACTTAACAATTATAGCAATAATCATTGCATTATCATTAGACTAGGCATCACTCAATAAGTAAAGTAAGCACATCCAAAATAAATTACAACAGTTTGAAATCGAGATACATGTCCTTGACCACAAGTCCTTAATGGCTACAAAATAGACTACTAGTCTCAATCTCTCCCCTTTTGGCATCAAGATACCAAAAAGGAAAAAATTGAGTGGAATCACTCATCGCCACTGTCTCCCTCACTCTCGGTTCTATCTTCATCCTCTTCTTCATCTTCAGGTGCTTGCAGAGGAGGAGGAGGAGGAGGAGTAGAGGCACTAGCCAATTCGAATGAAGCCAACTCTTGCTCTGAGAGGGGTGCCATCTCTGTGATATTTTTTTTAGAATCTTTTGAGATCTGAGGTGACCCACTGACTCCATCTCCAGCATCTCACAGATTGCTTTTATGTTGGCCTTCATGTATTGTTGATGCTTCTTCCTAGCCAGACTCTCCTTGAGCTTCTTAATTTCCACTATGTGGCAGGATGCAAAGATGAATGAGAGCATCTTCAACACACCACTGGAGGACTCTCTAGGAGGTGGAGGAGAAGGAGTACCATCTTCAGTTCTTGTGCCTTCATGAGCCCTCTTAGATCTTTGTTCCTCTGCAGGTGAGGTAGGAGCCGAGGAGACAGTGTAGATAGTAGGCTTCTGGGGCCCAAGTCCAGTATGAGGAATATCTTGACAAATTCAAGTCCTGTCATCTTCTCAATCATATACATGATATAGGGTGCATAACCACAGGACCTGTTAGGGGTGATGGAGATGTTCACAATATCATTATAAATGTATTCAAAGACACTGAAGGTCCTTCTCCTGCTGATCACCTTCATCAATGTCCTAAGTGTCCCCTGAATAGTCCCTGCATCTCCTTCCTTGGGGGCTATGGGTTTCCTCAGGATCCTGTTTAGAACAGCAAAGAAGGGCTTCAAGTACTTTGTAGTTGGAGATTTGAATGACATCCTTGTATCATAGAGAAAGTCAAGCTGATCTTTCTCCAGAGGCTTCAGGTTGTAGATGATGATGTCATTCTCCAAAGAATTTTCAAGGTGAAGAATTCTAGCAAATTCTTCATATGTGACACTGTACTTCGCTCCATGTGTCATCCATATCATTTTGTCTCTGTCATCATGAGAAAAGTAAAGAGTGGAATAGAATTGAGTGATGACCTCAATGTTATGGTCCCACTGGAAAGAGACAAGATCCTTCAGTCCATGTCGCTCCAATGCCTCTTGGACTGGAGGTAGGTGATATCCACCCACTGACTTTCAATCACTGGATTCCTCATATTCAAGTAGACATGCTCATAATAGTCAGTATGGAAGTTGCTCCAGAATCTTGGATCAGCTGACTGTTTGGGCTGATCATAGACTTCCATCTTTCAGAATTTGTCTGCCAACTCACCCCCTTTGCCTGTAAAGTCATCATTTGATGGCTTCCTGTTGCGGTGTATAGGAGCCTTCATCTTCAAAGGGCCAATAGGACCACTAGCCAGTCCTTTGCCCTTTTTGAGAGTTCTCTCAAGCACTGTAGAGCTAGCACCAGCAGCATCCTTGCTCTGTGCTTTCTTCACTATCACTCTCCTCCTCTTAGGAAGGGTGTCGTCGAAAGGAGGGGAGTTAACATTGTGATAGTGTCTTTTCTTCATCACCCTCTCTTTGGCTCTTTGCACTCTAGCAGGTCACGCTATTCATCAGAGTCAAAAGAGCTATCCTCAGAACCTGACGACATTGTGCTTGATTGAGGAATTCAAGGGATGATAAACTTTGTACAAATAGGAGTTTAGAAGTTCAAATTGTCAGGATACTGGATTGTTCGTATTCAGAGTGTGGACTTGTCCAGAGTACCGGACTTGTTCGCACTGGAACACCAGACTAGTCCGGTCTCGCATAAGAACCCTAATTTCCTATTTTCAACAATTGTAGCTCGAATCGATTCACAATGAGAGGGAAATAGTAGGAGTACATCTAGAAGAGTAATATATGCCCTAGGAATCAAGTAAAATAAGCAAGAATCAAGAAAAGTTGAGAGGTAGGGTTTGAGTGAGATTTTATCTAAAAATTGAAGAATCGAGTTGAAGGAGCGGAGTATGTGCCCGATTAGTCCGGAGTGGGCAAGCTCCGCACCGAGAAGAAGATTTCCCTTGGAGAAATATGCGTTTTTGATGGATGGAAGTAGAATTTGCCTTTTGAGCTCACAGTTGAGGAGAGAGAGTGCAAATGAGATTGTGAGAGATGAGCTCCTGGCGGCGGATTAGGGTTAACCCTGGCATATCCGAACTAGTCTAGTCGACACCGGATAAGTCCAGTATGCCAGACCAGGGCTGAACTAGTCAAGTATATTTAGCTCATTTCTTAGCTCACAAAATCTCTTTTCATCTAATAGCTTGGTGAAAATATCAGCAAGTTGTTTTTTCAGTCCTAACATGTGAGATTACAATGTCACCTTTTAATGAATGATCTCTTATGAAATGGTGACAAATATCTATGTGCTTAGTTCTTGAGTGCTCTACTGGATTGTGTGCAAATTTTATAGCACTTTCATTATCACATAGGAGTGGAATATGGTTCAGATTGTAACCATAATCCCTTAGAGTTTGTCGCATCCAAAGTACTTGTGCGCAACAACTACCAGCTGCAACATACTCCACTTCGGCTGTAGAAAGAGCAATGGAGTTTTTCTTTTTAGATGACCATGAAACTAGGGATCTGCCAAGAAATCGACAAGTCCCTGACATGTTTTTCTGTCGACTTAGCATCCTGCATATTCGGCATCGGAATATCCTATCAAGTTAAATTTGGATCCTTTGGGATACTAAAGGCCCAAGTTAGGTGTGCACACAAGGTATCTTAAAATTCTTGTTACAACTATTAAATGACACTCTTTAGGTGCAGCTTGAAACTTGCACACATACACACACTAAGTATAATATCTGGCCTAGATGAACATAAATAGAGTAATGAGCTAATCATAAACCGATATACCTTTTGGTCCACATTTAGACCATCTTCATTGAGATCGAGATGTCCATTAGTTGTCATGGGTGTCTTGATGGGATTGGCCTTGTCCATATTGAACTTCTTGAGGATGTCCTGCGTGTACTTGGTCTAGCTTATGAACATGCCTTCTCTTAATTGTTTCACTTGGAATCCCAAGAAGAACGTTAATTCGCCCATCGTCGACATCTCGAATTTGTTTATCATAATCTTGCTAAATTTTTCACAAAAGGATTTATTAGTAGAACCAAAGATGATATCATCAACATAGATTTGATATACAAATAGATGATCATCAAAATGTTTTGTAAACAAAGTATAATCAGCTTTTCCAATTTTAAAACCATTTTGAGTTAGAAAATCTCTAAGGCACTTGTACCAGCTTTTCCAATTTTAAAACCATTTTGAGTTAGGAAAGCACTTTTGACGTCCATTTGATACAACTTGAAATTATAGTAAGTAACATATGCCAATAAAATACGAATAGACTCAAGTCTAGCTACGGGAGCGAAAGTTTGTCAAAGTCCAAACCTTTGACTTGTGAGTAACCTTTTGCCACAAGTCGTGCCTTATTTCTTGTTACCACTCCATGTTCATCTTGTTTGTCCCGAAAGACCCATTTGGTCCCGACGATGTTCGCCTTTTGTCTTTCCACCAGTTCCTACACTTCATTTCTCTTGAAGTTGTTCAACTCCTCTTGCATTGCAATCACCCAATCTGGATCCTTTAGTGCTTCTTCTACCCGGTATGGTTCCAGAAAACAGACAAAAGAGTAATATTCACAAAAATTAGCTACACTAGATCTAGTAGTTACTCTCTTAGCAATGTCTCCAATGATGTTGTTGACGGGGTGATCTCTTTGTACACTTTGATGTACTCTTGGGTGAAGGACTTGTGAAGTAGCTTGCACTTCATTGTCTTCATATTCATTGTCTCCCCCTAGATCATTGCTTCCGTGGTTATATTGATCTTCCTGATCTTGATCTTGTGCATAAGCTCCCCCTTGATCTAGCACTTGAGTCTTGTGTTTGCTCTTGAGGTAGAATATCACCAAGTGCCATCCTCCTCAACACTTGACATCGGTCTTCTTCTTGATCTAGCACACTCTTATCAACTTGCTCCACTTGGGAGCCGTTAGTTTTATTGAACACTACGTCACATGCTATTTCAACAAGGCCAGAGACTTTGTTGAAGACACGATAGGCGTAGGCGTTCGAATAGTAACCGAGCAAGAACCCTTCATCATATTTCAAAGCGAACTTCGAAGTCCTTAGTTTCTTGTTCAGGATAAAAAAATTGCAATCAAATACTTTAAAATGAAACATTTGGTTTGTTACCGGTGAGAAGATCATATGGCATTTTCTTCAAGAGTCGGTGAAGATACAACCGGTTTGTGGTGTGACAAGCGGTGTTCATCGTTTCAGCCCAAAACCAGCGTGATGTCTTCTATTCGTCCAACATTGTTCTTGCCATCTTGATTAGTGTTCTGTTTTTCCTTTCGGCCACCCCTTTTTGTTGAGAGGAGTATGGTGCCGAAAATTCGTGCTTGATTCCTTCTTCATCTAGGTACTCCTCAACTTGTGTATTCTTGAATTCCGTCCCGTTGTCACTTATAATGTTCTTCACAGTTGAGCAGAATTCATTCTGAGCTCTTTTAGGAATTTTTTGAGAATTTCCCGAGTTTCAGATTTATCATACAAGAAAAATACCTAGGTAAATCTAGAAAAATCATCAAGAATAACAAATCCATATTTATTACCGCTGATGCTTATATAAGCAATTGGACTGAATAGGTCCACGTGAAGAAGTTCCAGCGGTCTTGAGGTAGTCATCACGTTCTTGGCGGGGTGTGGTGCTCCATCTTGTTTTCCCGTCTGGCAAGTGCTACACGGCCTGTCTTTCTCAAAAACAACATCCTTTAAACCTCGGATGTGACCACCTTTTAGAAGTTTATGCAAATTTCTCATCCCAACATGGGCTAGCCGTCTATGCCACAACCATCCCATGTTAGTTTTAGCAACCAAGCAAGTGTTGAGTTTAGCTTTATCTTTGTTGAAGTCAACAAGATAAAGCTTTCCCTTCAACATTCCCTTGAATGCAATCGAGCCATCGCTTCTTCTAAAAATGGTCACACCCTCATTAGTGAATAAATAGTTATAACCTTTGTCGCATAACTGATATATGGACAGAAGGTTATATTCTAAAGAATTTACATGTAAAACATTCGAGAGAGTATGTCGAGAAGATATTTTAATTTTACCGCTACTAAGGACCTTTCCTTGGTTGTTATCTCCAAAGTATATCCCTTCATTTGGATCTGCATTGCGCTCATACTCCATGAACATACTCCTTTCTCTGGTCATGTGATTAGTTCATCCTCTATGTAGCATGATGAGGACATAACTTCTATGGATACAAACAACACTCCATTGAACATACAAAATGCAATCAATAGAGTTCATATACAACAATTAATTTCAGAGATGAGCTCGTTCTTATATGTTTAATTGTGATTAGGATCCATGGAGAGGTTCAAGGAGTACTTGGAGGAAGTATTAGGGATGAGGAGTACCAGAGAATTCGTTCAAAGAAGATGGAAATCGAGCCAAACTCAAAATCGTATCCAACTCGGAGTCCAGGAGCAGTACGCACTAAAACGGACGCCCAGGACGCATACGAACTCCGTTTTGGACGTTCTACATATTCAAGGAAAGGGGAGAGGATATCCTTTCCAATGGATCTGGTCTCATGTCAAAATTCCTTCGGAGTCGACAAGAATCGTTGAAAAAAAATAGAGTTCAGAATCTGTCAGGATGCTGTGCCACCGTATTGGGCCATTGGGCCTTGTATCAAGTCTAAGTACACTATTTTTGTGTCTTAGGGTTAGGTCACGACCCCAACACCCCCTTAGACTTCCTCCCACCTATATATACTCCATAGTGGCTGCCATAAACAATTGAGTTTTGCTTAGATTAATCTGTTATACACAGTTTCGTCTTTCATCGGTTTGTGAGACCCCAACTTAGCAATTCAGATTGCTTCTACCTTGTGCTTGCTTGTGTTCTCGATTGCACTTGCAGGGATTAACCTTCTTAGCGAGATCAAGCATGTGCAGCATGGTTGATAACCAACGGAGCGGTGGCGTAGTGATTGCAGGGGGTTTTCGTGTTCTACTCGAGAGCTTCGGATCATCAACGTTGAGATCTCCATCAATCGACTTATCCATTACCTTTAAGAAGATCGGGTCTAAACCTACCCATCAATTGGTATCAGAGTTCCAGTTTGCCCGTTAGGTAATTCATCTATCCATTACATTAGTTTTGTTTTTCATACCTACAGTCCACAAAAAAGCCACAAAAAACATGCAATTTAGTAGATCTGTTTATTACTTTGCCCAAACCACTATTGAGCCTTTGTAAATTTCGTTTTCAGTTTGGTTTTGCTGAGTTTGTGTCCATTGTTAAGTCATATTGCTGGTTTAGAACGTGTTTTTGATCTTAGTTTGAGTTTTGCATTGTGTGATTCATCCTTTTGAATCACGTCATCAGTCCAGATTAGATTCATCTTTGTCCAGTTCGTTATTTTCATCATATCTCGCTCATACGAACTCGGATTTTGGTGTTCTTGTACTTTATGGAAAGCTTCGGAAGTTCTATATAACTTTCGTATTCATCAGTTGCCCAGAAAATATAGTCATCGATGTCGAAATTGCATTAGATCTGAATCTGTTATTGACCTAGAAATTATGAACAGTCTGTATTTCGGGTGCAATATCTCCTATTGATCTTTTCCAAAATAGGTCTTCCATATATTGAAATTAAAGAGGAGAGATATATCTACAATCTTGATGTTGTTAGTTTTTCTATTTGGAGCTTCTAAGTGTGCCTGTTTGTCTTTGGAAGATTGAGCAGAAAATCTGCGACACACACACGAGATATCTTTGATTACTTTTTATTCTGTTCTTCTTTTGCAGCACATTCTGAGAAAAGGAAGAAAAAATAAAAAGGCAAGTGCAAAAAAAGATACAAAAGCCGCACAAAAAAAGAGGAGAAAAAAACAAAAAAAACAGAAGTGCTTGCATCCTTTGTGTCATCTAGTTTTGTCTCATATCTTGCTTGCTTGAACTACTAGGAACACATTTAGGCCAGCAACTTTGACAATTACTTTGGACACTTATTCAACTTTACTATCTAATTGCATTGTTGCTAATCCTTGCTACATATAAAGTGTCATCCAAGCTACATTTTACTCTTGAGCAGAATCGATACACCTTTGCAATCATCCCACACTTTATTAGTTTCTTCATACCGGCCACCGTTTGCCACCTGCAGTGTCAGTAAGAACACTTGTAAGAATGTGGTAAGATGCTTGAGATTGTGTGATTCCACTTTCACTTTGTCATTATCCTTAGTAGTTGATAGGGATAACATAATTTTTTTGTTGTCTTCTATTTGCTACTAACAATGTCAGGTAAAAGCAAAAGTCATGCATTATATGCTAAGATGATGGACATGATAAAGACGGCGATTGAGTTGCTCACTAAAAATCAAACATCAAATAAGGTTTCATATGACATTCAGACCACATTTACAACACCTTCCATAAGAAGTAATTACATTCTCCCATCTCTTCCTTCTTATGATAGTTTTGGTTATGATGAATATATTACTTGGGAAATAGAGTTGGATAAAATTTTTGGACAATGTCATATGTGTGATAGGAGAAAGATTAGAAATGTTGTAAGTGCATTAGTAGGTTGTGCATTGACTTGGTGGAATAACTTAAGTGATTTAGAAAAACCTCGAACATGAAAAGATATGAAAATTCTTATGCGAGAAATATTTACTAGTGTATCCAATTGCAAAGATGAAATACATGAGCTTGAGAAGAATTTTCTTGTTGTACCTCCTCCTATGCCTAACGTTTTGCAGGAACATGAACCAATAATTGTAGAAAATCCAAAAGCGAATGAGGTGTTCAACAACTCCTGTAACAATTCAGATCTATCAATTCATATTTCACCTACAATTACTGCTGAAAATGAGAATAAAGGTAACTAATATCACAACACACTTGTTGAAGGTGAGAAGTTTTTGGATGTTCTGAATTTTTTCACCAATCATGCTATTGTCGAGGAGAAACTAGTGGAATCTTTTATTGATATGCCACATGTTGATTTTCCTGCTGGTCCTTCTGTCAAAAATGAGTTGTGTGCTAATATTTATATTGTAACTATGCTAGAACAACTGAATGAATTTGATACTTTATCACCCACATGTGCTGAAATTAAGCATTTGATTCCAATTACATGTGAAAGGGATGAGCTAAAACTGTTGTCTTCTCTAAATACTTTGGATTATATTGAATTTGACACTCTCTATGATCCAGATATTGTAGAGAGAAGAATATTTTCTAAACTGAATTACCTTTGTTGGCAAAAAAAGTTTTCAAGCTATATGGAAATATGAACATAGTGGCATGTTTATGGTGCATAAAGTTTACATATGTTCAAATGTGCAAGCTCCTTTTGTGCTACAACAACATGATAAAGTAAATAAATGCACTAATGCTAATAATGCCTTGTCAAGTTTTTCTAGTATTTTTTCCTTGCAGCGGAGACAACAAATAAAAGAGAAGCATTGTTCGTTGCAGTTGTGCAATATGAACATCGCTCATATTATCCCCAAAATCCTCTTTCTTGGACATACGAGCAAGCCGAGGACAGCTTGTCATAAAGAAGGGGAGAATGATGAGATCATGCACGTTATCATTGCACCTACAAACATGACACAATGTTTATTTGTTTGGGATCCTGGCTCAAGTGAATGTGCACTCTTATTTGATGGACAAGATCAAGATGGCACACTATGTCGTCCACCACCTTGGCCTCCTCCATTCATGCATACAAAAAGATTTGATGGCGTTGCACATTTGGACCAATACATGAGAGAAGATGAACTTGAGTCGAGGACGACTCCAATTCAAGAAGGGGAAGATGATGAGGACATCACTTCTATGGATACAAACAACACTCCATTGAATATACAAGATGCAATCAATAGAGTTCATATACAACAACTAATTTCAGAGAAGAGCTCGTTCTTATATGTTTCCTTATATGTTTTTGAGCATAAATTGCTACTTAATGATTTAATTGTGATTAGGATCCATGGAGAGGTTCAAGGAGTACTTGGACGAAGTATTAGGGACGTGGAGGACCAGAGAATTCGTTCAAAGAAGATGGAAACTGAGCCAAACTCGAAATCGTGTCCAACTCAGAGTCCAGGAGCAGTACGCACTAAAACAGTCGCCCAGGACGCATACGAAGTATGTTTTGGATGTTATACATATGCACGGAAATGGGAGAGGATAACCTTTCCAATGGCGCTGGTCTCATGTCAAAATTCCTTCGGAGTCGATGGGAATTGTCGAAACAAAATAGAGTTCAGAATCTGTCAGGGTGTTGCGCCACCGTATTGGGCCATTGGGCCTTGTATCAAGTCTAAGTACATTATTTTCTGGTCTTAGGGTTAGGTCACGACCCCAACACCACCTTGGACGTCCTCCCACCTATATATACTCCATAGTGGCCGCCATAAAACAATTGGGTTTTGCTTAGATTAATCTGTTATACACAGTTTCATCGTTCATCGGTTTGTGAGACCCCAACTTAGCAATTCAGATTGCTTCTACCTTGTTCTTGCTTGTGTTATCGGTTGCACTTGCACGGATTAACCTTCTTGGTGAGGTCAAGCGTGTGCAGCATGGTTGATAACCAACAGAGCGGGGGTGTAGTGATTGCAGGGGTTTTCGTGTTCTACTCGAGAGCCTCAGATCATCAACGTCGAGATCTCCATCAATCGACTTATCTATTACCTTTCGAAAGATCGGGCCTAAACCTACCCATCATAGCACCCATTTTGATCCACCGGAGGAGTAGGCCTACAAAATAGAATTTTTCCTTGGTTTTAGGTACTCAAGCTTGCTTGGGTCCTCTCAGTTTAGTCACAAGAGTTTTGAGCACCCACACACAAGTTTTTGAGTTATTGTGATGTGGCCCTGCATGTTTAGCAAATACATGTCCAAACTTGTCTTTCATAAGTACATAGGAAGCATCAAAAGTATGAAATAGTATTTGCAAGTCAGATTCACGTGATGTTTCCTTAACAAAAGTAATTTGCTTCTTAGCATGAACATTGGTGGACATGTGTTTGTTCTTGTTAAACCCAAGATCATCTTTGATGTTAGGAGGTCTAGTTACCATATATGCACTACGTGCATATTTGATCTTCTCCTTGTCAAAGATGCCACTTTAGGAATTATGCTTAGCATGAGTAGAAGAATCAGGTTTGACAACAATTTTCTTATTGGAACATGTGCAGGTTGCAATTGTTGTCTGATTTACACCTTTGGAAGGTGAGCTTTTGGAGGAGAAGGAGTCACTTTGCTTGAGTGACTCAACTTGCACTTCAAGAATCTTATTAACTTTTGACAAGTTAGCAAGTTCATCCTTGATTGCAATGTGCGAGTATTCTAGCTTTGAGTAAGTTTCCTTTCTTAAGACTAGCTCATGCTTAAGTGACTTGCTATTCTCCCTTTCAAGCTCAAGGAGTTTCTCAACCTCTTGATACCTCTTCCTTTCACGAATGAGCATATCTTCTTGTCGGTTGACAAACTCCTCCTTCTCAAAGATTTCATCCGCCAACATTTTCATTTTCTTCAATGCAGTTTTACTTAATCCTCTTAACATCTCCTCATTTTCACTAGAGCTATCAAAATCATCAATAGAGAAATTTAGCGAAGGAGGAGTAAGTCGAACCTTTTTCTTTCCTTCCTTAGCTATAAGGCAAGTGTGATTGTGAGTCTCCCGTCCTCCCATGTTCGGGAAGAGCGTAGACCTCTTGGTAGGCTTCTTGATGGCGATGGTGGCCATCTCCTCTTCTTCATCAGAGGAGGACTCGTCGTTTGAGTCTCACTCCTTGCCAATATGCGCTTGATGAGCTTGCCTCCTTTTCAGGCTTTGTTTCCTTCTTCCTCTTATTCTCTTCATAAGTGCAGTCAACCATGAAGTAACCATACTCGTCACAGTTATAACAAGTACGTCGAGCCTTGGATTTTCCTTTTTATTTGCTCTTCCCTTCATTTGAGTTGATGTCGTTTCTTCTTTTCATCATGCGCTTGAATTTCTTGATAAAGAGTATCATCTCTTCATCATCCAAGTCAGTGCTTACATCACTTGTATCTCCCTCATCTTGAGCTCCACGGGCTTCTTTTCCTTTAGGCTTGCAAGTTGCTTTGAGAACAACTTCCTTCTTTTTGGAGGAGGTGAGCTCAGCTAGGTCTTTGACGTATTGGACCTCCTTCTCCATCATCTCATGGTTTATAATTTTGCCCAATAGTTCATCTGGAGTCATTTTGTGAAACCTCAGGCTTTCTCGGATCATTCAGCATAAGGTGACATTTCTTGGCATGAAGGCTCTAATCATCCTTTTGACCACCTCATGGCCAGTCCATTCTTGCTTCCATAGGCGCGGATCTTGTTGATAAGCGCCTTCATCCGGTTGTACATGCTTTGAGGTGATTCGCCTTCTTCAGTGGCAAATCTCCCCAATTCTCCTTCAAGCATATCAATTTTAGCTTCTCGGACTGACCTATTTCCTTCATGTGTTGTTTTAAGTGTATCCCAGATTTCTTTTGCACTTTCTAGTCCATCGATCTTGGTGAACTCTTCCCAGCTCAGTGATGAAGTGGTCACTGCAACGGCTTGTGTGTTGCGGTGAATTTCTTATTCTTGTTCTGGAGTGAGTTCTTCATCCGTATCCGGGATATATACACATGTACACACAATATGCCAAAGACCGAGATTCAAAGAGACTAGATGCATTTTCAAATTGTATTTCCACATGGTGTAATCATTCCCATCGAATTGCGGAGGTTTTCCCATGGGAATAGAAAGGTAATGATTATTGGAATTGAGGCGATTGTAATTGTAAGGATATTGGGAGTAGTCCTGATGACCTCTCCCCGTCGTCTTCTCGTCTTCTTTTCCCTTTTGGCTCAGAAGTTTCTTCCTTAGAAGTGCCTTGAGTTGACACACTTCTTCATCATCATGTGGATTTTCCCTCAGTACATCGAAGACTTTTTTATCTTGCTTTTCTTCAGTGTTGAGCCTTCGAGATCTCGTTGTTTTTCTCAAAGGCCATTGATCCCTCCGAGCGGTGAGTCTCGTCGATGGAGAACCTGCTCTGATACCAATTGAATGTGGCCTAGAGGGGGGGGGGGGTTAATAGGTTTTGAAAATTTTCTGCACAGTTAATCAAATTGTCAAATGCCGCCAATACAATCTAGGGCCGGAGTGTGCTATCGACTTAGTCTGGTCATGCACTCTAAGTACACCACTCTACCTACACCCCGGTAGGCCGAAGTAAGGCGAGTCCAGAAACGATCGGACCTGAAGGAAACAAGACGACGCTCTTGATTGTATTTAGAATCGTGTTCGACCTAAAACTTTCTCGGGAATAGTAAGCCGCAATGAAGTTATACACAGGAAACGTACTTTACTGTTTTTATTGACTTCAGTGTGCAGGAAAAATAAGTATTTTATGATGATGGTGAATGAAGCCGGAGCTGCCAAAGCTCTGACATCCTCCAGGCGGCTTGTAGTCGATGTTCAAACATTGACATCGAGCATCGTTGGAGCTACTCAGCTCCGGCAAAGCTAGGGGGCATGCCGTCAACGTGAAGATGGTGGAAAGACTCTAAAGTGGAGTCTGCCGTTGACACACCATGTGTTGATAGAGGTCACTGCTGGGGCAACCAAGCTCTGACACCCCAGAGGGCTAACCGTTGATGCTTTACGCGTTGATGGAGACTACTGTCGGAGCTACTAAGCTCCGGCAATGGTCAATGCTGGAGCCACTAAACTCCGACAGCCTCAGGGGGCCTACACTATCGAAGACTTCGGACCTACATTCTACAAGTTCGAAGCATGCAAGTCTTCAACTGTTACATCCTCTTGTTACATGTTCACAATAAAATTATGTACATCTACTAGGGGTCCAAGTGAGACAAAGGTGTTGAAGAAAAAAAATGAAATTCATAAAAAAATTTGGATTTCATTCATCTGGAGACAAGAGATTACAAAATTGGAGAAGAAGAAGAGAGAATACAAGCGGGAGCTACAAAGAGATGGTCCTAGACCCTATGGAAGAACTAAGGGACCTTCTGGGCCACCTCCGACATGCTGGCTCAGGCGGCTTCGCCCCCTCCTTCGATGGGGCCTTCAAGCACCGGGTCCAGAGGGAATTGAGGGTCCCGGCTGGTGTAGCACGTCAGCACAAATTCTGCAACGTTCTTCGCAAGGGACTGTCCCTCAGTTTCCAACTGGTCCGCAATGACATCACCCATCTTGGTGAGCTTGTTTCCTGCTGAACTCAGCGCCTCCAACGCCTGGTCCAGCTCTGGCTCCGGATCATCCAGACGCACGGGACTGAAGCCCATTGGTGTCAGCGCATCGTTGGCCTTGCCCAGGAAGTCCCAAACTTGTTGGGACTCTGCAACCCTTGCGCTACGCATTTCCGCCAAGGATATTTTGGCCGCCGCAAGCTCCAAGCTCTCCCGAGCAAGATGCTCCACCTCTTTGGCATTCTGCTGAATCTTTTCAGCAACCTGTCTTTTGAGTTTGCTGAGCTCTTCCTCCCGGAGGTGGATCTCATTCTGGCGGTTGACCAGATCTTTCTCTCGGCCCCGCACTTTCCTCTCCCTTGCGGCGATGGCATTCTCCTGCTTGTAGAGATCCTTCCCTCGCTCCTAGGCCTTCTTCTCCTCCTCCTCGCAACGCTCCTCTAATTTCTTGGTGCGTTCTTCGAGGCTCTTGTCAGCCATAGCTGTATTTTGGACAAGATCTTCCTCCCTCTTCACGAGGTCGTCCCGCAGCTCCAGGAATTTTTTGCTCTTCATCTTCGAGCCGTCTCTCCCGCGCTTCAAGAGCCTCCCAGTGCTTGATGAGACTATCGTGGATGGCGGCGAGCCTTTCCTAGCGATCATCCGTTGCACTATTTGCAGCCTTGGCCTGCTCATAGATGGCCCGTGACTGGTTGTCGAGGGATCGCATCATGCTTTCCCTCTCATCCAATAGCTTACCTGAGTACTCCAGGCGGACTTTCTCCCTCTGCACCCACTCCTTGTCATCAGCCAGCCTCGACTGCGCCAGCTTGGTCTCGAAAAGGAGTCGGTTGCGCCACCTCCTAAGGGTTTGGCGCTCCTCCTCGAGGGCCTTGCTGTCGTTGTAGAAAGCCAGCTGGACCTGGCGAAGACTGGAGCAGGCTTTGTCAATAGACAATGATAGGGGGATCGGGTCGGAACCTGTCGGGGTCCTCTCCGCTAGCTCCAGCGGATCTTCAGCGACAAAAATTGGGTCCCACTCTACAAGAGTTGTCCCCTGAGCTTCCATGGCACTAGGGCCGTCCTCTGGGATAGCCTCGGCCGTCGCTGAGGAAGGTCCTGCAGCAAAGTGCCGACCTCCGGAATTGACTCCGAAGGTCCCGGCGCCAGGTCATAAACAACTGGCCCCTCACGCGAGGGGCCAGCAGCTTCATCTTCGCACCCTGGCTCAGCAGCGGGCGCCTATGGGATCACAGCTTCCGGAGCCGATGTTGAAGGTTCGGTTGGAGCAGAAGCTACTTCTAGCTCCAGTGCAGGCGCCTCCTCCGCCATTGGCTCAGGTGCTGGTGCTTCGACCATCATGGACTCGGGTGCTGGCGCTTCGACCACCATAGGCTCAGGCGCCGACACCTCCGCAGCAACTGGCTCGGACGCCAGGACCTCTTCAATGGCCAGCTCCACAGCCGGAACTTCTGCAGCAATTGGCTCTACCGCCAGAGCTTCCTCGACAACTGGCTTAAGTGACGGAGCTTAGTAAACACCTGGCTCCACTACCGGGACCTCACCAACCACCAGCTCGACTGCCGGTGCTTCAAAAACATCCGGCTCTAGGGCCAGAATCGCAGCTACCTCTGGCTCTGTGGCTGGAGCATCCAACATCTCAGCATCCAAGCCCGGAGCTTCAACCTAAGGGGCTAGCGCTGTTGATACATCTTCATTCCCGTGTTCCGGCGCTACCACGGGAGCTTCTGGGGATGAGTCGAGGTCCAAAACCACGACAGCCAGCGCCGGAGCTGCCGCAGCCTCAGCCACCTCTTGGGGTGGCGCTGGAATCGGAGCCGGAGCTTCAGCCTGCACAGCCTCAACCGCTGTTGCAGGGACCGGAGCTTCAGCCCTCTTCTTAGGCACGCTGTGGATGAAGGACGAAGAAACTCAAAATACAGTTAACAATAAAACAACTGACTGAGGTAAAAAATCAAAAATTACCTTGGAAGCCTTCCGCACCAGTTAGCATGAAACCTCTTCTACGGACGCTCCGGACTGGCCCCAGCTGCCACTGGCGTGGTAGTCCCGGAGGGTCCCCCAGAGCTTGCTGCTGCTATCGGCGTTGCCCTGGTCGAGGCCCCCCTCGACCGGGAAGGACCTCCGGACCCAGAGCCCTCAGCTGGCCTTGGTACTGGAGTCACATGGCCGGAGCCAGCACCCCGGGAAGATGCCGCTGCTGGAGTAGATGCCGCCGTTGTAGACCTCCCCCTCCGGGGAGAAGGAGCCGCCGCGGAAGAAGTAGGCCTGATGGACTTTCTCTCGGCATGCTTCCTCTTACGGCTCGAGGGCTCGGCCAATTCCTTGCCCTTGCCGACAACTTCAGTTCTTGGCTTCGGAGCAGGAATGGAGCCGCCTTCAGGAGCTTCAGGGATAGCCAACCCGTTGATCAAACGCCTCTCAACGACACCGAGGTCGTCAAGCACCGGCATTGTCCGCCGGAGCTCCCTGTTGAACTCTGCCTCCATGTTCAGAGGGAGGAAAGCTGCCAGCGGAGCCAAGTCGTCGCCCTTGACGTCGATGCCGTGCTGGAACTTCTTGAGGTGGAACTCCAAAGTTGCACCCTCCATGTTGGACTTCAAACCGGTCTCGACCCAGTCGTCATCCAGCATACTGTTGAGAGCCCAAGCAAGCTTCTCCCTCCTCTTCAGCGGAGCCCACCTGTTGGTCAGGAAGTTGCAAAACATCGTCTGAGGAGTCACCCCTCCTTCCACGCATAGGCGGATCCTCGTCAGAGCAGGGTTGAAGGCATCCGACAACACCGAAGCTTCACTCCAAACTGCAGTGTCGATGTTGGGGAGGCCTTCCGGCAGCTCCAGCTTCTCGTCCTCCTCCACCCTAATGACAATCCAATCCTTCTTCCAGTCGTCCAACTTCCCAGAAGGGAACGACCGCAAGTACTTGTACGGGCACTTCTTGCGCTTCACAAAATAGTAGAAGCCAAGATACTCGACACTCTTGCTCGTAGTTTGGACAGTGAAGAAGGTGCGGAAGAGCTCAATGCAAGGGGGAACGCCCACCCACATTTAGAAGAAGTGGACAAATATTGACACCAGGAGAATGGAGTGGGGTCCAAGGTGGTACAGCTGCAAACCATAGAAGTCTAGCAACATCAAGAAGAAAGAGGAGAAAGGTGGGATCAGCCCCACCATGGCGTACGCGGAGAAGTACACCATGTCATCGGCGTGTTCCTTCTCGAACGGAAGCTTGTCGGCGCAGACTAAGTTCTTGAAGAAGTCAGGGGACCATCACATGAGGGCCCGAACCTTCTTCAAATCATCATCGGTCTTCAGTCGGCTCTGGCGGAGACCCAACTCCATCGCAGCACAGCGAGGCAAGAGAGGAAAAGCAAGCGAAAGTTTGGAAGGTTTGAGCGCAAGTTCGAATGAAAGGCTTAAAGAACCCCAAACGATGCGTGCTTTCCTTCTTAAGTAAGCCCCCACAACGCTTGGATGGAAACCACAGAGGAGTCGAAGATACCAGTCAAAAACTTCACCCTGCCAATGACAAGGGGGCTCAGGGCCACCCCGACGATCAAGTTGAGGTTCTTACCCCAGGCGAACGGTTGTCATCATGAAAGGCGGGAAGCCCAAAGGCGGCGGCCTGACAGGGTGCACGGAATCGATACGATTTTCGTATCGAGAACCGGCAACCTTCAATTGCATGAGATCTGCACACTGAGATCTCATATGCCGCCTCCTGGATATGTCACGCGACGGAGGTTTAACTGCGAACTGTCGCCAATGGCACGTCCGAAGACCCTTGAAGACATGGCTCAAAAACCGAAGAATAGACCCACCTCCAGCAGAATGACTTCATCCAAAAGGTCTCTCCCGGAGGTGGGCCCAGGGGGGCACTGTCGGTACCCTCCGTACCGGACACCCCTTGGGATTGGGATGATCACAAGGAAACTCCCTCTACCAGATTTGAAGACCTTTGAAGGCCCCACATGTCAGGTGTAACCGGACCTGCTTCCCCGACATGGTTAGTCCCAGGGCCGACACGTGTATCATAAGACCGGAGCTATCGCCCACACATGGGGAAGCTCCGGCCTAGATACCAGTATGGCTTCCTCGGACCTAACCCCAGACACAGGGAAGCTCTGGTACTGACACGTGTCTAGCAGCACCGGACCTACTCGTCCACGACGGTAAGCTCCAGAGCTGCCACGTAGCTGAACCGCCAGACCTTCAACTTCAACAATCAGACTGGTGGACCCCCCAACAGCTTTGGACCTTCAAGGAGCAATCAAAGACTTCAAGACCCGATTAAGTGTCATTAATGCCACATTAATGACACACGATCGGATGGCCCTTAATACTGGTAACGGCATTGTTAAGGCCCGTTACTAGACTATTAAGGGCAATTAACCTCATTAATTGTGTATCAAGCATGTGTAGCCGTCGGGGCCACATGTCGGGCCAGGCTAACGGTGTAACGACCTGTCCTTGTACTATAAAAGGACTGGTCGACGATACACAAGGGACGGTTCCAGACCACTACTGAACTCCCTGAGCTAGACGAGCTTCTTCTTCTGGAGCTTCTTCTAGACTCACACGCTCAATACAACACCAACACACCCCGTGGAGTAGGGTATTTTGCTCAGGCGGCCCGAACCACGTAAATCTTTGTGTATACTTGTCTTTCACCTTCTTGAATCTCTACGCGCCCATTACCGAACTACAACTCCTCGATCTACCAAAGGTAGTGTTGGGAGATCTGCCGGATCTTCATTTGTTTAACTGAGGCTTGTTGTTTGTGGAAGAAGATATCATTTATCAGTGTGTGTTGTAGATGAGTACTTGTACTCTATTGTATAATCATATCATCTGTTATTTTTAGTGTGGAAGGGAGTAAACTATTAGTTCGCTGGCATGCATGCCTACTCTATCTGGGTAGTGAGGTCAGTTCTAATGATGTTTCATTTCTCTAGGGATGTACTGGATACGGAACAGGAAAATGAAAATCCAATAATATGAAAGAAGCATGACACAACACCAGCTCCAGATGACAAACTATCAAGATATTGTTGTTGTCAGTTAATTCGATTGGTTGTTTGTGCTTCCAAGTCTTGGGATGACCTCAAAGTGTATCATCTGCACTCATCAGACTTTTGAAAAAAAAATATCATGTGCACAGCACCATTAGATGAACCATGTTGGTTCGGTTGTATTGTACCATTCCGACGATTTCCCGTCTTTGCGAACAACTGTATTTGGTATTTAAATTTTTTTGCATTCTTATTGCAAGACTTGGATGACATAAATTTGTTCATTTGATTTTTTAATATGTATTGGGATAGACTTGTTGTATACTTCTGCCTATTCCTCGAAATTTTAATACCCAACAGCTACTCACTATGCAGATTTTTTAGGCCACATGCGGAACTTTTAGCATATGAATGAATATTTATAAATAGACCACGCGATACCTCTCTCTACTCGCCAGTACATAGGAAGGGGATATTATATTTCAAACATGGACGTAGAGGGACTGAGGGAGCATCAATTATATTGTCCTTCAAACTAAGGGTCTGTTTGGTTCATATACTAAAGTTGTCATCATTTGCCACAAAAATTGCCACATTTGACTAACCTTAGATGCTCAAAATCTCAGCCACAACTTAATAAGCCTAAGAGAATCTTGCCACACTTTTTTGAGTCAATGACATGTGGGACCTAGTTAAATGAAAAAAAATTACCACACTTGTGGCTATGAACCAAACAATGACTAAGTTGGTTAAACTTGACTGACGTTAGGCGTGGCAAAATGTGGCAAGCTGGGGCATCAAACCAAATATCCCCTAAGTTATAGGTGGCCAATGGGCCGTGTCAGGCTAGCCCAGTGCGAGCTCGGTCGGGCTCAGGCTTGGAAAGCATCAGCTCGGCCCGGCCCGGTTATTAAATGGGTTGTGTCATGTCGGCTCGACATACAATTTCTTAAGCCCAAGCATGACACGCGACCCGATTTTATGGGTCGTGTAGAGCCTGACCCATGTCGGGCCTAACGTGTTGGGTTGGCCCGAGACCCGGCGGCAGTTGCTAGATCCGCCGTGTGGCGGCGCACCGCGACAGAGTGGCGGACGGCGACGCACCGACGAAGCTGCGAGTGGAGCGTCAGGCGATGCGAAGGAGAGGGCACCGTCGGGGGAGATGTGAAGTATAGGGCGTCATCGGTGCCACGTGTGCGAATGATGGCGCGAGCCACGAGGTCGCCAGGAAGATGCGGGATCTGTTGTGAGACGAGCAGGGTGAGGTGAACCGCCGGAAGGAGCGACGGGCGAGGCACACTGAGGTGAGATGGGGAGTGGCGACGGGGTTGGAAGAGCGAGGATCCAGATCCACGGGCGGAGGACCGGCCATTGGGAGACGCCTGTCACGCCCCGAGGGCGGACGACGAAGGTTGGGGAAGGACAAATAGTGTCGACCTGTCGGGTGGAGTGGAGAAGACCGGAGTGGCGGTTGTGCGGGAGTTGGAATTAGGGTTGGATGGAGTGCAGGCACTGGTTTTATATCTTAATAGTAACCAGGTCTAACAAGCTGTATCGGACCGTGTCGGGCATCACGGGCTTACACGGGTCGAAAGTCGTGCATGTCGGGCCAACACAACGGGCCTCGGTTGAAGCCCAGGCATGGCCCGAACCGGGCTTCGGGCCGGTCCGGGCCCGATCCCCATCGTGTCGTGCCGTGTTCAAGACAGGCCAAAATTGTCGTGCTTCGGGCCGGCTCATTTGGACACCTCTAGTGACTGTCGCAAATTAGCTTTAATTGCAACGGTCTGGGACCTACACTACAAGAAACGACTGGGACCTACACTACAAGAAACGATGAATAAGGGGTCAGTTAAATTAAAAGGGTTGGGGCCGTCGCTGTTATTTCATGTACATGGGTCGGTGTTTTTGAACCGACCCTTGTAAATTATATGGGTCGACCAAAACAAGACAACCGACCCCTCTAAAATATGGGTCGGTTGACCCGTCGCACACAATTTAATGGGTCGGTCAACCGACCCAAACTTTTATATGGGTCGGCCAGATACCGACATACACAAGCGCGGGCCCACCTGAGTGTGGCGCGCCGGTTCCCAAGGCACTAAAGGGGTCAGTACCGACGCCCACAATTAGGAGGGTCGGGCCGACACCCATACGCGAGGGCCCGGCCCACGTGCTGCGCGCCCGTTCCCAAGGAACTAAAGGGGTCGGTACCGACGCCCATATTTAAGAGCGTCAGCTTTAGCCTACACACATGAGTGTGGGCCCGGCCCAGACGTCGCGTGTCCGCTCCCAGGACCTTAAAGGGGTCGGTACCGACGCCCATATTTCCCCAAACCCTTCCTATTCACAGACGTTGCCGCCCCCACGCGCTAGCTAACGCTATCTCCCCTCGCCAGCGACTGCGCGACCGCCGCCGCCCGACGCGCTAGCGCTCGCCCTCACCTGCGCCTGCACGACCGTCGCCGCCCCATGCGCGCGCTAGCGCTAGCGCTCGCCCTCGCCTGCACCTGCGCCTGCGCCCGCGCGACCGCCGCCGACTGCCCCAACGCGCCGCTGCTCGTCCACCGCGCGCCTCATCTTGCCGGCTTCATCTTGCCGCACGGCGCCTTCCGTCGCCAACTTGCTCTTCGCGGTGCCACTCGTTCGTCGTCGTCTTTTGTAAGCAAGGTATGCTTGCTTAACTATTTGTAGGTATATAAATCAAATACAATGCAAATGTGTTTATTAATTGATTTGTATGCATACTTAAGTGATGATGATATATAACATTAGTTGCAAATAAGTTTAGTATTTAGTAGAAATGCAAGTTTTAAATTTTAGTTACTGAATTATTTATATGTGTCGCTAAATTGTTGTGTCATAGAAAGTTAATTGAGTTTACATGTATTGCTTAATCATTGTAGGAATGTTTAGTTTGAATGTTGCTAAATTTTGATTACTTCTATATGTTGCTAAAGTATGATTAATTTGTTCTAAGTTTATCATGTATATGTTTATTATAAATATATTAACATATTGTGTATGTACTGGTACGAAACACATTAAATGTGTTCGTGCCATAAGAGATTACTTTAGTCGTAAGATATGTGTTAAGACAAGTACGATGGTGTACAACGACAACGAAGACAACCTATTATTCGTGCGCGGATGGTAGACCTGGACTTATAACTTTCAACTCTGACCAACTTTTTCCCTCTGTCTCATTCTTTCCTCATTCGTAAAATGACTGAAAAATGAAAATCAGCAACGAAACCTATAGAATTTCAATACCCGTTTCGAATCGGCGCGTTTCACATGCTATTGGCATGTGAAACGTGAAGGTTCGGAATTGTCCCTTTTTGGACAGCCTGAGAGTGACCGAGGGGGCATGACTTGCGACGAGACGCGGGTCTGAATCTGGACGGAATTTCGACAGCATAACCCTGTTGTTCTCTGCTGCACCATTTTTGGGCGTGCAGTGGAGAACAGTGGGGTTATGCTGCCGAAATTTCGTCTGGATTCAGATTACGCGTGTCGTCATAAGCACGCTCCGCTCGGTCACTCTTGGGTGGGTTTAGGACCTATCTGCCTAGTTGTAGGGGCCGTCACATGACATAATAATAAACTGATAACAATTTATATGATTTGAAGGGACAAGTAGAAAAATGGGTGACGACCGTCAGGTGATGTATGATGGATGGAGTTCAGATGGTGCACACACTTTGGAATGGGCTCATATTGCAAATGTATTTGTGACTCAAGCATTTGTTAGTGGTGCTCGTTATGTGAAGTGTCCGTGTAACAGGTGCCAACATCGTCGGTTTCTGAATAAGTCTGAAATTGAGATGCACCTTTGCAAACACGGATTTATGTCAAACTACCTAGTATGGCGTGAACATGGTGAGATGGATCCTACTACTGAGTCAGACAGAAACGAGGATGAAGATCGGATGGATGACATGATGGCAGATATTGGCCGAGAGTACGAAGAGCAGTTACCGCCAGAGGAGGTGCAAAAGTTTTACAGGCTTCTTGCTGCCTCAGATGAAAAAGTGCATGAGGGCACCAATGTGACTGTTCTACAAGCGGTTACACGACTTATGTCATTGAAGTCTACGTTCAATTTTGCAAATAATTGCTACAATGGTGTCTTGGATTTGATCATTGATCTCCTTCCGAAGAATCATAAGATGCCGAAAGACATATATTAGTCTAAGAAGCTTATAGCTGGTTTGGGCATGAGTTATGAGAAGATTGATGCGTGTGAGAATAATTGCATGTTGTTTTGGAAGGAACACAAGAACGATACTCATTGTATGCATTGCAATGCCTCTAGACATGTGAAGGTTTTGAATGATGATGGTGAAACAATAACTACTAAAGTACCGATCAAACAACTTCGGTACATGCCTATCATGTCTAGGCTTAAACGGTTGTTTGTGTCTCAAGAAACAGCAAAGCAGATGAGGTGGCATTCTGAAGGGATACGTGAGAGCGATGACAAAGATATTATGGCGCATCCTTCGGATGGCGCTACTTGGCAAGCTTTGGATCGTTTTGATCCGGAGTTTGCAAGAGATCCTAGAAATGTTCATCTTGGATTGTCAACAGATGGTTTCACTCCTTTCAGCACTAGTAATAGCCCGTACTCTTGTTGGCCTGTTTTTATTATGCCTTACAACTTACCTCCTAACATGTGCATGAAAGAAGGATACATATTCCTCGCGGCCATCATTCTTGGTCCTAAACATCCTAGGAAAAAAATCAATGTATTTATGCAACCGTTGATTGAGGAGCTGAAAGAGCTATGGAACGGTGTTAAGGCATATGACAGTTATCAGAAATGTGAATTTACTTTACGTGTTGCGTATCTATGGTCCATACATGACTTGCCGGCATATGGCATTTGGTCTGGTTGGTGTGTTCATGGACAATTGTGTTGTCCTATATGTATGGCTGATACTGATGCAATCAGGCTGAAGCATGGAAAAAAAGTCAGCTTCTTTGATTGTCATCGACGATTCCTTCCTTCAAATCATCCTTTTAGGAAGAATACACAATCATTCCGAAAAGGCAGGAGGGTTACAGAAGGACCACCTCGTCGATTGACAGGCGAACAAAAAATGGCATGGCATGCAAAGTTAAAAGAGTCCGCAGAAGGTGGTTTTGAAGGATATGGTAAAGAACACAATTGGACTCATATTTCTTTTCTTTGGGATCTACCATACGCAAAGGCGCTGCTTCTACCACACAACATAGATTTGATGCACCAGGAGCGTAATGTCGTTGAAGGCATCATAAGCATGTGTTTTGATTTTACAGGTCAAACCAAAGATAATTTAAGTGCGAGGAAAGACTTAGCTGATATTTGTAATCGTCCAAGTGGAAATGAAAGTAGGCCACGAGCTCCATACTGTCTCAAGCCCGAAGAAAGAAAGCAAATACTTACCTGGTTGAAAACATTGAAGTTTCCAGACCGCTATGCAGCTAACATAAAACGATGTGTTAATCTCAACACCGGTAAACTGAATTGGTTGAAGAGCCATGATTACCACATTATCATGGAGAGACTTGTACCAGTAATGTTCCGTGGCTACTTCAAACCTGATTTGTGGAAGATGTTTGCCGAACTTAGCTACTTTTATAGACATATATGTGCTAAAGAATTGTCAAAAAACATGATGCAAAGGTGGGAGAAAGAAATTGTTGTGCTTGTATGTAAGATGGAAAAAGTCTTTCCGCCTGGATTTATGAGTGTTATGCAACATTTACTGGTGCATTTACCTTATGAAGCATTGGTAGCAGGTCCTGCACAATTCAGGTGGATGTACAGTCAAGAAAGAGAATTGAAGAAACTTAGAGCTACAGTGCGTAACAAGGCAAGAGTGGAGGGGTGCATTGCAGAGGCATTTGCAGCTAAAGAGGTTACAAACTTCTCTACCAAATATTTTTCACGTGCCAACAACGTGAATGCATCTGCCACAAGATATTATACTGTAGAAGAGCAACCTACGAGTGACCTTACAATTTTTCATTGGAAGGGTAAAGGTGTTGGAGCTTATACTTCTCATTATGTTTCGGAGGATGAGAGAAACTACACAATGCTTTACATTTTTTTCAACATGGAGGAGGCGTTACCATATTTCAAAATGTATGATAAGATGTATTGGACGTCTTCATGAAAACCAACGTAAAGTCAATTGGATAAGCTACGTCAGCATGGCACAAACGGTGGGCCAAACTTTGTCAACTGGTTTTGTGAACAAGTAATTTTTTATCCGTTCTTCAATTATAGTTCACAAGTATTTTTTCCTTTTATCATAAGATGCTAATTTTGTCTAATTATGTAGTGTATGAAGGATGTCAACATCTCTGATGACTTGAGACAGATGTCGCATGGTCAACTGAGAGCAAGAGAATTTAATCGATACGATATAAACGGGTATCGTTTCCGGACGGCTAGTTTAGAAGAAAATCGTCCACTTGTTGCCACTACAAATAGTGGAGTATCGATAACAGCCGCAGAGGGTAGTGGAGAAGTGAAAGAATATTACGATGTTCTTCAAAATATAATTGAGTACACATTTGGCGGTCCAAAAGAACTACAACTCATGATTTTTTTATTGCCAATGGTTTGATCCGACATCGGGCACACGAGTGGATGACTTTGGAATGGTGGAGGTCAACCACAACTCATGATACACAGCCCATAATAACAATGTTGTACTTGTGAGTCAAGTGGAACTAGTGTACTATTTAAGTTATCCACACCCAAGTATGAAAAATTGGTGGGTTGTGTATAGAGTTAACCGTGAAGTGCATCCTCATCGTTATGATGGGTACATAGAGAATCACGAAGACGATGATGATAGTGTCTATCAAGATGAAGTTGAGGAAGTACAAGATTTTAGTATATCTTGTGCGACAGGAATCACAGAAATAGCTAGTGCTACGCTAGAATTGATGGCTGAAGAACAACCTGGTCCTTCGAGAAAATGTGTTCGACAGTCACAAAGGATTCTTGAAAGGCAAAAAAGGATTATGGAACAAGAGGAGAGCGATGAAGGAGACGAGAGTGAAGAAGAAGAGTTCGAAAAAGAGATGGAAGAAGAGATAGAACATATTAATACACGTGTGACAGAAGCAGATTCTGATGCTGAAGATTTTTAATTTGCATAGTACGTATTTATAACATATTGTTGTAAGCTTTATTCTTTATCATTTATAACTTATTGTTGTAATCTTTATTCTTCACCATTTATAACTTATTGTTGTAAACTAATCATTTCTGTAAAAAATTGTGCAGATGATGAAGCTTTTGGGGAAGAAGAAGGGCAGGAAGGGTAGTGGATCTTCGTCCACGACGCCCAGTTCTAATTCAGGCCACACAGATCCTTTTCAGGTAGTTACATATTTCAAACACATTTCGATAACAACATGAACTATCTATTGTTACTTACATGATTATTTTTATTCGTAGGGTACTAGCTACAATGAGCAGCGGAAGAGGCATTTTATGGGTTGTTTGGCAGAGCCGAGTTTGAGTGAGCTTGCAGGAGGTTCAAATCTGACAGATGAGGAGTTGTATAGGGAGGAGCAGGAGACTGTGAGACAGTCTTCGGAGCATGATGGAGGCTCAGGAGCAAGCTCACGTGCTTGCTCCAGTGACGCCAGGCGGTCGAGCTCTGAGGGTGGTAATGAGGGGGATGATGAAGGCGATGAAGAGGTTGATGATCCCGAGCGAGACGCCAGGCTAGCAAGATTGGCTGAGATACATGCTAATGGACCACCTGATAAGTGCCCCTTTAGGTAATATTTTAGATTAATTGATAAGTTACATAGATTGATTTACTTGTGAAGAAATAAACTAATTTTATTCGTACAGGTTGCGGTGGCATCTTTTTTGTAATCCAAGTAAAAGCTTGGACGAGCGGGCAGTTATAAGGCCGAAGGGTACTAGTAGCTGGATTGAGGTTGGTTGGAGTGGCAGGGGGCATCGACGAGTTGTTAATACGGAGTTAGGAAATATTATTCGGTTTTGCTTTCCTGGGATGGTTGTAGTTAATGGTCAAAGGATTGCGGCGCATAATTGGGATCACTATGCGCTGCAAGCATATGGCAATTCAGGGACATGCCAGGATAGAGTTTGGGAGATGTTCTGGGTAAGTTCGTTTTCATTGCTCCAATTACATTGCATCAAGATTTGGTTGATATTAACTGTAACATGCATGTATGCAGAGTGTGTATCGTTTGCAGGAGGGTGTAACTGATGCGTATGCAAGTATGGTTTTTCATAATGCAGCAAGAAGACGTGTCAAGGACTCCTTCTCTAAAGCACGGATTAAAGTTGTGGTTGTGTTCTACAAGACAGTCATGTTCCAGCCTATGACCAACATTGCAGCGGCTAAAATTCATCTAAAGAAGGATGAGTACTTGAAAAGCAGTGTTGATTGGATATGTGCAAATGGAGGCTTGGGAGTGGTTATGTGGGTATTGGGCGTCAAAAGATTTCATAGCACTCTCTGATAAAAATCGAAAGAATCGGAAAAACAAGCCTGGAAAGCACTTCTATGGTCCGGATGGATATATTTGAATGGAGCAAAGGATGGTATGCATTCTTTCAAACATACTTATATTGTTTTAATTAGTTGTATTCATTAAACTGTTTAAATTTGATATTGCAGATAGCTGAAACTGGTGTGAGTCCTAGTTTTTTTGAGCTCTACCTTAAGGGACACAGAGGTCCAGATCCAAATCGTCCAGGGGTGTTGTGTGACGAGGTATCAACGCAGAAATGGGTATGTTTGTTAGTTGTTAGTTGTATTTATCAATCAACTTAATGTATCTTTTATGAATATGTGTATAATTAATGTATGACAGGGAAACTATGTTGAGCATTTCAAGAAAATACATGGAGATGATGCAGACTATAAAAGTGTGCCGTTTGATGTGGATGCGGTGTATGATGCCGGTGGAGGTCTACCGCATGGGAGATATGAGTAAAGATAATGATAACTTAGAGGTTATTGAACATTGATTAATCAAACTAGTATTTTTAGACTTGCTTTGGGTGACAGATATGTGGAGCGTGATGCTTATGCTCGACGGCGGTCCTCCAGTGTTAGTTCTAGTTGGTCTCGTTCTACGGCAGAGGCCGATGAACTAAGAGAAGAATTGAGACGCACCAAGGAGCAGATGCAGCTGCAGCTGCAGCAGCAACAACAACGACAGACTCAACAACAAATGAGCTACATGCAGCAACAGATGAACATTTTGTATATGTCACAGGTACCATCTCGCATTTGAACAAATTATTTTTTAAGAAGTTTCTACTAAAATTTTGTCAACTACTTTACCAGATGCAGATGATGTCTCAAGGTAACACTGGTTCTCAATTCAATATGGCGCAACCACCTCAGTTTGACATGTCGCAGGTAAACTTTTATGTTTTTTCAAGTTAAAGTACTCCTTAACATATGCATGTAATTAATTAGCTTAATATTACTACACTTCATGCAGTTTTTACCTCAAGGTGGGATGGGATCACAGTTCAGTATGCCTCGTCCAATGCAACAACAACATGTTGGTTCTTCGTCACAGGTAAAATTGCTTATTTAATTCACTTAAGTTATAATGCAATATTATAATCATTTATGTTGCAGGCTTCTGAGAGTGGTCAGCCTTGTGTTCCTCAACCTCAGGGATTTATGTCGTTGTTGGCTCCTGGATTACAAAATTATCCAGGTAATATGAAATTGTTACTTCTAAACAATTTAATCGATTTGGAAATTGTTCTACTTGCGATTTCACAATTATTTGTTTTGATATAGTTTTTCCATCTATGCCTTTTGCTCCGATGCAAGCTCATCGATCACCAGCTGCAGACGTAACGGTATGAGTACTAGTGCAATATATTCAAATATTTATCTTAATGTTGAGAGAGGGAGAGAGATATAGAGTGAGAGAGAGAGGAAAATGAAGAAGGAAAAGAAGGTATGAGAGAGCGAGTGGGGGACAATGAAATATAGAAAGGGACATGATTTGACAAAGAGAGAACAAGAGAGAGTAGAGATGAAGTGTACAAGTGAGAGAGATATGGAGAAGAATATGAAGTCAGAGAGAACAAGTGAGAGGAAAGATGAAGTGAGAAAGAGACATGGAGGGAGAGATATAGAGATGTAGAGAGAGATATGGAGGACGAGCGAGAAAAAAGGGAGAAGGAAAAGAGGGTATGGAAGAACGAGTGATGAGAGGGTTAGAGTGAGAGAGTTAGTGACTTTTTGTCCATTTCGTATTTCTAATACTTATGAGCGAAACCTTATTAATGTTTCTTTTTTATTTTTTTGTTGTAGGAATCCCGTCATGTAATGCCCGAAGGTTGCGATGTTTTCCTCAACCTCAATGATGGAGGTGCGACGGGAGGAGGTGCGGGTGGAGAAGGTTCCCACGACGACATGCGGACTTGTTAACTTGTTTTCGTTTTGTTTTGTGAACTTGAGAACTTGAAAAATTGATATTGTGCTTGTATCGAACTTGAACCTCGGATTTGTGCTTATGTTGAACTTAAACTGTGATGTGTAATAATATTGTGCATGTTTGTGCCATTATATGATAAAGTGTTGTGATAATATTGCTATTGCTGTTGCTGTTTGGTCGACTGATGAGTCGACGGAGGCTCCCACCCGGGAGGCAGAAGAAACAACCGTGCGTTTAAAAAAAAGCACTATAAGTGGGTCGGTTTTAGAAAACCGACGCCCATAAAGCATTAAAAGGGTCGGTTTTCTGGGAGCAGCCGACCCCCATATCAATTTTATGTGCGGGTTGGACTAGAATTTAATGGGTCGGGATTCGTACCCCGTCGCAGATAATCCCATTAAATGGGTCGGCTGCAGCCGTCGCAGATAACGTAGTAAAGGGGTCGGCTCCGCAGACCGACACACCTATGCCCATTAAATGGGTCGGTGCATGCAACCGACCCATTTACTTTTTATCTGCGTCAGTGTACGTAAACCGACCCATATAAATACTAAAAGCGACGGCACCGACCCATTTAAAGATTAAATGCGTCCGCTTAATTTCGTCGGATAAGAGGGTCGGTGCACCGACCCTCTTAGCATATAAGGGTCAGTTTCTTCTCTTAACCGACCCTCATATGGCCGACGCCTCTGTTCCCGTTTCTTGTAGTGCTAGCTGTCGCAAATAGCATTTAATTGCGACAATTTATTTATTTGCGACAGCCAGAATGTTGGCCAGCGCAATTTATTTTATTTGCGACAGCAATGCCGTCGCAAATCATTAGGATTCCTGTAGTGTTTAGGCCATGATCTTTTTCTCACCCAGGTCCCTCACAGCTTTTCAACCGTTCGTTTGATTCTCGTCATGCACTTGTGAACACACAATTCTATCCAGCTCCACGTCAAGCTAATTACCAGCTAGAGCTCGCTCCCAAAGTCCAAAAACGAACAGAGATCCAACTCTATAGCAGTCTCTCGCATAAACAACTCGAAGTAGCCCGCGCGCAGAACCGCGCACTGACGGAATCCCGGAGAAAACTAATCGGAACCCATGCGAAAAGGCGTCCCAAATAGGAGGCGACTAGTTGCGCGACACCTGAAAGCACCGCGCTCCGGCGTCACGCGGCGGAGTGCAAAGCCACGCCCGGCCCGGCGACGTTGACACTCTCCCGTCAGCTTGACAGCGAGCGAGCGGGAGAGGGACGCGCGACGGCGATGCGCGCGCCCCCGCGCCGCCGTTAATCTAATCTAATCACCATGAGAGCGCAGCGACGTAGTTGGCTTTTTGCTTTTTGATAACCGGTGCTGCCACTGGCCGATTTTACAGGTCGTCTTGGACACATAGCCTCTAAATAAAGAGTAGTGTGGTGCATGTTACCAAGAATTAAGGAAAATGATATTTTTGTTTGAGAATAATTTACTGATTATACTATATATTAATCTCATTCTCCTAAATGAGACTGAAGTTTTACAGTTAGATTGCAGACGGTAACATATACTACCTCCAGTTTTGTATTAATGATTTGTTTTTATATAAAAACTTGTTCAAACGATGTCAATTAAAACCAGAGGAAATATTGTTTGTGTGGTATGGATGTAGTAGTAGTATTAAGGTCGTCCCCTGCCCTAATGGCCTTCAGTATCCTCGTCATCCACATTGTTACGCTTGTGCGTCACGACCTTATTAGTTAAGCTTAATTAATGTAAAGTAGATGTAAACTTTAACATGCGTGCCAAAGTATATTTGCATCATCTTGGGTGACCCCAACTTGCAGACCATTGTTTTGGCCTAATCTTAGGCATCAAGGCTTTCTTAGATCAGCTAACTCGTGGGATCCTTTTTTACCATCCACCACTACTCTAGCTACCACCTTGTGCTACCTTCTTTTGTGTTTTTTAACATCTCGAATTCTATCCATTTATTGGATTTTTCGTGTTTATTTTCTTTGTAAATTGTGCTTTTTAAAACGAGATTGGATCAAGATGTTTTGACGTCTCCTTACAAATACATCGGTAAGATGATTCCATTTTTTCCTTTTGTGGGGGAAGTGTCTCATGAAATCTTTACTCAAATGGATAACAAGGTGTTTTGCAACTCCGAACCAATGCTGGCGACTTGTTCCATCCAGTGATGAACTGAGCTCAATACTCTCGCCAATCCCATAATTTGACTTACCCAGTTGCTAATCATGTTCGCCTCCATGTTGAAGATTTTAGGTCACGGATCATATATGCGTATCTTTACCTTTTTCATGTGGCTCTTCTGTTCCGTTCCTACTAATCCAATGTATGCAGCCGCGCTGGAAAAGGCAATGACTTGCTTTTCTGGTTATGAGCAGTTGAGCCGCCAATGCTACTGTTGTTTAGTCATGCTTTCGTGCATCAACTGTAACATAGCAACGGAGAATTTGCACGTGGATTAGACATGGGATTTAGCGAAAAGGGTAGTGTAAAATCCAAGGTGCATTAAGAATATTATATATTCCGGTGTATCTGCACGATCGGAGTTGTGGAGGCGGCCGGCATGGAACTATTTCTTATGAGCAGCCAAAGAACAAGCATGTTGCACGTGCATCCAATTCGTATCACTGTGGGTTATGGAGACCATTGTTTAGGAAAAGGGGAGATATCATTGGGACTGCATAAGCATCATGCATCTCAAAATATCCTCCCATGCCTTTCAATTGGTGTTTTGTTTTAGGAATGTTCAAATATGGAACAATCAGCTTTTGTCAAGAGAAGAAGTATACATGACAATTTTCCTTTTTTGCAAAAGAGAACTACGGGGGCAGCGAAAGCCGGCGATTTTCATGAAACTGGAGATCATCAGAGCTTTCGATTATGTGTCTTTTTTTAGATGATAGGTAAAGTCCCGACCTTCCCCTCCGAGGAGGTTATGGCCAATTTATTACAAGCAAGTACAAATGCAGACACTCACAACCTATTGTCTAGAACAAGACGACGATAATTGGATGACTAAGCACACAACTGTGGACCGGACTTCGTAAGCCAATATTACGGCACGTTCATCCCTTCACATTTTTCGTAAGTGCACTCTAGATCTTGCGCCCATGACTTCCTCTGTAGAGTACCTGCATTTAATACTGTGAAATTCAGCCTGAAATTTGCTTCCACCGGGAATCGAACTCAGGGCATTAGTAGTGCTACTCAAAGTACTTAGCCACTAGGTCAAGCCCCCTTTCACGATTATGTGTCTTGGGGCTTTATTTTGGAACTTCTCTCCGCCTGGGGTTTTGGCGCAAGATGGCGAGAGTGGGTCTCCATAATACTCTCCACGGCGTCTACGCGGGTTCTTATCAATAGCAAGCCAGGACAAGCGATCGCGCACAGAAGAGGTCTCAGGCAAGGGGACCCCCTATCGCTGCTCCTGTTCATTGTGGCAATGGACCCACTCCAAAAATTGTTTAGCTTGGCCACTGAGGAAAAGCTCCTAACCAGAGTCTCAAACAAATTACCGAAAGGCGCCATATCACTGTATGCTGATGACGCTGCTACGTTACTGAGCCCATCAGTGCAGGAGATGTCGGTCATCAAAGTGCTGTTGCAGACGTTTGGGTTGGCCTCAGGGCTCAATATCAACATCGGCAAAACAGAATTATATCTGCTCCTTGTGGATCCCACCATCTTGCAGCAAATCCTTAGAGTTTTCCGTGGAAAGATCTGTGAATTCCCCTGCACTTACCTTGGGCTCCCTCTCAGTGATAGGAAGCTCAGAAAGCAAGACTACCTTCCATTAATTGACAAAGTGGTGTCTAGACTGAAGACATGGAAAGGCAGGTTCCTAACTAAAGCGGGCAGGGTGATCCTTACCAAGTCGGTCCTTACATCGCTAGTGACATACCATGCTTCGGTTATCATTTTACCTAAGTGGGTTATCGACAGGATAGATGCAGTTAGAAGGAATTTCATCTGGGCCGGCGACAAGGAGGGCAAACGTAGAGGGTGCGCCCTTATAAATTGGCAGGTGGTCACTAGGCCGAAAAACCTTGGCGGCCTGGGAGTGATTGATTTACACGGTTTCTACTCCTCCCTTCGAGTTGCCTGGCTATGGAAGTCTTGGACAGAGCCACATAAACTGTGGGCGGGCATGCCTATCCCATGCAACCAAGTGGATAAGGAATTATTTGCTGCATTTGTGGAGCTTACGTTAGGTGATGGGAAAAGAATATTATTCTGGCATGACAGGTGGGTTGTTGAGTCCTCTTTCAAGATCCTAGCACTGAACCTCTTCAGGATTGCCCGACGCAAGAACAGAACGGTGGCAAAAGAGCTCCATGGCCAAAATTGGATCAAGTCGATCGCAGCCTTATCCACACAGCGAGAAATTGGGGAATTCGTTTCATTGTGGAACATAATTGCAGGCATTGAGCTGCGGTAGGTTGAGGACTCCGTCGCATGGAGATGGACGTTCAGAGGGTAGTTTTCCACAAAATCGGCTTATGAGATTCAGTTCAGTGGCTCCTACACCCGTCTACCGGCGACCACCTGAAAGCATCTAGGCCCCCCATGAAGTACGGTTTCGGTGATTAATGACAACCATTGAACTTTACTAATGAATTTGTGAATGCAAGGTCCCCATAATCACTCAATAAAATGAAATGAATATGTCATTGGAGACCCATATACATTCAACTTTTGAGATCAAATCAATGATATAAAGACAAGAAGTGAAAGCTCTTATGTCTAAGTCACTCAACCATAAGTTGACAACATACAATACTTGAGGATCATCAGAGAGGCTTATGAAACAAATGTCTAAGAAGTCATCTGAGCAAGACACAAAAGATTCACTCAAAACAACTCAAAGCAAACAAAATCAACTCACCGGATCAACCGATGATTTCAGAAATGTACACATCGATCGAGTTGGTTCAACTGAAGAAGAAGACCTCAGACAAATGTACTCATCGGATCATCCGATGTGAATGGCTCAGTGACATCGGTCCATCAGTACAGTTTGCAATACCATTGGACCAAGTGAAGCACCAGATCATCCGATGTACAGACTTACACACATCGGTCGATCACTCCAGTAAGCATCAAGATTAAGCAAATTCTGGAGGAAGAGCCACCGGATCATCCGATGAGAAGACAGGGGCAACATCGGTCTAACAATGGTCATATCTGACACAATGACGTCAGCCAAAGTAATTAGACCGATGATAACTAAAGGGGAGACATCGGATCATCCGGTGCTCACAGTAAAGTTCTGTCAGCCTACTTTTCCAACGGCTATTTCGGGGAGGCTGGCTATAAATACCCCCTAACCCTGTCATTTTGTCAAGTCTTGATCACCAGAAGCTACCAACACATCCACAAGTGTTCAAGGCCAAGAGAAATCACTTCCACACCATTTCGATCATCTCTACACCAAGGTTTAGGCTAGAACTAGCTAGAGAGAGAGCTTGTGTGCCACCATTCTGGGTGAGTGGACTCTCTAGGTTAGTGTGAGAGCCTCAAGGGAATGCCCTTGGTGTTGTAATCGTGAGAAGACTTCCGGAGCTTGCAAAGGCGTGTGTGGAAGCCCGGAAGGTCGAAGTTGTACAAGGCTTGAGCTCCACCTTGCCAAGGAGGCGAACAGAGAGGAATAGTGAAGACCCCTCGTCTTGGTGACGTGGGTGTGGCAAAACCCTTTGGTGGGTGCCACAACGTGGATGTAGGAAGATCTTAACGATCTTGCCGAACCACGGGATAAATCCTTGTCTCCTCGGAGTTTGCATCCCTCTCTTTCCTTTACTTTTATGCATTTTATATTCCGCAAAGTTTCTATCCACTAGAATGCATAGATAGTCGCGTAGGGAATTGGGCTTTAGAAATTAAGTTTCTTTGCTTAGAATTTTTCGAGGAAAGCCCAATTCACCCCCCCCCCCCTCTTGGGCATCCGGTCCTTACAATTGGTATCAGAGCAAGGTTGCTCATAGGATCATTCTAGCTTCACCGCTAGAGAGCTAAAATGGCCAAGGTTGGGGGTTCGGTTCCTATCTTCGAGGGCAAGAACTTTGCCTATTGAAAAGCACGCATGCGCGCTTACCTTGAGGCTATTGCCCCCGAAGTATGGGAAGCGACCCACGCGGGGTTTGGAGAACATAATTATGTTGGTGATCAACTTAAATGGGATGCTAAAGCTAGGAATGCAATCTATGAATGTATTAGTCAAGATGTGTTTTCTAGGATTGCTAGCAAGGAAAAGGCTTGTGAAATTTGGGCTTGCTTGATAGAAATTCATGAGGGCTCTTCTCGTGTCAAGGAATTAAAATATCACATGATTAAAGCCAAATATGATGAATTTAAAATGCTTCCTCATGAAAATGTCAATGAGATGTTCTCTCGCTTAAATGTGCTTATTGAAGAAATAAATGCTCTTGACATTGCTTCTCTTGGCAAGGGACTCATCAACCGCAAGATCCTCATGCTCCTCCCCAAGCCAAAGTACAACATCATCAACTCCATGCTCCAAAAGGAGTCACTTGACCACATTGAAGTTTTGGAGCTCATTGGAGAAATACACGCTCATGAGATGAGTATACTTGGGATGATGGAGCAATCATCATCAAAGACAATTGCTCTAAAGGCCTCCACCAAGAAAACAAGCCTCAAGAAGAAGAAGGTGGTTGAGACTAGCTCAAGTGAAGAAGAACAAGCATCAAGTGAAGATGATGATGATGAGCTTGCATTAATGATGAGAACTCATGCTTGAACTCCAAGATTACCAAGAAGGGGTACACCTTTGATCCCAAGAAGAAAGCGTTTCTACCAAGGAGAGATGATCGCAAGACTTGCTACAATTGTGGTGATCAAGGCCACATCTCCTATGATTGTCCAAAACCGGACAAAAGAAGAGAGAACTACAAAGGCAAGCATCGCAAGCTTGAAGGAAGCGATGATGATGAAGAAGAAGCCAAACCAAAGCCAAGATCCTTTGGGAAGAAGAAACATGACAACGACAAGAAGGCAAGGCTCTTCCCAAAGAAGAGAAATGGCCCACAAAAGGTGTTCATGTGTGAGGCAAATGAATGGGTCACCGATGAAGAAACAAGTGATGAAGAGAGTGAAGAGGAAGAAGAAAGCTTGGCCGGCCTCGCCATCGCCAACAATGATGATGCACCTCTTCATCCACCGCCCATGTGCCTCATGGCAAAAGGTAACACCAAGGTATGTGATGACTCTAGCGATGATGAGCTTTCCCCCGATGATTTAACTTCTTTGATAAATGAATATCATGCTATAATTAAGAGGGAAAAGAGTAAGGTTAAAGTGCTTGAAGAAACTCGTGCTAAACTTGAGAGTGCTAACCTTGATTTGCTTGACAAGTATGAAAGCATACTTAAAGAGCATGACAAGCTCAAATCCCATGTCAAGCAAATTGAGGAAGAAAAGGCTAAAATTAAGATAGATAATCATGAACTTGACTTAGCACACCAAACACTCTTGGAAGAGCACAACAAGTTAATACAAGAACATCAAACACTTAACCTTGCTCATGACATGCTTGATCAAGAGTTGAAAAATGTGAAGAAGCAAACTCTTAATGATAAGATATCCATTACTTCTCATGCCACTAATGCTTTGCACAAGTCTTTGCCTTTGAAAGCTAATGCTAGGGAGAAGGACTTGTTGGAAGAAATTGAGAGTCTCCGCACTAGTGTGGCTAGACTTTCAAAAGGAGAAGTCAAGCACAAGGAAATCCTCTTCCAACAAGCAAAGGCCTTCAACAAGAGAGGACTTGGATCCTTCTCGGTGCCTAACAAAGGAAAGGTGCCCTCACCGGAGCTAAGAACAAGCTTCATCAAGGAAGTTGGTTCTTATTGCCAACATTGTGAGGTCACCGGTCACCACACAAGGGAGTGTCCTCTTCCTAACCGACCTTCTCCAAAATTGCCTACTAACTATAAATATACTTTCAATGATCATTATTATCTCTTGAGTAAAGTACATGGCAAGGTGAAGGCAAGATTCATTGGCAAAGACATAAAGGGCATGAAGGGGAAGCTCCCCAAGCAACTTTGGTCCCAAAAACACTTGTATCACACATACAAGGACCTAAGTTGGCTTGGGTGCCTAAAGTCAAAAATTGAATTCATGTGTGTAGGTGAACTACAAAGCCGGAGGAAAGCATTGGGTACTCGATAGCGGGTGCACTCAACATATGACCGGCAATGATGGTATATTCACCACCATAGAAAACCCCGGCAATCATGAACAAGTCACCTTTGGTGAAAACTCTAAGGGAAAGGTAATTGGGTTAGGTAAAATTGCTATTTCAAATGACTTGTCTATTTCTAATGTTTTGTATGTTAAGTCACTTAGTTTCAATTTACTTTCTATTGCACAACTATGTGATCTTGGACTAACGTGCACATTTAGCAAAAATGATGTTGTTGTGAGTAGTGAAACTAGCCAAGACATAGTCTTCAAAGGATTTCGGCATGGACATCTCTACCTAGTGGACTTCGCCAACAAGAATGCTAGCTTGACCACTTGTCTTTTCACTAAGACAAGCTTGGGATGGCTATGGCACCGACGCATAGCGCACATTGGAATGAGCAAACTCAAGAAGTCATTCAAGCTCGGGATGGTGACCGGCGTGAAGGATGTCACATTTGAGAAGAACAAGCTTTGTAGCGCTTGTCAAGTTGGGAAGCAAGTTGCTTCACACCACCCAATGAAGACAATGGTGTCAAACTCCAAGCCACTTGAGCTACTCCACATGGACCTCTTCGGACCGTCCACATATCAAAGCCTTGGTGGTAACCTCTATTGTCTCGTTATTGTTGATGACTATTCTCGCTATGCTTGGACTCTATTTCTAGGTGACAAGAGTGAGACTCCAGAAGTGTTCAAGACCTTTGCCAACCGCGCTCAAAGGGAATTTCAACTTCCCATCATCAAGGTCCAGAGTGACAATGGCACCGAATTCAAGAACTATAATATTGGGGAGTGGTGCGACCGTGAAGGAGTAAAACATGAGTTTTCGGCCACATACACCCCTCAACAAAATGGTGTCGTTGAAAGGAAGAACAAGACACTCATCACTCTTGCAAGAGCAATGCTTGATGACTACGGCACGTCGGAGAAGTTTTGGGCCGAAGCGATCAACACGGCGTGCCATGCCGCAAATAGGGTCTACCTACATCGACTACTTCAAAAGGCCCCGTACGAGCTTCTCATTGGGAGAAAGCCCAACATCTTCTACTTTCGAGTCTTTGGATGTAAGTGCTACATCTACTGCAAGAAAAGGCTCGGTAAGTTTGAAAGACGATGTGATGTTGGTATATTTCTTGGTTATGCATCAAACTCAAAAGCATATCGAGTATTCAACCAAACCTCCGATTTAGTTGAAGAAAGTTGTGATGTTGAGTTTGATGAATCTAATGGCTCCCAAGAGGAGAGTTTTGGTCATGATGAAATAGATGATGAGCCTCTACGAGAAGCCATGAAGAACATGACCATTGGAGACATCAAGCCCGAAGTTGAAGAGAGCCATGATCAAGGGGGAGCTTCAAGTTCCAACAACAACACCTCTATGGCGCCTCAAGTTGACGAAGAAGAGAAGGATGATCCATTGCCAACTCAAGACTCACAAGCACAACAATATCAAGAAGAGGAAGAAGTCCATGATCAAGTCCAACCACAAGAGGAGCAACACGCATCACCTTCGCCAAGTGCCTCACAACCACTTATGAGGCATGGACGCATCTCCAAGGCGCACCCAATGGACCAAATCATTGGAAGTTCGTCAAGGGGTGTAAGTACACGTTCTCGCCACATTGCTTCGTTTTGTGAGCACTACTCTTTTGTTTCGTGTGTAGAACCCACTCACATTGAGGAAGCGCTCCAAGACCCAAATTGGGTGATGGCCATGCAAGAAGAACTCAACAACTTCATCCGCAATGAAGTTTGGGTGTTGGAGGAGCGACCCAAGGACAAGAACGTCATCGGAACAAAGTGGGTGTACCGCAACAAACAAGACGAGAATGGCGTTGTGGTCCGCAACAAGGCAAGACATGTGGCCAAAGGGTTCTCGCAAGTTGAAGGACTAGATTTTGGGGAGACATTTGCCCCGGTCGCCCAGCTAGAAGCCATCCATATACTTCTTGCCTTTGCTTCGCATCATAGTATTAGACTTTATCAAATGGATGTGAAAAGTGTCTTTCTTAATGGTTACATTAACGAGCTTGTTTATGTTGAACAACCTCCCGGGTTTGAAGATCCGAGGAATCCTAATCATGTGTATAGGTTGCACAAGGCGCTCTACGGGCTCAAGCAAGCACCTAGGGCGTGGTACGAACGACTACGGGATTTCCTCATCATGTAAGGATTCAAGATCGGGAGGGTGGACACCACACTATTCACCAAGGACATCAACGGAGATTTGTTCATTTGTCAAATTTATGTTGATGATATTATTTTTGGTTCAACTAACGAAGCTTTTAGCCATGAGTTTGGCAAAATGTTGTCTAGGGAATTCGAGATGTCAATAATTGGAGAGCTCAACTTCTTCCTTGGATTTCAAATCAAGCAACTTCAAGAGAGGACCTTCGTCTATCAAGAGAAGTACACCAAGGACCTCTTGAAGAAATTTGAGATGGGAGATTGTAGCACAAGAAGCACTCCAATGGCAACCAATTGTCATCTCGACGCGGATAAGGACGGTAAACCTATTGATCAATCTAACTACCGTTCTATGATTGGTTCATTGCTTTACCTTACTGCATCTAGGCCCGGTATCATGTTTAGTGTATGCTTGTGTGCTCGCTTTCAAGCGGCACCTAAAGAATCGCATAGGAAGGCGGTCTTTAGGATACTTAGGTATCTTAAGCATACTCCTAGTGTGGGCTTGTGGTACCCTAAAGGTGCAAAATTCCATCTTGTGGGATACTCGGATTCGGACTTTGCCGGATGCCGCGTGGATCGCAAGAGTACCTCCGGTGGGTGCCACTTGCTTGGGCGTTCCCTAGTTTCTTGGTCAAGCAAGAAGCAAAATTCCGCCGCTTTGTCCACGGCGGAAGCGGAATACATTGCGGCCGGTGCATGTTGTGCCCAAATTCTTTATATGAAACAAATCCTTTTGGACTTTGGTATTAAACTTGGTTGTGTGCCTCTCCTTTGTGACAATGAAAGTGCAGTTAAGATAGCTAAAAACCCCGTTCAACACTCCCGCACTAAGCACATTGATAATCACCATCATTTCTTAAGGGACCATGAAGCTAAGGGAGACATCTCATTGCGAGGTGTTAGGTACGAAGAACAATTGGCGGATATCTTCACTAAACCACTTGATGAGAAAACTTTTTCTAGGCTAAGGAGTGAATTAAATGTGCTAGATGCAACAACCGTCATGTAAGAATGCATATCATATAGGTCTTGCCTAACTCTCAAAGGATAGGGGTGAGCAAGGGTTAGCTTGGGATGGTGGTTCTTTTGGGTTTCCCAAGGCTTGGAGAGTATCTCTCCCTGAAGAAGCCTTTGAAAGGTTCAAACTTGGCAAGATAGATTTACTTTATGTCTTGCATGATGCCTGCCATATAGACTTACAATTTCTTGCATTATAAAATGTTTGGCATTGCATACGGTAGATTGTCACAAAGGGGAACCCACCTAATGAGAAAGAGACTTGTTTGAAATGCAATATCTCAACTCATATAAGGTGGAAAGAACAAAATGTTAGGTGCGTTAATGCTTAGAGAAACATGCTCTAAAGAGATAGAAGTCTTCATACTCTACCTCACAAAGCATGGGCCTTACATTTTATTTGGATAATTTCCTCCTATTTTTTCTCGGTGTTCCATTTGCTTTAAGGATTAGCCAAGTTATTGGCATATTAGTATCTTTGAGGGGTAAGGGGTTGCCCAAAAAGTCCTAAGACATGTGTTTCTCTTTGCTTGTTTATTTGGTCAAAGGACATATATGGGATGTTATTGTTCTGTAGTCATCGGATTATCTGATGCCTAGGTAAACCCCTCATCGAATCAATAGGTGTTCAATTTCCAAGGGCCAGTTCAGTCAGTTTCTCAAATTCAACCGACGCGTTCATTCTGAAAAACATCAGTCCATCCGGTGTTTACTATTCTGGAACTGTGCCAAATTCCACCGATGCTACCTCTTCCATCGTCGGACCATCCGGTGTCAACATTCCTCTTTTGAACACCCTTACTGTGCCATTCGACCGATGATCCAAACCCTAAACATTGGTCCATCTGATGTCAACAGTAACATTTTGAATATCCTTACTGTGGCGTTCGACCGATGTATATCCCATCTAACATCGGTCCATCCGGTGTTAAAAATACGGCTAGGGTTTGGGACCCACTATTTAAACCGGTCGTACCCCTTCCCCTTTCTCTCTCCCGATCCCGACGTCGCCACCGCTTTCTCCTCGCTGCGCCACCACCGACTGCCGCCACTGTCGCCGCCGGATGCCGCCGCCGCCCACAGCCCGCCGCCGCCGTCCACCGGCCGCCGCCGCCCGTCGTGCCGCCGCCTCCATCCACGCACCGCCCACTCCACCGCGCCTCCATCACAAGCGTTGTCGCCTCCACAAACCGCAGCCACCACCGCCGCTTCACCTAGCCACCGCCGCGCCTCCACCCAAGCGACGCCGCCATCTCCTCCCTCTACGGTCACCACCCGTCGCTAGGGTTTCCCGGCCCGTTGATCTCCACGTCACCGTCGTCGACTCCGTGCAATCGCGTGATCGCAATGGCTCGCGACAAGAAGAACAAGGGGAAGGCTATCGCGGAGTCGGCCGCGAAGAAGCAAAAGTTTTCAAAGGAGGAGAAGAAGTCCTTGATGGCCGCTCGCGCCGCCGAGGAGCGTGAGCGTGGCCGAGGGGGATCCCTAAGGATATGTGAGGATCGTCCGAGGCAGCCTCGATGATCGACGACTCTGAGGCCGAAGAGGAGCCGATTGAGCCTCTCATCCGCCGGCGCTCAACCCGGACTCGTGGGGGTCACACCGAGGCAACACCACGTCCGAGACCGACGGTTTCCTACCGTCGTGAGGACAGGGAGGCCCAGCGAGCGATCTACGAGATGGACACCACTGTCCATGTCGCTGAAGGAGTCCAGTTGACCGACTACCGGAAGATGAAGGCCAAGCAGCTTCGCAAGCTCAGATGGAATGTGCTGCTTGAGGAGTGGTACCCGCAACCCAGAGAGGCTCTGGTGGATAGTCGCTTCTGGACTGTCACCCAGGCATCACTCTATGAGACCTACAGGCATCGAGGGCACAAGCTGTTTCAACACAACTATCTGGATTGGGGACAGCTAGCTTTGGCAGCAGAGACGGAGATCCGTCCTTACTTTGAGAGGTACCGAGGTTTGGTGCAGCTGATGGCATATGAGCGGAGTGCCTATGTGGAAGATTGGGTCCGCGTCTTCTATGCCACCCTCTATGTCTCTGAGGGCAGAAGATCAATTGACTTCATGTTTATGGGTCAGCACTACCACTTGACGAGGCAGACGCTGGGACAGTTGCTTGGAGTGGACTTGCACGACACCTGCGTGCATGAGAGGGTCTACGGTCAGGCAGATCCACCGAGGAGGCCGCTCACTGTAGGAGTGGCACCACCGCTGGAGGAGATTCGTTCTTTGTTCGGTCCTACTTTCTCTCCTGACCAGCCGAGAGTACCAGCCTTGTTGACTCCAGCTGCGCGCACAGTGCACCTAGCCTTGCACCGCACGCTCCTGCTGAGGTCTGGCTATTTGGAGGGGTTCACCAGCTTACAGCAGACTCTCCTGTTCTACATCATGAACAGGATGGAGTTCGACATCGTGGACGTCCTCATATGCGAGATGGAGGATGTGATCACAGATGGAGTGGGGATGATGAGGCAGCTCGTATACGGGCACTGGATCAGCTACCTGCTTACTATGATGGTTCCCGAGGGGTCCGCCGTGCACGACCGTCCCTCTGACGAGAGTTTGACACGGTTCGGTCACTACCGTGCCCCAGCTCCTTGAGACCGCCACCTTGGCCGTCCAGTCGAGCGTCAGGTCAGGGCCCGGCTTTCTGAGGAGGACTGGTCTGACTTAGAGAAGGAGGATGAGAGGCTTGCCGAGGCTGAGGCACAGGGGGAGGACTTGCAGCATATCTGGTCTGAGAGCGACACCGACGACAGTGTCGAGGAGTACTTCCCTCCTCTGCCCTCTCCCAGGCAGCACGACGCGAAGGCTGGAGGATCTACAGTGCCACCACCTACTCCACCTCCCGTCACTGAGGCGCATGTCACACAGCCGTCAGAGCTGACGTCGCTTCTCCAGCAGATGGTTGAGCAGCAGCGTCTGGACAGGCTGGCAGCCGAGCAGGCCCGAGCGGAGCAGGCTACCCGTCTCCTTGAGCTCCAGCAGCAGCAACAGCAGCAGGAGATGCAGCGTTAGATCGCCCGTGAGAGGCGTGAAGACACTGACAGGCTGACAGGGCTCATCGACCAGATGCACTAGCGCACCCTCGACCAGCAGCAGCAGACGCAGCAGGCGATGATGGGCATCCTGGGGTTGATCACCAACCTCTACACCCAGACCGGGATTGCCCTCCCGTCACAGCTGCCAGGAGTCGCTCCACCACCTCCAGTCCTGGCTCCTGCTGCCGCTCCAGTGGCCCCAGTACCTTCTACGTCGATTCCCTCCTTCAGCATGTATCCTCTTCTGGCTCCTGGTGCTCCGCTTCACTCCCCGCTGTCGGCCACGACTCTGTTCCAGCAGTCGCCGGCCTCCGTCGTCAGTGTCCCTGCTCCAGCAGCTCCACAGCAGGCACCGACGGTGGCTCCTACGGCTCCGGCAGCTCCCTCCTCCACTACTCCAGCCAGCAGCTCCGACGACAGCGACGGTGACCAGTTCGTCATCGCGCCCAGCACTCAGGGTCCTTAGGCGCTCGGATCCCTTTTTGGTGTCTTGATGCCAAAGGGGGAGAAGAGTTAGAGGAGTCAGGGGGAGCTTCTTAGTGTTGGGGGGAGTCTCTTTTATCATTTATCGTTTATCATTCTTGTAATTTGGTGTGTTTTCTACTCATTTGCTATTTATTGAGCTCTAATGAACTTATTTCCCTGAGTTATTATTCAATTGGGCTAATTTGGTGTTTAGCTATGTTTATGATCACTTTTTGATCACACTTGAGTTATTAATTGATGCTTAAGCTTCAAGTGTGACATCATGTATTCATTGCATATTCTTTTAAGTTTTATTCTATCAAATTCATTACTATTGTGCTTTGATTATTGTGTTGTCATCAATCACCAAAAAGGGGGAGATTGAAAGCATCTAGGCCCCCCATGAAGTACGGTTTCGGTGATTAATGACAACCATTGAACTTTACTAATAAATTTGTGAATACAAGGTCCCCATAATCACTCAATAAAATGAAATGAATATGTCATTGGAGACCCATATACATTCAACTTTTGAGATCAAATCAATGAGATAAAGACAAGAAGTGAAAGCTCTTATGTCTAAGTCACTCAACCATAAGTTGAGAACATACAATACTTGAGGATCATCAGAGAGGCTTATGAAACAAATGTCTAAGAAGTCATCTGAGCAAGACACAAAAGATTCACTCAAAACAACTCGAAGCAAACAAAATCAACTCACCGGATCAACCGATGATTTCAGAAATGTACACATCGGTCGAGTTGGTTCAACTGAAGAAGAAGACCTCAGACAAATGTACTCACCGGATCATCCGATGTGAATGGCTCAGTGACATCGGTCCATTAGTACAGTTTGCAATACCATTGGACCAAGTGAAGCACCGGATCATCTGATGTACAGACTTACACACATCGGTCGATCACTCCAGTAAGCATCAAGATTAAGCAAATTCTGGAGGAAGAGTCACCGGATCATCCGATGAGAAGACAGGGGCAACATCGGTCTAACAACAGTCATATCTGACACAATGACGTCAGCCAAAATAATTAGACCGATGATAACTAAAGGGGAGACATCGGATCATCCGGTGTTCACAGTAAAGTTCTGTCAGCCTACTTTTCCAACGGCTATTTCGGGGAGGCTGGCTATAAATACCCCCTAACCCTGTCATTTCATCAAGTCTTGATCACCATAAGCTACCAACACATCCACAAGTGTTCAAGGCCAAGAGCAATCACTTCCACACCATTTCGATCATATCTACACCAAGGTTTAGGCTAGAACTAGCTAGAGAGAGAGCTTGTGTGGCACCATTCTGGGTGAGTGGACTCTCTAGGTTAGTGTGAGAGCCTCAAGGGAGTGCCCTTGGTGTTGTAATCGTGAGAAGACTTCCGGAGCTTGCCAAGGCGTGTGTGGAAGCCCGGAAGGTCGAAGTTGTACAAGGCTTGAGCTCCACCTTGCCAAGGAGGCGAACGGAGAGGAATAGTGAAGACCCCTCGTCTTGGTGACGTGGGTGTGGCAAAACCCTTTGGTGGGTGCCACAACGTGGATGTAGGAAGATCTTAACGATCTTGCCGAACCACGGGATAAATCCTTGTCTCCTCGGACGTTGCATCCCTCTCCTTCCTTTACTTTTATGCATTTTATATTCCGCAAAGTTTCTATCCACTAGAATGCATAGATAGTCGCGTAGGGAATTGGGCTTTAGAAATTAAGTTTCTTTGCTTAGAATTTTTCGAAGAAAGCCCAATTCACCCCCCCCCCCTCTTGGGCATTCGGTCCTTACACCACCATTTGGAAAGCACGGGCAGAACCGATGGTGCAATTCTTTGGCTGGATAGCTTTGCATGAGAAAGCTCTCACGACAGATAATCTTCATAAAAGGGGATGGGACAATGGTGTAATCTGCCCTTTATGTCTGCAAGAGCCGGAAACAATATTGCACCTACTAATCAATTGCGACTACTCGAAGCAGGTCCTGGAAATTGTCAGATCATGGTTCCAAACACTTAATTTATTATCGACCACAGCATCTGTGGAATCCACTGTGGAAGAGCTGACCCAAATAAGTAGAAAGGTGAAGAAAGAAGATCTAAAAGAAGACTTGGGAATCATCCTCTACGCTTGGTGGAATATATGAAAGGAGAGAAACGTGAGAATTTTCAATGGTGTGGAGCGAGACTGCCTAACAGTAGCAATGTTGATTAAGGAAGATATCACTTCTTTGAGCTTAGCTCGGGGTTGTTGTTAACTCGTGACTGTTTTCCCTCTCTTCCCTGCACAACATAAGTTGTGCGCTCTCCTATCTTTCTTTTAGCTTTCCTGTACAAACTTTATTCATACTTTAATGAAAGGTGTTTGCTGATTGCATCAAAAAAAAATTGCAGTCGGCTTGGATGACAAATATGGAACAATCACATATTCACTTGGAGTGGAATCATGGATGGAGTTAGATTTTCATGAATCGGATAGGAGTTCAGCAGTTTGCTATCTTTTATCCGCTTTCAGTTCTTAATTTTAGTGCCAGTATAAAGGAGAAGTACCTTATTTAAATTGTGGACATTATTCTGGATTCCTAAGGTTGCCTTAAGAAACAACTTCAACCAGCTTTTCTTTTCTTCCTATTTTGCCCCCATTGACCCAGAGGGACATAGCCTAGAAATCAGATCGTATATGTGGTGTGTACCAAATAAAAAAATGTGTTCCACGATCACACAGTGACCATACTGTACCTGTCGGTCACCGCTTGCCTTTCATAATCTCAAATGCAAACACTATTCATCCGCTCAGTGCAAACACTGTTCATCTGCTTCCTAGGTCCAGTCAGATGGGCATTTGTCCACAGCTTTGCATCTAACAGAATGTCGTACTCGACAGAGATGACCTCGTATTTGGCAAGCAGAACAAAACGATCAGATGTCCCTGACAGAGTCACACTGACCCTGAGCACAAATTTGATCACCGCCCTTCACGTGATGTCAAACGCACGACTCCAGTCCTGAGAATATATCTGGGCAAAGAGGGGAATAGAATAATTACCTGAAGGGACAAGGCTCCAATGAAGCACAAAGCCTTCGCTTTTTTTTTTTTTGACTCGGATCAACCACCTCCATTTCATTGCATGAAACAGAGATCCAGATTTACAAGCGTACAATTATCCATCATTCCTTAGCTCTAACCTTCTACTTGAGCTACAGCAACAATGGATAATTGGAAGTCCCAGAAGATTTCTACCCACATAGTTTCTTGTTCTGCGGCAAAGAAAACATTACAACCCTTTGTGATTTTAATATGCACAAAAATACTGAAAGTTGATTCTAAGATAACTCGGACTATTTTTCCAGACAACCCAGATGGCTTCCGATCTCCTCAGCTTTTCCAGAAATCAGTCGATATCGCCGTGCCACTTGTATGGAGCCGGCAGCGCCAGGATTTCCCCACGGATTTGCACCACTTTTAGCGCTTCCTGTACAATCTTCTTTGTCCCCCTTCTTATAATCTCCTGCATCTCGGTCGAATAGAAACCTACCCAGTAAGAAATTAGAGAGCAAGCAAATAAAAGAATATCACACGGCTGTTTAATATTCTTTCCTTCAAAACAAGCTCTATTCCTTAATTTCCAAGTGCTCCAGACCACGGCTGCAATTCCTAAAGAATACACCTGAAAGCATCTAGGCCCCCCTCATGCAGTACGGTTTTGGTGATTAATGACAACCATTGAACTTTACTAATGAATTTGTGAATGCAAGGTCCCCATAAACACTCAATAAGATGAAATGAACATGTCATTAGAGACCCATAGATACTCAACTTTCAAGGTCAAATTCATGAGATAAAGACAAGATGTGAAGGCTCTATGTCTAAGTCATTCAATCAAAAATTGACAACATACAATGCTTAAGAATCATCATAGAGTCTTGTGGAACAAATGTCTAAGAGTTCATTCGAGCAAGACACAAAAGATTCACTCAAAACAACTCGTAGCAAACAAAATCAACTCACCGGATCAACCGATGATTTCCAAAATGAACACATCGGTCTAGTTGATTCAACTGAAGAAAAAGACCTCAGACAAATGAACTCACCGGATCATCCGATGTGAAGGGCTCAACAACATCGGTGCATCAGTACAGTTTGCAGTACAATTGGACCAAGTGAAGCACCGGATCATCCGATGTGCAGACTTACACACATCGGTTGATCACTCCAGTAAGCATCAAGATCAAGCAAATTCTGGAGGAAGAGTCACCGGATCATCCGATGAGAAGACAGGGGGCAACATCGGTCTAATAACGGTAATATCTGACAAAATGACGTCAGCCGAAGTAATTACACCGATGATAACTAGAGCGGATACATCGGATCATCCGGTGTTCACAGTAAAGTTTTGTCAGCCTACTTTTCCAACGGCTATTTCAGTTAAGCTGGCTATAAAACCTCTCTAACTCTGTCATTCCGTGTAGTCTTGATCACCTGAAGCCAACTACACATCCAAGAGCATTCAAGACTATAGAGCATACATTTCCACACTTTTAGATCATTTGTAATAGGCTAGAGAGAAGCTTGCGTGCGTTCTTTCTTTGTGATTGAACTCTCTAGGCTAGTGAGAAGTTGAAGAAGATCGTTCCGGAGCTTGCCAAGGTGTGTGTGGAAGCCCGGAACATCGAAGGTTGTACAAGGCTTGAGCTCCACCTTGCCGGAGATGGCGAACGGAGAAGATTAGTGAAGACTCCATTGTCTCGGTGACATTGGTAGTGGCAAAACCCTTCGGCGGGTGCCACAACGTGGACGTAGGAAGATCCTTGCGATCTTGCCGAACCACGGGATAACCTTCGTGTCCCCTAGCGTTTGCATTTCTCTCCCTCTCTTTACATTATGCAATCTTTACTTCACAAGTTATATCTACGTTGATTGCATAGTTAGAACCGCATTGGGAATTGGGCTTAAGTAGTTCGTTTTTAATTGCTTTAAAATTTGAAAGAAAGCCCAATTCACCCCCCCCCCCTCTTGGGCGTTTTGATCCTTACAACACTGCTTTTCCACCTAGAAGACTTTCCCGAATCCACGCCCAATACTGTTGCATGTTTCTGGTTCTTTTTTACTTCCCAAACATGTAGCAAGAATACTCCAAACAAATTTCATGCAATCACAACCGAAAAAAAAGAATATCAATGGTTTCTAACTTATTACAAAATGTACAGGTAGTGTCACCAGACCAATTTCTTTTAAGCATAATGTCTTTTGTAGGAATCGCTTGATGTTCAATCAGCCAAATAAAAGTCTTTACCTTGGGAGGGACTTTTGCTTTCCATATTCTACTATTATTATAGTTAGCCTCTGATGAACTTAGTTGAAAGAAGTTTAATTACCCTCCCTAACTATACACTAGAGTCTAATTCACCCCACAAACTATAAAACTGGGTAAATAGCACATCAAACTATTCAAAATTGGGTACTTTACCCATTAATTTGGTTTTTATGGGTGGTTTTGCCATGTCAGCATCCTATGTGGCGCTCCCTGCATGTGATTGAAGGTGGGGCCCATGCGTCATTGATCAGGAGGCCTTATCTCTATTGGAGCTGAGTCCACTGGCCATTGCATTCCCAAAGGACACGGGCCACGCTGCGGCCGCCTGTCCCGGCAAGGAGGCAGGGGCGCTTAAGGATGTCGAATACATCACCCCAGGCGGCGCGCTCGGCGGGCGCCCAGCCGCCGGTGAGCATGGAAAGCAGGCAGGAGAAGAGTTTCCACTAGCTGCGCCACGAGGTGCCGACGTTGCAGAGCACGAAGATGGAGGCGGAGGCCAGTATGGGGCTCTGCGGCTTGGAGGGCAGGAAGAGGGGATGCTTCATCCACTTGGCAAATCCGGTCGGGGTGTAGGACAGCGCAGCGAGCTCAGTGAGGATGAGCACGGTGCCGCCTGGGCCAGCAAGGACGGTGCCGTGGCATGCCATGCGGATCCGAGCGGGGGCAGGAGGCAATAGGTGGCGGCGAAGGGGTTGCAGACGGCGAACAGCGTGAGGAACTGGGCGGAGAGGGCCTCGTGGAAGAGGTGCGAGACGGGGCAGCAGAGGACGGCGTCACGGAGGTGGAGATGGAGCAGGACGTTGGTGAGCGCGTCCGGCGGCAGGTGGTGGATCGGGGGCGTTGTGGAGGCGTCGGCGGGCGAGTCGGGGCTGGAGTCGTTTGTTTTTACTCAATGACAGTTGGGCCCCACCTTCAATCACATGTAGGGAGCGCCACATAGGATGCTGACATGGCAAAACCACCCATGAAAACCAGGTTAAGGAGTAAAGTACCCGGTTTTGAATAGTTTAGGGTGCTATTTACCTAGTTTTATATTTTGGTGGTTGAATTAGACTCTAGGGTATAGTTAGAGGGGGTAAGTAGACTTTTTTTGAACTTAGTTTTATATACAAGGAATTAACAGTAAAACACCCATTTTTAGTAAGTAACCATTTTACCTGGTTCTCACAAGGTCTGAGAACCTGCATATTCAACAGTTCTACCTCATACCATTGATTGTGAAGTATAGATGGTAATGCAGGATTAAAATGAATGCACCAGTTATTTTGCGCATATTGGTGAACAGTAATATTTGTTCTGCAAAGAACTGAAATAACACACAATATCTTATACACAGAGGTTTATCCCCTAAACAAATGTCATACCAAAAACTTATTATTTTGCCATCCCCCGGTATGAATCTCCTATTAGATGTATAAATATCTCTAATTTTTATCAGGTCAATCCACAAGGGTGAATCAGAGTACTTTCTCTTTGTTGTACATACTGATTTGCCTCTCAAATATTTAGCTCTAACCAGATCTTGCCAAAGGCCATTTTCTTTTTCTAATTTTCACCACCATTTGGCTAAAGGACTAATATTCATTTTTCGTAAGTCTTTAATGCCAACCCCCCTTTTTTTACTTTTACATATCTTATCCCATTTGAGTAAATGGTATTTCTTGCTTTTGCTCCCCCCTTACCAGAATAATCTTCTTCTAGCAGTCTCCATTCTCTCAAACACGGTTTTTAGGTAGAAAAAACATCGATATATGGTAAGTGGGAGAATTTGAAAGACATCAATACAGTTCTACCGGCCATGGAAAGATGGCTGCCTTTTCAGAGTTCAATTTTCTTGGTAGCCTTCATCTCTAACTTGTGCCAGTCAGCAACATGAGCCCTAGATGCTGCTACTGGAACACCAAGATAATTGATGGGGAGGGACCCAATTTGACAATTAAATATACCAGCAAAGATCAAGGCAGTATCATTATTCTCATCTAAAGCAAATATTTCACTCTTGTCATAATTAATCCTTAAACCCGACATTTGCTCATATATTGCTAAAAGCAGTTTCATATTTTATGCCTCGGAAATATAATATGAGCACAAAGCCTTCAGTTCTTGGCTGTCATCTCCTTCATTGCCCACACTAAACGAGTCGCAACGAGTACCCACAAAAAGAAGAAAGTTAGTCACTGTTCGGTTCAGAAAAAGCTAGATCTCTCAGCCACACGATCATATATACACACAATACAATACAAAAAAATGACAAGGACGCATTGGATAGGGGCGTCACAAAAGAGGCAAGAACTAAAGCAGGTTAGCGACGGCTTTACATATGATTTATTCCATGTGGTTGTGGTTAAGTGTCGGATCAGTGCTGCCACTCACAGTCAGCTAGGCGGGGCCACCCACCAGACATGTGGCTGCACTGTGGGGTCCGCTGCGGTGGACGTCCCTGCTCTTGAAAAAGCATGCAGCTCCGATGGCGTCACCATCCGATCTAATTGGCAACCGCTCCTGCCGCGAATAATGGAACAGTATTCCAGCTTTCGCAACAGCGTGAAACGGGAGATGCACGCATATCACAATGTCGAGCTTATTGCTTTGGGCACAAGAATACGGGTGGTTATGTTTGGTATTCCTCCAAGACTAGTAGGCCGTGCTCTGCTCTTGCTGCATCAGAACTGAAATATTTCTATTTCTCAATGTTCAGGAATTCTCTTCAGTTGTTAAATAAAAGTTTTAAAGGCATGCATGCAGCGCCTCGTTCTTCAATATGAAACATGGATAAGTGATACCTAGGTCAAGAAGAAGCGTAGTTTTCGCCGGAGTGTACTCCTTTTAGAGTCTTTGCATAGATCATCGTTTATTGTATTTCAGAGCACAGCTCGGTCCCAAGTGGGGGGCTTTACTAGTAAGGGACCTTTTTTTTTCTCTCTTTGATATAAGGATACACAACTCCCCTACAGAAAAAAAAAAATGATACCAAAATTATAACTTGGGTTGGTACAAGTGGTGGTAGCATGCTATGGAAGCACTCAAGTTATAGTCGGTTGATACAACTCCAAATATTGTAAAAGACAATTAACAGTTGGTTTGCAAACCATAGCACTAGTGGAGAACTACAATTTTTTTTTTGTAAGCTTAAAGCAGGGAAAACACAAGCCAAGGGATGGCTTGAACCTAGGTGTACCCACTGATCAAAGAAGTTGAAATAATTACAGAATGTGCACTTAGCTATGTTCGAGTATGTTAAAAAGCTAGCCTTCATATATGACATCTTATTAATTATAAATAGAGCTATAATACACATTAAAGTGCTGCAGAAGATAGAAACAGAGACAAAAAAGGAAAGGCACGAGATACCAATAATCCATCTTCTTAGCTGTCGAACTCCCATGCTAGTGATCTAAAGTTATTAATCAAAGCACTTGTGACATGTGAATAGTGAGCAAATTCAGGGGTGTCAGATGTGGCAGCCTAACAACTCGTCTTCAGATCGTTTATTTCCCACAGTGGCTATCATCATATAAAGATATATAATATATCCACACCCAGCATGTTCATGTCTAGTAAATAATCTCTATCTGCTAACTAGTTGTCTTATGACAGAGGCCAAAGGCCGAGCATCCTGGTGCGCGATTGCAAAATCGGGAGTGGCCAAATCAATACCTATGCACATTCTGTTACAGAAACTTAGAAACAGCCACCCACTTGTTCTGTGAATGTCCCATAGTGATTTAGCTCCGGGAGCACATTGCAAACTAGATAGGAGCCCGAGATATCCATCCGACGTCTTGGAGCAGAGGGACCGAGGTGGCATTATGATTCCAAGAGCTCACACCGACCAGCGAAGCACCTGCATCTAGGGTATCTCGATCATTGGCGATACTAGTATGTTGGCTTGTCTGGTGCGAAAGGAACCGTAGGATCTTCAACAGACGAGAGAAGACACTGGAGCAACTGGTCCAAGAAGCTCAAGACTCCATATCGTTTGGAGGCTGGCAGGTGCCAAGCATCTCCCCCTTCGTCACGGGGACTTATCACACAACTAGATAGTCAATTACTTTTGCAGTAGCGGGACATGTATTGGTGACGTGTTTTAGTTCTCTAGGAACATGAGTGTCCGGCGGTAACAGTAACAACTTGTAACCGCGGACCTAAATGTAATTTCTTTTAGCTTATATATACGCTGGCACTGCCGGAGCTTTCAAAAAAAAAGAATACAGCACATGTAACAACAAAAGGCAAAATTTGGTTTGGCATGGATGAACTAGAATAAAACATACCCTAGACGAGATTACACGCGCAAGACAAATCATGGATGCACACAAGAGGGCCGCAAATGTTCTCTTGAAAAGCCAAGCTAGGGATAGAAGGTAATTGTTGGCATGCTGTTTGGATATTGCTGCGCAAGACAGTTGAAATCTCGTTCCTCATGGCCACGTACCAAATGGACAAAACTAACGCTACCTAATTCAACAAAATAAAGGAGGTGAGAGAAGGTGGCTTCTCCCTCCAGTCTTAGTCTTAGGTTATCCGTACTCGTATACTTTAAAACATACTTTATACACTATTCTTCTACTTTTTCAGTATCTTACTCTAAATCTTTTAAATTTACACTATCTAGTATAGTTTCAGTATCCATCTACGGACAGTCTTAGGCGAGCAAAGCTACCCTTGCTACCCTATAAAAGGCCCTCATCAACCAAGTGCCTCTTCCGCTCACTTAGGGCAATATACTCATTGAGAAGCCAAAAACAAGAGATCGGATTAGCCACGTTACATCTACCTCCCTCTCTTAGGTCCTCACCAAACAAACAAGTGAAGCAGCCATGCTGCACCATTACCATGGAGGATTAGTCAGCCTTCACTGTCTCTCACCTCCATGTCCAGCATTCCACGCTCACTACCACAGCAACATGATCACCACGGTTCCCTCTCCCTTCGACTTCTCACCTGCTACCTACGAACCTATCCGCGAAGCACCGGCCCTTGCTGGAAATAGCTCCGCTGGCTCAGGCGGCGCGGAAGACGTCTACGGCAGCCGTACGGTCATGGCGAAGGAGGAACGGAGGCGGCGGAGGATGGTCTCCAACCGGGAGTCCGCCAGGCGGTCGCGCATGCGCAAGCAGCGGCAGCTCAGCGAGCTGTGGGCGCAGGTCGTCCACCTCCGTGGCGCCAACCGCCGCCTCCTCGACGAGCTCAACCAAGCAATATGTGGCTGCAGCGACATGTGCTGCGAGAATGCCCGGCTCGAGAAGGAGAAGGTCGAGCTCAATACCAAGCTCCGGGGGCTCATGCAAGCACAGAACACCACCACGCCAAACTCACATGATAACAGTGCTTCTGAATAAATCATTCTTATCTTCACCATCTAACAACGATTATTGTTGTTAGTATATCAAATAAATATGTTTTGGGGCTGTTCCTTTGACTTTTTCCCCTCTTAAGTGTCTACTGTGGGTACATTCTAACTGCCTGTTATTAACATTTTTTTCATAAGGTGACTAAGATAAATATGGATCAGCGTACCAACAAATCTCCATCACGAGTACAAATAGCAGCAGCACATATATGCAAAAACGTAACTGACAAAAAACATGAAGAAATAATAGACCTTACGATTGGTGCCTTCCAAGCAAATGATGCATGCTTTCCACTGAAAATGATGCGGCGAGTGGGATTGCTTTGCAGATGTAAAATTGCTTTCGCAGCGCTTACTCAGCTGTTTTTGGGAAGCTGTGTTTCCATGAAAAGGAACACAAAAAAAATAAAAATATCATTCGATCACAAATCAAGTGATAATACCAACTGATCAGATGCTTACTGGACTTAATTCTCTTGAAGCCTTATGATTGGTTCTAGTAGAATAGATTTTTCAAAAGGGCGCTGACCGAACAGATTTTAACATGAACAGGTTTCTAATGAAACCATATTAATCATTTTGAAATTTATATCTTGGTCACAAATAGCTAGTACACAATATGATTTAAAAAGATTAAGAAAAATAAGTGTGTGTAGGCTACATATTGAATTCATTGAACCCATCAACTATATGGACAAATCAAATAAGGAAATAAAATAATTCTAGATGCATACATGTTCTTTCAATGCCAAATTCAAACCTAGCAATCCCTCAAGATGCATGTACATTACTTCTATCACAAATTCATACATGTTACATAAAATTTGTGCTTTAACCAGGAAAAACAGCAGAAACATGGCAACTATTACCAGGTTCTTTGCCTTTCCAGTTACATGGATATCAAATCAATGTTGATGAACTACTATTAAGGATGTACGTGATATTTGCATTTGGTAAGTGTACCATCAAATCAATGGTGTTTAATCTAGTAATCTTGCTTGAGTATGTGAATTTAAAATAGAGAGGTGTAGGTCACCGTGACATGCTCACATTAAAAAGGCCAAACTTAATTTTTAGATAGCAAGAGCCTCTCGATGCATACTTACATAGGCAGGCAGGGCAGGCTGATAACAATAGAATGTCTCTACGGGGTTGGTGAAGCAGCTTTCCTCATAACATGACAACTTGACAAGAATTAAGAAGTGCTACAACACTTCAACGATTAGGGATATATTATGGTCAATATTTCAAGTTGCATGTAGATAGGGATATATTACAGTTCAGTATAAGATTAGGCAGATAAGAACAATTTACCTTCCCATGATATACAGCAGAATAATTTCCGATCATTCACATTTTAACAGAATTGCAGAATCATCAGCAAGTATATGAAAGGTGTTTGTACTTGAAAGAGTAGTGGAAACTAGATGATAACTCCCTACAACGGTTAGTAGTGAGCAATAAGGAAACGGAAAAAAAATGATACAAACATTTAAAATTGGACAGGACAACTATGAAATGAATAAATGAATGAGAGAAAGATTACCAGAGAAGTTTGAGGTCATCATCTTTCATAAGTTACTAATAATAAGTGAAAAGGTAGCTTCACATTTTTCATCAACTTGTTTATACCTAGTATGCTTATGCAAAAGAAAGTAAAACACATGGTGACATTCACAAAAGAAAAACCGAGCAACCAATCAATAGTTCACCCAAGGTATTCTATAATACATCAGTTTAGATACCAAGAATACACAAACATTCCCAATAGAAATGTTTGAAGGATAGGTTCCATGAAATGAATTTAGTAAAGGCTACAAACTTTGGAGTTAATTTCCTCCCATTCTCATGATAGCTTCATGCTTCAGGTTGCATACCTTCAGACTATGCATGGACTGCAAAACGACCCAATTAGCCTACTGTTAAGCCATCAGGATAGGTCTTCTTGGATTGCTCTCTCTTTCCAGGCGTTAAATTTTTTCTGTGGCCAAAGCACTAGCACTATTTTTTGGTGACGCTTCACCTGCTAAAGGTGCAGAGTGGTTCTCGACAGAGAAATCTGCTGCTGAAGATGAAGTGACCTTCTCATGGCTGTTCTTGTCCCGAGAAAAAAATTCTGGGTTCGCAAATGATCTTGTACAAGGCCACCTAACAAGAACAAAAAAGTTTGCTGATGCTTGCCATATAAATTTGAGATGAGTACGGTGAGAGCATAGTAAAAATACCTGCTTGACTGAATAGTTTCACCTTGAACAATGGTTACTGCTTCGAAGATATTTCCTATTAACAGAAGAAAGCAGAACAACTAAATGAGGCCTGATAATATAAACTCCTATTAAGACACAGGGAAGATGTCTGGCAAAAAAAGAACATGGGAAACAAGAATAACTATCAGATAAGGAAATTGTAGCACAAAACACACCATGTTTTTTACCAGCATTGACATATAAAAAATTAAAAAGGCACATCTGCAAATTGAGCAGAAAGATCATCCTAGAAATGCCCATTCAATAAAGTCATATTTTCTATGAGAATCATTTTTCTAGGAGTTTTCTAGTGGAAAGTAAAGTAAATTAAAATTCAGAAAAGAAGATGGGAGATCATTATAAAATTTCTAACATAAAGTGCACGGTGCACCTTTACTGTTAATCATTTCCTCTAGCATGCTCCCACAACCATACATTTGTATTGCTTTGAGACGTTGTCACGTTGAGCATATGTCTAGTTAACACAAAAGGGCCATTGCAGAAAAGATAGCCACATGACATGTCTACTCAGTGATGATAACAGATAATCCACGTCCCCATGTGATAGAGTTATGGATAATTGTCAATACAATGTGACAAGCTAAGCAATTAAGCATAAACATCAACTATAACATATAATTTGGGAGTACATACGTATCACTGGCAAAATGATATGTATGGCTAACCATTTTTGAAATACTGAACTGCGATAATTTGGACAGTGCGGCCATGATTCTTTGAAAGACTTTTACACTTCAGTTGCAAGTAAGATATTTCACATGTTGACAAATGACAACTGACGGACTAGCAGGAAGATGCATTAGTTAGTTCTTTATTATTAGGAAGCTCTGCGACAAATAAAAGATTGTCTTGTGCTGAAGATGAGACATGATAATCTGGTTTTCTAGCATCTGAAATGAGTTGAGCTAATCCTAATTAACTCACATTTTAACTCTAACTCAAATTTCTCTCGGCTCAAACAGATCCTAGACTTGTATACTTACAACACTGAAAGAGCATTAAGCTTTGAGGCTAATCACCAAGGTCCATGTACATGATTTCGAGTTCTGGTCCTGCTTGGTGTCATTCTGCTTTTGTTAAAGAAAAAAGAAATCTGGCTAAGATTATTATTAAAGACATCTAACTTTTCACATCTTAAATCAAGAATTTGGGTCCAGATTAGCTGTCATTTACATGTATTCCGTAATGCCACTTTCTCCTTTTAACATATTGAAGATAATTAGGTTAAGAGGCGTTCATAAAACATACTGCAACTAATCTGTTAGAAAATATGAGAAATTGACTACATGGAGAAACAATATGAAGTGTCCTGCCCAACTTTCATTTTCTATTTTGGCAAGTCATTTCACCAAAATATTTTCAACAGAAGTATGATGTCTTGCCACTAATTGCATAGCTGCTATGTTGGACCAAAAAGAATCTTCTCTATGATTCCAGATACTGCAAGAAGCAGAAGAATGTGTGAGTACCTCCGTCAAAAGCCTTTTTAGAGAAGAACTTGACCTTCAAACGGGCTGCAAGCATAGCTCTATATTTGTTGATCTTCTGTCGATGCTCTTGGGTTTCTGCATCTCTGCACAAGTTGGACACAACGCAGAATCTGCTGTCAATGTTTATTGCTTTTCACAGTGACTACAGGAAGAATCTTAAGACCAAAGCGAAGGAGTGACTCCGCTCTATCAAACATGGACATATCTGAGTTATGATGTTCTAATTTCTACTCCCGCCAATAAAGGTGCTGTGAAACGTGGTGGAGGGGACCTCCCTGGCTGCGCCTAGGGCTGCGCAGGGGAGAGGAGAGGAAGAGGGAGGCTTGACTGTTGCTGCGCAGCACGTACCGCGGTGGGGGAGGGGAGATGTCACGGCGGCTAGGGTTAGGGTTTGAAGCCACGGTGACCCAAGGAGAAGAACAACCCTAATGAGGCAATTCTTATTTCTTGGATGGAGCTTACATGAGGGAGTGGGCTGCTTATATAGGGGGAGGACCCCCCCTGCGCCCCCCCCCCCCCCTGTACAGATCGGTTGGGGACACCCCCAACCGATCAGGACTCTATCTCCTTATTTATTTCTATATAAACTCTTCTCAATCTAATACTCCCTAATTTAAACTCACCCTAATCTCTAATTCCTTTATTCTTTAAACTTTCCTTAATCTAATAAATCTTCTAGAAGATCTTCTCCTGGTGCAGCAGGGCTGGTGCAGCAACAGGCCACATGTGGGCTCTGTGGGCCCCAGTCCACAGCAAAAGGTAACAGCAAATGACTTTGGTTGCCCCTAATCCCATTCCTTACTAAATGTCTTTTAAATAGATGTGAACAAAGAGTGATTTGAGAAAGAAAATGATATTTACTTAATTCAGTTATGTAATCATGCATTCAACAATGTTATAGAAAGAAATGGGATTGAAGAGTTTCATGTCCTGGTACGGTCTATTTTGAAATAGATTATAGAGCTAAACAACTTACATATGACATGGAAGGAGAGGCAAAATTAATATTAAGCAATATGTGGAAAGACAACCAACTAAAAGGCAACATGTCCAACAAATGAGTGTTGCTGAGATGCGCATGCTACGGTAGATGTGCGGTCATACAGGAAGAGACAAAATTAGGAACGAGGTGATACGTGATAGGGTAAGGGTGGCACCGATTGATGAGGAGCTAGTCCAACATCGGCTACAGTGGTTTGGACATATTCAACGGAGACCTCTAGAAGCACCGGTTAACAGTGGGATTATAAAGAGTAGAGAAAATTTTAGGAAAGGTAGAGGTAGACCAAGGTTGACATGACAGGAGGCGGTGAAACGAGACTTAAAAGAGTGGGAAATACCTAGAGATTTGGCTCATAATATTACTGCATGGAATTAGCAATTCATGTGTAAAAATCTTAGTTTATTCGTATTTTATTACTCTTATCTTCTTTTCTATTAATCTATTCTAAAATAAATAAAATGTAGAATCTTATTTTATTTGTATTTTTTACTCTTATTTTATTTTCTATTACTTCTCTTTAAAAATTGTTAGGTTTCATTTCTAGCCGACTCTAACTTGTTTGGAACAAAGGCTTGGTTGTTGTTGTTTTATGTGGAAAGACCAATTCAATGCTTCAAAGTCAAAGTTGACATAATTTGTAAAGCAAAACTGTCAAAGGATTTGAGAGCCTCAATGAAAAAGTAATATAGCTCGTCACAAACAAATGATTCTGAATCACAAAGAGGCAGTGAGATTAGGTTGTGAATTTTATAATGGTAAAATATATTATACATCCTAATGAAATTATATACATTAGAAGAATAACAAAATGAGCTGCAGGGGGCAGCACAAAACCATTATTAAGACCCTCTTCATTTGTTAAACTTTTCTATCCCCATATTGCTTTAGCCCTGGGTCAGATGAACTGATGTCGCTTAGATACGTTGTAAAGTGTGATCTGTATGTGCTGAGTTTATCAAAACTAAGTCTAGCCCATACCATTCCATAACCTGCAGTGATATCTGCTAGCAAGCATACAAAATAATTCTAAATTCTTAAAATACTAATGTTAAATTCAGTTTCAAACTCTGCGTTAGTTTGCTCTTCAATGTAGCAGATTTATTGAACTCTCAAATTCAGTTGCTCCTTTCAGTCCTTTGATTGGACAAAGTATGCACCAACTTCCAAAAAGGGGCGTACCTAACGCCGAAGGTTCTCACACATTGTGAGGTTTGAGGAAGAGTTATTTCTAGATAGACTTATCCCTGCTTTTGCAGGGAGGCTGATTTGAACCCAAGACCTCAGCACACAAGTGGAGAGACACTACCACTGCGCCAAGTCCGCTCTTCTGTTGGTAGTAAAAGAATAATTGTCTAACTTACAGAGTAAAAATTGTGCAAGTCAAACATGGGTATTCTGACACATAAAGTTGATGGAGAGGCAAACTGTACAAGCTTAAATAGGTGACGCTACAGATGTGAATGGTCAATGTGTAGGGACAGACCGTAACTTATATGTCATTAACTAAAGGACAAATGCTATCTTTATATGTTTCTTTCTTTCCTTATTTGAAATGCATATACTGGTGAGGAACTGGCAAATTTGGGAAAGCATAGTTCAAACTGCTACTCAGACACAGTTGAAACATACGCTGCCTTGATTTTGTTTGCTTACTAATTTCACATGATTACCAATGACTGTAATCACTGTCGTAAATTCCCTTCACATGACTGACACTATCACACATGATGAGGCACTCGCCTGCATGCAGTGGCATAGCCACTTTGAACCCATAAAATTTGAAAATTTGCACATATTTTGTTGAAATCTGCACACTTATTTATACTTGAACTAAAACACTAGTGGAGATGGCCTAAGAGGGCTTTGGTTCTGGCTCCACCAGTGCCCATGAACAAGGTAAAACCAGGATAACTGACGAGTACTCCTGCCATAGTCATCATGCACACAAACAACACAAAAACATTGTGCACTACTAGGGAAGTGCCAGTAACAGGCCCGCAGTGTTGCCCTTTATCAGCCATTTACTGGGGAATTTGATCGTTCAGAGATTCTACTCCATGCAAATTTTAGGGGTGTCCACATAAAACGATGGTAACTTAAGTGGACGACCGCTTCTATCCAGAATTACGCAAATACAGCGCATGCATTGCAGGAACAGAGAGGCGAAACATGGCAGGGGGGTCGGAATTACGAGTCATCGTCCCGCGGCAACTGGGGCTTGGCCTCCTCCACCTCCTCCTGCTGCAGCGGGACCTTGAAGAATTAGAGAGCGAGCGAAAACGAGGACGGCGCAAAAAAATGGGATTACGGGGGGACCTTGACCGGAAGGTGCTCCAGCGCCGGGGCGGAGCCAGACGCGGAGGTAGCGGCTGCGGCGGCGGCAGTCACTTCTTCCAGCGGTGGGGTGGGGACAGCACCGGCGGCTAGCGGACACGGGGAGGAAGCCATCAGCTGCTCGCTGCTGCGGACGCCGATTTGCCGCTGCCGGGAGGCCGGCGCTGAGAAATTTGGTGGTAAATCGATTAGTGCGAAGGGCGCCTGCCTGACTGCCCGTCTGTAGCGTGGTTTTATTTTGGGCGCATATGATGGAGCACACCCCTGACCCCTCGTCGTAAATTAAATTTTGAACACATTGTTGAATTTGCAGCTTCTCCGTTGATATAGGCACCTCTACTTGAAATTGTGTACTCTCTTGAATCTTGTATAGCAGATGATGAAATTTTCAATAATTTTTTGCACCATAAAACTAACCAAAATATGTAGGCTGGTCTCGTGATCAAGATGTTCAATTTTGATAACCCAAACATTTACGTCATGAAATATGCTTGAAATCCCAGTTCAAACAAAAAAAATGATTGACTCTAGTATCTCGCAGCGCAAGCCTTCTAATCGGACGGTTGCCGGTACTGCGAGCCACTGCTGCTCACCGCGATCATCCACCCCACCGTGGGATCTCAGGTGCGTCGCCACGGCCGCTCGCCTCTTTCCGCGCGGATCCAGGTGGTCGTTTCGCCGCCTCCCTGCCGCGCCGCGTGTCGCTCGCCGCCGCTTCTCGTCCGCCCCACCCACCTCGCTCCGTCTCCCGCGCCGCGATGAAATAGGCACGGGCTCGAGCGAGGAGCGCGCAGCGCCCACCACCCCACCGCACGCGGGACCGAGACGGAGGGAGGGAACAGAGGACCATGGCGTTGGGGCTGGTGTTCCACAGTGCGCAGGTGGTGCTGGATCTAGCGGTGGCGGGGATGTCGCTGGCGGTGGCGCTCGGCCTCTTCGCCGTCCTTGCCACCGTACTCTGCTCCGCCGCGTTCATCCACCACTCCAAGCCCGCCGCGGCGTCCTAGCAACCACAACCACCACCACTGCAACCTCTGGGTACATCCCTGATAAGCATACACTGCACGTGTGTTTCCTCTATTCATTTCGTGCTGCTCGAGCAATAACGGTTGCTGCGTTTCGTAACCATCATCAATTTTTTTTGCGTGGAGCTGGATAATGCGCTTGCAGTCATGTTTCTCAATTGATCATGTGAATATGTATTGTCCTGCGTTGCGTTACAATTTTGTGGTGTATATCATGTAAGAATAACCAAAAAAGAAGTCGGACCAATTGGATCACCTTTTCAAGACTAGTTAGATCAAGTGTGCCAGTGATTACCACCTCATGCTTTATTTCAGGAATGATTCATCTCTTGCTAGTCTAATTGCTTCCGCATAAATTGCAGGCCAGACGGTGCTTTAGTTCGATGCCTAGCAGATCCAGACAATGATGAGGTGAACATATCAGGCTAAGGCTAGAGGTTCTTGTACCATACATGTATGTATTTCTTATGCTGGTTTGTAAAGTAGATTTTTGTATTGTAGATTTTTCTTATTGGCTTTTCTCAGAAACATTGATTTATTGCACTTTCTCGGGAATTACATCTTAATAAATTCTATGTTGAACGCCCAAAAAATTATTGTGGATATTACATTAGCTGTAAAAAAGATCGATCCCTTATGTAAAATGCAATATAATAACTCATTCTGTGCCTAAAGTTGTAAATAACAACATGTGCTACATTGTTTTTGGAGGAGATTTTACAGGTACGGATAATTTCAAACACTCCACATACGGGAAAGCAAAATATAAAGCAATTAAACTGAGAACACTCTGTTGGTTACATGTCCTGATAGTTCATATCATGCAAAGTACATCTTGATGGATAGAAATTTTCGACAGAGGATTATTTGTTACTATCTATGTAGAAAGAAAAATGCTTTTGTAATATGAGTATATGATGCTAGGAGTACAGATATTAGGAATAACCTAAGGTAACAGATTCGCTGGGTAACCTGAAACGCTGGAAAACATGAAAGAAAATGGCTAGGATCCCTAGCCTTGCGCTCCTATGCATCTACAGTATTTGAGCTAGATAGTAAGGGGATGAGAGACATCCTACAAGGAATTTTACAACATTTACCAAAAACTTGTTCGTGAAGAGCTTCGTCTCTTGTTGTAGCCTCTTCTGGTGGTCTTCTCTTCTCGGTTCTTCGCCCTGCCCACCTTTTTGTTGCAGCTCGTACGTGTCTCCTCTTTCTCATCCTTATTGTTTTCATCTCTGTAGCTGTCGGTTTTTCCATGACCTTTCTTTTCTTTGCCATTAAACACCTTCACTTGAGCTGGTCCTGTGGAAGCATCGGAAGCCAAGGAATCGTAATCGCCCTCACCATAATCTCTGTAGCCTTTCTTGCTTCTACCATTGCTGTAGCCACTGCCATCTTCAACATTGCTCTCTCGGCTGTCATTGGCTCTAAAATCATCACTACTCCCAGGGGAGGCCAGATACATCGTCCACCCAGATTCATTGCTGTTGCATTCTTCACCATCGTCCCCACTAAGCTGGGAGGACTCCATTCCTTGGGAGTGCGAAGATATACAAAAAAGAGGCCGAAGAAAGAACAAGGAAGGAAACCAGGTAGAATGAAGCTATGAGAGAAATAAGGAACACTCTTATTCTTCTTCTAAACACCTCAACAATCCAACACCACAGAGGACTCCTGTTTTGCTTCTTGTGCCGTAGCCTGAGAAGAACACTGAACCCTCTCAGCGCCCAGGCATCTTCACAAGGGAGGGAATGAGAGGAGTGGTTGAATGAAGCTAAGGAGTTTGCAATGCGTTGTTGCTTGTGTCTGTGTGGAAGCTTGTCAAAGGGGTGCAGAAAGGATGGCAGTGCCTTTAAATGGAAAAGATGGCCCATCCTTATAACCATCTCTCATAACTTTCTCAACCATCTCTGCATTCTCTTGGTACCAAATCCAAGAGGAAAAACATTTGCTTGCAATGCAGTTTTACAGGTATTTCCATCTGTAGTCCATGTGGCCCTTGCTCCTCCCCTCATGGTAGGGGCCTGGTAGAGGCCTGGAGAGGGTCATAGATATATGGATACTGCCGCTTGGGTTAGGCTGTGATTTGTTAGGATTGGAAGGCTGGCATATAGCTCAAAAGGCTTGCTGTCGCTGCTGTGTCTGCCTGTCATGCAAATGCTAGCTTGTTTGCGGCACGTTTCCCTTGGATTGCAGGATCAGGAGAACATGTCTGTTGTTTGCTTTAGCATACACATGCAGACAATGACCAAATAGGCTCAAGGCTACCAAGTCTAAATGTATTTTCCCAGTGTTATGCTAATAATTAATTGCCGGCATTCTACTAAATAATTTCTGCAGTGGCTCGTAACAGGCTGATGCCATTCAGGAGATCCAGAAGTTACAGTGCGGGGAAAGATACGTTGACACCCGACTGATTGAACGTACTAGCTAGTCTGTTTATTCTGCTGAGCTGGTTATAGTTTCTCGTATGGATCAGCAGATGCCTAGCTTTGTTTCGCGGCTACCTTTCCTCCAGTTCGAGAAACGAACAAGAAGCCTGGTGCCTGGCGTGGTTCTGAAGCTTTCAGGCTGTGAAAGAAGCTGTCAGGGGGGCCCTGACAGAGCTTGCGGCCCTTAAAAGAAAGAAAATGCCGAGACCAAGTTGCTGCGTTGCATCGCCAGATGATCATGTGAGTACTGAACGCCTGAAACCGGCCATGTTGCTGCATCTCGTCCCCCCGGTCAGTTCAGTAGTTGTACCAAGAACGCACTAACTTGTAGTTCTTCCATTTCAAAATAATTGTCACTCTTTAATCAAAAATATACTAGAGAGTGATAAGTATTTTGAGATGAAGAAAGTATTACTGGTACGTCTGAATGTTTTTCAAAAACTACTAGACTTCTGAAAACACCCTGGCATTCCTTTCGCGTGTGTTGAACGCTGTAGGACTGGCCGGTTCTACTCGTGCACAGTGTGATGTGACGGTGACAAGAGGTCCATCTCAATGCACGTGGGGAAAACGCTGATCCTTGTTTGCTGCTGTTTTTTTTTCTGTCTGTGTTCTGATGAGACTGAAGTGAGCTCCCTGTTCAGGTTCAGCGCATCCGTGCTGTTTTCCATTGCAGCTGCAGCTATGCGTGTACTAAGGTCAATGGAGCCTTCTGTTGTGTCGGTGTCCGATTTTCGTGAAGTTTGGCCGGCCTTTGCCGGTTGGCGTTGCGTGGGGTCTGCTTTTCCTTTTGGTTGGAGCCTAGCTCAAACCGACTCTCGCCCAGAGGCCAGAGCTCTACTATGATCCTTTAGTTTCCTTGAGGATATAAGTTAGTCTCATCCGAAATGCTTTACTGAATTTCATGGAAGGGGAGAACAGTCTAATCCTTCATAGAGATCTGAAAAATTCTTGCATTCTGACATTTGACTAGAGCTTGAGGCTATGCTGCTTGACGCCTACTCCCTTCGTCCCACAAAGATAGTCGTTTTAGCATTTTTAAGACATAATAGTGAAGATGGTAAATGACGCATGTGCTCTCATAAAGCTGACAAGTTTAATGGTCCTCATTAATATGTTGTTGCACTTTTTTTGAGGAAACATGCATTGGTAGAAGGCTATATTTACATCTTAACTATTGCATTGATGAGTCTAAAATGACAATCTTTGTGGGACAAATCTAAAAGGGCAGAAAGACAATCTTTGTGGGACGGAGGGAGTAGATGTGTGCAACAGCGCAAGAATGCCTGAAACTCGTGCTTGGGTGGGCCGACGTGCCAATGTTCCTTGATCAACGCTCAATCCTGACCTAGCTAGATCCGACTGTCTATCGGTCCTGCCCTACAAGATCGATATTGCTGCTTGGCCGGAGCCTGATGTAACGCGTGGCATGAAGGAGGTTCTGATCGCGAGTTGGCCATACAAGCGGAACAAGACAAACCGTCGCTCGATGAACTCCCCGCCGGAGGCCTGGGCGACGGCGAAGGCGTGGGTGCGCTGGTCACCAACGGAGGGTCGCCATAAGCGGGTGGTCGGAGCGCCGGATTCCAGGAGGTGCCGGAGACTGGTAGACATGTTACGCTGTCGTGTGTGGCGATCGCTAGCGGCTATAAAAGTAGAAAAAGTGCAGTCGTATATCGCCAACAACACATTGTTTTAATCTGTTGCCCGTTTTGGGACTTTATATTATATAGATATGCTATGTTTGTCTATCAAAAACCGACCTTAGCTCAGTTGGTAGAGCGGAGGACTGTAGTGCGTGCAGATAAATCCTTAGGTCGCTGGTTCGAATCCGGCAGGTCGGAAATTTCTTTTTTTTATATATGTATTTGTTATTCAGCCACTTTCATCGAATTATTTATTCTATGGTTTAAAGGAAACCGCGTTTTCCCGCCAAGTTCTGTAGTTGCGTTCTTGGCGGAGCAGACACAAGTTGGAAAAAGCATATCCGAATGTTTAGCGTAATTTATTATTCAGCCACTTTCATCTAATTATTTATTCTATGGTTTAAAGGAAACCGCGCTTTCCCGCCAAGTTCTGTAGTTGCGACCTTGGCGGAGCGGACACAAGATGAAAAAATAAGATATTCGAAGGTTTAGTGAATCAACATAAAAAAAATCAACCTCGCTTTTAATAGTATTTTGTTGTAGTTGAAAGATTTCCAACAGAAATAACTGACGGGGTACGAGTCCGTCACACAACCAAGGAGCTTCAGAACTATCTGAATTCAGGGCTTCAGCTATGCATGCTCTGAAACACGTTGTCCCCTGTGCAATCGTCCAAATAGGCACTGCCCGATGAAATTGGATATCCAAATAGGCCCTGGGCTTGTGGAACATTTGGGCAGTGATAAAAAAGCGTTCTCTATAATCAGTGGACTAGGGAGGCAGCTTCTAAAGGTAGTGATCTTCAGATGTCCATGTCTGAGCCCGTGGCATTGATGATAATGGACATGATAAGGTCTGAAAAAATGTACATAAAGTGAGATGAATGATATATTTTGCATAAAGAAAGGAAAACCATAGGCACGACTGCAAGGGGGTCCAATATTGCTTCACTAGTTGCTGGGATTAAAAAATGAATATAAGATTAATAGACTGCAGAGGTTTGTCATGTACTCCCTCCCGATCTAAATGATTGTCGTTTCCGACAAACAAACGCACTACGAATACGCTGCCGCTGGCTGTCCGAGCGACAACCATTTCGATCGGGAGGGAGTAGTTTATATCTACTGGATTTATCTGAAGAGTGGGCATACAAGTGTACGAGCCATCAGGGTGATAGGATCGTGTTTGCATGGCAGGCGGCTGTTAAGACCACTGGAACCGATGATGGTTACCGGACGCTGGCGGCATTCAACTGAGCCAAGAGCATCGTACTAGTATGGAAGGTGTTGCCCCTGCGGGACTCAATCACGCTACAGTGACCTCGCTGGACTGAAGTCTTCTACAAATGTTCAAAAAATCTTTATTACGAAGCATTCAAGTGTTAATATCAATGAAATTATTAGAATTTAGAACTATTTGAGGTAATCATACAATAATGCTAGGATACATACTCCCTCCGTCCCCAAATACTCGTCGTTTTCTAGTACAAAAATGAATAAAAAGACGATAAGTATTTTAAACGAAAAGAGTACTTATTTTAATACATTTTTGTCTTTAATATTGATATTGATCAAGAGTTTAATATTTAGTATTAGATATCTTAAACTAAAATTTTATTTAAATTTTTTACATGTAAAAATAGTCATATTTATATATGTATACGTGTAATCCTTAGGGGCCATGCTGGCCGCTTCGCCTAGGGCCCTCAAGAAGCTAGAGCCGGCTCTGCCGGCCCGACGGGGAATGGAAACCATCCGTGTGTGTCTGTCCGCGCGCGCGAGCCCCTGTTCGCTTCGCGCGCTGCTCCTCGGCCCCGGGCGACTGGCACGCGCGGAGGGGAATGTCTCGCGTCGCCGGCCCGCGCCCTGCGCTGTTCCTGCTGCGCCCAGGGCCGGCCCTGGGGCAGTGCCCAAGGGGCGACCGTCCCGGTCCCTCAAAAATTAAGGGCCTCATTTAGATTTAAGTTATATATATTGCCAAGATCTAAATTTATACAAATGAATGTGATTTAACTGGTATTCGATCAATGATTGATAAACTAATAATAATAGTCAGAAGTATAGTGAATTTGACTTTTAGATTTGACCCAACCAACTATTCCAACTTAGAATCAAGAGTGTTCCCGATAATACCTATAGTCATGCAAAGTCAGAGGCCGACCGCTCCATGCTACCGGCTCACGTAGTCTCTTGAATTAAGCGTCGATAACTCGAATATGAACTCCTATTCTTATCTGTCGGTTGTCGCGATCGTGATGTAGAGGACTTCCGAAGGCTCTGGGTTTGCATGCCAACACTTAATAGCTTATGTCTTCTAAACGCTTAGTTTCACCTATTATTTTTTATGCATTGATCAATCTACGTATACTCCTAGCTAACTGATTTTCTCATATTTTTTCTCTCATCTAAGATTGTACTAACTGAACTTTATTAAGTGATAGTTTAACTCTTACACATAATTTCAGTTAGATACTCAAAGTAATTTTATTTTATATCATTAGATAAGTTTCAATCAATTGTATTTTCAGTTCATATAAGTGTTTTTAAATTTATTTTTGTGACAATATTAGTGAGAATGAACTTTATAAAACACTCACCCCGTTCCAAAATAAGTGACGTTTAGCGGAGCTAATTTAACTTAAAATGAACTAGATTTCTTGTTCTAAATATCATTTTTTTTCAGAATAGAGAGTAGTTATAATTGATAATTTTTCTTTATATTTATGATCAACTAGAGGGCTTTAATTTTTTATTCGCCCCGGGCCCCCGAAAAGTCAGGACCGGCCCTGAGCACATATAGGGAAAAAGGTGAGATTTCTAGTTCAGTTTTAGGTGACTTAGAGATTTGCTTCGACCACAGATGGATATAGTGAGACTAAATCTGTTCCTAAGAGCAAATTTTCATCAGTATAACAACAGGGGCCACTGGTTACCACTCTCAAATGAATCGTAGCATATATATCTGTGACAAGCCATAAAACTGATACAAAAACAGATCTTGAACTAGAAAACTAATCAATTTTTTTTCAAAACAAACTAATCAAATGATCCGAACGGTGTTAAGCACATTTGAAATAAGTATCTGAACAGCTGAAATATCGTAGAAAATGAAGAACGGAATATATTTAAAGCGAGAGTGGCAAACCTGACATGCACATCGAGTTCCAATGGCAGAATAAGAGAAGCACAAGTCCCAAACTGTAAGACCGTTCGCACTCATCTACCTCTAAAATGCACATCTAAAAAGAATATTCTCTTCCTTTACAGTTACCTCTAAAAGATTATTACTTTTACAGTTTCATTCTCCACACTCGTTCACTTCTAAATTGGACCTCTATATCAACAACCATCTATTTTATATTATATAAAACTACCTATTTTCCTCATTTTCATCTCTATTTCTATTTTCCCTTCTCTTTATCTTTTTTTCTTTTATTCATTTTCCCCTTCGTTTTTCTTTTTCTTTTTCTCCTCTCTTTGTTCTCTGCTCCCGGAACTTTCACGGCCTCAATCAAAGGAACATTTCGGCCTCCTCCCTCGCGACGGTGCCCGAGCCGGTGCCGCTGCCACTTCCCTCCCTAGCCACCGTCGGCCCTCCCTCGTCGCTCCCCCTTCCACCGCTCCCGAAGGCCGCCTCCCTCGCCGCATGTTCCACCGACTCGCCGTGCGTCCTCGTCGTCCGTCCCAGCAGCGCTCCTCCCCGTCATCGAATCCCCGCCTCGTTGTGCCTCCTCGGTCGCCCGTCGATGGCCCCTGCACCTCGTCGTCTCCTCCCCGCTTCGCCTCGCTTTCCAGCGCCTCACCGCGCCGCCCCGCGCCGGACCTCTCCGCGCGCTGTCCCGCGCCATCCCTTTCTTCTCCGGCCATCCAACGACCGCGCGTCATTCACGAACATTTTCTATGCGCGCCCATCCAACGACTTCCGTTCTCTTTCTTTGTTCGATCCGATAGAGGCGCTTCTATCTGTGGCGTCCGACTGTAGCCATCGCTAAGATAGAGGCGCTCTATACGGCCCCGGTGCGGAAGACCGCTGTCTGCCGCGTCGCGGGGCCTTTAGAGGCGTCCGGTGCAAATAGTCTAAGGTCTTTACAACATCGACAATCTTCACTCAGGCATCCATCTTGGTCATGCACGCATAGCGCTGCAGCTTCTCGTTGAACAACACGATCGGATCCTTCTCCTTGAGCACTCCATTGTCGTTGTACGCGTCCCTGAAGAACACAACCCAATTCATCTGTGTGCCGGCGAGGTAGAATGCGCGGTTCTGCTTCCGCAGCGACTCGTGCATGTGCCGCGTGAGCCCCAGCTCCTCCTTGAACTTGAAGATGTGGTGGATCAGCGCACGCTTCTCGAGCGTCAGGCTCAGGAACTCGTGCACCACCCCGACGCGGTACTTCTCCGCCTCCGCCGTCCACGGCTTCAGCAGCGCGCCGTTGGTGTACGGTGAGACCAGCGGGAACGTAGTCACCGCGTCGAGGCGGTCTGCGTCCTCCGCGCCGAGCGGCATGAACCGGCGATGTGGGACGGCGAAGCGGAACGTGTGTCGAACGCGGCGCTCGTCCACGACAAAGTCGCGCTCCAGCGCGCTGACGGCGAACGCGGGGTTCCAGCGCACGAGCTCGAGGACGTGGCGGCCGTCGGGGTCGACAGCGACGCGGAAGTCGTCGGGGAAGTCGTGGATGCGGTCCCGGAAGTCGTCGGGGAGGCCGAGCGGGATGCGGCAGTGATGGAGCTTCACGAGCGGCACGCGCCGGTGGGAGGTGAGCATAAGAAGCTTGCGGACGGTGCTCACCCGCGACGGTAGGAGCTCCTCGTGGAGACGGCGCTCTTCCTCCAGGAGCGAGCACATGAACGGCGTGAGCGCGAGGTGCGGGACGGAGTCCACGACGGGAAGGTGGAACAGCAGCGGGTGGCGAGCGGCAGCGCATGTCACGCTGCGGCCACGGGGGAAACCGAGCTCGCGATACAGCTTGTCGGCCTCGAAAAGGGGGATCCGATGGGGGGACGGGAGGGAGGCCAGGAACGAGCGTGTGCAGGTTATGAAGCGGAACGCCGCATCTCGGTCGAGGACGGCGTCGAGGGCCGGCACGTGGCGGGCGGCCTCCGGCTCGACGGGCGCAACGCGCGGGCTGTTGAGCTTCTTCAGGAGCTTCTTGCGGCGCTTACAGGGGAGCAGCGGCAGGAGCGACGCCGTTGTTGCCACAGCCGCGGTAGATGAGGCGGGAATGGGCGGGGAGTCTGGAACGCGGAGACAGAGGGCTCGGGTGGCGCAGAAGAGACGATGCGCCATCGGGCGGCGGTGACTGCGAGCGGTGGCGGGCGCCGACTAGTTGAGCGCAAATCAGGTTTCGATCAAATCAGCACGCAGTCAAAAGACATGGTAACCGTCCGATCCAGACGGCCTTCCACGCACGCCACACCCCCTCCGCTTAGCGATGTTAACCTATAGAGCTCGAGCGAGCATAATTGAACTTAACAAAATTTGAATGGATCTTGGGTGGAGTCTGTGATCCATTCAATTTTGCAATCAAGTTTAGACTTGGCTCATTTAGCATTTGAATCGAGCTCAAATTAAAGTTAAAACGAGTCGAACCCGGATGAGTTAGCGTCATTGTGATTTATTGACAAGTCAATTTCACGTACATTAAATATAATTTAATCTGTTCCGATTCACAATTGATGAAGTATACAAGCAAACAAACATTGCATATTGTTTGCTGTTTACTCTATATAAGAAGTATTTTCAAAGATATCTTTTTAATACGATTGGATGGTCTAATTAATCATGCACCTCGTAAATGATAATAGCGAACGAGTTAATGTTTGGTCTCGTAACCTTACATGTAACCTCAATTTGTATACTCCTTTTGTTTTAAAAAATTTGTTTTTTTATAGTTCAACTCGGATGAGCAGAATGGAAGGAGAGAAGTTGCATCTGACTAAAACACAAATCAAATCTAGAACGAATCTAAACTGAATGGAATGCTGTCCTGGAGCTTTATTGATAACCTTGTTCCCTTCCATCCTCCATTCCTCCTGAACCAAACCCCAAATCCCCAGTCCGCCGCGAGACGCCGCCGGTCGCCATGGGCACGGAGGCGGCCGCCGTGGTAGACCTTCGGGCGCTGACGCAGTCGGATCTCGTGGCGCTCGCGGCTGCGTCGCCTTACGCCGTCGACCCCCGCAGCGGTCGCCGGCGCGACGCCGACTTCCTACCGCCCCCTAAGATCGACCGCTCCGTCTTCAACGAGAGCGCCGGCTCCCGTAAGCAGACCATCCCCCGCCACCGCGCCACAACCAACATCTCCCACAGCCTGACCCCTGCTGCTTCCTCCTCCTCCTTCACCGCCTCTGCCCTAACCGAGGAGGACTCCGAGAACCGCCTCATCGTCTTCCACCTCCAAAGCCTCCTAGCCCGCGACGACCCCTCGTTCCCACCTCCGCCCCCGATTCCACCCCGACCCCAAACCCTAACCGCTCCCGCGATAACGGCATCTGCACCCCCGGCGCCGTCCCTCCCGCAGCCATCGCAGGCTGCAGACCCGGACAGGGAGGTGATTAATCCGAAGGGAGCGGCGGTTGATCTGGTGAGACTCGCGGAGCTAGTGGACCCGTACGGGGAGGAGCTACAGAAGCGGACGGCGGGATTGGGGTCGGAGCCGGAGTTACTGGGATTCATGAACTCTCTAGAAGGGCAGTGGGGGAGCCGGAGGCGTCGGAGGAAGCTCGTGGATGCTGGCATGTTTGGTGACCACCTGCCCCGTGGTTGGAAGCTGCTTCTTGGGCTCAAGCGGAAGGAGCGTGTTGCATGGATTAATTGCCGCTGTTATGTGAGGTATGTTCTCCCACATGGGCATGCTTGTTCTGATTGTTTAGGCATCTGTTTTTAGATTTTGTAAGTGCAATGGCGATTAGGATTTCATGGCGCTAATATGATACGCGTATGCATTGTTTTTTACTAGGATCATGCTAGCCCCGCTATGCTTATACTGTAGAAAGATTGATTCATGTCCTGGCGCAAGGGCGCAAACTGATATAATGCTATTGCTGTGATAATATCCATTTGTGCACAAATAAAATATCAACCCGTGATTTTAGCAACCATGGTTCTTGGGAGCAGTGACTAAAAGGTGTCGCCTAGGTGTCCATAGGGATGGCAATGGGTACCCGTCACCCGCGTACCTGCGGATACCCGAACTGATGGATACGGGTTTGGGTATGAATTTGTACCCATGGATACGGGTTCGGTTGTACCCAATGGGTATTTCTTATTGGGTAAAAAAATCCCACATCCATACCCGTACACACATTGACATGTGGGTCCAATAGAATTTCATATATATATATATATATATATATATATATATATATATATATATATATATATAGTATTTAGGGTTCCACATATTATATATAATCCAAGGTTTGAATGTTTCACGGACTATTGTGTTATGTTTTGGACAAGGATAATGAACATCTCTTGTTATGTATTGAATTGTTGTAGAAATTTATATGCATTGCGCTCTATTTTGTTAATATTTTTTGGGTGACGGGTAAACCCAGGGTAAAAAATATCCGCAGGTAATAGATACGGGTAGTGAATTGTACCTGTTGCGGGTAATGGGTACGAATACGGGTATCTAGAGGTATTATATGCGGGTATTTTACCCGTTGTCATCCCTAGTCTACACACTCCGGTCTGGATGCCTGGACGCGACCGGGGTACACATGTAGAAGAGCGGGGGTGGCGGTGCCGCGGTTGGGGAGAGGAGGTAGGACGTGCGGCTGATGGCAAGGAACCAAAAACCAAACAGAATCGAAATATGAGATTTATTGAGATTTTTGGTTAATTCGGTTTTCATTTTTATATATTTCCCTAACTGGATTATATCCGATTTTCACGTCGTATTAATTAAACAACCGATTTATCTGAAGTTTTAACCCACATTACACCATAACACATAAAAACAAAGTTTAATGTTACTAATCTTCACCCTTATTGATTTTTTTCTAGCAACCCGACTTTATCTTGGTAACCTCCACCCACCACCGATCCATACATGTCATTTTGTGTCTTTATCGCTATTTTTTGTGGTTATTGTCATTTTTATCAAATAAATTATATTGCACACTAAGTGGTTAATCGCAAAAACAAAACCGAATTAAGCGCAACGAATTGTGCAGTTATGATTTTTTAGATGATGTTATGTTATCAATTCTTCATAACTGAAATTTTCTTTAACTGAATGTCCGTCTCTAGGGCTCAAACTCTATCTCCTGGAGTTACAATACGACTCAACCAAGACTATATGAGGTGTGCCCTTGTGGGCTGCTGCCTACAACCCAAACCAGGCCCGCACCACGCTTTTGGGCCAAGTCACTACTAAGCCCAGGAACATCTAACCTAAGGCGCTTGCACTTGCCTCATCCATGGCATGTTTTGCCGTGTCCGCCTCATGAGCCACGTCTCCGAACATCGCGTCCTTGTACTGATGACATTTTGTCGTGTCGTATGCCTTGTCCACCACATGCTTCACTGGGTCCTTGCAACATGGAGTGTCCTTGCAACATAGAGTCATCACGACCTTCTCATCGCTTCCCCGTGTGTTGATCCTCTCTTGCACCGAGTCTTCTATGTGGGTCCTAGTTGTCGGGGAAGAAAGTTGTCGTGTCTCTTCGCTTCGCTCCAGATCCTCCCGATCTGAGCTGTCGCCCTGCCTTGTAGCATCTATTGCCTCCTGCTCGTTGTCGTGCATTCTCGCATGCCTATTGTTGCACCTGTGTCGACATGTCGCTTCTCTCTGTACGCGTGCCACTCTGGGCTCCCCATGGTCACCAGCTGCTCCACGGACTGCTTGTCGGCTGACAAAGCAACATCCACGTCGTTGTATCAGGCGTGTGATGTTTTGCCGGATCGAATAGAGTCTGCTACAGGTGCGCCGTACTCGAGCGAGAAGTCGACCATGCTCGTGTATCTTTAGCACCCCACCATGGGTGTTGACATCATAGCCCTCATCTAATTGGCTGATGACGATGTTTTTGCCAAGATGGGGAATGAGGTACATGTGGTGCACGATTGCAGCATTTTCTCCACGACTTTTGATTCTCCTACCACCGCCACATGCGTCACAAGGCCTGAAACCATGTCGCTCAGGTGAAGGAAGAAATCATGCACACTCTCGCCCTCCTCGAAAATGGTTGCGTCGATCTTCTGAAGCAGCTGTTGTCTTGTAGTCTTCTTCATTGGGTTTGCTCTGACCTTTTGTGAGCTTGATGCACTCCCAAGCCTCCTTTGTTGATTTTTCTCGGTGATGGTAGATATCATCTTGGGCAGCAAGGAACTAAGCAGGACATGAAGTGCCATCATGTCCACTTGCTTGTCCATGTTACCCATCTCGACGGCTTCCACAATGCCTTAAGCATTGAGCTAGTCCACTCTATGTAGTTGATCTTGGTGAGAACAGAGAAGTTAGTCATCACCACACGAACCCCATGAGCGCCATCCACGGGGTTGTTCTTGTCATTCCTATGTCCGCACTCTAGGTGCGCACAAGGATGTTTGTGGACGTCGAATCATCTGCCATATGTCGTTGTAGTGCACCAATCCTGATCACCAATGCCCTTGTTTGATCTTCGCGCGTACAACGGTCGCTGTATACCTCAACTTGTGTTCTCTACGCACTTCTCTCTATGCAAAGGGACTCTCCTGTACACAAAACAGAGCACCACGCAGTAGCTCTGTTCTCTCTCCCATGCTGCCACACACCACACAGCCTCTCCTGTTTCGATCTGCTTCAAGTGGCACTGGATTTGATTCGCCCACCTCGTTCGTGAATTCACGCCCACGTGGCTACCCCTCGTAGCGCTCTTGTGTGCCATGCAGGTAACAGATCGGCCTCGAGCTGAAGAGGGCCACGCGTCCTTCACCTGCGCTCGGACCTCTCCCCATCAAGTCCATATCAAGCAGCAGAGATTAACCCCGAGTTTCGTCGGGAATTGCCCGCCTTGGCGCCTTCCCGAGTGTGTGACCCTCCGCTCGCCAAAAGAGTGCAGCGCTGATCCGCTTTGATGGTTCATGTGATCCCATTCAATCCACACCGACTCGCCTCGGAGCCGTTGGATTTGGCTGGTGCATGAAGTCACAGTCACCTGCCTTCTCCTCCACACGCCGCGAGCAGGATCACACCCACATTATGGGGTTCGCTGAACTGCAACCACCTCGATCCACCTCCAGGCTCGTGTCCTTCCAGATCGACACCACTTCACACGATTTGAGGAAGAGCTTGGTGGTGCAATCGACAGTGTTTGTTCAATCGATGTGGAAAGCTCCTGCTTCTCCCGCTTGTATTGTTTCGCTCTCTTTGGAAGTACATGCCTCTGGTACTAGAATGTTGAAAAACCCGCTCACAGGAGCAATCAAAATCATGAATAACTGGAGGTGCTATTTATTCCAAATGGACTACCGACATTATTTAGCCGGGTTACACCCAAATCAACTCCTACTAGGACTCCAATCCAATTCCTAACTGCAACACACATTCTATCCTAAGACTCTCTAGGACTCCAACTCTATCTCATAGAGTTACAATATGACTCAACAAAGACTACCTCAGGTGTGCCCCTATAAGCTGCTACCTACAGCCCAAACCAGGCCCGTAGCCCGCGCACCTGGCCCACATCGCTACTAAGCCCATGTTGATCTGACAAATTACAGAGTAAAAGATGTCAATAAAGAGAACACGCTATACAGCGAACAGACAGGAGAAAAACAGAAAGCACAAAAGCAAGCTATGTACTAAGGCCTACCCAGCTCAAGGAATCATCACGTTTTGCTTCACAAATTCTATGTGCTTGATGCCTAGCCTCATCCCTAAATTTTCTTCTCCATGCCTGGAAGCTGGGTTGGTTCCTTTTGAAAATAAAGTTATTTCTTTGCTTCCATGTTCCCCAGGTAAAACACTGTTTTTGTGACCCTTCTCGTTGTCCAAGATTTTCTAAGATTTTCATTTGACGATGTCAATCATGTCATTTTGTAGTTTTTTTTTTATGAACAGCCTACCCCGTGCTAGTAAATATTTGCTAGAATAGAGATGGCAATGGGTCGGGTTTGGGTTGGATGGAGCAAACCTGACCAAAACGAGAGATGTCACGGGTGAAATTTGAGACCCGCACCTGCGGATGAAAATTGACACCCACATCCGCCAGATCTCAGGCTGGTTTCAGATATCCGTCGGGTTTGACATTCTATGAAAATACTACCGCGTTTGACAAACAAGTCTAACAAAAATCATACATTTTTGAATGACATGCAGAAAAAAGTATTGAGTTGCTTATAGAGATAAGAGATTGTAAATGTAGGTTTCAATTAGCAGGATGAAACAATAATTGTAGAAAATATGATTGAATTTGACCTTAAGGTTAAGACATCATAATAGATTGACAACTTCTAGGTTATTTTGGGTACCCGTGGGCACCCGTGGTGGAAAACTAAACCTGCACCCACGACAAGTCGTCGGGTGCGGGTTAGACCCGCGGGTGGAAAATCCCACCAGCACCCATGGGGTACCTGGACCCACGGGTGCAATTGCCATCCTTTGCTAGCAGTGTTTTTGAGGCATCGCCTGACGCTGCCTAGGCGCCCAGTCGGTCCTCTGCGGACGCCATAGGTGCTCGCCTCGCCTGGATCGGGCATGGCGCCCGACTAGAACGGCAAGGCGTCGCCGTGGCGCCTAGGCTCAGGTGGACGCCCAGGGCGACAACCATGTCGGGCGAGCCCGGGGCAGAGGTGGCGACTGGATCTAGCAGGAGCGGCTGGATTGGGTGGGGCAGAGGTGCGCTGGTGGCGGCAGAGACCGGGAGACGGTGCACAGGGGAGTGGGAGAGAACGAAGGCGGAGGCGACCGGGAGACGCTCGATAGATTGGGTGGACCGCAGATTAAGGATGACACTTTGATTGTCAGGGGAGGGAGCGAACGACTCTGATTGATTTAGAGAGAGTGATTCTAGGGTTAGGGATTATGGGGCCGTGTTTGGGCCTTATTGTGACCTCGCACGGTCACACCAGTACACCACGACTCCACGAGTTTCTCTGTCGTCGCGGCCTCCTCCTGTCCAACTTGCTTTTCCTGCTTCCGGTCTTGGTAGTTGCTCCTCTAACGAGTTCTACCCGGCGGTTCCTCCTCCGACGAGTTCCTCCACCGATCCTGCCTCCAATGAGTTCTCTGCTCTTGCGCCGCTTGCACCGCCTGGCTTCTCTTGCCTCTGCCCCTGTCCAGGCGCTGCCTCTGCCCCTGCACTGCCTCTCGCCTGGCGCTCGCCTAGGCGCCTAGGCGTCTAGTCGGCCGGCGGGCGCCTAGGCGTCCAGGCGGAGATTTAAAACCCTGTTTGCTAGAACAGTATGCCAATATAGCATTGTCTTTGGAGTTTGTAGTGTTTATTCTGCTCGGCAGTTTGATGTATGAACCTGTTAAGTACTTGTCTCACCTCATCAAGTAGAAGATCACACTTGTTATGTTATTTTCATATATTCCGCTGTTTTCCTTTGCTAACTTCTTAATATATTTTCCAGCCCCAAAGGACATCACTTCACTACTTGCAAAGAAGTGTCTTCCTATCTCATGTCTGTTCTTGGATATCCAGAGGCAAAGCTAACTGCTATTCATAGTAACAGTGCATCAGTGCATGGGTTAAATGCTGTTAATGTAAGTTTTTTTAGTATGCTTCTCAATGTGCTTAATGTTTCATTGTTTAACTCAAGTGTGTTTTATTAGTCTGTAGATCTTCATCAGCAAACCAATCAAACCGAGGAAAAGCAAATTGCAATGCCAGTTACTTCGGTTACATTATTCAGTCATTCAGGTGATTCTCATCAACTAAAGCTTCAGAAGGATGATACTCAGATGGGAGTGATTGCAAAGGAGTGCCATAAATGCAATTTGACCTTTCATGACCAGGGTGCTTACATGCAACATCAGTTGTCCTTTCATCAAAGAAAGGCTAAAAAGCGCAGGGTTAGTAAAGCTCATGAACTGGGTGGCAGCATGGATGGAAAGTCTGAGACTCGGGAATGCCAGAAGACCTCCAGAGAGGGACCTGACTATTTCGGGCACTGTGTTTCTGATCAAAGGTATCAACAAGGTCAGAGTGTAACTCTTGGGTCATGTTCAGGTGACTTAGGTGGTAAACCATCAATGGTTGCAGTGCAATGTGGGCTTCAGCCAATGACTGCATTGCCTCAACCTCAACAGGAAAAAGAGCCATCCGGTCAAGAGCCTGTCCCTGGGAATCTTAGGGACCCTCTAACAGATATGACTAGCTTTCTTGAACTGGAAAAAGGACATGCTGCTGCAAAATCCGTCTCTGGGCATTGTAATGACCCTCCTAAGATAATGACTTGCTTTCCTGAACAGCAAAAAGGACCTCTGGCAGGAGAACCCAGTTCTGAACATCACCTGGACCCAGTTGACAAATCTGGTGACTATGAAACCAATGATGAAGCATGTCACAATAACGTGGCAAATATTTATGAGAATGCCAGCACAAAAGAATTAGAACATCCCATTCCCAGCAAAGATTGTTCCCAGATTTTCAACAGACCTGATGAAACTTGCAGCATACCTAAAGAGGTTTCTCCGACTGCATATGGTCTTGATGAAAGCAAATGCACAGATGATCCAGCGAGTTGTACTGATAGAACACAATCTAAACAAGTTTATCAGCCCTGTGATATACTGGATGGCAATTTGGGCAGTTCTCGTGAAAAAAACAATTTTAATAACCAGCTGGAAAGTAAAACACTTTCTGTAACCCTTGATGAGCGTGACCTTAACTCAGTTGATATGGAGGTAGATGGTGCTAATATAGCTTGCAATACAGTGGATCCCCCGAGCTTTGAAAATGAAAAACATGTTGAGGACAAGACTATGGATTGTGAAACGATTACTTTGGGAGATGATGAGATCAGTAGCAGAATAAGGGATGTAAACCTCAATTCATGTATGGATACAAGATCCTCTCCTGCTTCTGGTCGAAACTATGATACATCAAATGCCACTGGTGACGCCACTAGGTTGTCCATTATTGCCCAATGCTTTGGTACTAGCTCTAATGATGACAACACTTGTAAGGATGGAGACTTAGCCAACCAGAACAGATCCTCTAAGGGTGAAAATTTTGTCAACCAGAAAAATGACATGGGGTATCAATCTAATATGACCATGGGCCCCATCCCTCCAGCTCAAATTAATGTGGATTGTTTCACTTCTGAAATTAAGAACTATGGCAACAGAAGTGAAGATAATGCCGAAGAAGCACCAGTGAACTCTCGGAACATGATCAGTAATGAAACAGGCTTTGATGTTGAAACTTATAACAATGATATCTTTAATGGTACTATCACAGGAAGTAATCTTGCCCAGTTCAATAATACCATGAATATGAAAAATGATTTCACAAGCTGCTATTCATTATCTGAAATAAACACACTGACTGGTGGTACTACAACTGATGAAATTGATATCCATGGTATGAGGAACTCGTTTGTTGGCTCCACCAGTCGTGATGAACCCAATGGACATTGCACACTAGATTTTGATATCAAGGGTTCTATGCTCGAGGCTCTGGAAAAATCTGACAGTGACTTGGAAAACCAATACAGTGGTGCAGGCCCTACTTGTGATTCACTCCCTGCTGCTGGTACAAGTGGGAACATTGACGATTTTATGTCCATGCAAACTAATTTTGGTAGTTTTACCTCTTTGGTCCGTGCTGTTGAAGATGTTCCGCTGAGCAGGATTATTCAGGATCAGGTAAATTTTATAGTATATGCTGATTTTCCACTATTGTTCTTGTTGATTATTTGTTTGTAAATTTTTTCTGTAGTTCATCTAGAACTAGCCTTCTTGCTTAGGTTTTCAGCATGTTATTAATTATTAAGCCATTGGTCTGACATGAAAGAAGATTTGTTTTTGGGAAATGTTGTCAATCTTTGTTAATCATTGCTACTTGTGTGGTCTTATACTCTCCACATGTCATGACGTTTGTATAAAATTTTGCTTACAGACTCTGATGCATGCTTTTTACGTTAGCATACTTGATATTAACCTGATAATTTGTTTGTTCCTGAAACAGTGTGATTTGCAACTTGGATTTGGAGGCCCAAAGCAGCCGATGTATCCGAGCTTTGAGCAGCAGCTAAGGATGGCCTCAGCTGGAGCTCCACCGTATGGGGGCATGAGCAGGCATGATTCTGTACCTGTACCTGAGCCCACGCTGATGTTGGGTTATGCGCCACAGCTAGGCAGCTGCCCTCCATTTCAACTAGGCTGGGGGCAGCCATTATCGAAGATGGATGCCGGATGCGTGGTCCAGTCCGTATGTGTGTGGTGCAACAGTCAGTTCCAGCATTTCGGTAGCGTCGCCGAGCAGCAGCAAGCTGATTCTCTTGGCTACATCTGCCCGTCATGCAAGGGCAAGTTTTCAGGTCATCTTGGCATCAACGGGCCATCTCTTTAACATCAATTCGGTATTGCTAAATTAGCAGAACTGGTGCTGGTTAGTATTGTAAGATGCACTGGTTGGGAGTATTTATTTAGTAACTGAACGGTGGTGTATGTACTCACCTTGAACGTACTCCTTTGTGCTAAGGAGTGAATCGTCGTAAAATCCATAGACTTGCATCGTGTTCAGAGTTTAAAATGATCCTCTTTCATCTGTGGCACACTTACACAAACACGTAACAAAACGCTCAAAACCCACCGGTTTACCCATGTTTCCACTGTACACTCCCCTCTCTTTACACCATTTCAAATAAAACAAACCTCTCTTTTATCTGATATTAAAATGAAAACAATAAACGATTTAGTTTGATAACCTCAAGTTCATAATTATTTTAGATTTCAGCAAGATGCACATTTAAAACAGTTCTTGGCTAAAGTTATAGGCAAGCAATAGTTCTCGGTTAGAAATACATGTACTCACGGAGTGAAGATGCATGCATCCGCCACGATTCCGTGTGCTTTACAAGTGATAAGATATTGTTGTATATCATGAGGAATCGGAGTGACTAGTTTGTTGTGAACTTTTGAGACCGGGATAAGATAGAAGAACGAAAGCGACCACATACTGAATTTTCTTTTTGACGCAAACACATAATGAATTTTCTGGAGCTGCTGCTGATGGATGCAAGTTGGCGGTTCCCTTGGAATCTAGGCTTTACGAGTTTAACACGTCAGAAATTTGTGGTAGAGGAAGCCCTTTTTGAAGGAAAAAATAAATAAAAGACTGGCAGGAGTAAGCACCGGACGAGCGACCCGAGTTTACGAAAGTGACAACGACGAGACGAAACCAGGGCACTGTTGTTTTCATGGCAGTTTGATTCACACCTTCGAATTGGCGATGCTAGTTTAACTCAAATCAAAAAGGGAAAAAGAGTGTCGGTCTCTGATCGGTAAGGCTCCATATATAGACCTGAAAGTCTGAAACCCCAACTCCACGACGTTCCTTTCACCTCGCAGAAACGTCAGCGGGCTCTGAATCACTGAATGGACGAAAAGGAAACGAAGGGAACGTCAAGGAAACAACCAATCCAAAAAAAAAAACAAGCTCGGTGCAACGCTCGTTCTTGCCCTGCCAATCAATCGCCGACCGTGCCTACCGAGCCTCGGCGCACGGTCCCGGCTCCGGATATTTTTGACGCACCAGCACGAATCCCCGTGTCCGCGTCGCCGAAGGCACCACCACCAGCCACCAGGCCGCCGGCACTGACCGCAGTTCCCCTCAATCCCGTGCCGAGCCGGGCCTCTCTCTGAGTCTGACGACCATCAGCCTCGGCGCTGCCTGCACTTTCTCTATCCATATGATATGACTACCCATCAGTAGTGCAGTGTGCAGTGCGTACACTCTCACGGGACAAGCAGCTAGCTGAGCGATTCCCCGTCTCTCTCGATCCATGGCGCTGCCCCGTGGATGCGTCGTCCCCCTCGCCGCCGTGCTCCTCGCGACGCTCTGCCGCGCCGAGGCGGCCGTCAGGGAGCTCAAGGTCGGGTACTACGCGGAGACGTGCCCCGGCGCCGAGGACATCGTCCGGGCGGCCATGGCCCGCGCGCAGGCACGCGAGGCCCGCAGCGTCGCCTCCGTCATGCGTCTCCAGTTCCACGACTGCTTCGTCAACGTGAGTCTCGCTCTCGCCTCTTCTTCGCATGTATACGTCGTGGGCTTCGCGCTCGATCTGATGGTGGCTCGATTCTCTCCTGCTTCTTCGATCGCGTGCGTGAAGGGCTGTGACGGGTCGGTGCTGATGGACGCCACGCCGACGGTGCCCGGCGAGAAGGACGCGCTGTCCAACATCAACTCCCTGCGCTCGTTCGAGGTCGTCGACGAGATCAAGGCGGCGCTGGAGGAGCGCTGCCCCGGCGTCGTCTCCTGCGCCGACATCATCGTCATGGCCGCCCGCGACGCCGTCGTCCTGGTACGCCACCAAACGTTCCCGGCGGATCTCTTAATCGTACTCCTCTGTTTTCTTATATTATTATTAACGTTGGTTAGCTCAACTTTGAGCTCGATCCGTATTTACTACTAGCTGCTACACTCGTCGGCGCACATACCGTTTCTCTTGCTCTGCCTGCCCTGTTCCAGTGCAAAATCTGTTCCACTGTCCGTCTGCCGTTTTCTCCGGTGAAAAAGCACCAGCGCTTCTCCTCATCAACGATTACATTTGTATCATAATTGAGTTACAGCCGCTCACATCCCAACCAACATCCATTGGGCTTCAGGTTCAGTTTCAGGGTCTGCCGTAAAGGAGCGAAAATAAATGGAACAGTTAATTTTTGTAACGAATTGATTTTGGCATCACGCGCACGCTTTGTGAGTTTGTTCGTGTTCGTGTCTGCGCGACCACCAGCGTTCGCCGTTGGTGGCGGGGCAGACAACCAAAGTCGGCGTCGCGAGCGAGGACGTCATGGTCTCTCTCGGGCGCACGGCCTTTTATTCTGCCACTAGTTCCACGGTTCTTTGGTCACGGAGAGGGGAAAATGGGCGTCCTGCTGCTCCACCGGCAAACGCTTAGGTACAATGTTTCATTTTATTTGATTAGTTTAAAAACTGAACACGTCAACTAAAATGAGTTATGTAAAGGGAAATTATTTCGCGTATTTCAGAGTCAAAGATAGGCAGACCGCGTCACGATCACGTACTCCCTTGCTTGCCATTTTGCTCCATCCCTGCCCCTGCCTGCCTCCTCAGCCAACTTGCAGGAAAATCATGGCCAGCGCAACCACCCTACGATCGTCGCTCCCCGCGAGGCGCGCAGGGCATGATGGCGTCACGCGCCCCTGCACGGCTGCAATACAACCTCTCACCCCACCTCCCCGCAGGCCGACAGCAAGGGGGCCCGACGACGCACGGCCGCAACCTCTCACCAGTCACCACGTCACGCGGCCAGCCGGGAACGGCCAGGCCAGGCCATATGGCCGCGCCCACCAAAGCAGAGCGCCGCGCCTCGTGCCGCGGCTGCAGTGGTCGCAGCATCCGGCGCAGACAGCCCGTCGCTGCCGCCCGGAATAGCACAAAATATACGGGCAGCTGGAGTATATTCCCAGATCACGATTTCGGTGGTGGAGCGCGTCCTTTTCCTGCTCCCCCTTGTCCACCCCGGCCGGAGCCTTCTCAGATAAATTATGAGCTCTGAAGTGTGGAGACAAAAGATGGTATACCTGGGACTAGTACTATGTCGCGTTTCCCCTTGGCGTGATAATGCTTGACAGGTGGTGGCCATTGGGTTGGTTGATGCAGCAGGACAGCAGGCAGTGAAAAATTCGTTGCTCTTGCAACTGGAATATCGGTTCATCGAATGGCCTCAGTACCAACTGAACTGTAGTCATTTCCCGTTTAAAGCAGTATGTACGGGTGTACTAGCTGATACTCCTTCCATCCTAAATTATTTATCACTTTTTAGTTCATTTAGGATGGAGGTAGTGTATGTGGGTGAGCGATGTCTGAAGCTCCTCCAGTCCTAATGTTTCTCTACATTTTTTTCGATCAAAAATCGTCATTAACACTGTAAGTTCTGAGAGTCCACTGAATTGATTTTCTTTTCTTTCGCAGACCGGTGGGCCCAACTGGGCGGTGCGGCTAGGGCGCGAGGACAGCCTGACGGCGAGCAAGAACGACTCGGACAACATCATGCCGAGCCCGCGCGCCAACGCGAGCGCGCTCATCCGCCTCTTCGCGGGCCTCAACCTCTCGGTCACCGACCTCGTCGCGCTCTCCGGCTCGCACTCCGTCGGCAAGGCCCGCTGCTTCTCCATCGTCTTCCGCCTCTACAACCAGTCGGGCTCCGGCCGTCCCGACCCCAACATGGACGCGGCCTACCGCGGCGCGCTCGACGCGCTCTGCCCCAGGGGCGGCGACGCGGAGGTCACCGGCGGCATGGACGCCACCCCGCGCGTCTTCGACAACCAGTACTTCAAGGACCTCGTCGCGCTCCGCGGCTTCCTGAACTCCGACCAGACGCTCTTCTCCGACAGCGTCAGGACCCGGAGGGTCGTCAAGCTCTTCGGCAGGGACCAGGACGCCTTCTTCAGGGCCTTCGTCGAGGGGATGGTCAAGATGGGCGAGCTGCAGAACCCCAGGAAGGGGGAGATACGCCGCAACTGCCGCGTCGCCAACGGCTCCCCGTCGATGGCGCCTAGGGAACAGCTGGCGGACCGTGTCCTCGACTTCTGAGCTCCAATTCGTCCGGTCCCGGTAGCCGCTTCGCAAGAGTTTGCTCTGAAATGACATCGGCGTTGATATATAGGGTTGATTGGTGCAAAATAATTGAGTAATTAACCCGATGTTAAGGGTATAATTAGCCAAATATTGCACGTGGTTTTGCACGTTATGAGACTTAGGACTTGATATGTTATCTTATACTACCTCTGGATTTTTTTAATTGACGTTCCCGACAACCAAAGGAACTAGAAAAACTACGGAACCGTGTCCGGACGACAAATAAAACAAGCTAGAGGTAGTAGTATCCACTAATACTGGTTAGTACTATTTTGTTAAGCTTAAGGGCAATATCAGAGAAAAAATGGTAGACGAGTAAATGTTTTTATAAAACCATATTAGTGATATTATTAATCTATAAATTTATTAATCTAGTAAGGAATTATGACTAAATTACTATTAACAGGTTACCAACAATGCCCTACGTGGAATAAAATATAAATTAATAAAGTAATGCTTCAATTTCAAATGTGATAGTAGTGTACCACTAGTACACACCCAAGGTTCAGAATGATCATGATACGGTAACTTATATGTGCCATCTGAGATATTTTATTCAGTTATTTTTAGACTAATCGTTGCATAGATGTTCACAATACCATGAACGAATTGCGGCACAGAAAAAATTAAAAAACGGTCGGAGAGCAGTTCTGAAGCAGATGAAACAAGGACTACAAACGTTAGGACCAAGAGGCAAACGAACGGAAAGACGAGATGGGAATGCAAAATACTGTCAGTATGCGAGCTAACCAAACCCTGAACCCTTCAAAACAATCTGCCTTCCAGAGTACTTATAAAAACGCCTCCTCCAGCTTACAAACTGTCCTCTCCAAAACAACCCAAAAGGAAACTGAAGACAAGCCCTACATGCCTAAAGCACCTAGATCAAAGCAAATAACACCTACACAAACTTGTACAGATGCTCAATGGAGATGAAGCAGAGGACAAAATTCTTCATACAACCATTTCAGCGCCATCCAGGCTGCTGCAGAGCAGCTTGTTGGTACTGAGTCACTCTCCATTGGCTGTATAAATGTGAAACAATCAACAAATTGCTAGACTATATTTACCATGAGGTATCTACAGACGGCATGAGTTATTGCTCTTGATCATTTCTTATTACGGGTGGAATCTCGAAAGTGAAACCGGTTGCTGACGACAAGGTTCTCAGCAAGTAGAAGGATAGGAGTTTTGATAGCTTCTGCAGTTGGAGAGACTGACTCTGGGAGGCTAGGTAGGCAGGTTGGTAGATGTTCATGCTCATCCAGGTGAAAATAGAAGAGCACTGCCCTGCAGAAAATAAACCTGCAATGCACAAAGTAATTTGCGGATGCAGAGAATTATCAGAGCAAATCCTACATGGTTCACTGCAGGAATATAAATGCAGTATGCAAACAACTGAACCCAAAATAGTTCAAGAAACACAAAGCTGAGAGCGTATGTGTGTACAGCCAAGTGTTGCACATAACTTTTAGTCCTGTATTATACACATGTGCCCTGCCCTTTAGGATTAGGAAAGGGAAAAGGCATAAAAGAAAGCTAACAGTCAAGTTCGAATCAAACAATGTTTGTAGAACCTTTTTCTTCTTCATACTATCCCATAGCATAAACATGGATGCTACCACCACAAAATTTTGTTAGGAAAAATAAGTATACCCTTTTAGGGTGAATGAACCATAAATATGAATCTAGAATAGGCTACACAAGTGTGTCTAGCAAACAACCATATCTGCAGTGCTGAATCAGTTCCATGCATCCCCACACAAAACCAGAATATGCAGCACCAAGTGTCTAATGGATCTTTGTAGTGTCTGTTTTCAGTTTTCCTAATCTTTCAAAATACTGCACATTCAGAACCAACTAGGCACAACAAATGGTACAGCGCCAAATATGAGGTGCATTTTGCATTAGACAGGCCATTTTCTACTTTCATGCTCAAAATTTGTACGTTTTGGAAGGAGTTGCATGACTAACTCCTTTGAGACTGTAAAAATGAGATGAATATAAATCCATTCACAAAGAAGATATGCGAACAAATCCACTATCTAGTTTGTCCTTGGTATCTGCTTGTTAAATGTTTAAACCAAGACGCTTTTTCCAAGGAATATGCAGAATAGATTTAAGTGTGGCAGATATATGGGATAGCATTTTTTTGGAAGGGGGGTCGAAGGTACCTGAGAATCAGCCTTCTGAGAAAAGGATCCGGTAAAATTTGTCCCCAGACATTATTTAACCCCACAGAAGTGCACAGAATTCCTTCGTATTCTTCCAAAGCAGAGACAAGTATGTTCTCCGCATTAGCATATGTATCCTGAAAACCAAGCAGAAGAAATCAGACTATAGAAATGAACTTTTGGGGGAATAAAGAATAGCCAAGTCCCCAAACAGAGAACATATCAACATACAGTGTCTATGTTAGATGTTATTCCAGCTAGCTGGCAGAAGGCTTGCATTGGAGCAGTGAGGAAGTATGTAAATTGACTTCCATGAGCAGTGGATTCTGCACCAGGCATGGCTGAAGATATCCTAGGAGAAAGCAATATAGCAGCTGGCTCTCCCTTCTCTGCATTATGTATGACCTGGAAAAATATAAAACAGTCATTAGATCAAAGAAGTTTGTTACGCTGTGTTTTGTCACAAACAGATTGGAGAGGGAACTACCACAATAATAATGAATTGAAGTCTAGAACTCATCAAACTTAACAGAGTTTATGAAAAAATATATGATGAGTTCTCACAAAAACAACATACATAGATTCTATCTGTACATTCCAAACGGACAGTTCCGTAGCAATTATTATCTATCCACACTCCAATTAGAAACCCAGCCTCTTCATACAATATCACACATCAGTCCTTAGCTATCTACTGCCATCAGCGACTAAAAGACTTGCGACCATCTACAAGTGTGTTCTCTAAACATCACACAGTTATCAAACCACTAGAACCAAATGACAATAACGCAGACTCAGTTACAGCACATGCTCACATTGTGCCTACTAGGAGAGAAGTCAATTGGAAAAAATGAGAATATGCAGCCATTCAAATATGCCAAAATACAACCAGAAAATAATCTTGTAAGGGGGTAACAGAAGATATGGACAATCTGGTAATATCTGACTTATAAAATCCAACAAAATGCTCAAGGACCATGATAATGGCTTTCTTCTAACAAGCCAAGATTAAGTTCTGACAAACCTGCCTTGAATGCATGGCTATTTTCGCTATCAATTACAAGGAACAGGGGATATCTTGTGAATGGAATCAGATCTTCTGGATAAAGATTGTTTGGGCCTGCAAGATGATGATAATTTCAACATAAGCAAATAGACACACATCCTAAAATGAAGTTCATTGGTCTAACGATCCACCAATCTAACAAAGATATTTGAATCATAATATTACTCTAATATACATTTATATAAAAACATTATGAGAAGGCAGGAACTTTACCCCCACCTCCACGAGGACCAAGCCATAGATGATTATCTGAACTGAAATGTAAATTTGGCTTGTTCGCATGTGATGAGGAGCTAGAGACATACTTTTGAGAAGCAATATTCTGCTCACCAAAACCTTCAAGGATAATCATAGAGTTAGAAGAGCAACAAGTGATTCAAAAGAAAATCGAAATAGAAACTCTAGTTCCAGACCAAGAAGAAACCTGATGTAGATATATAGATGAGTAAAATGCCATCTTGAGACAGCTCCTCACAGATTGTTGCAAGAACCTGTCATCATGAAATAATGATTACACACTATGAAAACAAGGTTCTAGAGGGGAAAAAGAAAAAGACCTTTCCTCAGAAGTTATAATAAAATAATGTCATGAATATATTATATACACCGAGACAAATTTCAAAGGCAATATCATCAGTAGCAATAATGCACATGGACATGCCTAGTATGACCAAATCATGCAAATGCTGAGGGAATTCAAACAGTCTTGACCGCTATGTTACAGCAGGGATGCAACTATGCAAGAAAACCACCCCTTCTGATTAACATATGTTTAGTGTAGCATAAGTTGTCATCTTGTACTGCAAGGTCAATTGGTACTGTTTCTACATTTTGACCCACCAACTGATACATGTTCGGGATTGTATGCAAAGTTGATCATATTTGCATACAGCATAGTCTTAGTAGTAACAAGGAAGCATCAACCACATCACTGTTATAAGTTTGTGATTACAAATTACTCCCTTCATATGAAAATTCTTGACAGTAGGTCAAAGGAGCCAGTTCAAGAAAAGAAAATAAAAAAGTAAAGTGGATTCTCTCTGCTAACATCAAGATTTTATATCTGGGGTGGCTTATTTCTGTCCAGTGAGTTTGTTTCTTGTGATTGCAACCCCTCATGCCTCTGTTGAGCCTCCTAATGACATGCAAAGGATAAACCTTTCTTGGATAAGACACATACCGCTAAAAGATGGGAGACTGTAGGATGGTATATGATTGCCTTCTGAGGATTTGAAGGAAGGCTTCCATCAGACATTTCCGCAGACAGGTGGATATCAATAAGACCAGATGGTCCACTCTGATCACTCATAGTGCCGTTTTCTGTTAGTTCTTTTCCAGCAATCTGATAAGAGCCAGTGGGTTCCCATTCCAAACACTGTAGCATTCTAAATGTGTCCAACGTTAGTTCTGTGAACTTGACCTGCATTGCACAAGAAAAGGTTGTGAGCAATAGTTTTATCTATTCACCGTATTATTGTCGAAGGCAAATGAAAACCAGATGAATACTAAAAATTGTGGCAGTGAGATAATAGATACATTTAACCTCATTTCGGCGGTAGCCTGTTAACACAGCTTCCTTCAATTTCAGCACCCTTTTTGAATGGAATCGTGCAATAGACACAAGGTTTGATGGATAAGAATCAAACAAGTTGTCATATCTTAATGATCTAGATCCTTTATATGCTCCATCAGCTTCCAAAAATCTCCCAAGCTCTTGAAGCACTTGCTTCCATTCCTTGAAGTTAGTTTTCTAAGAAGTACAAGATCAAACTGTTGGTACCAGGAAAAACAGAGGTGGTAAAACATGCTAACATGCCATACTCCGTTGAAATGGATGAACAGAAAAAACAACGACAGAGAGACGGAGTACAGAGTAGAAAATATAATTAAGCTCCAAAGTGCCAGGCTTTTCACTGGAATAGAAAAATAACTAACTAACCATCCCACATGCACTTCAATTTTTTTCAGTTAAGGACTAACATGACCATGTGATGTTCTGTTCCTGACAATCAAATGGCCCTTGTAAAATTAGTTTGTACTGTCTTTGTATTCATCAAAACAATGATATTATCTAACCAGCAGAAATGGGCCCATCATTTGTCTGTAATTAAGCAGCTAATAAATGTAACCCGTAACCATCATCCAACTTCATAAAATGTTGGAACACATATCCAACAAAGCAATAAACATGGGTCCTTATTCACTTCCACAACTAGGTTTGCATATGGAGTTGATACCCTATGAGGGCATAAATATAGAACTAAAAATATACATACACATAGATTTTGCTTAGTTTTCCCAAATTCGGAGTGAGAGAGTCAAACTTCTTACGGGGTATGCCGACTTTGTCTCCTCGACAAGCGCGCGCAGGCGGGCGGCAAGGTGGTCCACCGCATCGCCCCGCCGCATGAGCATGGCCACGACGAGGAACCTGGCGATGAACCGCAGCTCCTTGTACCGGATCAGGAGGGCCTGTTTCCTGCCGTCCCCCGTGCCACCGCCGCCACCGGCCGCCGCGGCGAAGTACCCGCGGCTGTAGATGGCCTCGTAGAAGACGTAGGCGCCGACGAGCGAGCGCGGCTCGGCCGTGCGGAGGTAGCGCGCGTAGTACAGCTGGCCGATCCGGGAGGCCACCTCGCCGATCTCCCAGCGGCGCAGGCCCCCCGCGACGAGCTCCCGGCGCCGCTCCTGCTGCAGCCGCCACAGGCGCGTGTACGCCTTGAAGGCCTTCCGGCTGTGGTGGTCCCCGCCGGCGTAGAGCGGCAGGTCCCGCGCGCGCGCGAACTTGCGGTCCGCCGCCTCCACCAGCGCCTTGAACTCCCTGTACGCGCCCGAGGCCTCGCCGTCGGCCATCGCCGGCGACGGGGAGCGGGGGCGAGCTGTCAGTTTGTTTTTCCCCCTTTCGATTTGGGCGAATGGGAAGAGAAGGTGGTGTGTGTCAGTGCGTGTGTGTGTGAGAGAGAGAGATTACTAAACGGACGCGTTCCGGTTCCGGTGTTGGACCGGAAACAGCAGAGCACAAAAAGTAGTGACAGGGGAGTACGGTACGGGCGAGCTGTTGTAAAATGCTGCGATTTGATTTGGTTTGGGTCCCTAATGAAGCTGTTATGAGTCAATCATGTGGGGTTTGTTTAATGCCTCCCCAATCTCATTTTTTACTATGTTTTTCTGTCCAGTCCCGGTCAATTCGTAACGTACCGAACCTGACCATCAGTGTATGCTTTTATTCGAACAATTTCATCAGTGTCTGCTATGATGAATGCTGGCAGACAAATATTTTTTTCGCAACCATCAACTTCCCACCTAGTATTCCTTTTTTAATCCTGCTGGTCAATCCCAAAAGTGACCCCCTGGTCGCGAAATCCATGTTGCTTGAAACGGAAACGGAAAGGAAATCTACTGCTATGATATGCTTTTCTCTTTAACTAAGTAAAAATCTGGCATTTCTGCTTTCGAATGATATGCTACTATACTCTCTTTGTTTCTAAATATTTAATATTGAGATATTTAAAATTAAAATTTAAGGATAGAGGCAGTGTTTTTAAAATCGGTAAAGCTAAAAAATAGGCGCCTGATTCAGCTCTCAATCTCAGGTGACGGCCAGAAACCAAGCGGCAGCACAGATTATGTTAGTAATTTTTTTTAATTGTTAATCCGTAATTTGTAAAGATTATATTAGTTATAAAATAATCAAACAAGATTTTGTAATTGATTAACCTATATAATTAAAGATTAATAATTAATTACAAGAATTAACTAATAATAGTGGTATTAGCTACTAATTATCTGGTGCCTGAAATTTTCTCAGATTTCATACACTGAAATTTAGACAGCCCTTTTCAAATAGCACATCTCAATGACTCGTAGCGTGTGTGCGACCCTCGCTGCACATGTTTGCATGCCTCCTTCGATCGGCTACGCCAAATCATTGAGAAAACGTTCGGCAGCAGGAAAAGGCCTTGTCGATGGTAGCAGTTGCGAACTATCGTTGCATCACTCTCGCTGTCCCCCGTGACATCGGCGCTTGATTTTTTTTTTAACAGAAGGCAGGAGCTCTGCTCATTTATTAAGAGAGAAATACGTACTCCCTCCTTTCTCAAAAGATTGTCACCTTTAGTTCAAAAAATGAACTAAAGGTGACAATCTTTTGAGAAAGGAGGGAGTATTAAGTACGTACTCCTAAGGGATAGACTCTTAAGCCGAGCAAAAGGCACAGGCCAGCTGGATCATCGCCGCTCGAATCGCGCGGAAAAGTTTTGGCGTTGTACAAACGTCTGCCATTCGTGAACTATCAGCAGGTGGTGTCCAGTAGTTGTCACGCCCTAATTCGTAAACTGCTACAGCCGTACTGTACTATACTACTCTCTCCTTATCTTTTTAATTGACGTTCAAACACAAATCTTAGTTTATTTTTAGTTCAAAATCTTGTCTGAAACGTAAAATAAAAGAATAAGGAGGGAGTATATCCCAACTAACATAACCTGCCTTGTCGGGCTAACGACACAGCTCCAAGCGGCAGTAGGTACGTATCCTCATGACCAACTCACGCTCCCTTTCCAGTTCGAAAGTGGCCACAAAATTCTTTTGCGAGAATTATGCTAGCGTTTCTTTACCCCGATCAAAGTGCACCGTATGGCGCTTCCGCTGGCCATCATTCTCCTCCATCGATCGAGCTCGTCGGCTCGGGGCCTCGAGATCCGTGCCCCTCCGTCCCCGGCCGCCGCGCAATCATTCGGCAGCAGAGCAGGGCAGATCGCAGCGGAGGAGTGCCTGCGTGGAACAGGTTGGCGTCGCATTGTCAGGAAGCCGTGTCAGGAATAGGGAGGTGGGCTCAACGATTCGTTGATCCGTGGTGGCTTGCCGCGGAATCTTTGCAGTGCTCTATCACTCGCTGATGATGAACCTACCGCGTCGCGTGGTTGAGCGCGACCGGCCCGCGGCTTTGCCGGCCCGGAGCCCGTTTTCCTTAACCACGAAGCTTTTCGACGACGGGCCTTGGCCGGGGTCCCAAGCGCCATCGATGGCACTCACGTCGAGACAACGATACCGTGCGCGCTTTCGGCACGGTTCCTCGTGATTACGGGGCAGTGATACTATCATACTACACACCAGCCGCTGTGTAAGTTTTAGTAACACGTGAAAACGGAATCCATCACTCGTTCACAAATCAGTACACGCGTGGGTTTTAATTCAACAACACAGGAAACTCCTCCGTGATCCCTGACAGAAACCTGGTCAGCAGCAACGTACGGCGGCCATTTCGGTCTTGCGAAGTGATTGGCAGCTGCTTTAGAAAAAAGGCGGTATCGTCGATACTTCCTATCCGGTGGCGGTGGGGTCATCGGCAACACCGTCCTTCTCACCGGGTCCGCGGATGCGTCCGTCCACGGCTTGGCCCCCGCGGCGACTGTTGCCGCCGCCCGCGGCCGTGCGAGAGCTGTGCGGCGGACGGGCGCGCCGCGGCGACGTGAGGGTGAGGCTCGTGACAACGTGTTTGGAATCTTTCGGGACGGGAGCCGAGCCGACACGGCCGGATCTTTTCTTATCGTTTTCATGCTCTTGACTTTGATGCGTGTCCGTTCCATGCGCTCCCATCTCTCTGTTTTCATGTCAGGATAGGGGCACTACTCTATGCGCGGGTCTATGTACTCCTCAGTCCTTGTTGACCCGATCGAGGATGAAGAATGCCATGCGAGAGTGTGTGCCCTGGTCAAAGCTCGTCATGGGTTGGCTGACTGATGTGTACGTGATGAACTCAAACTTGACAGCACGGTAAATCATTTTAGTAGTAGTACTGCGCTGCAAATTTGAATCCTCCTGTGAAGTAGTACTGTACCAAGGATTAGGAGTATTTCACCGGAAATTGGAAAAACATGGTTATAGAAAGATTTTTTTTATTAATATACCTTTTAAAAAATCATTTATAATAAATAACCCACGAATTTCAAAATTTGCCAAACTGACCCACCTTCGTATGTGCCCCATACGAAATGACACGTGGCCCACGCATTTCGTATGAGGCACTTACGAAGGTTACGTGGCACGCCACGTTGTTGTCAGTTTCCGAGGTGGCGGTTTGGTTCCCGAGGAGGAGGTGCATCTCGTATGAGCCGCATACGAGATTCGCATGTCGTATGCGGCACATACGAAATTCGCCCGCGCCCCGAAGTCTCGTATGTGGCACGGACGACTTGCGTCCTTCTATAAAAGGCGCCGGTTTCTTCACTTTGCAGCACCACCGCCTCTGTTCCCCGCCGCGCCGCCGCTCTTCCGCCGCCGCGCCGCCGCTCTTCCGCCGCCGCACCGCCGCTCCGCTCGCCGCCTTCTTGTAGGCATCCTTCGGTACTATTTTTATTCCTTGTTATTAGGTGTTTTACTTATTTACTTTATACATACTTTGTTATTTGGTTTCCTACTTATTGCAATAGGTAATATGTTATTTGGTTCCTTACTTATTGCAATAGGCATCCCTCGATACTATTTTTATTACCTTGTACTATGTTATTAGGCGCCTTACTTATTTGCTTTGTAAATAATTTGTTATTTAGTTTCTTACTTATTGCAATAGGTAGTATGTTATTTGGTTCGTTACTTATTGCAATAGGCATCCTTCGGTATATTTTTATTCGCTTGTACTATGTTATTAGGTGCCTTACTTATTTTAATAAGTATTTTGCTGTAGTTAGTAATTATAGTTATTGACTTGCTAATAGTGGTATGAACTATTTAGTTTTATAATTGTCTTCGACTTGTTCATAGTTAGCGACGTGTTAATAGTTAGTGATTTTAGTTAGTCATTTGTTAATAGTGGTATGCACATTGTAGTCCTATTCTAGAACTTGTTAATAATAATATGTGTTAACATGCAATGACTTTTATTTTAGAAGTAATTATATATGATTTATTTGTGTGTATAAATTCCAATAGGAATGGCAGAGAAGTTAGTATTTCGGATATTTTATGGAGAAGGCACAATAGTTTATGGCCCCACTAGGATTGATTTGTCTGGTTTCGCGTCGTGTGATGGAGGGATAACAAGAGCAAATGAGAGGACATTTAGTGGTGTTGTAAACTGGTTGATGAAAAAATTTAACCTTGATCCACAACAACATCAGTTGACATTGAAAGGAATGATTAATCGGGCAAAAAATGGAATTTATTGGGATGTGATTATTATTAAGGGAACACTGAATTGGAGGAAATATGTAGATTTAGTTGTGGAGCGGGGTTAGCCTCTAGTGCTTCTTGTGCAAGCGGAAATGAAAGAAGTAGAGATTGTAGCGGAAGGTGATGAAGCAAACAGTGTGGAAGATGATGTCGGAGTAGAAGAAGCTGGAGAGAACTCGGTACATGTAGAACCACGTGGTGTGGCAGATGAAGGAGAACACATTGAGAACATAGTTGAACAAATAAGAATCGAAGATATGGAACACGAAAATGTTCCAGAAGTTGACTCTTCTAATGATGAGAATGAGAATGATAGTATTGTTCCGGCTGAGTGGAACAATCCAATCCCGAATAATTTATCAACTACAGAAAAGTAGGTATGACATGCAACTGTTATTCTACTTAAATACATATTAGATACAATGCTAACTATATGCTATATGCGAATGCAGGAGATGGCATAACGGACTTTGATTCTACGATTTCTGGCTCGCTGGCGCACCACGGCAGTCCTCCAGTATCACCTTTCCAGATCGACGACTACCTGGTGGACGTGCCGCAGCAGGACACAGTTCCTGCATCACAATTGGACGGTGCTCCCATTCCGACTCAGCCTACACAGCAGTTTGAGACACCGGCGCCTGCACAACAGCGACAGAGGAGGGCAGCTCCTACGCGCGTGTCTTACGATCGGGCTCATGTCAATGCAGCGCGTAGGTTCGACAACAAGCGTGGTAGACGTTAGTAATGTGTGCCCATGTAACTCTGTGTCATATTATATAAGAACTATGTTATTTTTCTTTATGCACTATATCTTTCATCGTTACAATGCACTTTATGTCAGACGAATTTCGTACTACATATCAGGCGAATCTCGTACAAGAGAAATACGAGATTGCACTGCTCCATGTCAGACGAATCTCATACTCTATGTCAGGCGAATCTCGTACAAGAGACATACGAAATTGCACTGCTCCGTGTCAGACGAATATCATACTCCATGTCAGGCGAATCTCGTACAAGAGACATACGAAATTGCACTGCTCCGTGTCAGACCCGTGAACATGTCAGAGATGAATTTTCTTATAGACTAGGTACATACACCATCATCCGCTCGTCTATATAACACTCACCCTGGTAACAGCTTCACCACGCACTACCAACAATCATTCTATATACTTCACTACCATGGACGAGAACTCACCACCCACAAATAGAGAAAAGGTTCCAATCCCCGAGGGATTGCAACCTCCAATGTGTTTCTGTGGCACTAATTGTAGGTTTGTAAGAGATCTTCGACCTGGTTACTCGTATGGTTGCCGGCTTTGGATGTGCGACAACTACGAGTACGATCCTCCTCACAGGACGTGCCCATTTCTTCCAGGTGGTAGGAAACAGGTAATATGCAACATTACTTATGTTTTATGCATGCTATAGAATCTAATATTTTGGACAAACACTTGTGCAGTCGCCGCCACCTCTATGCGACTTCAGGAACTACATCGACCAGGAACAATCGGCAGAAAACGCCGCAGAGGTTGAGAGAATGGCTCGACTTGCATATTGGAAGTTCAAAGAAGAAAGAGAGTGGGATGAAAGAATAGAGCAAGAGAGGAGGAATAGAGCTGCACAGGAGGAGCGTCGTCGCAAGAGGCAAGAAGAAATTCGACAATGGAGAGCAGAGTGTGAGCGCAAAGCTGCAGAGGAGGAACGCGTCGCAGCACAAGCACGAGAGGCTGAGCGAGAACGCATGCGCGAGAGAGCTCGTCGCGCAAAAGAAGCCGGTCCGAATGCTTTGCGTAAGGGAAAATACCCCCGTTGCACTCAGTAGCAACTTGGGTAATTCAACTAAGGCGTGTTAGAATTAGATCGGCGTATCTTTAGTGCGTCGTACACACGCCATTTGTATCACCTATTTTACATTTTGTTCCAGAAATATGTGCACTTATGTTTTGCCTCATGTACCGTAGTAGTAGACTGGCAAACAACATGCACATACTTTCGGAACTACGTAATTTCATTTTATGTAACCGCCGCCGAGCTTACAATTAATTATCTTCAATTATTATGCATTTGTATAAATTTATACATTAATTGTATCATTTTCCAAACTATGCATTTCTAATCACTATAGGATTTAAAAAAAAATTGATACTCCCATTAAACTCTCATATATTACATTCATAACTTATTTTTTATACTCCACAAAACTTACATTACAATAACCTATATGAACATTTATGTCGATTCTAACTACAAATATTTGTAAACAAAAAAATAAAACTGAATACATTTTACAAATTTGCAGAAACGTGATCGTATTGCCTAATAACACATACAATTACTCTAGTTTCTACATACTAAACATAGATAAAGTTCATTGATTTCAAAACTTCACAATGTATTCTCTATTTTCTACTTTAGAAGTTTTTAGCAAATCGGTCTACAAATATTTTAAAAACTTTGACTAAAATCCATTACAAGATGGTGGTTCAACACGGGCTAGGGTTAGGGCACGCACGCATGTCGTACGTGCCCCATACGACGATTCTGTTCATGTCGTATGTGACACATACGAAATGCCTGCGTGGCCTTAAACGCCACCGGAACATATGTCTTCTGACGTGGCATCGCGTGGATCCGCATGTCGTATGTGCCTCATACGACATACGCATTTCGTATGAGGCACATACGAACGTGGGTCAGTTTGACTTTTTTTTGATTCCGTGGGTTATTTATTACAAATGATTTTTTAAAAGGTATATTAATAAAAAAAATTCGTTATAGAAAAGCATGGAGCGGCAACCTCTAAGCTCTAAGCTACGGCCCCGGATAGATCACCTGTCGCCACCGTCGTCCCGGATCGATCATAGTGTCGCGTGTTGCCCACAAAACATTTGTCCCAGTAGAGTTTTCACGAGACGCGAGTCCTGCCACCCCTGGCGCCAAGTCCTGCGTGCCGTGCGCCGGAGCACTCGGAAGTACGACCACCCCCGCGTCCACCACAAATTCAGAAAAGGTAGTAGAAATCGACAGCGAGCAAGTCAAATCGTCGGGGTAAGGGAGATGGGGACGCAAAGAAGATCCCAAAGCTGGTAGGCCCCCGACTTTGCGTTAAAGGCGAGTTTGTGCTGGTTTTCTTCGTTGCCGCTTAGATTTATGAGCACTTCTGTCCCCCGAGAGAATTTTCTTTCAACGGCAAGCAGCAGCGTTGCTCGTTTACCTGCTTGAACCCATTGCCGCGATGTAACGGCGTCCGCCACGAGCGAGGCAGTCGCGTGGTTTGACTGTTGAAGCTGGCAACCTGGGGCACCCTGAAAGCAATAATTCGCGCTGATCCAACGCGGATTCCATTGATCTATGGACGGACTCTTTGGCGGCGTTCTGGGCCTATCGACTTTGTCAAGGGCCCTATTTTTTCAAATGAGGGACACACCCCCACCTCCATTTTTATTATGAAAACAGAGATCCTTACATCACCATCGTTTCAAGGTAGAATTTCTACCTCTAGGGCTACTACCAAGTACCAACAGTAACCTAAGTTGGCACATGAGCGTCTCAGACACAAAAACATATTATAAGTCTTCAATACTGCTAGAGTTTTAACAACCATAAAACGCATAAAAAGCAAAAAAACAAATGATATGTAGTTCTCAGCTACATCCAGCATCAGAATCACCAAAACATCATCTTCAGGAGAAAAGCCATCATTATTTTTATTGAAAGCCATCGTTAGGTATTTAGTAAACTTGATTATTTTCAATAGCTTATTATTGGACTATCTGTAAAATGACTTTTATGTCCCTGGATGATGACAACATATCTTTATTGTTTTTTGTTCTGTTTTTTTTAGCTGTACTTACAAATCATATACATGTAATATTGCACAATTCAGGAACTTCATATGTGAAACAGGGTTCGAATCAAGAACACGGCCAGAAATTGAAGTGTCAAACTAAATTGAATTCCTTCCTAACAATGCACGAATAGGAACCACAAAATCATCTGTGCACAACAAAAAACGATTACATTCGAATCACAAAACAATACCAGAAAACAAAAAAAAATACGAATGGGCGGCGCATGTGGACGGGCGATGGGCGTCGCAGGGCCTGGACGACGGCGGTGACTGGGGGCACGGGGTCCGCCGGCCTGAGGCACGTGGGCGCGCGGCGGACGTCGTTGCCTGGAGGGGGTCGACGTCGGCGACTGCGGGCGTGGGGGCTCAATTGCCTTGACGCGGTGACTCAGTCGCGGGGATCTGAGGCGCGTGGACGCGCGACGGACGGCGGCGCCTGGACACGCGGGGACCGACGTCGGCGATTGCGGGCGTGGGGGCTCAATTGCCTTGACGCGGTGACTCAGTCGCGGGGATCTGATGCGCGTGGACGTGCGGCGGACGGCGGCGCCTGGACACGCGGGGACCGACGTCGGCGATTGCGGGCGTGGGGGCTCAATTGCCTTGACGCGGTGACTCAGTCGCGGGGATCTGATGCGCGTGGACGCGCGGCGGACGGCGGCGCCTGGACACGCGGGGACCGACGTCGGCGATTGCGGGCGTGGGGGCTCAATTGCCTTGACGCGGTGACTCAGTCGCGGGGATCTGAGGCGCGTGGACGCGCGGCGGACGGCGGCGCCTGGACAAGCGGGGACCGACGTCGGCGATTGCTGGCGTGGGGGCTCAATTGCCTTGACGCGGTGACTCAGTCGCGGGGATCTGATGCGCGTGGACGCGCGGCGGACGGCGGCGCCTGGACACGCGGGGACCGACGTCGGCGATTGCGGGCGTGGGGGCTCAATTGTCTTGACGCGGTGACTCAGTCGCGGGGATCTGATGCGCGTGGACGCGCGGCGGACGGCGGCGCCTGGACACGCGGGGACCGACGTCGGCGATTGCGGGTGTGGGGGCTCAATTGCCTTGACGCGGTGACTCAGTCGCGGGGATCTGAGGCGTGTGGACGCGCGGCGGACGGCGGCGCCTGGACACGCGGGGACCGACGCCGGCGATTGCAGGCGTGGGAGCTCAATTGCCTTGACGCGGTGACTCAGTCGCGGGGATCTGAGGCGCGTGGACGCGCGGCGGACGGCGGCGTCTGGACACGCGGGGACCGACGCCGGCGATTGCGAGCGCGACGGCACTCGAGGCAGCGGCAGGTACCCTCGTCACCGGCGCAGGCAGGAGCCGTGCGCGGCGCGGAGGGCCAGTCGGTGGTGCGGAGACGGAGACGACGTCGAGCAACGTCGCCGTGCCCGCCATTACTCGTGGAATCGCGGTCACCACTCGCCAGGTTTCACTCTGAAACGCGCTCTTTCCGATCTGATGTTCGTACCTCAAGCCTCCTCCGATCAGGATCAGCTCATCACGCGGTTTCTTCGGCCGCGAAAAGCGTTGCAGAGTGTAACCACACTCCGTTGGCAATGGGGACGACGGGCCGCGGTGTCCGTCCACTCTCTGCAGCGCGGTGGCTCGGCCCGCATCGTGCGTGGATTCGAGGAATGCCGCTGGCATTCACGCTGCCAATTAATTAGGAAAGGTGGGTGACTATGCAGTAGGTGGGCTGTGGGCTGTTTTTCTCTTGGGCTGCGGGAGCTGAGAGCACAACAGTGACGGAAATTTAGTCCCACATCGCCAAGGCACTCGCCCACACTAGAGTAGATGCTTGAATAAAAGGAGGTGGGGGTGCCTGCTTCAACTCAAACAAGGTAATTCTACTACCGGTCCCTGCTCGAACACAATTTTTTATCTGTAGATGTGGGTTCTGATTTTTCTGCAACCCGAAAAGAAAAGGACTATAGTTAACCAAAAGGGTCAATATGATTCATGCGAATCAATACGTTTTTTGGTTAACTCCAGTTCTTTTCTTTTTTTGTTGCTCTTTCAAATAAGGTTTTACATACCCATGTATTCTGGTGCCGCTGCCTCAGCGTCAATTATTGTTTTCCGGGTGCCCAATATTGTCTCTGTTTTTTTTTTGAAAAAAATGCTTATTAATATATTTTTATCTAACAAACAATAAATTTTTAAAGACGTAGGAAGTGGAGGAAGAAGTATGGTGCAAATCTGAAGTGCTTCTACAAAAGCGCAAATTAACTCGAAAGCTTCTGAGCAAGAAAAATAGCGCAGAAATGGTAGCCATCTCAAGTCTCCTTTGTCAATTTGGAACTTCGTGCGCATGGGGAGCTGCAGCTTGCAAGCTACAAGCTTCGAAACCAGAGAGTACAGAGGAAGGACTGGTCAATCAATGGAGCCATGCTTTCGCAGATGCGACCATGGAGGGAGCGAGCTCACGCCCAGCCAACCAAGTTCACGCCGGGGATCATCGGCGCCACTGATAAGCCTCGGCATGTCAAATTCGAAGCCAATGCCGACGTTTCACGTGGCCATGGGCCCACGGACAGCGACCAGTCGGGGTGGCCGTTTCTTGCGTGGCCCTTCCGCTACACTCCTCGATCTTCACTGTCTCAGTCATTCTTCGAGGGTGCGTTTGTTTTGAAGTCAAAGTTGAATTGGATTGGATCATCCATGTTTTTCTGTATTGGATGATCCAAGTTGATGTTTGGTTGGATGGATTGGACGACCCAATTTTTTGTTTGGTAGATTGGATAGAACTTGGATGGATTGGATCATCTAAGTTGATAATTTCACATGATACTAATTATTAATATACTATATATCATAATACTAGTAAATATTAATATTAATATTATAATTATATTTATTAATCAACAACAAACAAGTTAATTATCACTAATTATGTTACTAAGAAGCATACTTAGACAAGGTGGACAGACTCATCCAACCAAAATTCCTGGACAACTTCATCCAGCATCTGGAAGGAATATTCCTCAAAGCTGGATGACTCTGTCCATCTGACCGTGAAACAAACACCTACCTGGACCATCCAATCCAGCTCAATCCAATCTAATACAGCGAAACAAACGCACCCCGAATGTGCCCCCACCCCCCTGCCTCCCTTTTTTGTTTTCATTTTCTTTTTTAAATTGGACTAGACTATTAGAGTCCAACTTTAACCGAGTACTCCCTCCGTCTTCAAAAACTTGTCGCTTTGTAGTTCAAAAATAAACTACAAAGCGACAAGTTTTTGGGACCGAAGGAGTACACTCTTAACTGAGACCGAGCTAGCAGTCTTACTGGATCGCTAGATTACTACTGCTAACCAGACTCTTACGGAAAAGGAATAGGCACGACTCCATTTTACAAAAAAAAAATCAGAATAGCCCCCTTGATCCGTTCCGAATTTTTTATTCTCTCACCGCTCGGCCCAAATCCCGAGTCTATGCTGCTCCACCTCAGTTCCAGTGATCCGTGGGATCGGTCCACCACGCCATCGGCGGCGGCTGCTCCACGGCGAAGAACCCTCCGCACGGCTCGTCGTCGTCTAGGAACCCCGTCTCGTCCTCCTCTACCTTGAGAAAGCTCCCGTGGAAGAACACCTCGCCATGGCTCGCCGCCGCAGTGGCAGCCACGGCGGTGGCAGAGCCAAGGAGTGACGTACCCTGTATCACCGGGACCGGCGCCTCTGTCAGGGGCGTGGCACCGGCCGCGTCAGCGTCGTTCAGCACCGCGCTGGAGTCGCTCTCGGACGAACCTGCCCCTGCGGGAGGCGGCCCGTCGGAGGCCGCCGGCTCCGCCTTGACCGACGTGAAGCTCGCCGCTGCCTCCTCGTCCCCTAGCTTCGCCTTCAGATCTTTGATCTGCAGCAAATTCAGGCAGGCAGGCAGCCAAGAAGGGATCAGCCGTTACGAACTGGTATAACAGCGCCTTATTTGGTCGCGCGGCAGGTTAACGGTGAGACGCACCTCGCCGAGGAGGGCGTCCTTGTCGCGGCGGAGCGCGTCGTGGTCGTGCTGGAGCGCGTCGTACGAGTGGCGGAGCGCGGCGTAGTCGCGCTCCAGCTGCTTGGTCTTCCAGCGCGCGCGGCGGTTCTGGAACCAAACGGCGACCTGGCGCGGCTGCAGGCCGAGGTCGCGCGCCAACCGCGCCTTGCGCTCCGGCTCCAGTTTGTTCTCCACCTCGAAGCTCCGCTCCAGCGCGCGCACCTGCTCCGTGCTCAGCCGCCGCTTCTTCTCCACGCCGCCACCGCACGCCATCATCTCCTCCTCCGCGTCCCCCTCCGCCTCCATCCCAACCCCTCCGTAGCCATGATCTATTCAAAGGCGCACAAAAAGACTCGATCATTCCACCACAACATCAACTCAAACTCAATAAAGCGCGATTATTCCTACAAAGGAAAAAAAAAAGAAACAGCAGAATTACCATCAGGATTGGTCATCGGAAGGAGAGAGGGACTGCCGCTGCGGGGCCGCTTCATTGCGAGCTCGAGTGGAATTAGCGAGCACCGACGACTGTCTCACTGCGACAACAGAACCGTAGGTCAGGAGGAACGCCTCCATTCCTGCTTCCCCACTCGTCTCTGTTCCCTGCCGTGATCCATGGCCAACACCATGTACCCACTCCTGCCTACTGAGAGCCTGAATCGAGAATTTCCCTAGAATCACAAGTTTCTTGCCCAATTTTCTCACGATCAAAGAAGGCGCCGGGGTTGGGAGAGGATAGGAGAGGAGAGTGCAGTGTGGAGTGAGGTCTTCCTTCCCTCCGCTGTTTGCTTTCAGTTGTCGCAAGACTGTGCTGTACTCGGCGTGTGTTAATAAAGGGTGCGAGGCCCGTTCCGGCTGGGCTCGGGGCACGGTTTAGGTTGCGCCGATGGCGCCGCGGTTAAGAGCTGACCATGGTTAACCATGCCCGCCTGCGTAGCAACAGCAAGCAAGCGCGACCGTTGTAAACGTGCTTGCGGTTTCGGCTCAGAGAAAGAACGAACTGGGCGTTTTCGACAACGTGAGTTTTGTTTGCCTGGGGTTGATCAGGCAACCGGGATCCAAAGACGACGTGGTGAGTCTTGGTACAGCTCATCCATGTAAGCGCAAAATCCACAGTCCACTAAAAGTTGGATTTCGCAAAACGGAAGTATTTTTTTAACTACCGTCGTCTAGTTTCAATCAGATCAGAGCCGGAATATCCATGGGCCTCTAATGTATGTCTCTTAGCTCTCGCTTTGCTTACGCAGATGGAGCTTATACAACCAATACGGTGCACGTCAACCCGCTGTTCCTATCCTATCCGTTCCTACATCCTACTCCGCCGACCGGGACGAGGCGGTGGTCAAGCTCAGGTCACGCCCATGAAGCCAAGTTGTGGCCGGGCCCGGACGCAGGTCCGCGGCGCGAGACGACCGGCGCCTGACTGCGGGTGGTGTGGGGTTGGAGTAGGGAGTAGGCGAGGCCGTGCGTGCGCGACGTGCGCGCGCGGGTGGCGTGGGCTCGGCGCGGCGCGGAGCGGAGCGGAGCGCCGGTTTGTTGGTTCGGGCGCGGGCAGCGCGCGCGCCCCCAGGGGCAGGTGCGTGGCCAAGCGCGCGGGGATTTGGGCAGCGGCGCCAGGGAGTGAAGAAAAGGCGGCGCTTCCATTGGTTGCGGGATCAGAAAAGGCCGGCCACTGAATGCCAAATCATACGATAAAACTGCAGCTTTCCGGGGAATGGCGTCGCAGTCACACCGTGGTGGAACTGGTAATCTCTTTACAGTCATCTGTTCGAGTTGTGCTCCTGGACATCCACCTTGCCGAATCCGAACAGGGCACAAACGAGCAGTCGCATTTGTAATTTTGGCAAAAATTGTGGCGCTCATCCTGTTTACTCCAACACTTCTCTCTTTCGGTGAAAATGAGAAATGTTGACTTTCATTCTCCAGCATGAGCACCCAGCTTTCAGTGCTTAGAGCTTGACAGCACCGACACCCACAGAGGGAATGAGGGATGGAGCCATGGTTCGGAAAATATATTAGCTAGTGATATCTCGCAGCTTAATTTATTAATCGACGAAGATTCCGTGCCCCATTTCCACGTACAACGATCCAAACCGATTTCAAGTGGAGAAAGTATTTTCCTCAAAAGATCCGAAAGACTTTATGATTGGCGTATATTCTAACCTCCCGAAATCCCGAGCGAATCCTTGGATACGAAATGGGTACGAGTTTATAAACCCACCGTTGAGAAAACTATACAATTGGACCCCCTGAAAATGATGCGTCGCGAAAGCTGGGATTCCTTGGAGGTTCGTTCCATCGGTCCCTGACGTTGCGGACTGTTGCCATATGGGGTTGTTAGCGTTCGTGTCCAGCTCCGGGTGAAGCCGAAGAAGAAACGAGAAAAATAAAACGATGATACTACTTGTTTCGTGGCGACTTTGAAATTGGTGTCATGTGTGCCGTGACGAACGAACTCTCAGTGTTCAGTCATGGCGCACTTGTGTCGACCGTACACCATTTTGTTGAAAGAAAACCATGTGGTGACGTCCCTACATGACGGAGCTGATCGAGAATCCTGCTGAAGCTGCCGTGCTCTGTGTATTTTCTACCACGCGGAAATCGTCTGGTCAAGCTTGTTAAGTGGAACACGTACCCATCTAGATCCCCCGGATATAATAAAAGGGTTGAGAAGGCGTGTAGCGTATTTTCCGGAATCGATCGTGTACATCGCTCACCTTTAGTACAGAACAACCGACGATCTTCGATAGGCTACGCCGCAGCTTCTGTCACGTGCATTTGTATGAAGCGACGAGATACTCCACGGACCACGGATCACTTCCAACGGTGCACGGCTAGCTAGGCACCCGTCGCACGGCAAAAAAAAGGGAGAACATGCGTATTAAGGCCGTGCCGACATAAAACCATGACGGTGGTCGATGCGACGACGGAGGACGGAGATCTGCCACGGCCAAAGAGGAGAAAAACGAGAGCTCCTTGGCCTCGAACACGATTACAGCGCACCCTGGGCTACTGTAGTGTCGTCAGGGGATGTCCGGCCCCTCGGCGTTCCGGCTCACGTACGGCCGGGGACACATACACGCACCTGCATCTATTGCGCCTTGCGCGGCGTCTGCTATCGCCGGAGAGGACAAGGGACCGGTCGGAGCCGGTGGCGTGAGATTCCGGAGCAAACAAAGGTGGTGACGCGACGCGTTGCTGGCCGGGCCAAGCCAAACAGGGGGCTGAGGACACAGGCATCTGTGGAAATGGGGGCAACTTGCGCGCGGTCACGCGTCACGCTGCGAACCTGCATTGCGTTTGTGGAGTACTCTAGTGTTGCGGCATGACCGTTGTTCCTTAGTGACATCGTCGTCGCTCGCCATGCGTGCGCCCTTCGATGTTCCTGTGTGCGGAAGATGCGCGGAAAGCAACGTCCACTCCGATGTTCCTGTGTACTCCTACGTGTTACCGCGACATGTGTAACGTTGAGTTGTAGATGGGCTTGACTTTAACCGTCACCGACCGCACGAATGTGTGCTACGTCCACGGATTACGTTACGAGACGAACCGTTAGAAGAAGAGAAGTCACGAGTTCAACGTCGCGGCCTAGGGGCGCACCCGTGGTTTGCGTACCTTTTACCCGGGACTTGCACGGGACTCAAAGCTCGGAAGCCAAGCCATAACGCATCATCACCCAAGCTGCAAGCTGCAAAGCTGCGGCAACCCTATCGCTGCAACGGAGTTATTGGCGCGGCGCTGGGAACAGGCAGGACAAGAGGGGGGGGGGGGGGGGGGGGGGGGCGCTGTGCCGGCAGGTGACGTGCGCGCGCATCCGGGTGCAGGCGGCGGAGTCTGACAAACAGAGCAGGGCACCAAGCGCGACGCGGTACGTCACGGCAGCAAGCGATGGTCCCGGCATCGATCAGCTCGGTGTGCGGGCATGGGTGCGCCGATCCTGACGGGAGCGGGGCCGTGCCCGAAACGAAGCGACCAGCCACGCGGCCCCTGATTTTCCATAGTTTCACCTTGTTTTCCGTGTTTTGTTTTTGCAGCTGCACACACGTAATAGCTGTACCGTTGCGGCGCGGCCGAGATTTCCGTCCTCGACGTGGGCACCAGTCAGTCAGTCACTGTCCTTGATGCGATCAGGTGCCTTGGCGTGGGCTCGTACCCCAACTCGTTCTTTTCCCCGGGGTACACAGTACCCTTCATATTTTACCCAAAGAACCATGGTGGAAAGAGGAGACACGACAGTAGCACAAAAGGTGATTGGGTTTTACTGTGGACACTGCCACCGCGGTGCAGAGGTAGGGTATAGGCGCAGCGGCAGTAGTGTACGGCCCTGCTCGCAGAAAGGACAGAGGACCAAAGGTGATCTCGCCAACCGATGAAGCGAACCCCCTTCCCCCAAAAAAACGCGAGCGGGAATCGTGGCTCTGGAGGGGACTGGTACCCCTGTTTTTCCTCCTCGGTGAAGTGCAGGGGACCATCAGGAGTCGGAAGAACGAACGTTACTCCTACGTTCATAGCAAGGTATATATCCAGGGGTCGGAGCTACTAGCAGCCAGGCAACGGTGACGTTCTTCCCGTTCTTTGGAAACGTTGTGATGCTTCACTTAGCCGTTGGGAGCAAGCATGATGTAATGTAACGCCTGGTATTCACGTACTATGCCACATGCGTCCGCTGAAACCTGCAGACATATTCAAAGACCGGGACCCCGTTTTCCTGAGCACACGCTATTACCACTACGCCTCGCCCACTGGTTACGTGCCCCGGTGAACAAATAAACGTCGTACTGCTGCATCTGTGCCTGTCGTCCCCAGCTGCACGCTATAGTTGCCCTTAGCTTTTCTGTAGCCCATGGTCCCTTCCGAGCTGTCAGGGAATCGTCCCGAGACCACACGGAAAGGCGTTGGCGAAGAGTACTAGGGAGAATGGGATCGGCGACAAGCCGGGGGCAGCACCTGCCCCGAATTGAATTGAAAGGCGTCGCCGATCCCCGGCCTACCTAGCGCGGTGCGCGGCTACGAAAGCGTTGGTGGGGGACGCTGTGCTGTGCTCTGTTGGCCCGGTGAGTGAGGTCTGGTCCAGCTCACCTTTTTTTTCTCTCCACGTCCGTACCGTTAAGAAAGAGATGTGGGGAGATGGCGGAACAACCCGTTTTCCCTCTATGCGCACTGCGCTGTGCAGACGAAGCAAAATGGTCTCTCACTTTAGATTTCGATTTTCGCCGAGCCGCGAGCTAGCGGCGGAGCGAAATGGAACGGATAACCACTAACCGGAGGCCACAAGGGTCTCGTCGCGCGCGAGGTAGCTCACGGGCACGGGGTCCGAGAGGCTGTGATGTGCGTCTTGGTTGCGTCGTCGCGCACGGTGTGTGCGCGTTTCTGTGGACGTGGCCGGAGGTCGGAGGAGCGTAATAAAGCCGCAACTTTCGGTCGCTCTCCCACAGTTGTGACGGACTCTCTCCGTAACACCTCAGCGTAGCCATGCCACAACTCGCAGAAGAAACCGAAAAGCCTCCGCGCTTTTGACGTGCGTCGCATTGTCCGATCCGGCCTTTCACTGTTGCGTGAACGGCAGGCAGGCTGGGGTAGTGCTGTCAAGCAGGGGCATCTGCCAGTGCCAGGAGGAAAAGCAAGGCGAGGAGAAAGGATTGGATTGGTAAAGCTCTCTCGTCGAAATCGGGGGCTTCATGCATCACATCGAGCAGGCAGGATCAAAAGTCCCTTTGCCTTTTTCATCTTTTGAATTAAGAGAGCATCGGTGGCGTTAGGTTTTTTCATTTGCCGCAAGAGATGGTAGGCTTTTCGGGCGGCAGATCTGTGCCTGCCTCCTATCAGCTGTTGTGATCGTATCTGTGCCGCTTTTGATTTTTCGAATGGCTGTCATGATCGATTAGGAGGGGTAAAAAACGCGCTAGTTCGAGGTTGAGTGCGCCGAGTTGTTGCATACGAAATCTACGCTGGCTAGGTGTTGCGTTGCTCCAGGCGATGATGTTCCGTAATAAAAAAACGAATAACGAATGGATAGCTTGAAATAGGCACAGCAGAAAGAAAAGAAAAAAAGGAATCTGGGTAGCAGTCTACGCTTTTGCGTTGTTGCATCTAACGCCATTCAAAGTGTTGTTACTTCCACAGACACGCCACAGCAGTCACTGCTTATAACTGATGGCCCCTGTAGTCGTAGTACAGGGAACAGATTCCCCTGTGCGTCCGCGTCGAATTCACGCCCGCGCACACAGGCCACACGGTTCGGTCGCTAGGATGATGGAATGCGACAGGGCACGACTCAGACTCGACGCGACGCCTCTTTTCCCAGTCTTCATTGGCCGGCCATGATATTTGAGCATCGCGTCGCACCACAAGGCGAGGGGCGGGCGCCCCTGCTCGGACGGATCAGACGTGGCGAGGCGGCACCAGCCCGTCGCGTCCGTGAAAAAGGAAACAACACGGGCGCGTCGGGACCATGCCTTTTGAGTTGGTTATGATCAGGTGGTCCACGCGCGTCCGAGGCTGGCTGGACCAGCGTCGCCGTCTCGAACAGTGCGCGACAGCCAAGCAGAACCAGCCGCAGAGGGAGAGGGGTATAGGCACCAACGTGGTGGTACCGTTTGCCGGAGGCGGGACGCCCTAGCAGGCCGAGCCCTCTAGTTGTTGCTGCTACCGCAAGGAATCGACCGTCTTTCGGCGGGAGTAATGTCCGGCCAGCCTTGGTCTGGTCACGTGTTAATGTAGGACAGTACTAGGCGACGTCGCGCAACACAGTGCATGGACACAAGAGCAGCCGAAAGGGAATGAATTGGTTCATCATCCATGCTCAAGATGTAACCGAGATGGGTGCAGAAACACCTCGCGTATGAGCAGTACTATTCAAGTCAATGCTGTAACTGTTTGTGTCTGGGGGGAGCAGCAAATGTAAAAAAATAAAACATTTTTGCGATTCCTAATTCATGAGAGCGACCTATTCAAGGAAAAAGATTCATGGATGAAACATAGCTAATACTTGCAATTTTGTTGAGTAATGCTAAGCACAGTTATACAGGATTCATTCAAAATACTCCCTCCGATTCAATTTATTTGTCGTTAGAACAATCTTCATTAGTTCATTTCTAGTTCTTTTGATCATCAAACGACAATTGTTTCGAAACGGAGGTAGTAGTTCTTGATCGTGTTTCCTAAGATACGTTTCTCGTTTACAAAATTCCAAGAAAATTAGCAGTAATGACCAAGTGTAATATGAAAGATCCGTGCTGATTCAATTATGTTTTCCACCTTTACTGAGTGCATTGTAAAAGTGCTAGTGACAAGTAACAAACATGCAAGGACAAAATTGATTTGGACTGTACCCATCAAACTGTTCCTGCACAAACTTACATTTACGAGAAAATTGGAGAGCTGTACAACATGGAGAAACAAGTCAGGCATGACAATACGAGAAACTCTGCTGAGCTGACACTTCATTGAAGCTAACCAGAATGAACAACGATAGTTATTCTGTTATTATATTCTCTTTCCCTTCCAAACATGAGCAAGAGCAATTCAAAAAGTAACAAAGCAAAACTTCGATCAACTTACGTGGCACACGCTGTTAGTATAGCCCCAAAAATTTCCACCAAATGGTTCCAACGACTCCCCATATCAGGGTGTTAATCAAGGCTGTTATAAAGCCTACCCTAAATACATCTGGAAGCTCAACGTATCCCGCTGCAGGAGGAAAGGAACAGGTTATTTGGCATACAATTCAAAGAACTGTATATGCATACAAAAGAAGAGAAACTTAAAATGGATTTCTCATTCTGTAGTCTATACGTATTATTTATGACAATACTCCTTTTGTTCATACTAGGTAGTATTTGTTACTATATCCCATGTGTAAATGCAGATGAATAAGCAATCAGGAAATTCAAAGTGGCAGGTCAGTAATATAGCTTAAGAATAACCAAAAAATGAAGTTCAAGGAAAAGAAAAGATTGGGCTACTGAACTTACCACCAAAGTATACTGCAGCCTGCCCACTACTATAGTGAGTTAGTGCACCAAACAGATTTGTGTTGAATGCCAAAGCAAGTGCTGACAGCACACGAGGAACACCAGCAGCTATATGCATAGCCAGAAATGCTGAATATAAGGCTCCAACATGTCCAGTTTGGCTTGCAAATAGATAGTGGATCAGGAAGTAGGAGGCCTCGAGAACACAAAATGCTGCCGGCCAACTCAATGAGAAAGATTCAAGCAGATTGGCAACACAGCTTGACATCCAAGATACAATTCCAAGGTTAGTGAGCTGTACCGCCATTCCAACCAGAACTGCAAACCAAGCCAATGTATCCCATGCTGATTTTTCGTTCAAGCAATCATCCCAGTCTAGCACCCCAAGCAGGAGAAGAATGGACAGCCCAAGCATTGCAGCTACAACACTAGATACACCAATAGAATCCCTGTACAGAAGTTGTAGCAGGTTACACAGCTATCCATCACACATATTCCTTCTAAAGCATAATGGGTTGTTGTTATTCATGGTATTCTGAACCACTTTGTCAATTAGTAATACTAGTCCTATCACTTGATTGAATAATAAAAGTTCTATCAAGTTTTTCAGCATGTATTACAAAGATGAATGTGATTACAGATAAACAAGAAAACAGTGTCATCAAAAGCAGAATCCAGATGACAAATGTCTATTCATCTTTGACAGTAGTTATTTCTGTATAACCTTAAACATTGAACAAGAGAGAGAAAGAGAGATTCTTAAAACATGTTAAAACATATCACCATAAATTATTAGGCTGCAATGGAACAGCCATATCCATCTTGTGATCAAGTACACAAGTAGTGGAGCCAGAACTCTTAATGAATAAAATAATTCATAATTCAATATTGCATCTTTTAGAACTTTACGGTAACTTAAAATGCAACAATCAAACATGTATTTTGCATTTATAAAACAATTTCAAGATGTCACAAATACATGTACTCAGATCGCACAAACCAGTTAGTTTAAGTTCATTGAAATCTTTTATCCAGAATAGAATAACCGATCGCGGGTCAATATTATGGGATTCATTTTCTTTGGTGAAAGATAAGCTTACCCAAACACCCACAGGGAGACTGCAAGAATCATTGTGCCAATCATAACCCATTCATTTTTAGTCACAGGGCCCATGCGCTTGAGCTTCTCTGCAGCCAATGCTGGGGCATCAGGAGTGTCCTTTGTTTCAGGTGGGAAAATTTTGTATAGCAAATATGGTGTGGCTAGCAGAGAAAGAATAGCTGGCAAACTAGCAGCTTTGAACCAAGCCACCCACGGATTTGCGATAATGACACCAAGCTCCTCTGCTAGTTTTAAGCACAACAGGTTTTGTGCTGAAGCAGTCAGGAAAAGCGCACTGGAGTTACTAGCTGCCTGTCAAGCAACAGACGTATCAATATGCATAACAAACTGCAAGAATCACATAGATAATCACCAATAATGCTTTGAAGGGAATTGACCCATACGATCTCAATGACACATACCATAGATTCACTATGGACTTCCTAACTGTTGTTTCTGTTTATTCAGGATTTGCAATCCCATTTCTTGGCACTCAAGGATTTGCCACCAGATCAGTGAGATAATTTTACCACTGAACGGAGAGGCAAAACCGCTATTTTCCAAAATTTCAAATACTACTTGACTTATTATCTGTAAATTCTTTCATGCAGCAGCAAGACCATTAAATTGTTCTATTGGGTAATGCAATAATTAAAAGCAACCTGGCATGCATTTGAGTAAGAGGACATACTTATAAACTAAAAGTTAATTAACAATTCATTAGCATCTAGATTGTATGTACCAAGAAAGTTCATCAGATATTGGGCTGTTTAAATTAGGTATGTATCCAGTTAGCACAACAATCCCCCAAGAATCACAATCACCTCCATTTAGTGTTTATACCGCTGATTGAACGCCATTTGGTAACTTATCAGTTTAGTTAGTACCATTTAATGAAAATTATTTGTAATGAAAAAAAAGCTAAACCTACAGTTGAAGGTATGGGTATGATAGCCTTTAAAATTCAACAAGGATAACTAAATCATAAAACATACAACTTTTCACATCCCTTTCATATGCATCCGGAAATCAATGAGTAGGGAAAACACCACGTTCAATATAGGCTAATTAAATACTTAATTGAATTTTGTAATTAACAATGGCTTGGCTTCAACTAAAAAGTCTAATAAGGACCACGCCTAGGTTCAGTACCAGAAAAATAAACAATATATTAAATTTAACTGTTATACAAAGAAGTTAATATTCTGTTGTCCTAAATCCTGAATTTATGAACATGGTGACATAGTGTCTTACATACGCATCACTATTTTCATGTAAAATTCTCGAGGACAGGGGATTAATGAAATGATGAAACCTAAATGCACAAAATCTCCAACATTTAGGATATCCTATGTCAGTTCTCAGCATGACAGTGTGTAGACTAACTAATCTCGTCATTTTGAGAGGAGACTATCTATATTATTTTCGGAGAGGACTATCTACTTTCTGAAGCAACAAACAATGATATAACACTCATCTTTTAACTACTTTCTATTCGAGAGAATATTAGTTACTTTCGGACACAAGAAGCAAAGATATCACAAACCCAAATTTCTCACTTGAATTCCTGCAATACCCTTAAAATTCTCCACTTGGCAAGCCACACAAACAATACTTGTGTGCTTTCCAGCAACAAAGAAATGCTGACTCCAATTTTTACATGTGCATAGATAAAAATCTGATATCAACATTTAAGCGCGTTAATCAACAGAAACCCAAAGGCAACAGTATAAATAATATCAATCAGACCTAGGATCACATTACAAGCAACTAGTCATTAAATGATCCCACACGAATCCTGAATTACCTGGAATTGCGTCATAACGAGATAGGATCCAAGTTTCCGCGATGATGTGTCGTTAGGCTTGCTCCCAGCTGAGAGCGAGAGCGACTTGATGATGGGCAGGAACACTCCCCCGGCCCTTGCCGTGGTGCTGGGCATGGCCGGTGCGATACAGGCCTCGCTGATGGTGAGCCCGTAGGAGAGTCCCAGCGTGCTGCTCCCGAGCCACTTGACGAAGTAGGTGGCGATGCGGTCGCCGAGGCCCGTCTTGACAAACCCTCGCGCGAAGAAGAAGGAGATGACGATGAGCCAGATGACTTCGTTGGTGAAGGCAGAGAAGGCGGCGGTGAAGGGGAGCGTGTGCGTGGCGACGGCGGCGGTGAGCCCGAGGAATGCCCAGGCGCCGACGGGTAACGGGCTCAGCACGAGCCCCGCTATAGTGGAGAGGAAGATGGAGAGGAGCTGCCATGCCTGCGGGCTCACATCGGCGGGCCGCGGCGCGAGGAACTGCACGGCGAGGCCGACCGCTAGGGATACGATGAGTGGTACAAGCTTGGCGCCTCCAGTGGGTGGGGAAGGATCAGGGTCTGGAGTAGAATTGCTGGTTTGGTAGGCGAGAGCAGGGAATACGAGGAGGCGGCGGCGGCGAGGGGTGGGGAATATGTGATGCTGTTGGGAGGAGAGGGAGAGGGAAGTGCGCGGGAGGGAGAGTGGGGCAGGGAGGTGATGTAGGTGGCGGCGGCGCGTGTGAGGCGGCGCCGGGATGGGAAGAGGAGGGCGGTGGACGACGGTGAGGCGGAGGCTCTCCATCGCCGTCGTCGTCGGCGGCGGAGTGGCTAGGAGTAGGCGGGCGATGGTTTCAGTTTCAGGAGAGTGACCTTTTTGAAGTGCCAAGTAGCATAGTTCCTAACGGCGCGAAATAAAAAAATCACTTACTGAGACTGACATTTGGGGACCAGCACATTCACCATGGTTGCGATGTGGGTCTCAAAGACAGTCGCAGGAATCGGCGGTGGTCATAAACTGTGGCCGGAGACATACGAGTAGCGGCGGACGGCGGTGGATCCTGCAAGACGCAGCAGAACCAATGGAAGGATGGCATGTCAAGGTGGTGGGTCCTGACTCATGATGGATTTCATTGGCGCCGGACCTTAGATTCGTGCCTTTGATTACTTGTCGTCCGATTAGAAATAGACGATCAAGGTAACAGCATCGGTATCGCTCATGATCTTGACTTACATCTCCCACGTTTCTCGTGGGGATTTTCTCTATGATCACGCACTGCGAATTATACTCCCTGTCAAAAATTTGTCACTTTGTAGTTTATTTTACAAAGCGTTAAGTTTTTGAAGACAGGGGTTGTATGTATCAGTGAATATTTTGCAGAAATAACCTTCATGTTCTCAGATTTTCTTCTACAATCCACCTTCTTCGTCAATATATTTTTGCTGATGCTTATGCATGTTACACTGATGAGCTTCATGCACTAATGAGTGCATACGAAAACTAGAAGAAAGAAATAACAAATCATGAGAAGAAAAAAACAAGAAAATCCAAGGAAATAAAAGCAAGAACCGATTGCTCGATGCTTCAACTTAAGCGTACACAAATTGGATGCTATCTCGAACAAACTTCGACGCAACATGAATTGAACTACTACATCGATTGCATCACCGTAGGGGATCGATTAATGACACGAAGGTAGTTCATGTGTGCTTTTTTTTTCGAAAAGCCGTTCATGTGTGCTTTGAAGAACACACGAATTGAGCCATGCCTCCTCAGGCTTCGTTTGGGAAGGGGTGGATCGGCGTGGATCCATAATCGCTTGTGGATTAAATTCCACTTATGAGAAAAAACGCATTTGGCTGAGGCTTGGATTAGTCGGTCCACTGTTCGATCCACTCCAATGTAAGTGGAAATCGAGCAACTTATCTCGCGTTCGGGAATCTCCGCCTCTCTTCCATCGACTCGCTCACCCTCCCACCGCCGCCGTCGTCGCTCGCCCCCGCCCACCCCCTCCCACCGGCGCGCTCCTGAGCCCCTTCCCTTCCCCTCCACCGGCGGTGCCGACCTGACTTGGCAGGAACAACATCTCGATTCCCCGCTCTGCACTTATCCCATTCCTCCATTGCTGCCACGGCGCAATCGATGGCGCTGCCGCTCTCCTCCGCTGCCTCCACCAACTTCCTGCTCCTCCGTTCTTCCTTGCCCGCCGCACTCCACCATACCTCTGCCCGCACATTCTCCACCGGCTACGCTGCTGCCTCCTTCTACGGAGACTCGGCGCCCGCGGGCACGGATCTCGGACTAATAGGCGGCGGCGGGTTCGGGATGTCGGCGGCACTGGCGCTGGAAGAGCCGGAGGAGCGCCTCCTCCTCCTCCTCCGTTCATAGGATCATAGGCTGCAGTATCCTGCCTTGCCTTGGGGCGAGTGTTCAGAGGAGGAAGAAGACAGTAACCTTTCCTAGCCCCAGCCTACGTCGGGGCGTGCTCTTACTGCAAGCGTGAGGAAGGAGGAGAGGATCACGACACCAGGCAGGCTCCTGGCGTCACAGGAGTCGTCCTGTCGAGAGGTCTGTGCTCCTCGCATTAGGGTGTGTTTGGTTCGCTGTATTGGATTGGATTGAGCTGTATTGGATGGTCCAGTCCGGTGTTTGTTTCACAGTCAGATGGACAGAGTCATCCAGTTTCGAGGAATATTCCTTCCAGATGCTGGATGAAGTGGTCCAGAAATTTTGGTTGGATGAGTCTATCCACCTTGTCTAAGTATGCTTCTTAGTACCATAATTAATGATAATTAACTTATTTATTGTTGATTAATAATTATGATTATGATATTAATATTAATATTTACTAGTATTATGATACATTGTATATAAATAAGTAGTATCATGTAAAATTATTAACTTAGATGATCCGGTCCATCCAAGTCCATCCAACCTACCAAACAAAAAATTGGATTGTCCAATCCATCTAACCAAACATCAACTTGGATCATCCAATACAGAAAAATGTGGATGACCCTATCCAATCCAACTTTGACTTCAAACCAAACGCACCCTTAGCAGCTGCTCTGCTTCCTCACCTCTCCCGTCTCTGGATCCGTCCGTCGCTTTTGGTCTTTGCTCATTAAATGATCAGAATTCATGCCGTTTGTTGGGCTGTGAGCAGAGAAATTCCTGTTTTTTTCCTTCTTCTCTTACTGAATAATCTCTTTTCCCTGAATATTTGGTTTCTGAAGAGTGGTGATGGCTTCCAAAAGCTCTGATGATTGTTTGCCACCTTTCTAGATCAGTGCGAATTGTAGAGTAGAGTTTGTTCACACGAGTTGTCCCTCTAGATAGGGATGATGTTTGACCTCTCCATCAACCCAGATTTGCAACATAGGACCAGAACAGGTACCCATTTCCTTTGATGTCTGCAAAATCTTCTCTGCTATTTTTATGTCAAAATATTTGAGTATGAAAACTATTGTCTAATTATTGTTCTTATATTCTTTCTGGATAACAACTGGAACTGGTTTGCATTTGGTTGTGTCGGTGGTTTTGATCCGGCAGATCTCCCGACACTACTAAAGTGCTAGAGGAGTTTGAGGTTCGGTGTGGGCGCGCGGAGATTCAAGAAGGTCAAGTATAAATGACACAAAAGGCACGAAGATTTACGTGATTCGGGCCGTCTGAGCGTTATACCCTACTACACGGAGTGTGTTGGTGTTGTATTGGATGTATGAGCTCAAAGTGAGTTCAGGGTGTCGAGTGAGCACGTAGTCTGTATGTTTCGGTGTGTATCGTCGGCCTGTCCTTTTATAGTACAAGGGCAGGCCGTTACAAATTAGCCTGACCCGACATGTGGCCCTGGCGGTTACTGATATTGATACACATTCAACACGTTTAATTACCCTTAATGACCGAGTTATGGGCTTTGATAGCACCGTTACTGGTAATTAAGGTCATCTAATCGTGTGTCATTAATATAGTATTAACGACACTTAATAGGGTCTTGAAGTCCTTGATTCCCCTTTGAAGATCCCGAGCCGTTATGGAGTCTTCCGGAGGTTAGAGGCTGAAGATCCGACGGTTGGACACGTGGCAGCGCCGGAGCACACTGTGGGGAACAGATAGGTCCGGTGACACCTGAAACATGTCAGTTCCGGAGCTTCCCTCGGTCTGGGGTTAGGTCCGGAGGTGCCGCTATGGTACATATCCCGGAGCTTCCCCCTTGTGGGGGGTAGCTCCTGTTTGATAGTACACATGGCGACCGTGGGACTAACCAAGTTGGAGAAGCGTGTCCGGTTATGTCTGACATGTGGGCCTCCGAAGGTCTTCAGATCGAGTAGATGATATTCCCTTGAGATCTTTACAATCCCAAGGGGTATACGGTACCCAGGGTACCGATAGTGGCCCCCTGGGCCCACCTCTGGGGAAGACTCCTTGGGTGAAGTCATTCCGCCGGAGGTGGGTCCATCCTTTGACTTTTGAATTGAGTCTTCAAAGGTCTTCGGATGTGCAGTTGGCAATGGTTTGGAGTTAAATCTTCGCCGCGTGACATATCCCGTGTGCGGCAGATGAGATCTTTGGCGTGCGGATCTCATGCAATTGAAGGTCGCCGGTTCCCGATACGAAAATCGTATCGGTTCCGCGCACCTTGTCAGGTCGCTGCCTTCGGGCTTCCCGCCTCGTGATGACAACCTTTCGCCTGGGTAAGAACCTCGACTTGATCGTCCGAGTGGTCCCGGGCCCTCTTGTCATCGGCTGGGTGGAATTTTTGAGTAGTATCTTCGACTTCCTTGCGGTTTCCATCCAAGCGTTGCGAGGGCTTACTTAAGAAGGAAAGCGCACACCGTCTGGGGTTCTTTACGTCTCTCATCTGATCTTGCGCTCAAACTCCCAACTTGTGCTCGCTTTTCCTCTCTTGCCTTGCTGTGCCGCGATGGAGTTGGGTCTCCGCGAGAGCCGTTTGAAGACCGACGGTGACCTGAAGAAGGTCCGGGCCCTCATGGGATGATCCCCAGACTTCTTCAACCGCCTGGTCCGCGTCGGGGGAGAGCTCCCGTTCGAGAAGGAGCACGCCGGGGAAATGGTGTACTTGTCTTCGTACGCCATGGTGGGGTTGATCCCACCTTTTTCCTCCTTTTTCTTGATGCTGCTAGACTTCTATGGTCTGTAGCTATACCACCTTGGCCCCCACTCCATTCTTCTTGTGTCCGTCTTCATACACTTCTGTGAGATGTGGGTGGGCATCCCCCCTGCATTGAACTCTTCTGGACCTTCTTCACCGTCCATACTACCGGCAGGAGCAATGAGTACCTTGGCTTCTCCTACTTCGTGAAGCGCAAGAAGTGCCCATTCAAGTACCTCTGATCGTTTCCCTCTGGGAAATGGGATGATTGGAAGAAGGACTGGATAGTCATCCGCGTGGAGGAGCACGAGAAGCTGGAGCTGCCCGAAGGCCTCCCCAACATCGACACTATAGTTTGGAGTGAAGCTCCGGTGCTGGCGGATGCCTTCAACCCCGCTCTGACCAGGATCCGCCAGTGCGTGAAGGGAGGATTAACTCCTCAGGCGGTGTTTTGCAACTTCCTGGTCAACAGGTGGGCACCGCTAAAGAGGAGAGAAAAACTCGCTTGGGCCCTCAACAATGTGATGGACGATGACCGGGTCGAGACCGGGCTGAAGTCCAACATGGCGGGGACAACCTTGAAGTTTCATCTCAAGAAGTTCCAGCACGGCATCGACGTCGCGGGTGACAACTTGACTACGCCATCAGCTTTTCTCCCTCTGAACGTGGAAGTAGAGTTCAGCAGGGAGCTCCGGCGGAAGATGTCTGTGCTTGACGACCTTGGTGTCGTCTAGAGAAGATTGACCTCCAGGGTGGTGATCCCTCGGGCTCCCGAAGGTGGCTCCGACCCTGCTCCGAAGCCAAGGATCGAAATCGTCGGCAAGGGCAAGGAGCCGGCAGACGAACCCTTGAGCCGGAAGAGGAAACTGCAGCATGTCGACGGAAGGTCCGTCAGGCCTGCAACCTCTGCATCAGCTCCTTCTCCCCGGAGGGGGAGGTCTTCTACAACCGCGGCGACTGTACCCGCAGCTACGTCCTCCCGGGGTGCTAGCTCCGGGCATGCGCCTCCAGCACCAGGGTCGGTTGAGGCCTCTAGGTCCGGAGGTCCTTCCCGGTCGAGGGGGGCCTCGACTAAGGAAAAGCCCGTGGCTGCAACGAGTTCCGGGGGGCCTTCCGGAGCTTCCACGCCGGCGGCGGCTATGGTCAGCCTAGAACGCCCGGGAAAGAGGTTCCGCGCAAGCTGGTGTGGAAGCCTCGCGAGGTAATTTTTAATCTTTACCTCAGACGGTTGTTTTATTGTAGTAACTGTTTTTTTTAAGTTTCTTCATCCATCATGTGCAGTGTTCCCAAGAAGAGGAGTGAGGCTCCACCCTCAGCCACAGCAGCTGAAGCTATGAGGGCGGAAGCTTCTGCTCCTGTCCCGACGCCGCCCCAAGTGGTGGCTGAAGCTGCGACACCTCTGGCGCCAGCTGTCGTGGTCATGGACCTCGACTCATCCCCAGAGACTCCCGTGGTAGCGCCGGACCGCGGGAGAGAAGATGCGCCAGCGGCACCTGCCCCGAAGGTTGAAGCTCCAGGTCCTGGTGCAGAGATGATGGAAGCTCCGGCCGTTGAGCCGGAGGAAGCAGTAATTCCGGCCCCAGAGCCGGAAATTGTCGAAGCTCCGGCGGTTGAGCCGGAGGTAATTGAAGTCTCGGCGTGCGCGCCGGATGTTGAGGAAGTCCCGACGGTTGAGCCGGCTACCTCTGAAGCACCGGCCGTAGAGCCGGTTGTTACTGGAGCTCCGGCCGCAGGGCCGGTTGATGTTGAAGACCTTCCGGCTCTCGATCCGGTTGCTGTTGAAGCTCTGCCGCAGGGCCGACTGTTGTTAAAGATCTTCCGGCGCCCGAGCCGGTCGTTGTGGAGGCGTCAGCGCTCGAGCCCCCAGTAGAGGAGGTGCCCAGGCTGGAGCCAGAAGCAGCCCCTGCTCCGGGAGTGACGACGCTGGAGGTACTCGCGGCTGAGCCGGAGTGCCGAGATGAAGTTGCTGGCCCCCTGCCTGAGGGGGCAAATGAAGACCTGGCGGCGAGGCCTTTGGAACCACTTCCGGAGGTTGGAACTTCATCAGCGGGACCTTCCTCGATGGCGACTGAGGCCATCCCGGAGGACGGCCCTAGTGCCATAGAGGCTCAGGGGACCACTCTTGTGGAGTGGGCCCCAATTTTTGTAGCTGAAAACCCGCTGGAACCAGCGGAGGAGACCCCAGCAGGTCCGGAACCTATCACGTTGTCATTGTCTATTGACAACGCCTGCTGCAGTCTGCGTCAAGTTCAGCTGGCATTCTTCCACGACAGCAAGGCTCTTGAAGAGGAGCGCCAAACCCTTAGGCGGTGGCGTAACCGACTCTACTTTGAGACCAAGCTGACACAGTCGAGGCTAGCAGAGGACAAAGAGTGGATCAAGCGGGAGAAGGTCCACCTGGAATAGTGGGGCAAATTATTGGATGACAGGGAGAGCATGACTCGCGCCCTCGACGTTCAATCCCGAGCCATTTATGAGCAGACCAAAGCAGCTAATAGTGCGGCCGATGAACGCCAAGAAAGGCTGGAAGCCATTAACACTACTCTTATCAAGCGCCGAGAGGCACTTGAGGAGAGGGAGAAGAGGCTCGAAGATGAAGAGCAGAAACTCCTTGAGCTGCGGGATGACGTCCTGAAGAGGGAGGAGGAGCTCACCAAAAAGGTGGCTGTGGCTAACAAGGGCCTCGAGGAGCGCAACAAGAAATTGGAAGAGCGATGCGCTGAGGAGGAGGAGAAGGCCTGTGTGCGGGGGCAGGAACTCTACGAGCAAGAGTGTGCCATCGCTGCCAGGGAGAAGAAAGTGAGGGGCAAGGAGAAGGACCTGGTTGACCGCCGGAACAAGATCTATCTCCGGGAGGAGGAGCTCGGAAAACTCGAGAAGCAGGTTGCTGAAAAGATTCAGCAAAATGCCAAAGAGGTCGAGCGCCTCGCTCGCGAGAATTCTGAAGTGGCGGCGGCCAGAAGATCCTTGGAAGAATTGAAGGGCTTGAGGGCTGCAGACTCCCTACAGGTTTGGGTGTTCCTGGGCAAGGCCAACGACGCACTGAAACCGATGGGCTTCAGTCCCGTGCGTCCAGATGATCCGGAGCTGGAGCCGGACCTGGCGTTGCATACGTTGAGCTCGGCGGGTAGCAAACTCTCCAAGGTGGGCGACGTCATCTCGGACCAGTTGGAGGTTGAGGGGCAATTCCTGGCGAAGAACGTCGTAGAATATGTGCTGATGTGCTACACCAGCCAGAATCCCCAGTTCCCTCTGGACCCGGTGCTTGAAGGTCCCATTGAAGGAGAAGGTGAAGCCGCCCGAGCCAATGTGTCGAAGGTTGCTCAGAAGGTCGCCCAGTTCTTCCATAGGGTCTAGGACCATCTCTGTAGCTCCCACTTGTATTCTCTCTTTTTCTTCCTCAATTTTGTAATCCCTTGTCTCGAGATGAATGAAATTCCCAAATTTTTGTGAATTTCACTTTTTGTCTTCAACACTTTTGTCTTCACTTGGCCCCCTGGTAGATGTACACAATTTGATTGTGAACATGTACCAAGAGGATATTGTGTTTTGTTGAAGACTCATTTGCTTCGAACTTGTAGAGTGTAGGTTCGAAGTCTTCGATAGTGAAGGCCCCCAGAGGTTGTCGGAGCTTAGAAGCTCCGGCATCGTCTATCATTGGAGCTTAGTAGCTCCGACAATAGTCCCTATCAACGCGTAGAGCATCGATAGTCAGCCCTTTGGGGTGTCGGAGCTTAGTAGCTCCGGCAGTGACCTTTGCCAACGCGTAGTTTGTCGGTAGCAGACTCCGTTTGCGGAATCTTCTCACCATCTTTTATTCCGCGTCGACGGCTGACCCTCCGTTGCTCTGGTGATGCTCGTTTTCAATGCTTAACATCGATTACAAGCCACCTAGGGGAGTCGGAGCTTTGTTAGCTCCGGCTTTTCTCCATCGACGTGGATTTTTTATTTTTCCTGCACACTGAAGCCAAGAAAAATAGTAAAATTCGTTCCTTGCCTATAACTTCATCGCGGCTTACGATTCTCAAGAAAGTTTTAAGTCAAACGCGATTCTGAATACAACCGAATGCGTTGTTTTTTTTTTCAAGATCCAATTGTACTTGGACCCGCCTTACTTCGGCCTGCCGGGGTGTAGGTAGAGTGGCGTACTTAGGGTGCTTGACCAGGCTAAGTCGATAGCACACTCCGGCCCTAGATTGGCTTGGCGACATTCAGGCGAGTGGGCCATGAACACTATTTGAATCCAAAAGAATCGACAATACAACTCGAATCGTATATGAACCGGTCAAACTAAAATTTCTTAAGAATTGCACATCCTTGTTATAGACAAGAAAGAGAAAAATAAAAAATGTTGAGCCTGTACAAAGTAAATGCACGTGGAGTCTGTTTCACATGAAGATGTCTTTCATTATAGGTCCGGGGTATAGGGGAAACAAGTACACTCTTAGGGTACGGAACCAGGCTAAGCGTGTTTCATTTCTCGTTTGACCCAGGGTAGCTAGCCACACTTTTAGTCCTGAGACTGTGACAAGCGTTGCATGAACTTTGCGGACCTTCCGGGAAAGGTCCGGCTGTTCTCCCGGAGGAACTACCCGTCTCTGTACAATGACTCTATAACATACACCTCAAGTTACTACAGACTCACCTCTGTGATATTAGGTGTAGAACTTATGGAGGTGCTCAATGTTCCAAGGATTCGGGAGAGGTGTCCCATCCTCGGTTGTTAAGCGAACGCTTCCGGGACGGGATACTTTAATCACTCAGAAGAGTCCTTCCCAGTTGGGAGAGAGTTTGTTTAACCCTTCTCTAGATTGTATTCTCCGTAGCACCAGATCGCCTTCCTCGAGCTGTCGGTTGTGTACATGCCGCTGATGATAGCGCCGAAGAGCTTGGCGATATCGGGCATTCCGAATAGCTGCTTGGCACCTTCCCTCCTCAAGGAGGTCTAGGTCTTCACGCCGGAGCTGGTCCTGCGTGGCTTTGTCGAAGGTCCGGACCTGGAGTGACTCCAAGGTGATTTCCGGAGGAAGGATTGCTTCGGCTCCGTACACCAGGAAGAAGGGTGTCTCTCCAGCTGGCCGGTTTGGAGTTGTCATGTTGGCCCATAGAGTGGGTGGAAGCTCTTCAATCCAGTTGGCTCCATGTTTTTTCAAGCACTCATAGGTGCGCGTTTTGAGTCCTTTAAGGATTTCAGCATTTGCTCTCTCGGCTTGGCCATTGCTTGCCGGATGAGCTACGGAGGCGTAGCAAACTTGAATGCCGAGGTCTTCGCAATATCCTTGAAATGCAGAGCTTGTGAATTGGGTCCCATTATAAGTGATGATTTTGTTTGGGACTCCAAATCTGCATACAATAGACTGCAAAAAGTTGATAGTAGACTGCTTGTTGATTGTCACAACTGGAGTTGCTTCCGGCCACTTGGTGAACTTGTCAATGGCGACGTACAGGAACTTGTAACCTCCGACGGCTCTTGGGAAAGGTCCCAAGATGTCCATCCCCCACACAGCGAAGGACCATGTAGAAGGTATCATTTGTAGAGGCTGAGCCGGTGTGTGAATTTGCTTTGCATGAAATTGACATGCTTCACATTTCTTCACTAGCTCAGTTGCATCCTGGAGTGCTGTAGGCCAGTAGAAGCCATGCCGAAAGGCTTTATCGACCAGCGTGCGGGAAGACGCGTGGTTCCCACACTCGCCTCCATGGATTTGTGCGAGGAGCTCGCAGCCTTCTTCCCTTGTGATGCACCGCATTAGGATGCCGTTGGCACCGCGCCGGTAGAGATCCTCTTCTACCAACATGTATCTTTTAGCCAATCTGACTATCTGGTCAGCGGATACATCATCGTCAGGAAGGATGTTGTCTTTCAAGTAGCTCCGGATCTCCGAGATCCATGCATCAGAGATAACTTGAGCATTTGAGTCTTGCGTGCTGGGTTGCTCGGAGCTTCCAGCAGCACCTACAACCCTTGATGGCTGCCATGGTAACAGAGCCATCGGGACCGTTAGCTTCGGGATGCTGATCTCGCCCCCTTCGCTCAGTTCGGCAGGCTGAGCTGTGGGTTTTGACAACCTCCGGACAAAAGTCCCGTCAGGAGCCAGAGCTCCAGTTGACGCTTTTGTCAAGAGTTCGTCGGCTTCAGCGTTGTGGGCACGCTGGACATGGTGGAGATCTAGGACTTCAAAGTCCTTCTGAAGCCTCTGGACTTCAAGGAGGTAAGCAGCTAGCTCGAGGTTGTTGCAGGAGCATTCACCCTTCACTTGCTTAATAATGAGCTGTGAATCTCCCTTGACCAGCAGCTGCTTAACACCGTATGACAGTGCTACCTTTAGTCCATAGATGAGTGCTTCGTACTCCGCCATGTTGTTGGTTGCCTTGAAGTCAAGGTGTACCATGTATTTTACCTTCTCCCCGGTTGGTGCGAGGAGAAGGATTCCAGCTCCGGCCCCCTGCTTTTGCATGGAGCCGTCGAAGTAGAGGGTCCAGTGAGGCTCGGTGAAGACCGAAGCCTTGTGTTCCGGCTTCTGCTCACTGGGCCCCCCAGGATTTGATTGAGAGGGAGTCCATTCCGCTACGAAATCAGCCAATGCTTGACTATTGATTGATTGTCTTGAAATGAATTCGAGATCGAATTCAGCCAATTCCGCTGTCCACTTTGCAATATTCCCAGTTGAATTGGGATTATGCAAGATTGCTCGAAGTGGGTAAGAAGTCACCACTGATATTTTGTGAGCTTGGAAGTAATGGCGAAGCTTCCTGGAGGCAATAAGAACTGCATAGAGCAGCTTATGCACCTCTAGGTATTGAGTCTTGGCATCATGTAGTACTTCACTGATGAAGTACACTGGGAGCTGAATGGTCCGGACTCTACCGGAGGGGCCCGAAGCTTCCTCATCACTGACCCGAATCCTCCCGGAGGGATCCGGACCTTCTTCGGGGACCTCCGGGTCCTGGTTGGTGGGACCCGGAGCTTCTTCAGAAGCGACCTGGACCCTCCCGGAGGGGTCTGGGTCTTCTGAAGTAGCTTTTTGTGGAATCAAGTCTGGGAGCTGGGACCCAGACTCGCTTTCAGGAACCTCCGGACCCTCCTGAAGGGGTCTGGACTCCTGAGTATGGGGTAGTTCTGGTCTCTCCGCAACCAGGACCATACTGACGACTTCGTTAGTGGCTGAAATGTAAAGCAACAAAGGCTCACCAAGGTTCGGAGCTACCAGAGTTGGTAGTGTGGTGGGTAAATGTTTTAGCTCCCGGAACGCCTTTTCTGCTTCTTCAAACCATTGGAATGGTCCGGACTTCCTCAATAACTTGAAGAAGGGGAGTGACCGTTCCGCCAGTCTTGAAATGAACTGGCTGAGGGCTGCTAGACATCCAATTAGCTTTTGGATATCTTTGATGCGGGCTGGTGGCCGCATGTCTTCAATGGCCTTGATCTTCACCGGATTAGCTTCTATGCCCCGGTGACTTACCAGGAAACCAATAAGTTTTCCGGAGCTAACCCCGAAGACACAATTGTTTGGGTTTAGCTTTGTGCGCGTGACCCGCAACTTGTCGAAGACAGCCTGTAAGGTGTCAAGGAGTGACTCCTTGTTCTTGACCTTGACCACAATGTCATCGACGTACACTTCCACTATGTCTCTAATGAGTTCTTCAAAAGTTTCGTACATAGCTCGTACAAAGGTTGAAGTTGCATTCTTGAGAACAAATGACATGGCTGTATAACAGTACAATCCATCTACTGTGATAAAAGAGGTATGCTCTTCATCTTCCCTAGACATTCTGATTTGATGATACCCAGAATATGCATCTAGAAAACACAATATGTCACACCCGAAGGTGGAATCCACTATCTGATGTATTCTAGGTAGTGTGAATGGATCTTTCAGGCATGCCTTATTTAGTGTTGTGTAGTCGATACACATCTGAAGCTTCCCACTGGCCTTGGGCACAACGACTGGGTTTGCCAGCCATTTTGGATGGAAGACTTCTCGGATGAATCCAGCTTCGAGCAACATCTTCACTTCTTGTCGAATGAAGTTCTGTCGCTCCACGGATTGCTTCCGAGGCTTCTAGTGCACGGGCCGGGCGTCAGGGTAGATCTTCAGATTGTGCTCAATCACTTCCCTGGGGATCCCAGGCATTTGTGATGGTTGCCAGGCAAACACGTCGACATTAGCCCGGAGGAAAGTGATGAGCGCGAGTTCCTATTTTTCATTCAGTCCTCCCGATATACGGGTGGTCTGAGCGGCATCGGAACCTATTTGGACGACTTTGACGGGAATGTCAGTGTCGCCGCTTGGCTGCACACGAGGTGCAGAAGTCGAGCCTCGCTGACGAATGCTCGGGGGTTTTGGAGCTTGCTCCTGTCTGGAGTCCTCCTCTTGCGCCGTAGTAAGCGCATGAAGTTCTTCCAGAGCAGTTACTCCGGCTGTACGATCTCCACGGATTCGGAGAACGCCTACTGGTGTTGGCATCTTTAACACCAGGTAGCCATAATGAGCAGCTGCCATGAATTTGTACAAAGCAGGCCTACCCAAGATGGCATTGAAGGGTAAGTTGATCTGAGCAACGTCAAAGACCAAATTCTCAGTGCGATACTTATCCCGGGTCCCGAAGATAACAGGGAGGGTGATAGCACCGAGTGGGGTAATGGCTCCCGGACCTACTCCGGAGAAAGGCCGGGAGGGGTGGAGATCTGAAGGTCAGAGATGAAGCTTGGTAAAAGCTTCGAAGCTTATGAGGTTGAGCCCCGAACCTCCATCTACCATGACATGGTGGAGCTAGATGTTATTGATGGTAGGAGATACCATCAAAGGTAACTGTCCTGCTCCAACCATGCTTCGAGGGCAGTCTGAAGCATCAAAAGTGATGGTTGTGTCCATCCACTTTCGATGAGGCTCTGCCCTAGCTGTAGTAGCTACATCAGCCATGTCCCGACGCATAGTCTTGATGACGCGGCAGTAGATGATGTCCCATGATCTACCAAAAATGGTGTTCATGGTCTTCTGACGCTCGTTGTCAGAGACGTCGGAATTGTCGCCGACGGAGGTGTAGATGGCCTTCAGGACCTTTTTGGGATCCTGAAAACCTAACTCCTATTCAGCCGGAGCTTCGTAAACCTTTTGTTTTCCTTCCCTTTGACGGAAAGGAGCTTCTTCCCGACGCTTGTTGTAACGCTCGGCAAGGTTTTGGACCTCGTGGCAGTCTTCCAAACCGTGGCTGTCCGTTTTGTGAATGGGACACCACACCTTGGGTTTGCCACCGTCTTTAGAAGACGGTCGAGATCGCTTCTCAGGGCGTGGCCCCCGGCCACCCAGAGCTGCAGCAGCTGCAGCATTGGATGCACCGGCTGACGGCTTCTTCTTGCCATTGGTCTTTTTATTCTTCTTGCCACTCCCGGAGGTAGTGGCTTTGCCTTTGGAGGATTTTTTGTGATCCTTCGGAGGTGGTTTGGAGTGCGTTTCACGGCCCTCCGCAGCTCTGGCACATTTTTCAGCCAAGCTGAAGAGTTCCGTGACACTGGTGATCTCCTTGATCACCAGTTTCTCAAACATCTTCTTATCTCGTACACCCTGTCTGAATGCCACACAGAAGCGCTAGAGATAGAAGGGATAGCGTTTCGTACCTGAAAGAACCTCTGGATGAATGATCGCAGGGATTCTCCCTCTTTTTGCACGATTGCAAAAAGGTCCAGTTCAGTGCCTGGTCGGGTGTATGAACTCCCGAAGTTGGCGGTGAACTGCCGGCACAACTCCTCCCAACTGTTGATGGAGTTGGGTGGAAGCCTCATAAACCAGGACCGGGCGATCCCAGTTAAAGCCACTGGGAAATAATTGGCCATTACAGCCTCATTTCCTCCAGCTACCAAGATAGCAGTGGAGTAAATCTGAAGAAATTCGACAGGATTAACAGTCCCGTCGAACTTCTCCGGCAGGTGAGGCCAGAACTTCTATGGCCACCTGACCATACGCAGATGCATGGCCAGGGCTGAACAGCCTCCTCCTACTCTTTCAGGAGCAGGAATGTCCTGAGCTTCTCGTCTTTCACAAGCACGCTCAATATAGACTCGGCCGTCTTGTTGACGGTATCGGCGATCAAGCTCCGCCCGGAGGTCATGAGTTGAAAGTCTTGAAACCGTGTGAGTGCGCTGTGCCCCGGAGGGTAACGACGTCACTTGCTGCGACACTGCACATCTCCTGTTGTTGGAGACGTGCGGACCAAGTCTGCTAGACATGGTCCGTCGCTGCGACGGGGCCCGTCCTGAAGGAGGAGGACCCTAGTTGTTGATGCGGTTGGCTGCGGCTGCAACCAAGTGTTCCACATCGGCCCTCCACTGCTCCATTGCATCCCGGGATGCATCCGGAGGTGGTGGGCGCTGAAGAAGAGCACGTGCTGCATGGAGCGTGTGTTTCGGGTTGTCATGATTTTCCGACACAGTGATTGACACCGGTGCACCATCGCGCTGCTCAGCTTGATTTGCTGGTGGAGGCGGCGGTGGTGGTAGCGTGACTCCTGCTGGAACTGAGGCTCCTGCTGGTGGCTGCATATTGGAGGGATTACCCCCAACAGCTTGAACAGCAGGATGACCATTGGATGATCCAACAGCTAAGTTCACCATTCTTGAAATCTGAGGCGCCTCTACCTGGCGCGTCAACTGTCGGTGGTTTTGATCCGGCAGATCTCCCGACACTACTAAAGTGTTAGAGGAGTTTGAGGTTCGGTGTGGGCGCACGGAGATTCAAGAAGGTGAAGTATAAATGACACAAAAGGCACGAAGATTTACGTGGTTCGGGCCGCCTGAGCGTAATACCCTACTCCACGGAGTGTGTTGGTGTTGTATTGGATGTATGAGCTCAAAGTGAGTTCAGGGTGTCAAGTGAGCACATAGTGTGTATGTTTCGATGTGTATCATCGGTCTGTCCTTTTATAGTATAAGGGCAGACCGTTACAAATTAGCCTGGCCCGACATGTGGCCCTGGCGGTTACTGATATTGATACACATTCAACACGTTTAATTGCCCTTAATGACCGAGTTATAGGCTTTGACAACACCGTTACTGGTAATTAAGGTCGACCGATCGTGTGTCATTAATATAGTATTAATGACACTTAATCGGGTCTTGAAGTCCTGGATTCCCCTTTGAAGATCCGGAGCCATTGTGGAGTCTTCCGGAGGTTAGAGGCTGAAGATATGACGGTTGGACACATGGCAGCGCCGGAGCACACTGTGGGGAACAGATAGGTCCGGTGACACCTGACACATGTCAGTTCTGGAGCTTCCCTCGGTCTAGGGTTAGGTCCGGAGGTGCCGCTATGGTACATAGCCCGGAACTTCCCCCTTGTGGGCGGTAGCTCCGGTTTGATAGTACACGTGGCAACCCTGGGACTAACCAAGTTGGAGAAGCGGGTCCGGTTATGTCTGACATGTGGGCCTCCGAAGGTCTTCAGATTGAGTAGATGATATTCCCTTGAGATCTTTGCAATACCAAGGGGTATACGTTACACAGGGTACCGACATGTTGCTTTTACAAATTACAATGTTTAAGCTTTAGGTGTCCAATAAAATGTGGATCGGCATGTATGAATGTTTAACTGATTAGTAATATTTTGTGATTAGTAATTTGTTTTGCAGTGGATAATGAACTCTGACTTCTTCAATCTTCTGAAGTTACACCGCAAGTTCAAGTGCTGGCCACGTGCTTCAGACTCATAAAATGTGTAGCTGCAAGTACGAGTGGTTAAATGTTGCTGATATGCTTTAATTCTATATTCATCAATTCTTCCTTTGTAAAAGAATTCATGTTTAGTCAAATTATTATGAGAGATCCCAAGCTAAGAACTGTAATTTGTTCAGACTATAGGCTTAATATTCAATCTGCATGAATGGTGTAAGGAAGTTGTCAATGCAGTAAGAAATGTTACCTACCTGAAATTTCACATTTTGATAGCTATAGAGATTAATTGTTGTGGACAACCAGCATTTGTTTCTAATTTTCCATTTTTGCTTTTTTTTTTCTATTTCTTGTGTCACGGTTGTGATTATTTAAATTTACAACACTTTAATATGAAAGGAATGATGCCGTTGTGTCTTATCCACAGGTGAACAGAGTAAAAAATGTTCATTTTAGCTGATCCACCTCAATCCACGTAGTACCCAAATACTTAATTAAAACTAAAGATGGTGGGCGTGGATTGGGTGTTGAGGAGAGGGTCCACCCGATCCCGACGTGAATATCTACACAAGTGTTTCATCTCTCCTAGCTGCCAAACGAGGCCTCAGAGTGCTAGATATCTACAAGATGCATCTGGAGTGATGGGCATCGCATCGGTTTGGAGGCGGACCTTGTAGGTGCCAAACGAATCTTGGCCAACGCGTTCCAGACAAAATGAACAAAACAACCACCTCAATCTAATGGCTCTGGTTTTACATAGATGACATTTTTGCACTGTTTGCTACGCAATTCTATTGGATATAAGGCATGTTCCCATTTCAATTTGTTCTCGTGATTGCACTTTTTAGCATTCACAATATTTTTCACTCATTGCGGCAAAACAGAAAAATCTACTATCACTATTTCAAAAAACTTGTCGTTTTGTAGTTTAAAACGACGATCTTTTTATTACGGAAGGTGTAAATCCAGAAATAACAAAAACGATCCGAGAAACACATGAGTGACACGTTCCTGATAGGGCCAGGGCCCAGGAGAAGTGTCCTCCGTCCATTTTGCTATCCCACGCGCTCCCGTGCCCCCGGGTCCCGGACTCGGCTTGCCCCGCCTGCCCCGACCGCGGTCACTCCAGCTTACTTTAAAGCATACTTTATATACTATTCTTCTTCAACTTTTACAGTACATACTCTAAATTATAATGCAAAACAATATATTCAGTATGTGTGACACTGCGGATGATCACCGCCTCCGGCTTTCGTTCCTCCCCGCCATTCCCCAGTCTCCACGGTGTCGAGAGGCCCATGAGCCTCCGAGCGTCTCCTATTACAGCCCCATTCCTCTACTCGCGCTGCCCCCACTCCTCCGCCACCCGCACGGCCCCACCCCGCTTACATGGATTCTCTCGGCTCAAATCGCCCCCCGCCGCGCTCCCCCGCGGCCCCTCGAAGATGCGTGCTGCTACGCCCATCCCGCCACCTCGCGCTTGGCAGCCGTTGAGCCGTTCAATCTCTGATATGTTTCTCGCACTGCATTCCTCAATTTATGACGGGGTTATACCGATCACTGATGTGCTTAACGCCGAGCTTTTGTGGCCCTGTGCAGTGTGGCAGCGAGTAAGCTCGGGATCGCGTCCGGGTTTCGCGGAGTTGAAGGCTGTTCTGGAAACATCAGTGCCTCGATTTTCTTATCTGTTCGTGCTGTGAACTTGTGGCGTGCCAATGTTCACGGTACAAGTTGTGGATTTATTGATCCGAGCAATTTTTTGTTGCGCAGGTGCAACGATTTGACGCGGTCCCGAGTACCACGGCGAGAGCCCAGAGCGGGAGTGCAGGAGGAACCGCGACGGAGGTATCTAATCACAGAATGACAAAGGCCTTCCGCTGTAGTATAACTGTACTGGGAGATACCATTAGTTCGTAGCCTACAACATTGTTGCTTATGCAGCTGTGACCAAATTTTCATGTTATATGGCCCATATATGAAAGAGCGATGGAGGACAAGAGCGCACAGGGTCGTCACCAGCGGGTGCAGAACCGAGCGGCCGCAGGAGGTGCGAGCGTCACAGAGCAACGCGCCAATGTCCGAACGGAGCCACGATGCGGACGGAGCCGCGCGTGACCGAAGCGGACGGGATCGCGCACCAATGTTCGGAGAGGCGATGAAGCGGACGGAGCCGCGCGTGAAGGCCGAAGCGGACGAGGGCGCGTGCCGATGTCCGGAGAAGAATGGGCGACACCGGTCGACTAATGAAATCCCGAAGGGCGAGCGGAGAGGGGAGAAGATCCGCCGCCGCCGAAAAGGAGAACTAGGCTCTGATACCATGTTATGAATAGGGCTTGTATTATTCAGGAGGCCGGAGGCCTCTATAAATAGATGTACAGGGATGGTCAATAAACATAAAAGCCCTTATGCAAAAGAGAAAATATAAAACACACCCCTACACCTCTAACACTAGGTACTTAGCTTTTTATAATAGGGCACTCCAATGATGCTGATGGGAGATGAGTATGCTGACACACGTTATGGAAACAATAATAGCTATGGGCATGATACTTGCACAAACCATTTCCAATGGGGGAAAGTTACATGATTATGTTGATTTCCCGTTGAGAATTCAATTTTATTGTTAAGGCGTAGCTTGATGCTAATCTGCCGTCTATGGTTTCATGTTGATATAGTTGGAAGAGAGAAGGAATGGTCATTTTAGGTTCTTCTCAGAGATGATCAATGTTGGACTGTGTTTAGTTATGTGTTTGGGCCTAGCCTGTATACCGGCCCATCTATGTATCTATAAATATATACCTAGACCTTTGATTAATCAAACATTCATTCTAGCCTTCTATCATGGTATCATTAGCTAAACCCTAATCTCCACCACACTAACCCTAACCCTAGCTGCCGCCCCCCTATGGCCGGCGCACCTCTCCTGGCCGCCGCCGGTGCCCCCCCCTCTGGCGGCCGACGCCCCTCCTCTGGCCGGCGCCTCTCCTCTGGCCGCCGCCGACCCCCCTCTGGCTGCCGCCACCTCCCTGCCCGCCGCCACCTCCCTGGCCGTCGGCCCTCCTCTGGCTGCCGCTGCCCCCCCTCTGGCCGCCGCCACCTCTCTGGCCGCCGCCGCCCCCCCCCCCCTCTCTGGTCGTCGCCACCGCCCTCCCCCTGGCAGGCGGCCCCCTGACCGGCGGCCCCCTGGCCAGTGGCCCCCTGTCCGGTGGCCCCCTGGCCGGCGCCCCCCTGGCCGGCGCCCCCTCGCCGGCGCCCCCCTGGCCGGTGCGCCCCATCCCGCCCGTGTTCCTACTACTGGTCCGACGGCCGGCGCACCTCTCGTCTCTGTGGCTCAGCACGCGCCCGCCGCAGCGACTGATCCGACAGTTGGCAGATCACTTGGCGGCCCTACTGCTCTCGCCTTCATGACGGGCTCCGGATCTGCTGTTGGCACTGCTACTACTCCTCGTGCGGCCACTGATCCTCTCTACGGCGTCGCCGGCACCACCACGACGGTCGCGGACACCTCCGGTGTCTTCGCGGCTCTAGCTGCCTCTCGCGAGCGCGAGCGGGCACTCGCTCTTGCCTTAGAGAAGGAGCGCACTTCAGCGGCTGCTCTCTTGCACCAGATCCAGGAGAGCGCTCACCGGCCGCTGAGCGCGGCGTACGAGCCCACCTCGGACACCAGTGTGCACTCCGCATACTCGGCGTCGCTCACCGCCGCTCTACACGCCCAGGCAGATGGAGTTCAAAACATTCGGACACTAGTGTCGACTGTTCTGAGCTGTAACTCCACCACCTACGCCCGCTGGCGTAACGAGTTCCTCCTCACGTTGCGGCGGTACCAGCTTGCGAACCACGTCCAACAGGACGACGCCCCGTGGGATGACTCTTAGATCAGCATGGACAATCTCGTCCTTGCTTGGATCCTTGGCACTCTCGCCGACGATCTGCACAAGCTTGTCAGACAGCGCGGTGGGGGGACCGCGCGCCGGGCTTGGTAGATACTGGAGCACCACTTCTTGGGGAACCGTGCGACTCGGGCTCTTCACATTAACGCACGGTTCCAAACTACAGTGCAGGGTGACCGCTCCATCTCTGCCTACTGTGGAGAGATGAAGGGCATGGCTGACTCCTTGCGCAACCTTGGCGAGCCGGTTGCTGACAGCACTCTAGTACTTTGGGTCCTTCACGGCCTGAACGAGCGCTTCAGCCATCTTCGCTTCTGGCTTCTTCGTATGGAGCCGCCACCGACCTTCGAGAAGGTCTGGTCTGATCTCGAGCTTAAGGAGATTACGACTGGTGGATCTGCTACCTCTGGGCCTGCCACAGCCTTCTATGGCTATGGGCAGCCCTCACGCCCACCGTATTCTAGGGGACCACTACCGCGACCACCTACTCCGCCTACCGCCCCGGGTGCCTCTGCTGGCTCTGGGAGTGGTACTCGTCGACGTCGCGGCAGAAGGCGCACAGGATGAGGTGCTGGCGGCACTTCTACGTCCACTGCTCCTACTGGTAGTGGTACTGGTGGCACTGGCCAAGGAGGTGCGCCCTGACCCACACCGTACAACCCGTGGACTAGCCAGATCTCTATGTGGCCTGGATCGTCTCTGGGTCTTCTTGGGGCGCCACCGACTTCCTCTACTCCGCGCTTGCCACGTCCTCAGGCGGCGTACGTAGCCCATCCGGGCTATGGCGGACTTGGTCGCCCTGCGGCTGGATCGCCAACTCCAGCCTACGGTAGTGCTTCCTACCCCGCTGGGTACTCGGAGCCGCCGGCACCCCTCCAGGAGCCGCCCCTGGGGTGGGACCGTCAGGACTTGGCGTCTTCCTTTAGCACCATGCACCTTACACCGCCGACTACTGATTGGGTGGCTGATTCTGGCGCCTCCTACCACACCACCCCAGATGCTGGTATTCTCTCTTCTACCCACCCACCTCATCCCTCGTTTCCTTCATCGATAGTTGTTGGTAATGGATCCGTTCTTCCAGTCACCTCAGTAGGTGACTCAGTTTCTCCGGGTTCATTCCATCTTAATAATATTCTAGTTGCTCCAGACATTATTCAAAATTTGCTTTCCATTCGTCATTTCACCACTGATAACAATATTTTTGTTGAGTTTGATCCTTTTGGTTTGTCTGTGAAGGATCTTTCCACCCGGCGTCTTCTTCTTCGATGTGATAGTCCGGGGCCCCCTGTACACTCTTCGACTTCCTACTTCCGCTGCGTCTCCGTCATTTGCTCTGGCTACGACAGCTTCGTCCGCTACTTGGCACCGCCGGCTTGTTCACCCTGGCGCTGATGCTATGTCGAAGTTGTCTAGTAGTTCAGTTATATCGTGTACTAGGGGCACACATGAGTCATTATGTCACGCTTGTCAGCTTGGTCGCCATGTTCGGCTTCCCTTTCCCACTTCTGTGTCTCATGTGCAACATATTTTTGACCTTATTCACTGCGATTTGTGGACATCTACTGTTATCAGTGTCTCGGGTTTTAAATATTATTTGGTGGTACTTGATGATTTCTCACATTTCTCTTGGAATTTTCCCTTACGTCTGAAATCTGAGACATTTGATACTCTCTCTCACTTCTTCACTTGGGTTTCCACACAGTTCGGGCGTACTGTTCGTGCTCTCCAGTGTGACAATGGACGCGAGTTTGAAAACTCGCGACTCTGTGACTTTCTTCTTACACATGGCACACAGCTACGCATGTCTTGTCCATACACATCCCCCCAGAATGGCAAGGCTGAGCGTATGCATGGCACCACTAATGATGTCATGCATTCCTTGATGTTTCAGGCATCTATCCCCACTCGATACAGGGTAGAGGCACTTCACACTTCCACCTTCCTCCTTAATCGCCTTCCCACCAAGGCGATTCGAGCACCGACTCCTTTTTTTGCCCTGTATGGCACTACCCCTCTCTACGACCACCTCCGTGTCTTCGGGTGCGCCTGCTACCCTAATCTTTCCGCCACTGCTCCACATAAGCTTGTGCCCCACTCTACTAGGTGTGTCTTTCTTGGGTACTCCCTTGAGCATAAGGGATATCGGTGCCTCGAACTCTCTACCCACCACATTTTGATCTCTCGGCACATCGTCTTCGACGAGTCCTCCTTCCTCTTTTCTTCCTCCATCTCTGGTTCAGCTGCAGAGCTGGACTCTCTTTTTTCTACTGACACCGAGGCTGCTCCACCACAGCTGCCTTGGCCTTTTTTTGCAGGTACATCACCCACCGGCTCACAGGTGGCTCCCACGACGTCGACAGCTGCACCTTACGCAGCACCGACACCTGTGGGGACTCCGGCTGTGCCTACTACAGCCACGATACGGCGGTTCACTGACCCTGCTCTCGTCTACCAGCGACGAGTGCGGGTTGGTGCCCAGGCTCCGTCGACCCTGGGGACGAGTGCTACACCACGCGTGGCACCGACGTCTCCTGCTGCGCCACGTGCAGCCCCAGTGTCTCCTACGGCTGCGCCACGCGCGGCCCCAGCGTCTCCGACCTCGCCTCCTGCGCCACACGAGGCCCCGACGATTCCTACGGCTGCGCCACGCGCGGCCCCGGTGTCTTCGACCTCGACTCCTGCGCCACACGAGGTCCCGACGTCTCCTACGGCTGCATCACGCGCGGCCCCAGCGTCTCCAGCCTCGACTCCTGCACCACACGAGGCCCCGACGTCGCCTACAGCTGCGCCACGTACGGCCCCGGCGTCTCTGGCCTCGACTCCCGCGCCGTGCGGGGACCCGACGACTACTCCAGCTCTCGCGTCCCCCGCTGCGCCACGCGCGGCCCCTGTTCCACGATTCGCCGACTCTGCTCTTGTCTACCAGCGACGAGAGCGGGTTGGTGCCTCTGCGCCTGCTCGTCCCGAGCCCTCGGTGTACCACCCACCGTTGCTCCGCCGGGACTCAGGACACGTTCACCCGATTGTGACTAGACGTGCCGCTGGGGTTCTCCGGCCTCTTGAGAGGTTCTCCGGAGTAGTCCTCTCTTCGACGACACCGACACCATCCACTTCCTCTTCGGTATCACCTATACCGACCTCCGTCTGTAGCGCCCTCGCTGACCCTCACTGGGGCCGCACTATGGAGGAGGAGTATGCGGCCCTACTTGCCAACCACACATGGGACCTTGTTCCCCGTCCTCCCCGTGGCAACGTTGTCACAGGAAAATGGGTTTTCACGCATAAGAGGAAGGCGGATGGCTCCCTGGAGAGATATAAGGCTCGTTGGGTACTTCGGGGCTTCACTCAGTGCCCTGGAGTGGACTACAACGAGACCTTCAGTCTGGTGGTTAAGCCAGCGATAGTACAGATTGTTCTGTCGTTGGCTCTCTCGCGTTCTTGGCCTGTCCACCAGCTGGACGTCAAGAACGCCTTCCTTCACGGGACGCTGACGGAGACGGTGTACTGCAGTCAGCCGACAAGGTTCGTTGATTCAGCCCGTCCAGACTTGGTCTGCTGGCTGAACAAGTCCCTATACGGCTGAAGCAGGCGCCTCGGGCTTGGTATAACCGGTTCGCCTCCTTCCTGGCCTCGCTCGGCTTCGTCGAGGCCAAGTCAGACACCTCGCTCTTCGTTTACAGGCATGAGGGTGACACTGTCTACCTCCTCCTGTACGTGGACGATATTGTCCTCACGGCGTCTAGCCCGGCTCTTCTTCAGCGCACGATCTCCGCCCTGCAGCGCGAGTTCGCGATGAAGGACCTCGGCCAGCTCCACCACTTCCTGGGCGTTGCGATCGAGCACCGTCCGGACGCTCTGTTCCTCCACCAGCGCCAGTACTGCCTGGATATCCTCGAGCGAGCGGGCATGGATGATTGCAAGCCGTGCTCCACTCCCGTGGACACCCAAGCGAAGCTGTCTTCGGCCGACGGCGCCTCGGTCGCCGACCCCACCTCTTACAGGAGTCTTGCAGGTGCCCTGCAGTATCTCACCTTCACCAGGCCGGACATCTCCTACGCGGTTCAGCAGGTGTGTCTCCACATGCATGATCTGCAGGAGACGCATCTCACGGCGATGAAGCGGATTCTTCGGTACCTGCGCGGCTCCCTCGACTACGGCCTCCTACTTCGACGTGACTCGCCTTCTGAGCTGGTGGTCTACACCGACGCTGACTGGGCGGGGTGCCCTGATACCCGCCGCTCCACCTCTGGCTACGCCGTTGTCGGTACCCTAGAAACCGTACACCCCTTGAGGTTATAAAGATCTCAAAGGAAAATCATCTACTTGGTTTGAAGACCCTCGAAGGCCCACATGTTAGACATAACCGGACCCGCTTCTCCAACATGGTTAATCCCTGGGTCGCCACGTGTACTACCAAACCGGAGCTACCGCCCACAAGGGGGAAGCTCCGGGCCATGTACCAAAATGGCACCTCCGGGCTTAGCCCTAGACCGAGAGAAGCTCCAGACCTGACACGTGTCGGGTAGCCCCGGAGCTACCTGTTTCCACAGTATGCTCCGGAGCTGCCACGTGTCCAACCGTCGGATCTTCAGCCTCTAACCTCCGGAAGACCCCACAACGGCTCCGGATCTTCAAAGGGGAATCAAGGACTTCAAGACCCGATTAAGTGTCATTAATACCATATTAATGACACTTAAACGGACGATCTTAACACCAATAACGGTGTTGTCAAAGCCCGTTATAGGGTCATTAAGAGCAATTAAATGTGTTAAATAAGTGTCAATACTAGTAACCGCCGGGGCCACATATCGGGCCAGGCTAACTTGTAACAGTCTGCCCTTGTACTATAAAAGGACAGGTCGACGACACGTTCAAGGGGCTAGAGAGACACACACGCCATTGACGCTAAACACAAGCTCATACAGCTAATACAACAACAACACATCCGTGGAGTAGGGTATTACACTCAGGCGGCCCGAACCACGTAAACTCTTGTGTCTCCTGTGTCAATTCCTACTCACCTTCTTGAATCTCCGCGTGCCCATACCGAACATCAAACTCCCCTATCACTTTAGCAGTGTAGGGAGATCTGCCAGTTCCAAATCACCGACAGTTGGCGCGCCAGGTAGGGGCACCTGAGATTTCGAGAATGGTGAACTCAGCTGCTGGATCATCCAACGGTCAACCTGCTATTCAGGCTGTTGGAGGCAATCCCTCCAATAGGCAGCCACCAGCAGGAGCCTCAGCACCAGCAGGAGTCACACTCCCACCACCACCGTCTCCTCCAGCAAGTCGTGCTGGGCAGCGTGATGGTGCGCCGGCGTCAATCACTACGTCGGCAAATCATGACAACCCGGAACACGCGCTTCATGCAACGCGTGCTCTTCTCCAACGCCCACCACCTCCGGATGCATCCCGGGATGCACTGGAGCAGTGGAGGGCCGATGTGGAGCATTTGGTTGCAGCAGCAGCCGAACGCCTCAGCAACCAGGGTCCTCCTCCTTCAGGACGAGCCCCGTCGCAGCGGCGGACTTTGTCTGGTAGACTTGGCCCGCACGTCTCCAATAGCAGGAGACATGCTGCGTCAAAACAAGTGACGTCATTGCCCTCCGTGGCACGACGTACTCACACGGTATCCAGGCTTTCGACTCATGACCTTCGGGCGGAGCTTGATCGCCGATACCACCAGCAGGATGGCCGAGTCCATATTGAGTGTGCCCGTGAAAGATGGGAAGCTCAGGAACTTTCTACTCCTGAAGGAGTAGGAGGAGGCTGTTATGCCTTGGCCATGCACCTGCGCATGGTTAGATGGCCACATAAGTTTCGGCCTCACCTGCCGGAAAAATTCGACGGGACTATCAATCCAGCCGACTGTCAATCCCGCCGAATTTCTTCAGATATACTCCACTGCAATCTTGGCAGCTGGAGGAAACGAGGCCGTGATGGTCAATTACTTTCCAGTGGCCTTAACTGGGACTGCCAGGTCCTGGTTTATGAGCCTTCCACCCAACTCTATCAACAGTTGGGAGGAACTGTGCCATCAGTTCACTGCCAACTTCGGGAGTTCATACACTCGACCAGGCACTGAACTAGACCTTTTTGCGGTCGTGCAAAAAGGGGGAGAATCCTTGCGGTCATTCATCCAGAGGTTCTCTCAGGTACGAAACACTATCCCTTCAATCTCTAGCGCCTCTGTCATTGTGGCATTCAGACATGGTGTACAGGACAAGAAGATGTTGGAGAAACTGGCGATCAAGGAGATCACCAGTGTCACAGAACTCTTCAGCTTGGCTGACAAATGTGCCCGAGCTGCGGAGGGCCGTGAGATGCACTCCAAACCAACCTCGGAGGGTCACAAGAAATCCTCCAAAGAAGAAGCCGCTACCTCCAGGGGTGGCAAGAAGAAAAAGAAGACCAACGGCAAGAAGAAGCCGTTGGCCGGCACATCCCACGTTGCAGCTGCTGCAGCTCCGGGTGACCGGGGGCCACGCCCCGAGAAGCGACCTCGACCGTCTTCTGAAGACGGTGGCAAACCCAAAGTGTGGTGTCCCGTTCACAAAACGGGCAGCCACAGTTTGGAAGACTGTCGGGAGGTCCAAAACCTTGTCGAGCGCTACAACAAGCGCCGGGAGGGAATCCCCTTTCTGACAGAGGGAAGGAAAGCAAAAAGTCGACAAAGCTCCGACAGAAGAGGAGTTGGGGTTCCAGGATCCCAAAAAGGTCCTGAAGGCCGTCTACACCTCCGTCGACGATGATTCTGACGTCTCTGACAACGAGCGTCGGAAGACCATGAACACCATTTTTGGTGGATCATGGGATATCACCTCCCGTCGCGTCATCAAGACTATGCGTTGGGATATGGCCGCTGTAGCTCCTGCAGTCAGGCCGGAACCTCACCGAAAGTGGATGGACACAGCCATCACTTTTGATGCTTCGGATTGTCCCCAAAGCATGGTTGGAGCAGGACAGTTACCCTTGATGGTATCTCCTACCATCAACAACATCCAGCTCCACCACGTCATGGTAGATGGAGGTTTGGGGCTTAACCTCATCAGCTTCGAAGCTTTCACTAAGCTTCAGCTCCGACCTTCGGATCTCCACCCCTCTCGACCTTTCTCCGTAGTAGGTCCGGGGGCCATCACCCCACTCGGAGCTATTACTCTCCCTGTTACCTTCGGGACACGGGAGAAGTACCGCACCGAGAAGTTGGTCTTCGACGTCGCGCAGATCAACTTACCCTTCAATGCCATCTTGGGTAGACCTGCCCTATACAAATTCATGGCGGCTGCTCATTATGGCTATCTGGTGTTGAAGATGCCAACGCTAGTAGGCGTTCTCCGGATCCGCGGAGATCGCACTGCCGGAGTAACTGCACTGGAAGAGCTCCATGCGCTCACCACGGCGCAAGAGGAGGACTCCAGGCAGGAGCAAGCTCCAAAACCCCTGAGCATTCATCAACGAGGCTCGGCTTCTGCACCTCGAGTGCAGCCAAGCGTCGACACTGACATTCCCGTCAAAGTCGTCCAAATTGGTTCCAATGCCGCTCAGACCACCCGTATATCGGGAGGATTGAACGACAAACAAGAACTCGCGCTCATCACTTTCCTCCGGGCTAACGTCGACGTGTTTGCTTGGCAACCGTCACAAATGCCTGGGATCCCCAGGGAAGTGATTGAGCACAATCTGAAGATCTACCCCGATGCTCGGCCTGTGCATCAGAAGCCTCGGAAGCAATCCGTAGAGCGACAGAACTTCATCCGACAAGAAGTAAAGAAGTTGCTCGAAGCCGGATTCATCCGAGAAGTCTTCCATCCAAAATGGCTGGCAAACCCAGTCGTTGTGCCCAAGGCCGGCGGGAAGCTTCGGATGTGCATCGACTACACCACACTAAATAAGGCATGTCCAAAAGATCCATTCCCACTACCTAGAATAGATCAGATAGTGGATTCCACCTCCGAGTGTGAATTACTGTGTTTCCTAGATGCATATTCTGGATATCATCAAATCAGGATGTCTAGGGAAGATGAAGAGCATACTTCATTCATCACAGTAGATGGATTGTATTGTTACACAGCCATGCCATTTGGTCTCAAGAATGCAACTTCAACTTTTGTACGAGCTATGTACAAAACTTTTGAAGAACTTATTAGAGACATAGTGGAAGTGTACGTCGATGACATCGTGATCAAGGTCAGGAACAAGGAGTCACTCCTTGACACCTTGCAGGCTGTCTTCGACAAGCTGCGGGCCACCCGCACAAAGCTAAACCCAGACAAGTGTGTCTTCGGGGTTAGCTCCGGAAAACTTCTTGGTTTCCTGGTAAGTCACCGGGGCATAGAAGCTAATCCGGCGAAGATTAAGGCCATTGAAGACATGCGGCCACCAACCCGCATCATGGACGTCCAAAAATTAACTGGATGTCTAGCAGCCCTCAGCCGGTTCATCTCAAGACTGGCGGAACGGGCACTCCCCTTCTTCAAGTTATTGAGGAAGTCCGGACCATTCCAATGGTCCGAAGAAGCAGAAAAGGCATTCCAGGAGCTGAAACAGTTCCTCACCACCCTACCAATTCTGGTAGCTCCGAACCCTGGTGAGCCTTTGTTGCTTTATATTTCAGCTACTGACGAAGTCGTCAGTATGGTTCTAGTTGCGGAGAGACCAGAACTACCCCATACTCAGGAATCCAGACCCCTTTGGGAGGGTCCGGAGGTTCCTGAAAGCGAGTCTGGGTCCCAACTCCCAGATTCGAATCCACAAGAAGTCGCTTCAGGAGACCTACACCCCTTCGGGAGGGTCCAGGTCATTTCTGAGGAAGCTCCGGGTTCCTCCAGCCAGAACCCGGAGGTCCTTGAAGAAAATCCAGACTCCTCCGAGAGGATCCAGGTTAGTGAAGAGGAAGCTCCGGACCCCTCCGGGAGGGTCCGGACCATTCAGCGCCCAGTGTACTTCATTAGTGAAGTACTACATGATGCCAAGACTCGATAC